>OY728155.1:1091971843-1094371843 GCA_963277665.1 Viscum album
ATTCAAAATTTCTCTTTCACATAGAGGTATCACAATAGTATATTCTAAACCCTACTCTCGAATGGGTAGGAAGTTGGCCGACTTTGTGATTCTGTCTGTGATCGCCAAAATGGTATTGTTACCTATGGACATATGTGGTAAGACCATCATGAATTCCATAAAAATTCCATCCCACTTCCACTAAGGTACATTGAGGTGTTTTTTCAAATCTTTTGGAACCTGGTTCTCAACCTTCACTTGCTGACAAATGATGCATCTCTAGGAAAACTATGCTACTACCTTCTTCATCCTCGACTATCAGTAATGACATCGGAGGTCCTGGTACATCTTCGCCACACCTAGATGTACCACCAAAGGAGATGTTTGGAACTCCCTCTACACCTCATCCCGCAATGCTAATGGTATTATGGTTCATCCTCTTAAAAGGATGATGTTCTCCCCACATTTTTAATACCTAATAGGGGAATTCTCTATGGACGTATTGACACATGTTGTCTCGTAGTTGGAATCTCCATGTTGTACCTCTCTAACTCACTATAAGAGTGGAGGGTTAATTTCCATCAACGGAAGATAATATGACATCTTTCTATCAATAAAGGATATAGGAAGCGAGGTGAACTACTATGATGCCTTGTTCAGTACCTGTGAACTCGATCTCCTATTGAGAGGATCTTCCACCACGTTCCCATTCCAAATATTATAGACTATCAAAAAAGTTGTAGTTATGGAGGAACTCTGACAAACGTCAGCATCTCATATTCAGATACTTTTGATAAAAGATATACTTGAGTGTCTTGTGGTTAGTGTAGATAGTGAATCATTCACCATTAAGGTAGTGTCACCACATCATCAGTGTGAAGACTACCACTACCAACTCAAGGTCACGAGTCACAGTGTTCTACTACTGCAGTTTCAAATATCGTGATCCATAATCAATCAATTCTTTCCCCTACATAAGAACACAACCAAGCCCAGTTACTGATTCATCATAGTATAACATCTATTCGGTGCCCTCCTATGGTAGCCTCAAGATTGGAGCACTCGTCAAGCTCTACCTCAGCTGCTGAAAGCTCTGATGGCATATTTCTATCCACATTAAGGGTTTTCCCTTATTCTATAATACTGTCATGGGTTATTACACACTGTAGAAGTCAGGTATAAACCTTTTATATTACCCAGCCAACCAAAGGAAACTCTACTCCTTAGTAATGCTCTTGGGTGGCTCTAAAGAAAGATATGAGATGCATATCCCATGGAGTGTAGATTTCATATATATAATTCCCACTATAAGAGATTACTATAAATATTGTTCTTTTATAGTGTGTCCATAACAATCCTCAGGTGTATCACATGCTCCTCCTTTGATATTGAATATACTAAGATTTCATCAGTGAAGACTACTACAAACTGGTATATGTATAGCTGGAAGATCCAATTCATGAGTCCCATGAACACTACTGGGGCATTTATTTTTCCAAAAGACATCACTTATTACTCGTAGAGGCCATAACTACATCTAAAATATGTCTTCGATATGTCGTCATCTCGCACTCAAAGCTGGTGATAGCCTTATTTGAGGTCTATATTGGAGAAACAACTTTCTCCTTTCAGCTGATCTAAGAGGTCATCAATCCTTGGTAAAGGATACTTGTTATTAATGGTCACATAGTTTAGGAACTAGAAGTCCACAAATATCCCCAAGATTCCCTCATACTTCTTGGCGAACAAAACTGGGACTTCCCATGGTGAAGCACTAGGCCTTACAAACCCCTTTATCAACACGTCCTCCAACTGTACCCTCATCTCTTGAAACTCTACATGAGCCATCCGATATGAAAGTGTAGATATTGGTTTCTTCATGGGATACAGATCAATGTAGAATTCTACCTCTCTATGAAGAGGTATTCCTGTAACATCCCTTGAGAAGACATCCACGTACTTGTCCACCACTACAGGAAATTGTGGACTCGTCTCATCCAGTACACTGAGGGTAATTCTATCCAACTGATTAGTGATCAGCTATATCCTCTTATATGCAAGTCCATCCCACACTTCAAGGGCTCCCTTGTCACTGGTGAAGGTAAACATGTTCCCATCCTCACAGAAACACAACATTTTGTGTTCAAAACAATCAATATGGGTATGAACTGTGGATAGCCAGTCCATAACCTAGATGAAACCATAAGGCCTCAACGCCTCTACTAGGAGATCCTAGAAAAATATATTGGGTCCTAGAGTAATCTCCAACTTCCAAAACCGATGTTTAATTCATTAATCCCCTCCTGTAGGAGTCTCTAACCATAAGGATCGAACAAATTGATTGATCAGAATCTCTGAGCTCTGAATAGGATTAGTGTTCTGAAGAGTTTGAATGGAACTTGTGTCTATACTAACTAAATTTAAGGTGGCGAAGACAAAGATCCTACCTCTAATCATCTCTATAGCTCCATGTTCATAGGCCACCATCGCCTGAAGATAGTCTCGCCACTATGAACTGGCTCCCGGAGCCCGTGTTGGACCACCTGGGGGTGCTGGTCGTAGCACATCAAACCTCCATCCATCACCTACTACTCTACCCTCTCCCCTATCACATCCTATGATCAATGGACCACCACGATTGAACCTCTTACACTACCTCGGTGGAGCTTCGACCATCCAATAGTAATCTTTTCGGAAGGTTGGATAATCAAGATCCATGTGTCCCAACCCACCATAAGAGTAGAACACCCTACTCCTATGCTGACTCCCACTGCCCTGGTGGCCTTGTAAAACCAACCCTGAGTCCTGTGGTCATCCCCTAGATGGTCTAGACAGCTTGGACCTCTGTATCATCTATATGTTTCCTGCCATTGATGAATCATCCACCTATCGCCTGGGGTGGCTCCCACCATCAGTTCCTGCTCTGTGAGGAATCTATCAACTAGTTGAGCCCGCACCAACACTCCATCATACATAAGGATGCTGAGGAAAATCATCAAATCACTAATCTCCAATTGTAGTCCTTTCTCAATGGTCCGAGCCCTAAAGAATGTGTCCAACACTATATCTGTAGAGTAACGGGTGAGTTCTGTGAATTTGGCAGAGTACTCATCCACTGTCAGGCTACCCTACTGTATGTGTAGAAGCTCATGTATGCACACTGAGCACAATGTGGCAGGGATCAAATCCTCCATAAAAGTCACTTGAAGTTAGACCAAGTGAGGGTCACTAGCTTGTGAGTCTGGATGGTCAAACTCCAACATCTCCCTAATGAGCACTGTAGAAGGATCACTACAAGAACCACCATCTAGTGAAGTGGAGTTCACACTAATTCAAAGACCCACATCACTACATCCAACCAATCCTCAACGACTGGAGGATCTGTCTCTACCCTGAACATGGGAGGTCTCTATCGTTGGAACTCATGTATGGCATTGATCTGACATGCTTCCTATACCGATAGCGTCAGTAGTAACTAATGTCCAACAAGCAGTTGTATCACTGTGACACCACCCAAAGGTGCTATATGAGGAGAAAATCCATGTACAAATTCCTCATCACTATATGGACCATCCTCAGGGTCACGTACTAGAATCTTAGATGGCTGTCTGCATTGGTAATCCTTAAAGAGATCAATATGAACCAAAATCAATAGATTATACCTGGTGAGTAGACTCTAACTCCAAATAGATCATGAAAAAACACTCAATGAAACATGCAACCAATGTTTTCGTGTACCAGGTCGGAAAACAGAAATCAGGGTCTTGGTGAATAGATATGTCTTCCACTACCCCTACATTGGACTATGTAGCCTGAAATATGAACACAAAACACATAAAACTATTTTCCCATCAAAATATTCAGACTCTTAGTTCTTCTGGTAGAACCGACCTCCTCTGATACCACTTTTTTACGACCCATCCCCAAGGCCTATGCAGTGACTACCCCAAGCCTACCATTAATAGGACAGTGGATAGAGACTATCACTGAATATGCATGTCCCAAAAGAGATGACATTTTCCTTTAAACCTATACACATGAACATGACACAAACTGTGGAAAGGAAAACACATTGTAAACCAAAAATAACACAGGACATCTACTGATAGTATAGTATAACTTAAAAGTACAAGGGGATAGAATACAATCCCAAAAAACCTAGAAAAGGTACAGATTCCAAGGTTGGTCCACCAAGGTCTCCATCAAAGCATTGATCACCTACATAGGAAACGACATGTGTAGGAAAAGATTTTGTAGGACTTAGTAACATAATACTAAGTATGGACCGCAAAATAGATAGGAATGACCACAAACCAAGACCACACATCAAGATCACAAAGAAAAGGCATCTCCAACCAGGTATAACTCATTGTATAGGAACTAGAACTATCATTCGTATTGATTAAAATTCATTCTATTGAGGGATTCAAAATCTGGGCCCACTCATAATTTGGGCTAGCTGGATCACTAAGACCCACTCGTCTATGGGGCCAGCAGGATCACTCAGACCCACTCATCACTGGCCCGCTGGATCACTAAGATCCACTTGTCTCCGGTCCAGCTGGGTCCCTATGAACTACTCATATCTAGTCCAACTGGAACACTAGGACCCGCTCATATCTTGGCTAGCTAGATCACTATGACCCGCTCATATCTTGGATAGCTAGATCACTATGACCCACTCATCTCTGGGACAGTTGGATCACTAAGACCCGCTCTTCATATCTTTCATGTCATAGCCATCCATATGATTCCTTCTCAGAGCACTTGATTCCCGGAGAATCTACTGCTCAAGCCATCAGTAACATCTCAACTTCCACAAAATCTCACTTAGAGTATGATTAAAGGAATATCTCATTGCAAGGGTCACAATGATGTGGATGGATTATCAATCAGATTTCTGGTCTGGAAGATTTTGATTTTTTAGTAACTAGGGACTGGTTCTGTTCTGGCCTGGTTTAACCCAGTCAGACTGACCTGGCCAACCTAGCCTAGGGGTCCCCCATGAACCAACTCGATTTGGCTAGCCAAACATGACCCGGTTGGGTCTGAACTGGCCCGGTTCGGCCTATACACTAGGACAGGACCCTTATGCCTTGCTCGTCCCGGCCTGGTGGGCCATGGGTTCAACCTACTGGGTGGCCCGGTGACCCAGTTTCATCTGGCCTTTCCCACACTGGTGGGCCAGTTCATTCCAATCCCAGGATGCCCAGTGGCCTGGTTTTCCTAGTCAGCCTAAACCATATTAGCTTACTAGCTCTTCTTTATCCCATATTGGATTGTCGAATATTCTCCAACCCACATTGGCAGGCTGACTCTTCTCCTGCCCAGGCCACCTAGTGGACCAATTCTCACCACCGGCCCAGCACACATGGCGTGGTGGTATCCTCCTACCCGGAAGTCCGTAGGGCATTTGGATCATGTCGCACGCAGTCCAGGACATCATTCTAGATCCTACCACGGCCTTACATCACATATTGCTCCTCCCATGCAGCGCCACCCTTCTGCGTTGGTCCGCTCAAACAGACTGATTTCCCCACATTCCCCCTAGCTCTGTCACGGGTCTAGCTCGCCGCTGCGGTTTGCAGACTGCGGCTCTACGCCATATGCACCTTCGACGCAGCCGAGTGGCCATGTCCTCCATTCACTAGTCGGCCGCTTATATGTCTTCATCTCTTGTCACCGCTGCAACGCGCTGCCAGTGCACCACCTTCAGCCTATTGCCACGGCCGGGGTGTCGCACCCTAGTGTTGTAGTCATGGCCAGGTTCTATGGCCCAGTTCCACCACCGTGGCCGTGTGCCATAGTATATTTCCAGTTCTACCATCCATTAAGGCATGAAGAGCGATTAGAGAGAGATGGAAGGGATCACAAAGAACACCCATATGAATAACTGTACTTTGTTTGTATTGGTCCAAAATTTTTCTTGTTAGTGGGATCATGAAGTGTAAATTATAAATCAATCATATTTAATCCTGATATCAACACTCAATTATATTTCCCAACCCCTCAAGGTAAATACATTCATGGATTAACTTATTAGAGATTTTATCGGTGTTCTTTGTTTAGAGGGGAAGAATAGGGAAACCAAATTCACAATGAATTTAAACCCCAATCTGGTTAGAGTTCAATCGCTAGAATAATCCATCACTAAAGGAGATCCATCAGTGAAGGTACAAAATCTTTCATTGAGGAAGGGATATCTTGAAGTGGAGGGGGAGTGCTCAAGGTTGTTAGCAATCAGCATTCTGTGTTCGTCAACGATGATCTTATATTGATTCAAAGTGTTTATTCCAATGTGTCAATGATGCACCCCGAATTAAATCATTAAAAAAGGAAAGAGTTATCTGTTATCGTTGAATTGCAGTGTCATTATGAAGTTTCATTTTTGAAACAACATTATTGTTTCATTTCATTACAATTATATTTTATTGCAACAGTTTTGAAAGTACAAAAATAAAAATAAAATAATCAAGTTTATTTTATTTTGATTTTTCTTAAAATGTCAAAAAACTACCTTTCACCCTCGACCCACGCCGGTCAAGGTTATTATCTTCCTAAGGGAAGAATTCCCTATCTCAGATTTCAATTCTCAGATACTATTTTGGATTTACAAGGATATGAAAATAAAATAATTGTTAAATAATTATTGTATTTATGGCCAAAATCTACAGTCACTGTTGGCTCGTGCTAGCCAATGTTAGTCACTTTCTAGGAAAATCCCAATGCTTTGAGTTCAACGGTGCCCTCAAATGTTTGATCCTGGAACCAGTTTAGATGATAGAAAATCCCACTCAAACTCTTATTTACTAAACCAAAAAATAGTTCGAAAATATGTTCCAGCCACTCCTGGACTTGGATTTACGTGACGTCTCAGAGCCTAGTATCCAAATAATCGAAATTAATTTAAAAAAATTCCATGGAATTTAAGGGTATTACTGTCATGAACCGTCCTCGGGGCCCGTGCCAAGACTACCCCAAGCCCTCCTCCCATAGGCCAGGGGCTGGCGACTAGAACCAAAGGCATAAATCCCAAAAAAAGGTAAGGCATTTCCTTTATAAGAGAACACAAACCATAGAGTGCAAAAACTAAAGTAAACACTATCTAAACTGTAAACATAAGTAACTACTGTAATGTAAATGGGCTAGTATACAAACCCAACTGAAGTGCAGTACAATTGAAATGTAATGTACAATAATTGAACGATAATGCAGAAACCACCAGGGCGTCCTCTAGGAACTCCCACATAAAGTGTGAGTACAGTCAGTCTCGTCGGTTCCTCGGGTCCGACCGTCCTCTCCGTGTATGTCCCACCTGATAGCCCACCTCCGGGTATAGTCCTGATCCTCAAGACTCAACCACAATCAGCGATGTTTGTCATCCGTAGCCAACATAACGTAGTGTGGGCGAAGCCCGTGCAGGGGTGAGTATACGATACTCAGTAGGGACCCTGAGACCCCCGATGTTCTCCCTGTATCCAGAACGGATAAACCAAAAAGAAAAGATACAAACACAATGTAACAACCAACTCTACTTAGGTATATGCTCATACATATACCAGCCTCTGGACTATGGGATGTGGGCTTAGGGTAGTCACAGAACGGGCCCCGAGGATGGGTCATCACAAATTGGTATCAGAGGGTTAAATCCCAACAAAAGGGAAGGCATTGCCTTTATAATAGAACAAACAACACAGGGTGCTCAAACTGAAGTAAACACTAAGTAAACTGAAAACAAAAGTAAGTGTTTTAATGTAAATGGGGAAGTGTAAAAACCCTACTGAAGTTTAATACAACTTAAAATTAATGTACAACAACTAAAAGACAAAGAAACAACCACCAGGACACCCCTACTAAGTATCGTATACTCACACCTACACGAGCTTTGCCCGCACTATGTTGTGTTGGTTGTAGATGATGAACATCGTTGATCGTGGTTGAGGCTTGAGGAGAAGGACTGTACCCGTAGGTGGTCTATCAGGTGGGACGTACATGGAGTGGAAGGCCAGACCCGAGGAGCCGACGAGACTGACTGTACTAACCCTTCAGGTGGGAGTTCCTAGAGGACTTCCTGGTGGTTGCTGCTTTGTCTTTAAATTATTGTACTTTACTTTTTAGTTGTACTGCACTTCAGTTGGGTTTGTATACTAGCCCATTTACTTTACAACACTTACATGTGTTTTCAGTTTACTTAGTGTTTACTTTAGTTTGCACACTCTGTGGTGTGTGTTCACTTATAAAGGCAATGCCTTCCCTTTTGTTGGGATTTATGCCTTTGGTTCTAGTCTTCATCCCCTGGCCTATGGGAGGCGGGCTTAGGGTATTTATAGCACGGGCCCCGAGGACAGGTCGTGACAATTACAGGAAATCATAATTGAGGCAGTTCAGGATAGGTCTAACTAGATTATACTGATTATTTATGATTCTTTTTGCTTCAACATGAAATGATTTTCTTTAGATATGGGTAGTTTAAATATATTTGTTCAGTACTGGATAATTTTCATTACTATATATTTTTTTAGAATATTTTGTTTTACTCTTTATAGGTTAATACAATTTCAATTATTTTGGTTTTTCCTACTTATATTATGTCATTTTTCATTCAATTTAGTTTGAATGAGTTCATGTTGGTTTTATTTAATTTGTGTTGTATTGATTTGGGTTTGGTTAGGTTGATTTGATTTGATTTAATTTGTAAACAATTCAATTCATATTAAAAAATTATTCTATGAAATATATATAATATTTTAGTACAAAAACATGTTGTGAAATACAACAAATTAATGATTCTTTAAATTTAAAGGCCAATCCTTAAGGGAACCTACCTCAAAATCAAAACGCCCGGCTTATGATGACGGAAAATCGAATCTTCCATTTTCCTCTTGCATGAATATGCACATTCTCACATATATAAGGATAGATAACCCTATGAACATATTTTCATGTTCAAATATGTACAAGTGGATCCTTACATTAATTCATATACATGCACATAACCATATATCTTAAACATGTATACATTTTTCATATATATAAATAAGCACAACTAGCTATAATATATATAATAATACCCCGATGAGTGAATATATATATGTAGGGAACTTATATATGTATATTCCTACCTATTAATACATGTGGAAGTCGCCTTTGACAATGCAAACCTGAAACCACCATAGTGAGGTCCAAAATACTCTAGAGAAGCACAAAAAACTCAAAAAATCAAAGCACCTAAATTAAAATAAGTAAAAGAACTAAAAAAGAAAAAAAAATTCATAAAACCCAAGTAGAATCATAATTTTTTCCAAAAAAAATAAGATTCTTAGATAGGGCCACAAAATTTGATAAAAATTTGTGATTCCATGTAAAAACAGGTCAGAATGAAGTGTCTTTACAATCAATAGAAAATCCAAAAAGTAATGATTAGGGAAAATAATATGGATTTGTTTAGTCTAATTGGAGGTTTGGACCTATTTAATGGATGTGTAATTGAATACTTCTAGAATTGGGAAGTATATACTTTCAATTGAAGTGATTAAAAATGAAATGAAAAGTGGAAAGGAAACCATGAATATCACGTAAGTTGTTTCTGATCACTACTGGCAAGAAACTACTACCATATCATCATAAAAAAGCTCCATACACACAGTTTCATCTACAAGACTACATTAAATACATTGAAGCAGTTATTGAGAATCTAGAATGGCTTACCCAGACATTGGACAACCATGAAACATCAAATAAAAATATGTAAAAAATATAAATGAACCAAATGCAATTAACATAATTAACATCAATTCAAAATAAAAAAATGAATCATAAAAATAAGATTAAATGAAAGTTGAATCAAACATACACTAGAAAGAGTTGAAAAATATAATATCACATAGAAAAAAAGAATAAAAAATAAATTATACCCATATATCCATTGTACAATATCATTTTCTTCCCCAAATCCCCACTCACCCACAGACAAAAAAAACAAGAGATTGTTATACCAATGGTTGAATGTTGATCTTATACATATAATATGAGATACAAACACATAGAAATAGTTATGCAGGTTGTATGCTAATAGGTCTAGTATGATGTCACCAAGGAATCAATGCAAATTTATTCATGTGGAATTTCATGAACCCCAATTTAAAATACAATTATAAAATAGTTTTATTTCAAATATACACACAATAAATCCAATATCACATCCATTACCATTTTAAAGAATCATTCCATTGTTGTTTTCATTAAATGAATAAATCAATTTGAATCAAATTACATAGTCATAGCCATTTTTTGACAAAACAAACTTTTTAGAACCATATATGAAAACAAAATATGAATTCGTTTAATTTAAAATGGTTTCCACAAACATATTTAAAAACCATTTAAAATGAATCAGTCCACACTCAAGTAAAATGGAATCCACTATTAAGTAACCACACATAATGAGGTAAATAGTGAATGTAAATGAGTAAAGTTTACCAAAATTATATAATTATGTGGAAAATACAATCAAACATGAGATAATAAAACCTTATTATATCCATAAGACGAGGAGCATGTGTCATGGGATATAACCTAGATCCTGATTTTAGATGATCTAGAATTTACCAAACTAATGAAGGGCCAATTATTGGCCTATGTTTTGTCTAACAAATACAAGCAACTTGCATATCCTACACCAAAATCATTGAGATAACCCCCCAACCATTTCCAATCTCATGATATAGGTTGCACTATAGGCCTCCATACCAACTAGTGTAGAAAAAATATATAAATCCTACCTAGATATCCATGTTCGCATGACCTAAAAAGTGGCAATGAATGAAGATGCAAGCGATGATTGATGAATATAGAACAAAAAAATAACTCACCCTCTCCTATAACACCCTATCATTGAAATAACCACTTTCTAACATCACATATCAATCACAAATAGACAATATATCCACCAACATGCTAATCATCAAGGGAAAATCAATGCCCCCCCTGAGATCAACCATCTAATTCAATAAGTTCTAACAAGGCCTTTACGATTAGACACACTATTTAAATTTCATGAAACCAATTTTAAATCATTAATTTCCCAATATAAAAACCAAAAACTGATAAAATACTTGAAATTATATAAAAAATAACTTTGAAATTATTATATGCATTTTAAGAAGGATTTAATAATGGCTAAATATTTATTTCAATGATACAGCTGAGATTCATAAATGAAATGCTCTATGTCATGACATAAATGTCAATGATTAATTTATAAACACCACATTCCATCATATAGTGGAATAATTTACTATATAATAAATTTTTAAAACTGAAACACTCATTAAATACCAAAATGAATAAATTTCATTGAAACATGGACCTCAAAAAAGTGAATATTGAATCGAGAAATCCAAAAACATCTCGTCTTTAGTATTGTGAGCCTCACAGTAGAAAAAGGTTATATCAATGGGTTATAAACATAAAAACACACAATATTAGGTCCACTATGAACCCAATGATATCCAAAAGACCTAAATATTTCATAAGAGAATTTGGAACCAAGAAAAAAGAGTGATAGATATACATAATACTATATTGAAAGAGAATACCTTTTGGAACCAAGATCAAACAAGGAAGGGATTACATTTTAGAATCAATAGGGAGGAGGAAATTTGATGATTGGATAGTGGAATCATAAGGAAGTGGATCATTGTGGTAGGGATTTTTTTGAGTGGGATGATTGTGATGGATGAAAGATGGATTAGGGGAGAAGACGGTTGGTGGGGGGAGTAGAGAGGGTTCACGCCAAGGATGAGAATGATGGATAATTAGGGGAGAAGGTTTGCAGGGGAGAAAAGGGTTTGAAGGGGATACAAGAATTTTTGGGGGAAGGGCATGTGGAAATTAGCTCAAAGGAAATGAAAATCAAGACATGGTATACATATTATATTTTTAAACTGTAGGGATAACATTAACTGGAGAAAATTTCCCAATAATATTTTTTAAACAATTGATATACATGTGTGGGAATAGACTCATTTTCCAGTAGTGTAGGGATTACAAGATCCTATATCTTGGTTTATCAACCACATGATACAAAATTCACCCTATCATTCTCTTAAATACCACCGCATGGGGAGAGTAACCATTGAAATTCACTGTTACTCACACCACAGGTGGGAGTAAGAGTCTTGGTAGGGGATTCCCCACATAAACAGTGTATAAAAGATTCAACGGGCCCATATCAGTCCTAAATGAATGAATGTAAAAGTAATATAAGCATTACTCACTACATGATTTTAAACAATGCAGTTAATGTCCCCTACATGACATGAAGTTTCACATTCTTGTGAACCTTTCTTGAGAGGACCACTAAAGTCGTTGTTAGCCACCATCCACTCCTCTAAAAACTCTATCCCAATACACATCAGGGATCCCACATCCTTACAGTGTGATGTTAAACTACATGGTTCTATAAGAACTACATGAATCTTGATTATCATTCTTATGAGATATGTAGCGATACCCAGACTTCTTTCCTTTGGCCCAGCCACAACGTCACCAATTTTTCACATATGTCCATCTTATTCTTTTCCTCATGACATTAAACTGCATAGTTCATTAAAAACTACTTGTGGCCTGATTCCTGTCATTATAGAATATTTAGTGACACATGGGTCTTCAATCCTGGGACTGGTAAAAACAATAAATAGAAATAATTCCCACCTCTATGTATGGGTCTGACCTATATATAGTATTTCCCACTCAAGAACTAAATGTGATTTGATTCCTGCCATAAAAAAATACATAGAAACATTGGGATTTCCAACCCCAAGACCAGTCACAGATAATAAATATATGCATTCCCCCCTTTACATATGGGACATAATTGTTCAAGGAACTTCATTTAGAAGTATCTGTATCTTTATTCCCTTCACAATGGGATTCACAGTGGCACCCATAATTCCATTAATGGGTCGAACTTAAATACCACCATTTCACATCAACGGATCCTTATCCTAACTGTATTATGTTAAACTAAACTACCCTTCAGAACTATGTATGGTTTGATTCTAATTATCATGAGATACATAGTTACACCTGAACTTCCATTCTTTGGCCCATCCATAAGATTTCCATCCATTCACTTCAGTTTATACATCCTTACCACAAGAAGATAAACTTCACAGAAGTACCTCCTTACCACATGATGTTAAAAAACAAGGAACACTTCTTGGTCACATTACATTAAAAATCCAGGACAAATATATCCTTACTGCATGATGATAAACTGCATGGAATCTTTCCTTAATAAATATTGTTAATCTTAAAGAGAAATGTCTGCACTGCATGATGATAAACTGTGTAGACCATCACCCATTTTTCATTCATTATTGAAGGACCACAAGATAATTACATCATTCAACTAGACTAAGGGGTTCTTATACCATATTTTAAAATCTCCTCAATCAATATATCTCAATACATGTCTTGAGCACCTCAGGATGCCACAAACCTTTCACGGTCCATGGAAAATAAAATAGATATCTTGGCTCAACCATGATATTAATGTATAAGCGCTTGAGACCCACAAACCAGTGACATATCGGTCTTATATAAAAGGCTTTATAATTCTTGTGATCCTTGGTGACATTGTGGAAGAACCTAACATCTCAAAGTATTATGGGACATACTTGGAATTCCAACCCCAAATCATTACTCAAGACCTAAAAACCTCAAGACATGATTTACAACATATCCCTCACCCACTTAGAATGATGCTGGAGTGATCTTGAACCTAGGTATCTGAATTAGGCTCTTATTTAACATCTCCCATATTAGGTCCAAGTGATTCATGATATTAAATTACCTTTTATTTGGTCAAATCTGTATGACCTTAAACTCAACCCTATAATCATCCAAATAATAAGAACATAAACCGCATGAAAATTAGACACCAAACATGTTGGTTAGAAAACAAAAAAAGTGTTACGTGGGAATAATTCAAGTCCTCAGTTGCTAAAAGTTTCATCACCAGAGTTTAGGGTGAAAAAAATAAGGCATAAATCTCAAATGGTATACTTTGTGGCCCTAATAAAATCCAAGCTCTACTCGCTAGACCCCCTAGTCTAGGAAATAGTTAGAGCAACAATTCACCATAAGAATATGTTTTATAGGTAGTGACATACCTTTTATATAATATTAGAGGCCTCGTCATCATGTACCCACTAGTTTTCTTTCTCCCAAGTTAACTCAGATATTCATTGGACATGATTTACAATTTTCATAACTAGTCTATTCAAGTGGATTTTACAACCTCAATGATATGTAACTATGTTTTGTACCATTTATCAAGGATGGAATGCGACCCTCCATTCATAAACCTTTAATTTCCCAACAATCGTGATTATGAACCATAGTTCATTGATCTTGAGCTTCATATTAAAAGCTTAATTTCCCTAGGGTGACAGAACCCTACATGGATATCCTTCTTTCCGTACCCAATATCATAATCTAAATGATTTAGTGTTCTCAAATCATTCATTACCCTTTATAATAAGTGGACATAATATATTCGCATCCATGTTATCAACACATAAGGACTTTGATCCACCAACTAAAGGCATCTCCTCCTTTCAAGAAATGATCTTCAATCCTTGTGAGCCCCCAATGACTTCATGGTATAATTGAACATATGAAAGTGTTATGGGACATAACCAGTATGTCTTCTCCATTCTATATCCATAATCTCAAGATTTTTTGTTATAATTTACATCACCCACATTCCAACTATCCAGGCATGCCTATTATCCCTATTATTTTTCACTCAACTAATATTGCCTCTATAAATCATTAATGACCATTGGAAAATAGTGGAGATCAACTTTTCATGGCCATTATATTTACATATAATGTATTTAGCACACCAACTAAATGAGTCTATTCCTTTCAATAAAGTAACTCCAATCATTATGGGCCCTATAAACACCAAGGAAGGAACTGACACCTTAGTGTGTTTTAGGTCATTCTTGGAATTTTTGCACAAAATTCCATGGTCATCGATATAAGGCCCAAGCTCAAATACCCTAAATTATAGAACACAAAAGGCATAAGCATAATAGACCTAAAATAGAACACACCAAAGGTCCATGATCGAAGAACATAAAGTATAACAAACCAAAGCTCCATGATCAAAGACCCTAAACTACGACACACTAATTTCCAAGATCAACGATCCTAAACTATGGTATGAAAAGGTCTTTAATCAAAGACAAAAAACTACATCACAACAAATGTAAAAGCTCAATGACCTTAAATTATAGCGCATCAAATTTCAAAACTAAATAACATAATTTAGATCATGGAATTTGTTTAGCCTTTAAAAGATTATAAAGCACACTCTATGGACATAGCACAATCAATATGATCTCTCCAAGAATATATGATTCAGAAAAAGATAGTGAACATCCCCTCCAATACATATATCCAGCCCAAGTAATCCTTCTTCAAATCATGTAATAAAAAGATAACTAGAACAGATTGCTAGTAGAGAGACTCGTGTTAGTTGGAATTAAAGAGTACATATCGAAATGAATCTGTTATGATTTAAATCTTTTGATCTAGATATTCAGGTTTACTTGATGATGTGAAAAGGATGGGTAGAATTGGTGAATCTCATAATATCAGAGCAATGAGATATCATGAAAACCATGAATGAAAGAAAACTATATAACATTACAGAAATTTCAAAAAATTCACCCATTCACAGTGTGAAAAAAGAGGGAGGAATCTCCACATTTTTTAGTCTCTTTGAAGTATGGAAAAAATGCATTATAGGGATATAGGTATGATAAATATCGATTGGATATAATGGAAAGGTCTACACGAGTTCTACCGGAAGTGTCGATGAAATTTCAGAGTACCGCTGACCCCACTTCTTCGGATTCTACTCCATGATGAAGAGACTCAATGAAAGTTGTCAAATCCTAATACCTATTTAGGGAAATTTCAACAGAAGATGAAAAATTTGAAATATAAAACCTCAATATATTTAAGATTCACTCAAATCTCCATAACTGTGTAGTCTAAGAATCTATCTAGGCATGAAATTTGGATATCAATTGATGAACTTTATCAAATTACGTCAATATTTACCACATTTTCCTAGATGGAGGAGCCTCATATATTAGATTGTGTAGACCCCATTAACTTGTGGCACGATCTCATCAGATTTTAATGATTTTCATTATAATTTCATATAGAGGATGTTGGTCAAAACCACCCACACCCAAGTCCCGAAATAACTGGTGAAGGAATTGCACCTGGTAAAAAAATAATTCTAAGGGGGGTCTCAGTGATAAAGGAAAGAATATGTCTCTAGATAATCCCACTTTTCACTTAATCCTTTGCAACTGAAGATGCATGAATGATAATATTATGGCTAAAAAGTTGAACAGTGCAATAACATTATAACAATCCCTATATGACATTTTATCAATAGGCGCATCATTTTTAGCATGTGATGGAGGATTAATATCATCAAGAGTGTCTGTTTCACCATTTGAATAGTTATATATAAATTATAGTATTGAAGCTCAGATGATAGTAACCTCATTAAAATATCATTATCAGTGTATGAAAGATTTCGAGGATCGACATTTTGACTCATTGAAATCATGGGCCTTTGATTGGCCACAACTGGGGAAGATCGACCAAAAATAGATTCCATCTGAAAATAATTAAATGGAATATGTTAGACAAATAGATTTAAATCTTGTTAAAAACGAAGGCATAAATGTTCCGACATCATCATGCACATTAAATGAATCAACAATGTCTTCGTGAACCCCCAAAAAGTCTCATGAATATCCTGACCTCTGAAGGAATCATGAGTTACATAACCCCTGTAGGGTATTATGCAATCCCATGAACCCTTTGAATAATCATGTTCATGTGACCTTGGTAGGGTCACATGAATTGCATGATTAACATATAATCATATGGTCAACCTAATAGACCCTGTGAGACCCTCAAGACAATACAAATCCTATTCAAAATTGTGGTCTTGCGAGCAGGTCTCATGAATAGGCCTTGCAACCAGCATACATGGAATGGTCATGCGATGGAGGTACACGATAGAGGAATGATTATATAACTATATATAATGGGTGTTTGATGAAATGAATGGCTCTCTACCACTATATATTGGGAATTCCATGGAATTCCAAGCTTAGCTCAGCAGACCAAATGCCACACAAAACACTCATTCACGATAATGCTAAAGTCAATGGAAGGCATCTACTTTCTTTAGAACTAAATCCTTTTCCCTATAGATGTTGCTCCTGAGGGGGGGGGGGGATTTGTTGACACCCGTAAAATGAGCATCGAAAAATTCACAATGGAATAAATACCTAAATATGAGTATTATTTTCCCTAAAAATTAAAAGTAAGAAGAAGGTGACCTAGACTTTCAGACCATGTGAGACTATAAAGGACTCGTGATCATGTGTCCATTATAAGGTCAAATGAGGACTCCACATACAATGAATAACCTATAAATAATCATGAAAAACCACCATCAACAAGCCCTTCATCTCTTATTAAGGTAGTCCAGAACACTAGTGTCCATCCGGAGGTAGCCAGAAAATATCCCCTATGCCACATGGTTTTTCAAAATAAATAACCTAAAAATACATCTTTAAAACCATTTTAAAATAAGGATGAAAATATCCACTGGGGTTGTGGACTATAGTATTGGTGGACATCATGATACTCATCACCAATCAGAAGGGTAATTATCCTCAATAACATCCAAGCATTTTTTCACATCACTTAATTTTTTTAGAAAAAAAGTGAAATAAAAGGAGAGGATGAAAGAGATACTCTTGGTTATAAATATCAGATGACATGACCCTAAAATTCCGCAAGACACCATGATCCCTACCGACATACCCATCCCATATAATGAAATCCCTTTGTCATGTCAGCCTCATCACATAGAAAGACTCAGGTATTTCTAGAAAACCATGCACTTCCCTTTTACATCTATAATGAAAAACTACTGAATTTTTCCATAGAATGATTGAGCACCCCCGTAGGACTTTTTTGGGTCAAGCGACGCATCACCGAAAAATAGAGTAATTTTTCTTTGACATTAATCATGAAATCTCACATGAATTCCAAAAAATTGTGAAATAAAAAAATTGGAATAAAGAGAGAGGTGACAAAATCCACTCATGATTTTCAAATGATTGCGACACAGTAAGGAGGTCTAGAATGTTGTCTAGTGAGACTCTTGGATAAGAAACCCTGATCTCCCAGATAACCCCATACAAACCACCCTTACCTGGTGAGATATCCTAGATAAGGCATCAATTATCTCTAGAATTCATTTCAAAATGAACATTGATCTCACGAACTCTCATGGACATGTCAATATTACAAATATAGAAATACATTGATATTACCATGTGATCAAACAAGTCTCCATTAATTGGAAATAATTCAATAATGGAGGTGTTGATGAGAGAGACACATAGTCGCTGAAAATATGGTGATACCCTTAGGGAAATCTATGAAAAAGGATCGTAAATACATGTGGTGAAATACCCCTTCATTGAATCCACACCAGATCCATTCCAGATACACCATGTAAAATGATGAACAATTGGGGTGGGAGGATTATAAATTCCCCACCCCAGTATGAAAAAATCAGCGCTACCTATCGTGAACAAGGGGATGAAATCTAGGAATTACACATAAGAATGAGAGTGGATTTCTCAAAGAGGTTGATCTTGTGAGCCTCAAGTATTCTATAATGTAATATATCATTGAATATCTAGAGTGATCATGCACCATAAATAAAGCACATCATGTTATCATTCATAGATCACGTGTAGGACTTCCAGAAAGATTAGAAAGGAACATACTGCATATCTTCCAGATCACGTGAGAATAAAAATAAATTAACATTGAATAAATATAAGGCATTTTCAAGAAAATGGGTAGAAAAAATAATAAAGGTAAAAGACAAACAAAAAAAGGGTTCGATGGCCCTTATGTGCTTCATGTGATCATCTAAGACATGCGACAACACCAAGATATGTTTCCTAGATATCGTGATTCTCCATAAACATGATATTTGGGTCATGATAAATCTCTCATCATGTCATAGAAAGTCATACGGTTCTCCCTAGGTATGCCATGTTAGCCTCAAAAATCCCTTTGGGCCTGTTTCTCAAGCCTCAGGAAGTCCTTCATATATATCGCCTGACACATATAACGACATCGGCTCATGTTATCTATGTCTTTCATAAGAATCTATGAATATACAATAATATATTGCGTTACCCTATGGGTATGTAAACTAATTCATCATTATACCCATTGGGAAAGTTAGTTGAGACTCGCAATGCCCTCCAGACATGTCAACCAGATCTCGCGATGCCCTCCAGGGATGTTAGCCAAGACACAAGACACCCTCCAAGACATCTCATATTGACTCTCACAACACCCTCTATATGTGTCAACACAACACTTACTAATGAAACCAAGGAATGAAATCTGGATCATGAGACACCATCTAGAAAATCCAGCCTGCTTATGTGATGGCTTCTAATATAGACCACCTAGATTTTTAATGTCCTTTGGAGAAGTTAGCTATGATCAAGCCATAACCTTCTGATATGTCACCCGAGTTACGAGAAGTCCGTTAGAATGACTAAATGGATCATTTAGTAGACTTCATAAATTTCAAGCAGATACTCTCCTACATATCAGGGAAAGTGGAAAATAAAAGCTTGTCAGGTAGGCAAACTAGTCACAAGGGAATCCTCAGAGTGTAATCCCTAACCAGTGACATAACATGATACATACTAATATTAAGGGAAACATCAAAGTGAAAGAAGAAAACAATGGCATTACAAGAACATGGATTAATTCTATATTCAAGATATTTAGGCCACTTCATAAAGGTACGAGCTCTACCATACTATCCGAATATATAAATCTCTCACTCTGTAGGTGATGATATTGATCATTTTTCATTCATTGTTTCTCAAAATGAGAAAAGATCACTTGATATTAGGGAGTTGAAATAATTACATCATTCACATCATGAGTCTCCACCAATAAAGGAAAGATGTGTATGTATTTCCCCATTGATAGAAAGACACATTAGACTCAACATGAGGGAATCTAGCTTAGGGAAAATACATGGGGAATGATTGAACTATGAGAACTATAATTTCTGAAATAATAAGGATATGTAAGATGCCTTCCTAAGACATGAGCTTAAATATACACCCATTTAGGTGTAAGACCTATGAAAATCCCATTTTCGACCATCGAGACATCATCATTTCCTTGAGATGATTACCCTACCTCATTAATGAAAATAGAGATGAATAAATTGAACTATGAGAACTTTGATTCCTGTAATAATGGGGTATGTTGAATTACTTCCTAATTCCCAAGATCAAATAAACACCCTTTTCATTATATGTCCTTTTCTGAGTCTGACATCTTAGCCATAAAGATCCTATCATTCCAATGATCTGATCACTCCACATCATCCATCAGTGGATAGAGGAATAGAATGGACTATAATGAATCTGAATCCTATCAAAACTAGGATATGTAGGATGTCCCTCTAAGGCTTGATTTCTATAATAAATCTTCTTTGGGTGGTCTTATCTCATAATTCCCATACCTTGAGTAATGAAAAAAATGATCGTTTTCAATCCCTTGTTTATCACACCGAGCATAACTCACATGGAATTTGGGGACATCAATAATCATGTTATCTGCAACAGAAGTCTTTACAATGACAAGGGAAATCTCAAGGTTTAAGCCCCAAACAAATGAACATTAAAAACACTGATTCTCGCTATAACTGGGATAAATAGGATGTCCCTCCAGGATGCAATATTGAACGCCTAGTGTCCTAGAGAACTACTTATATTGGTCCTGTCTACATGATGTTAAACTATATGGGTCCAACAAACTATGGGTGTTTTTATTCCATCAATAACCTGGATATGTAGGATGCCTCATAATGGATCAATACACTTCTCAAGAATATTCACCACCCCCATTCATGGTAGCACATTTTGAAGAACTCGGTTATACTGCTTCAAGACATATGTGACCACACATTAATGGAAGATTATATAAAACCTCAGATACATACAAATGGATTCACGAAAGAAACCATAGTATTTTTTTCATGAATGATAATTAACCTATGATCAGTTTTAGGGTAACTAGTACAATATCAGGATTTAGAATAGATTCATGAACATATCTTAAATATATAAGACCCAAAGTAGGTAATAATTCCACCCAAAAGGGTGTGATGAGATGGACCTCCTTTACTATTGACGAATGAAAGTCCCCAAGATTCATTGGGAATAAAAACCAAGGTGATCACATGTTTTTGGAAAGTAGGTATGTACTATGCTACGGATAAAGGAACAATTTAGAGTTCTTGAGTAGAGAAAAAATAGTAACCTGATGTTCATGATTGTGAACATCACAAATACCCCCCAAAATCAAACCATCCAGTGGATTCCATCCACACCTCAGACCCTGATGAGACAAAAATTACTGATCCCAATTTAAAATAACTCCAATGATAAAATTACTGTGTTATAATTAATTAGGACATTTCTATTACCTATTATCCATTAAAAAAGTATCATTAGTTAACATTTACATATGAAAAGGTTTCTATTCCAATTATGGTGGCACACTTTTATGAAACATTTTAATACTTATAATCTGAACTAATGTTTCATGATTAGTGATGATTTCTCAAAATTTTTATTCATTCCATTAAAATACTAAAGATTTAAGTCATGTATCATGATTATGATCCTTGATAAATTTGGTATTAAATTAGTAAATCATTATCATAATATAATACCCTTATGCACAACATATTCTTTAATATGATCATAAATTTATATATCCCTTTTTTACCCTTACTGAGCATTTGAGCTCACCCATTCTTATTTAATGGGAGACGATGCATAAAGGGAGACTAAATTAATGGGAGACGATGCATAATGTACCCAAATAATCTGTTTATGTATCAATTATCAAAATTATCTAAGACTTTTTAGTTATGGAATGGATCTTAATATTATGTATTGAATATTTATCTAAAAATATTTATCTATGAAAATATTGGTTTGTTATACCCCTCATTTAAATTCCATTGAACCCCTTATCATTTTTTGATTTAATAGATTCCAATTCCATTTTTGGAATATTTTGGTCCCAAGAAGAAGCCCTAAATCCTCAATTTCCAAGAGTTCTAACTAGAGACGGTTCAAGCTCTCAACATGAGTATTATCCACTCCTATCCATTTATTCTCTATATTTGTCCAGAAAACCTACACTATCAATACTAATATAATAATATATGTATAATTATTATACTGAAATTTTATTATATTGATTGTATGACCATCATTAATCTCACTCCTAGGCATTGGAAAATGAAAATTTCAGCAGTGGTAAATGCAAAATACCACCACCATGATAGACATGAATTATTTTCCCTCATTAGCTTACATGAATGGTTATAAGAATGTATTTAATTAATAAAAATTATTTTTATTTAATGATTAATATTATTTGGAAATAAATTATTTTTTATATTAATAATATTAATAATAAAAGATTATTGAAAATTTAGGTGCCTAAACCAAGAATCCCAAGAGAAAAATGATTTCTTCTTATCATACTTTATCATTTACCTTATTCATATACCAATTCACAATTATGATTAACCACATTAATAAAAACTAAATAATATCATTATATTTATTTAATAATGATATTATATCTAAATCACATCATAATAACACTTATTATTCAATTATAACATGTTTTTGTTTAGGTTAGTTTAACCGCCTACATGAACGATGCCATAAATTTCAATCATGGATAAATATAGAAACATAATTACTGGTAATATTAGATATTGATTTGTAAATATATATATTTTGGTTCTGGAAATGGAATATTTATATTCAAACTCATTATTAATATACCACCTTTTGTCTCTTAAAAATTATCAAAAATATCTCATCACCCATTTCATACGCATAAATCATAACAGAACCACCCATGGAATAAAATTAAAACTTTATATATGATTGTAGAAAATATATTAAATCACTATAAATAATATATAATGTATTAACTTATTATCACATAATAGTAAACACCATCAACATTATAGTACAAGTTCCAAATATTGTAAATCACTAATATTTGAGGATGAAAATAAATTATAACATGATAATAAATGTATAATGAATGATTATAATTAAAAATAAAAAACATTAATACATATGAACAAGTTTCTAAAACAAGTGATTAATATGGTTATGTATATTATATATGTGGTTAAGTTGTTTCATGGAAATAAAGAGTAAAATAAAGGGATTTTGTTAACTCAAATCTCCCATCGTTGAATTATAATGTTTCTTATTGAACTATATTATTGTAAGATTGATTTATTTTATAATATGATTTCCTAAAATTTTATTTCCACAATATTTTACAAGTATTTACAATTATTTCTCATAGATATTTTTATAGTGTATTGTTACTTCAAAGATTATGATATTTTTATGGGTTTTTTGATTCAACATTCTATTCACTCAGCCATAGTTTTCCCCCCACAAGTGTGATATTATAATTTCATTCTTATAAAATTATATTGTTGTAAAGAATAATTATCATCGAATTTAATGTCTATTTTCCTTATAAGTATATACACTTTATTTACACAAATGTCTTAGTTTATTAATTTGAAGTCAAAATTTTTATTTTCTCTTTTGATCTTTATATTTCTCTTTAACACTTTTTAAAATGAAGCTTTATTATTATTTTAAACTATGTGGGTCTCAATAAAGATATTTTAAAATATTAAAATAGTTTTTTTGATGATTATATATGTTATCATCCAATAAAAAATTATTTACTTAAAAATTATTTATTATAAAGGCACTATTATTGGGGTTTCTTTCTGAATGATGTGTACAAAATTCATCATGTAATTTTTTTGAAAATAATATTTAAAGTTCCCCATAACATCACATTTTTATGATAATACTAAACATATTTTATGAAATCTCTTTTTAGGATTATTCTTCCATTTTACTGTTTAATCCAAATGATCTGTATCCTATAGATTTATGTTTCTTGAATAATAGTCTAAATTCAATTAAGAGATACTCTTTTTGAGTGATTGAATTTCTGGTATCAGCCTATCTGAGTCTCGAAGTCATTTTATTGATTCCATTTTGAAATTTTTTGAAACCCATTTAATTTCCTTGTTATCTTTATGATATAATATATTAATAACTTTTGGGGAGCATATGCATATGTATTATCAATTTATGATTTGTGTGGTACTATATAGGCCTCTAAATAATTGATTACTATTTTTTATCTTATGAGATATTTAATCATTGAAATGATTGGGATTGTTCACATATTAAAGAGTGGGTATGATTGGGACTGATCAAAACACAAATGGTGGGAATGATCAGCTTTTCCCATAATGTGATGGTTTTCTATGATTATTCATATTCTATAGTTATTTTGTTTTCCACATTTCCTTGACATGACACATTTTTATTCCTATATTATTTTCCACGGATAATGATCATTATTTCACATACACAATGTCTTATTCCATGGTATATGTTTTATAATTTTTGATTAAAATTTATTCTATCATGTCTAACAAACAAATCTTATTATTATTTTTATTTTAATCAATTATTTATCCCATGATAATGTTTTCTCATATGTTTGTACTCTAACCATTTTTAACTCATTGAATTTTTTTCCCTTACTAAGAATTTTATCACACCTTTTCTTATGTCTTCCATTCCTTAGGTTATGAAGATGAGTACAACAAATGATAAATTGAAAATGAGGTAGAGTATGGTTTAATTGTAAAGAAATGTTCACAATTATCTGAAATAATATTTTTGTAAAAATAATATCTAAAGACACTAAACCAATTTTTCTAGGGTTATGTGATTAATTTTGAGATTTCTTGACTTAATTTATGAATATAGTGTCTATTTATCTTGGTTTGTTTCACATGGAATCAAATCTACTGTGTAAATAATGTATTTTTAGTAGTAACATGAGAGTACGTGTCTAGGGATTCTCATATTCTCATCCAATATGTACATATCCTTTTATTTATCAACTCTCAATAAATACTAAATTATTGACAAATATTAATTATTAATCTAAGGAGGATAATTTTTCAAATAATTGTATGATAAAAATAAAAAAAAGTGAGTTGAAGGTTTGGTTATCCCCTTTTAAATTTTCAGTTGTATATATTTGTTACTCTAAGAGTTCCTTGGATAGTATTATGAAATGTATGGTAGATATGGTTCTTCAAGTGTTTCTTCAGAATACTTTATTTCTTCTTGAGAAAAGGAAATCGGTTCATCTTCCTATTATTATTGGTGTTTTCCATGCTCTATTAGTTCATATAGGGTTTCAACCATCTTAGCCATAATTTCCTCCAACTCTACCATCTTACCATGTTACTTCATGAGTTTTTTTAGAACAATAGAAAATTGTTATTGATGTATTATGAAATAACTTTTATTATAGGATCTTCGTAAATTTTATGGTTTTATAAAATAGGTCACTGATTTTGATTATCTCTATCAGTGTAGTAGGTTTCATCCTCCGACCCATTGATATATGTAAAAGGGTTTTCCAACCACTCCTCTTGAATAATCTAGATGGTATACCATAGGAAGAAATATTGACTACATAGAAAGAAATTATTATATGGGATTCAATAAATCTTTTTAAACTATTAATATTTTTGATGATCAATAATTGGATAATGGTCACCCTATAATATTTTTCTTAAATGGGGAAAATAATTAAATAACGAAACAAATAAAAATAGAAAATAAAGAACATAATAAATAAGGTAAATAAACTAATTAAAAATATTTTAAAAGAGTAAATACTCATCCTAGATACCTAAATGAATTCTATGCAGATGTAGTGAATATTGTGGTTCGATTCTAAAAAAATATTTTTGTACCTAATAAAATTTAGTAATTAGTGGGACTCAGGGTGTCTCTATAGAGAGGTGTCTTTTTAGTGCTTTATTTTGTATTATGTGGGGTAAGTGTGTGATTAAAAAATAATTAATAGTGTTTGAGAATTCAATTTTAAAGTTATTTGAATTAAATTTTAGAATAGTTGGTCTAACCAAAGATAATCCCCTCCCTTACATTTTAAATCATTATTCAAATTAACTCTCTTACTATCTCTCTCTAATCAGTTAAAACCTCAAATGATCTCCCTCACTTTGTTGCATCATATGACATATAGAAATGTAATAACCACCACACTCACAATCTATGTATAGAAAAGTGATAAAATATCTCAAATCACTTTTGAATCAACCGAATTCCCCATATTATAATAGAAGAGAATAAGTTATATGTGGATTGTTTTTGAAAACTGATGAGAAAGGGAAGAATAATTTAAATGAGAAGAATATTAAAAACCACCTTTTATACAAGGCAATGAATCACATCTAGATTAGTTAAGTTGAAGATAATTAATATTGAATAACATAGTAATTAATCATGTATGGGGGGATTTTTCCTTGGCTTGACCACTAGGGGTCGAATGTGCCATCATTGGAGACATTACAACAAAAGAAACAAAAATAAAGAAATACAATAATATCACTCCTAATATTAATTGATAGATTAACAACACCCTATATAATTGAAAATTATAATCTTTATAGAATGTTCCATGTTAACTCATGGGATTGAAAATCTTCATCTCCCACATGATTAGAATAACATTCCTTTCCTTTGATAGAGTTCTTTACTTTTTGATAGGATAGGAATCTCCTGATTTTTAGTGACTAGTTTACATACATTTAGTGGGACTCTATGTGTCTTATTTAATGTTATTGATTCCAAAAAATATAACATCTCTTGAATATTCTTATTTCATAGAAACCATCCAAAGATCTTCACCTTATTCTTAAGTTTAATGTCTTCCATATGGATGTTTGGGTGTGGTTCTTACAAATTAGCGAAGACTAGAAAATTAATATTTCAATTTTAGGTTGAGAAACATTTATTTTTGGAATTTTTATATTTTGATTCATTTTTTAGATTTTGGTGAATTATTGAAGTCATAATAACCTAGGTAAATCATAAAATTTCACCTAATGAATTCTTGTGGTGATTTCAAAATGATATAGTGAAACAATCCATACACTGATAAATATTTTGATGAAATAAGTTATATGAGATCTATTAGACTTACATTCTAGTCAAGAAACAATCATATATGGTTAATGTAAGTCTTATACACACATAGAATCTCGATTCTTTTTGAATTTATAGAAAACTCTAATGTCATACCATGAGATAAATGTTATATGGCCTAGATTATGAAGTGATATGATCTGGCTAAGAAAAAGTCATACATGGTTACAACTGGTTATATGGGGTTTGAAGTATTTGAAGGACCCAGGAACACAATTAGAAGGGAGGGGTAAATCAGGTTGTCAACATTTTCATATTAATGTGATTATTCTTGTTCCCATGTTGGTAGGAAGTTTTTAAATAGATACGATGAAAATGAGAAGAAAAAAACATTCACATGAAAAGAGACAACACAAAAATATCACTAGGTTCACCACTAAGGGCTAGTCTAAGTATCATATGATGATAGCATGTTAGGCATACCTAAATCCACTAATCATCACTAGTTGTGGAATACAATAGTTCATACAGAGTAACTCTATACCTAGAACACTACCTTCATAAGAATTTAGGAATCAAAGACTTAATCCTTCCGAACACTTCTATCGACTTCTCTAAGCTTAGTACATTGGGTGAAGTCTTACTTAGTTTAGCGATTTGATGGTCGCTTCAGTAGATTATCTTTTAAATCATTGTCCCTAAATAACAGAAGGATATTACTACACTATAGTCCTGAATTGATGTACATGAATGAAATTATAAAACAAACTATATATTTAATACCTCAATAAAGTGAAACTCTTCACTTGCACGAAATACCTATTCTTGTTCGCAAATTTTAGGATTATCATGAAAAATGCATTTTGTGAAGCCCTTATATTTTATGAAACCACCCCATATGTTTCCATTGGTCTTGATAGAGACAAATAAAATCCATTTCACAATATTTACTATGCATAAGTCATTTGTGTGAAACTATTTCCCATTAAAGAGACACCAAATTTTTACTGGAAATGATTTTCCATTTATATGGGGGTAGCCAATTATTTATATATGTTTTCATCCCTATGTAAAAATAACTCGAATTCCAACACCAATTCATGTAATATTGATTTTGAAATCATATTTGGTGTGCAAGACCCTTTCAAGAAAATTCCACTTTTGCATGTAGGTCATGCCTTTTATATATTTTGACTTGAAGATATCAAAACTCCACACACACATAACTCAATGTTGACATTGTAATTGGAATGCAATATTTGGTAAAAAAAATTTCTGTATAGATCATGAATTTTCGATATTTTGATGTGAGGGTCACGAATAATCACTTGTGTGTATGTTATTGATTCACCTGCATCCTTGTGTACAATTCTCTTTTCTATAAATAACTACCT
Organism: Viscum album; assembly: GCA_963277665.1. Lineage (NCBI taxonomy): Eukaryota > Viridiplantae > Streptophyta > Magnoliopsida > Santalales > Viscaceae > Viscum > Viscum album. Next base: position 1,092,000,510 of record OY728155.1, read on the forward strand.
TCATCCGACAAATTTTTATACACATAAATTTGGAAAACACTAGGAATTGATACAACCTTAAACAATATATTCAACATTTAATGTAAGATAACATTCCTTGAAAAAAAATTTATCATCATAGTGTGGATTGAAAACAAACACAAACTGAACACTATTTTCAGCTATGATAATCCTTGGTCCCAACAATCCCCCCGTTTGGGTTTGGCGGAAATGTGTAGATAAATTCAATAAAGCACCATCCGCTATCAAAACATAATACATGAGAAACAAATCATCCAAATATATGTTATTAAATGTGTAAATCTTGGTGTAGAAAACAATATGGGAAGAATTATTTGGGTTCTCGTGTTTTTGAATGGTTAAGGATTTCCCAGCTAAGCTCTGAATATATCACCATGACACTTAATTATCCTTGTGTTTAAGAATAATTGCATGGTTTTTCGAAAAACTACATGAAAAAAACCCTTTAAGACTATTGAATTTCTCTGTTACACCCTTGGTAAATAAACAGAAATACCTATATCACTTTAAAAAATAGAGTCTCCCTAGATCCGATATCTTCCATAAACATGCATCACATCTAAAAACAGATTAAAATTGTTAACACACATTGGGAGAGGGGACTAACCATAACATTATCATGCACAGTGGGGTGGCTGAACAATGAGCTTCATCCAATATTTCTCAATAAAAATGTGAGGAAAATGGATTATTCCAAATGACATCCACTTGGTCATCAGTTCCAAAATTCTTAATTTTAAGCACCCCTTGTTCTAATATTCCATAAAAAAGTGATATCTAATCTCATTATGTTTTTTATAAATGAACTGAACAAGATTCTTCGTAATATAAAATTATTTCTTGTTGTCATAGTTAATAACCATAGGTTGTTTCACCTCATTACCACTATTAGTTAGTTATTTCTTCATCTGCAATAGTTGAGTGCATGATTTTGTAGAAGAGATATATTATGGTTTTGCTGTAATAAGATAATTACAATCCAATTTATCTCTCAACCATACAACACATTTGTTTACTATGATGAATTATCTAACACTTGTGGAATCTATATCCACTACATATGTAGCCTAGTCAGTATTAGAAAATGCTGATAATTCATTATCTCTTCCTACAACTAAGTATAATCCAAAATTGAGTGTACCTTGAATATACCTCATGATTTTTTAACTTCTACCAAATGTTATACCTTTGGATTACATTGAATACGGGATGCTAATAATGTTGAAAAGATGATATATTTTTGTTTATCTATCATGTATGATATGCTTCCAATGATTGTCTTTTATAGGGTAGGAACCATAGATGTCTCATCTACTTGTTTTAATTTTTTTCCCAACTGTAATAGGAGTCGAAATTGGTTTTGAGTATTTCATCTTGAATTTCTTTAGAAGCTATCATGCATATTGATCTTGAGAGATTAAAGTGTAATCATTCTTATGAAACAATTGCATCCCCAAGAAGTATGTGAGTTCCCCAATCATATACATTTCAAATTATTATTTCATGTTATTAGTAAATTCTTCCACTTATCCATATTTTCTTCCACAAAATATAATACAATACTCATAAATAAGAACCATAAATTGATCTTCCTTTGAATTAATTACAAATATATTATGATCGAAACATCGTATTTGGAATTGAGTATTCTTCAAAAAATCATCTAGTCAAGAATACCATGCACATTGTTCCGAAATTAGACTATATAGGACATTTTTTATCTAAAAACCATTGATTCATAATTTCTAATCATAAATACCACTAGTTGGTCAATGTAGACTTATTCTTCATGAACTCCATTTATGAATGCTATTTTTACATCTATCTGATAAACATTGTATCCTCTTTGAGAGCGGTGGTATGGAAATTTCTAATCGACTCCAATCTTTCTACTAGAGAAAATTTTTCTTCAACATCAATTCATGCAATCTGTGCATTTTCTTCTACACACTATTCATCCCTTGTTTCTGATTAAATTTCCATGATCATCGAATTTGTTTTTAAGGGATCACTTTGTTCTAATCAAATTGTTTTTTCCAGGTCTCTTTATAAGGTCTGATGTCTGGATTTTGTCAATATAATATAGTTCGTATTTCATGGATTTAACTCCTGATTTATCTATTGAGACTACATTAAAAGAGGTTGGTTCCATAATTTATAGTAAGGAATAATGTGAATTATTCCTCATTATCGTTGTATTATTCGGTGAAATACAATCCCCAATGATATTGGATCGATCAATTTCTACACATATATTTCTCCTGTGTGTTTAAAATGATGTTTTTTCATCCATCATTTCCTCTTATAATTCTTCTTCTGAATCATCATCATTTTGTGATCCCTGAAGGTTTTTCAAGCATTCCTCTACTTCTGTATTGGAATATGTTCCATTTATTCTTTCTCTATCACCTCTCATCATATCAACATATTATCTCCTTGAGTTATTTTTTGTTTTATTTTCATTGATATTGATATCTATTCTTTACAAAATTCTTCTAAGACAATTATTGAAACACTTGTATGATTTACCTCTCGTTGAATATACAAGGAATATTACCATTACTATAGCATCACCATACATTCCTTGACTTCCTTCTTTGTTTCAGAGGAAACTTTCACTTCGAAAAACATGAAAATACTCTAGAGATTGATTCTTTCTATACCAAAACTTATATGGTGCGTTGGTTTCTACCCTATAATGACCTATTGTATTTTGAGGGTATACTATTTCATTAATAACATCTTTCTAGTAATGAAGATAGATAAGACCCTTAATTAGCATAGTTTTGGTCATATTGTTCACCCTTCTATTTCTTCATTCAACATATTTATTTTTTGTGGGGTTATCACTATATCCACCTCGAGAATTATTCCATGTTTTTTCAGGTAAATTTTTAATCCAATGTATGTTTATTACCCTCTATATTTTGATCATAGAACATTTATTGTGTTTCCAGTATCATTCTCAACTATTCCACGATAACATTTCATGAAATCAAGCACTTTCTATTTACGGTGTATAATAATTACACAAGAAATTATACTTTAATAAAATATAAAAATATTGAATTATCTCTCTCAATATGTTTTATCCAATTTTATAGGACCACATTCATCGGTGTAGACGAGATCAAGAAGATTTGATGCCATTTTCTTCATTGGCTGATATGATCTTTAGTCCATCTTTCCTCACATGATAGCATCACATTTATTTTCTTGTTCATGATTTAGATTTGTGATATCGATTGATATATTCATCATAGATATATTTTCATTGAATTTTTTATTAATTTAGCCCAACCATTGATTCGAGATGTTGTTTTCTTCTTCAATTGTTATGTGACAATTTTTTTTCTATCAACCTGGTATAAATTTCTATCTATTATAGATAATTTCATGTAGTAATTACCTATAATTCCTTTTATAGTGTTCCCATTTTTATTAAATGTCACTATCAGTCTTGAGTCACATATCACTCTTAGGAGATTGTGGTTCAAGTCGTCCACATAGAGAACTTTAGTTTTCATTAGATCTTCATTTTCCAGTTCGGTTCTTCCACATCATTTGATCATTATAAAACCATAATTTCTGAACCATACTATTACACAAACCCTTTATTATCATTATTAATTAAATATACATTTCTTGTTATATGGGATGAGAAACCTCTATCTAGAATCTAGGTGATATTATTCTTTGTAGCTTTGAGTGCTATTTCTGTAATGTTGGATTTTGTGATATTATTATTTTCCTTCCATGAGAAACTTGATTTGGTGGAGGATAAATATGGGCTTTCCAATATATTTTCCATATGAATGGTTTTATCATACTCACCTTTTTATTATAGAGTAGAATTCCCATTTTCTCGATAATGTATTCTTCATTGGTGGGTATTGATTTGTCTCTGAGTTCTGTCAGTATTATTCCCACATTTTATTTTCCAACAATGAATTGATTTATGGCTATTGTTAGAACAATGAAAACAATATCCATATAAAATATTAATTTTAAAAGATGACGGATATGGTCTCAATCTAAATTGTTGAATTTTTAGAACTTCTCCATTCAAATAGATCCTTGCCTCATCACAGTATGACATGGTATGGCCCAGATAACCATAGAATTGACATTTTGTAAGAGGAAATGTCTTCTCACATCCATTATTCTCCAATTCCTCTTATTTTGAAAATGTATTTGACTAGAGATATTCTTTGGATACAAAAGGATATTTTTAATATCCCTTGTCTGTTTTATTTGAATATTTCTTTGATAGGACATCAGGGGATATTGTGATATGTCCAACATTATGCTTCCATTTATTTTGGCTTATTTTGTTTCTAGACCTTGTGGTTTCAGCATCATAAACAATTCAAATTTTTCCCAGGCATGTGGATATTTGATCATTCAATGCCTTCTCTACTCCTTCAGAAACACTCTTAGCTCTCTATAACTTCTTTGTATATGATAATCATCCAAACTATATTATTTTGTTTGTTTCCCTTGAATTTGATTCAATTTCTATTTTACACCTTTGGGTAAAAACCTATTCTTTTTTCTCCTCAAATATCTTTTCTTTCTCTTATATTGTGTATGTAAGGACATTGATGACATTTTTCCAGTCATAAATATTAATCTTAAATTCCACAACATGTTTTGATCTTTCATAATTTGTTGAATCTTATTTTTCTCTTTCTAAAATTAGTTTATTTTTTGATTCAAGGTAATCAATATACTCTATTGAATCTTTCATAAAGACTAGTATCTTTGTGTTTATCTTTCTTTTATTTCCATGATTATCAAGAGCATGTTGAAGTTCCAAATCAGGACTAACAACACCAATCCACCGATTATCTCTATACCTATTTTTAAAGGTTTTGAATCTTCCATAGTAGCCATCATGGATGCTTGGGTTCCATATTAAAACATTAGTTCATCATCATTGAAAATTTATTATAATAATTTTCTTCTAATTATCTGAAACTCATTCTCTATAATTTCATTCCAAATATGAATTCTCTCTTTTAGGGAAAACTTTTTTGAGGATTTTTCATACTTACATATTCAATTTATTTATCATCCAACTTCCTTGAGCATAAATAGGTAATGTTCCCAACACTACCATATCGAAAATAGGCATGGGGAAGATTTCAATCAAATATACATTTAACTCTCTTTAATTTCGTAGAAAAAAGAGAAATAAGTAATTCTTCATAATTATATTCATTAAGTTTATCTCTAAAAAAATCATGTTTTTCCATGGATTTAAATTCAATTTCCTGTATTACTCTAGTCGTTTATTATTCTTGTTCGACTCTCATTTCATAATCTACTAGACTACGTAGCAGATCATCAAGTGAAAGTTTAGGCAAATCCCTCTCTTCAAGGGACAACAATTTTGGATTGTATGAGGTGGAATACTACTTATTATTTTATTCATGATGTAAATATCTTTTTTTTCATCTCAGAGTCCTCAAATTTCATTAACAAATTCAGTGATTCGATTAAAAAAGGTATCTGAATTTTCATTTGGATTAATCTTTAGATCATCGAACCTATTATGAAAAACATGGAGTTTTTTCTCCATCACATTATTGTCACCTTAATATATATTATCATGTATATTCCCCATAGACATGGTTGAATTTTAACTCAACACCTATTGATATTTTCTATTTGATAGAGTTGGAGTAAAAGAATTTTGTGCTTTCGTATCTACATCAAGCATTTTCCTATCATTCTCAATCAATGACAGTCTCAATGCATCAATTACCTTAATCCCCTGTGCAGTGGAAAAAAATACTTCCATTCTGAGATATCTTAGATGATATCTCATCCTATTATTACAAATCTATAAATTACTTCCATCAAAGAGGGGGAGTCCCCCTATATATACTAGATTCTCTATAGTAAAAAAAGAGGTAAGTGTCAACACCAACAACCTTTCTCTAATACCACTTGAAGGACCCTGGACAACCATGAGAGGGAGGGGTGAAACAGGGTTTCAAATTTTTCTTCTTATATCTTCAAATCATTTTCCCACATTTGTTGGAACTTTTTAAAACTAACTGATCGAAACAATTAGAATGTAAATAATCATATGTGAAGAGACAACACACCAATTTTACATGGTTCACCACTAAGGGCTTTTCCGTGGAACACATTTTGAAAGTGTTTCCATCATACCTAAATCAACTAATATTCACTAGTTATGAAATAAATAATTTTAGACATAATCACTCCATTCTAGGAACACTACCTTTCCAAAATTTTTGGAATAACACACTACCACCCCTAGCGCACTTCCGCTGACTTCCTCTAGTACACTACTTTGGGTGATGTCTTACTCAGTTTAAAAAATTAATGGTCACTTCAATGGAATGGTATTTAATTATTTTCCCAAACTAGAATGATGATATCCTTGAAATATAGTCATGAATTGATGCACTTGAAAGAACTAATCAAACAAACCTGATATTTAAATCCTAAAAGAAGTGTAACTCAACCCTTGCGCACAACACCTATTTATATGAGAAAATATTAGTATTATCATGCAATATATCTTTCATGAAAACTTTATCATTCCAGATATCCCACCATAAGATTCAATTGGTCTTCCTAGACTAAATGAACATTCTATGCCCAAGATTTACTATGCTTAAGTCTTATGTACGTGAAAGAGCGCTGTCGTGGGCGACCTCAAATGATTAGTGTAATTTGGGGTACTTAGGTGCACCAGAGTGGCTGACCAAGGTCGTCTCTCAAAGGAGGAACTGAATTTAACAACTTATTAGAGGTATTCTAAAAAAATAAAATAGAATAGAATAGAATAAAAACACTACTTTAAAGGATTGGGGTTTGTTTTAGTTTATTTATCTAGAATAAGTTTGCTGGAAGAAGATTGTATAATTTTTTTTGTTTTTAGTTTTGAAATGAGTTTCGATTAAAATGACACAATAAGAAGATGTTTTATTTGAAATCAATTTAAAAGGTGTAATCGATATAACTCTACCTCCTCACTTTATTATTAATAAATATCATTTAAATTAACATTCACTTAATTATGATACCTTAATTTATTAAATCTCGAACCCTACGAGAATTAACATTACCATGAAGATGATGTGAATTTAACCCTAGGTTAACTTCGGAACATGCAATCGTAGCACCCTGCTTTGATTGATGTTCTAAGATTAGCTTATGGTCAGGGGTAAATTAAGGCTCATATCCATTCTGTAAATGAGGATGAATTGTTTTTTGGGATTATATTTGAACTCTACAAATTTATCCCGTGTGGTCTTATATTACCTATTAAGATCGCGCTCTCACAATTTACACAAAATCCCGACCTCGCGTGTTTTTGTATTAATTGTTAAATTGCTTGATTAGTTTCTTGTAATTTAAAAACACAATTCATGGATCATATGATGTGAATTACAGTAGATCATTGATTCAAAATAAATGAATGAAAAAGGATAGAGGTCAATCGATTACTAAAAAGAACTACTCTTCCATGGGTGGCGTAATCATCGTAGAAGCGTTTTGCATGTGAAATGGTTTAAAATGGGTGTAACCCAATAACGCTTCTACTCAAGAATTCCCACCCAATTAGGAAGATTAAGAGAAGAAGAAATTTAAACAAAACAGAAGAAAAGAGAAGAAATAAAAGAATAACAAAGAAGTTTATTATAAAAACAAAATCATTACAACATGAAGGAGAAGAAGAAGGCTTCATCGAAGGGATACTTGCTTCAAGAGCTTCCCTTATTGAAATGGTTGGAGAATTGGAGTGGATCCATTTCTAATCTGCCCTAAACTTCCCAATGCACGTCCCCAACCCCTCCAAATGATAAAAACTCCAATTTATAGAGGGGAGGGGAGAGGAGGTTACAAGTGGTTTCAAGTGTGAATGTGGAAATTCGGCCAAATATTTTAATGCAAATTGCACCGCCCATTTGACCACCAAAAAGCGTGAATTGGCCGGCCTTCCAGAAGGATAGAATGTGAGTATATGGGTCCTATATCTCCTCTCCAATGTTGGGCTCAATACAAGCCTATATGTAGGGGTTATAGCCGAAATACAGAAGCTTATCCATTCTGTGAGTCCATCCCAGCTTTGAATTTATGGCCCAATTACTCCATTAAAATGCATTCATTTGATCTAGTGTCCTGAATAAAGGTTGTAGATGATTAAGTTAGAAAGACTGTTAAAAAATTTCAAATTCAAATAATAAATATAAAAATATTTATATTCGAAATATTACTGTGCACTATTAAGGGTAAAACTGGAATTTTCACCAAATTTTCAAATGAATGATCAAATCCCAAATATTTTATAAATAAACATATTTAACACAATGTGAGGAAATTATATCATTTATTATCAATAAAATATTCAATAAAATAGTGTTTTATTAGTACGAAACTCTTTCACATGATAGAGACATCAATTTTTATGGAGAAATGTATTCCTTTTGTATGGCGTGGATTCTTATTTATAAATGTTTTTCCTACATAAAATATCCTTTCAGGCCCAGCCCTATACACATATGCCTGATTTTGATATCATATTTGATGTGTATGATCCGTTAATTAAAATTCATCATTTTCACACAGATCATGCCTTCTTCATATTTTGATGTGAATATTTTAAAAATTCACTTACGCATAACTGAAATTTTACATATAATTTGGTGCATGAGATTCTTTCGTGTAATTTAAGTTTTTGCGAGCAACAAATTCATTTTCAATATTTTTATGTGATTCTCCTAAATCATCAGTTTCACATATGCTTTTGATTCACCACCATCCTTTCATGAAATATCCTTTTCCAAAAATAACATTCTTTATCCAACAAATTTTCAGACCCAAAAATCAATAAAACACGGGGAAATGACGCCACCTAAAACACTATAGTCAACTTGTACTATAAGATCAGTTTCCTAGCCACACTATGATCATCCCAATGTGGAATGATAATAAACACAAACTAGAATCAATTTCCTGGTATGAAAATACATGGTTCCAATAGTATTAATATTCTAGGGAATGTCATACACACTGAGAAAATTCAAATGCATTGGGAAACCAAATTCATATGTGGTACTAAATCCTTTAAAAACTATATCAAAAAGTCATATATACTACCTATTTATTATTTTCTCATACCTATAAACCATGAAAACACAACTTAATATAGTATTTCCCATTTCATTCCTAAATTAATTTAATAATTTGAAAATTATATTAAAATACTGTTAACATTAAATTGAAATATCAATTTATAAATTTCAATTAGTTAAAAAAAATGTATAAAAAATAAAACCCATGCTTTAATCCATTTAAAAATTTAATCCAAGATTTAAAAAATTACGAAATATTAATTAATTAATTAGTTATTAATTCAATGGTAGGTTAATTTCCATTGATTAATTGACTAAAATTTAAAAAATTAAGCCTCTCATCACATTTATAATTCCTGATAATGACATAGAAGTTGGGATTAGTGATATGAAATTGATTTTTTTGATGATGATGATGAATAGGATGATGCGATATTAGTGTGGATGATGTTTATAAGAATGATGGCTATGTGATTTGTAGTATAATGAATGTAGGTTTAGGAGGGTAGATTCCCAAAGGGTGAAAACTCAAAAATACAGTGAGAGTTTATGAGGGTGGAAAACTGACGGTTGTGGTGGAGAGAGTCCTTAAGGGTGGTCACCAATAAAACCAGTGAGATTCCTTACTAGTAGATAGTAGATAATATGATGAATGGTGATATCTTACTGAAATCCCAAAATGTGTATAACAACTCATTTGTGATGATGGATTATTTTAAATTTCCTTGTGGGTGGATAACAACATGGTGGTAATCATATATGATTAGAAAATTCCTTATACTTGGAGAGCAACATGGGGGAGAATATACAACTATAATAACACTATGGGTGGGAAAGTCATTGGTGTTGGATAAATGATGGTGGATATTACATCATTGGTTTCATGATTTAATGTGGGAGGATGTTAAATTTTTTTGGGAAGTGTGATATTGTGGTATAGAATATAAGTTATTGGATGGTTGACTTTAGGGAGAATCTTGAAAAGGATTATTCATTTTTATATATTCAATACATAGATGCATTAGTTTTCTTTATTCGCATTGTCAGTTGAGAGTTATGGGGAGGAACCAATAATGTAACTTTATATTCTAACCCCCTCTTTATATAAACTATTTTTTCATATCACCTGAATGGAGTTGGGTTTAGTTTCATGAGATTGTTGATCTAGATATGAGAGACTTTTTAGTGGAAGAAATTATATTATACTCTTCCTATCGTATAGAGGAGATGGACGTATTATGGGTTTTCACCTTTATGGTTAGATTTTTATGACATGAAATTTATTTATATAAAATATTGATGTATTGGGAATGAGAAATTCATTATTTTAATCATGGTGTTTTGAAGTATACTTTTATATAATGAGTAATTCCTTTCACAATTGTGTGATATTATACCCTAGGTGATAGATGAAAACTCATGGCCTATTGAAGGTGGGATCCATGGGTTATACTATGCCTTGTTTCTATTATAGTTGGATTCCTATTCAAGGTAGGGTTTGGTTGAATAGTATCAGAGTGATTTTTTATAGGATAAAGTTTGGATAAAGTTCTAGTAAAGTGTATATTGGAATTATTAATGAAATTGTATACCAGAACATAGGAGAGATCAAAAACTAGGGAAAAATAGTAAAGGATATGGGTGACCAATGTATTCTTATATAAGGACTGTGATAGTTTATTAGTTATACATAAATTATTGTATTCCATATATGGGTTACTTAATTAGGAGTGGATATACATCATGTAGTTCAAGATCATGATTATTTTTATGTTTTTCTATTGGAGTGATTTCCCATTTGGGGGATGAAATATGTGGGTTCATAGTTAGACATGTGGCTGAAGTGTTAGTGTTGTTAGACATTCCTTATTTATAAATTATGGTGATTTTTATTCTTTAATCACCTCTTCCATAGTTTTTGGGTTAGATATTCTAGTATAAATGCATCATAGGCCATTATTTTTTATTAATTTAGTTGGAGTTGTAACAAGAATGGATAAGGATTGGAGTAATGGGAGGTTTTCTAGGTGAGATTGATTCTCTTAGGCCCTACTATTATCAAGGATATGTACCTATGACGTTATCTTATTGATGGATTTGTTATATTCTATACAATATTATATATATGGTTATATAATGAGGGAAAATTTCTTTAGTTTAGATATTAATTGTGTGGTGCTTGTTACAGAGAAAGATTTAATTTAGGGTAGAGAAAGATCGAGCTACAAATAATTATATCATAATTAGTGATTCTAAATCACAGTGACACTGATGTAGAGATGGATATGTTTCCACAATTTTTAATGGATAATATTGATGCGCTCATAGAATAAGTTATGAAATTACCTATGAGTTAAGAGAATTAATTTTGGAATGAAAAGTATCCTTTTATTTATCATATTTCTAAGAAATCTTATTATATGGTGTCTGTGGAGAATAGAGATTTGGGAATCCATATTGATGAGTACTTATAGACTAGTTTTATTCATCATATTGTATCACCAATGGATACTTTGGTATTGTTCTCTAAGAAAGTGAATAAAAATTGAGGTTGTGTAAAAATTATTGGTGGTTCAATTAATTGATAATGAATAATTGTTATCATCTTTCGAGGATATGTTATTTTTTGATTAGTTGAATTGAGTGAAATGGTTTTCTATGACATATGTAGGATTAAGGTATCATGAGATACTTTTTTAAGTGTGGATAAATACATAGGATCGATATTTAGTATCAATATATGAATTTCATGGTTTTGGTGATGTTTTTTGTAGTAAACAGTGAAATTATAATGTTTATAGGGATTATAAATAGAGTTTTTTTTAACATTATCTTGATGATTTTATGGTTTTATTCACTGGTTATATTTTAGTTTTTTTGGGGATGGAGGGGGATTATATAGAACATCTCAGGATAGAGTTGGGGTCACTTAATAAGTATAAGTTGTATGGGAATATGTATAAGTATAAATTTTTGAAATATTTGGTGAAAATTTGGTGTCATGTTATTTTGTCGAACAAATTAGTAGTGTAAATAATGATTATTGATATGGTTATAACCTAAAATACATTATTTATAAATTAAAAGGATTTTTGGATTAACTAGTTATTATATAATGTTAATGCCTGAGTTTTCTTAGATTTTGACTCAATTATCTACTATTTATATAAAGGTAATAAATTTATTTGGGTAAATGATTATCAATATTATTTAAATAAATTTAATGATATATTGATTAATGTTCTAGTTATTTGAGGTTTTAAAGAATGGGTACCTTATTTAGTATTTTTATGTCTCTCATTAGGGTTTTGAATGAGTCTTGTTACAAGATTAAATACCCATTGTATATGGATATTGTAATTTATATCACTATGAACAAAATTATACTACCCATGATTTAGATCTCATAGAGGTGGTGTTTACGTTTATTCTTTAGATGTATTATTTGATTGGAGAGGGATTTTTGGTTTATTCTAATCATAATATCTTTACATATTTCATTTCTTATAAGGATTTTATTTTTTATAGATGGTTTGTTGAATTTATCCGATACTATGAAGTCGATACCATATATAACCATAAGAAGAGTAATGTTTTAGATAATACCATGAGTAATTACTATTTTGGGGAGGATTCTTGGTGGTCAAGTGAGAAATGGAATGTTATAGTTTTTTGGAAACTCCTAAACCTGGTAATAAGTAAATGGATACTAGAGGTTGTTTTTAAGAAATTGTTGTGGAATTTTCATGAAAGTGATAAGTAGAGGACTCATAATTGGAAGACCATTAGGTGGAATTTTAGAGAGATAAATTATGATTGGTGATGCTATAAATTATTATTCCAAAGATAAAAAGATATAGGTGTTACTTTATGAGAACATTTATGTTCCCTAGTGTATATGAGAAATACTTATGCGTGAGTTCCATAGTTCATATTTGGTCATGATTTTGGGTTTTTTAAAGATGTATAATGAATTGATGTGGTATTTCTACTATCCTAGGATTAGGAAGGTTTTAGGTGAGTTTGTTTTAGGATGTCTGTTGTGCCGATAAGTGATAGATAAACAACATGTTATGAGAACATTTTTTAATGTTTTTTAAATTCCTCAATGGAAGTGGGATGGAATTTCAATTGATTTTGTTATATTTTTTTCTTCTTCCCTGACAATATTTTATTACTTTTGGGGTTTAATTGATTGATTAACGAATTAATCTTATTTGTTATATATCATGGAATCTAGTTCAATGTATAGTTTAGAAAATTATTTCGAGACAAAATTGGTGAAGCTTCATGGAGTTAAAAAGTCAATAATGTTTGGTCATGGTTCCCTATTTATCTCATGGATGTGGAAAAGATTACATCCTGTATTTAGTACCCAATTATTCCTTATAATTGAATTTAATCCATCGAATTATGGATGAATTGAATAGATGATCCAGACATTAGGGTACATGTTGAGATCATGTATCTTTGATTTTTTTGTACCATGAGTAGAATATTTATTATTGGTAGAGTTTTCTTATAACAATAGTTTTAATTCATTCATTAGTGTAGAACCTAAATAGGATTTTTATGGTTAACCATGCCATTAAATTTTTGTGGGTCGATGTTAGAAATTCTATTGTGGTTATTCCAAATGTGATGTCAGATATGAAAAGACATTCACATGTTATTCAAAATCACATGAGGACTTCACATAGTAGAAAAATTTCCTATACAGATTAGAGGATGAGATTGTCTAGGTTTGTCATTGCAGATCATATATTCTTGTGAGTTTTTCTATGACATGGACATTTAAGGTTTGGGAAGGGAAATAAGTTTTCATTAACATATGTTTCTCCATATAAATTATAAGAACATGATGGAGATATATAATATTGGTCGACACTAACTCCATGGATAGAAAAGGTTTATGAAATGTTTCATGTGTCATAACATTGGACGTATTATCATGATCTTTCACATATGATTTACTTAGGTTATGTGAATATCAAGGATGAAGATACCATTATGGAATATCTATTGTAAATATAGGATCATGGTGATAATGTCATATGGGATGAGTTATTCATTCAGTGTGAGCTCTTCAGAGGTATTGTTATGTGGAAGAAAGTACTTGGGAGAGAGAATTGAAAATTTGAGTGTAGTATCCAGATTTTTTTAAATTTTTATTATTGATATCGATGTGTTTATTTCGAAATGATTGAACATTAATGAAAATTTCATGAACCCCTCATGCTAAAGGTTACCCTATTATGCTCACAATGAAGTAAGATAGATGATGATTCATAGAGTCCACATATAATAGGCCATGGTTCAGTGACTAATATTGAAGGAATATCATACACACAAATTGGAGGCATTAACCTCTAACACGAAGATGTGTAATAAGAGATAAAAAAGGACCCCCAATTTTTTTTTATCAAAATAAAATTAAAGAATGTTCCCCATACATCCATGAAATGTAATAGAACAGAAACCACAAAAATGGATACCAACACACACCCAAGAAAGTTCCTCAATAGTGAAATTAAATCCCAAACATCCTATTAAGAACTCCATAATCATGTAATGTCTAGACCAATCAAAAACTACCTCCCATGGACCTAAAAAATGAATATGTAGATGTAGGGTGAAAATAATATGTTTACATAGTATGATCCTTTCTAGAGCCTCTCGTGTAAATGATAAAGAAATCACACTAAAGCCCAGTGAATTAGCAAATAAAACTAACTCATCACTAAATTTTCTATTATATGATCCTATAATAACCATTTATATCTCGAAAATTATATCATAAACGTAATAATATAATATCCACTATAATGTAAAAATAAGGTTCCCCTCTTCCACTTCCCCACTAGTTTACCACTCCCTCCCCCACAAATCATGTGTCATATTCCATCACTCTCCAAATAAGACACATGCATCAAAGGAACTTGTAAAATAACCCATAAATCATGAACCACATAATATAATAATCAACATCCACATATCTATATAGAATATAGGATGTTTACAAAATCCACCACAACTAATAAGTTGGGTATTATTCCTCAAGCCATCAAAACCCATATACTACATATATATAACAATCCTTATGAAGCTGCATATAAATATATATGTGTGTGGAATAACCACAATACATTATAAACCTCTACATACATATATGAAAAAGGTAACCACTGTGTATACCAACATAGAATACTTTTTTGATAATAGAGTCGGGGAGAGGGGGAAGTCATCTATCTATCCTCACCAACTAAGTTGTTGTGGAAAGCACCCTCTAAAATCAACAAGTGTTGGTTTCCCTATCGACATGGGTGGGGTATATTATGAAATCTCAAATCATACATGATATATATATCTCACAACCCATTATATGTGAAACTACATTAAATTAACCTCAAATGAAACTATCATCTCTCATACACCCAACCACCACCACTAAGAACTAGATATCTTATAAACACACTATTTGCAATGAAAACTCCAACAAAATTCATACCATACTCTTTTTGAGTTAATATAGACATAATTTTGAAATGTATCCAGTCACTAGGACTTTTATAGTGACATATTAGAAAACTTTTTGGTTTGGAGAATGTGAGGTTAGGTACACCACACACTTTTGAGGGGAATTATTTCCTACTCCAGGACTCTTTTATAGATTAAAAATTTATTCATGAATCCTTACCAAATACCAGTGTCAGATTGATTACCCCAGTTCTAATGATATAATCAATACCATGTGTTTTATAGACTCCTCTATATGATTTAGATTTTATAAATCGTTATCTTATTAAATCATGATTATATTTTAAAGACCACTATTTGAGATCTATGGAGTTTATTGCTATCCTGGGAGAAAGTTAGCATTTTGATGTTGGGATTGATCCTCGAAGAGGCTTCCTATTTATCCTATGAAAATTGGAATCAAAACCCACATAGTTTTATTTAATGAGTGGGTCTTACACCTGATAGGGAGACCCATGATGAAGACACCTTAATCATTATGATGGGTTGATAAACAAAGTCATCGAATACCACATTAGTCAATAATGGTGTTAAAAACAAGAGAATGTTTAAGACCAGTCACATTGTATATGATTGTACCATCATATTTGAAATAAGGAATTATCAATTAAGGATATCTTGGTAAGATTTACATGTTGTAAAAGGGTTGAAAACAATACATAAAGTGGGGGTTATACATGAGAATCCGTAAAATACCCAACCTATTGGTTTTTTTTAAGATGGTGTTCTTTGGATTATACCTAGGAGGAGGCCAATATCTGGGATCCAAGAGGAGTATATCATATCATGGTGAATTAATTGGTTGGCTAGGTCTTACACCTAGGAGGATTACTATGATTTTTAAACCATGAGGAAGATCTTGAATCATGGTGATTTATATGTTTCATAGGGGATTAGACTGAGGAGGATTCCCATATTTCTAGAACAACAAGGAGTATCTTGACTAATGGGTAATTAAGGATTTTTTTGGGTCTTATACACAGGAGGATTACCAGATATCTGGAACCATGTAGCGTATATTGACAAAGGGTGATTTGAAGGTTTTTTTGGGGATTAAAAATTGGAGGATGCATATATTTTTGGAACCATGAGGAGTTTCTTGACTAATGGTAAATTGAAGGCTTGGTTGGGGCTTATACCTAGGTGTATGCCCATGTTTTTGGAAACATGTGGAGCATTGCAACTCACAGAGATTTTAAGGTTTGTCTGGAGATAACAATTAGGAGTATTCCCATGTTATTGGAACCATGAGGATTATCTCGAATCATGGTGATTTTAATGTTTGGTTGGGGATTACACCTTAGAGGATGCCCATATTTCGAGAACCGTGAAGAGTATCTCAACTTGTGGGTAATTAGTGGTTTTGTTGGGGATTATACCTCGGTGATGCCCATATTTCTAGATCAATGAGGATTATCTCAACTCAATGTGATTTGAAGGTTTGGTTGTGGATAACACATAGGAGGATTCATATGTATTTTAACAATGTGGAGTTATCTAGATTCATGGTGATTTGATGGTTTGGTATGGATTTACACCTATAAGTAAGACAATGTTTGTGGATCTATATATAGTTCTTGACTCATGTTGAATTAAAGGTTTTTTTAGGGTTACACCTAGGAGGATGGCAATGTTTTTTGATCCATGAGAAAAATCTTGAATTATTGATAATTGAAGGTTTGGTTGGGGCTTACACCTAGGATAATTCCCATATTTGAAAACATCATAATTTTAATTGGAAAAAAGATAAGGAAGGGAGATTATTAATTTTGGTTATTACACATATTTTGAGGCCCAAACCAAGAGGATTATCTATAATCAATGTGTATATGGGGTGAATCGATGACCATGTATTAGACATGGGTGAATTTGTTCTTAACCCTAGATTAGGATAGTTAAGAGAGATAACCCTATTTGGGGGATAACATTGGGATGCTTCCCAAATATTAGTGATATAGTGATAAGGTTTACCCTAGATGAGTGAGTTGGGTAAAGGATAACCCAAGTGGAGTGACATAGGTCAATGGTCTCCAAAGTATGGGTTGCCTAGGTGAGGGTTACCCATGTATTGGTCTCCCAAGTGAGTGTATCCCAAGTGTAATGACTTGAGAAAAGGGTATCCAAGGTGTGGTTTTATAATGTGAGGGTCACCTAGGTCATATGTCTTCGGTAAAGAATCTCCCAAGTGAAGGTAACCAAATTATTGGTTTCCTAGGTGAGGGTTTCCCAATTATGGGTTTCCCAAGTGGGGGTATCCCAGGGTAATGAATTTAGAAAAGGGTCTCCCAAATGAGTATAACCCATGTATGGGTCTCCTAGGTAAGGGTTGCCCATGTGATTGCTGATCTAGGTGGTTCACCCAAGCATTGGTGAATTAGGGGGGATAATCCTAGGAGAGGGCCGAAAATGGAGGTTTCCCCATATATCTTAAAAATATTTGGATGCAAAATTAGGGTGAGATGATTTCAAACTTTTCTTTGTCGTTTGAGAGTTCATCCTTCCTCTTAAAAATCAGAGATGTGGGGTCTATTTATAGACCGGATAGAGGACCTAGCTGAGGAATATCCATGAATGAGATAAGTGAATGAGATATGTGATGGAAATATGAGAAGGAGATTCATGTGAGAGTTGGGTGAGGTAATTGTGTGAATGAGTTACATGAAGGAGATGTTAAAATGACTTGCACGTGAACTCAAACTCCTTTAAAAAATATTCCAAGAATTCTGACAGCCATAAATTTTGATTTTTAAGTCTATTTTTTCTCCAAAACCAATCAAATCGAATAATATATATTTATCTACACACCGAGATATGGTGTATTCACCTCATCAGTAAGTTTTGTGATTCAAAATGTTTATAAAAGACCCTAAAAACACATTTTAAGATGTCAAATCCTTTTTATTAGATGTTTCCAAAATCCATGGCCTACTCTTAAAAGGATCTTCTCACCACCATGACACCAGATTGGGTAACATTTTTGAGGAATATCTATCCCTCAGTTTGTGAATAGTTTTAAGGTGCATGAAAATCCAACCAAATTCTTATTCCAAAATTGGGAAACAATTCTACTCAAACTCGACATGTTATGTATAAGTGAGGATTATATCATGGGTCAAGCATAAATGTTTGAGGAATGAATTTTTTTATGCCAATAAACACAAAATATTCAACAGAATTTTTTGCTAATTTTTATTGTTAACATTTCATTTTTCCACAAACGCCAACTTAATTCCATTCCCTCTAAGTATATTCCAACCACTTCCAAGTTTCATCAAGAATTATCTTATTTTCATCTTTAATGCATCACTATCCAATTATCTCAAGAAAAACATTGATCTCCCAAATACACATCGTATAAAATTTATTATTCATTACCATTACACAATTCTAGGTACTCCAGGATTCATCCTAAGTTACCACAAATATGTATAGACCACTGATATCTATGTTAATTAAGTTGTAGACAAAAGAAATGTAGAAACAAAAAACCTGACCATGCAACATTTTAAGATGATTCATTAATGAGAAGGCATCCTAGATTTCAGCACAAAAATAGTGGGAAAGATTAACCACAATCAACTCCATTAGTCCTAGTGCCACCAAGACACCACTAGGAATATCACCATCCATCCCACCATCATAACCATTAACTATTTCAATGAACCTATGAATCCCCTCTAAATTATCATTAAACTGTAACCGATCCTAGGTTTAAATCACATTGCATAGTAAATATCCTCAACTAGAGAACACATAAAGAAAAGGCAAAAACCAAAAATAGTCAAAGAGGCATCTCAGATATTGAACAAACACATCCAACTCTCACAAGAAAAAAAATATCACTTGAACATAAAAAATTATCTCATAAAAACCCAATTATTACCATCTTGAGTTTTTCAATTCATAACCATAAATTACAACTACAAGAAAATTAATACATCATCTATCAATAAATATAAATTATTAAAAAATAATTCAAGCATAACACTTATTTACATAAATTATATGAAATAATGATTAAAAATAAACAATCATGTTTACTATTTTATCATCAATATTACCATCTATACATTATTTATCCAATTTATAACATTAAAACATGATAAACCATAGAATAAAAAACGATAAATCCTTATGTAGAAAAATAGAGGAAATCAGTTATAATGACCTAATAGTGTTTGTGATCTCTACAACTAAAAATACTATTTATTTATTTATTTTTTAATCATAAATAAGGTTAATTATACCATTACCCAATGTGATAAGGATTATAAGTTTAATATTTCACATTAAAAACAAATATACATAATGAATCCCTTACCTTAAATTAGATTTTTAACATTCTTCACGAAATAATTGATGATCGAGTATCAACCACCAAGAAATTAAAAGGAAGAATCACTATAACCTATCATCTACAATCCAGTAATAATATATACACAGATATTATCCCAAAAATTGGGGGGATTTCAATAGAGATTATCAAAAAAAGGGAGAATGAGAAGAAGAAAGAGGAGGGGAAGGAACCTTAAATCATGATCACCCAATCCTTTATGATCCAAAGGGTTTTAATAAAAAAATGATATGATCAAGAGGTGAATAATAATTTATATTTTGACAAGCCTTGGAAAAGGATAAAGGAAGCCAATAAAAGAGAGGTTGAGCCATAACTTTATAGAGGGATTCCAAAAAGGCCTCACCACTATGTGGGGACATACCACCACACCATGGTATCCCTCGGTTAAAGGGTATATGAATCTTTCCTCATCATTTCACCATTTATCATGAGTTTTAGAAACCCAATTTTAATATCAATATTTTCTAAACCATAGCGTGGTTGATGCCATGATGGCTTCTTCGCTGTCCTCCATAGACATCCACTGTGTAGTGTCATAGAGAACATTGCCATTTTATTTTAACAATGCCATGAACCATGGTTTGGTTACCCTTGCACTTCCCTTTTCCCAAAGAAGGATAAAAAATACCATGCCTATCTAGCCATAGATAACATGGACCCCAAGATGTTTCCTCAATATTGTTTTATATAGAAGGATATCCAAGATAAAATGTTAAAAAATAAGGATTTAAAAGTTGTTTCATTTATTTTGGCACATCCCAACACCAAAACGGTCAATACCATACCCTTGAATATGTGCTCACAAGCAGTTTGTTTTCCATAGAAGTTACTCTAAACTGAAATTATTTTTGAAATAGATTGAAAATACATTTCATTGATTGTGGTATACCCTATACCCAACATATAATCTCCAACATGTCCAAAACTTCACCCTTTCCTTCATAATGCCACCAAAACATAGAAAAATAAATGGATGGCATTATGAAAATCCGTGCCCCTACATTAGAGACCTCTGAAACAAATCTTACCCTCATCAATTTAAATGAATCCTAGAGTGATGGGAATAAAAAAGGGATCCTCAATAACCACCCCATGAGATAGCTCCCAAGAATCTCACCATCATATAAGGATAACGACCTCACATAGAGAAATATTTTTTAAAGTCAGACAACACAAAAAACTTGTTCCCAAACACTCTCTGAGGAATGATACCTCAAAAATTATTGAAAATCCACAAATAAGTCATCAAGGAAGAGATAAATATCTCATAAAATAGATGAAAGGTCAAAAATGTATAAATATTGATGTTTAAGAACAAATAAGAATAAATAAATCTGGATTTTGTGTGTGTATCAGTGACTCATGTTCAAGATCCCTCTTTCATGCCACCATGTTACCACAAGATATGGACTAAGTAAATATAATGTTAACACAACACATTACCCAAGAGGTCTTGGATCTCCATGGGCCTCACCTATAAGGTCACATCATCATAAACATCTTTCTCAATGAAATTGATGAAATGATAGTCACCATAAAGATAAAATCAAATATAAGACACCATAAAGACATCATAAATTTGGTACATTTGTGACGGAAGTGATAACTAATACATGACAACTCCAATATGCACCGACAACTTAAAAGGTCTAGAAAATAGGAATAAAATATTACTCAAAATATCAATCCTTTTCTTTCCATGATGAGGAGAGACATTTAATATTTCAAGATCTCCAACATCAAAATATATAAGCCTAATAATATGGTAAACATATGATTTATATCAATCCTACACCACCTTCATCATATAATGAATTACCTGAACCATATTCAACATGCTTTTCCATGGTTTTGGCTCGATAACTAATACCTATCTAACACTACTATAGTTCAACAAGGAATGGAAAGGTCGGCCAGAAAATACATAAAATGGTTCCATACCAATGGTAGATTGAAAAAAATTATTGTATAAAAAGAAGAACAATTGTAGGATCCAGGCCCATGAACCTCTAAAATATATGACATAGGCACACAATATGTCTTCAAGAGTTTGGATGGCCTACTCTATATGATTATCTATTTATGGATGAAAATTACTAATAAGGAATAACTAGTAACCAAAATTAGGATGAAGACCTCTCCATAGTATGAAGGAAAAATTAGATCATGGTTAGATATGATAATCCTTGAGAATACATGAATCCTCACTACCTCTTCTAGATAAAGGATAAAAAACCCCAACTAATATCGTCTTCTTGATTGATAAAAATTTATCTTATTTTTTCAAATGATCAATGAATACACACGTATCATGATATCCTCCATCGGATCAAGATAAACCAATGATTAATACCATTGTAATGTCCACCCACTCCAACCAAGGAACATCTAATGGCTAGAGAAAATGACTAGGAACATGGTGGTCAACCTTCACCTTTTAGAAAACTAAACAGTGGGTCACAAAATCTACAAAAGAAAACATTAACTCAAGAAACCACATCTAACATATCAAATCATGGTACATATTGTTCACTTTAGGATGTACCAAAATGGGTGAGTTGTGGAACTCATAGAGAACCACCTCACATATCATTTAAGTGATGACAATCCTCTTCTAAAACAATAGAAATTGTTGATCATCCTCTGACCGACTACCAGGGAATAACCATAGATAATTTGATCCTACTAGAAATCAAAATTAAATAAACCTACAGTGAATCCTCTATTTTATGCACCAAATATGAATTCACTATCATCTTATAAAGGTAACTTCTTCCCCCAACATTTCCCATATCAAGATGCATCATGGATATTTCTTCTATCACTCTCTAAGAATCTCAAGATTCATACACAAAGACATTGCGTAACTTCTGGTTTAAAACATCGGAGAAAAAATTATGATTTCTTGTTGTATGATTTTTATTGAAGTCATAATCCAACAAGAATTATAGCCATAATCAGTATCAAATGTTTAGTTCATGCTAGAAGAATACAAACCTCATGCTCTTGGGATCCATGAAAACCACAAAGCACTCACCGATAAGATAGTTTCTCCAAAATTTATAGGACAACACTATCAATTCCAACTTGAGATAATGGGAAGATTATTTAAACTCAAGGTTTTATAAATTTTGATAACCATAGGAAATGATTAATCTCAACTAAATAAATACAGTTCCCAAGATAATATTAAAAACATTATAGTAGACCTCAAACTAGACTTGATCTTCTAGAAAACAAAGAATTACAGTGGTAACTAACTTCTCATTAAGATACTCAAAAGAATTTGAATTCAGGATATTCCACAAGAATTCTCTATACCACCCAGTTAAGTCTATCTATGGAGTATTAATTTCATATAATCTAAAAATTAACCTTCTATAATAGTCTACAAGATTAAGAAAAATCCATACATATAGAATAATGTTGATGGATTCCCAAGATGCAATTCCTTGATCTTTGAAGGACCCACAACTATCCATGATGGGATATGAACTGCCCCAGGAATTGTCTTTACAAGATCAGAACTCATGCTTTGACAAATTCCCAAACCACTTACAATGATGAAGAACTTCCAAAATGCCCCAAAGATGTCTCGTGTGATCCTTGTCATATGTAGAGTACACAAGGATATCATCAATGAAAACCACAATGAATTGGTCCAGGAACACTAATAACACTACATTAATCAATCCCATGAATAAAACTGAATTTTTCCTCACACGTAAGATTATTAAAAGAAACTCATAATTTCAATAACAACATCATAAAGTAGTCTTTGATATATCCTCATCACTTACATTTATTTGATGATATTCAGATCAATGATCAATCTTTATGAATCATAAAACTCATTTCCAATGATCGAATAGACCACAAATCCTCAGAAGAAGGTAGATATTATTCAATTTCAGTTGATTCAATTGATGATAATCAATAAAAATGTATATAAAACCATTGAACATATTTGTGAACAGAACTAGAGCATCCTAATGTGACATGATTATCTGAATAAACCTAATTAAAAGAGATCACCAATCTATATCTATAGCTCCCAAAACTCAAAAGGTGCAATTATATAAGTATTTATTGATATTAAATAATAAATTGACTATAAATTTATCCGAAACCCAATCTATCATCAAGGGGGTAGTTCCACAACCACATTAAGAGAAACATTAGGGTATTTTTCCACAACCATGGGAAATAATTCTAGTTGAACCTTTGATAAAATCAGCATCAACATGGAAATCATTGAAGAAAAGTATGGAACATGACTCTGACACTTGTTATGGCCTTTATCTCTAAGAAACATTGAATAATATTTACCATCATCATAGAATATGATCCACCTCCTAATGTAATCTATGATATCGTGCACCAAATATAGTCAATCCATGATGATGATGATGTCATATGGCCATATCTACAAACATAGGAAGTATTCCAAGAGAAATGCTACATAGAACTAGATCATAGTCTCTACATAATATATATAAACTATATCAACCTCCAACTAGTGTCGTTAACACCAATGGAACTGAAAACCTCTCCACCTAAAGTCCGAAATCATAGAACAGGGAAAGTAAAATGAAGGAGTGTGTAGCTCTTGAATCAAAAAAGGCATGAACACATGTAGAATGAAAAACAGGTACTTATTATGAGGTCTATATCACCCAAATCAAGTAACTATATATCATAAAACTATATATGACAGTCCCCATGGACTCTATGACCCTAACAATGACCACCTACATGACCATTATATGATTTCTTAGGATATAGAGAATTAAAACGTTATCCCCTACCTACCATATATCCCCTATATCAATCCTACAATGGAGAAACTTACTTATTCTACCTCAATTGGTACTGATATAGAGGAGGAACCTGATGTGAAATAACAAATATACAGTACCTTCTTTGGAAGGTCAATCACTCCCACCAGTGATGACCATTATATCCATAAAAAAAATAAACATCAGATCCCTTACAAGGGGCTTCATATCCACCACCCCCAATGAAATCAAATGAAGCGTGATAGAACTAACCCTATTTGTCTAAAAACACAACTATCTAGGCATATGATAACATCATACCATAGATATGCTATGTGAAGAATCCTGATGACTCCCCTCACATGATGATCCTATCTTGGCCAACATCCTCTCAAAATCCTCTAACATTTATAGTACCATTATATATTATATTAATATAAAATGAATGAAAATGAAATAGATCTATATAAGTAAAACGTCCTCAAAATACCTCATTGTTAAATCCTCATATGGAATCAAGTTTGAATAATACATGATAAGGTTCCTAAAATGGATTTCAAACTCTTACATAATAGGGATCCCCTATCACAGGGTATATATCTCATGACAGTTGGATGAATTTTGGATTGAATAAATAAAATCGACTCTGAACTGATCTCATAAATTTTCCCATGTAGTGGATAACACCTCACGACCCCATGAAATAAGAACCCCAAATTCATAGTAGACCAACACAACTTCATCGCCCCCAATGAATTATAATGCTTCTTATAAGCATGGATTGAACTAAAGGATGTATTCACCTCCTCTAAAACTTCCTCCACCACTTAATCAAAAAAAATCCCATATACTTATTCAAATTCTGGTGTTGGTACTCTTAGAGTTTCTTGCAATAAGTTACATATTCATTGACCAAAACCTTATAATGAAATGTTTTATATCCTATTGAACATCTTTGGCAAGAACATGGAATGAAAATCAACCTATATCCATACATGTTAGTGAAAAAATGGTTATGGAATCATAAAAATTGAATATAGAATATTTAAGATCAATTTATTTAATTTTCACCCAAACCCCAATGCCTACCAAATTGAATTATGGTCACAAACATGAATGATGAATGATCCATTCCTAATTCTCTACCCCGTAACATGTATCCCTTGATTTAGTAGGATTAGTAAATTTAATGTTACTTGCATCTAATCATAAGGATACCTAAATACCCATGTTAGAACTGATCTCCCTTGTTTAAAACACATACTAAGCTCATCTGAAATTGTTTTCTTTTTCGACCCTTGTAGTAATCCCAAATGCCTTCCTACAAACTCTACTATATTCCTTAACCTGAGACCTTTGATATCACTCTATAACTACCCCATGGAACCCAAAGGTACCATCTTGGAACAATAATGAAGGAAGAAAGACAATTATGTATGAATACAAACTCTAATACGCTATAGGTGGGCAACTAGCACTGAGGGTATATTATACACATAAACAAGAGGCATTAACATTTATATATAATATGAGGAATGTGGGAAAAGATCAGACCACCAAATAACTCCATATTATATTAAAAGCAAAGAATGATACCCATAAATTTTTGTAATGTCATAAAATAGGAAAAACTAATAAAAGATAATAATAAGTACCCAAAAGAGATCTTCAAAAATGACCTTGAATCCCAAACATCCTATAACTCCCCAACCATAGAAGCCCAGAGTCGGTGCATTATTAGGTATCATTTGCATGATAATAAAAGATCATGTCTCAAAAAACCGATTAGTTTAGTAGCCTTTGAAGTACTAGATACTTTCACAATGTTTGCATTACATCATAAAATGGAAAACTACAATAACATTGCTTCTATAGACAACAATGAGATCCCATAGACTATCCCAAGATGTCAGTCATAATAAACTTCTTTGCATCATGGGAAAAATAAAACATAGAAAGTGGTGAGCTCAGATGCTCAGTAAGGATAGAATTATAACAGAAACATTGATAAATAAGTATAAACATTTAAGGAAGTGTATAAGACTAGAAAAAAAGCATTTTTAAACATGAAAATCATTATAATATTGAGAAGATAAAATCAAATAAAGCCATTTAATTATTCAGATGGATATTGTACTAGTCGAATAATCACATTCAATATCAATAGCCACTTTCATAAAGATGGAATGCATAATTTCGGACTATCATAACCACATAGTCAAGGCCTTGTGCCAAGATTACAAATATGATTTTTTCAAGGCCATGTACCATGACACTAGTTTGTCTCATGATACCTACAGATGCATCAAGGAGCTATATAGGGCTCCACCTGTCACTTACTATGTCTAATTAATTCCGCATATGAACAGGTTTAAACACAACATAAGAATTCATATTAAAACTAGCATACAAAATGTCAATAATTTAACCACCAACCACTATGGTATAAAAACAGAACATCCACAGTCAAAAATAACTCATTCGATACAATATGGAAGATTGTATTGTATCAGATTAACCTCATTCGAGAATAATTATGGATATTGACATAGATGAAAATAATCATCAAAACTAGTAGAGAGAAATATCCCCATTTTTCTTGAATAATTTAAAAGTCACACTAGTTGTCAAGAAGACATTTAAAAATATATTTTTGAATCAAAGTGTCCCATAACACATTAAAAAATTTAAAAGGAACATTAATTTTAAAACTTTAATGCTAATATAAATAAATCCTTAAAACCATTTTTAAAACATGGACATTAATGTGATAGATTTACTATAATAAATCTTTAAAACATTTAAAATGATATTTTAGTTAGAGTTCCTAACCAAAAGAGAGACACATGAATATAAATAATTGAGGTAATAAAATAACTTTAATATCATGATAATTAAGGGATTCCCGATATACTATGTCAAAGTACATTATAGAAACCATATAAAAGTTATTTGGTGTATAACAACAAAGGAGTCTCAATGGAATGTAAATTGAGATGAAATCTATTATAAAGATTGTATCCTTAGGTTAAGGATAAATCAATGACATAATTATGTGTGAAAAATTGATATACACTCAATATTATTATATATTCAGTGTAAAACAGTCAGAGGACATTCAAGCATATTCTTGTGAAAACATCACAAATGGATTAGATGTTTAACTCAGTAAATGGAGATTGAGTTAAAATTAATCTTACCATGTTAATATCGATGACATGAGAATTTATCAATGGAGTGATTATGTGTATAAAATGTATATCCACATAAAGGGGAGTGGAAATTATGACCTAAGAAAATAAATAGTGATTCTACACATAATATTGGAGTAAAATAATCAATGACGTATGCGTAAAGCAGAATGAGTGGAAATTGAAATTTTAAATTGCATTATCGATTTGGAAACTCACGAAACACACACCCATGAAACGAGGATCATACAATTATGATGTAAATATCCATAAATTAATGTATTTTACATAATGAATACAATCATGGGAAGTATACACACCACATGCAATAAATAAGTGGTGAACAATGGAAATATCACGGAATTAAAAGTGAGATAATAAACCCCTTACTTTGTACTTTTTCCATGGTCAAGGGTTGGTTAACCTCTTTTATAATGGTGAAATAATTTTTTTATTTACACAAGAATCATATACATTATTATGATATCATATATTATCTTTTAACAGTGATTTGTTAATAATATCGTAGTACTATAGTCGTTTCGGGTGTTAAAGGATGCGTTTTCCTTTAAATTATTTGTTATGTGAGCGATATTTTTATGGGATGGGATGTATCTTATTCATATACTGAATGATATAAAGTATTCAAATAGCAATTTTAATCATAAAATTAAAATTATTCTTTAATAGATACGATGGGGAATGAATCTCATCTCTTTCAACGAAACGGTAATTCGTACGTATGCACGAGCGATAATATCACATTGTTGATATAAAAAATATATATAATTGGATGGTATATAATATATACATAATCATCATCATTTTGTATTTATTATTTTCATCAATTACAAATCATTATTAAACCCATCCAAATAATAATGTATTGAATAACAATTACACCACGGCGTGGAGACGGTAATCTGTACATACGAATGTATGGTGACATGTCATTCAAAGGTTGTATATAATAATTAATATGGTTGTACCATATTCATAATAACATAACATTATATATAAGATACTGGAGTTATTATTTTATAATAGAAACAACAAAAAATAGGAAGTGTAAGAAGAAAGGAACTTGAAAGAGGTAGTGAGATATGTACCTCTTCATCGTGTTCTTCCTTTTGATTTCATCAAAAGGGCTCATTAGGATGGCTTTATGACTAATGGGATGCCTCTAGGATTAATTAAGGATAGTTTAAAGGGTATTTGGGAAGGTTTTGGCAGATCCAAATGGAATTTAATGTGTGAATTAGAGAGAAGGGTGAGTCCCCTTTTATAAGAGGGGTAATGGGCACCTTAGGAAAAGATAGAAGTATTATTTTATAGAAAAAATCATTTTATAGTTATAATGGATCCAAAATGAATTATTTAAATACTAAGGTGGGGATGGGTCAAAAACAACTCAACCAATAGGTTTTAGATAGGTATGTTTCACTATATTAACTTTAATTTTTAGATTTAACTCTTAGTTATATAGTTTGACATTTACTATGTCTCTTTGTATTTTTATATTATATGGTTAATAAACAAACTATATACTTCTAAGAGAACCCCAAGTGGTTCATTAAGGATAAAACTATAATTATATAATTCCTTCGACCAATCATGAGATATTTAGGAATAAGATATCAATTGATAATATAATATTTTTTTAGAAACTCTTTTATGTCAATTTGGACACTATTTGGTATTTTGTTGTTTCTAAATTTATAACAGCATTATTACTTCGAAAAAAATTCATCTAACTAGTCCTAACATGTCATAGTAACAAAAAAAATTAGTTTAATTCATAAAATGTCTCAAATTAAATTTATTTGGATATTTATAATTTCAATTAGTGTAATAATTCATTAATTTGTTAATTACTACGTCATCATTGTGTCGTAAATAAATTAGATAATTTATTGTTTAAAAAATATAAATAAAATAAAATTATTTATTAAATAATTTTATCTTTCTAATGAATATTTATAGTCGAATTTACCTTATGTATATCCCTATATTAAAAAAATAGTTATTAATCATTGATTTTAACTCTTTTAACACTTTTTAAATAAAATAATAATAAGGGTCCCTGTCTAATCCATGTGGACCAAAGAGGATCATATTTTATTCCTAAGGTTTTTTTTGGTCGAATTATACTAATATAATAGTATAAGGACATGTTTTAGATTAATAATAATATCAATTTACCCTTAATTAACCAATTTTACTTTTAACAGTGGTAAATAAGAGTAAGAAATTACAATTCACCAAATATTATTTTCATCTTATTTAACAACATTTTACTTACAGATATGAACCGTGTCTCTTGGAATTTTGAAATTCAACTCACAGAAGTGGTAAAATTATGTTTTACGTGAATTTACGAATTCTCCTAGGAGGTGGGGAAAGGACGGTGAAAAGGTCAATAAATTTTTATATATCTAAAATTATTTTAAAATGACTCTAATGAATTACATTAAACTTATATAGGTATTATATATCTATTTTTAGCTGAAATAAATTTAAATAAAATATTTTATTATTTAAATAAAAATATTATTTTAAACTATAGCACATTGTTTTTTACTGTTCAAAAAAAATTGAATGTTTTCAGAAAAATACCAAAAATTCACCTTAAGATTATTTCGATATTCCGAATCCAAAAATGAAGTAAATTTTCAATAATAAAATTTAAACATATAAAAAACATTGTATTAATATTTGTAACTACTAGATTTGATTTGTTGTGGTGTGTTATAACATGACGTTACGTACAACACATGCTACTGTATTATTTAAAGAGAAGCGTACCGTGGATGCTTGGGGTGTTACAATTGAGACAATAGATCTATGGACGTCAATTATATCCATGATCATGACCATATCTAGTGATAAATACAATACAATGAGGCGTTCTAAATTACATCGACACCATGCATGATATCTATATGTTGCATGCATGCGATTATTTGAAGAATATGATACATTTGAGGTTGATACAATTTTTTACTAAGTGATCCACTGAGTTATTACATGAACATACTCATTCAAGGGAAGCCTTTATTATGTGATCACAGATTTTCACAACATCATGTATGAAGATATTCCATGATTTTTAGTATTATTTAATTTGAGATATAATGACATAATTAGTGGCTAATGAAAAACTGGAATGTGTGTGTTTTTTGGGGAATAATATATATCATTTACATAGAATGAAACTCAAAATAGATGTATTTAAAATCTCTCGAAAAATAAGATTAATTAATGGTAAAGAGAGGCTTATTCGATTCATGTTTTGGATATATATCATTTTTAAGAAGAAAAATAGAGCACATGCATGCTTCCATGTGTTCAAAGGTTATAAGGTCTCCCATGAGCCCTACTGGGAGATATGAAATATAGGATATCTCACAAATCTCTACATCTTTGGATGATGTGATTTGAAGAACACACACATGAGTTGATTTCAAACAAATCATTTATATACATTTTAATAGGCTTCATCATGATCCTATATACATGAGAAATACACATCAATCATCACATTAATTAGGAAGATAAGACATATCATGTTACATTTTCAATAGGGAGAATATGTTACCCCATATTTCTAGTATATATCTTGAATGAATTTTAGGAAATAAAAATGCATCAAGATCTTGAGACACCTAAAGAAAATATTTTCGATAAACGATACAAGTTTTATCAAATAAATATAATTGATAAATATCATATAAAATAACAATGAAAGGGATAACACATTATAGTATTTCACAACTAAATATAGACCATTCATATTTCATGAAGTGAGATTATTGAAAATATTTTGAAGATTAAATAATAAAATGATTTCATATTTTGTAATTCCATTTTTTAATAAAATAATATTGAATAATTTTTTCACCTCACCTGTATGCATTTTAATGTGGTTGATAACATCATTATAAAAAGAAGAACATTCTTGCACGAGAATTTTATCTAGAAGTCGGGCATTATAACAGAAGGAATTCGTTTTTGTGTAATTTTTGTGCTATGATACGTCCAGATCATTTGATAATTAGTGAATAGTGAGAAATATTAGGATTCTATTGACCAATTTCCAATGTTCATTAATTTTGTCATTAATAGATAACATGATGCAGTTTGTTTGTTGGGTAAGATATAATCTTAAGTGAAAAAGATACCATTAGATATGATATTTATTTTTTATGAATAGATCATATTTAAAGAGTAATATAAATCTGTAGTTTTATTCTGAAATAGGAGATTACACCGTGGGATTCGATTTGTATCTCTCATATTGGGGAGAACTAACAATATCTAGTTAAACTATAGACTTGGAAAAATGTTGGAAAAAATTATAATAGGAATTAGACTTTCATAGGATATCACCCCCTATATATATGGAATAATATGTAACTAGGAGGAATAATTGAATTCAACAATGAGTAAGTCTTATTACTAAACCTTATATAATCAATTAATTTTTCCAATATTTATTAGTATATATTATAGTGGGAGGATAAGAATTAAATATGAGGGATCAACACATTAATAAGTCATTGGGTTTGAAATAAAAGAGAATGAATTAATAAAAATAATGATACACTAATTCAACCCCATATAAATGGTAAAAAAAAATCCTTGGATACATATATTACCAATTTAAGAACCTTATTCATATAAATTTCAATTTATACTCTTTAATAATAACAATTCTCTTAATTTATTAGATATTCTTAAACTTGTGTTGATTGTTTAGAATAATTTTGTAATAGTGGTTTTAGACTTTCTTATTTTCCAAACATTCATCATTAAAAAACCATTAATGTTATAATAGTTTTTGTTTTATAATATCTTATAGTATTATAATTCCCATAGAGAATATTTTTTTTCATTTCATGAATGGAATACAGTGATGAACTAGTTTTGTGTTATTTATCTATATTTCCCACTTTACTTGAAATGATTGTCAAATAATTAGTTTTATTCCATAAAAAACTACATTAATGATATATAATACAAATATATATATTATATTTTAATCAATTATAATCTAAAACTATCCTTCATGTTGTTATAGGAAATCAAAATGCATCATTCCATGGAGCCTATAGTCTCCATATACCCATGGATAATGATTCCATTTTTCAAGGACAAGGAACAATAAATAAAAATATTATTTATTTAAGACTCTTAAACATGTCATAAATATAATAGCTATTAAAAAATTTAAATTTTTATTCCATTCAATAATAGTATTTAATGAAAAAAACATTTACATTTATGGATGTGGTAGTCTGCACAGGTGCCCCAGTCCAATATTTTTTATAATGGAAAATGGATTGTCGGTTAATCCATATAAAATAATTATATTAACATATTTTTGGAATAATTATACAAATGTCTTCATTTTATGATTGTGAAATCTAAATTTAGGAAGAATACATGTATATAAATAAATAGAAAATAGAAAGGAGTAATTAGAAATTTATACCTCACCACTTTGAATATCTATTTTGAAAAGGGGGTAAAACTATTCAGGGGATCTTTTGAGAGGAATAAAAACTCTTATGGTTTTCTATGAGTTTTGAGGATTTTTTATATAGCTTTGGCTGAACATAGGGGGTTTTGGTGTGAGGGTATTTTAGGATAGGATGGAAAATTTTATAAGTGAAAAGGGATGATATTTTTGTAAATACCCATAAATTTTCCATAATGGGATGTCACTCTCATGAAATTGAACATAAAAAATATATGTCTAATTTTGATTGAATTTATAAATAAAATATTCCTCAAAAAAAATTTCCCACACATTTGGAAAAAAAATTAGCACATTTACACATAGATATTTATTCTTACCATTTTAGATTTTACCATAGTTACAAGTTTTTAGCAAATTAATTTATCTTCCCTCCCTCAATGTAAAATAATAATTTTTACATATTTTAGAACAAATTATTCCAAATTTTTATTCCATTTAATATAAATTTTATTTAATATAATTTTATTTAATTTTTAAATTTTAAATTCTTAATTTATTAAAAATGATTTTTTTTTGTAAAATTGAACTTACGTAATCAAATGTTAAACATGATTTTATAAATCTTATAAAAAATTATGACTTATAAATCCACCTATAAAATACATGTTTAATATAACTAAATGATTTAGGAATTTCATATTCTTACTTATATACTAATAATATCATAAACATAAATTAATCTCTAAAAATTTTATTTTTCACATTTCAATAAAAAAAATATTTTTGGAAAAATACAAAATATTCATCATAAGAAAATGTTGACAAGATATATCAAATAATGATGTTAAATGTTTCAAATTTATATCCTAAAAGTAAAAAAAATTATTTAAAAAAATACAATGAAATTTTTTTTAGTAGAAAACGACTTCTAGTATATTAACGACTCCATTTCATATATATTACTATTTAATAGAGTGTTAATAATTTATTAATATCAAAAATTATTATAATTTAATAGAATACAATTTTATAAAATATTTTTTTTATTTTCATATAAAAACATCTTCAGTCAATATTTGTCGTGAAATTTATACTATTTTTTATTTTATAAATATATTTATATACATTTCATTATTATCATACCACTTTTTATGCCTAATAATTATACAGAAGCCTAAAAATAGAATTTTTTTATTGTTTTAGTGATTCACATGGAGCAAGATATTGAACATAGTATTTATTTAACGGAAATCTCACTGTAATTTGTATGTATGCACGAGTGACAATATCATTCTTTTGATATTAAAATAATATCTAATTTTATGGTATATCATATATACAAAATTATTATCATGTTATATTTTATTATTTACATTATTTACAGTTCATTATCATACCCATCCAAATAATAATGTATTGAATAACAATTACACCACGACGTGGAGACGATAATCTGTACGTACACACGTATGGTGACATGTCATTCAAAGGATGGATAGAATAATGAATATGGTTGTACCATATTTATAATAACATCACAATATATAGAATATACTAGATTTATTATTTTATAATGGAAATAACAATTAAAGAAGAAGTGGAAGAAGAAAAGACCTTGAAAGAGGGTGGTGAAATAATTACCTCTTCTCCGGGTTCTTCCTTTTGATTTGACCAAAAGGGATCCTTATGTAGGACTTTTGAACAAATGAGGGCCTCTAGGATGATTTGATGGATGTTGAGAGGATATATGGGTAGGGGATGGCCTAGCCAAAAGGATTTGAAGGTGTGAATTAGAGAGAAGGGGGAGTACCCTTTTATAAGAGGGGTGGGTCACCTTAGTAAAAGCTAGAAATATTATTTTATAATAAACTAATTTTCGGTTAATAATGGCTCAAAAATGGATTATTTAAATTCTATGGTGGGGATGTGTCGAAAAACACTCAACCAATAGGTTTTAGATATGTTTGGGTCAGTATATTAACTATATCTTATAGATTTAACTATTAGTTAATTAGTTTGTCATCTACCATGTCTCTTTGTATTTTTATATTATATGGTTAATAAACGTACTATATACACCCAAGATAACCCCAAGTGGTTCCTTAATGATAAAAATATCATTATATAAGTCTTGTGGACAAACCTTATATTTTTAGGAATCTAATATCAATTAATAATATAATATTTGTTTTAAAAACTCTCTTATGTCAATTTTGACACTATTTGGTATTTTGTTTTTTCACATTTCATAAAAGCATTATTACTTAAAAAAAACTCATCTAACCAACCCTAATATGTCATAGTAACCTTTAAAATTATTGTAGTTAATAAAAAGTCTAAAATTACATTTATTTGGATATTTATAATGTCAATTACTATAGTATTTCATTAATTAGGTAATTACTTCATCATCATTGTGTCATAAATAAATTAAATTATTTAATGTCTAATAAATAAAAATAAAATGCCATTATGTAGGAAATTTTCATATCTATATAATTAATATTTATATTCGAATTTATCTTATGTATAACCGTATATTAATTTTTTTTAGTTATTTAACATTGATTTTAACACTCTTAACTCTTCGTTGAATTAAATAATATTAAGTGTCCTAATGTAATCCAATTAGACCAAAGTGGTTCATATATTATTCATAAGGTTTTTTTGGTCGAATTATACTTATCAAATAGAATTATTACATGTGTTAAGGTAATAATAATATCATTTTGACCCTTAAATACTCTATTTACTTTTAATCGTGATAAATAAAAGTAAATAGTTACTATTGAAAAAGAATTATTTTTATCTTATTCAACCATATTTTACTCATTGATATTAACCATGTCTCTCAAATTTTCAAAATTCAATTCACAAAAGCGGTAAAATTACGTTTAATGTGTATTGACAAATTCTCCTAGGAGGTGGGTACTAGGAGGTGAAAAGTTCAATAATATTTTTATACATATAAAATTATTATAAAATGAATGAAAATAATTACATTGAACTTATATAAGTATTATATATCAATTTTGAGCTAAAATGATTTAAATAAAATAAATTAATATTTAAATAAAAATTCAGTTTTAAACGATAACTCAGTGTTTTTCACTATTCATTAAAAATTAAAAGTTTTCAGAAACATACAAAAAATTCACCCTAAGATACTTTTGATATTATGAATTCAAAAATTAAGTCTATTTTACCAAATAAAAAACATAAAAAATTTCATTTATTGGTTTAATATTTATTCCCATTGTCAAAACCAAAAATCATATTTTTAAAAAATAATAACCACCAAAAGATTGACATTTGTTTATGTCAAATTTCAAAGTGAAATTACTTCCAAGGAAAAACATTGGATTAAATGATTAAAATATAATCTAATTATACTTCCAAACCATTCATATGTATTTTTTAACACTATAAATTATTTTGATTAAAAAAGTTGTTTTCAATTAAAATATATTATTTTCACTATTCACCCAAATATGGAAGTTATCAGAATAAAACAAAAATATTACTTAAACTAAATTCTTATCTCCCAATCCCAATGAAACGTATATTTTTTCAAATTTAATATATAGAAAATTTTCAAATATTGTATTTTAAAAGGGTTCGCCATTAAAAGGTGGTAAAATTGCATTTTTTTAAAATACTTCTTTTATTTGAAAAAAAATGAATTTGTCCTTACATTATCTCTAAGAAACTCATAAAATGGATTCTATAATTATAAGGGTTATATAAGTTTCAAAATTCTATTAATACTATTCATAACCGCTTTTGAACGACTAGTTTGGAAAGTCGTGGTGTGCTTGAACTCGATGTTGCGTATATTTTAAGTTATTGATTTACATTGAAGAACTAACGTACTATGAAATATTGGGTTGTTACACATCCCTTGAACAACACCATGAGATATTAATGTGTATCCTGATCACCAAAAAACTCATTCAGAACTAATTTTTTGTAGGAACATATTGTGAGAAAAACAGGTATACTTAGTTGGATACTCCATAGAGTCTATCGTAAAAAGAAAAAGAAATAATACTAAATCACGACGAAAAATCATGTGAAATAAACTCATCACCTAATCAAGTATGCACAGATACCATCCTAACCATCTATTTCTCCGCAATAATAACATATATGTAATCATATAATATCCAATATAATCAAAAATTAAGGTTCCCCACTACCACATCCTCACTATTTTTATACTCTCACCATAATTTTGCACATTGGGATCTACATATCTCTAAATAATCCACATGTTTTAATGGGAAATATACGATAACATGCACCACCCACACCTACTGCATCACATAATCTCATTATAAACATCCACATCTCTAAAGAGTAAGTAGATATTTTTTAAGATCCACCACAACCCATACATCATGTATTATACCTCAAACCATAAAAAACCAAAAATAAAATGCCTATAATAACTCTTAGGATACTATATCCAATGACACATGTGTGTAAAAAACCACAAGCCATTATATCCCTCTACACACATATATGGAAATGGTTCCTGCCATGTATACGAACATATAATACTCCCAATAGAAGGGATATAGGATATGTGTAAGTCATCCATTCACCATTTACAACCTAGATGTAGGGGAAAAACACTCCTGATTCCACTGGTGTAGATTTACCTACTAACATGGGTGTGGTAGTGTATGAATTCAAAAAACATACATGATATATATGTATTCTAACCCAAATTTTGGGAAACTACCTAGCATTAACCTCAACTGAAATTATCATCTCTCAAACAACAAACTTCATCACTAAGTACTAGATATCGTATAAATAATCAAAATTTGTGGAGATTATTAATAAATTCTTATGGTGATCAGTTCATTTTCACAAAAACCAAACAAATTCTATTCCATCCTTACATAATCAAACATATTCCAAGGTTCCTCAGTAATTATCTTCATTTTTTATATACTTAATTAGAGTAAAATTATATCGATCCAACCATAAATTTTCTAAACCTATGTGTTAATCAATTATTTATTCATTAAAAATATACAATTTTGGGCTCTCTAGGGCTCATCCTAAGCAAACATAAGGATGCATATATGATACACATACAACTATGTTTAGAAGTGGGGAAAAGAAAACAAAAAAATAACCAAAACATATAGACTTTTAATTATATTAAATATCAATAAATCACCCTAGATTTAATCATTACAAATAGAAGGGGAGCCCTACATCCACATGATCCATCAGTCAAGGCGCCATCCCTGATAACACTATGCATATCACCATCCATCCTGTAATCACATGGGTCAATTAATTCAAAAAAATCATGAATTACTAACCAATTATTTCCCAACCATAATCCATCCTAAGCTCACATTATATCACATAGAAAGGCCCCCAAACTAGAACACAGAAAAGGTAGAAAGAAAAAACACACAGTCAGTAGGGTATATAGGCCATAAAATTGAGATATCCAACCTTTACAAGAAAACAAGATAGCTCAGCCCCAAAAAATTATCTTACTGGACAACCAAATTTTAACATCCTAAATTTAGCTATCCATTAACCACAAGTTACAACCAAATTCAAACCAAGCAATCAACTATGAAAAAATATTATTTATTTAAAATTGATTCAAGAATAACATCTATTTTAATCGATTATAATGATGAGTGACTAAAATAAAAAATTCCTCTATATTATTTTTCATCA
This sequence comes from Viscum album, assembly GCA_963277665.1. Lineage (NCBI taxonomy): Eukaryota > Viridiplantae > Streptophyta > Magnoliopsida > Santalales > Viscaceae > Viscum > Viscum album. The sequence goes on from OY728155.1 coordinate 1,092,039,710, forward strand.
AAATTTCCATCTTTAAATTATTTATCAAATTAACAACATAAATGACCTGATAAATCATATCCTAATCATAAATACAACAATATCTAGGAAAAAGAGGCAATCTATTATAACAACATAAAAACATATATGCTCACTAAAACGAAAAAATCAATTCTTTTGTTATTTATAGTTTAATATTCATTGTAGTTCATTCCAAAATTACCTAATTAGATAAATCCTAGAAACCTTATGATTTCACTTTTAAAACAAGTATAAGTAAAAAATCCCCTACCATGATTTAGAAGTTCAAAATTCACTATGAAAGAATTGATGATTGGGGATTAAGCACCACTGAAATCAAAAGAATACTCACTAGAACCTAACATCCACAACCCACCAAGAAACCAAACTCTTATATCAACCCTAGGAAAATGGATTTTCTACATTTATTATTCAAAAAAGGGATAGTAGGATGTAGAAAATGGAGGGGTTGGTACATTGACTCAAGAACACTGGATCATTCATGATCCAAGGTGTTTAAATCATTAAAGCGGATGATAAAGAGAGAACTAAGGTGTTTAGAGTCGTCCAAAGAGCAGAGGAGGAGAAAGGAATCAAATATGAGGGAGGAAAATCCCTTTATTTATCTAGGTAATCTTAAAAGGCCTCACTATGGTGTGGGAATATCACACTACAACATGGTATCCCACAGTTAAAAGAGACCCAAATCCCCCTTTAAAATTTCCCTCTTTCTTATGAATTTCTAAAAAAATTTTGACTATTAACACAACCTTGGAAATGATGTGATCCAAGATATGGTGGATTCTTTGAAATTTATCATAGTCATCCAATAAGGTGTGCCATAGAGAACATGGAAGTTTTCTCCTCATCATTCTGAGGACTATGGTGTGGTGACCATTTCTCTACCCATTTCAAATAAATGGAGACCAAACACAATGCCTAGCTGGCCTTCCCAAAAATGACCTCCCAATCCATTTTACCATACCCATTTTATATATATGGATATCAAAGCATAAATTCCTAATATAATGACTGGATAAGGCATTTCCTTCATCATGGAACATCTCAACACCAAAACGATAAGTACCAATCCCTTGATTGGGTGTTTCTGAGATTGGTGATTCTCATAGAAAGAAATACAAATTAACACCCTTTTCAATGGATTTAAACTAAATTTCACTATTTGTGGTGTACGTCATACTACAATCACAAGATACAACACAACAAAAACATAACCATTTCCTCCACAATACCTCCAAAACACGATTAAACACAAAGGGAGTGATTCTAGATATCTAGTCCCTTACTGAATGTTTTGGTTTTTTTTTTATATATTTTTATTATGGTTGATGATTTTTTGAGGATGAATCATTTTAAATAAGTTTTTAATATAGAGACATCGATTTGTATGTTTTGAGAGTTTTTGAACTTTTATTAGTTTTCTGTTAAGAAGGGTTACATGGAAATAACTTAGTTCTGAGAATGGAATTTTAGTCACACCATTCGATTTTCAATGTGAAATTTACATTTTTTAGGTTATTAATTAATTTTCATAGGTCATGAGATTTACCTATAATTATAGGTTGAGGGTAAAGTATTATTATTATTTATTTACATAATAATTTCATTTTAAATGTATAATTTTTTATTAAATACATGATGTGTAGTTGAGATATTTTTGTGGTAGTGACGTGGGAATTTTGGATGATGTGATAGAGATATATAATTTTTTATATTGATTTGTATGGTAAATTTAGAGATATTAATGTGGTAATTGAATGGGTCATTTTAATATAAATTTAACTAAAGTTTGAACTAGAAGTTATGTATGTTATTAAAGTGGGGGAAATGAATGAGTTAGTGAGAATAAATATGAGAATTCAATTTTCATGTAAAATTTTCAGGGATAATCCATATATTCTCTATTCTATCTAGATTTGAAAACTCATGGAGAAACATTCATGATATTATGAAGAACGAATAATAATGAATGTGACTATGGAAGAACAATTGCTGCCAATAATATGAGGATTTGGAAATAAAATTTTTTCATGGAATCAAGGTAGGCCAATCTGATTCTAATCATTATACAATCAATTTGAATCTACCAAACGTATCATATTCTATGTTGGGTAAAAAATTCATAATGAAATTAAATAATGATTATACAATAAAAATTAATTTAGGGTGATTAATTAATATGTAATTGGTAGAGTAATTTTTCATTTTGAATAATTGAAATTATGTTAGAATACAAATTTTCTGGAACTGGATTGGGAAAATATTTTGAAATTATAATTATATTATCAATAAATATAGACTGATATGTGGTGGAAAATGATGAAATATGGATATTATTATGAATTGAATCACCATTGTTGAATAAAATTTGTACTTTATATATTCATTATTAGGAAAGATTATGTTAGATTAAAATTAGTTTTTTCCATGTTTTTAAATATATTTATGAAATATTGTTTAGGTCCCCACATTGAATATAAATCCTAGAATAATTGAAATTTGTGGAATATTCCATAATATGTGAGAGGATAAAACATAAAAAACATGAAATAATATATTACACTTTGGAACGATGTTGTCCCAATCTCAAGAAAATTTTTTAGAAGTGTCAGTGAGGCATGGGTGTTAAAGTGTAGTTGAATCATCAGGATTTGTGTTAAATATGCAGGGGTTCATGACACATTATAGAATTTGGGTCATTTTTTTGAAAATGAGAATCATGGGTGTTGTGATTTTTATATTAGTTATGACACATTTGTATGGTGCCATGCTATTTTTGGTTGGTATTATGAATTCAATTATATTTAAGACATAATGAGTTTGGTATTATATGATAATAAAATCTACTATGAACCCATATATGACAAATATGATGTGAAGAGGTGTCAGTGTAGACACATCCTAGATATTGAATATTTCGGTTTAGTTAAATGGGATTATATGAAATGTGTTAGCTATGTGATGGTGATAGTATATTCTCAAGATATAAGGAATTTATGTGATGTGGTGTGACTATATTCCATGGTACAATTATATGTTTGATGTTAATGGTTGGTGAATAAATAAATGGTAGGGGTGTGAATCCATTTAAAATATATGAATGTGATTTAGAAGTTGTAGTTAGTAATTTTTTTGTGGTTGTGTTTTATGATAATGATAATGAATAGGATGAGGTTACACTATTTTTTATGATATGGATATCCATAATAGACCTGTGATGTGAAACACTAAGAATATTTGTTGAGGATGTTGCAGAAATTGGAAAATAAAAAAAAATAGAAAATTAGAACACATAGATTTATGTTGTTCAGGAAGAATACTCTATATAAAAGGAGTGGGGAAAAGTTCTCAATATTATAGGGGGTGATATATAGCTATTTACTAGTATAATAGTAACAGACTCCAAATTTTAGTGTCCATGTATATTTTAATGATGAAAAAATAGTTTGTGATAAATTTTTGAGTGGAAATTTCCTTTTATATGAACTAAATTTCTAGCTCCTTAACACAAACATTAATTTAAAGTTATTGAATTCATATGTCCAGATTCATCCTTCCTGAAATATTTATTTTTATGATCCAACATGAACACCATGTAAAATTGGAAATTCATACTTTGTGTTCCATATGAACCTCATGTGAAATTTATGAAAATAAATATGCATGAACAATAATTTATTTTCCAAAAACATTTTTCAAGGGAATTTGGACCTAAAAATCTAGTATTTGATTAAGGTGGGGGGGGAATACCCCTCTACAACTCCTTATAAATGTAATGTTGAGTTTGAATGGAAAATTTTAAACTAATACACAGTCTGATATATTTCTAATTGAGCCCCACATATCTAAATAAAGAAGGGTTGTGTCTTCAAGGGTGGACATCCAGTAATATAGTGAGAGATAACAAGGGTGGATAATTTCCTAAAGATTATAGGATGTGGTGGGGATATTACGGGGGTGTGGGCACCTAGAAAACTAGCAAGTGTCCATAAGGGTGGATAATGACTAGGTTAATGAATTATGATATCTTAGTGAGCTTCATTTGGGTGGATAACTACATTATGGTTATAATATATGATTGGAATGATCCCTGTGGGTGGATGGATAGTTGGTGGCAATGATGGACGATTCATGAGTTCCATGTGGGTGGATAACAACTTGGTGCTGATGATGGATGATTATTGAGTTCCTTGTAGGTGGATAGAAATTTGGGGGGAAAGATACTACAAAAGGTCCCTTTAGGTGGAAACCTACTTGGGTGTGGATTAATGATGGTGAATATTGTAGTCTTGGTAACAAGATTTCATGTGATAAGATACAATGTGGGTTGTAAAATGTGATGGTGCGGTATGGAATAGATGTGATTGGATTGTAATCTTTTGGTAAATTCTTAAAAATTATTGTTTTGTTATATTTATTGCATACATAGATGCAATAGCATTCTTCATTCCCATGGGCATATGAATTTTTTAGAGAGGAATAAACTAGGTATATTTATAATATTACCCCTACATTATATAAATAATTTATCATATTACCTAGATAGGGTTGGAGTTGGTGTTAGGTGATCAAAATTTTGAACATCGAAGACTTTCTGGTGGAGGAAATTTCATTATACATTTCACAAGTTATAGAGTAGATTTATTTCTTTTGATTGATCTCCACTATTACATGATTTAAGTGAAAATAAATGTATTTATTTAAATTATTTATGATTTAGAGAAGTTTCATTTTATAATGGTTAATTTCCTTCATAAATTTTTGATATTATACCCTTTGTGTTAGTCAGAATCCCATGGAATAATAAATGTAGATTTTGGGGGCCACACTCAAACTCATTATGGGCTTAGGGGGTGTCCCAACTTGAACGGGTCATGAAAAGCATGGTTAATGAATTGTCGAATGAGAATGTATAGTAACTGTGTTATGTGATTTGTGTGAAAATATTTTTTATAGTTTGTCCCTAATAACTCTTAAATAGGTTAGATATGTTTCTTAGATATGTTATAGGTTCTAATGGAAGTTAAAAATAAGGGTCCAACTAAAAAACTCATATTTGGGATCTACGTGTCTTTTTGGCCTATAAGAGTTATCAAATTGAAACTAATGAATATATCTATAAGCTTTTTTATAAGGATGATCCATAGATAAAAGTTTCTGGGTCATAAGCTACTATTTTCTTAGTAATAAGTGTATAAAATGTCCAATTAATGTGACTATAAATTGTTCATAACCAATTTTTCTTGTTTGGTGTGAAATTTTTATAATTTTATGTAGAACCCTTGGTATTTAATATTTTAGTTGTTTTTAATTTAAACAATGGTTTTCATATTTTTATTATTATTTATATATTAATGTAATTTTTTGAATAAGATAAATTTTATAAACATGGTGATTTTATCAAAGTATATATATGGTTTGAGAAGAATGATTTTCTATTTTTATCATTTATAGAACATTAAAATAAAATGAGAGTATGATAATGGATCCATTATATTGATATGATAAGTTATATGATGTGTTTCATAAATGAAAATATACTTTTTTATTTTATAAATATATTCTAATTGATGATTCTTTATTTATTCAAATTAAACTATATCTTTAAAGAGTGAAATCTAAGAGGGCTTTCTAAGGGTGGAAACCGTTTTGGTGGGGAGAAATATGACACCACACCTTTTCTATTTTGAATATATATTATTTTAAACAAAAATTAGATAAAAATAGTGTAACTTCTAAAACAATTCAACATTCCTTGCAGATTCCTCGTATGTGTACAGTCTCAGGACTATGAATATTCAAATTTTGGAGGAAATGACTATTTCATGGTCTATGATCGGACCCTATACCATTCAAGGAGACTCTGCATTTTGGAATATTGACTCAAAACATTGGTTTTCAAATAAAAACATCCTAAGAATCACTATAATTGATTTATGGAGTATTGTAATTATGTTATTGAATATTTATTATGCTTATATAATAGATGTTTTTTTAATATTTTATTTAATGCTTTCATGAAACACATATATGATGTGTTACATATTTTTGTTAAATTATTTTTATATTTTTTAATTATAAATGATTTAATATAAAAATAAATTAATGATGGATTATATATGTTTTCTTATGCTATTTTAATATTTTTTAATAGTTATAATATGTTAAAAGATAAAATGATTTAGCTATTATTATTATTATTACTATTGTAATTATTTTATCCCTTGTAAAAGGGTACTATCCCGATCTCTCTACTTATTTCTGGCCAAGTGGGCCTTGGGAAGAATCAAAAGAGGATCTACCCTCCCTTACTAACCAGTCCATATCCTTTTATAGTAATTTCTGTCTAATATATTGATTTAAACTCCAGGTACTGGTCTCCCATTATATTATTGTCTTTTTTTGTAGCATAACATAGCCATATTCGGTTGATTTACAGATTAGTGTTCATTTAGAATTGGGTATTTTTATATTTTTCTGATGTAAAATCCTATTATAAGACCTATCTATCCTTTTTTGTTGTAGCATTTATGGTTTCAATTACTTACATTAAGTGATTTTATCCCTCTACATTTATTTTACAAAATCATGGGAGCATAGGAATTTAAAATTATTTTTTTACTTATAAAATACATGTTTTAATTATATATGATGTTTTTATAAAACATTTCTATGATTTAATTTCCAATTATATGTGAAATAAATTGGGCATTATATAACGTTTATATGAAATTCAACTCATATTATCATGTGCACTCTGTGTTTAATAAAATATCTAATTTTTTATTACTATAAAATAAATAGATTTGATATTTTTGAATGATTTATAATTAATTTTAAAATAAATATATCACGATTTCATATACTTTTTCCAACAGAAAATAAGTTTCTAGATATGATATGATGTGTCTATTATTTTCTCACTCCAAAATGGATATTCCATTTTGATATGGTTTATATTATAATTGCATCTCTCATTGTGGAATGAATCTATATCGATGTGAAGAGTATCTTTTCATAAAGGGTGAATGATTAGTTTTATGTGACTTCTCATTAATTATTTACTAATATAGTAATTTCTTAATTATTTCATTATATGATAATATTAGAAAAATTTTGTTTTTGTTTAGAAAACTTCATGGGAGGATATGGGAATCATAGTGGGAATTCAAGGGATTAGTGGTATACTTGAATTGTATTAAACTCTATTTAGTATTCCCTAGTTAGGTTCAAACTCTTTTAAGGGGTTTCTTCTTGATAATTCTAGTGAATGAAATAAATTTTTATGTTTCATATGATCACATATTTCTTCAACACAAGGTTCCTCCCAAGAGAAGTCATATTGACCATCCTTAGGTCCATGGTAGTTATCCTGTGATATATGATGACTGTATTTTGAAACATTATGATTAGTTATTTTTACGGTATTTTATTATTGAAGGATATTTTTGATAATTATAAATGGTTATTTTAATTGATATATGTGAATTAAGTTGATTTTATTTCATTTGGTGTAAATTGTTTTCATCGATAAAGGAAAAAAGAGAAAATTATTTTTATTTGGTTATGAAACTTTGATGTTGTTTTTATTTTAATATGTTTTTTTAATACTTGATTTTCATTTTTTATTCACTCAAATGTATTAAAAGTATTTTATTTATTAATTTTAAAACTATAATTTATGGTTTATCTTATAATATGAAATGGATAGAATATTGGAGGTATCCACCTATTTTTTTTCTCACTCCCGACATGTATACGTTTTGTGCTAATTTGGATTGTCTTTAATGATTGTTTTGTAATTATATGATGTGTTTTAGTTGGGATAACTCTTATCCAAACATAAAAAATAAAAACACATGAACTAATTATATTCCATAAATATTTTAATGAATAAAATTATAAATAATGAATGATGTACCTAGTTATCTTTAGTTTTAGTTCATTCACATGAGTTTGATGTTGTTCTATGAGAAGTAGCACAAATACTCCTTTATCATAATGTGTCAAATATAAATAAGAATATAGACATTCTTGGGAAATATCACTTCTATCCACATTCATCTATATGAATTATATTGAATGATAAAATGGGATGAGATCTAGAGAATAAAAAATTTGGCGAATTATTATAATTGTAAACCACAACATGAGGATCCAACTATCTTATATAGTCATCCAAGAACTCAAATGTTCAACTTATATTAATTATATATTTTCACAAATCCCTAAAATGTTTAATATCTCTAAAAACATATGTTTAAATAACCATATATATCGGTCAATATTTAAAAAGTATTGGAACACAATGAATATTCTTCTAATAATTATCATATAATGATAGAAATCATGTATAATATCTTGTAGAAGGATAAAGATTAATTCCCCATTTACACATATCATGTATGAACATGAAATTCACCATGGAATAATAACCCTCACTATAACATGTTGTGCCATTAGCTCACATTTCTCTATCAATCAACAACATTCATTAAAACATCATAGACTTATAAAAATTTCACCTTATCTTCCATTATAAATAATAACATGATAATCATTATTAAATACTCCTCCTTGATATTTGTAAAAATAAATCATATATTATTTATCATACATTTTCACCACATGTTACATCATATGTATTGATTTATGAAGAACCATGAAAAACTTCTTCAAGATATCCTCCAAAACAATTTTAGGTTGGTTATCAAAGTTTAATATACTTGAGTATTATTCACACAATCACAAATAATAACACCATAATTCGTTTGAACATTGATAATATTTATGAATTCATTAATCCATACCTATAAGAAAAGATCTTCATATAGAAATGCATTATTTATAATCAAGCTATAAAAGGATATGAAATTATCACTTTAAAACATATGTATCCCTATACCTACGTCAATGAGATTTATCGTATAAAATAATACACAATAATTTAATACATTTATATAATAAATTAACTCTCCATACGTCTTGGAGTATGTCAATTATATATATCCTACACTCATAAATTCTCAATTCTCTAAGTATAGACTTATCCGGTTGATGAATACATCACATTTCATTCATCAAAGTTAATGGATACATCACATGAACCTAATACAAGTAGATAAGTACTTCCCATGTACCTTATCTAAGTATGGAAATTCATTTAATTATTTTATCTCAATGTATTTCTCATACGTCATACTCATCACCTGAGATGAAAAATAAAATATTGGTTAACCCTCTAATGATGAAAAGGTTCACAACACACCCAACCACAACCTGATTAGCTAAGAATGTATAATTTCAAAATTAAGGTATAAAAGTACTAAGCCTCTCATGATAACTATATTTTCAATCTCATTTAAGAGGAATCAGTATGATATAACCACCCTCGGCTTGGGTAATTCCGTACAGAAAACTCATTTTTTGACTCATGATGATATATTATATCTCGATACAAAATCCTTCTCTTGATAACCAAAACCTTTTTAAAAAAACTATAAAACACCATGATGGACATTAGTTTGTGATATCTCAAAGTCATAATTGTATAGTTTAATCATCATTACAGTTCACACAATATATGTAACCAACATGAAAGAATAAAAAGGCGGAGCCTTATTTTTGTATAACTCGATACACATTATATTCTTGAAATATCCCGATAAAAAAAACCATACATAAAAACATTACTAATTATATCATATATGATAAAATGATATATATGCCTTATAATTTCTACACTTTTAATGATTTTTTAAACTCATTACAAATTGTGTGTACTTATTTCCACACCTCTATATGACCATGTTATAAAATACTCCCACAAATCTCTTATAGTGAGTAAAATATATGGAGAATGTTCATTTTAATAATAGTGAGAATTAGGAATCATATTCTCAATGGTCAAAACTTTGGGTATATTATTAAAATTCATTTACTTCACAAAAGTTAATGTTGTGATGTTAATAACTTTTTTATCTATGTTTAGTAGTTCCTTGAAACTTGTGTTCTTGTTTAAGAACCACTATTTCTAGGAGGATTCAATTGGAATTATTCTTGGAACACGAAAAATACAATTGTTTTTTATTCAAAATGTACCTACTTTCCAAAGGTAGTTGTTCGTTATGTTTGAACTCTTTGATACTTGATAACATGCATTTGTCGACAGGATGGGAGGTCGGACTCATCAAACAGTTTTGGGGGAATTATTATCTACTCTAGGACCCTCTTTATATGTTTAAGATATTTTCATGAATCCTTATTAATTCACCATGTATAACATAAGTATCCCCTTGAATTTTCAATCACAAATTAACATGTGTAATATATAGAATAATCCATATGTATTCATGTTTCTTCATTAATGGAGATATCTATATGTATTAGAGGTTCATCATTAATTGTATCCTATCATATAATATTTAGAGATTATTTTAATCATCATTATGATGATACTGGTTTTTACGACACTATGAGCGATAATCTGGAATTTATTATCCTCTAGGGAGAAGAAGGTTTGTTTTGATATCTGGATCATACCCATAAATTGGCCTACCTATGTATCCTTGTGAAAGGAATCAGAACCCTCATAGTTCGGTGTAGATTAATAGAACAAATAATACCTTTTAAGGTCATATGATAATGAACTAATCATACAATATAATTTCATGTGTTAAGGACATCTAAGAAAATGGTGCTTATTCAATGTTTGGTGTGGGACTTATGCTGAAGAAGCCCAAGGAACTTGGAAATGATATGGGTTTCCAAGTAAAATTAGACCATGTTAGTAATACATCCCAGGAAGAATAGGGTTTATTTGAAGTGTCAAATTTGAACCTAGACGAAGCTTCCAATGTATCCCATATGTATGGGAATCAAAGCCCAAGTAGTTCAATTAGTCTCATTGAAGAGTATATTTATTTGAGATAAATGAGTTTGGCCTAATTCATCAAAAGGATGCCTTGGTGATTTGGGAGTTTAATTTGGGGATTATTTCTAAAGAGAATGACCAGATTACGATAATTAGGGTAGGATTCCTCGAGAGGACATCCAATGAGATCGTTCCCAGAGAATGGTTCATACATATCCTGATTTGAATAGGAATTAGAGTTCTCGTAGTTCATGTTTTTGTGAAAATGTTGTGATCAAGAAAAAAATCTAAGCCCACATGAGTCCGGAACGTTGTGATAATCAAGAGGATGTCAATGATTCATTAATGGAACCGCACTTTTACTCCTCTTCTAGTGTAAGAAGTCACTTTTATGGAGTTGATGGTGGACGAGGTTGAGTCGACCTGATAAGAGGGTGAGGCAACAAGCATTTCCTCTCTTAAATTTACATTGGAAAAGGGTCCAATGAAAGGAAGGAGTGATGTTGAATGAATTAGAGTGAAGCAAGACTACAACCTCATACTTGAATGGTTAGGGTATTACACTAGGATAGTTGCCCAAAAAATGATCCTCGTAGGTGAGAGAGACCTTTCCTATGATTGAATGGAAAATAAAGTGTAAACCATACCTTCCCAACTATATAACTAAGGTTCAAGGTCTTAGAGACGAGATGGGGAGGTTAGAACCCAATCCCCAATCCTCCAAACCAATAACTCCTCAACATTGTTCCTGGGAGAAAAGTCCATGTGACTTCAGATATACAAACCCACAAAATATTCAGGAATTCTAACCCCTTCGTGAAAAAATGTTGGAAACCTCTGAATGTGGATATAAAAACCCCAATAGGAGACACGTTGATGTTAATTTCCAAAAGTTTTGATATGTTAATGGGTTTTGGTGAAGGTATCAATAGAATCCTTTTTATACAATGGATCCAATGAAGAAGAACACTTTCCATGAATGGCTTTGAAGAGGGGTTAAGGGCTTGTAGACTAAAAAGAGTAGTTGAATCAAAGAGGGGAACCCAAGTAGGTGCTAAAATGAAAGTATGGGCATAATAGTAGGCTTGGGAAACCTGATATTCAATTGAGTAACAAAAAACCTTGATGTTAATACATGAGCGACACCTTACTCAAACCTTCACGAGTATTCACAGGTATTCCTAGAAGTGGGGTTCTAAATTTCCTATGAGTGGAATAGGTGGAACACAAGTGTTTCTGATTTAGGGAGGTTGGGTGCTTTAGGTGCTCACGTTTTATGGATTTCAAACACTAAAAGAACTTAATTCATATTATCCTCCTTCAATTCCTAAGCTTTATGTGTTAAAGACCAACCTTGAAATTTTTTGAAGTCATGGGTGAAGCACTAGGGCGACCAGAGTAGCAATTAGACTTCATGGAAACTAATTTGTACAAATGAAGTCCCCAAAAGTGTATTTATAGGGAAATATAGGACCCTAGGAGGAAGGATTGTTGGTGGGATAGTATGGTGCATGCCAGATTTGGGCGTACAAGTACCTTGAGCATTGACGACTCTTTTGTATGGCGAGGGAGATCCAATGTTCAAGCCTTTCCAAATATTGATATTATTCATGTGTTTTCTCTGCTTTTTTCTATGGTATTTACCTTTATAATTTATTTAAAAACTCTGTGATAGAATGGAGTGTCAACAATATCCCCCGCTCGGAATTTGATTCGAAATGAAAAGAGGATCCTATAATGAGGTGATCTAATGAATAAAATATAAGTGGGTATTGTGACATGCAAGTTGAAGTACTTGAGGTAAATGAGCACACAAGTTTTTAGCATAAAGGATTCTAGTGTACAAGGTGACATGCTTCCCTTATATATATTGGCTTCACATCCATGAAAATTCTCCCGACTTCTGGTAACCCTACTCTTAGTTCAAAATTTATTTTTGCTTAAATGATTCTATTCATTCGCGATTCTATTGTATGTTTTTTATTTGCGCCCTAGATCTGGGGTTCCATACTCGTACGCCATTTTTTATACATGCTGACCAAGCATCATAGTTTCACACCTTAATGCCTTTGTCAATTTTTCTCAATTATTTTTTCAAAAAATAAAAAATGATCTTACTTTGAATAAGATTTATGATATCATTTCATGTTCAATGGCTCCCAAAATAATCAAAACCCCTGATGAATTGTCTAGTAAGAGTATTGATTACATGATGAACATTGTCGACCATGACTACACTGAGCTCTGTGACACCACACTCACAGACTTGAAAAAATATCTGAAGAAATATCACATCAATTTTCCATGTAGAATTTATTTTCCTTTGTATAATTATTGTCATCTTCAAGATGTCAATATTCCAGACCCGAAGAACTATATTCCACATTCATGTTTTGAAGAATACATCAACTTATCATCTTCCAATGTTTTTATTAGGGTCTCATATGATAATTATATTGCAACATAGATGGATTATATCATGTATCATAGCCCATGTTCTCTAGATTTGAAAGCACACACACCCAAGCCATAGCCACACTAATATTCATCCATCTTTCGATATTCATAGATGGATCAATCCAAAGGCTAGAAGAAAAGTTGGTTTTTCTGCCCAGGAGGGGGTGTAAAACCAATAAAGATGTGGGTATATTGGGTGAGCAAGATGTGTGTAGAATTTACAGATGAATTAAAAGGTTTTGGGATTTATTAGGCTATATGGGTTAGGAAAACCTATGTGTATAGTAAAGATGATTTTGTGATGGATTTACTAAGAAGATGGAGTCCAGAAACTAACATTTTCCCCTTGACACATGGAGATGTAGGCATCAGTTTTTGGGATGTATACAATATTTTGGGAGGTCCAATACTTTTAAATATATACGATGAGTTTATTGACCATATGGTGACATAGAATGACTCAGAGAAGACACTAGATTTGGTTCATGAGATGATGGAAATATTTTATAAAATCAAGAATGCAACCACCAAAAAATCGCACAGAAGAATGGATATTCATCCAGATGAGTGGATGGAAATATTTCTAGTGAAGAAGAAGGAAAAAAGTCCCACCAGCACTCGTCCAACCAACTGTAAAAAGGAAGAGAATAGAGGTACACATGGCACATTTTGGAAGAAATTATAGAAAAGAGAGTTTGACAAGTGGGGATACAATGTCAATTAAAAAATTCCTGAAAAATCCATATCTGGAAGGTTTCCTATCAATGTGGTTCAGTGTATATCCTTTATCAATTCAAGATTCTAAATGAGGTGTGAGGTCGTGATATTTTTTTATCGCAACTAAGATAGAACAAAGATGGATGGTAGGGTTGGTCACTAATGTTATGGAAAAGACTCATAAGACCTTACTACATATTTACATTAGGAAATATCCTTTTACAATAGCAGGGAAATTATAGGTGTTATGGGGGTGGATCACCACTCATTTCAGAACATAACCTATGCAAAGTGGGGTACAGTTCTTTAGATGTTCTTTCAAATCATTTATTCATGATTTCATTAGTATTTCCACTTTGTCTCGAAACGCTTATGATATCAAGGGCAGGTTGAGTATGTATATGGAATTTCATAAATTTCCTTATAGGAATATTTATATGAGGTGATTCGTTTAGGATGGGAAAACCAATTCTGAGGTAAGGGAATGCGTGTTAGCTTGGAAAGATGGCGTATTGTCCACCAGAATTGACATAGAAATCATATGTGAGGCCTATGATCCTTATATATTTCCTCATTAATTCAAATGTCTATAACAAATTACCATATCCCCCCTCTAAATTTCATATTAGAGAAACAACCAATGGTTTCCCGACAACTATGGTTGGTGACATATGTGGAGAAGATTGGGGTAATATCTAATTTACCTACTGTTGATGAAATAAGTAGGTTGACTATCAAGTATGCTTAAAACTGGGTCGCATCATACACTGATGGGGTATTAAACCACACTATCCATTGATTGGGGATAAAAAGAGGTAGTAGGAAGGATCCCATTCATTTGGAAGGTAATTATTTGTCATCAGGGGATGAGTCACTAGAGTTAGAGGGTGGAGGTGATGAGGCTCCATATTCATAGAAGTGACCTCATACAAGATATAATCCACATGTAAAAGTTAAGAGAGCCACCCCATAGATCCTTACTGATTTTGTACTGAGGCAATCTAGTGGTTATCATTCTGAAGAAAGAAAAGTTCCATTTTCTCATTCCCCATCTATGACTACAGGAATTGGGAAGAAACTTAAATCCAATATTGCAAGATCCTCTTCACAACCCTCTGAAATGTACTCTAAATATATATGACCAGTGGAAATTAAAACATCCAAAAATTTATTTTGTGATGATGAAACAACATGGATATATCTTTTTGAAGTGTTGATTATTCTAGGAATAGGGGATCTACGGGATTCTTCTGATATTTTATTTAAGAACAACATTGATGAAGTGAGGACTAACATCCAAGAGATGGAAATGATCATATATACAACTAAATAATCAAATACCACCGTGATGTGGTTGAAGGAAATGATAGATCATGATACCAATAAAAGGATTGATCTTTTGTTTGATGAATATTGTCATGATTTTGTGGATCCTTAATATTTATGTTCTCCTTTTCACAGATTCTATTTTTTCGTTTAAATTTAAATTTAGTCAAATAATTTTTACTTAGAAGAAACATCATCTTGACTTATAGTTGGATAAATGAAAATCAACAGAAGTTCCATGGACATGATATTGCCTAGGTGGAACTTCTCTAGGAGAAACTGGATCACCCTATTAATTAGGAGAAATATCTCTATGCCAACATGAAATGGAGGATGAGGTAGATAGGAAATTACAGTCTCCAATACCTATTATTGGAGGTGATGATGCAATTCCTCCAAAGAAGAGAATAAACAAAAGAATCAATGAATGAATACCATGGTTAAATGCCTTTTGAGTAGTTGTAAGCCATTACTATAATATGAATTTACCGTTATTCATGAAAAAAAGTGTTCAAACTTATTGGAATTATATGAGCTTATTCTATTTCTTCTCTAAAAGAAAATACTGATAATATTTGAGGAACTATGGAGGGTTCTGCTGAACAAGCACAAATTCCTACTATGCCAGCGGTTCCGGAAGAGGCATTGAGGCCAAAAGAACCAAATTTTGTTCCTAGCACTACTTAAGTTCCTACAATCATAATAGAGGAGGCCTCTGGTAAATCAAAAGTGATTCCTAAGACATCAAATGTAACAACAACTAACTTTTATCATATGATAATTTAGGTCCATCACATGCACTATAACATCATGCGACAACTGATGCTGACACCACAACTATTTCGGAGGAATCTGTTCAGGGTCAAATCTTATCAGAGGAAGGATTATAAGAAAACACACCATGCTCTCTAATAGGTTACACTATCCTGGGATCTGATATAACATTAGATGCTATGATGAACCGTATCATGTCTTTTGAAGAAGTATTTGTACGTATTAATATACCCAATGCTTTAGAAGATTCTGAAGTTCCTTGTATAGAATCAACTAGACATGAGTTTTCATTATTCTTCTTATTAATCTTAATATGATTGGATTTCTATCCATGAGTGGTTGAAATAAGCAGTTCCATATAACGAAACTACTTCCATGACGATTTCTGAAGGAAGTATCAAATTTAATGTCAATCCTATCATTCTGGTGACATTGGTTCAGGTTAATATTGGGACATAAGATCTTCCTAAGATTCATTCCAAGGATCCCTAGAAAATTGAAGAGAGAATTCCTATCCCATAGGCATCAAACAAAACCGCTGAAAGTGAGAATGTTAGGGAGGTGTCTTCTCAAAACACCGACCTATTGTTAGGTAAGAGATAAAGATATTGTGATTATACTCACTTTTTAATCCCTTGAAACTAACTATATCCATATTTTAATTCACCATATAGGGCTATCAACTTCAGTGGTTAGATCTATTGGTGAAGCCTCTACATCATCTCAATCAATATTAGAAGGTGAAGCAACCACTAGGAAGGAGCATAACAAGGAACTTCATTAAGTTCATTAATCTCAAAACATTCCCTCCTTATGACAGTGATTCTGAATCAGAACCAGAACTGCAAAAGGACCTTTGTCTTTCATTTCACAATTCATGGAAAAATATATGGAATATAATATCTGAAATGACCCTTGAGGAACATCCTTCTAGAATTCAATTTCTTTCATCTCGGCTTCTAATGCTGGGATTTGGTAGTTTTTAATAATGTGAAATTCATACCATATTGAAACATATTATTCGAAAGAGGGATGAAGAGAAGAGGATTCAAGAAGACCTGATAAAAAATAAATACTTGTTCAATAATGTCGAATTCCAAGCAATGTTGTCCTCAGTTGAGTCCAATCATACTAAAATGTTGAATGAACTGAAGTATAAGGTTAAATAAAATACTCTTCAACAGCTTCATAATCAACATGAATTATATATTATCATATGGGAGCTTTACTAGCTTCATAAATCAATAGAATAAGCATTAAAGGATTGTGAAAAAACCAGTGCAGATGCTAAGGATTCACTTAACCATAGTTAAGACAATGAATATGGTCGGATAAATGAACTTAAACAGGTAGGTGATGGGTCTTAAGAGGTTATTAACAAAATGAGAAGTTATGTAGATACCCTTTTATGATTTTTGAAAGAAGAGAAACTCCAACATGTTGATGCTGCTCTATGAATTTTTTTCACAAATGAAAATCATTTTATATTTAATCATCTATGTTTTCATTCTTGATATCTTTATTTAGCTAAACCAATGGGCCTAGTAAGCATAGTGTGATTTTTACTAGGGTTTTACAAGGAAAACACAGGAAAAAAATTTCTTTTAATTTTTCATTTCTCAATATTAGCTAAACCAAACAAGATGTACATTTGATGACATGGGTCAAGAATTTTGTCCAGAGTGACCTTTGCAGGATCCCAATCTAGTTAGTACCATGTCTCGTGTTTTTGGATGTTTAGATTCACGCATATTTGACTATAAAGGGTTAATGTTTCTGGTCGAACATCTTTGACAACATATTTTGAAATTAGATTCCAAATAATACTCAGTGGATAAGAATTGCTCTAATATTCATTAACTATGTCCAAGAGGAATCATAATTCATGAATTTTATAAACATAAAAGAAGTCTTTTCCAAGAATGATATTACCATTATTTGACAAACCCGTTATGTGGGTTGTGTTATAAAGGTCCGACTAGGGAATATATTTCATAGGTAAATAATGGAATCTTTTGATTGGCATGCCTGTTATGTAGGAATATTTTATGTGAGGCCACCTAAGGTCTCGTACTACGGAGTAATGAAAAATAGATCTTAATAATTTAACATTTTTTATTAATAGACAAAGGAAAACAATATTTGGGTGAATCAGAAACACATTGGGTGGTTTTTTCAATGAATGGTGTTTTATGAATAATGGGTTGTCTATGTCGACATATGTCATGAAAAGGAAAACCACTTATAAAAAAATTTGTTGTATGAGGAATGGTTAAAATTTACCATAATGGAGAATTTTTTATATCTTGTTATGGTGTTTTACGTCATGCAGTGAGGACATTGTTCTATGCAGGTTTATGTCACTCAGTGAAGAAATTGCACTATGCAGTTTTATGTCAAGCAGTTAGGACATTGGGAATCATTAATTTAAGGAATTTAGCTTTGACCAAAGGTATGAGACTCTCCCAATTTCTTGATATTTTTTTGGAATCATACTACCATATTTAGGTATTGAATCGAATAAATAAAATCTATTATTTACGAATTTCTAAATTCGATGAATGATATTGGAAAAAGGGCTAAAGGCATTAGAGGAAGTCTTTACAAGGACAAAGTTACCATTATTTGAAAACCCCGTTATGGGGGCTATGTTATGCACGGACAATTGAGGCATATGATGCATAGATAAATAGTGGAATCTTTTGAATGACATTCTTGTTATGTATGCAACTTATACAAGGCCACCAAAGGGTATGTACTGCATAGTCAGGGAAAAGAGATCTCAGAATTTTGAGATTCTATTGCTAAAATCCGAAGAAAGATTATGGAGATTCAAATTTTCCAAAGCATAGGGTTTGGTTTATAGAGATAGGAACTTGAATATGAAGAGAGTATTTCCAATCATGATTTCCAAAAAAATCAGAGGAATAATATTTCTTCAAAGGTCTGACCCAAATGTAGGACGCATGGGGTTTGTAGTTTTAGGTCATACAACTAGGACCAAAAATGTAAACAATATATGATATGTGGTTATTTAATCCAAGTTTATATCATATATCGTTGAACACATGGAGGGGGAATTTTGTAAACCATGGTCTTTAAGAATTTTCAATTGAGTGAAAGGTAATGGTAAAAATATACACAAATGACTGCTTTAAAATATAGAATCTTATATATTGTTATCAATGTTTGATGGGGACAAAGGACACATTCACCATGAACAAAATTACCATTATTTTACAAACTCATTATGGGGGTTGTGTTTTGTAGTGATAACTAGGGAATATGCTGCATATCCAAATAGTGACATCTTTTGACTAATAATCCTATTATGTAGGCAACTAACACAAGGCCACTTAAGGGCACGTAGAACCCAGTGAGGCAATAGAGATCTCAGATATTAGAGATTCTATCACAAAAAAATCGTAAGAAAGATTATGATGATAGAAAAATATTCATTATTAAGAGTGTTAAATATTGAAAGGGGTTATGTTCAGGGCATATGATAAATATTTGAATCAATATTGGCCATGAGTTTGAAGTCCTTTAGACATATCTGACTCATATGAAAAAATGTAGACTTTCGTGGTTTCCATTGAATCAATATTATGTTGTGCCGTTTAGAGTCATGCAATGAGGACATGAATTGATTCCTACATAAAAAGTAAATATTGAGGATGGACCAAGGAATTAAACCTAGGTGTCACTACATATCTCATATGGGTGAGAACCATGCCATACATAGATCTTTAAACCTTCTCTATGAATTTTTGATTCTTTCATAGGGAATAAGTGTGGGGGGTATCATGGATGGGGCCAAGATTGGATATCTAAGTGTCTTTATGTATCTCATATGGTTGATAATAAATCCAAATGTGGTTATTGAACAATCATTTCTCACAATAATTGAGTTTTATGTGGGAGAATAGGGGTTTAAACACATTTTAGAAGAATGGATTAAATTTAAGATACAAGATGGTATGAAAATCTAGAGATGTATCTTAAAAAAGAACACTGTATTGATCTTGTTCATACACTGGAAGAGGAAGAGGGAAATAAAAATTTTGGTTTCTTGTGGCTAGACCCAATATTGGAGATACATGCACCTTTGTATATCTCATATGGATGAGAATCAAGCCACACATAGTACTAAAAATGAGGCCCGTATCCAGATCAGACTCAAACATATGGAGGAATGGAACTCATGTGCCACTAAGGAGTAGCAATGATGTCACTGATGCTTTTTTAAAGAAGCTCTTAATGTCAAAATAGAGAAGTCATTTCCCATATAGTTTAATTTCGTTTAATGAGGAAAAATTATGTCATGCAGTTTAACATCATCCGACAAGGACAAAGATGCTATGCATTTTATCGTCATGAAGCATGGACCCTTATGGTTGTTTTTAGTTTAAAAAGTTATGACTAGGAACTTGTGACGTGGAGTTTAGAGTCATGTAGCTAGGACATAGTGTGTAGTTACCCAAAGTATTTCTACAAGAATATCACATTGGTTGGAGTATTGATAAGCTCTCCATCCATTATGATTAAGGCATAAGCTCCATTCGAGTAGACCTTATGTATGGAATAAGGTCCTTCCCACTTTTGTTCAAGCGTTGGAGGCTTCATTCTTTGTATCATTAGATTTCTAATGAATAATACCAATTATTATTGAATAAATTAATGGAGGTGTACTTTATTGTTAAAGGATCACACTATTATTCTATGGTAGACTTCTAAATGATGAAAAATAGGAAATCTATTTTCATCTATTTGTTCCAACTCATCAAATCATTTATGAGACTACTCATCTATTGAAAACTGATCACAGATCACAACAATGATTGATGGAAATTTAATTTCTATTGGTCAAACTGCTCATGTACCCTACACCAATGAATATGGGGTTACTTTAGTGGCAATAAGTACAGTAGTCTGATACACCCATAAAGCAGGAAAAAGTTTATCAGGTCATGATTTATTATCATTATCTACCATATTATGAGGTATATTTGATAATTTCTTATTGAAGGCCTCTATATATCCATTTTCCACAACATGACAGAGATTTGAATGGTTAGATTTGATATTATTCTCCTGATATAGTTTCTTTACCTCAACAGGATAGAAATTGGTGCCATTGTCCATCAATATTGTATAAGGGACACCAAATATGCTAATGATGTTATTTTTGAAAAAACTAACAATTATTTTGGCTCTAATTTCTTTGAGAGGTATTGACTCATCCCATTTGGAGAGGAAGTCAGTACCTGTATGTTTCCGACGCTTTCGCCGGGGCGCGCGCATCCGTCTGTGGAGGACGCGCTGCTGTTGCCCCGGATTCCCGCTTTCCAAATGTAGGCATCATTCATTACTTGTTCAGGTACATCATCTCATTGATCGAAATGGGATGATGGGATGTCGTTTCTTCCTTCTGTGGATTCCTCCTCAGAACTCGTCACCTAGTCCAGGTCTCCCTCATAGATTTAATACATTGTTTGTGAAACTCTTCCCAGTGCCATGTTTCCATGGACACAGGTTAATTACACTACTTCTTTCGGGACATTACAAAGATTCCGGTCAGGGAAGCAACCTTCAGTCGGGGGAGTAGTCACGTTGAGGCATCAGTAGCGTGTCTGGATGCTGGGGAACCTTTCATGTCTATCTATTATCCATGGTCACATGGTTTCTCGAGGGCGTGGAAGCCCGAGGCATCCCACATCGAGCACAGGGAATTATTTCCCATAGACACATATCTGAGGTTTTCTCCAGCTTCCCGTGTTTAAAACAGGGTACGCCGCGAGTTTAACGTCCAGCGGAGATGGATCAGCCCGATCGAAGAATAGATCGGATTGAGGGATTTCCCTTGAAGGGGTGCCGATACCGGAACCAGCCCATGGGTGGCTGTGAAGATGAGTGTGCCGACATGGTCTCACCGGGATTTGATGGTCTGGGCGAGAATCAGTGTGGAAGATGCATAGAAGAATGAAGTGGAAGGGAATGAAATGGGACCATCGTAGTGGTGACAATGAAGTTGGGCTTGAGCCTTGAAGAGGCTTCCTACGTATCCCCGTGGCAGGGAATCAAAGTCTGCATAGTTCGGGATGGTGCCAGTTAACTGGCATGAGGGTGGACCATGGTCCGATGAGCATCATCAGCGAACTGAAATGAATGGGGAGGACCAGGAGGGTCCTAGTGGTGGTGGGCTTGGACCTCGTGGAGGCTTCCTATGTACCATGTCGTGACATGGATCAAAGACCACGTAGTTCAGAGGGGCTTCGTCGGTGAACCGACGTGAAGATGGATCTTGGTCTGACGGGTGGTGGGCTTGAACCTCTGGAAGGATTCCTATGTACCATACCATGGCATGAATCAAATTCCCCGTAGTTCGGATGATGGAATTCGTCAGTGAACAGACGTAAATGATGGACCTTGGTCCGATGAGAGATGGGCTTGAACCACAGGGAGGCTTCCTACGTACCATGCCTTGACATGGATCAAAGACCTCGTAGTTCAAAGGGTGTCATCGGTGAACCGATGTGAAAGTAGACCCGTGGGTCCACTAGTGGTCGGCTTGAACCTTGGGAAGGTTTCCTACGTACCATTCCTTGACATGGAACAAAGTCCTCGTAGTTAAAAGGATTGATGCAATATAGTTTAACGTCATGCAGGATGGTAGTGAACCCTGACGTGAATAAACGATGGGCGGTGGGTCTCGGAAAACCGAAGTAAATGACGGACCTTGGTCCGATGGGAGGTGGGCTTGAACCTCGGGGAGGATTCCTACGTACCATGCCTTGACACGGATCAAAGTCCTCGTAGTTCGGGTTGGTCACAACGGCTCACCGTCGGACTGGAATATAGATTAATGTCATGCTGGACGAAGATAGAACCCGACGTGAATCGGATGATGGGTGGGCATGAACCTCGTGGAGACTTCCTACGTACCATGCCTTGACAAGGATAAAAAACCTCGTAGTTCAAATGGGTGTGTTGTTTAATGTCATGCGGGACAAGGGAATGCGGTTTATCGTCATGCTGGACGAGGGAGAAACTCGACGTGAATGAACGACCAAGTAATGTGGCTTGAACCTCATGGAGGCTTCCTACGTACCATGCCTTGACATGGATCAAAGTCCTCATAGTTCGCTGAGGGTGGGGGTCAGGGTCGGTGCTCACTCAATGCCCACGTGAGTCATGCTCGGTGTGAGAAACAGGAGGTTGCAGGTACCTGACGATCACGTCGCGAAGGATGCGGCCGTGAGAAGCGAAGAGGGTCTTACACATTAGGCAGCCCACGGTGTTGGGACATACTCCAGGATGGAGGCCCGGAGTGCGACAAATCTCAGCTAAAGAGGGATTCGGGACCAATGATGGGAGGTGCCTCATTCCCTATCACGCCCTCCACTAACATTGGTAGTGGTGAAGTATGGAGATGCAGGGATGCAACCATCCATTGGGGAACTAGGGTCGCCCTTCTCCTGAAAACATACGCCACTCCAATAAAGAGGATATCATCCCTTGTTGATGGGTGATTCCACTCTTGTGGAGATGAGTGGCGTAAAAAATGTTCGAGTTGGGGGGACCCTGCGTGCGAAGCACGAGGTCGTGTCACAGTTTAACATCATGTGTTGAGGATGTGATGCTTGGCAGTTTAACGTCCTGCAGCTCGGATGAGGCGGGTTCACTCCGCACCCCTAGGACTTACATAACCGGTACACTCTGGTCCTTGGGTAAGGGAAGGCACTGGCAAGGACATGATCAAGGGGGTTTGTGGAGCGAACCATCAAGGGGTCCACGTTAGCGTGGCTATTCGAAAAAGAAATATCTGTTATCATGCCTATGTGAAGAAGCATTAGGTGAAGCAACGCTACGAGTGGTATTGTCAATGGGACTTTGAAATCACATCGTGAAAACCTGGAGGGTCACACAGGAAGAGGAATTGCCAAGCAAAGGAGTGTGCTTTGCGAAGCAGAGTGCCTTGGCCTTAGCATGGGGCATATGTGTGAGTGGAGGGTGCTTCGCGAAGTGGAACAGTATTCGCGGAGCGCTTCCTCGCGAAGAAGGGGTGCCTCGTGAAGTAGGGTGCTGTGAAGCAGTGTGTTTCGCGATGTGTAGTGATACTGCCTTAGCATATGGATCACTAGAACATATTGGGTGTTTCGCGAAGCATAAACGCTCCGCGGCTGCCCGGGTTCCCTTGGGAATCCCCTTCCTTCGCGAATGCCCTTGAGCTTCGCGAAGGGCATCCCTCTCGGAGGAGGGGCTCAAAACGAGACAAAGCAATGGCGTTACATAAAGTAGATGTACCTCGCAGAGCTCATGATTACCGGGGCAAAGAGTGCATCGCAATTCGGGAGAGGAGAAGCCAAAAGGTCGGATTGTCCATCCCTGGGACTCAGGGGGAGTCCAGTATTTATAGGGAAGGGGCGCCGCGAAGTAGAACTCGCGCGCCGCCTCAGGTGCTTCGCGGCGCGCTCGCGAACGTCAATATCTTCTGTGAAGAGTTACCGCCTCTAGAGCTTCGCGGCGGGCTCGCGAACGCCAAATGAGTTCATGGAGAGTTAACGCCTCTGGAACTTCATGGCTGGCTCGCGAACGTCAAATGCGTTCGCGGAGAGTTACCGCCTCTGGAGCTTCGCGAGACTGCGGTGCTCGGGTTGCATCGCGTCGGTGCTTCGCGAGGCAGCGTGCCAGCCTTCTTTTTCATCCCTTCCTTTCGTACAGTATTTTGGCGCCAACAAATTCTTCCCTCAGACTTGGAGCCGCGGAGGGAGAAGGGTCGAAGTCTGAGGGAAAATCGCCAAAATTGTCAGCGGTTCGTGATGCGGCTTCGCGAAGGGTGCCCGCGGTGCTGACTGAGGCCACGGATCCGGACGCGCCGCGATACTCCGCGCAGGTGAGGTGTGCCGCATTGCTCCGGGGTCGCTGCCTACAAATAGGGGAGTCGACCTATTTTGTCTTCACACGACTCCCTTGCCTTTTTGTGCTCTCGACTTCGCAAAGCTCCGCGTACTCCGTGACAGCCCTCCGCGAATCGAGCTTCGCGGCGAACCGCAGGTCTACGACTCCGCATCCACGCCAAGTGAACTTCTGCTTGTTGGCCTAGGCCAGACTTAGCGGTTTGGTCTCACGACCGACCTTCACGATCCGGCTTCGTGATCTAGCTTCGCGATCTGTTCTGAAAAAATTCTTTTCTGAGGGCCGGAATCGAAATGGCCTATCAAGAGGCTGTATTGGGGTTGCTTGAAGATGTCGCCCGTCGGGATGAGATGGCCAACTGTCCTGACCTTGGAGAGATGGTACGAGGCCATTCAGACCACGCTTCTTTGAAAGATCTCCTATCAGAGGGTCAGAAAAAGTATCCACAGTGTAAGAAGCTTCCATTGTATGGCTTCGGGTTGAGGGATGACGTCTTCATCCCTGTGGTGAGTAGGGATGAACCAGCTTGCTAGTTCAGGAGTACACCATGCCAGCACCAATGGTTCAGGGCGGCCGATGGTCACACACAGGAGGACTTCACACCCGTCACCGCTGACTGTCTCTACAACCATGTGAACGATATTGAAGGGAGGCCACTACAACCGGAGATTTCCCCTCCTCTCTAATGTACCATGCTGAAGGCGGCTTTGCAGATTCGAAGAAGGGATGGTCCGATACTTTACTGATGACTGGGCCTGGTCCTACTGGGTAGGCGCCTCATGCGAGGAGTTTGGGTCCAATCTGAGGAGAGTGTGGTTGTATGAGGCGGCATGGGCCTCCCAATTCCACATTTACCAACCGAAGCAACTGATGCCGGAATTGCTGAGCAGATGGTCGTCTAGGACCAATACCTTTCACCTGCATCACGGGGAGGTGGGCATCAGCCTGTGGGATGTCCACCAGATTTCTGGGGTTCCGATCTTGGGGGCCATGTATGATGATTTCCTCCCCATCATCAGCGCGTGGGAGGATACAGAGAAAATGTCGTGACTGGCGTCAGCGCTGATGACACTCGTCCATGGAGAGGACAAGGAGGCAGTGAGGGATGAACACTTTAGGAGATGGTTCAAATGCTTCCTGAATTTCCCAGAGAATTGAGAGTCCCCCTGAGGCCTCGAACATGTCTGAGGGCGGCCCAACGGGGTAAGGGGCACTTGTGTTGGCGGGTCTTGGAGGAAAGCCAATGGAAGACTTGGTATTTCAGTGTCAGCACTGAACAACAGCCGATAGTCAGGCTGACGACATTCATCGCAGCTCTTATCTGCGGTTGGATCCTACCGGTGAGGGATACATGCATGGGGGTGTGGCCCGACTCGTTTATTATGGAGTCCATATTGGCCATGGGGAAGCGGATCAATCTGGGGATTCCAATGCTCTCGAAACTGTACAGAATGCTGCTGCACATTAGCGAGGGAATGAATCCGCCAAGGATATGCGGGCCCTTACACCTCCTGTATGGGTGGATTGCAACACACATCAGGGGGATTTATGAGTATCCAAACCCCATTTCTCCACCGGGATCGAATTTCTGCCCCTCCATCCTGAATGCGGTCGGGATCCTCCCGTTTAAACTAGTCGTGCCGATGGTGTTGAATCGGGTGTGGAGGGAGGATGAGTTTAATTTCCACCCCTCCCCATTGCCGAAGGGGATACTTACTGACGATGGGTGGGGAATAGAAGAACATCGGGCTTCCTTCATGGCCTTTCGAGGTGGAATTTTGGTGCACAGATAGATCATGAGCCACTCTGCGAACCGTACACCCCGTATCGGTTTGCGAGGTAGTTCCGGTGCCTCCAGCGGCTGACCCCGCAGGTCTACTGGGAGGTGCGTCATGAGGAGCACCCGTGTGTGATGAGGAAGCTGTGGCTCATGTTCACACAAGAAGATGGGAAGATGAAAATTGCACTGCCACCATCCACCGCCGCTTTCAGATTGGTGAGGGAGTGTGCCATTAGTTGGGAGGCTGCTTACCCATGGGAGATGCTAAAGCAACCAACTATTCGGGTCGGTGACGGTGGGTCTCCTCTATCTCGAGGTCAGGGTCGGAGGGCAGCTAGGGCCGCTCGTGGTAGTGAGGATGCCATGGTGGCGAGACTCGCACTGGACGAGGGTATGGCAGCAGCGGCGGATCCGGTGATTCCAGAAGAGCAGGTCCATCCGGAGGGGCAGCCACCGAGGGGATTTCATAGGATATCCACTCAGGCTCCGGGGAAGCGTCTGTGTCATATCGACATGGCAGAGTATGCCGTCTTCCTGGAAGCATGGGACATTTGGGATTTCAACCGGTAGTTCCTTAGCCCACCCGAGATATGGGCCCAACTGAATCGCCTCAGGATAGAATTACTGGGCATAGGCCCAGTCCGGGCTGGATTCATGGCGTCTCCGGTGGAGGCAGAATAGTACCTGGATGAGCTGGAGGATTACGTCCACTCCAGTGGAGTCCCTCGCCCAATGATAGACTGGGTGAGGGTGTTGCTGAATCAAATGGTCCCCCCACAGTTATCGACTGCCGATCTAAGGGAGCGCTTCCCCATTATAGAAGAATTAGAGGACTCCTCTCAGGAGGATGAGGCTGGAGGAGGGAGCCCGTTGGAGGAGGGCGAGGTCGGAGATCAAAGCTCAAATTCCGACGATTCCGCAGAGGCTCTCTACGTAGCATTCTGAACTTCATTCCTTACGATTAATTATTGGGTCACTATAGACTTCTCACCGATGTTTGAGCCATGCAGGAGGAACTTGTTCGCAGGCCTCGTTCTCTCCCCTCGGCGGGTGATGATGCGGGACCTTCAGATCCTGCACCCATGGCTGCGTCCAGTTCCGTGTCCGGTGCGACCAGAGCACCCGAGGTGGCTACTCCGGAATCTCCAGACCTTCCAACAGTATACGGGGGGCCTCAGCTCGGGGACCAGTCAGTGCCGGCTCAAGATCAGTGCTAGGAGGTCGATCTCCATAAGTTTCCACTACTGGTTTCCTCGTCGTCACATATAGACTATGCCCACAAACGTTTATGTTGCTCTCTGTCGTACAGTTCTCCAACTGGCATGGGCTGTTGTGGCAAGACTGGTCGGGATGTCTGGTGGCGTCCCTCCTAGGGGAATACCGGTGGTGGTGGCAATAGTCCCCCCATCTCCTCAAGCTACGACACACATCATCACTGGCGGGACTACTAGCAGGGTCGTGCCTGATGTCATCGAGGTGGACTCCGATGAAGAGAATCAACTGGTCGGTCCCACTCCTGTCACGCCTGCTTCGGTGCCATGTGTCGTACTGGATTCAACACCAGATGTTGATCCTGCCGAGGATTTCTTGCAGGAGTATCCTGCGTACAAGCCTGCCAATCGCGCAGACTGGGACGAAACGGCCTCTAACGAGGAAGACAACAGCATAGTCCACTGCCGGTCGTGGAAGCTGATGACGTGCTTCATTAATGACACACCCCAAGCGCA
Organism: Viscum album; assembly: GCA_963277665.1. Lineage (NCBI taxonomy): Eukaryota > Viridiplantae > Streptophyta > Magnoliopsida > Santalales > Viscaceae > Viscum > Viscum album. The sequence goes on from OY728155.1 coordinate 1,092,068,304, forward strand.
ATGGCTGGCCGAAATGGACAGACTCCGCTCACGGTTGCACGAACTATGCACTGGGGGAGTGGATGCCCAACGTCCTCACGCACTCATCCAAGATTTTATGGCTGAGAAGATCCGGGAGCATGATCGTGGGCTCAGCGTGGGCTGGCAGCGGAAAAAGGCGACCAACATCAAGAAGATCCAGGGGGATGAAGGCGAGGTCCTACAGATGCAGACTCGGGCAGATGAGCTTTCAGGCTCTCTTAATGTACAATCTGAACTGTTCTCACGGTTGAAGGCCCAGCTGGCAGAGGCAGAAGAGCATAAGAGGCAGCCTCTGAGAAGATGGCTTCCGTTCAAGCTGGCGTAGAGAAGGAAAAATCCAAGGCTGATGAACTGTGCCCCGCCTTTGCTGAGGAGGAGCGAGAGCTAAGTCAGCGGCATCAAGCCTTGGATGCCACAAGCCAACGGGTGGCGGAGCTGCAACATTCTTTTGACGGGGTCAACCCTTCCATGGGAGGAATCGACCCCCGGGTATTGTAACAAACCAAAAAATATTTATTGGTACTTTCGTGCTTCAATTTTTTTTCTTTCATTGTTTTGAATGTCATAGAGCGCACGATTTCCACTGTTTGAATCACCTTGTTACATCCCTACAATGTTTTCGGGACGTTCGACGACAACTCCCCAAGCCCACGTGGGTCGAGCTCGATGTGAGAAACAGGAGATAGTTTTCTTCTCGTCCCACTTAACATAGGAGTGGAGACCATTCTCTGGGCATCCTGGATTCAGATTACCAGTCCGGATTTCTGAAAGATAGGAGAGGCTTGATTGGAGAAAGAACTTTTCAGGACATCTGAATTACTATTTCTTCGGTGTGCTCTTATGAACAAATGGTACAACGCCAGGGGCACTGAAATCGGTCCAAATAGATGAAAATGGGAAGTCTGAATCATGATGAAGAAGATTCAGAGCACTGTTGGGGATGGTGTGACAATAAAGGACAACCGTTAACCGTAGTGGAGAAGCGGTATCCTTATTGCGTTAGCCTGTAATGGGGACAAAAAATGAGGGTCGACCACTGACCGTGTTCAAAACACGGGACCATGTCACAAATGTTGTCGGTCAATATTTCGGGACATTGACCCAGGACAGTTGGCGGACCATAGGTCAAACATCCATACTGTTAGGGGGTCCTTCCAAACAGGACCAGTCTTCCGGAACGTTGGCCCAGAATGGTAGGTGAGCCAATTCGGCATGAGACCAGGCCGTTAGGGGGTCCATTCATACATGAAAGGGGATGAGGGTCCGAATAAGGTGCACACAAAGCATGGAATATGGAGGGATGGTTTGTCCGAACAGAACCCAACACTCATTTAATTACACCACCGTGGTGGGAGTATGCCATATGGGCACATTGGTTTGATCATGGATCATTCCTTGTTTGGGACAGGTCCTCTCTAGTAAGGGGGTCTGTCGCTTCCCAATGGGATCTTGGGGAATCCTGAACTTGTTCAAGGAAAAATTGTAGCTATATAGTTCCCCCTGTGGGGTCAGTCCAGGGGGCCGAAAATGGGGAGGAATAGGGTTTTGCGATTCCTGGGGCTGGACCCTAAGAAAAATACTAGGGTGTCTCTACGTGTCCCATAAGGATGGGAATCAATCCATACATAGTTCTGGAAGCACAGTGCAGTCAAAGACCAACACTGGCAGGTGAAATCCTCTCTGATAGAGGCTCTGGTGCATCCCATGATTAACATGGGGCATCCTGAGCTTGCTCAGGGTAGAACCATAGTTTAGTGTCATGCGTTGAGGACATATGGACTCTTGTAGTTTAACGTCATACGATAGGACGTGGAATAAAAGGGAAGATCCTAGGGAGCGTGTGGCGTGGTAGATATGAAACCAACGTGAATGAGGAATTGGAGTCCAAATCACACCATGTACCCCCTGAAGAAACTCTTCAGGTTGGGGGACCAAGAGTGAGGACTAGGCTGGGCCCGCATCAGAGTGGTCAGGCATTCCTACGTACCCCATGAGGATGGGAATCAAGACATACATAGTTCTGAAAGTGCAGTTTAACGTCATGCGGGATGATGAGAAGCCTGGCCGTGTTGGTACACATCCCGCCAAAACTACTAAGCCCACGTGAGTCGTGCTCGGTGTGGGAAACAAGCAGTAGTGGTGGGAATTTCCCGACACAGAAGGGGGAAGGTTAGGGCAAAGGGACGCTCGGTGAATACTGGCCCAATGAGACTAACACGATTATTTAGCACACCTAAATGCGCAAAGAGAAAGAGCCGAGTATGATAGAATTCCACTTGAACATGAGGAAGTGGAAATGTGTGAATCATGGCGCTCGAGATTCAGATCACGATGATGGCGGCGTGCCGATGGAGGATAACTGTTGACCGAGGTGAAAACCCAGCATCCATATCACGTTATCCTAGAATGGGGACAAACAAATGAGGGTTGACCGTTGACCATGTTCGAAACACGGGACCATGTCACAAATTTTGTCAGATATCCGTAGGGACGTTGGCCTGAAACGATTGGAGGGCCCTTAGGTCCAACATTCCTGGAGTGCCCTTACGCCTAGTGTCCATGTCGTCCGAGGGTCCTTTTGGATGTGAAAGAGGATGAAGATCCAAATAGAGAGCTCACGAAGCTTGGTAATGGGACGAAAGGAATGTCCGTATGAAAATCCCACACTTCGGGCTCTTTGTCAAAACACATTTGAATATGACAACGAGACGTATTAGATAGAGGGAGCAGGTTTCTTTCCCATAGGGAAATCTTAGTTTAGGGTCATAGAATTCGGACCATGGATGGGATGAGACATAAGAAGCACATGGTGGAGTAACTCAAACACCTGGCGTGAATGGGAATAGGGGTGTGTATGGTGCGGTGAACAACCTGATGTGAATGAGGACGTAATCCCATATCACACCGCATGACCCCCTTGGGAGAGGTTTTAGGTCAAGGGACCAAACGTGGAAGTTAGGTTGGGCCCACGGGGAGGTGCCCGGGCGCTCCTACGTATCTCATGAGGATCAGAATCAAGCCTCATGTAGTTATTGATGGACCTTAGACCATAAATGGGTAAAGGGAGCAGGGGACACATGGAAACAAGACCCGACGTGAAGGAGGACCTATTCCCACTTACCATGTGTTCTCTAGAAAAATGCTTGAGTCGAGGGACCGAACACAAAGGTTAGGCTGGGCCCACGGGGAAGTGCCCGGGCACTCCTACGTATCTCATGAGGATGAGAATCAAGCCACACATAGTTCTTAGAGGTGACATTGTAAGATACTAGTGCCGGGGAAAAGGGGATTGCGGCTATGGCCCTTGCACTAAAAGAAGAGGAATTTGATAAATCTTGATTGTTTTTTAAGGTGAGTGGTTTTTTTGTGAAGCGATAGGCCTAGAGTAGTAGGCTGTAGTGTCGCAACAAGGATCAAGCCGTGATGGGCGTTGACAAATGGCATGGAATGTGACCAATACCCAATGTGATGTCCTCTACAACGAGGTCACCACAATGCAGTGTCGTTTTTCATCGTGCGGCCCGGACGATAATGTCACAGTTTAGGGTCATATGATAGGACCAAGCATTCATTTTATTGTCATGCAGCGCAGAAGTAGCAGAGACGATGCTAGGTGGGGACCGTGACCTTAGGCCGAGGGGCCTATATAGAGGTAAGATGGGAAACATGGGGAGAGACTGGCTCCCTAAATGGGTTGTACCCGAAGACAGGGCGTCCGTGCGGTCCTACATATCCCATGAGGATGGGAATCAAGCTGAACGTAGTTCTAGATGGATCTTAGTTTATGGTCTTAGAGCTTGGACCATGAATGGTAACAACCTCCCAAGTTAGCACAGACGTCAACCCGATCCCTAAGCCCACGTGAGTTAAACTCGGTGTGGGAAACAAGGGGGGAGACCCTTATTAGAATACATGGGGAGTCCATCAGAGGGGAGTTGAAATAGAGCCCTGAAGGACACCTTTGACGCGGCATGTTTCCCCAACATGCAGACGTGCATGGAGGAAAAGTACCAAGAGTTCTGAGACTCTACTTGGACACGATGAAGTGATGAAGGGTGTGAATTGTGTATCCGACATTTTGGGCTTAATTGATTGTCTTGGAGATAGAGGAAAACTGTTAACCATGGCATAAACACAGTGTCCATATCGCGTTAGCCTGAGGTGGGAACAACAAATGGGCATCAACCGCTGACCATATTTGCAACGCGGGATTTTATCGATTTGTTGTCCGAAACCCTCGGGGGTGTTGACCCGTAACGGTAGGAGAGCCCTTGGGCGTAGTATCCAGGCCGTTCTTGGGGGTCCCTCCGGCTGTGAAAGATGATGGAAGCCCTGATGCAGGGATACAAAAACCCTGGAAAGCGGGTGCCGACGTGTCCGAGCAAAGCTTGGCAGTCCAGGTAATAGACCAGAGTACTCTGAGGCACATTGGTGAACCACCGAAAAGGGGTCGACGAAACAACTCAGGAAGAAGAGATACATGTCATGGTCATTATGAGACAGACTTGAATGATGACGTAGTCCCACACCACACCATGTAATCCTCTCATGGAGGAAGGGTAGGCTGAGGGGGCAAGATGGGATGAAGATTCATGAGAGATGGGGCTGGACCCGAATCCTAGAAATTCGGGTGGTCCTACGTATCCCATGAGGATGGGAATCAAGCCACATGTAGTTCTCTAAATGTAGTTTAACGTCATACAGGACGAGGGGTGAGTAATATACCCCCAAACAAAGGAGGTGTATGGTACGTCGAATAAACCGACGTGAATGAGGACGTAGTCCCACAACACACCATACACTCCTATAAGAGAGGACCTGGGCCGGGGTTCAGAAAGGCCAAGGGGCCTGACCGTTAGGCATTGGTCAGGAAGGCCTGACCTACTTTCAGTTTAACGTCTTGCAATGAGGACGAAGGTCGGGGACTCGAGGAGGCCAAGGGGCCTGAGGCTGGGCCTCGTAAGGGAAGGTGTAACGGGTCTGTAGTTTAACGTCTTACATGAGGACGGGGGTCAGGGACCCGAGAAGGCCAAGGGGCTTGAGGTTAGGCATCATAAGGGAGGGCGTACGACATGGTACACTATCTCGACGTGAATGAGGATGTAGTCCCACACCACACCATACACCCCTATGGGGAATCGGGGCCGTGGGCCCGATCGCTAGAACCACATGGGAAGAAGTTTGTCACTTCGGGATGGGGTAGAATGAATCACTACACTCGATGTCTGGGATATCTCGTGGTAGACCCTAAGATCCATGACGCTGTTGACCATGTTCGAAACACAACATTCCTATGGTGACCTGTTATGGGAGAAAGAAATGAGCGTCGAACCCTGACCAAATTCGCAACTCGGGACTTGTATCGTCTTGTTGCTTGAAGTCCCTTGGGGGCGTTGGCCCGTATCGGTAGGAGAGCCCTTGGGCGTAGTATCCATTCCATTCTTGGGGGTCCCTCTGGGTGTGAAAAATGATGGAATCCCAGTCATGGAGTGGGTGAAGCATAGATGTATCCATCCACGAAAGAGGCAAACATCTCCAGGGGGGATGTGCAGCCGAGTCGAGGCTTTCTCGACGTGAATTGGGGAAAAAGTGTGCACCCTGCCATGTCTTGACCCGAGGGGAAGATTTTAGCTTTTGGGATGGGCCAACGGACGAAATTCCCAGGCGTTCCTATGTATCCCATTAGGATGGGAATCAAGCCATACGTTGTTCTTGATGGCCATGCAGTTTAGCGTTGTGCGGTGAGGATGTGGGAGGATAGAAGAACGGGAGTGGGCACATGGTGCAACCCTTACAATTCTTGTGTAAGAGGGGTTGTATGAGCGGAGCTAAAAAAGGCTACCCCCCGTTACACAAATATCCTCCAAGGAAACTATTCCCAGGGGGGATAGTGGAAGAGAAAAGCTTGGGGATGGGCTCAAGACGAGGCATCCGAGCATTCCTACATATCCCATCAAGATGGGAATCAAGACACACGTAGTTCTTAAGATGCGGTTTAACGTCATGCGGGACGAGGACACATCTCTTTTGGGGATATGTAAGGTACATCAAGTAATCCGACGTGAATGAGGACGTAGTCCCACAACATACCGTACAATCCCACAAGAGGGTAAGTCGGGGAAAACCAAGGGGCCTAATGCCGGACCGCGGTCAGGGAGACCTAACCAGCTTGCGGTTTAACGTCTCGCGGTGAAGACGGGGGGTCAGGGGCCCAAGGAGGCCAAGGGGCCTGAGGCTGATCCTCAGTCAGGAAGGCCTGATTGTCTTGCAGTTTAACGTCTTTCGATAAGGACGGGGGCCAGGGGCCCAAGGAGGCCAAGGGGCCTGAGGCTGAGCCTCGGTAAGGAAGGCATGACTAGCTTGGAGTTTAACGTCTTACAGTAAGGACGGGGGCCAGAAGCCCAAGGAGGCCAAGGGGCTTAAGGCTGAGCCTCGGTCAAGAAGGCCTGACTGGCTTGCAGTTTAACATCTTGCAGTAAGGATAGGGGGGGAGATCTTAGTTTAAAGTCATAGATCTCGGACCATTTTGCAGTTTATCATCTTGCAGGACGAAGATGCAGTTTAAGGTTGTGCAGGACCTTACAGTTTAAGGTCGTGTTGGACCATAACGTGCAGTTTAAGGTCATGCTGGACCATCTTTCATTTTATCATCTTTTAGGACGAAGATGTATTTTAAGGTCGTGCAGGACCATAACGTGTAGTTTAAGGTCATGCAGGACCCTCTCGCAGATTAAGGTCGTGCATGACCCTTTTGCAGTTTAAGGTCGTGCATGACCCTTTTGCAGTTTAAGGTCATGCAGGACCCTTTTTCCCTAGGCAAAGTATCGCTTAAGGAACTTGGCATTGGGGGGAGGGGTTATACGCTCTCCATCCGTGGTCACCAAGGAGCATGCTCCATTGGGGTACACCTTATGGATGATATAAGTACCTTTTCATTTGGGTTCTAATTTGGGCGGTTTCCTACCGGGAATCATTGGCGCTCGAATGGCCAGTACAAGGTCGCCCTTTAGAAAAGAGCGTAGATGAACCTTCTTGTTGAAGGCCCTTGCTATCTTATCCTGATGCCTTTCCAGATTGTGCGAGGCACGAAACCATTTCTCATCCAGTGCTTCTAATTCAGCTAGACGGATTTCGGCTACCTCATCTGATGTCTAGTGATCATAGACTACATTGCATAACGAGGACAACTAGATCTCAATGGGTAGGACGACCTCATCTCCATACACCAGGGAATATGGGGTCACCTGGGTAGAGTTGCGAGTCATCGTCCAATAAGCCCAGAGGGCGTTGGGGAGCTTTTCCGGCCAACATTTCTTGTTCTGACCAACCATCTTCTACAGAATGTTAGAAAGGGTTTTGTTGAACGCCTCGATCTGTCAATTTTCCTGCGAGTGGTAGTGGGAGGTATGGTTCGAACGGATGTCATACTTGGTGTACAATTTCTTCAGTTCATCCTCTCGGAAGTTGGTGCCATTATCAGTGAGGACGACATGAGGGACCCCAAACCGGTGGATTATACTGGAGCTCACAAAGTCAATGATGGAATGGGCCTTGACCTATTTGAGTGGAACTGCCTCTGCCCACTTGGAGAAGAAATCTTTAGCAGTCAGGATGAACCTACACTGGCAGGCTGTTGCCGGTGGATACGGTCCAACTACATCAAGTCCCCATACCGAAAATGGACAAGGGTACTTGGTGGGGTGGAGGGGCTCCGGTGGCCGATGCAGGAAGTTGCCGTGAACATGGAACGCGTGGCATCTCTTGGCATGCCCAATACAATCATGGATCATAGAGGGCCAGAAGTACCCCAACCTCTGGATCTGATGGGACAGCTTCAGCCCAGCTTGATGGGCGCCACAGGAACAGGCATGAACCTCTTGCATAACTTGAGGTATCACTACTCCTTGGATGCAACGGAGGAGGACACCATCAGAGCTCCGCTTATAAAGGATCTGTTCAAGACTAGGGCCGCTCTAGAGGGTAAATTGGAGTGCGTGGCGTCGAATTCGCTCGCACTCGGCCCGGTCGTCCGGGAGGCGACCATTTTGGAGATACTCGACAAAAGGTGTCCTCCTATCTGGAGTGGATTCAACCACTATGTCTGACGAACCTAGGACCCCTGATGTGGAGGGTCCAGCTGTGAGATGACTTACCCGCATGCCATCATTATCCTCTTGGGTGATGGGGGAAATGACTCTTCGGTGTGCCACATGTATGATCAAATCATCTTGCTCGGGTTCTGCGAGCGACGCGGCTAAGCTAGCCAAGGCGTCTGGTTGACCGTTCTGTGACTGCGGTACATTGGTAACCTCTGGTCGAGAAGAGAACTAGGCCATTAGGTGGAGGGTGTACTCTAGCAATGGTACAAGTCTCGGCTTCCTGACGACGTAGTCGCCATTAAACTGCTTGATTACCAGCTCAGAATCTCCTTTCACATGTAGATGGGGCACATGGATCTTAAGGGCCAACTTGAGGCCGGTGATGAGAGCCCGGTACTCTGCATCGTTGTTCGTACAACCTTCTGACAACAGGAACGAGTATGGAAGGACGGCTTGCGCCGAGGTAATGAAGACAATACCCAGGCCCACTCTGTTGAGCTTGGGATTGTTGAGCCGCCTACTGGTGGGGCTCCGGGTGGCACCGTCGAAATGCATTTTCCAACACAGGATAACATGATCGACTGAGAGGATCATCTCGTCAGGATAATCTCGGTCCAGGGATTGATCTGCGGAGGTTGGATGGGCTGCTAAAATGTCTACCAATGCCTGTCCCTTAATGTCCATCTGAGGTACGAACCTGATATCAAACTGTTGGAGAATCACTGCCCACCGTGCTAGTCGGCCAGTCAGCATGGGGTGGTTCAGGATGTTCTTCAGTGGGTCTACCCGAGAGACCAATTGCATCTCACAGTGCTGCAGGTAATGTCACAACTTCTTCACGATGAAGACGAGCGCAAGGAAACTATTTTCGATAGGGGAGTATCTGACCTCTGTATCGAGAAGCATGAAACTGAGATAGTAGAGACTGTTCTCAGTACCCTCGTTATTCTTCTGGGTGAGTAGCGCATCGAGGGATCTTTCCAGGGCAGTCACGTAAAGGACCAACGGCTTTCTAGAGACAAGTGGCATCAAGACCGGAGTTTGGAGCAGATACTGCTTGATTTCCTCGATGGCGGTCCGACACTCCTCATCCCATTCTTATGTAGCGCCCTTCTTCATGAGCTGGTAAAAGGGCTTACACTTGCTGGCCAGATTCGCGATGAATTGGCCTATATAGGCTAAGTGGCCTTAGGGGCCTCGAGTCTCTCGTATGTTGCTCGGGGGAGGCATTTGGATGATGGCCTTGATCTTCTCTGGGTCGATCACGATGCCTCGGTATCTAACAACAAATCCCAAAAAATTCCCATAGGTGACCCCGAAGGCACACTTCAACGGGTTCATCTTCAGGTGAAGGGAATAGAGGAAACCGAACACTTTCTCAAGGTCTTCAAGATGGTCCTGGCACTGAAATGATTTGACTACGAGGTCATCTCTGTAGCATTCCACCAATGTCCCGAGAATCGGCTTGAATATCTGATGCATAGCCCTCTGATAACTGGAACCTGCATTTTTCAAGACGAATGGAATAACCCAGTAGCAAAAGGTACTTTTGGGATCCCTAAAGGCGGTGGATTCCTCGTCCTTGGGGGCCATCTGGATCTGGTTGAACCCGAAATACTCGTCCATGAAAGAGAGAGCTTGGAACCCGTCCGTGGCATCAATCAATAACTCTGTCACCAGGAGTGGGAAGTTATCCTTTGGGCAGTGGAGATTAAGATCGCGGAAGTTGATGCAGACTCTGATATGCCCATTCTTCTTCCTGGCTGGCACAACGTTGGCAAGCCACTTGGGGTACTGGACTTCCATAACGAAGTTGGCTTTGATAAGCTTGTCAACTTCGGCCTCAACCATAGCACCATTGGAAGGGTGCATCTTCCTGGGAGGCTTCTTAAAACCACGATGTTTTGACGGGAGGCCCAGACGGTGAACGGCTACCTGGGTATCCAGTCCTGGCATCTTGTTGTAACTCCAAGAAAACACGTCACGGTGTTGTTTGAGGAAGTCTACGTACTGCTGCCGCTCCTCGGGGGACATGGCTACACTGATCAATGTGGGTTTCGGATCTGCCTCGCTACCATGGTTCACCTGTACCAGTTCATCGACCGTGGTAGAGATGCCTTCTTCAAAGGCGGGGGGAGCATCCTCCAGGTCTTCCTCCCCACCCGTGAGGGGATTTTCCGCGACGGGAGATACTTCTGGAATATCAAAGCCTGAGGGGAAACTGGTGCCAGTGTGGGCAGTACTGGTCATCATATCAGGAGACTCACTCGCCATTGAGACCATAGCAATTAAGGTAGTCGACCCTATTCCATCTGGCCTTCGGCCTAAGGGGCCACGTTTGATGATATCAAAGAAGTGGTGACGTGTCGGCCTGAGTCGGTTAATTCCAGCCTGGCGGAAGAGACACGTATGGCACACCGCCATTGTCATAAACTTGACGTCCCGGTACCGTACAGGGGTAAGAGGTTCTAGGATCACCTGAGCCTGGTTGATGTAGGAGTATGAGGTGATTTTCCGCCGTCGTTTGGACATGGGAACATGCCTTCCTTGTGTACCCGAAACAACAAAACATTGCCCCATGTCGGGGGTCGTGGCCTCCAGTCGATGAATCGAGAGGACGTAGGTGTCATCCATGCTTGCCCATGGATCACTTGCGACCGGGGTGGGTTCATCTTCACTTACTAGGATTTTCTTATCCTTAATTTTGTAATAACCCGCATCCAGATAGCGGGCCTCACAAGAAGCGAAAGGGGACGCATCTCCTTGGAGCACGCCTACTCGACCGTTGAGTGAGTATTTGAGGCACTGGTGGTATGATGAAGGGACAATTTCATGCAGATGGAGCCATGGCCTACCCATCAACGCATTGTAGGCAGTGTCCTGAGAGAAGACCATAAACTCGGTGCTGGAAATTAAGCCACTGAAATGAGTCTTCAAGTGGATCTTGCCGACTGGGGTTTTCTCGTTCCTGTCATACCCCTGGATTATGAGGTTAGAGGGAGTTAGTTCACCTTCAGATAGACCCAGCTTTTGCAACATCCGAGTCGGAATTAGATTGATTCTGGAACCCGTGTCAACGAGAAAAGGGCGTACTTCCACACCATTGAAGTGGTCAGTGATGTAAAACGGGCGAATGTTCCCCTATAAAGGAGGGTCCTCATCTTCACCAGAGAATGAGGTAACCGCCTGACATTCTGGGTTTTCAATCATCTCGGTATGGAAGGCTTCTGCACCTGCGACCTCTGTCTCAAACTGGAGGGGGCTTCTTAGGGCCTCGGCGAGTGCCTCACGCATTTTGGATGATAGGAGAAGGGACTCAAGGATAGAAATCCTTGCCGGAATGTCGGCCAGGTGCTTCAAGACATCATACTTTCATGCCAAACGCGAAACTCTGTTTACAAGAGGTCGTTCGGAATTTGGAGGCATAGCGGGTCCTACCGGTTGAACAAGCGATCGGCTTGTACTGGGTACATCTTGCTGCCTACTGGTTGAAGCCTGGAGAGTTGTCGTCGGAATAGGATTGGACAGCAGAGGCTATCCTGTAGCTGGGAAAGACTGACTGTGATACGAACAAGGAAGCTCTCCCTAATCTATTAGAACAAACGACGGTGGAGGTAGAGCTAAGGGCATTAGATGGGGTTGTGCGTGCTGAGCTCTGCGCTGAGCCTGCTGTCTGGTCTCAGTAGCGTGCATGGCTTGGATGAAAGTGCCCGTTGACGTACCTCGATGACTGGAGGGGTTGCAATTCTGCTGACATTGACATCGGCTGGAAACGTTGGGGAGGTTCGCCTGGGGTTCCCCCTCATCGGGAGTCATATAGGGATTTACCAGCTCCACGGTGTTAACCGAAGCGTACCCTTGACTGTCACTCGAAGAGTCATCCACCACCGGGGGGATTCTGGGAGGAATCCCCATTTCAGGGGGCATGAATTCGCCGAGAGTGTGGGATGACGACGACACCGGTGGAGCACGTTGCTTCTTCTTGCGTCGTCGCTGCTTACCCTTTTGGGAAGAGGTCGACTGTGAAGGCGATGCGGAATTACTGGCTACTTCATCTAAAGGTTCTGGCTGCTTCAAGCGCGCCCGGATGATACCATGGGCACAAACGACGGTTTTTCGAGCCATCCAATCATCGTATTTCCAGGATCCGCGGCTGGGGACCTGCTGCCACTCGCCTTCGCTGTTGCTACCGATCTCTGACCCTACAAAGTCACCCGCCACTTGTGCTGGTTCCGGGCCCAACTTGACTATGTTTTTGTTGACCTGGTCTTGAAGCCAGTCCTTAAACACATAGCATTACTTGAGGGTGTGGCCCAGAATCCGATGATAAGGACAGTAGTTGGGGTGATCGGTGAGATTCACCTCTGCTGGCCTTCAGCACTCGGGCAGGCGCACAATCCCTTTCTCTAGAGCACTTCGGAAGTAGCCAGGGACCTGATTTTCGTTGAACGAATAAGTCTGCTGCCTTCTTTCTGGATAGGGGTCCCTGGGGGCCTGGCCCTGATGAGGGACCGGAGGGGCCTACTGAGGAGGCGGCACCTGATTGTCTTGCCTAGGTGGCGGTGGCGCATTGCTCGGGGGAATCTGTCGATTCTGAGGCGGTCGCTGCTGGGCAGGAGCCTGTGCTTGAGGTGGAGGACCTCTGCGGGGTTGTGGGGATGGTTCCACTAGCAGTAATTCCAGCTACCTAGGGGCTTCTATTTGGGCCACCGCGGTGGGTTTAGGCATGGCGGTCCTCCTGGCTGGGATCATAGGGTGCAACGAACATGCCTGACTAGCCTGTTGCAGGGCTTCCTCAAGCTACTAAGCCTTATCTAAGAAATCTCTGAACCCTACAGGGTAGTTCTGGGTAATCAGGGAGGGTACCATCTCCGTTTTGACGTTCCCCACACAAATCGTCAGTAATTGCTCCTCAGTCAGTGGAATATCGAGGGAATACATAAGTACCTTCCACCGGGCGATGAAATCTGCGACTCGCTCATCAGGCCTTTTCTTGCACTTGGAGAGGTTTGAAATGCTGGTCTTCCGCATGGTAGAGATGAACTAGTATAGGAACTTCTGGTGGAGATCCTCCCAATCGGTCACTGATCCGATTGGGAGTTGGTTGTACCAGACGAATGCTGGACCTTCCAATGTCTGTAAGAAACCCCAGAGTTTGGCGGCTTATTGCTGAGCCGGGGTCCCCAGCATGGGGCCACACCTGGAAGAAAAATGGGCCAAGTGTTCTGGTGAGTCCCATGTCCCATTGAAGGGAGAGAATGTGGGGTTCCCAAAACCTGGGGGTGCGGGCATATCATCCACCAACGCGGGATACGGCTTGCCATCCGGTGGGACTGCCACCTGCCGCATTTCCAATGCTTCGAGGGGGGTTGTGAGTGCCGCTATAAGATCATACGGGTGGGGGTCCCTGTCTTGACGGGGATCCCAAACTACAAGTGCGTTGTCAGGTTCTTCCACACGGTAGAAGGCTTCGGCAGGTCATGGATCAACTGGCAGAACAACCTGCGGGGCGACCGGGGGACCCCGGACTAGATTCTTCAGATTTCCCCGTCGTTCGGGGGGGGGGGGGGGTTTGGTGAGACGTATCACGCCATCTTGCCATATGTTCTGGCTTTTGCCCTGTCTGCGATAGTAGCATGATCAGGGTTTCCCAGAGGCATCTCACCGGGGGGATGTTGTTCCTGCCCCTACTGCCCCGGCCTGGGATTACCATAGTTGGGTCGCCGCTATGAGGCACGCTTAGCCAAGAGTTCATCAAACAGCCTCTTCTGCTCAGCAAGATGCTGGCGCAACGTGGACTTCTCGGGATCTTCAACCGTTTTCTGCACAGAGGCACACGGGTCGGAGTGCATGGCAGTTCCAACGTGTTCCTTACCCTTGTCGGTATTTTGACCAAGTACCAGCGGCTCGGTGGGTATGGGGAGGCCTAGCAGGTTCCTCTGCTGATAGGTAACCCTCCCTGATGGGTCCAGTAGTGGTGGTACGCCCTCGGGGGGTAAGTTTCTATCGAGGAAGTCAAGCTCGTCTTCCTTGTCTGCTACGTTAGCCATGTGGACCGCGACCCCTCTCGAGGGCATGTCCTCAATGTCGCATAACGAATCGGGCTGCCGTCGGATAGGGTCGAAGAGGAGAGCTGCATAATGTCCCCAACCACGGACTTGCACATGGGGGGTATCTTCCCTGATGATTCTGTGGACTACTTTGAAACTCTGAACACATTTCTGTTGGAGGCCGCTCTGTCGGCCTGGCGACTCAGGGTGTTGGGCCACATGGAGTGCGGCCGAATCGATCAGGCGGCATTGCTCGCAGATTTCTTCGAAGTGCTCTTGACTTCTGGGGTACACCACCCGTTAGTAATGAAGGAAGAAGTGTGTCACCCATAGGGTTCGCCAAAAGCACCACACTTCTTCAGGGGTAAGAGACTCTAGTGCGCAAAAAATTCAGCACCGCCGTCGGCCAAAACTTCTCTAAGAAGTAATCCACTGCACGAATACTCTAGAAGCTCCTGGGTTCAGACTCGGGGTCTAGACCTATATTTCCCCACTCATCAACCGGAGGCGGCTAAGGGACCGGTATCAGTACCGAGGCGGACCTCTGGGATAGAAAACTTGGCGGTGGAGAATATGACGAACGACCTGACAGGCCTCCGAATTCCAGGCCATCCTCTGAAGAGCAAGGTGACATGGCCACGATGTCACGATATGATGGGCTGATAGCCACAGCTTCCAGAACAGGAGTCGCGGCTACCGGTGAAAGGTAATGTCATCGCTCTACCGCCGTTGACCCCCAAAATAGCTCTCTGTGATCTCTGGTATAGGTAGAGGGCGCTTCTGGTGACAATGGCGGTGATTGCACGGTCGAGACCTACAGAATTTACAAGATTTCTTCCTCCTGGATGTACCTGCAGAGAGATATGGGAACTTGGTGGGCCTCATATTCCGAGAGAATGAGGCTAACGCACCGGGTTCCTGCTCTAGTCCTTGATACGGAGGAGCGGGGAGAAGGTTCCATCGCTGAGTCGCATTCCTCTTCAGAGTCAGAGAAGCGGGAAGGTTTGATCTCCACCCAGGCCTTCACATGACTCTTCTTGTGGCGGCGGCGACCTGCTCTCCTGCCCCGGGGTGGCTCTTCGGGATAGGGTTGATCCCTATCATGTAGTGTTGGGGCGGAACTGGCGCCGTGGCGGAGAGGACACCCACTTGAGATAGCCGAGTTGCGAGGGGCACCGGGTAAAATGTCGAAGGGTACATGGGGAGGACCTCCATGAACAACACCCATGTGGGCGGAGCCTCTGTTGGGATTGGCAGGAGCATGGGGAGGACCTCCATGGTCTATGCGGGCGGAGCGAGGCTGACCTTCACTCCTCGGGTTGCTGGGGCGGGGAGGACCTTCACCGGTTGCAGAGAGGACGTAGGGAGGGCCCCCACGCTGGAGAAGGACCGGATGGACAGTGCCTTCAGATCGGCGGTCGGGGGCAGGAGGATGGACTCCATACCCTGTATAGTGGGCGCGAGAAAGGTTTTCGCGCCGAGCATCACTGTCGCGGGGTAGGTCTTCTTTCGAGATGGGGATAGTACAAGGCATACATCCATGACGAGCTTTGTAGCAGGGAAGGCCCACACTCTGAGGAGTAGTGGTATGAGGGGGGGGGGGCTCCGTACGGGGTGACATCTCTACGGGTTAGTTCGCGGCGATCACTACTCGGGCCTGCAACCCGGAGAGTCAACCCAGCCTACCCTTGGGGCGGTATGGGTCTTGATCCTGGTTGGGTGAAGGAGTGCCCCTGCTCAGTGTATGCAGGGAATTCATTATGCACGTCGTCGGTGGCGCAGGACACTGTATCTGTTGACGTTGACGCATCTGGGCGAGCGTCCTCAGCCCGGGCCCGGCGCTGACGTCTGGTCAGACGAGCTGGTGCAGGTGGTGCAGGGGCATGGCCTGCCTGCTCTTCCTACGGAGTCGGAAGGCGGCGCTGACGCGGTCGGACGTGAGCTCTTTCCTAGAGCCCTTGGGTCGGGACCCTGAGCGGGCTGAGCCGGACGGCGCTCGCCTCATTAGCATAAGGCGAGGAGTCGTCAAGGCATTCCAGGGACAGGCTCTTGAAACGGTTGAACGTTGGGGTGGGGAGCAGGGGCTCCCAGCGCGGCCTATTAGGGCGGTGTTGACAGCGGGGCCTGGAGGCCTCCAGGTCAAAGCGGGCCATATCCCAAGTTGGGATGACCCCTTCCTCCTCGTACCTTCACACAAGGTTGTCGATCACACTTCGCTGGATGACCTCTGATGGTGAAAGGGGACGTGGGTGCCCCATCTTCCGCGATGGGGCGGCCGTCGTGGCGGTAGCGGCGCCATGCGGGGTGGCTGTGGCGGAGTTTCCCCTGCCCCTGCATAGGCAGGCGGGTGGTGATCATGTCTCTGTAACAGCAACCTGGTTCCTGAGAAACGAAGGGATCAACTCATCAGCACTGAGAGGAAAAGGATTGACAACTAGTGCTCCAACGTCCATCCATTCTCCACATCTGTAAGAAGGATCCCTGCTAACACGCTACAGAATGGAGTGGCCCACGTTCTACTGCCCCAACTTCCGGTGAGTTTCACGAAAGGCCCGATATTTGCTTGGAGGGACTAGGCGCCAGATATCTGGATCCGGTGACACGTCAATCTACTGGTACCTCGAATGCTACTAATCTCCACATTGAGGAGAAGAATTTCACGTCGGGTTCACCATTTCTGTTTCCGACACTTTCTCTGGGGCGCGCGCATCCGTCTGTGGAGGACGCACTGCTGTTGCCCCGCATTCCCGCTTTCCAAAGGCGGGAGACATTTTCTCCTTGTTTAGGTACGTCTTCTCCTTGATTGAAATGGGATGATTGGATGTTGGTTCTTCATTCTGTGGATTCCACCTCAGAAATCGTCACCTAGTCTGGGTCTCCCTCATATATTTAATACGTTGTTCATGAAAATCTTCCCAGTGCCATGTTTCCATGGACACCAGTTAATTACACTACTTCTGTCGGGACATTCCCAAGGGTCCGGTCAGGGCAGCAACCTTCAGTCGAGGGAGTAGTCATGTTGAGGCATCAGTAGCATGTCTGGATGCTGGGGAACCTGGCATGTCTGTCTATTATCCCTGGTCACAGGGCTTCTCGAGGGCGTGGAAGCCCGAGGCATCCCACATCGAGCACGGGGAATTGTATGCCATAGAATCATATCTGAGGTTTTCCTCAGCTTCCCGTGTTTAACACAGCGTACGCCGTGAGTTTAACGTCCAGCGGAGATGGATCAGCCCGATCAGAGAATAGATCAGATTGAGGGATTTCCCTTGAAGGGGTTCCGATACCGAAACCAGCCCATGGGTGGCTGTGAAGATGAGTGTGCCGACATGGCCTCACCGGGATATGACGGTCGGGGCGAGAATCAGGGTGGATGATGGATAGACGAATGAAGTGGAAGGGAATGAAATGGGACCATCGTAGTGGTGATAGTGATGTTGGGCTTGAGCCTTGAAGAGGCTTCCTACGTATCCCCGTGGTAGGGAATCAAATCTCGTGTAGTTCGGGATGGTGCTGGTGAACCGGCATGAGGGTGGAACATGGTCTGATGGGCATCATCAGTGAACTGGAGTGAATGGGGAGGACCAGGAGGGTCCTAGTGGTGGTGGGTTTGGACCTCGTGGAGGCTTCCTACGTACCATGTCGTGACATGGATCAAAGACCATGTAGTTCAGAGGGGCTTCATCAGAGAACTGACATGAAGATGGACCTTGGTCCGACGGGTGGTGGGCTTGAACCTCTGGAAGGCTTCCTACGTACCATGCCTTGGCACAAATCAAAGTCCCCGTAGTTCAGATGATAAAACTTGTCAGCAAACCGACGTAAATGATGTACCTTGGTCCGATGAGAGATGGGATTGAACCTCGGGGAGGCTTCCTACGTACCATACCTTGACATGGATGAAAGAACTGGTAGTTCAAAGGGTGTCATCGGTGAACCGATGTGAAAGTAGACCTGTGGGTCCACTAGTGGTGGGTTTGAACATTGGGAAGGTTTCCTACGTACCATGCCTTGACATGGATCAATGTCCTCGTAGTTCAATGGATTGATGGAATACAGTTTAACGTCATGCGAGACTGTAGTGAACCCTGACGTGAATAAACGACGGGCGGTGGGTGTCGGCGAACCGACGTAAATGAGGGACCTTGGTCTGATGGGAGGTGGGCTTGAACCTCGGGGCGGATTCCTATGTACCATGCCTTGACACGGATCAAAGTCCTCGTAGTTCGGGTTGGTCACAACGGCTCACCGTCGGACTGGAATACAGTTTAAAGTCATGCTGGATGAAGGTAGAACTCGACGTGAATTGGATGATGGGTGGGCTTGAACCTCATGGAGGCTTCCTACGTACCATGCCTTGACATGGATCAAAGACCTCATAGTTCAAATGGGTGTGCAGTTTAATGTCATGTGGGACAATGGCATGCAGTTTATCATCATACTGGACGGGGGCGAAACTCGACGTGAATGAACGACCAAGTAATGTGGCTTGAACCTCAGGCAGGCTTCTACGTACCATGACTTGACATGGATCAAAGTCCTCGTAGTTCACTGAGTGTGGGGGTCAGGGTCGGTGCTCACTCTAAGCCCATGTGAGTCATGCTCGGTGTGAGAAATAAGTGGTTGTAGGGACCTGACGATCACGTCGCGAAGGATGCGTCTGCGAGAAGCGAAGAGGGGATTACGCATTAGGCGGCCCACGGTGCTGGGACTTACTCCAGGATGGAGGCCCGAAGTGCAACAAAGCGCAGAGAAAGAGGGATTCAGGACCATTGATGGGAGGTTCCTTGTTCCCTATCACGCCCTCCACTAACCTTGGTAGTGGGGAAGTACAGAGATGCAGGGGTGCAACCATCAATTGGGTAACTAGGGTCTCCCTTCTCCTGAGAACATACGCCACTCCAATAAGGAGGATATCATCTCTTGTGGATGGGTGATTCCACTCCTGTGGAGACGAGTGGCATAAAAAATGTTCGATATCGGGGGACCCTGCATGCGAAGCATGAGGTCGGGTCATGGTTTAACGTAATGTGTTGAGGACGTGATGCTTGGCAGTTTAACGTCCTGCAGCTCGGACGAGCCGGGTTCACTCCGCACCCCTAGGACATACATAACCGGTACCCTCTGGTCCTTGGGGAAGGGAAGGCACTAGCAAGGCCATGATCAGGGGGGGTTGTGGAGCGATCCATCAAGGGGTCCAGGTTAGCGTGGCTATGTGAAGAAGCAATAGCCATTAGCGTGCCTATGCGAAGAAGCATTAGAAGAAGCAATGCTATGGGTGGTGTTGTCCATGAAACTTTGAAATCACATCGTGCAAACCTGGAGGGTCGCACGAGAAGAGGAATTGCCAAGCAGAGGAGTGTGCTTCGCGAAGCAGAGTGCCTTGGCCTTAGCATGGGGCATAGGTGTGAGTGGAGGGTGCTTCACGAAGTGGAACAGTATTCGCGGAGCACTGCCTCGCGAAGAAGGGGTGCCTCGCGAAGCAGGGTGCTGTGAAGCAGTATGCTTCGCGATGTGTAGCGATCCTTCCTTAGCATAGGGATCACTAGTACATCTTGGGTGTTTCGTGAAGCATAAACACTCCGCGGCTGCCCGGGTTCCCTTGGGAATCCCCTTCCTTCGTGAATTCCCTTGAGCTTCGCGAAGGGCATCCCTCTCGGAAGAGGGGCTCAAAACGAGACAAAGCAAGGGTGGCACACGAAGTAGAAGTACCTTGCATAGCTCATGATTCCCGGGGAAAAGAGAGATTCACGATTCGGGAGAGGAGAAGCTGAAAGGGTGGATTTTCCTTCCTTGGGACACAAGGGGAGTCTAGTATTTATAGGGAAGGGGCGCTCCAAAGCAAAACATGCATTTCACCTCAGGTGCTTCATGGCGCGCTCTCGAACATCAACGTCGTCCGCGAAGAGTTACCACCTCTGGAGCTTCGTGGCGGGCTCGCGAACGTCAAATTCGTTCGCGGAGAGTTACCGCCTCTGGAGCATCGCAGCGGGCTTGCGAACGTCAAATGCATTCGCGGAGAGTTACCGCCTCTGGAGCTTCACGAGACCGCAGTGCTCGGGTTGCTTCACGTCGGTGCTTCGTGTTGGTGCTTCGTGAGGCAGCGTGCCAGCCTTCTTCTTCATCCCTTCCTTTCGTGCAATATTTTGGCGCCAACACAGTAATAATATACTTGATCATTTTATTCATAGAGGGAGGATAAGGCCCTACTACAACGATTCCTAATGTGAAAAATGGACAAGAGTATTTATCTATTTGTAGAAACTATGGTGGTTGATTAATGTAGTTCAAATGAACTTGTAAATGATGAGATTTCATAGTAACATTTGTGTAATCCTACATTATTGATATCTAGAAGTATCCAAGCCTTCAGATTTGATCAAAAAGCCTATGCCCATACTGGTGAGCACCACAACCACTTGAATGTACTTCTTTAATGAAACCTTCAATTTCTTCTCTATCAATACAACTTAAGAGTATTGAATCAAAGCATCATTTTTATAGGATCTTTTGGTCATACAGACTGTCATAATGATTAAAATTTTCCCACTTTCATCGAATCATTTCATTTTCAACTCTAACGGTTGAATGTACACCATTTTGATGATATTCCATGAATGGTATCATCCATCCCGTCGTATGATCAAATGGATCAGAAATAGGTATAATTTCGTTAATTTCCTCCATTATAGTTTGAATGAAAGGTGAGACTACATTATTATGGGAAATAATGATGACTGTCTCACCTGATTTGGATCTTCTAGGGCTATAACTGCACTATCCAGTGCATCAGTTTGGGTGTTTTGTGATTGTGGGACATAAGAAAATATTGGCTCTAAGAGAAATTTATCAATTAACCATCTGAAATAATCAAAAAAGGGATTAACTTTTATTTTTTGATATCTTAATCCCCATTGATTTGTTTTATTGAAAACATCGAATCACCTTTTACATTCAAGTGATTCACTTGTAGCTGAAGTTTCAATTCTAATCCTACAATAAGATATTTATATCCTGCATCATTGTTGGTACCGCCTTCTGACAATAGGAAGGAATAAATAAAAACTACTTTTTCTGGAGAGATAAGTACAAATTTGAACCCATATTTGTTGTGTTTTGGGTTTTCCATTCTCTTTCCCATTGAACTTCAAGATGCACCATCAATGTAAATTTCCAATATTTGAGAATTATATTGAATGGGGAAGACCTCTTCATCATAAAGATAAGTATTCAATGATGTATCTTCCATATATGGACGTTCAGTAGGGAAAACTTCCAAATCTTGCCTTTTTATTTCCTTATCAGAAAAAAGAACGATATCAAATTGTTATAAAATAACATCCCACCATGCCAAATGCTATGTAAGCATAGGACAACTAATGATAAATTTGAGCGGGTTATTATGAGACACCAATTGGACCTCATGATGTTGTAGGTAGTGTCTCAATTTCTGAACATCAAGGATTAATTCCATTCAACAATTTTTGATACTCGAATATAGAGTCTCTTTGGTAAGCAATGTTTGACTGAGATAGTAATGTCTATTTTCATTCCCAACACCATTCTTTTGGGTATGTAAGGCAACCCGTGACCGCTCTAAAGCTGTCACATATATAATAAGTGGTGTTACTTCAACAAGTGGAATTAATATTGGTGGACTCAAAAGATATTTCTTGAGGGTGTTAAATGACTCTTGGCAGTCTTCGGTCCATTGATAGGTAACTCCCTTTATTATTAATATATTGAAGGGAAAACACTTGCATTCGGAATTCGTGACGAAGTGTCGAATATGGGCTATGTTTCCTTGAAGTCCTATTAATTATTTCAAATTTCGAAGTGGTGACATGCCTCATATTGAATTTTTTTATCACGATCAACATCTATGCCATGATGGTACACAATGAAGCTGATGGATTTTCCCGAGGTTACCATGAAATCACATTTCAATGGGTTCATCTTAAAAATGTGTTGCCAAAGTTTATTGAATATGGTCTCTACATCAACCAACTGATCAGAACATTGTATGGATGTAAAAAACAAATTATCCACTTAACATTTAATAAAAATTTCCTAAGAAGGGCTTGAAGATATGATGCATGGCACGTTGATATGTTTCACCTGCATTCTATTAGACAAAGTGCATTATCCAATAAATAGAACAAACCATGAGGGTATCCAAAGGCTATAGAATCATCATCCTTAGGGGACATGTAGAATTTATAGTACCCATAGTAACCATCCATGAATGAAATAGTTTCATACCCAGTTGTTGAAGCAATTAAAATCTATGTGATGGGAACTGGAAAGTCATATTTGGGGCAATTCAGGTTAAGATCTCAAAAATCAATACAAAATCTATTTTTACCTATATTTATTTTTACTAGGAAAATGTTGTCTAGACATTTGGGATATTGATCATCTCTATCAATGTTGTCTTTTATAGTCTTATCAACTTCTGGTTCCATCTTAGAGGCAAGAGTTGAGTGTGTTATTCATGTTGCCTGCTCGAATCATTGATGTTCTTATGGAAACCCAAATTAGGAGGGGATACATCGGGATTAAGGCATGTAATTTCTGTATAATTATAAAAATATATATTGATGTTTCTTTAGAAATTATGTATACACTTGTTTCTATTTTTATGTCATGGTCGTATTAATTAGAATGGGGCTTGGATCTTCTTCTGTACCCAGATTTATTTAATTGAGCTCATCCACAGTGGTAGAGACACCTTCCTAAAATAATGGAGGATCGTACTTGAAATATTATTATACTTCATCATTACATTTCACTTTATATACTTCTATGTGCATAGTAGGTGATGATGAAAAACTTTCAGACTTAGGGGAGAAGTCAGTATTTGAACATCCTGATGAAGAGGCCACCATTTCTAACGATACTAATGATGAAGGGTCTTCTTGGTGCATTGAAGAGGATATAATGAGCTGGGAATCAACATCCTTAACTTCCTCTAGTATTTCTACAACATCTTCTATTATGATTGATGAAATAGAGACATGCTGATGTTCAGTGGAGGAAATGAAGACATCTGCATTTATGATTTCACCACTTATTGGTTAATCAAAAATTTCTCCCCTACCATCAGGCTCGACTAACGTAATTGAATTTATGGAAGTCACCAGATGAGTGTTTGAATTTGGTTTTATCCTTTCAATATGATTGATATTTAATGTATAATCTATAAAAAAAATGTTTGAATGGGTCTCTTGGGATCTTTTCGTGACCATTTCGATAAATGATAGTGGTAAACTCCTTTATCACAGACCTCATTCCCTTCATGTTATAAAATTATGCCACAATGTCATGAGATTCAAATGTTTTGAATGGTTCCTTATCACCTTAAAATTTTCCAATTTTACCATTGAAATAGTAATTGAGACATTGGGGGTATGAAGAATGTATGGATGCATGTTGATGTAGCCAAGGCCATCCAAGGATAATGTTAAAGGCTATGTCCTGACAGAAAACAATAAAATCTTAATTAGACACAAGATCTACTAACTGAGTTCTGAGTGTAATCTATCCCAGAAGTTCTTGATCATTATTATCATAACCATTAAATATTACAGTGGAAGGAGATATATTATATTCAGTTAGGCCTAATCGATGAAGTGTACGAATGTGTAGGAGGTTGACTCCTAAGACATTATCATTGAAGGCTCATCATATGTCTTTGTCATTGACCCCACTAGATAAATACAGGGGCCTAATATTTCTATGTATAACATCATCCTCATCTTCATCTGTAAAAGCTATAACTACATGAAATTATGTAGGATCATTGCCTATATGGTCAAATTAGGTAACAAAAACATAGGTTTCAAACTTTTAAGGAATTGAAAAATCCTAAACAAGTGCTTCTCAAATATCTTTTAACAGATTCTAGGAATCCAAATTTGGAAACTTGGCCAGTACCTGGGCAAGATAATTCAACACATCATACTTTTTTCCCCAAAGGTCTGCATTTACCAGCATGAATATGTGGCTTTGTAGGTTCCTTGAAAGTTGACATTCCTGATGTAGATGTACCCTAGTTTGGAGAAGACGCTAGAAATACACATGGATTTGGTAGATAAGACTGACAGGATCAATCTAACTGTTGGGTGAAAGATGTTGTAACCTCTAATTGGTCATCCAAAATAATCATGATAAGATTGAACACGTGACACGTAAAATAATATCCTTGTTATATTTGAGTTTCCTGAAGGGCTCTCCCAAGAGTTTCTACCGCACTTACAGTTCGAGCAGGGGTAGTGTTAAAATAGTGACTTCTTGAATACCCACATCTTCCCATGTATACTTGACCATAGATTCTCCCTCCAGTTCCCTTGTTAGGAAAAGGAAAATATTTCTCATTATAATTAGAATCACTATCATCATAGGGATCTATTAATTGGATAACATTAATGGAACCAAAGATCAATTCTTCATATGATGTAGATTCTTATTAACGTGTCAGTTCTAATTGTGCCGTTTGGCAGGGAGGTGCCCATTATTTTTAAACAGATGGCATGAAATCTTCAAAAGTCAAGGTCAACTTTTGTCTAGACATGATATCATCTTTTTCTTAATATTATTTATCCTTCTGATCACATCACTACTTTGAGTATTGAACTTTTGTTGAAGGTGGTTTTACTATGGTTGGAGTGGCAGAAGACACAATCATTTGTTTCAATTGTGTTCGTATAATGACATGAGTTCAGTTGATAATCTTCTTAATCATCCAATCAGTATATTTCTATGAACATTTACCTTTGACTTCCAACCTTTTTCCTTCTTCCTCTGGATCAGTAGCAGTAACACATGGTACTTGGTCTGGTGAAATTTTTAGTTTCACTTGTCGAGAGTCTACCATTCTTTGCACGAGTTCATTGAAAACAAAACACTCCTAAATGAGATGCCCCAACATTTGGAGAATGGGACAATAATTTGTATTTTCTTAATCTCTTTCTTTATGTGGTTTCATTTATCATGTAAACTAAAAAAAATTATTTTCCAGAGTTGAGATGAAGTAACTAGGAATGTGTTCATTCCCGAAAGAATAATAATTGTTATTTAACTCCTCAAACTATTTTTGCCTTTGATATATTTGATCATCTTGATGAGGCATTCATTGCTGCTAAAAATCTAGATGCTGAGTCCACTGATATGATGAAGTTTATGAAGTGGAAGTAGTTATAGGTGCTTGCTTGAGTGTGATTGTAGGTGCCTCAGATTTCACCTTTTTCCTTCCTAGAGTTGATGTACTTGGATTATTTTTAGCTCTAGTTTCCATAATAGAATCCTCCACCTGCTGGAAAATTGAATTAATGACTCGAAAACCTCCTATGTATTTCATATAGATGAATGGATTATGTAATTCATCATGTATATTTTCAACACAAATTGGTAGCAACTCTTCTTGAGGGAGTTCCAGATTTGAGGAATATATTAATCCTTATCCATTGAGAAATTAAATCTGAGAGTCTTTCATTTTCTCTTTTTTTATAATATGTAATATGA
Source organism: Viscum album (assembly GCA_963277665.1). Taxonomy (NCBI): domain Eukaryota; kingdom Viridiplantae; phylum Streptophyta; class Magnoliopsida; order Santalales; family Viscaceae; genus Viscum; species Viscum album. The sequence continues at coordinate 1,092,093,997 of OY728155.1, forward strand.
AAAATGTTGTCTTAGGAAATGTTGAACTGGATTGATGAGGGAATTTATAACATATATCTTCCCATCCAGTAATTGATTGAGATTTCAAACATATATACCATACAAAAGATGGTCCTTGTATTGACTGCACAATCAACATAAGCTTTACTATTTATTGTTGTTGAGGATTCCCCAACATGGGACCACAACATGAAACAGAATTTATTATGTGTTTCCCTGCATCTACAGAACCATTAATGTTTGGTAATATAGTATTAAAAAGGTTTGATGGAGGATGAATCAGATCCACCCACTCAGGGTAATCTCTCTTTTTCGGATAAACCGACACCTATCATTCTTCCATAGCTTCAAATTGAGTTTTTAATGCCTCAATTTCGTTCATAAGAATTTGAGGAATATTCATATGAGTGAGGACATGTACAGGTACAATAGCTGTAGAATGAATTTGTGAAACATCTGGAGAACCCACTGGTGGTTGTTCTAGTATCTATCGTGGATAACCCATGGGAACATTCTTATAAGGATGTGATTGATCCTTCCCAAGATGTGTACCCAATTAAAGGAATTCATTATCCACATCTATAGTTATCTCATGTCCTATATTTTGAGGAGATTCTATAGGAAGTGAATGTTTAGGATCTTTCTGGGGAGTATATCTATAAGAAATGCTTCTTTGAAGTAACTCAGTATTGATTCTTTTCAACTCTTTCATCTCCTCCTCTTGAAATGACATTATTTATTCAAGTGAAATAGATTTACCTTTTCTATTGTAAAATTGAATCATGATCTGAAATTTAACTTTTGCATTGTTAGATACCTTTCGAAGGGGTGGGAGTTTTTTATTTGAGGGTATACCTAGGTTCTGGGTAAGCCTCTGATTTTGTGTAACCACACCTCTGTAATTTTCTTCATTTTGTACTGCATTATGGATAAAAACGCCATCTTTTGATTCCCCTAATCTAGACTCATTTTCTAGGGGATCTTCTACAATGGTGTTACTAAAAATTATTGACGCATAATTCATTGACGACATTTTTTCAGTATAGTTGTAAGATTATCTCCATTTTTTTCTTCCATGATACTATGATCTCCTATATGATGAATTCTCGAGAACTGTTTGGATGATAGTTACATGAAGGGAATCCGTGGATGGTTCAGTTGTGTGTTCTTTTTGCGGATTCATCCCCAATTGGAGGAAAAATGAATTTCATTGAGGTGGGGATTAGAGATGTGGAAAATCCCCCAGCCCTACAAGCCGGGGATGATTTATTTCTTCTTCATTAATCTTTCGAATTATTTGTAATGAATTTAAAGGATGAATTAAACAATCCCCCAACCCTATAAGATATAGTGGATCTTAAAATTCTATAGTTGTGATTCACATATCTGGTCTTATGATCTTGCTGATTTTGGTTCAAACATTAGTTGGGTGCGTTATCCGATAACCACTCAAATCACCTATTTTAGAGGATAACAGTTATATTTACTAAATTTTCATTATCTGACGGCTGACATCCTCTAAGTAGTAGGCCTGCTCATGATTCTCAAATGTTTTATGGAAATGTAACTCAAAAACTTGATTTCTTTGGTTTTGAATTTGATGAGAGCTATTTGAGGCATGTTATTGAGCATAAAATTGATTAAATACAAAATCTGTTGATTATAGCTGGCTGTGGGAAATTACATTACATGAGACCACTTTTGGTGGACTATGATTATTATTGGAGTGTAGTAAAATGAAATTCTCCATGTTCACCCCATCCTCTGATACAGATACTAGATGAGGAATCCGAAATTAAATAGCGTATCCTCTTTAATGAATTGAGGCATGCACGACGAAGGATTCTCTGTTTCTTTTCAACCATTCTTTGTTAAGAAAATTAGATAGATGACAAGTTAATTTTGAGTTTCTACACTACTTTTAAATTTTCATGATTTTTATATTGATCATATTCTAATAGTATAGTTTTCAAATGATGAAGAGTCTTCCATATGATTAGGCGGACATCATGAATGCAATATTCCACGATCAATCCCGGAATGTTGTATTGAGAATTTTCTAAAGGCCAGAACATGACTAGTACTTCTCCATTAGACAATTTTTTTCTCATTTTTAACATATATTCATCATATTTCACTAGATGTTTCTCCACATGGTCTTACCAAAGATGATTCTTCTCGATTGTTTTATTAAAAATAATAGAATCAGTTGTTTTTTCCTCTATTATACTGCAAGAAAAATAACCCAAGGGATGTTCTGAGAATGAATGTTCCCTTAATATGACTTCTAATTTAGAATATATTTTACCCATTAATGAAAAGGTATCCTACATGACTGGCCTTGTGTTGGAATGTGCCTCGAGATAAAAGGCCTTTCTCATTACTACATTGTCAATAATATAATTAACTTGTAAATTTGATATAATACTAGAGAGAGAACTTTTTAAGAAAATTCCATCATAGGGATGACCACCATAGTGGATTAGAGTAAGGGATAAATCCACTAGCTCCTTGGTCTTCTGGCCACACAGAGGGTTGTTGTGGCTCTCATCCAGAGATAGGCTCTCTGGATTGACAGTTTTTTATGAAGCAATCCTTTATGATGAAGTTTACTATGGTGAACTACTTAATTACTACTACTACTCCCATAATTTTGTAATGAGAGGGTAAGATCTTGAGTCACAATAGATAATTGTCTAAGGGCTTCATGAACTCTAGCATAAAGGGGAGAAATATTACAACTTGGATCTTGCTTCTTCGTCTGTGATCGATGAGACTTCTTATTGGAAACACTCTTATACTTAGTTGGGGCCACTTTCATGGAGAAGTGGTTATCATTGGCATGCGTAAGTGCATACCTTAGAGTGGTTATTAGAACAGGGTGATTTCCTATAATTGGAAAGGGTGTATATTACTGATCATGTTGTCCATATGATATGGGGGGGGGGGTATGCCCCATAACCCTCCTGGACTTGGCTAGAGGTATTTATCTCCTCGGGTATGTCATGCCGATGTGTCATCCTAGGTGTGGGGGAAGATTTATGGGTCTGTTCCCCTGGTATTGCTGGAGTATTTGTTATGATATTCTGGGATGCTTCAAGAATATCTGTAAGAAGTTGTGTCTTCCCTTTCAACATTGTATAGAGGTGTTTGGTGACATCAGCATCCAGAACGGGAATATACTTCCATTCCGTATTGGGAGTAGGTGTATGTGCCTACTCCTATCCTCTTTTTCCAATCAATGGGTACTAACTGTAATATTGTATGGGGGCATAGAGTTGAGTCTTCCCCAGATTTATCTTCAGAGTTTTCTGACTAACATCTCTGGGTGCTTCCAAACGAGATTGTTGGCAGGCACAATGAATGCTAGTAGGTGTATGTGACTTCTATATATTTGTTTGTAAAACATGGTTGATTAAATTATTTCAATACTTGCAGACGAGACTGCTAGCAGAATTGGTGAGTGTAAGTAGGTGTTTGTTCCTGTTTAGAAGTTTCCACCATGTTTGATTGGAGAGATTCCTTAAATGCAGTTAGACAAGCCTGCTAACGGGATGATAATTTGAAAACAAGTGTATGTGCTTGATCACGGTACTTCATTAGATTCACTAGGCAGGATTGTTGGGTCTCTACTAGATTATTATGCTGGGGAGATCAATTATGAAAAATTGTTATATTTTCCTACTTGTTGTTTCCATTAAGTTAGGATGATGGGCTTCTGTAGTGGGGGAAAAGGTATGAAATTTCTCCCGGTTGACCGAACATTTTTTGTGGTAGTTCATATTTCATGCCCGGATTTGGGATACCTAGGTCGAACATCAAGAGGAAATGCCCCCATCTTGTTGGGGGTTCACTACCACACAATTCTACTGGTGGAGATTTTTGGTGGGAAACCTCAGGAAGGACCGCAATATCATTGAATTGTGGAACTGAGTGACCTCTTGATCCACCTCCCTATAGTATGAGAGGGACTGGTGGTTACATCTTAGGGATAACGACCTGAAATGTTTGATGACAGTGATTCACGTCGTATGATTGTTGAACATCGGGCGTCGTTGACCAGCCGATCGAGGGAGTTATTAACCTGGAGAGCATATCGGGAAGCCTCCAAGGTTGGGATAGTACCCTAATGACGATACACCCTTACTAGCACATTGGAAAACCAGCGGTGAAGATGCTGAGTGGGTGATGATGTCCTTCTAGGAGATGACTATCCTACCTGAGAAATGACTAGGACATTCACGAGTGGAAACATGAAGGAAGACATTTTGTAGTAAAGGGGGTTCCGAGGAAATAAACTTGAAAAAACAACAAACTCTATTAAATAAAAATCATTTATATAGATACATGCATGATTGATTCCTTTGTCTGGAATTAATTTATTAATTTCTAGGTGCCTGACTGGTGGGTTACATTAATAACAAGATTAAATATTTATTGTCATGTTCAATATTTTTGTTTCGTAGTTCCTTGAAAAATGAGTTATAGTTTAAGAGTAACTGCATCTAGGTAGTTTCAATTGGATATATTCATTTGACCGAAATCATCCAACAGTTATTTATCCAAAAGGGACCTACATTCCAAAGGAAAAAATTCATTACGTTTGAACTTTACCATACTTAAGAACATTCATTGGTCTAGAGGATGGGAGGTCAGACTTCTCACACCTTTTTGGGGGGAATTATTATCTTCGATGGGACAATCTTTATTAATTTATGATATATTCATGAATACTTATTAATTCAAAAAGTATAAAATAAGATTCCCTTAGAATTATTAATCGCATATTAACATGTGTGATATTTAGAATCATCCGTATGTATTTGAGGTTCCTCATTAATTGAGATATAAGTATGTATTCAATGTTCTTCATTAATGGTATGCTCTCACATGATATTTAGAGATTATTTTAATCATCTTTATAGTGATACTAGGTTTTTAGAAACATAGTGGGGCACTCTAGAATTTACTATTTTCCATCAAGACGAAAGTTTTTATTAATATTGGGATCATATTAATTAAATTGGCTTCCTACATATCATTGTGAATTGAATCAGAAGCCTCGTAGTTCGGTTTGGATTAATAGGAAACATTATAACATTTAGGGTCATGTGATAAGGACATAATCATACAGTTTAATGTAACGTGGTAAGGAAATCTAAGAGAAATGTGCTTAGTCAGATTTTCATGTGGAACATATGCCGAAGCAACCCAAGGAACGTGGAAAGGATATGGGTTTACAAGGAAAATTAGACCCTGTTAGGAATATGGCCCAGGAAGAATAAGGTAGATTGTATGTGTCAGATTTGAATCTCAAAGAGGCTTCCTATGTAACTTATTTTGATGGGAATCAATGCCAACATAGTTTGATAGGTCACATAGGAGAGTACATTCCTTTGAGAGAAATATGATTGGGATTACGTCCTAAAAAGGATGCCTAGGTGATTAGGGGGGTTAATTTGGGGATTACTTATTAAGGAAAATACCAAGATTAAGGGAATTAGGGTTGGATTCCTAAAGATTATATCCATTAAGCTCGTTCCTTGTAAAGGCTTCCTATGTATCCCGGTATGAATAAGAATTAGAGTTATCATAGTTTATGTTTTTGTGAAAATGATGTGATCATTACAAACTTTCCCTATCTCCAATTTACATTGGACAAAGGTCCAATGAAATGAAGGAGTTAAGGTCAAGTAATTAGAGAGGATCAAGACTACAACCTCTTACTTGAAAGGTTAGGGGATTACACTAGGATAAATTCCCTAAAAATGATCCTTATAAAGGAGGGAGACCTTTCCTTTTCTTGAATGGAAGATCAAGTGTGAACCATACCTTCCCTACTAGAGACATGATGTTCTGGATCTTAGAGACGAGAAGGGGAGGTCCGAACCGAAACCCCAATCCTATAATCCAAGAACTCCCCAACATTATTCTTTGGAGAAAGGTCCATGTGACTACGGATATACAAACCCACAGACAATTCTTTAATCCTAAACCATTTGTGAAAAAAATATGGGGAACCTATGACTGTGGATATAGAAACCCATATTGGAGACACGCTGATGTGGGTTTCCCAAAGGTATGATAATTCAAGTGGTTTTGGTGAATATCTCAACAGAATACCTTTTATACAAGGGACCCAATGAAGAAGAAGGATTGCTGTGACTGGATTAGAAGAGGGATTAATGTCTTGTATACTAAAGAGAGTAGGTGAATCAAGTAGGAGAAACCAAGTAGGTTCTGGTACACAAGTATGGGCATACATGTAGGCTTGGGAGACCTGATATTTACATGAGTGATGAAAAAATTGTATGTTAATACTTGATCCAGACCTGACCCAAGCCTTCATGATTGATCACAAGTATTCCCAGAAGTGGGGCGCTCAAGTTCATATGAGAGGAATAGGTGGTGCAAAAGTGTTTCTGATTTATGGAGGTTGGGAACTTTAGGCACCCAAGTGTTATGGATTTCAAACTCTAAAAAGACTTACGTACTATTATAATCCTTTAATTCCTCCACTATAGGTGTTAAAGAACTACCATGAATGTTTCAGAAGACTTGGGAGAAGCACTAGGGTGACTAGAGCCGCAATTAAACTTCATGGAAATTCTTCCATACAAATGTAGGCCTTAAAAGTACTATTTATAGACAAAAATAAGACCGTGGGAGAATGTATTGATGGTGCACAAGTATGTTGCATGCCAGATTTGGGCATGCAAATACCCTACACACCGATAGCTCTTTAGTCTAACTAGGGAGATCCAATGCTCAATCCTATGAAAATCATTATTTTCATCATGTGTTATATCCTCTTTTTTCAATGGTATTTCAATTTCTCATTTTTAAACTCTGTGACAGAATGGAGTCTGATCAATCTAATTAGAATACTTTCTATTTTTGTCATATTCACATCAAAACATATCAATTCAATCTTTCATTTTAGAATATTTGGTAACTAATTAATCTATACCACTAAATACTAGAATATTTTAGTATATAAAGTGATATTCCCTTTGAACTTTTACTTGTATAACATATTTTTGTTACGTTTGAACTTAACTAAATCTAAACATACTCCCACTATCATCTTAGACATTATATTAACTTTATGTTATCATTATTGTATTTATAAAATATTTTGTGTCAGAAATAACAATTATTTACTATAATTTGTAATATTTGACAAAAAAACTACTATACCCATATCATATAGGGTTTTATATGGGTTTGGAGGAATATTTTGAAAATTAATACTTTATTATTTAAAATATGCCACTGATGGTGATGTGAAATTATTCCATTTATATTTTTACTTGGATAAGGAACTTTTATCCTAGATAAAACATTCATATAATTCTCTTGTGTTATAAACAAGTTATAGAATTTTTTTAAAATGATCCTTGTGTATGAAAATATCATCTCATTCATAATGATAACAAATTAATTTTTTTATACATAATTAGATTATCTTTATAATTATAATATTTTAATATAATTCATTTATCAGAGTCTTGAAGTAATGATTTAAATCCAAATCCTTTATGTAGAAACTCCTTCTTCATTATTTTAATGAAAACTCAAATATACTACCCTCAATGTTTATTTACTTTTGAAAACCGATTTATATCAACAAAATTTTTTTAGTGTATATTTTTATCATACATGCATAAAAATGTAAATGAATTTAATTCTATAAAATATATACCAAACAAGGACACTTTATGTTGTTTTTTACACCCCTCATGTATCCTAGATATTTCTTTCTACAATGAACATGTTCCACACAATAGAAGCACTACCACATACTTATTTTCCTTAATTTATACGTTGGTGTGGACTCTCTTTGACCTCTATTCATTTCCTTATTTATTTTTTTTTACAATTTTATTTCTATAAAATCATCTTGACACTCAATCCCAGACCATTTATCTCTTGATAAAAAATTATCAATTTATTAAGGAGACCAGGTAAATTTTTATAGGACGAATTCCAATTTTAATTTCTTATTAACTGTTGTAAGATTTGCAATAATGAATATTGAATGATTTTAGTGGCCTGAACAAGACTAAGAGGGGATACCAATTTCCATAAGTCACTTCCCTACCCAATCGTACCAATTATATGAGTGAAAAATAAAGTACATTGTACAATAATTTATGAAAAGATTGAGTTTGAAATCACATACCCCTCATGCAATTATTATTCTTGATAGAGCCTTTTGAAGTAGTTTATTATCTTGAATGCATCCAAGTTTTCATTTTTCTTTTGAAAATTAGGCACCATGGGCATAAACATGAGGGCAAAGACTTCGAGTGAAGCCTTTAAACACTTATCATAATTATCTATGTCTATTAGTATATTGGGTTCATTAATTAGTTACTCAATAAGGGGATTATATAACACATATGACTTTATATCTTTCTTGAGAATGACATCCATGTTCTTATATCAATCTAAGAAATTTCATCCACTAAGACTATACCTTTAAAATATCGATCTAAATAAAAATTTCTACGATGATGACAACATTTATCAAAAAACTAATGCCTTTATCATATGAATATCCGGCATTATATTCACTTAATAAATACTATTACTCTATATAAAACCCAAAAATTGTTTACTTATTTTAATACCATCATATCTATTAGTTCTAAAAGATCCATATTTCATTAACCAATATGTCTAAATTGGCATTCCTCTTACAACTTATTAATTTATGTATTTTAACATTCCAATAATATCATATATTACTATTGTATGTTTTATTAAAAAACACTTTTACTAATACATCATATAGATAACCCAAACACTTTTCTATTGGTATACTTTTGAATTGTTTCCTATGTTATTGTAACCAAAATAAAAATAAAAAAATTAGATACCCAAATATTTAGGCTAACTCATTAATTTCTTTCCATATAGAAGATAATTTAGGGTCGCTGTACTTTCTAAAAAAAATTCTTGTTGAATGATTGAGGTCTTGAAATGTGTTTGGTTAGGATTGAATCTAAAACATTGTATGTTAAGGTGATTTAATATAGTCATCTTGTCACATATAATCCACTTTATTTATGAATAACTTTAATGATTTAGTTATAAATCCCTATTACTTACACTAAATCAGCATGTTCAAATCATATGGATGTATTCATCTTTATATAACTCATATATTGTGTTAATAACCCTAATTAAAAGATAAATATATGTACACATATCAAAATACTTCCGATGCATATGGAAAATTTAAAAATTTTATATAGTGTCATAGAATATTATTTAATCAACAATACCCACAAGATTATTCATGGAGTGATAGGTATCCAACCGCTATATTTCTATAAATGCATAATCCTATAGTAAAGTGAGATGTTTGACTCAAATTCCATCAATCCATGATTCTTTACTCGTGAGAGACTTTAATTCCTTCATAATAATAAAAAATAATATTTATACATTATAATTAAATTATTAATTCATGATTATGACCAAATACAATCAAAATTGATGGAAGAGTAAACTAATAGAATTTTCATTCTTAGAATTAATAACTTTGAATGCATGTAAGGTAATTTAAAGAAGTAGTTTCACACATATGAACTAAATCATACATTAAAATTCACAATGTAACATTATTATTCATAAAAAAAGTAAGGGATATTCTAAATAATTGAATAATTCCTAAATTTAGACAATAGATAAACATTTAATAATAATTCATAAATATATTATTATTAATTTATAATTTATAAATGAATAAACATGACCAATTTATTTTTATATAATATTTTAGTATTTTCATTTACATTATTTTAATATGAAATATTTTATATATTTGAGCTCAGTAAAATGTATGAATAAATTTATTAATAATATAATTTTAATAAATATTAGAAATTTTTTTATTATTAATTTTTTTTTATAATATTTTACCATCTAAATTTATGACACATTTATCAAATATTGTTACAAATAATTATTTTACAATTTAATTTACAATATAATAATAATTAAATATAAAAACATTGATAATTTAACTTATTTTAACCATGTAAATATATATTAAACCTAGATCACATCTACCTAAACATTTTTAGTTTATTTTTAATCCCAGATTAGATCTAGCAATGTCCTAGAGGGCCTTTTTAACTGAAGGATTTAGAGAAGTTAAACAAAAATATAATATTATTTAAAAGTTAACTATTATTTTATCAAACTAATGTCATTTTTCATATAGTAATTGTTTCATTAGTAACAACATACAAAATGATTTTTTAGAGTCCATTTCAGGTTTACCTTGAAATTTTGAGGTGAAGCCGTTTAACTTTTCCAATTTATTTTGAGGATTTTTATCATTTAGAAAAGCTATTGGGATTGAATCTGTTTTAAATATACATTATATAGGGTGTACATTATTATTTTAATTGAATTAATTTCATGTTATAATGAAATTATGAAAAATAGTTTTTTTTCTAAAGTTACTTTGTTATGGCCTTTCCTCATATTGTCATCCACCATGGAATTGTGATGGGCTAACCATGTCATATCCAATTTAAATTTTGAGATTTAAATTTTTGTGATATTTAACTCTTCAACACAATTGATGTCTCTCATAAAATATTTTACATTCTATTAAAACTATATAACCCCATGGAATATTGACCCTTGTAACATCCCAATTTTGGGCGCCACCCTAAGGTGCCCTATACCCAGTTGTTCATATGGCCTCAAGCGCATTTCCCCAAATGATAGAGGCGGAAAACTAGAAATGAGGGCCAATGTCAGATAATGGGGAAACTGTGACCTCATTTATAGAGTATACACAACAGAATTACAAATAGTAAACAATAGCATATGCAGTAATACCGCACAACAAATGTAAACAATGGAAGACGGATAGTATAAATATATGCAACATATATAAATAAATAATGAATTTCACAAATATCTATGAAAGTATACAAAGAATTAAAAATATAGGAAATACAATTCTGAAACCAAATTAGAGAAAAACAGTAAATTCCAACAGCATCGTATGCCTCAACTTGGTCTCATACTATGTATCTCCAACAACAATCATGTACCTGATAAAAAAGAAAGCTTGCCGTTATCTATTCCAGAAATCATATAATGTTATTGGGTACAAAAGCACGACCCAAAAAGGGTTTTTGATGAATCATAGTAGGAAACCACCAAAATATATGTGATTAACGGTCAATGAATATATATAGTATCAAATATGATAAATTATGCAATAAAATTGGATGTAATCAAATGTAAAAAATCCATGAGTTTTCAATTACATTAATTTCCATTTAATAATTATTCAAACAATTGAATAATGTAACCTCGTGATCTATCCTAGGATCTATATCCTCTTTCATAGTAATAACAAATAGCTGTCTCAAAATACCATCTAAAAATCAAGTAATACCGAGTCCAAGCTTGTGATTTGGATTCAAAGGATCGTCACAGTCATTAAAACATTCATAAGAAACCCTCTGGGAATGTTATCACAGTCTGACCTCTATGGTTCAATATATCATCAATTAAATAAATAATGACTCTTTGGGGAAGATCACATTTTCTAACCCCTTTGGTCCCACATAGAACAAATCATTTTCAAACGACCTCCTGGGTAGCTCTGATGGTCAATACCCCCTTGGTCATCATAGAAAATATAAATAATAATGAACCCTAGAAGCTCTCACAGTCAATGCCCTATGGTCCAACATTAATTTAATAATGACCCTTTGAGTAGCTCTCAAAGTCTAACCCCTCTGGTCTATGACCACCTGTCAACTCTCATAGTCAACACCATTGAGTCCACATAAAAACAAGTATACATAAATGATTCTACCTTTGAAATCTCTTAATGTCTATTCCTTTTGGTCATACATTAATAATAAGAAATAAGCACATAACATGTAATCAGTGAAACTCCATAAAAAACAGTTAATGGCATTGACACATGGTATGCCTCATAAGAAACCTAGTCCAAACATCCATAAACAGACAATCAGTGGAACACACCGTTGGGGTGTCCCATAACCAGGTATTAAACCTTATACATAAGAAATTACCCCATTCTAAATCAAACAATCCATAGCAGGTATTAAAAAGGGTTAAATTACAAAACATGCAATAACCTAAATATGGTTATTTTCTCTTTAAGAATTTATATACAAAAGAAATTCAACTAAAAGAAAAAACCACCAACTGTGATGCTATACAATGAACACTCTTGAATGTCGGCCCTTGAATCGGTCTAGAATGACATAGATATATTAAAAGGATAAAAAATATCAATCCATGATAACTTATGAGAGAGGAAAAAGATGAAGATAGGCTCTAGGGAAAGTGAGAAGTCACCATCGGGAATCCAAATCACCTGGAGGCTTCTAAATTAGAGCTCAGATGGAGAACCAGGAGGAGCTCTAATATCCATCACCAAATATCTGTGAGCTCCTCCCAGATCTTTGTCTAAGCACTGATTGAGACACTTCTGGGTGCATTGGAATCCGGTTGGTGAGTTAATTCTTTCCCCAGATCCTCTATTCATGTTTTATCCCCTCTCATGAGTTTTCGAGGGTTGGTTTTTTAACCATTTTCATAGATCTATATCAATCTAGGACGATTCAAAGGCTGAAATTCAAGAGTGTTCATCATAAAACATCAAGGTAGGTGGTTTGTGCCTTTTGTTGATTTTCTTTGGGTTATATATGCTTAAAGTTCCGAATACCCATGTTTAGGGTATGACATGTTTTGGAATTTAACACTGTTTAATTCCTAAAATGGTTTGTTTGATTTAGAATGGGTTAATTTCTTATGCACAAGGTTTTTTTACCTTGTTATAGGGTACACCATGGGTATGTTTCCCTAATTGACTATTTATGGTCATTTGGCTTAGGTTTCCTATGAGGCATAACATGTTTCCATGCCTTGAATTGTTTATGATGGAGATTGATTTATTATATTAGAGGCATGTGTTTTTCATTGTGAAATTATGACCATGGGGAATAGACTATGAGAACATCCCAAGGTAGGATCATTTATGTATAGTTGTTGTTATATTGACCCAGACGTATTGATTGTGAGAGCTTCTAGGTGGTCATAGACCAGAGGGGTTAGACCATGAGGGGTACCCAGAGGGTTGTTATTAAATGAATGTTGAACCATAGGGAATTGACTGTGAGGACTGCATGGGGGTCATTATAATTTATTATTTCTATACAGACCAATGTTTTATTGACTGTGAGAGATACCTATGTGGTCATTATTAAAAGAATAGTTCTATGTGGGATCAAAGGGGTTAGACTGTCTGAGATTCCCAAGAGGGTCATTTTTTATTGAAATGGTGATATGTATAACCATTGTGTTGAGACTGTGAGAACATTCCTAGAGGGATTCTTATGAATGTTTGAATGATTGTGACAAGTCTTCAAAGCCAAATCACAAGCTTGGACTCGGTTTTACTTGAGTATTTAGATGGTATTTTGAGATGTTTGTTTATTATTATTAAGAAAGGGGATATATATATTAGGCTAGATACTAAGGTTATATTATTCAATAGTCTGAATTATTAATAAAAGAAACTGAATGTAATTGAAAAGTGTATGATTGTTTACTTTTGAGTACTTTCGAGTGTATTGATTCATTTTTCATGTTTCCTGCTATATATATTCACTCACAGTTAGGTATAAATCTTCTTCTGGTTGTGTATTGGGATTCGTCTCACTCCCTCATTGAGTTATGATTTTGGACCAAAAATGATTATATGGATTAAGTTATAGATAAGAGAAAACATCATTTTCCACCAGGTACTTGATTTTTGTTGGATCTAGAGAGCATGAGACCAAGATGAGGCTTCCGATTCTTTTAGAGTTTACATATTTTCTATAATTTGGATTAAGTATTATATTTACAACATTGTGACTTGTTTGGATTCTTTCATAGATATATGTGGCATTCATCATTTATTTATATATGTTGTAGTTGTTTATACTATCAGTCTTCTGCTCTTTAATTCTGTCGTCTGATATTACTACTTCCGCTACTGATTAGTATTTTTTATTCGTCTACGTATACTCTACCAATTATGTCATAGTTTATCCATTATCAGACCTTAGACCTTGCTTCTAGTTGGTAGCCTCTGGAGTTTTTGATAATTAGTTGGAGGTCATGTGACCTACCGGGTATGGGGAACCTTTGGGTGGATCCCAGAACTAGGACGTTACAAGGTGGTATAAGAGGCAGTGTCCATTTGATGTGCTGACGAGGACAATGGGCCCATCTGGGGGGGGGGGGGGGGGTGAAGGGGGTTGAATTACGTCTATCCCAAATCGAAGGAGGAGGAACACAAAGCACCACTTTATAAGGTACTGTGGTTACCACTCCCAACATGTGGCCTTATTCTGGGGGATGCCTGAGGGGCAGAGCCTCTAGAAGGAAAACCATGCTGGCTAACCCCAATGCAGAAAATATCATGATCATGGGATGGACTGGGATGTTAAAACACATGGGGGGAGGTGAATTAGTGGTTTAATTTTACCAATTTATTCGTTTTAATTCAACCTATATAATTTTTTAAGGTTATCGATCTAATCAATAATTTCTCAAAGACTCACTTTATATGCAGTAATAATAAGTGATTGTACAAAAAATTTTATTTAAAAGGTTTGGTACAAAGGCCTACTTCTTGAAATGTGTGTTCGACATCCCATCATGGATTTTCCACTATAATTTTATCATCGATTATAATGGATAAGGATGAAACTAGTTATACACTCTAATAGTTGATCATCTAGATGATCTTGGTTGTACCCCCCAACAACCAATTCTTTTTCCTTAGTTAGTTAGATAACCAAACTATCTTCTTTTCTCTTCAAAGCAATTGGTTATGCATACGAATTTTATTTTGTTCTTTTTTACTGTTTATAAACACCAAGAAACATTCTCTTAAATGTTTATCCATAGATATAAATATCTCTAGCAGATATTGGTTTCTTCTCCACCAACTAAAATGATATTCTTCCAAAATACTATAGAAGAATTCATTCTTATATACACGTTCATGATATTCAACTACTTCTTGGAATAATCTTATTGGTCTTGAGGATACTTTACAAATGATCTAGAATGATTGATTTCATCTCATCTAATGGAATTATTAGACATATATGTATTATCCTATAAGTATCTCCCTACTTTAGTCTCAATATGTAAAATCATCAAGAATACAAAAACAATCCTCTATTATTGAATAATACCAACCACAAACGATTCTTGATATTATTATGCAAGAATTTAATTTCATAATCTCATTGAAACTTGTTTATGAATTCTCAACTGAAGTATATCAAACTCTTTATTCAAATTATTCAAATAAACATTATGAATACATGATGTAAATCATGGTTCACATTGTAAACTATATCACACCTCATGTATTTATATTATTATTTTATGTTCTTTGATTGGTCTCCTTTTAGTATATTTGTTTCCTTTGTATCTCAACCTCAGTAATCCTTGTAATTCATTGAGGTATATCAACACATTTCCATGTATCACATGACCACATTCATTCATTTTTCAAGTTTTTCCACACATAAGGGTGTACAAGAACAATATCCTTCTACCTTTAAACTACAACTTCACTAATATTTATATATATATATATACACGGTATGTTACATCCATCACAAAATAAGTATCACACATTATCTTAGTTCCTTCATAAAAGAGGAATCATGTGAGAGAATTTTCATTATGTGATCTATATTTTATTTGTGTATATTCCTTTTTTGAATGATACCCAAAGAAAACTCAAGCTTTATGAATTCTATGAGGCTCATGGGACATCACTTCTACTTAAAAATGATTTGAACATGGACCTAATATTCTTAGTGTGAATAAGAGGGATACATAGATACTATATTTTTCTCTATAAAAACTATATCTCTAAAAATCGAATGAAAACAGATCAATCCATAATCCATGCCTTTACATTTATAGATGACTTCCCCACCACCTCTCCACCAAGTTAAATGTCGATCAAATTCCATATTCAATGCTTAAATGATCATTAAAAATATCAATTATTTATAATTATAAAACTCATAGTCCTTTAAAATTCACGTGATACTGAAGTGGACACACAATCACATAATCCATAATGATTCACACAACCAATGATTTCTTTGACCAGACCCTATTATGGTATCAGTTATTCACATGATTCTTCAAAGATATGTGATTACAACTAAAGACATCACATGATCAAGGATGTTTATGGGATGCCACAGTGGGACTCTATCATTATTCAGAAATAAAAAATTCATACACTAGACATATGATTTAATTAAAATAGTTGTATGCATGCTATATAAAGAATGAAATTTTGGATTTTTGATGATAGAGTATGACTAATTCTCTATGAGTGGTAATTTTAGATGGATGGAATGATGGGAATCAATGGATGGGCTTGAATAGAATAGAAATACATCATTGAAAGAAGGAGATGATGAGAAGGTTCGATTGAATGGATGAGATTAGACAGATCAAATGACACATATTATTTCCATATCTTCTTAGGAGTAGTAACAATTACATACTTGAAACTAGTCTCACGTAGAAGAATCTATCATCTGAGAGCTAGTTTATAATAATACATTATTCATAAACCACCTGATCCAAAACTAGGGTTGGAACCAGGATACACATCACACACTCATCATGGGATTCACAACCTCATTACATGGTCCACATCATCACACACCTATGCACTATTTGTGAAAGATATACTTCATCATGTGCCCCCTATGGGTCTTAGTCATATCCTTATACTAACCCTTCATCATGACTATCCATGATGATCTTCATGCCACATGGTAGACCTAGGTCCCATATGTGTGGTAAAGGTGGGTAATTTGGTGGCCAAGGGATGACAAATTTTTTATATGGAATAATATAATACTCACTGAAAACTATTTAAATGAAAAGGTACTCAAATATCTTCACAAGTAATATTCTCAACAATTCATCATGAAAATAGAATTTTCATGGACTTTAAAATCTATCCACAAATATTATGTATTTATTCATGAAAAAAAATATTTTCACATCCTTCAACCTAATATTCTATCCCTAAATTAATCAATTTTCACTCTATATTGAACATCCTATATGATAACACCTCAATCTAGTAGACTCTTGTATTTTTCCATATAAAATGTCAATGCCTCTATCAACCAATAAAATTATATTGATTCTTTATCAATAATGGAGTCCAATAAAATTCTAAATATAATAATATCCCCATTTAATTAGTCCTCATACATTTAATTTTAGATAAATTGAAAATAGATAGAACAATTATTCTTCAACCATTCCCTTAGTCTCTTCAATCCCCCCTTTGAATTTATTGTCGAGACTTCTTCACTTAATAAAGATAATATTCTTATCCACCATATTAACAATAAAAGAAGATATACCATAATGGTATTATCACCTCATAAATATTATTTACATTTCATCATGACATCCCTTTCTCCTCTATTGATTTAAAGCCTTATCCTTAGCTACTTATGAGAAGAGGACAACATCACACGAATTTATTTATCAAAGGGATTTTAACAAGACAACTCTAAGTCTATATAAGAAGACCATTTTTTTAAAATAAATGTGTATACCCAAGGTGATCAATGATATTTTTAAATTATAATATATGTGAAACAACCCTAGATAACTCACTAATTCATGTTTAGGGGATGCTCATACAATAAAATCTTGTAGTATATTTTATCTAGTGCATATCTCAACATAAACATCAAAATGTGAAATAAAAAAAAGGATATAGACCATCCTTATTAGATCACAATGAAATTACTAGTGATAATAATTATTAATTAATATAGAATAAGTATATTTACGTGATTTTCATACATCATATTCAAATTTTATAAATTTGTTCAAAAGTTACACATTCACTATGTAATGAAGATTCAATAACTTTAACACATCGATTGTCCCCCAAAAGGCATGTATTCATCTCCTTCAATTCCCTGCATGTGAGTAATAAATAATATATATATATATATATATATGAGTAAATAATGGGTGACTTGTTTCTTCCTCTGAAATAATAGTCCAGATAAGAGTTTCCTCTAATCCTTGCGATTTTCTTCTTTCTTTTGATCTCAGATTGAAAATTTTCTCTCAACCTATTATCGTCCTTCACTACATGTATATTTATGTTCCTCCCAAGAAGAAATTAATGATGGGCTGTGTTATTTTCCAATATATATGTTAAGGTAATTTATTTACCTTTTTTTAGAATCGCCCTCTCCAAAACACTATTCATTAGATGGTAGAGTTAGCATAGAATTCTTTATATCCTATCCAATTTTACAAAAATTTTAAGATAAATTATTTTGAATCCATAAATAATCACCATTAAATTTCATCATATGAAATAAATTATTTTATTTTTAAAACACATTATTACCTTCAACTACATCAACCATTTGATATTTCCACCTTTTTAGCCATTTTTAGGTGATCTGGACAAACTATCTAATATCTTTTCATTGTAAGTTCAAATTTTTTGGGTGTATATTACATATTATTAGATGTATATGAGTTCAAATGTTTTTTATTCTGAATTTTATTCCCTTTCATTTATTATGGTACCATTATAAGTAATTTTTTCATGCATACGTCAACTTTATAGTGTTCTATTCCACATCTGCCACACACCTCTTTTAAACATTCATACATGTTCTATATTGGTATATTGGATTTATTTTTGGTCAATAATTCATTTCTTTTATATCATGTTCCCATATATTCACCATGACTCTCCCGTGGTTTATGAATTATTCTAAGAAATGAAATTCTAAACCATAAAGAGTAGGACCTTTGTCCATATTTTCAGCAACATTAACAAAATCCCTTGAACTATAATATTTTATATTGTTGGATGAACAATCTATAAAAGTAATGATTGTTTATGTAATAAAATATTTAATTTTATAGGGTAATTGGACTCATTGTAATATTCCTTTCATCATTTTATTTTTTATAATACCTCTCTTTTAACATGATGGTCCACATAGATCCACTTGCACTGTCAGTGATAACATAACTATGTTGATACTGTTTAAGAGAATATGTATATTGTTTGTAGAAACCATTCATCTCATTAATATGGGAAGATTATCTTTTACATTCAATGTAATTACTATAGTATTCTCTGACTTTTTTCATCACATTTTTAGCAATAATAATATTTGGTTATGTCTTACCAAATCCTTCTTCCCAGGTAGCTGGATTCTCATCATGTACACTGATAATATTTTATTATTCAGATTCTCTAATATTGTGATTCTTTATCTCATAAACATAATATTATTATTTAATGGTCAATTGTTACATTTATTAGAATCCATATTCTTTTATTTAATCATTGTATTATTTTCTTTTCAATGTCTTTTTATCTACTCAATTCTAGATTCTAGCTCTCCTTTCAACATCCATCCTTGCTCTATCATTTCTTTTCCATCATAATCACTTATTAAAAAATAATATCCTATTTCGAATTTAGAAAAAAATATCTTCTTCATCTTAATATATTCTTGAATATGAATCATATTTCCCTCCTTTCGTCAACAAATTACTCTTTTTACAACTGAAATAAATATTTTTATTTTTGTTCATTTACATATTTCAATATTTTTTATATTTCTCATCAGATTCAGATTTAAATTCATAATTCTTTGGATATTCATAGTAAAAGTGTAAAAACCCTTCAAAATTCTAATAATTTTATGATTGTTTTAATTTTCCTCAACAATTAACATTTTGAATCTTCTTGATATAATGAAATATGGATTTAGTAAGATATTCATGACCATAAGAATCAGAATCACTTAGTTCCACAACCTATTCTCCATTAAATTTTAATTTTATCATGAAATCAAAGTACATTTCATATTTTTTTGAATTCGGGTTACTATCCCATCTTATAATCAATGAGAATATTATGTAACTTTTCTACCATGAAGTCTTCCATTTCTTCCTGGTCATATATTTTTAGATCAAACTGATCTAAAAACTTACTCATAAAGTTTTTTAGTGGTTGAGTCATATTGATTATCAAAAAATCCAAGAATGTTAGTAACTATCTCATCCACATTGATGAAATAGTTATAAATATTTTATTCATTAGTCATTTTTATATCCTCAAACTAGCTTCTAGAAGCTTATAGACTAGATTCATTAACTTTTACATTGATTTCATAGCTTCTTCTCAATTTCACATGTATTTAATTTTCAATTTTTTGACCCATGACCATTACATAAAAATTCTCTAATATAGTCATCAATATGTAATTCTATGTCTTCCATACAACTCTATATTACTCTTACAAGATTGTTTTATAGAAGCATAATTAGATATGGGTTGAAAACCCATTATTTCAGTTTCTCTCACATCTAGGAAAATAGATAGAATATTTGGTAGAAACTTATTCATAAAACTATGATAATTTTTATCATAGAATGTGTGAATAAATTATCTATTAATTGAGTTCTGATTCTCCATGTATTATAAATATTCTTGGATATTTAGAGGTAAGCATTTCCATGACAGCACTTTCATATCCTTAGGTCAAATTGGCCATTGATAGGGGGGGGGGGGGGTAAGGGATTTATAATTATAGATTATTTACTTATAACTAGACCTATTGAACTTATTATGTTTTTTGATCCAATCAATAATTCCTCCTAACCTCACCTCATATGCAAAAATAATAAAATAGGTCACAAGACATGATATTTATAAGGTTCAGTATAAAATCCAAATACTTTACATATTGGTTAGAATATCCAATATGGATTATCCACTATAAGATACTCATCAGTAACATTGGGTAAGGAAACATCTAATTATATAACCTTGTATACTATCCTCCAATTGATCTTGGTTCTACAACCATGTAAAAAAATTGTCTTACTTAGTTGGTTATACATCATAACCGTATTCTATTCCCTTATCATTGATTGGTTATACACTTCATTTTTAATCTATTGTATATTATTGGTTATAAACAGAATTATACTTCTTTTTAATGATTATATAATGAAATAAAGATCTCTATGAATTCAGGGATTCTTATGCACCAAATAGGACACTCTTCCTCTACGAGAATATATGATCTTCCTTTCTTGTGTACCGCTTAGCAATCATCAAAAAATAATTGGAATATTCTTGCTGGTCTTGAAACTCCATTACAATAGATCAATAATAATATAGTTCATATCATCTTACCAAATACTCAATCATGATACTATTATGCTACATGTATCTTCCAGCTTAAAATTTCAAATTACCCATATTCAAATACTTATAATGTTAATAAATAATCATATACTCAAATTATCACTGATATTATTATAGAAGATTGAGATTCCATAAACTCAGTGATTTTTTAGGAATTCTCTACTCAATGATTTCAAATAATCAATAAAAAATATTCAAATGCTCTTTATGCATGAATGATGTAAATCATGGAACATGATGTAAACATTACCAAACCTCATTTATTCATATTATTATTCTATGTTATTTTATTGAGTTGGTTTCCTTACATCAAATTCAATTGTGTCTCATCCTCAACAGTCCTTGTAAATGGTTGAGGTATATCAATTCATGTTATGTATTTTAGGATCACATACATGCACTGGATAAAGTTACCATGTGCAAGGTTGTACAGGTGTAGGACCCTTCACCCTTTATTCCTCTAATTCATTTTCAATATAGGTATATGGATATGTTGTATCTTAGTTGCCCTCTAAGAGAAATATCATGGGATAAATTAGTTCCTTCCTGAAATAAGGACCACACAGTAAAATTATGTTCACACAATCTATCTCCTTCTTCACCTATATTCTTCACCTAAGTGATTCACATTGATAACTCAAGCTTCAAACATCCTAGGAGGCTTTTGAGACCTTACCTATACTTTTTAATGAGATCATGGAATACATCTTCTTCATGTGACTGATAGGGATATACAGATGGTCGTTTTTATCTGAAAAACGATATCTCTAAAACTCAAATTCATGTAGGTCAAACCCTCACCCTTGCCGCTTTATTTATAGATGAATTAACTTCCACCTCTCCTCCAAGTTTAATGCTGAGTAATAGACTTATTAAAATATATGAAGGTCTTAGAAAATCATAAATATTTTAAAAGTGGAAAACCATAGATTTTCTAAACTCATTAAATTACAAAGTGGACTAAAGATCACAAAATCCTTAATGATTCATGTGGGTGGGGATATCTGTGAGGGAACTTTCTCATAGTTTATGTTCTTAAAATGATGACTTAGAGATTCAAGGACTCTTAATACAAAAGGATTCATGTGATTCGGGATATTTATGTGACACAATAGCGGAACACTCTCATGTTTGAGATATCAAAAATTCATATGTTTAACACTGGATTTAATTCAAATAGATGGATAAATGAAGGATGGATATTTCATGTATGGCTTCATGATTTTTGAGCATAAATAGTTCTATAAATTTTATCATTAGATATATCTATAATGATGGAAATCGAAAGATAGACCCAAACAATGTAGAAATACCTTTTAAAAAGAAGGATATAATGATAATGTTCGGTCCGAGGACTGAGATTAGAAAGATAGAATGACTCCATACATTTCTGTATCATCTTAAGCAGAGAAATAATACCACACTCAAAACTCATACCACATAAAAGAAACCTTCATATGTGAATAACATCATAATAATCCCATATTTATCAACAACATGATCTAGCATTGGGTTGGGCACGTAGATATACATCAAACAAACCTATTATGGGTCACACCACCCGATTGCATGGTCCACCTCTGCCCTTACATATATTCCTCATTTACACACTATGATCCTCTATAAACCCCTCTCAAGGGCCAATACATTCCCTATAAGTCACCTACACCCATGGATATCTTGGTTGATCTTCCTCCCATGTTTTAGACCAAGTTCCAACATGTGTGGTTGATGTGGGTACATGGTTGGCCTAAGGCTATCCAATATTATGTAAAAGGACAACTAAAATACATAGTGATAACTAAATAAATTCGAACAAAATAAAATATCTTTACATGTAATATTATCAATATCTCGTCTTGAAAAATAATAGTTTCAATGGTCTTTAATATTATTCATAGAATAATGTGTATTTGATCATGGAAAATTATTTTTATGGTCTTCACATCAATCAATTATCACTAAATTAAATAATGTGCACTATATTAGAACTTTTCAAACAAAAACAATTCAAGCTAGTAGCCTCAAGTTATTATTCCATAGACCATGTCATTACCTCAATTAACCTAAGGACTTATATGGATTGTTTATCAATAAATATATCTAATGAATCTCTAAGAATAATTATGTCATACATTAAATATAACTCACATATTGAATTTATGATATACTAAATATAGATACAAAAATTATTCTTTAATAATTCCCTTCTGTATTTAATAAAAAAACCAAAATAACAATTTTTTATTTGACTATGATAAGTTCTAGAGAAACAAAGAAAAATGGGATTCTTATAATGGGATGTACTATAGTCCTTGGAAAAGATATTTTGTAGTTTCATAATTACATCATATAATAAATCCAAATTTCATTATGTTGGATATGATACCACCATTAGGATTTAAAGAGGATAACTATTTTCCAAACATAGTGAAAAAACAAAAACAAAAACCTAAAACAACAAAATCTTCTATATGTATGGGATAGAATAAAATAATGAATAAAAATTAGTACCCTATTATATCTCTATCATTCATAGCCACTTGACTTTGATATATGTCAATGATAGGAATCTGAAAGTATTCATCATCTTAGGGTGTCCATGGGTTGTATTAATCTACTAATTCTCATGATGGGTCCTCCTATTTTTGTGGTCTACTATGACATTTACATTGAAAGAAAAAATATAATGAGATATATAGAGTATTTAATTTGAGCAATTATTATGATTATAGATTTCTAGTTGAGGATCAAACCATCTAATGTAAGAATCTGTGAAATTTGACATTCAGCCTATATTAATTTGAAAACATCACTAAATGATCAAACATTTTGTCTCACTGAAACTTATATTTTAATATCCAAATTGAATTTTCAATCTATGAAAAATCATTTTATATGTAAAATATTTCTCTGATCATCACATTATAATGATAAAAATTATTTTTGATTTCATGGAATGGGAGAAATATTATGCCAACATGTTCACATATCATGTTTTTCCATGCACTGCAACATGGAAAAGTAACCCTCACTATTCCATGGTGTGAATTAAGTGAAAATTTAACTACCTTGTTTGAAAATGATTTATTTTTATAGGGATTAGACCATTGGATTAATTATTGAGAAATAGAGGCGGTGGAATATAAAGGATTCCACATGTCCTATGGAGTTCTTTATGTATTTTATAAAATTTATGTATAAGTCTCACTATAACAAATTATACAAATAACAATGGTATTTTATTACATGTTTCTAAAACTATAGATAAATATGTATTTTATTAGGTTTCATTATTTTTAAACGATTCTCTTAAGAAAAACCACTAAATATTACTTCTAAAAGTGGTTTATAGACAACCATTTCTATGTTTATATAAAAATATTTAAATCCTCCCCCTCAATGCATGCCATATCCAGGCCCCCATAGTCATCTTCTACTCTTTTAATCATGCACCCTCCATACAATAAACACCCTCCCTACTACCATCATGGGTTATCCCTCTATCCCTTGTTGGCCATCCTCTTATTATCTATCTAATCTTCCCCTACCATTTACTTATCCATCATGGTTTTATTCATTTATTCTTTGATTTTCACCTTATTTTTTCATTGGTTCACTCTTAACATTTTTCACCCCTAATTTTTTCTTTTATTTTAATTGATTCTAGGATTATATAACCAAAACTCAATTTCTACTACTCCCAAAATATTGAATTTAATCCATTATTCACGTATTGACTATTAGGAATATATTTTTAGGAATTTTTTTTATTGTGATAAAATAAATATAAAAGAAAAATATATAGTCATGGAATGGATATATCATTGAAAAATTTATACATGTGTATAATTAGAGTTGTTTTAAAATCACATATCTCAAAACAGAAAGAATCAAAAAGTTGTATATAAACTATCAAGTGATTTATTTATATTTTGTAGAGACCTGAGTTTTTCCCAACCCCGACTGAAATCATTTTTGAGTTTTCAATGTCCTGAAAACATCATGAAGGTAAAATAGTAAATTTACACCAAAACAAGATCTCAATTTTTTAGGATTAATTAATCATAGGATGTGGTTTTTAACCCCATGATTTTCTTTGGCGAATTTTTATGTAAGTTGAATTTTAAGGCATTTTTAATATATTAATTAATTGAAATAATCTTTATCCCATGAGCATGGATTGTGAGATCTAAAAACCTTTGATATTTCATATAAAAAATTTAGAATATTTTTTTATAATTTTTTGGTTATTCACTTAGCGATTTTAGAGTTTTATTCATTATTTTGGATAACAAATAAAATGTGAAAAATAATATATATTTTTTATCCAATGTGCATGAATGTTTGGAATGAATAATATCACATACATAAAGAATCATATAGTGATTAATACACCAAAATTTAGTCTAGAGTGGTTGGTTTATGTTATGGGTAACATAACATCTGTTCTCACTAGGGTTCTTTGGATAAGCTACTATTGGAGTCATTTAATTAAATATAAATTTATTAATTAGTTTTTTACTTATAAAACCCTAATTCCTATCATTTTAAATATCATTATAGACAATTATTATGATATTTAAATAAAACATAATTATAATAATAAGTGATCTCATGAGTTTCAGAGTTTTAGGAGTTGATAGATCCGTACATCAATGAATCAACAACTTAATTTGACGCATGAACAAAACTTTATGTTGATCAATCCAAACACTAGTTAAGAATTATTATTTTAAAATTATTTCTCTCTATTATTTTTATTTTTATACAATATCATTTATTCCATGATATTAATTGAGTGAAATTAATGTCTCCAAACACTTTATTAATTTTTATTATTTAATTTGGATACCTTACCATGCATTCTTCATCATTACTGAATTTCATATCCAATTATTGATGTTTGGGATATATAATAACCCCCATTAATTTTCATACATGATTAATATTTTATTTACATTCCCTGCCCTTCATAATTTTACCTCTACACTTCTATGTGACAGATATTTCGATGACTCATGGATTGGATCGAAAAGCGATCGAAATGTGGGACAACGATTGATTGAATTTCGGTATGAAAATGATGATAAATGTGCGAGGGAGGATAATTTATTGAAAAATAATTTTGAAACAGAATATTAGTTTTTTTCATAAATATTAATAGTGTGTGGGTGAATTGGAGATGTGTAAGAAGTGGTTGAAAAACTTTTTCCCCTTGAAATATGACTAGAAAATGACCATTGAATGTACAAATTCATTGGATGAGGGCCTTGGTAGTGATTTGGGCCCAAACAGTTCTGATATCAGGGGTGGAAGAGAAATTACCCAATAGATATGGTTTCTTGGTATGTTTTTAATTAACTCATGATATACAGTCCTTATATCACATGTTGTGTACTACCCTCCAACAAGATGGGGCTGTGTAAGAATAAGAGTCACATGATGTGTGACATAGTGTCATATTCCATGTAGTTTATGTATGAATATCATGGAGTTAATTTTGTGTGTTTGAGATTAATTCTTGTATATAATGGGATTCACACACCATTTTTCAGCATAGACACCATTTGTAATTATTATGTATCAGGTATACATACTTAGTATGTAAGCTTGGCTAACACATTGTGTACCCCATTGGGACACACCATGTACTGAGGAATTCTATATGGAATTTCTTATAGTGTTACACACAAACTATCTTGATTTTCCAATACACTGTGTACTATATTACACATGTAATATAGGTTGACTAATACACTCTATATGTGTTTTAGAACATGACCAGACTTCCCCCCTATGGGAAACAATATGTGTACCCATCTATAATATGTTATATACATTTCTAATCAATTGTTAAAATATATTTCTCCATTCCCACGAATCAAAGTTTGGAACAGAATTAGTCAATCTTGTGTGTATTTCTTCATAGACCAAAATAATTCATGATTCATTAATATCAACGGTGACATGAAACGTGATTTGAGTAGATTATTGTTCTTATTTCAATAGGTAAATTTTTTTAGATCATGAGAGATGATTAGAGAATATAGGGGGTCAACTACATGCTTGGAAGCACATGAATGATAGGGAATGGGTATCCCATATTCTTCTTAAAGTAGGTACTCCCACATGTACCTCGTGTCTAGATTTTTTAGACCATTCATGGGGTCAATACCCACTTTTTTCATGAAATGGTGTCGACCTCCACACATAACATGCAGAGTTTGATCCCCCCTTTGTACTCGAGTCATGTGTACTCTATCTATGGAGTTCAACACCCCCTCATCTAACATGTATAATTATATTAGGCATGGTTACCTTGTTATAAAAACTACATTGTGACAAGGTTAGTTTTTTAAGATATGAAATTTGAGACACTCTTTTATATCTTAGGTACCCTGATATATCTTCTAGGGTGGTGAAATGATAATTGTTGACAAAAATGTGTGACAATAATTTAACTTATATGAAGCCTTTAATGAGGATCAAGCACCAATTTTTTATATCTAGGGGAAATGTGAAAATTTTAAAATCATGGGTGTTTAGTTACTACAAGCCATGTGAATCATAAGGCACCCCATGGTTTTCTTTAAGAGGATACTTATAGAAGGGATATTGAAATTTTACATATTGAAACTAGTAGTAATTTGGAATATGACCACATCCCTATAGATAGGGTGAAGCATAAAAATGGAAATAGGAAGTATATATCCATGATTAGGACAACAATATAGGATATACCTACCACTATATCCATGATTAGGCCCAACAATGGCTATAAGATTTGTTACGCCAATGCTTGAAAATTATCTCACATAAGAAGGGTGTGAGAAATCCCTTTTGGCCATGATATATAACTATGGTACTACCCATGGACAATGAGTAAGATGCTATGTAATCTCTATTAGCCTTACAATAACATTGAATATTGTTGAAACCAATGTCCATAGTCACAAGGGCTATATCCATGGTCCTGGACCATGGATGTAATTGATATGTTCCACTAGTGTGAGCCTTCAAGTATTTTGTGCACCCCTCATTTTTTGTGAGTAATTATCTTTTTTGGTGTATTTATTAGATGAGTTAGACTCCCCATTTCCCCATATATTTCTAGTTTTATTGAATATATGAATTTACTTATCTTCATTCAAGTTACCTTCATATTCTAGGGTTTGAGATGACATATTTTTTATACTAATTTTTGGGTTTGGGGTTATCGTAATGAGTATGTTTAAACTAACTCTTCCAGAGGAATTGTGGTAACATATTTTGTTTATGTGAAGACAACATGAGGATTGAAAGAGGTATACATGGAAACAGAGTTAATGGGACTCTTTAAAAGTTAACTATTGATGGTACATTATGGATCATGGTGGTCCAAGATAGTGGAAATGAATGTTTTAGTTAGAGACTGGTCTAGAATTCCATATAGTGAGGTGGAGTAATCCTTAATTCCATGTTGATTGGGTTCATATTTCCTTTTAGATGTATTATTCATTTGGTTTTTTTGCCTATGTTGGGATGAAACAGATTTGTGATAGTTCATGAACGTGTTATATACAACTCAGTGTTTTCATATGTATATTGTCTATGTTATTGGTTATTTTATGTATAATAAATGTTTCTATTTTATGTTTATATAGGACAAAACGTCCCATATTCTGTGATATTCCTAATTGATTATAGTCACAAGCCCCAAGCCTATTGGAGATTGTCTTGTGGTGGTACACTTTACATACTATGAGCTTGTGTGGTGCCTCGGTGGGTCTGGTCATGTGATATTATATATTCTACTGGTTATAGAATTGAAGAAATCTTATAGATATAGTTTAGACCTAGAATATTTTTTTGAGATGACTATATCATTGGGTACAAAATTCATGAATATCTTATGGTCATTGAGAGTTTGTTTACTATTTCCATTATAGGTTATTACCTTCACAAATTTGGGTATCATTAAAACAAATATAATTTGTATTTTGTGGTATTGGTGCAGAAACATAAATTTATGATTTATTTATTAATTTCTGAGAAGTTGTATTTCTAACCTAATGTAAATTATATAAAATAATTTTTTATTCATTCTTTAATTAAAAGAAAAAAATTTAGACAAATTTTATTTATAGATTTTTTTAATAATTATACAATATAAATTTATATTAGTATTTAAGTGATATACATTAATTTTAATGAATAATATATGTAATTAGACATAAATTAAATGAAAAATTAAAAAAATGTTTATAAAAGGATATTTTAAAAAAATTATACAATTTTCAACAAATGTTTTCATCAAAACATAAGAGTATGTTTTATGATAAGTAAAATGTATATATTGGTTTAAGAAACTAATTAATAGTATTTAATTTAGAGATGTTTTGTTTTTGGTATTGAATATTACTATTGACTTATTAAGGAGGAACAATAATGATATCACATTTATATTGTAGTTAATTATGAATAAATAATGTCAAATATAATGTAAATGAAAATATTATATAATAATTCTTTTATTTATACTTGAGTACATTTAAAATAAATTTTCAGTTTATTTTAATGATTAATTTATGATTATGTTATATTTTTTTTCCAAATATTTGACTAGGGTCTCTTGAATAGTGATGAAAAAATAATCTTATGATCGGGTTTAAAATATTTATAAATTTAATATAATAAACATAATATATCATATATCATATATATCTATATATTTTGTTATAAAAAATAATTTTTTACAAGTTTCAATATATATATATATATAATTGACTCTCGATTTTTTACAGTTAGTATGCCACAATCTATATTATTAAATTTCAACTACACTTCTATGTTTAATGAAATTTGGATTCATTCCCCTTCATATATCCAATCAATGAAACCTATAAACAATAATTCTTATTTAAAATGAAATCATAACATAGTGAATGATTTTTTCCTCGATTCATTGATTTTAACATTTTTCTCATTACATTACTATTAACATTTTAAACCCATAATTTTTTATTTTGTGTTCATTGATTCCTTTAATTTCTAATGAACACTAAATGTTCATTATACCCATAATATCTAATAAATTGTAGAATTAAAATAGAAATATCATCTGAATAATGGTATATACAATTCCATGATATAATATTCTCAGTAACTAGCTGGAAGTTTTTGAAAAGCCTACCTCTACCCTAAGAAACTTGAGTTTTTTTTGTATGATGAAATAAATTTTCTAAAATTTTTATCAATGATATAATGAATGTAATATCCATGTATATATTAATTAAAGATATTTAATATGATAAATGGATTTTTTTCATGCAAAAAAAACTCATCTATCTTAGTGTGGTGTCCGGATTTGACAAAACATATTAACAATTTATTGATAATTTGATTGTATCATGTTTTTAGGATCCCCCACCATAATTATGTATATATATGTGACATGATAATTTTTTTAATACCTCTTATTGATAATCTTTTTCTATTACACATTGAGTAATGTGATTTTAACTCTAGAAATTTTAAATCATATTTAAAATTTTGTGTTTTTATAATGAATTTATTTTGTGAACATATATTTTATGATTTAAAATATCAAGAGTTAGATAATCCAAATTAGTTTTACATTATAGTAAAATAGTTTTGTTCATCATAGGATAAGAGGCAATCCATCAAATAAGTAGTTACTTTTGAAAAAAAATAATTAAAATGTTATATTTTATTACTATATATTTTTATTTCTATGTTTTTATTTTCATTTATAGGTAATTTATTTTATATGGATAAAACGTGGATTGAATTATCTCAGAACAAAGGTTATATGGTAACAATTTTTAGATGTTTTTTATAATTTTCAATTTCATATCACTTTATCATTATAAGTATAACATTCCACGTATAAATGTAAATTTTGATGATGATTGAAGTGAGATGAAGTATTTGAGTACTAGATATTGATTTTTTTTATTCACAATGCATAGAATTTATTTTTCATGGAGAATCAGATATTCAAAAAAACATATTAGCAATTATATACACTATTATAATAACAAATATATTCACTAATAGTTTTCAATTAAATCTAGTTCTTGATAAATGATGTTATCAACATTTTAGTGAAACACCATCTACATTTTAACCCATTTGTGGATGAATTTTTTGATTCTCAAGATATTATAGCTATTTAAAAAATTAGAGGATAACCTATTAGAGATGATAACATATTAAAGGATGTTGTTATAGTGAAAAATACAAGGGAAACATAAATGATTATAAAAATACATTCACTAATTTAGTAAAAGATTCGAATAATGAGTTAATGAAGGGAATATGAGGTATTGGAAATGGTATTTTATATTAAATCTATTCAACATAATGTATTGTTTTAAAAATAAAAATAAACAAATGTATGTGATATTGGAATTGTTTCATGATACATTTTTCATGCTAAGATACCAACAACATTCTATAATATTAAGAAGGATATTATTAATCTTGTATGTAGTTATAAATAGATTTGCACATGTCCCAAATTATTTTATTCTATATAAAGTAGAATATTAGAATATATAAAAGTGAAATGGATGTTTCACTATATAATATAAGTAAAAAATCATTTTTCCTATATGAATGAATTATTTTCCATGAAAAAAATGAAAAATTAAACTCCTTCATAGACATTATGTCATTTTCCATTGAAAATGTGACTACATATACTCCTTATGTAATCTATAATAGTTATGAATATAAGGTGGATTGCTTTGAATAATAATATTGACGAGTTAATATTAAATATAATAAATCCCAAATCATAGAATACCTTAAATTCATTATATCCCTATTTCCCCTCTGATCATAAATTATTTTTTCATTGGATTAGAAAGCGATGGATTGAAAACTTTTAGTACATTACGTATAAATTACTGAATATATCTAATTTTTTCATCCTTTATATTCTAACTCATTGGTTTTTAATGTATCACATATCATTCATTATATCATTGCTTATTCATGGAAGCAAAATTCCTAGAAATGATATTGATATCTACCATCATCCTCTCATCCAAGAATTATAAGTTTCAAGGAATAATGGATAGAAACATGTTATGTATCAACTATAAAAATGGTGTTAATGCACATTTAACTAATGTGATCCATTATTTACTTTCCTTGTCTTGGGAATTTGGATTGTTATAGAATAGACACTAGTTTCCCTTTTCTATCATCTAACTTCAATTTTAATCCACAAAATAATTATTATAGTAGAGATAATTTTTTTATATTTCCTTATTGATTCATTGATATGCCTCATTGAATTAAAAATAATAAATAATAGTTTCAAGAAAATGATATTTTATTTTTCACCAAAATTATTATCTATATCACAGTTGATATCACAATTTTGAAATATCGATAAAAAGAATGAACAATTTTTTTAGTTTAATGAAGGTGGGATAATATTTTGAACAACAAAAATTGATATGGAACACATAATTGGAATAATGAGATCATACCACTAAAATATCCATATTGAGAATTGATTTTTTTAGTTTAAAATATTCAATTTATGAACCATAAAAATAATGCATATGTGAATGTTATTTTCACATTGATCAATTGGAAATGTAAATAGAAAAATCATTTAAATGATCATAATTACTCATATTTACTAGATATTAGGCATTTTCTATGGTAAAATATGAACATGTGTTATTAAAAAGTAATATTTTCATTAAAAATTTAGAAAAGATATTTTCCATTGTATATTAAAAATGTGAAAGTACCTGATTGATATTCATGTAAACCGTAATTATGTTTTGAATCATTATAAATTCCTTGGATTGAAAATTAATTACACAAAAATATTGGTTTAGTAGTTGTTACCTTTGTAAATCCATAATCTGTTTCCTAAAAATTAATTTTAAAAGTAGTATTCTTATGCATATTCATCATACAAATCTATGAGAAAACCCTAAACCCAATTGAATTAGATAAAAATTAAGAAATAATTATATATATTATTTTTTATTTTGATATGATAATTATCACCAATTTGTTCACTATGAGGATTAACCTAACTATGAATTTAGATGAGGAAGATAAATTTAGAGGACACATAAATTATCAATAGTTATATTCATTTCATAGGTATTTAATTTTAGTGTTTTTTTATTAATTTATTATTATTTTCAAGGTAAATAATTATTAGGTTTGTTTATTAAGTTTTTATACTTCTATGTTAGGAATGTTGTTTTTTTTCAACATTATGTTAAAAATACAGGCTGACTAGAAGGTTTTATTGATGAATGATGCCTAAATTAATAGTTGATAACCTTACATTAGATGTATTTTTATTTTATAGTGATAAGATTCAATTTTTTGGGACTTGATGATGATTATATATGTAATTATTAATCCAATATCAAATCATAAATCTTTCTAACTTCCATCTAATAAGCTAGAAGCATTTCCTCATTCTAATTGATTGAGTTAAAGTTTAGAATACAACACAAATATACTACTCAATAATGATATTATTTATCTATATATAAATAATTCCATGAAAAAATGAAAATAATCCATATTTTTTTGA
Organism: Viscum album; assembly: GCA_963277665.1. Lineage (NCBI taxonomy): Eukaryota > Viridiplantae > Streptophyta > Magnoliopsida > Santalales > Viscaceae > Viscum > Viscum album. The sequence goes on from OY728155.1 coordinate 1,092,127,923, forward strand.
TGTTGATATGAGGAATAGGTAAAAAAACATGGTTAATAATGAAATTATTGTATGGATTTCATATCATGTATGTTTTTATTATAATATCTATTTTTAATATGTTGATAATTAATTAGTGTAAGTAACAATAGTTTATATTGTGGAATTATGTTTGATATTATCATGTTATAAAATCATGGAAATTTTTTGGTTGTGTTATTAAAATTATACAGGGTCAATATAAACACTATATAAAGGAAAATTTCATTATATAATACTTCTATAAAATTCTCTTGGTTGATCAATATTGGTGAGGTTGGGGAACACAATAAAAATACTTTAGCAACCCAATAAAAATGGTGTACTATTTCAATGATATAGTTGAGAAAGGGTGGAGTGTTTTTTCCACATGAAATTGAGGGACAATGCTGATATGGGCAATGAAGGTGAATAAAAGTATCATAGTAAACCCTACCCATAAATTTTGTTTGAATTTTTTCTCCATGATGATAACCATTTTTATCATAGGTAGGAAGGTGATGAAGTGTAAGTAGAAGTAATATTAATAATGAATGTTTGTAATAATATTAAAAAATATGAAGAAAAATATTACATTCTATATAAAATATTTTCAAGATTTAATTTATTAAATATAAATGTAATTACTTTTATCTAATATATATAGTTTTTATAAAAATGGAATATGATTTTAAGGTTAGATTTTTTATAATTTATTTATGTTATAATTTTTTCAAGTTTGTTGAGTAAATAGAAATGTAATTATTTTTATTTCAAATGATGGTTTAATTGAATAAATTGAATTTTAAATATTTTTATAGGAATTCTATGGTAAATGAGGATTATAGATGTTAGTAACCATCCAATATAGGATAGTCATTATACACATTCTACATAATGTACATCTACAGTACTGGATCACCATTCTACCCATTCTATGTAGGGTAATGTTCACCAAATAACATTCATATTTCATTTAGTAATATTTAATGACATGATAGTTTTCTTTTATCTGCTGGCAGGTTAACTATATTTAAACCCAATAACATTTAGACTATGACTCAATTACGATCAACATGAATTTCTAATTTCACCATTATAAGTATGTATTTCAACATGTTAATATCAAAAACATAAAAATTTATTCTAGTTGTATAGTGTATATATTAAACAGTTAAATATAATTATATGAAAGAGATTAAAATATTTATTACATTGATTGGTTTAGTGATTTTTAATAAGTGTGTTAAATATGTTTTCATTATGTTTTTTCTAACAATTCCTAATGGTCAGTACATTTTTTAATAAGAGATGAAAAATAGATATTAAAGTGTTTTATTTTTTATCATTGATATATTTATTTTTTTGGTGATTTGTAATTAGTTACAATGTTGTGTGTCACTTTTAAATTATTAACTACACTGAATTTATAATTTTATGAATATGTTTATTATTAATACAAAAATAACTATTTAAAATCTAGGAAATATAGTCAAGAAGTAGGTATTAGGTTTATGACTAGAAAATCCATCTAGGGGGAGTGAAGGGAATCTATTGTAGTAGAGAATTTAATGTTTTTATATATATTTTATGAATTATAATATTAATTACAATATTGACTATTCATGTGTTGTAATTTAAATATAATGTTGAAATGTTATATATATTTGTTTATTATACACTAATGGTTTTAAATAATAATTATTATATTATATTAAATTAATACATTATATATGTGTCTTATGATTATTTTTTTACTATATAAAATGGAATAGAAAATTGAAGATCTATGAAACATTTTTTACACCACTACAATAATTCCTGGTGTTTTTATCCATCACTAATTATTTCAAAGTATTTTCCCTCACTATTAGTTTTTATAGGTGGTTTTTACTGCCAAAAAGTATGGTACAATAGTAAAAAAAGTAATTATCAATTTGACCTTTTAAGGTAAGTTATAAATAACTGACTTGAAAAATATATGTAAAATTTATTTTCAAGAAAATTATTAAATAACTGATGTTATATACCACTTAAAATGTAATGAATAATTGGTTTGTTTTATTTTTGTCTATTTTGATTTTTCAGAACTATACTCATTTCTCTCACACAGAAGGCCCAAAACTCGTTCTTTCAATCTGGTGGACTCCAATCCAAAATTACTATCTTCATGTAGCTTCAAGATTCATTTTTCTCATCCTTCATAATTTTAATAGAGATATGGTCATCTCATAAGTAAGACTCAAACATCGATCCTCACTTCCAGTCATTCCACGGTGTAGAAGCCCCAACCCTTGTGTTTTCAATCTTGTGGACTCCAATATCACATTACCATCTTCATACACCCTCACTTTTTGTCAAAATCATCATTTTGTATTCAAATAAAGATATTATAATCTCTTAAGTAAGCCTAACACATTTTTGATCCTCTTTTTTGGTTGTTCTATATATAATTACTTGTAAAATTGATTCTCTACAATATTGTTTACATTTTTAGTGTTTTGGATTTTTTATGTTCCTTTTTTCTTATTACTGGAACACTGATTTTGTGAACCATGAAGTTCATTTACTTATACCATCAATATTTAGGTTGAATAAGAACTCTGTCATAATACCTAGCTCTTCAGGTTAGTGAAAAACTAGTTTGGATAATAGTTTAAATTGTAATCTTGGTTATTTTGTTACATTTTTATTTTTAAATGTTATATTAAAATTTAGATTCTTCCTATTAGAAAACTCAAATAAATTGTTTCATGTATGATGATCATTTTCTAATATCATGTTTTCAAATGAGAAAAATTTCTCCTCCATCTCTATATTCCATATATTGTTTTATGGATATTACTTTATATGTTTTTATAATTTCATTAGGTTATATTATTTTTATTTATTAGAAATGTTTGAAAGGAATATATTTTTAAATTCCTTTCACATTAATGAATTTTCTCACCAAAATTTTCTATTTTCCTTTACAATGTTTCCCTTTTTTGTTTTTTATATTTTTCATTGTCATTTCTACTCTCTATATTTTATAAATTACATCCTTTAAAATAAATGTTAATAAGAAATTTAATTGTAATATCTTTTTATTTTTTACTGTTACTTTTCAATGTTATTATAATGTAATTTTCATCTATATCATCACCATTTGATGTTTATTATTATCCAATTTATATATAATCTAATGAAACCACCCAAATTACTTTTTATTATGGATTATTATCAAATTTTGGGAAATCATCTTTAATTAAATTTATTGATCATATGCTCAATAAAATATGTTATGATTATGATTATCATAACATTTAAGTTTTTAAAATATGTAAATTTGGTCATTATTTGATGGGTGGATAAATTATATCCATCCTAATTATTGGAAATATATTAGTGTATTTAAGACTATATTTGATTTAGTGTAGTAAGAAAATATTACCTTCTATTACATTAAAAATTGATCCTTTTTTCAATAATTTCTTTTCATTGGCTTAATAATATAATAATAAAATATAAGAGTGATATTTATACGAAATTATATCATTCAATATTAATATTTTCTTCCACAAATTGTAATTATTCACTAAGATTTATGTTTGAATTTTTTTGAGAGTTAGAGTTAATGTATGAAATGTTTTCTCAGTGAGTGTCTTAACTTCATCCTCCATCTTGTTTTTTTCGAAACCACTAATTAAAATACATATATAATTAGTCTATTATCTTAAAAACAAAATTATAATCAACAATGATAATATATTATTATTAAATATTTTCACTATCAATTTAATGAAATATTCACATGAGATTTCTAGATATTTAGTCCCTCTTCTATGGGTTTCATTTTTTTTCTATTTTCCAATAAGTCTGTTTTTACACTATAACAATATAAATTCATTTCCTTTATTTTATATTTTATTGTATATTCATTCCAATTAATAATAAATTTCATCACCAATGTTAGTAACATTTAAAAAACTATATTAAAAATTATTTAAAATCATAGAGTCATTTTAAAAATGAATTATACCAAAAGAGTGTATTCTTGATTAACATTGAAAAAATATAATATTTTCCCCTCTTAAAACTTTAATCACCACTACATTCTTTTTTAAAGAATTTATTTTTGATATTTGTTATAAATAATAATGACTCAATACTAGAATACGAAACATCACATAAGTGATGTATATGAGGAAGGTGTTGATTCTTTTTCCAAATTTTCTAAATGATATGTTCCCAACAACATAATGTTTTTATATCCATGTGGGGAATTTTTAAATATTAATATTTGGAAAAATAGAGAGATCAAATCTTATTTAATTTTTCATGGTTTTAATTCGATTGAAAACCCCTAGATTTGGCATGGTGAAACTTAGTAAAATTTTAGATCTATTGATGATATTCATTGCAGTATGATAAATATAGTAATATTGAAATATATATTCATGATATTGATGTAAACGAAAATTAGAAAGATACAAAATTTAGATTCTATATGGAGATTCTAAAAAACAATTGTATCCATGTTTTATGCAATTGACCTTTTTATTGATGGTGATATGATTGACTAACATCAAGGGAAACATGGATGGGGTGACAATATTTTTATAGAGTTGCAAAAGTTTTGAAAGTCATTTTTCGTAAAATACAATGATCCTATAGATACAAATTATAAAGAGAATAAAAAATATACTCGATGGGATTATAGGACAATAAAATATATTTATGCATATATGACTATGTTATATATAGGAAGAAATAATTGTTTTAGGGTTCAGCAAATGTGGGACATCGCAGTATAGGTTGAAAGAAAAATCATAGTTAGATTTAGTAGTTACAGAGACCCATACTGAGGAATTTTGGTATCTTCCAATTAATCCTCATTTAAATTATATATTTTCAAATTCATGTGATGGGAAAATTTTAACATGAAATAAAGATGAGAAGATATTTAATGAAAAATTATAACGTCCAACTGATTGTCCATAGAGGAAGAAAATTGATCACCAATTTCCTATATTCATAAATAATGTTATAAATCTCATTCTGGGACTGTACTTGGATGTAATGAATCTATATATAATATTTATAAGCACACATAGTTCATGTCATATTTTATTCGTAATTTAGAACTTACCTATTGAATTCTTCATGAAGTGAAAATATGTCATGTTCAGTATAATGATATCTGTAATAAACAACCTGGAAATAATATTGGGGTTTTTTTGTCACCATTAATTGATGATTTAAATCTTTTATGGGAGGAAATAATTAGGGTGTATGATTAACAAAAAAATGGAATATTTTCAACTTCATGAAATTTTTATTTTCGCTATAAATAACATACCATCATATAGAAATTTTTATCGATATAGTGTCAAGAGGAAAAAGATGGTCCAATTTTTGAACAATAGTCTTCATATTATCAAATGCATCATGGGATAAAAACTATAAAAATTAGTGATAGAAAGATTTTTGTATATGAATCACTATTATCCAAAATAAAAACATTCATTAAATGGATCAAAATAATTTGATATTTCTCAAAAAAATATTACTTAGTGATCAATATTTTGAGTGTATAAAAAATGAAGTGAATTTCGAAAGACACATAAATATGGAAATGATAGAAATATTGGGATGAAATGGTCAATATTTTATTATCTACCATATTGGAGGTATAATGAGGTCAAACATAAAACAAATTCATAATTTTTGAGAAGAATATCTATAAAATCTTGAATAAAACATTGTTAAATATTAATGGAAAGAATAAATATGGGTTGAAATCAGGATTGGACTTACTCTAAGAGGGAATAATTTTGGAGTTAGAATCTACTCATAATGGATGGTTAACATTACTGAATTTGTCTTGTCATAGATTATCCAAGTGGGAGAAAATTATCTTTTTTATATGTCTTCATGATATCAATGTGTCGCAGGGTCATTCTTTAAATATAAAAAATTTTGCGTCATTAAAGGATATTAAGTTGACATGTATGAAATATCTTGATTATCATGTCATTATATAATATATCCTACCAATTAAATTTCATGTAATATTTATCATCTATTTTATAATGACTATTAAAAACTTTTGTTATTTTTTCAAATCAATTTTTAATAAGGTGATCGATATGAATGCTTTTGAAAAAATTTGAGAATGAAGTAGTTTCTATACTTTATCAATTGAAAATTTATTTTCCAACATAAGTTTTTTATTTCATGGTTCATTTAATGGAACATTTGGTTCAAGTTATAAACCTTTGCGTACCTATATATCTACGTTGGATGTATCCCTTTAAAAGGTATATGATGATATTGAAGGGGAAGGTTAAAAATCCTTATCAAAATGAAGGATCAATTATTGAGAAGTAAATTTATAAGGAGTTTGGGGTAATTTTTACAATGTACTTTTATATAGTGGACCAAATATTTTTCCCACCATCTTGCAATGAATGAGTTAATTATGGGGGATAGGTGATCCGTGTCTTGAAATTCAAATTGTTGACAAGTGAATAGGCAAAGAAGGAATATTTATATATATTTAATAGAATATATGATTATCAAATATATATATGTAAAGACCCGTAAAATTCAAGGGAAATTTTTTTCTTAATTTTCTTTAGAATTTTACAAGAGCGCGGTTTCAGACGGCACCTGATTCCAAGGCCCGGAGTGCCCGAAATCTTTTTCCGAAAGTTGGCTCGGGTACGTTCAGTGAACGAACAAGCGGGAATTTCTATCTTTTGATCCGGTGCTCGGAATTGAAATCCGAGGGCACCGATGAACTCGCAGCGCCGATATTCGCTTAAAGAGACCTTTTCGGGAGTTGCGTTTGTTTCGGGTTGAGAGTTAGTTTTTGGGAGATTAGAATAAGTTAAATAAAAATATGTAAACACAATTTTTATTTAAACTTAATAGTTAACTTCTCTCAAAGGAAGTTAGGTGTGGGACCCACACCCACTTAACCTCCCTTGAGAGGATTAAGTGTGGAGGGGCCCACACGAAACCTAACTTTACATCTTCCCTCAAACTCCCTTAACCCCTCTTTAATTAACATGACAATTTGTTAATTAATGTGGAGTTATCTTTTTTTTGAATTTCAAACTTTTAAAATTCTAGTGTGTTGTTGTGTTAATAAAATAAGATAGAGTCTTATTTTATTTTGGGTTTTAGTTTTGTCTCCTTGAGAGAGTTGGGAAGGTTCTTCTTGTTTATTCATCTTCTTCAACCTCGACGAAGAACACGAAGAACTCCATTCTTCAACGAAGAACTTCTTCGCCGAAGAACACGGTTCTTCCACGACGCCATATCCGCGACGTGACGTTCTTCTTCCGCAACATCTCTTCCGCGACGGTTTTCCGCGACGAACGCCATCGACAACGACTCTTCCTCCGACGTCAAAGGAATCGACACCGATATTCCACGACTACGTCAACGTGCGACTATCGAGGTAGGGGTTCTTGAGTTCGTTGTTTTCTTTTTATTTGACATTCCTCAAGACTTGACGAAGAACGCTCAAGTTCCGACGAAGAACGCCGCTCCGCTCTTCTTCGTCTTCCGTGTCAACGAGAGAGAACACCGCTTCTTCCTCGGACAACCTTCGTCGGCGTACAAGGATTCGCCAACGACGTATCACATCGGACGCACCTCTTCATCATCGGATTTGACGAACGACGACCGCGACGCCCGACCTCCGCGACGTTGTCTTCCGCGGACGTTGACGAATCCTCGAACTTATACCCAAGGTAGGGGTTGTTGTTTTATTGATTATTTATTCCATTCTTGATCGTGGATTTAGCATGTCTAAACGTGAGGCAACTGGATATTTTTTAAGTTGTGTTATTATTTAACGTGAGGGGGGCCAGACCGCATGAACACGGCCGAACCCCCCTCCATCGTTCATGTTGTTTATTCTTGCGGGCAGAAGCAAGGTGGCGTGGTGCCGTCGCACCACCCGGATAATTGTACGTTTAACTTACGCGACGCCGTCGCGCGCGCACCATGGAAGAAACAACAAGAACGCGACGCCGTCGCGCCGCGTTGAAAGAAATCGAGGTGTGGCGGAGGGGCGCGGTGCCGTCGCACCGCGCCGGATGACGAATTCCGCGGCCGGTTCCGGGCCGCCGCGAATTGATAGGACCGGCGGCCGGGCCGCTGGCGTCGGAAGCCGAAGAGGGGGACCAGATTTTTCCGGTCCCGTTGGAGAAAACCGGTCGGCCAGCTGGCCGGCCGGATTGAATTAAACCGGGGGAAATTAATCCCCCGGACAGCACACAAAAACCCCCCTCATTATGAGGGGGGCGGTTTCTTGAGGGGGGGGGGGGGGGGGGCAGGCGGCTCCCCCGTTTCCTGCCAATCAAGCCCCCCACGTGGGGGGGGGGGGGGTTTGCAAAAAGGGGCGCGACATATAGCCGCGCCGTTTTTTCAATCCGCGGGGGATTGACTCCCCCCGCGCTGCCTCCGTGCAGCGCCAGGCCGCCGCGGCCGCCGCGCCGCCGGCCGGCCGACCGGCCGGGCCGGGTCGGACCCGGGTCGACCCGGTTCGGACCGACCCAGGGGGGGTTGGGCCGGGTCGACCCGGACCCGGACCCCCCGTTTCGAATCTTTTTCGGTATTTTGGCCATAACTTGAGCCTCGGACCTCCGATCGACGAACCGTCTATGGAAACGCGATCCTTGGATCGAGACGGTCGTTTCGGTATATCGCACTCAAGGTTTCGGTTTACTTTGAGTTCGGCCGGGTTGGTTCGTTCACGAAACCAACCGGGCCCTCGGAGCGGAAACGCTCATATCTTGAGCTACGGACGTCCGATTGACGTGCCGTCAGCCGTGTTGTGTTCCTCTTAGTGAGACAGATCTTTTGGCATACTCCGCCCAAGGTTTGGACGCAGGTGGAGTACGGTCGGGTTGGTTTTGTCTTAAAAGCCAACCGGGCCCCGGGGACGAAAATGCCAATAACTCTCAGACCGGGCGTCCGATCGACGCGCCGTCTGTTGCGTTGAGTTCCTGTTGACGATACGGAACTTTTGGATACATCAACTCTGGACTTTGTGACAGTTGATGTATCAGCCTCTCGGCTCGTGGAGCGGACCCTCCGAACGAGCTTGCTGTGTGCGGGAACCCTAGTGCTGGCTGCGACTGTTACTGTGACTACTACTGCTACTACTGCTACTGTGACTGCGGTGACGACAGTACAGAGATCCTGTGTGGATTCGATGACGACGACTACAGCACTCAGTGATCCTACGTGGATCAGTGCTACCGATCCTGTGTGGGCCCGATCCTGTGTGGGTCTTGCGGTGAGTATCTACAGGTCCTGTGTGGGCCCGATCCTGTGTGGGTCTTGCGGCGACTATCTACAGGTCCTGTGTGGGCCCGATCCTGTGTGGGTCTTGCGGTGACTATCTACAGGTCCTGTGTGGGCCCGATCCTGTTTGGGTCTTTGCGGTACTTATCTACAGGTCCTACGTGGGCCCGATCCTGTGTGGGTCTTTTGCGGGGGTTAGTTACCTATCGATCCTTCGTGGGTCCGACGACTTAGATGGATCAGAGATCATCTTTATCGTCCTTTGAAGATGTATTCCTGTGTGAGATGAATCTGTTGCTTTCCTGTGTGGATTGTGTTGTGCAATCCTGTGTGGATTACGTTTTGCTTTCCTGTGTGGAATACGTTTACTTTCCTGTGTGGACTGAGTTGTACTTGGGCTCGGAGGTTGGAGCGTATTTGAAATTGATGACTTAGGTATATGTATGGGCATATACCTAAGCAGTGTCGGTTATTACTTCGTGTTTGTTCTTTTCTTTGTGGTTTATCCTTTGTGGATTTGAGAGACCTTCAGGGGTCTCGGGGTCCCTACTGAGTAGCTTATACTCACCCCTGCACGGGCTTTGCCCGCACTACGTTGTGTTGGTTGCAGACGACGGACAGCGTTGACCTTAGTTGAGGCTTGCAGAGCGGGACGGTACCCGGAGGTGGACCACTGGACGGGACGTACTCGGAGCGGACGGCGGGACCCGTGGAGCAGTGGAGCTATCTGTACCCACCCTTCAGGTGGGATTTCTAGTGGACAGCTCGGTGTAGCGGCTTTACTTTTCAGTTGCTGTTCTCCCTTTCGAGTTGTACTTTACTTTCAGTCTGGGTTTGTATACTGGCCCATTTACTTTTCCGCACTTTCAGTTGTACTCTGCTTTTGCTTAGTGTTTACTTTCCGCTTGCTTACTCTGTGGTGTTTGTTTACTTTACAAAGGCAATGCCTTCCTTTTTTACCGGGATTTACGCCTTGGTGCTAGTCGCCAGCCCCTGGCCTATGGAAGGCGGTCTTCGGGTAGTCACGACACGGACCCCGAGGGCGGGTCGTGACAAATTGGTATCAGAGGAGTTCGGTTCTACCGCGAACTCTGATATTTTCTATGTGAAGCAATAATGTTTAGCGTATTGAGTGTGGTTATTAGTCCAGGGAGTCCAGTGTTGGTGCGGCGGCCGACGTATCCGTACACCAGGACCCTGACTTCTGATTTCCGACTTAATGCACAAAAACATTGATTGCGTGTGTGTTTCAAATTTTTCTTTGTGTCAGCTCACCAGGTATACTGTTTGACCGTGGCGCACCTGTTTCCTTTCAGGATGGCCCCACGACGGCAGCCAGCAAGGGTTCCGAGAGTCGAGTGTGACGACAGCCCACCGAGCAACGAGGCTTCGGTGCGGGGCCCTTTGTCAGCAGTGGCACCGGCGGTAGCACTACCCGCCGAGCCCCCGATGTTTCCAGCACCAGCCGCTGACGATGCACGTCGCCTCAGCGCACTGCATGAGTTTCAGCGCCAGCGACCGCCCAGGTTTCGCGGGGAGACGGATCCCCAGGCAGCAGAGGACTGGCTGGAGGCAGTGGTACGAGTGTTTAGGCTAGTGAGGACACCAGCAGACCTCATGGTGATCCTCGCTGCGAGCCTACTACACGCAGCAGCTGGACGATGGTGGAGCTTGATGCTCCAGGTGCACGATGAGGCATCTCTACTTTGGACGGACTTTGAGAGCCTCTTCCGCTCGGAGTTCGTCCCAGCCACCCTTCGTGCGGTGCGTATCCAGGAGCTTCTACAGCTGCGGCAAGGCAGCATGACAGTCTCTCAGTACTCGGTGAGATTTACCGATCTCTCGCGCTACTCGACCGACATGGTACGAGACCCATTCTTCCGGGCCCGGACCTTCGAGAAGGGTTTGAGACACGAGATCAGGGCATCGCTGATCTCCCTCAGCATACCGACTCAGACAGGAGTACTGGAGCGGGCCCTTCTGATCGAGAGCTTCCTTGCTGAGTCTACACCAGCATAGAGACCCACCGCAGGGCGGCACGTAGCGGAGTCTTCGGTAGCAGGTAGCCGACAGATGACTCAGGGGTCTAGACAGAAAAGACCTTCAGGCAGACGACCTCAGGGCACTGGCTCAGCAGTGCAGGGCACACAGCGTGGAGCCAGTATTTTGAGTGGAAGACAGTGCTTTGCATGCGGCGGGCAAGGCCACATGGCTTGTGACTGCCCGACCCGCCATGCGGAGGAGCAGAAGACGGTTGAGGAACCACCTAGGCAGAGGCAGAGGTTCGACCGTGGCGGTCTGCAGGGAGGAGGCGGACGAGGAAGAGGAGCTGGCCGAGCAGCAGGTGGTGGACGACGCTTTGAGGCTCTACCACCACCACCACCAGGAGGTCAACCCCGACCGCAGGGGAGAGCTCAGCTTCAGGCAGCCGAGGCCTTCGATCATGGAGCTCTGGGAGCCGATGGACAGGAGCAGAACTAGTGGATACATCCTTTGTACTTCTGGTTCCTTGTTGCTTTTGTGTAGCGTCTTGTATTATGAGCTGAAATAATTAAAGACGCTTACCTTTGTGATATTTCGTTCCTGTCCTCTTTCGTGATGTTACTAAGAGGTTCCAGTTTTGGCTGTTAACTTGACCCTCACTTGTGAGACATCTACTAGAGGAGACCCAGTTACCACACACTGATGCCGACAGTGTGACTCAACCCTTGGAGGCGATAGTAACAGTTGGATCTCTTAGTAGTAGCGTCGAGGCCTTACGATGTAATCCTTGGTATGGATTAGTATCATCCATGTTAGGATTGACTGTATTAGGCGAAGAATGTGGTTCATCCAGGGGATGAGACCAGATTTCTCTTTTCGGCAAAGAAGAAATCTTGCAGCTCTTGTGGGACCTGTGATGGTCCAGGCCTCGACAAAGAAGGTCCAGGTCATCCAGGAGCGGATGAGTACAGCTCAGAGCCGGCATAAGTCATATGCTGACAGGAGGCGGAGGCCACTAGAGTTCGAGGATGGCGTCTTCTTGCGGGTCTCACCTCGACGTGGTATTCGGAGTTTTGGCCGAGGCGGCACGTTATCTCCGCACTTCATCGGACCCTTCCAGGTCCTCAGCAGGGTTGCCGAGGCGGCTTATCACCTTGCTCTACCACCTCAGTTGCACCGGGTGCACGACGTCTTCCACGTATCTCAGCTGAGGAGATACGTGCACGACCCGACGCACATCATTGACCATGGGGAGCTTGACGTTGACGATGGGGCGACTTTTACGGAAGTCCCGGTGGAGATAGAGGATCGACAGGAGCGGGTCCTGCGTGGGCGATCGATTCCTCTTGTGTGCATCAGATGGCAGCACGGGAATCTCCAGGATAGCACATGGGAGCGGGAGGCTCAGATGCGTGCTCAGTACCCTCATTTGTTTCCCTAGTTTTTGATGTATCTTTACGGGGACGTAAAGCCCTGATGTGGGAGTAATGTAAAGACCCGTAAAATTCAAGGGAAATTTTTTTCTTAATTTTCTTTAGAATTTTACAAGAGCGCGGTTTCAGACGGCACCTGATTCCGAGGCCCGGAGTGCCCAGAATCTTTTTCCGAAGGTTGGCTCGGGTACGTTCAGTGAACGAACGAGCGGGAATTTCTAACTTTTGATCCGGTGATCGGAATTGAAATTCGAGGGCACCGATGAACTCGCAGTGCCGATATTCGCTTAAAGAGACCTTTTCGGGAGTTGCGTTTGTTTCGGGTTGAGAGTTAGTTTTTCGGAGATTAGAATAAGTTAAATAAGAATATGTAAACACAATTTTTATTTAAACTTAACAGTTAACTTCTCTCAAAGGAAGTTAGGTGTGGGACCCACACCCACTTAACCTCCCTTGAGAGGATTAAGTGTGGAGGGGCCCACACGAAACCTAACATTACATCTTCCCTCAAACTCCCTTAACCCATCTTTAATTAACATGACAATTTGTTAATTAATGTGGAGTTATCTTTTTTATGAATTTCAAACTTTTGAAATTCTAGTGTGTTGTTGTGTTAATAAAATAAGATAGAGTCTTATTTTATTTTGGGTTTTAGTTTTGTCTCCTTGAGAGAGTTGGGAAGGTTCTTCTTGTTTCTTCATCTTCTTCAACCTCGACAAAGAACACGAAGAACGCCGTTCTTCAACGAAGAACTTCTTCGCCGAAGAACACGGTTCTTCTGCGACGCCATATCCGCGACGTGACGTTCTTCTTCCGCAACATCTCTTCCGCGACGGTTTTCCGCGACGAACGCCATCGACAACGACTCTTCCTCCGACGTCAAAGGAATCGACACCGATATTCCACGACTACGTCAACGTGCGACTATCGAGGTAGGGGTTCTTGAGTTCGTTGTTTTCTTTTTATTTGACATTCCTCAAGACTTGATGAAGAACGCTCAAGTTCCGACGAAGAACGCCGCTCCGCTCTTCTTCGTCTTCCGTGTCAACGAGAGAGAACACCGCTTCTTCCTCGGACAACCTTCGTCGGCGTACAAGGATTCGCCAACAACGTATCACATCGGACGCACCTCTTCGTCATCGGATTTGACGAACGACGACCGCGACGCCCGACCTCCGCGACGTTGTCTTCCGCGGACGTTGACGAATCCTCGAACTTATACCCAAGCTAGGGGTTGTTTTTTTATTGATTATTTATTCCATTCTTGATCGTGGATTTAGCATGTCTAAACGTGAGGCAACTGGATATTTTTTAAGTTGTGTTATTATTTAACGTGAGGGGGGCCAGACCGCATGAACACGGCCGAACCCCCCTCCATCGTTCGTGTTGTTTATTCTTGCAGGCGGAAGCAAGGTGGCGTGGTGCCGTCGCACCATGCGGATAATTGTACGTTTAACTTACGCGACGCCGTCGCGCGCGCACCATGGAAGAAACAACAAGAACGCGACGCTGTCGCGCCGCGTTGAAAGAAATCGAGGTGTGGCGGAGGGGCGCGGTGCCGTCGCACCACGCCGGATGACGAATTCCGCGGCCGGTTCCGGGATGCGGCGAATTGAGAAGACCGGCGGCCGGGCCGCCGGCGTCGGAAGCCGAAGAGGGGACCGGATTTTTCTGGTCCCGTTGGAGAAAACCGGCCGGCCAGCTGGCCGGCCGGATGGAATTAAACCGGGGGAAATTAATCCCCCGGCCAGCACACAAAAACACCCCTCATTATGAGGGGGGGGGGGGCAGGCGGCTCCCCCGTTTCCTGCCAATCAAGCCCCCCACGTGGGGGGGGGGGAGTTTGCAAAAAGGGGCGCGGCATATAGCCGCGCCGTTTTTTCAATCCGCGGGGGATTGACTCCCCCCGTGCTGCCTCCGTGCGGGGCCGGGTCGGACCCGGGTCGGGTCGACCCGGTTCGGACCGACCCAGGGGGGGGGGGGGTCGGGTCGGGTCGGCCCGGACCCGGACCCCCCGTTTCAAATCTTTTTCGGTATTTTAGCCATAACTTGAGCCTCGGACCTCCGATCGACGAACCGTCTGCGGAAACGCGATCCTTGGATCGAGACGGTCGTTTCGGTATATCGCACTCATGGTTTCGGTTTACTTTGCGTTCGGCCGGGTTGGTTCGTTCACGAAACCAACCGGGCCCTCGGAGCGGAAATGCTCATATCTTGAGCTACAGATGTCCGATTGACGTGCCGTCAGCCGTGTTGTGTTCCTCTTAGTGAGACAGATCTTTTGGCATACTCCGCCCGAGGTTTGGACGCAGGTGGAGTACGGTCGGGTTGGTTTTTCCTTAAAAGCCAACCGGGCCCCGGGGACAAAATGCCAATAACTCTCAGACCGGGCGTCCGATCGACGCGACGTCTGTTGCGTTGAGTTCCTGTTGACGATACAGAACTTTTGGATACATAAACTCTGGACTTTGTGACAGTTTATGTATCAGCCTCTCGGCTTGTGAAGCGGACCCTCCGAACGAGCTTGCTGTGTGCGGGAACCCTAGTGCTGGCTGCGACTGTTACTGTGACTACTACTGCTACTACTGCTAATGTGACTGCGGTGACGACAGTATAGAGATCCTGTGTGGATTCGACGACGACGACTACAGCACTCAGCGATCCTACGTGGATCAGTGCTACCGATCCTGTGTGGGCCCGATCCTGTGTGGGTCTTGCGGTGACTATCTACAGGTCCTGTGTGGGCCCGATCCTGTGTGGGTCTTGCGGTGAATATCTACAGGTCCTGTGTGGGCCCGATCCTGTGTGGGTCTTGCGGTGACTGTCTACAGGTCCTGTGTGGGCCCGATCCTGTGTGGGTCTTTGCGGTACTTATCTACAGGTCCTACGTGGGCCCGATCCTGTGTGGGTCTTTTGCGGGGGTTAGTTACCTATCGATCCTTCGTGGGTCCGACGACTTAGATGGATCAGAGATCATCTTTATCGTCCTTTGAAGATGTATTCATGTGTGAGCTGAATCTGTTGCTTTCCTGTGTGGATTGTGTTGTGCAATCCTGTGTGGATTACGTTTTTCTTTCCTGTGTGGAATACGTTTACTTTCTTGTGTGGACTGAGTTGTACTTGGGCTCGGAGGTTGGAGCGTATTTGAAATTGATGACTTAGGTATATGTATGGGCATATACCTAAGAAGTTTCGGTTATTACTTCGTGTTTGTTCCTTTCTTCGTGGTTTATCTTTTGTGGATTTTAGAGACCTTCAGGGGTCTCGGGGTCCCTACTGAGTATCTTATACTCACCCCTGCACGGGCTTTGCCCGCACTACGTTGTGTTGGTTGTAGACGATGGACAGTGTTGACCTTAGTTGAGGCTTGCAGAGCGGGACGGTACCCGGAGGTGGACCACTGGACGAGACGTGCTCGGAGCGGACGGCGGGACCCGTGGAGCAGTGGAGCTATCTGTACCCACCCTTCAGGTGGGATTTCCAGTGGATAGCTCGGTGTAGCGGCTTTACTTTTCAGTTGTTGTTTTCCCTTTCGAGTTGTACTTTACTTTCAGTCTGGGTTTGTATACTGGCCCATTTACTTTTCCGCACTTTCAGTTGTACTCTGCTTTTGCTTAGTGTTTACTTTCCGCTTGCTTACTCTGTGGTGTTTGTTTACTTTACAAAGGCAATGCCTTCCCTTTTTACCGGGATTTACGCCTTGGTGCTAGTCGCCAGCCCCTGGCCTATGGAAGGCGGGCTTGGGGTAGTCAAGGCACGGACCCCGAGGGAGGGTCGTGACAATATAACAATGAATATTAATGTGCTTAAACAATGTTATCCAATGAAGAAAGATATGTGGATTTTGAATTTAAAATAAAAAACTATTTTTCCATTGTTTAAAGAGACCATGTATGGTAGATCAGATGCATTAGAAACACTAATATAGTTAGAGGGAAGTCTATATTTAAATATGATAACATGATCAGGGTATGAAATTAATGGCTATAAATTTCATATAATATATCAATATAACACAAGTGTAGTTAAAAATTGTAGTTTATTAGAGTTTGTAGAAGTAATCCATTTTAAAGTGAAAAAGAGAAAAACCCAATCATCACATCAACTGCATATTATTGGGTCATTAAAGAAATATGGGGGGTTTATTACATAAAATTTCAAGTTACAATGTTTAAATTCAAATGTTTTATTGGAAACAACATCGCGAAACATAGTGAATTTGGAATGACACTAATTATTCTGAAAAAATTGGAATACACAGCTGATCGTTTTTTCATGACAACACATTCAATAAGAAATTTCTATGTTCTTGAACAATTTTTATGTAGTAGAGTGTTTTTTTACAATGGAAAGAATAATATTTTGGTGATGATAAACATGAATCAGATGCTAATTTATGTGAGATCCCAACTTCCAAGTAATCTTTCATAGATAATACTGATGAAAACATTGCAGACAAGGTTTGTGCTATACAGAATGATCAGGATAACAGAATTTGATAAAAAATCTATTAGTGAATTCCTAATATTACATGTAACATAAGTTTATTTTTAGTTTACATTTTCAAATTTCATAAAATGTTGGATATTTTAATTTTATTTTATTTAGGAAAACATTTATTATAACTAATAAGAAAAAATTAACGTTTATATTAATTTTTTTTATTTTATGATTTATATCTTTAGGTTCAATATTTATTAATTGATGTCTATTTGAAAAAATTATTTTAAATTTAATATTTTAAATAAATGAAAAAATATTGTACCAGAGTATATTAAAAAAATATTTTTCATATAAAAAATGATTTATTAGTTTGGAGAATTATTTATATTCACACACCATTTTTTGTTTTGTTTTCATTAATTAAGGTCATTTCATATCTCATTAAAATGTTTATAAATTTAGTTAAATATAAAAAAATTAATAAAAATGTTTTCAGTTAAGTTTAATTTATTTTTTATTTGATAATTGTTTTCTTATTTACATTTTTATGTAATAGTTGTATATTTATATTTGTGTAGATATTGATTCCCTATTTGATTTATTAGAAAAAGATAGATCAATTAGTCGATCCACCACAAACATCTAGATATGATAATACTCATAAATTTTGTGAGGAACGTACACATTCTCTAGTTGATGTTCCTTCTCATAATTCATTATAGGAGACATTTACTTCCATAGGGGAAAAAGAGTTTGAAGGTTGGAAAATGTTTCCACACACATTTACAAAAATTAAAAGTTGATCAAAGCTAGTTGCATAGGATACCATTAGATATTGATGTTAAAGATATTACAACAGGTCCAAATTCCATACAATTCCAAACTTTTATAAAATAGAAAGTAAAAAAATATAATTTCGTTTTTTTGATTGTTGATTTGAAAAGTGTTGAGAAATTTAAAATAACCGACTTCTGGTAGAATATTTTGTTTAGAAATTTTTTTATTAGTTATGTTATCCTGAAATGTTTATAGTAATATATGTTCCCCCTTATTATCAGATGAAATATTTTATACCTAATACTGGAGTCGGCAAGATGAAATTTTTGTCATTGGCTGCTAGGAGAAATAGGGATTTTTAGTCAACCATCACACCAAATTTTTTTTGTTCATGGAAAACATAATAATACCTGTGATATATATATATATATATATATATTTACTGATAAAGATACATGGAATAATGTTTTTTTAAAGAAGATGATGGGAATAATTTCTTATGCGAAATGTTACCTTTTAGATGTTTTTATATTAATGAATATATTAATGATTTCTTTATTCTTAATTTACGTGAATTTTGGATATATCATCAAGATATATAATATATAAATGTATAAAATCATAAGTTATATCAGGTAGGGTATACATTATTGTAAGAACAAATAATAGTAGTAAAATTTAAAAAACTAAGAGCCAAGTCTTCAAGTTTAGTAGAGGTTGACCATACTCCCCATACTAGACATGAAAAATAAAAGATAGATCATATGAGAATAAAGGACAATATCTTATGGAAGAATCTATGGTTGTATATGAGATTATTTTAAGAAATTTACATTCTTTATTTATTTAAATTAAATTAATTCTTTATATATTGTGATACATTATAAATATTTTTAAATATTCCATACAAGATTATCATGAGTATTAGAACACACAAGGATTATTTATAGATGATTCTATGAAGCATATTTTTTCTACAATATTTGGAATGCCTTAACTCCCAAGACATGTACGAGGATACCTGGCAGGTGTATCTATAAAAAAGTGTTTCCAAATTCTAAATCTTATTCAATAGAAGATGTCTCTAAAAATAGAATCATTGGAAGTTGATGTTCAAGATATTTGTGTGATGATAGAGGATATAAACATAACATCAATACAATCTATGTTTTATGAGATACAATGATAGTTATATACTGTTAATCCTACTCCTCTACCTCTATAGTTAGGTCATACTACTACTAATTATCTTACCCTTACGCCTTCTCCTATAAAACCCACTCGATCATATCTAAATCCTACAACCCCTCCTCTATAGATTAATAGTTATAATCAGTTATATGTTGATGATCCCCAAAATATTGTTTCAAATGAGAGGATATTTTATATTTCAGATACTATTAATCATCAACATATAGTGATAGAGCATCATAGAGTCACAATACTAGATATTATAAATTGAACATAAATAATACAATTTCTTATAGATGATGTGAGTACTATTGGAAAAATTATTGACCATTTTTTAGTTTTAAGATATAGTCTTTTTCAACATATTACCATTGTGGTATGTGTATATTTTATATTTTTTTTTTCATTTTTCTATTAAAATTGTTTCAAAATTTTTATTTTTTTTATTTATCTATTTTTTATTGGAATACATTAATGGTAAAGAAGTACTATATATAAAACAAAAAATACAATGTTTTATGACTTATGATATAAATTTTACTAGTCTTAATCTATTTTCATCATATTGATATCTATTATTGGATGTTTATGAGATTCATATTTTTTTGGTGTTTGTGATATTTCAATGATATTAGTTCTTTTGGAATATGATATCAATGAGCTTATAACTAGAGAAAAGTTTTGAATCCCCATGAAGCACATTTTTTCCATGTAAGTCAATTAACAAAATTTTTCCATTCATTTAAATTGTCGAAAATCTATACCTATGTTTTATTTGTGTTAAGTATCTTTACACAATTTGTAGAAAACAAAAAGTACATAATTATATGGACTTATGTATTGAAATTTTATTTCACACATATAATGGAAAATGATTGTTGTAGAAACAATAGATTATATCGTTGGAAGATTTCAAAATAATGAAATTATTCATTGTTTGATGTGTCCCTATCATTAAAAGTATGAACGATATTTATCACAATGTGTTATATATCACTAAACATAATCAAAAATGACATTAAATTTTCTTTTATATCAGTGGAAATTGGATATTTGGTGTTTTTTTAAAGGGGAAGAAACTATACTAGCTATGCTCTATCCATTTTGAAGTGAGATATTATTTTATTAATGTATTTAAGATGTATGTTTGAATATTTTAATACATTTTTAAATTATAAAGAGATAAATTTATTTTATTCTTATTAATTTTCAAATAGGGATTGATATTTTTTTATAGAGATGATAAGAAATAAATATTTCGAGATCAAATATATAAAAGATAAGGTGAATTTTCATTTAAAATTTCTAATTTTTTTGATATTTTACATAAAAATGTTAATTTGAGTTGAAAAATTCTTTTAAATAACATTGTAATCAACAAGAATGGGTACGTGAATGTGGAAACTATGCTTTAAGATTTATGTAAAAAATAATTTGTACTGGAATAGTTACAAAGTCATAAAAGAAATATTTATTTATAAATTGTTCCTTAGTATTTCATTTTTTTATTCAAAATACAAGTTAAAATCATTTTTATTAATTTTTTGGATTTTTTATGACCCTCGGCCTTATCGTTCACATGTTTTGAGACACTTGTAATTTGTATGGGAGAATCATTTCACATGTTGTATTGAATTTTATTTTATTTTTAATATATATTTTAAACTAGAAATTTTTAATTATAAGTGTCTGGTTTGATATGTTTATGCTGGTTATGTTATTTTTTTTTTCTTATTTCTATTGGTGAGGGAAAAATTGAAAAAAAATTATTAATAAAAAATTTATTTTTCACATCATTTATTTCAAAACTGATGTGAAAAATGTTCAAAAAAATTATTTAAAATGTCTATTTTTTAACCAACATTAAAAAATTAGTTACAAATTCTATTGCAATTACATAGCATGATAACCAATGTTAAAAAGAAAAAAAATCTAAAGTGAAATATCAATTCTTATAGGAGTGGAACATACCAAATCAGATGACTATATTTAGTGGTGTTTTTTAAAAACACCAGTAAAAAAATATGTGGAAGTTTATTATTTTCCACTATGTTTAAAAAAACATCTAACTATATCATTGAAATACCATTACTAGTTGACTCAATGTTGAGTAATGCGTTCAAAACCTATACTAATTAAGAGAAACTGTTACCAAATAGATATTTCATGGTAATACTAAAAATTAATTGTGAATTAATATTAACCATTGGTGAAAAAATTGTTGATGCAGCAATTCAAGAAATTTATATAAAAAATCATGGAATAATAAAGCGGTGGTTAAAATTTCCATCAATCATTAAAATAACATCAATAAGGATTATATTTCCTATAGTTTCTTTTGTATCATGCATATATAACTTATCTCATATTTCCATTCACATGTTATATTTTATATAAATGAATGTTTGTTTAATTATTTAGTTTTTTTTGGTTTAATTAATTTATTATTATTATTAAGGGTTAATATTGTTTTTTCTTATATTGATACCCTTGGAAGTTATGCCCATATATGATGTCCAAGAACACACAATAACTTTATGACAACTTTGTTTAAGTATGATTATCTGATAGTCAGGCTACCATGTTACAAAATGTTGTCAATGTGTGAAAATGGAAATTGGTCAGTGGTAGGAGGTGGTAAAATTGTTGGAACATAATAAGTAACACAAAAATAGACTTTATTAATCTATTTATGGTGTAAGATCAATTTAATTGTTAAGTATGATAATGATCGGTGTCAGTCAACCCCCCATTGGGTTTCATTTTCTTTAATTTTACAGTGGAATGGTCTCTAAATCATTATAGATCAAGTTATGCAATGGTTATTTTGATTTTAATAAATCATAAATTATTTTAAATTTATCTTACGCCTCTAAAAAATCTTTAGTCATTTATATAAAGGTTATTCATGGTAATATTATTTAATGAAACATTATTGATATCTCCTGAAAAGTTTCCATTTCCTGATATATGTTATTTGTAGTCCTTTATTAACTGATTGAGTGATCTATATATTCATGTATGTATTTTCGTATATAAATATAGATAGAGAGATGTGTATATATTTTTCTTGAAAATATGCTATTAAATCTTTAACAAGATGATGTATTTTCAAATAATTCAAAAAGGGATTTCCCATGATCTTAAATGAGACAAGATATTTATAAACGTGTTTTAAGATTTTTATAGGTATAAATAATTTCATTGTCACATTTTTTATATTTTTTTATAATCACTAAAAATATTTAAAATATATTTTTAAAATAAAGGTTTCAGATGTAGTCCTTTTTAAATATGATAATTTGAATAGTTTTACTCACAACTTGTATTACTTTGAAGTTATTACATAATTTGTATTTTAGTTGATGGATTTATGGTTTATGATTTTTTTCTATTAAAACCAACATTTATTTCATTAGGATACCATAAAATTAAATAACACTTACATTAGATTAAATGTCTCTAAATAAGGTTCATATATAAAAATAAATGACTTATTTCAGTGGAGATATAATTATAAATGTGTTGCCAATATATTTTATTAACTAATGAGTTTTTACTATATAATCATTATTTGATTTTGTTTATGGGTAAATATATTCATAATATATTTATCAGAAAACTATTTTGTGGAGTATGTTGAAATGGACTATATTTTGATTGATTTGTTGTTTTTATTTATATTTTGTATTAAACAAAAGAATTAGAGATTTACGATTTTATGAAAACTGTATTTTTTATTTAAATAATCTATGAATATCTTTTTAGGAATGTATGAATGTTAAATTTTGAAATTCATTTAAAACTGTTATTCTTGTAAGAAAGTTATTTTGGTATGCTTAGTTCAAAAATAAAGTGATTCATCTAATAATTCAGTTAAAAAAATTATTTTAAAACCAACTATCATGGAAATTTTGATGTAATTTCCTGGATGATTGTTTTCTTTTAATGCTTTATAATTTTTGGGTATGTGTGTTTGAATTTATATATTTGTGTGTAATGTTGTTTTAAAAAATTTATTCTGTTTTATGTGGGATTATTATTATTTTTAAAATAATCACCATTATCACATTATTTATGCTTTAAAATTTTTATCCATGGTAACTTCTTGGATTGAATCATTTTTTTATGAGAATAGAATAATGTAGTTTTTAAATTAAAACCTTGTTTTCTGATGTTTACAATTTAATAACATGATATGTTTGGTTTATTTTCATTATAAAAATATTTTTAAAAGAGGTAAAATTCAGTTTAGAATATTTTGATTTGATATTTATCTAAATTTAATAAAATTTTAATGATATAAACTTTAGTTTTCTTGAAACTAATTGTTTTTCTATGTTTTAGAAAAGAATTTTTTAATACACTTGCAATCGATTATTTTATAATACCTTATTTGTTTGGGACTCAATTTTGTGTGTGATGGCATACATTATATCTCATTTTATGGATAAGGATGTTTTGATTTTTATTTATTTGTATATACTGAAATGTTTATGATTTCACAAATTCATTTTTATGAGATATATTTTCTTATTTTCAAAAAGAGTTATCTGGAAAATGAATTAAATTCCCTTTTTACATTAGTGTTTATATTTTTTTGGTTTTGAAAATTGGTTGTATTATGTGTGTAAAAATTTAATTTTAGTATGTGTTTGGATTGAGGACCTTGATGTAAAATTTTGTTTTTTATATTGTTTATAGAATGTTTGAAGTGTATGGTTTTGTTTAGAAGTTATATGGGTTTGAAATTTGTAATTAAACTTGGAACTATATGAATTATGACTATATATGTATAATGGGAAATAGTTTTATGGATTATTCATGTGAATTATACATGTTGTATATATGTTTGTTGAATATCTAAAATATTTATGATATTTTCTAAAGGGATATGCGAATAAATGGGAAATATCATTGAATGATTCTTTTAGAAGCTAAAAAAATCATTAACATGTGGGTTTTAGTGTTTATGATGTCTTAAAAAATATGATGTCAAAATTATGAGGAATGGGTGATAAATAGTAATTTCAATTATAAGAATACTTTTATAGAGAAAATAAATATTTAGTGTATTGTTCTAGGAACCATGGAACTAAAATATTTCATTCTAGTCATGAATGCGTAGTCTATGCATAGCTCTTCATTTAACCATGTATTTTTTCAAAACATTCTAGATTTTGTTTCATGGACTGTGCATGCTCTTGTGAATATCCATAGTATTATTCAAGGTAAAACATTCCTAGAAATAATTTTTACCCTACATTAATAATATGAAATCTTTTATACATTATGCATGGTCCTTGGGTAGAATTGATATCTTAAAAAAATTTAGAAATAATAAATCTTCTTGAAATTAGTATAACAATTTATCCAGGTTTAAGTTTGGGTTATGCTTGTTTTAAAATCAAAAATAATAAATTATTATACAAATTTTATGATATTATTACATATAATATAATTTTTCTTAATCTAAATACATTTAAAAGATTTTCAAATATGTGTTTAAAGTTAAGTTCCCCAATTTTCCATGTTTGGTGGAAATTTTTATTAATAAAAGTGGACCCTTATTTTTTGACTTTGTTACGTGTTTTTATTCATAATTTTATTTTCATATACATTTTTATTTATATGTTAAATAATGTTATTAAATGTGTTAAATTTTATAAACAAGGTAGTCGTATCAAAGAACATTTATATTTTTGAGAAAAAGATGTTTTAAAATATAACATTTATTTAATATTGAAATAAAATGGGAATTAGATGATAGATAAATTTTATTTAGATGATGATTTACATGGTGTTTTATTATGGTTGGGATTAATCATGTTGGAATGAAACACTGAAGTTAGAATTTTTAATTGTGGGTTTTCTCATTAAATAATGATTAAGTTTATTATATTGTAAATATGTACTAATTGATGATTCAATATTTTCTAAAATAAAATTATGAATTCATAAATAAAAATATAATATGGATTTTGATGGTATAAATCATTATGGTAAGGATGATACTGACACCCCAATTTATAAATTCTGAATATATATAAGTATATTGACCTTTTTGAGATAAAAGTAGTATAATTATTAATATTATATAAATTTATGGACAATTTATAGTTTTTACATTATCCTGAGTCCCTGAATGGTGATCATGAAAAGGAAAAATTTATAAGGTAGTAGGTATATGGTGGTCCATAGACCATGAAAATTGACAATAGGTTATAGAATATTGACCATAAACATTGGTATTCATATTGAGATGTCCCAAGACTCTATTATTGATTTATGGATTATATAATTTTTTTATTGATTATATATTAATATTATATAATTTGAGAAATGTGATTCAAATATTATAGTTTATTTCTTTATAAAACAAAACATTCTATGATGCACTATGATTTTTATTTATTAATTATTATATTTCATAATTTTAAAATATTTGATATTGAAATAATTTAATGACAGATTTTATATGTTAACTTATGTTTTGATATAGTTATAATTATAATTATTATACCTTTCTATTATAATTGTTTTAGTTATTATATATAGTAATAATAACAATAACAACAACAATAACAACAATAATGATGATGATAATATTTATATACTGTTATTTGGTGGTACAGGTAAATGAAACAATGGACTCACATGCATACACACCTATATTATGGCCTAATACACTGGGATAATAACATCGTAAAGGGGTTTCCAAGCTCCAATTACCCTTTTTTACACAAGGTCGGACGTCTTAAAAATAATGGCCCAATGGAGATACAAACAAGGGTTCAAGACCTTGAAAATGGCTTATAATGTGGGTTTTAAATTTTTTCAAGCATCTATAGTTCCTTCAATAATACATGATATAGTGTCTTAGAAAATTTTCTTCTATCATGATTTAAATTAATGATTCTTGTACATAAACACCCACCCCAGACCACTCAACAGTGGATATTTCCAAATAACACTACAAAATTATAATCAATGTAATTTTTAACTGGATATCCCAAGTGGCTAGGAAAATAATATCACATAATCAATATATTTTTATAAAGGGTAGGATCCTTTAGGACTACCTAATAACTTCTTTAAAAGGTTTCAACCATCTAAGGGATAATGGGATGGAAACATTAAAGTATATCTAGATGTTAGTAATGACTTTTATATAGGAAGTTAGGATTTAATATTCACTATTTTGACCAATTTTTTCTACTTTGACAGATTCATCAATCCAGTGATTAATATTTTCTCTTTAGCTATAATTTCTATAATTTCAAATGCATAAATTTTTTAATATTTTTCATGAAATTAGGGAGTTTAGAAAGGGTATCCTCTCTCTATAATAATATTTATAATTTATGAAGACAATCATAGTAGATGAATTTCAGAAATGGTTATTAAAGGGAATATAAAGATGATATAAGCTTATTGAGGTCTGGTTGCACCTTACCACTTACATTATATTGATGATATTATAATATTTATGAAGGGGGATAGAAATAATACTAAATTTGTAAAAATCATCTTAAACAATATGAATAAGTATTATAATAATTATTTATATGATCGAATACATTTATTTGCGTTGTTAATAACTTTTCAAATTCAAGGAAAAGTTTCTATATTAACTATCTTGGTATCCCAGAGGAAGTAATTCAATTTTTTTGTATATGGGGGTATCTTTTTTTGGGGGGATTCCCGAGGTGATTCACATTATGGATATTTTATTATCTATAAAAATTATCTTTTTTAAGGTGAACAAATGTCAATATTTATTACTATGAGGATATTCTTGGAATGGTTTGTGATTGTATCTAAATTGATTCACACTTTTGTGGTCTATAAGTGGCCATCTAAATTTTTAATGAGACTAAAAAATTATATTAGAATTTTTTTAGATTGTGGTAAATTATAAGAAGAAACATGTTACCATATCTTTGAAGTAATGTTTTAGGCTTATCAAATTAGAAGGGTTGAGCTTAAATAATATTAAATACTTCAAAATGATTCTTTATTTTGAATTTATGTTTAATATTCTAAAAAAAATATAGAAATAAGAACTGTAATTAAATTTCAATTATTATAATTTTTAAAGATGGATATTTGAAAATATATGGATCCATTAATGTGGCCAGAACAAATTTATTCATACTCAATTATCGTTATCCACAAAAGATGGTGCGTGAAAAGGGACTCTGACCTCAAATCCTGGAATGAAAATTTGCTAGACTCCCCTATTAATATCCTGGTTGAGAAAAATCATTATATAAAGGATAAGGACATTTTAATAAGGGATTACCTATTTAAACCCATCCATGATCTTATATTATTGATACTATATACCATTGATAACTAATTTTTTTTAAAAATATTGAATATTATCATTTGGAACCTTTCAGGGATACAATTCTCAATAGTAATATTTAATATCTTTTTACCATTTGAAATGTGAAGCCTGATTTGTTTAAGATAAAAAACTATCATAATCCATGGTTTGGAGCATCTGGATACTTCCTAATGTGTATGCTTCTTCGAAAAAGAATATCGATCGAATAAATTCTGAAATGATAAGGACTGAAATATTGTTTCATTCGAGTTATTTATAATAAAAGCATTTCATATGGGGAGTATATGTGGTTGCACAGTATTTTTTACAAATCATTCTAGAAAATCATTTATGACCTATTTTGGGGGATGTATTTTTACGTAGGTTTATTGAAATAAATTCTAAGATATCGAAACAACTATTGTAACTTTTATATAGTTTCAAAATATTCTACACACTATTATAGCTGAGTAATTCTAGTGAATATAGGGATATAGAAATTAGTTGATCTATAATGTCCAATCCACTTCAATTAGGAGAGTGTATTTTAATTTCATATGAATCATCAAAGAAGAATCTATGAAAAAATAAGGTCAATTTAACCATTTCATAATGTAGCATACCATAGTTAATATAATTGGTGTTAAATAAAATTATAAGACCACAAAGTGTACCATAAGCATTTTATAGAAACCACTAATACCATTATGGGTGAATATCAACAAAGATGGAGTATTAAAAGGAAATTATAAATAGGATTCATACATAGTTGTTTTTAGTAATCATTTTAGGTATTTTATTAACTAGTATTATGATTAATTTATTAGTCTTATAAGACTTGAAATGGATACAATTTGTTTTATTAAATCCATAAAAAATAATAAGTATAGTGAATGTAAAAATTATTGGATATAATGTGAAAAAACCATTATTGTTTACGTGATTAAGAAAATGTAGGTCAATATTATTTTGGAACTAATTAAATAATTTTAAGAATATATAAGGGGAATGTACTCCCTAGAATTTGTTATCACGCACACCATTAGAGAAACTATTTCTACAACTGATCTCATTTCCAATTATGATCTATGATGTAATTAAATGGTGTGGATAGATTTCATTCCATGAAACTTTCATGATAGGGTGGAAGGAGAAAAATTTGAATCACTTATCAATAGTGTTTTTTTAATTTTGTCTCTTTAATTAAATTGGTCATGAAATTTTATCCATGGATACCTTTCATTGTAAAAATAATAATAATAATAATAATAATAATAATTTTTATTATAATTATAATATATCTTTTATAGTTGGGTTACAAATCAAAAACATATATAAACACACACCCAATGGATCAACATTGATTAAACCCTACCGCCCCCCCCCCCAATTAATTTGATTTATATCTAAAAATGGCTGTTAGTTAATTTGTTTTTCAATTACCATGCTTCACACAAATATTTTTATCCCTATAAGAGACAATATTAATATTGATTTTATTTCGCATGACTAATATAGTCCCTTTATCAAAGATGATTCATGATTATAATTAGTATGGAAATTTTAATAAAATATTATCTCCATTAATTTTCCTATATTTCGACAGACAATCCATCCCATGATTCCCCTATGAAGTATGCCTCTCCATGATGATTTCCATGTCACCTCCTGTAAGTGAAGTACCTCCTATTCATGTGTTTCACCACTTATTCCATTGATCGAGTCATCTGTTTAGGTCCTATATTTCATGTTAGGTCTATAAGAATAAAAATTACAAACCAACACCTAAGAAGGAATGATCCATCATCCCCCATCAATTTTGTGATGCCCCAACATAAATTACCCAGTCAGGGATGCGGTTCCACTTGACCTCATGCATAAGTTCCAATATGAAAGAGGATACCAACTAGAGGAGGGGTCCAAAATAGTATATGTGGAGACTATGCCCTTAGTTTTAGGTGAATATCATACTAACACATACAATATAATCATGAACAAAAGTAGAAGAAAAATAAAAGTAAAAAATATAATAAGCAGAAGCAATATCATCATCATAACATGCTATAAAAAATATTCATACAATATTCTTGTTAATATAGCAGTAAAAGAGATCCCCCCACATGGTAGATCAATATAAAAATATAAAAAACACAAAATAAAACAAGAGGAATAACTATAAAATATCTCCCTGTATGTCCCGACATCGCCTCTTTCGTAGTCCACTAGAACCTACTTTACAGTATATCATAGTTTCATACCATGATCTCGATCAATGATTATGAAGTTTTAATGATCTTTGAAATTCCCATCCATGGTGTGATAATAAACAATGTAAGACACCACGAATGATCCCTTAGAATAATTGAAACAAGTGTATAAAGGTGGTCTCATCGAAAAAAAATAAATGCATAAATATTCTCACAACCCATACGGTTATCATGAAATAACCAGGCTGACACAAACCCCTACCTTATGTAATTTGGATTTCTAATGAATGGATAGTCTTCCAGAAGATCAATATAATGGTATAACCCATGGCCCACGCTTATCCTTTAGGTAACGACCTTATTAGCACCCTGGCCCATCCCAAGGATTCTATGGAGGTCATCCGAACAAAAAAACCCATACCAATGATTCTACAGAAGTCCTATAATCTCACTAAATCATATTTAGGATTCTACGGAGATCATTCCATCATGAAGACCCATCCTATGAATTCTTGGAGGGTTATAACATACACATTGATGCATCCTGATAATTCGAGGGTTGTATGTTATCACTCCTAATTATTAATTTCATGAATGAACCTTTTCTAGTATTATTTTCTTTATATATTTTTTATATTTTGATATTTATGGTTTTTTTTCATATTATTTTTACGGTTGAAGGTGTTTCTTAAGTGTTTTGGCTGAATGTAGACCTGAACACATAACTGAAAAAGCTACAGGTGGTCTAGTATCTAGCTGGTATGAGCCATCAGCCAACTAGTGGGAGATCATGGGATAACATGAGCTACAAGAGGTCCATTAGCTCCCCTATGAACAACCAATATACTTATTATTTAATATATATAATTAAATAATTATCCTTGTAACCACCGGCTATTATAAGGCCCACCAATCTTTCGGTGGGAACCATGGACTAGCTGGTGGTACCAATATAGTTGGGATTAGCGTGGGTCTAATTATAATTTTGCATTAGAATCCCCATTTTATTTCATAATCCCCCTACATTGATCTTGTATAAACCCATTTGAATCTATGGCATCTCATTGGACGATTTTGGATCCCCGAATGTCAACCCATGGTGGATCAATGTGCTGATCATAGTGGTGATCCTATTTTTTTAAGGCTAACATTGTTTTAGCCTATAGGTCTCTTCTCCTATTGTTTATTTCTATTGATGGACCATGGAATTCATGTGATTTCATTTTATATATGGTTTCTATTTGTGATTTATGTTTCAAGGGATCACATTTTTTTTCTTCAATCCCCCTCTACCGTCATCTTGTGGATCCATTCTGATAATTGAAATTTCAAGTGTTTAAAGTTTAGTGTTTGTATAAAAATACTTTAGTCACTATACATTTCTTGATTTATCATCTTTATTAGTTTATAAAAAATTATCAAGGGAATGATCAATTATATTTATGAATTTTGGTAGTTTTGAATATTGAAATGAAATAGAATTCACTTTTGGTATCGTTTATGGAAATGAATATCCAAAAACATTTTATTTATTTAAAAAGGATTCTTCTCTACTTATTTGAAAAATCCCATTTTAATGTTTTTAGTTTCGTGTAAGGTAATGGACCAAAGTGTGGTCATTGATTAGGAATGGAGAAACTATAGAGAGTTTACTCTTACCCCCTAGGCTAAGAGTCCAAGGGTAATGTGTGAACTGGGTGGCCCAATATTGGTTAGGTAGGGAGAAACTCTTTGGGGAGCGAACTTGACCAATAGGCCCAGTTTCCTAGGGTAATTTTCATACAAGGTGACGTTTGATCATAGAAACTATATGAATATCCTACCTAACATTGACCTAAAATTTTCAAGTATGTATTTCCATGTTTCTACTCTTTGAAAATATTATTTTAAATTGTTAGTGTAATATTTTTTGTTGAAATGTTTCAATAATCAGATTATTAAGAAATGTTTTATATGTTGTTAAAAGGAGTGGATATCCATGGTAGGAAATAAATTCTAAAAATTTTATATCATGGCTTGTTTTACTTTATGGAGCATAATTGGTTTATTTTATAATATCTCTTTATGAAACACTTAATGAGATCCTAATGGTCTTTATTAATGCACATACTATACACACCTTTGGGTGTATATAGATAATGTATCATTTAATTTAGGTAATATAAAGGCACTATAGAGTGATGTTAGATTTTTTTGTCACTAGAATATTGTAATATGGTTGTTACTACATGTCAAATAGGGATATGTTCCTTCTTTACGTGTGTACCGTGGTTTGGTTTGTGGTTTTGGAACCCATATTTTCCTTCTTTATATCACATTTACAATGTTGAATTTTATTGTCATACTGAATTTATCAATCTATATAAGTAATATAGGTTTTATAATTTGTGTAAAAATCATTCCCAAATGTAGTTCTTTATGACTAGGTGATTCGCAGTAGCCTGTGGATTGTGAATGCCCTTTGGGACATGTTAGGGTCGAATTATGTTCCCATATTGTTGGGTGATCTAGGTTGGTTCATGAAATTCATCAAGAATATTGTATAAATAAATTATTTGAATCAAAATGATACATAAAATCAATGAAAAACATCACCCAAATCCATACATTATTTATCCCATTTATACTAGTCCAACCAAAACCAAACAGATCCTATGTATTCACTTTACATGGGTAGATAGCCCATAGATCACATATAAAACCATGTTGAATTTTCAATATAATCAATTCATAACCTACCACTACCCATATAAGGAGTATAATAACTCTATATGGACTTAACATTACAATTTAATAACATAATAATATGTCTTATAGGGATACACATTCACCCATATTCAAAATCGTAGGATGATGCCCAAACCTCAAGGATCACAACCTGAAACAAACCTGATGTCCCAAATCTATAAAATCATCCCCAAAAATTGAAATGAATGTATTATGAAACGATAAATAAGAGAAACACCTATAAACATGGGTCTACGTGTAGAACAAATATATATTTATAGAGAAAAAAATATTGAAAAATACAATACTATAAATGATGAAGGGAGGATGAGAGGAGAGAATAAATCATCATGAAGAATCATCTTACTACATAAAGGCCATGAATGGTTTAAATGAATGGATTTGAGGGTCTATGTGGATATCATGGTGAAAAAAATTCCATCCCTTTAAAAAACATACTTTGAAGTCATTCATAGTGTGAACATACTATTCAAAGAGTTATAAAGAACTTTAGTGGGGTTATACTATGATAATTCAAAACATTAAGACTACCATCATTCAGTGAATACCTACATGAAACATTTTTTAGTTGTAGGCCAGACTTAATCATCTTCAACCCACTATCAAGCTACCTCAAGACCCCAAACAACTTGAGATAATATAAATAAACAAGTTTATGCTGGAATTAAATATTAAATAACTTGAAATATGACTGGCATTACAAAAACCCCCTATAAGGACTTCTCATCCCCAAGAAGCATCTCAAGGTGTCTCCTCTATGGAACTATATCCACTATGGCTCAATATTTGACTCATATTCCCATACATTTTCCTAGATCCATCCATGTTTCCATAGAACTTGAATAAGAGGCACTATCTTCCCAAGCTACACCTTCTCACTTCACTCCATGATCTATACTAGATGTTTATCAAATAAACAATCTATATACAACTAGAAATTTCCACCACCAATCACATGTTTAGTGTCTAGCTCATACTTATGGAGTTGTAACACGTGAAACACATTATGCAGAACTCTCGGCATTGGAGAAAGATACAAACATAAGTTATTGTCCGAATCCATTCGATAATCATGAATTGAACAACAAACCATGATGTTTGTTTCCTCTATTTCCCTATATTAAAATTTATTAACTAACGAGAGACCCACAAGAAGACCTATTCACCCACAAAAAACTACAGTGGTTGTCACCTCAATTTAGTATATGAATATTTCTCACATTTAGTGGTAACTAACTGTTTCCATATATACTACACCCACTCAGAAGTCTCCTTCACTAGGCTTGGATTGATCCCTTCAAAATCACCAACCTCAAAACAACATAGTGTAAAATGACATGGTCGACAAGAAAGAGAATAAAAAGGTACCATATGAGTCAAATTTTATTATCTATTTTTATATAAAAAATTTTACTAGGATTAGTAGTCATCCAATGATATACTAAATCCAGTACACAATCATTTAACATATACTAAAGAATACGGATTTTCCTCTATGATTATATATCTTTATATGGGTTATATATTTTATAGAACATTGGAAATGATCCTAATTGCTTCTGTAATCCATTCCAAAACAACAACATAAAACAAAAATATCTATCTAATATGATACTTTTAGTTTCACTATGAAACTACACTATTTCCTAGACTTAAATCCTATCCCACACATCCACAGAATGAGTATCCAAAATTGTAATGAAGCACGAAACCTATGTCAAATAATCATCCACCACCCACACTGCACCTCAACTCCTTGGATTATGGTTAGTCCCTTGATATCGATCATCACATCATCCATCCTCTATAATAGCACTAGAAGTGGTTTGAAAAACATTCTTATTCACCTGTGTTCTTAATTTACACTCTAATATGAAAGGAAATGTGAATAAATCCCTAAAATATATCTCTTTATGATTTTCTCAAAAATGGAATTTCATATCATGATACTTTTTGGATGATCTTTGATGTACATCCAAACTAGTTACATGAGTCCCTCATCACCTCTTCTCACATAGATGAAGGGACCACCATACTTCTATAAAAAACATTGTTCCTATCTACGTACTGAAGGTTTCAGGCATAACAGATGCATGCTATGATATTCTTCAAAAATTTCTTTTTGTGGCAACCATTGATCAATATGTGATATACATGATGATAAATTCCTTGATCAACAAAATTTAATCAAAAAAAATAGAAAATGGATATCACACGAGAACCAGAGGGAGGATAATCACATATTATTTGAAATTAATTTAGTTAATTAAGGAATTATATTGTTTGAATTATTTCGTTATTGATGAATCTACAATAGATATGCTTTGGTAAGTTGTTACGTTTTAGGAATCAAAAAACATTCCCTCATGAAGTGATATACATGTATTTAAAAAATCTCAGCGCATCACCATAGGGACCTCTAAGAGCTAGTAAAATGGATCCTATAACCTGCAATGTCTTCACTTGATCACTGAGAAAACCACTTCCAAAGCATTATCCTTGATCACTCTTGACTTCAGAATGGGTGGTGGAGGAATATCTCTCTCCGTTCTTGGTAACTTTCTTGGAGAAGGGATCTCTATAGGTCTTGAGAATATTTTAACAAATTAATTATGCACAAAAAAAATGAATTGGCTCTCTGATAAAATAATATAGTTTGGTTTTATATATCTAGGGATAACATAAAATAATTCCATAATTTCCTTTGATTATTTATTTTATCACTACATAACCACATGTCAGATAATAATAATATTATTATTTATTGACATGAACATAACATTAAAATTATATTAAATATTATTCAATCAATTAATATTCAATATTTATTATTTATCATCGGAACATTATACTTAGTCCTATATTTCTCCACATTATTTTTAGATCCTTGAATAATGATTAAATATTTATTAAATAAATATCACTCCATTTTTAACTAGTAAATAAATAAATATTTTATATAATTAATAGAAAAGAAATATTTAATAAATATTCTGCTCACATTATATTCTCTCAAATAACTGGCGATTGAATATATTCAATCATGAAAAAAATGAACAATTATTAAACCACGTGTGGGAATAATATTTATTCAACATGTTAAATAATAAATAATATATTATTATTTAATTTATATTTAGGATACACTTAGTGTGTAAACATCTAGTCCTCCTTCTAAGTGGAATTAGGTAAAGCAAGCTAAATTCCATGTGTAGCCTCTAGAAACACACCAAGGAACCCATTAAGAAATAATTTAATGTTCAAATAACACAGTACATCATATAGATAATTAATGTGTAATTAAATCAATTTAACATGATATCTGAATCAAAGTAGGTTGCATGCTGGTGCCATCAACCTCTGTTCTCAATGTATCTTTCTATGACTTCCTAGAAATTGAACTTTCATACAGACACCATGTCCATGTATTTATTTAGTATATATCATTTTCATCAAAAGGGACTAAGATAAAATCTTCCATTAAAGGACAAAAGGTACAAATTATTTCTCACATTATTCATTAATGGAATATTACTTATGATGAACCCAATTTATTCTACCTCACCATGAACAACACTCATCATGATCTTCTTCAATAAATGATTGTATATGACTCATAATACTCATTTATAATAATATTAATGTCTAATAATAAATAAAAACTTCTGAATATTGGAACATCCAATGAAACATATAAATATAGATTTCCTACTGGTGGTTCTGGTTCACATAGCATCTTACACTGTCTATCACCAAGGGAATACACCATGAGAAGGTTCTTCAAAGTCATATGAGTCTACAACCATAATATCAATAATCATTTGTTTCCCTCAAATGATATCATCCAGTTATAGAACAAATATTTGAAAATAATTTCCCAACAGTTCTGGGTTCTCATTATAGAGGGGAACTACTAAGACCTTTTTGTGCGATAGCTACTATTGGGACATTATAACATAGTTTTTTAAACCAAAAAAACAATAGTGATGTTATAATAATCTTATTATTATTAAAAAAATGAATACATGTTATCATAATGTACAGATAAGTTAGTTCTAAGGAACCAACTCCTATAGACTCCCACTTTCACTAGATCAAACTCCTAAAAAACTTTAGTCTATTAGATCTTAGTTGATACTCATTCTTCTACTATGATATTCATTTAATTAAGGGTTATTACCATTTCTCTTATGTGGGTACTATGATTTCTATAAATTCACCTTTTAATAAAATCCATCAAGAGTTGATACTTATAGAGTATATGATTTTTCTTTTTTTGTGACCATGGATCTTTTGCAAGAGCCACCGCCATAGTATTATCATAATAAAATGTGATAGAGTATTTATTTCTAGGTACTACATCAAGATCCTAGTAAAATATTTTATTCCAAAAGGCTTCCTTAGCTGAATCAGAAGCCTCTATATACTCATAATACAATATAGAATCAATGAAAATTAGATACGTTCAACTCTTCAAGTTCACAACTTGTCTGTTGAGATATAAAACATGTCCTAACTATGAATTCAGATCATTAATACTTATATAAATAATAGCATTAGTATAACCCATGATGTCTGGTACATCATCACCTCCATAGACTAGGAAAATATCCACAATTCTTCTCAGATACTTAAGGATAATCTTAACAATATTCCAATCTGGTTCTCTAAGATCTTCTTGATATCTTCCATCCATTCTCATGGTATATAAAACCTCTAGTATAATACTTAACATGGAATTCATGATTAATCCTATCACTAAAGTGTATGAGGTCTTAATCATTATCTGTTTTTCTCATTGTATATAAGGACATATTTTCTTAGAAAGATTTAAAACATGTGACACTGGAATCAATCCCCATTTGGATTATTCTATACAAAATATCATTAGTATATGGTCAATATATATTCTTTAACTTAGGCCAATTAACCTTTTGGATCTATCATGAATGATCTTGATCCATAGAATATAGGCTGCTTCACCAAAGTCTTTAATGGAGAAACACCTGATAAATCAATACTTAATATATTGTAAGACATGTATGACGTTTCCAATTAGTAATATCTCATAAAAATATACCACTAAGATAATGAATAAATTTCCACTAAAACTTTTTTAAACACATTTCTCACATTCATTATTAATGAAATCAAATTCTTTAATGGCTTTATAAAATCTAATGTTCCATGACCTGGATGATTTCTTAAATCCATAAATGGATCTCTACAAATTGAAAATTCCTTTGGATTGAATTTGATTCATAAAATATTCTTTTTTATTCATATATAAATATTCCTAAAGGTTCCCATTAAGGAATGCAGTTTGGAAATCCATATGCCAAATCTCATAGTCATGGTAAGGTACTATAGCTAGTAGAATTCTTATAGATATAAACATGGAATTTAGTGATAAAGTTTTATCAGCCTCAATTACTTGATTCTATTTAAACCATTTAGAAACAATTCTTTCATTATATGTATTTATTTTGCCTTCCACATCCAGCCTTCATTTGAATACCCATTTGCACCCAATGGGTTTTACATCAACTGGAACATTAATCAGAACCCAAAATTAGTTCCAATATATAGATTACATTATAGAATTCATGTCTTATTTCCATCTTATAGATTCTGATATCTATACTACAACTTTTTAAAATATATGTTCATCATTGAAAACTAATAATAGTTCACCATATTTGGTGACTAGAAAACCATATCTCTTTGGTTCCCTTCCCTCTCTTTCACTCCTACATATTACTTGTGTTTCAAGAACTACTTTTTCCATTGGTACCTGAGGAATTGTTTCCTATAAGAAATCTTGTGTATCCGGATTATCAACTTCAAGAAAGTGAATATTTCTCAAAAAATTTCTTTTTGGATGTTGTCCCTCTCAATAAAGATTGATTTTAGGGTGATAATAAATGTATTTTCCAAGGGTTTGTATAGGTAGTATCTCCTCGTTTCCATGGGATACTCTATAAAGATACACTTTTCACCCTGGGGTGTTAGTATGTTTCTTGATACATCCTTAAAAAATTCATTACAACCCCATGCACATGTATACTAAAAAATATGTTTCTTTCCACTCCATAAATCAAAGGTAATTTCATTTTCCACTTTAGTTGGTACTTAATTTAATGTGTATACTAGAGTTTGTAATGAATATCTCTAAATGGATAATGGATGATCCTCATGAGTCATTATTGACCTTACCATGTCTATTAAGGTACATTTTTTCAATTCACCAACTCCATTCCACCTTGGAGTGTACAGTGGAGTGAGTTGAGATAGAATCCCAACTTATCATAGAATGTTGATAAACTATCCGTTATGATATTCAACACCCCAAATCGATACAAGTTTATTTATCTCCTTATCAAGTTGATTCTATACTTCATTATTGAATTCCTCAAATTTATGAAAGGAATCAAACTTATACCTCATTAAGTAGAAATAACCATAACTTCCTAAATAATTAGTAAAAATTATGAAGGAATAATATCCACCACTACCTTCTACTGGAAACGGTCCACACACAAATAAATGTGTACCAATCCTATAACCTATGTGACACTTTCACCCTATCCACCAAAGGGTGGTTGGGTAAATATTCCTTATAAAAAAACATGGAATTTTCATGTACTTTTTTCTCAAAGAGTTTAAATAACAATCTTGATAGAGATTTATCAAACACTTCTCATTTACAAGACCAAGATGCTGATACCAATTTTTGGTGTTATATGAGTCATGTGAACTTGATTCGTTATCAATTTTATAATACATGGTTTTAATAAGCTAATACGTAAATGCCATTATTTAAATGTTCCAGACCATAAAATATGTTGTATTTATAAAATAAACAACTTTTATTTCAAAAAATGAAAATAAAACCATCTGTATTTAGGCATGATACAAAAATTATGTTCTTCGTAAATGTAGGTGAATAATAATCATCCTTTAAAATCAAAATAATTTACTTTCACAATAAAAGGTGGTAGTCACCAATGGATAGAGTAGCCAGCCTTGCACCATTGGAAGCTTGTAGATCCACTTTTCCTCCATCAATATTTCTAAATATACATGGTTCATGAATTTGTATACATATGTGAGAATAAAAATATGTATCTAATACCCAATGTGTATATATTGAAATAATACATTCAATGATGAATGATCATTAATCTTCCCCTTGCTTCTTGGTGCAGTTCCTCTTATAGTGTGTCACTTTCCACATGAAAAACATACTGCCTCCTTTTCCTTTCTGTATATCTGGATCTTCCACTTATTGGAAGAATGGTTCTTAGGAGATTTAGAATTATTATGAGTCTTTGGACCCTTTTCTTTTTTATTTATTCTCTTATTAACCATAAGGGCCATGGGTTTAATAGGCTTCTAGTCATTATCAACATGGTGAATCAAGGTAAGAATTTCCGAAATACTCTTCTTATTAATTATCATATTGTAATTAACAATAAAACTATAGAAGGTCTTGGGAAGAGATGAATGTATGAGAACTGTATGCCACTCATCCAAGAATTAAATCCCTAATATGTTTATGAATTCAATGCCTCTATTAAACTTGAGTACATTAGGCCTAGATGGCATAGATTCTCTTATCTTAGTTATAAAAAAGAATTAGAGATCTCATACGTCTCTTATGTAGTAGATTTTCAGTAACTGAAGGGTAGACTAACATCAGCACCGATACTGATCATTCT
The DNA here is from genome assembly GCA_963277665.1 of Viscum album. NCBI lineage: Eukaryota > Viridiplantae > Streptophyta > Magnoliopsida > Santalales > Viscaceae > Viscum > Viscum album. The sequence continues at coordinate 1,092,168,061 of OY728155.1, forward strand.
CGAGCCAGGCAGAGCATATACCGTCTTTTGTGACTCGTCAGGTATCATGCTTAGTGTTTTCTTGATGAACGATGAGCTAGTCGTTGTATATGGTTCCCATCAGTTAAACCATCATGAATGGAGTAATCCGACGCACGACCTCGAGCTCGTAGATGTTGTACATGCCTCACACTTTGGGAGACACTATTTAATGGAAGATAATTTTGTGATATTTAATAACCAAAAAAGCATCAAATATATCTTCATACAGTGGGATCTAAATATCAGGAAACATAGGTGGGTCGAGTACCTGCATTCCTTTGATTTCGAACTGGCCTACACTCCTGGGAAAATAAATTCAGTAGTCTATGCGCTGAGTTGAAAAACTCAGTCACAAGTGGTTCGGGAATATAAGGATGAGTGGAAGTTGATGGCTCTATTTTCGGAGATGCACGTTGAGGTTCAGGAGGGTTAGTGTCAAACTGTCCTCTTAGCCATAGTGGTGACATTTATACTTTTGGAACAGGTCAGGGAAAGACAACTATCAGATCCGGAAGGCCTTGTTCTACAAGAAAGTGTCGCTCATGATGCCTCTACAGATTGGACCGTGGATGAGGAAGATACATTATTGTTCTGTGGGAGTATATGGGTCCCGACATACATCAAAGATGAGTTGATGAGGGACCTCCATGCATCAGCATGGGCAGTTCACCCTAGAATAAACAAAATGTATCGAGATTTGCGATGACAGTACTGGTGGCCTAACATGAAGCGGGAGATAACTGGTTTTATCATGTGTTGTTCCACCTATCAGAAATTGATGGTGGAACATCAACGTCTGGTAGGGATTTTTAAGCCATTGTCCATTCTATAGTGTAAATGGGATGATGTGTCTACGGACTTTGTAACCATTTTACCCAGGTCACCTCATGGAAATATTGCAGAATGGGATATCATCAACTATATGACAATGGTCACACAATTCTTACCTTTGTGGGAGACGTTCACGATTGATGACTACAGAATACTGTTTGTCAATGAAATTGTGTGCATTCATGGATCACCTCATTCTATTGTCTTTGGAAGAGATCCTCATTTTACATATCAATTCAGGCAAGGTTTACAGAATGCCTTGGGTACGCTGGTACTTTTGAGCATGGCCTATCACATGTACAGTGACGGAGAGACCGAGCAAACTATACAGGTACTAGAGGATATTTTACATGCCTGTGTTCTCGATGATGGAGGTTCATAGGAGAATTACATTCCTCTTGTCGAGTCCAGTTATAATAATAGCTTCCAGGCTACCACTTGAGATGACTCCCTATGAAGCCTTATATGGTAGGCCTTGTCACTCACCTTTGTGTTGTCTTGAAGCATGGGAGGCAGCTGTTCTAGAACCATGTCTTCTGTAAGATACTATAGAGAAGATACAACTTATTAGGAAGCACATACAGACAGCACAGTCTAGACAGTAGTCCTATTCTAACAAGCACCGGTGACCTCTTGAGTTCGAGGTTGGGAACTGAGTTTTCTAAAAGGTCTCACCTAGGTTGAGGAAAAGATGTATATTGAAGTAGGGTAAGCTTTCCCCAAGGTTCATAGGACCCTTTTAGGTGATGAAGCAGATCGGACCAGTAGCTTTCCAGCTTGCATTTCCGTAGAGATATCAAGCCATGAATTATGTTTTTCACCTATCTCATCTACGCCGGTACTTTTTAGATCTGACTCATGCTTTTCCACCAGATAATGTTGAACTGGATATGGATGCTTCCTTCAAGGAGTAGGCAATGTGAATTCTTGACCAGAGCATGAAGACACCCAGTGGTAGGTCTGTTCCTCTTGTACGGGTTCTATGGTTGGACAGCCGGGTACATGACGAGACCTGGGAGTGAGAGGTTGATATAAAATCTCAATGGCAAGAGATTTTCATTGATAACACATCAGTACCCTTGGAAGGCCATCTCGGGGATGAGTTGCTTTAAGGAGGGGAGGGTGTAATGAACCGACTCTTTGGAAAATGTACGGATCATTATTTTTTCACTAAAATCATTCCATTAAGATTTTATAATGTTTGTAAAATCCTATGGAAGGTCCGGGAAGTGTCCGGGGTTGGTTCGTAGCCTGGCAGTTTGAGAAATGGGCATGCAAGCAGTGTCGCACAACCTGCGCACGGTTTAGGATAAACTGTGCGGCTGCAGACTGAAGGACCCCGGGACACCCTGAGAGGGGAGGGGTGAATCAGGGTGACCACTTTTTCTTTTAATTTGTTGGATCTTGTTCCCACGTTGGTAGGAACTTGTTGAACCTGTATGATGATTACGATCAAAATGAAAACATTCACATGCACAGAGAAGACCCAGTCATTTTTACTTGGTTCACCACTAAGGGCTACGTCCAAGGAGCATACGCCGACAGGTTGCCGGTCGTACCTAAATCCACTAAGCTTCACTAGCTGCGGATACAAAAGTTCGGGTACAGACACTTTGTCCCAGGCTCACTGCCTTTACAATAGTTCAGGGATAGCTCACTGCGTCCCTCGGGTCACTCCCGTTGACTCCCCCTGCCTCACTGCCGTTGGTGAAGTCCCACTCAGTTTATAGACGTGTATGTCTCTTCTTCATTTGCATAAGAGTGCATCCTTTGTTGAATGTAGATGCTCTATTGAAGTCCGATTCTCAGTAGAAGAAGAATATCACTTTTCCTCGAATGAACCGAGTAGTTTCTCGGCTTTCGTGCAGCTCCAGTAAGGCAGACGTGCTTCAATAGTGTCTAGGTCTCCTCTTCAATCCCGGCGCGCAAGTCTCCCGGCGGCGCGCAAGTCTCAGGCGCGCAAGACTAAACTGGCGCGCAAGTGTCACTGAAGCACCTGCGCGACACTGCCTTCTTGAACTAAATACTTGCACGATCCACTTCCTTTCTCTTCCAAACTGCCTTGGGAGAACAGCCAAACACCGGCGCGCAAGCTCTACTTGTGCGACAAAACAACCACCTGCGCGACTCAACCACCTGCGCGACGAGAGCTCGAACAATCTCTCGGCCTTGAACTCCGTTCAAAATGAGGAGGGGTGGTCCAGTATTTATAGGCAAACTGGACCCCCTGCGCGGCGGCGCGCAAGTCCCTCGACGATGTGCAAGTCCTGTCTCCAGATCCTCTGTCGCGCAAGTCACTTGCGCGACCCAACCAACACTTGCGCGACCTTCTTTACTTAGCCAAATTGTGATGTTCTGATCCTCAAAAACATATGGCGCGCAAGTCTTTCATCCTCCAAGAGCTCGGCGCGCAAGTATCTTTGCCAAAAACACTTTACTTTATTTACGGATTTTCAGGCCCAAAAATTTGGCAAACACTAGGAAACAGCCCCACCTTCACTACTGTTTTCTTCCTGAACGGTATGATCGCTTTGTTGGTTCACACCCTGAACTTCCACTGAGGATTGACAACAAACACAAACCATACACCAAATCATGCTTTGAAGAACCTGGTTCCAACAATCTCCCCCTTTGGGTTTGTTGGAAATCAGAATAAATTCAAAAGATCTCCAACCATGAGCAAATACAAAACGCAAGAATCAACTCTGCTAACACTCTAAGTCTACGTGAGCAATGCTCGGTGTAGAAAACAAGAGAGAAAGCTTGAATTGGGTATTAGTGTGTTGAAATCGTACACGAAATTCTCCATCCCGATGTTATCCTTATTAAACTTCTCATCACAAGCTTACACTTCTCATCACAGAAGAATTTCTTGCCTTGAATTGAATTTATTCCTTTCTCCCCCATTGACAATAAAACCAAAGACCAAAAAGTTTGTTCAACGTTCAGCTCAAGCCATACTCCCCCTGGATAGTATCTCCCCCATAAACCTGCATCACAGCCATAAACAGATAAAAATAGTTAAAACAAACGGGGAGAGGGGACTTCCGGAGCCTCCTTATGCAGTAGGAGGTGGTCGAACACCGAGGTTCAACCGATGCTTCTCGAACACAGCCGCGGACAATGGCTTGGTTAGGATATCAGCCACTTGCTCATTTGTTCCAACATGATCCATTTTAATCACGCCTTGTTCAACCTTTTTTTTGATAAAATGATACCGTATTTCAATATGTTTTGTACGAGAATGCTGGACCGGATTCTTCGTAAGATAAATTGCACTTTTGTTATCACAATAAATCACCATTGGTTGCTGCACCTTATCACCAATATCTGTTAGCTGCTGCTTCATCCAAAGAAGTTGAGTTCATGCTTTTGTGGCGGAGATATATTCAGCTTCAGCAGTACTAAGAGAAGTACTTTCTTGTTTCTTGCTCAACCTGCCAACACATTTCTGCCCAATATAGAAAGCTCCACCACTAGTGGACTTTCTATCTACAACATCACCAGCCCAGTCAGCATCAGAAAATGCTGATAATTCACTGTCCCTGCCTGCAGCAAAAAATAACCCGAAGTTATGTGTACCTTGAATGTACCTCATGATTCTTTTTACTGCTGCCATATGTTCCTCCTTTGGATTACTCTGAAACTGGGCCGCAAGGCATGTTGCAAAGACAATATCTGGCCTTGTCGCTGTCAGGTACAGTAGGCTGCCAATGATCCTCCTGTACATGGTGGGATCAACAGAGTTCCCATCCTCATGCTTTCCAAGTTTAGTTCCAACTGCAACCGGAGTTGACATTGGTTTGGAGTCTTGCCTATTGAACTTCTTCAGCAGCTCTCTTGCATATTTTTCCTGAGAAATGAATGTGTATTCCTTCTTTTGAATAACTTGCAGCCCCAAGAAATATGTGAGCTCCCCAATCATAGACATTTCAAATTTTGATTTCATGTGGTTGGCAAATTCATCCACTGATTTTTTCTTACTGCCACCAAATATGATATCATCAACGTAGACAAGAACCATGAATTAATCTTTTGGAGAATTCTTCACATAGAGATTGTGATCAACTCCTCCTCTTTTGAATTCCAACTTCTTGAGATATGAATCTAGCCGTGAGTACCACGCCCGTGGTGCCTGCTTCAAACCATATAGAGCTTTCTTTAGTTTGCAGACCTTTGTTTCATCGGTACCCAAAACAAAGCCCACTGGTTGTTCAATGTACACTTCTTCTTCGAGTACACCATTCAAGAATGCTGTCTTGACATCCATTTGATATACTTTATATCCTCTTTGGAGTGCCATGGCAAGGAAAAGCCTTATTGACTCCAGTCTAGCCACTGGAGCAAAGGTTTCTTCAACATCAATGCCTTCAATCTGAGAGTATCCTTTACATACCAGTCGTGCCTTGTTTCTGATGACACTTCCATGCTCATCAAACTTATTTTTGAAGATCCATTTGGTACCAATCACATTGTGACCTTCGGGTCTCTGGACAAGATCCCATGTCTGATTCTTATCAATCTGATCTAATTCGTCATTCATGGCTTTCACCCAAGATTCATCTTTTGCAGCTTCTTCGAATGAGGATGGCTCTACAACTGATAGAAATGCAGATTGCGTGGTATTCCTCATCCTTCTGATTTGAGTGGGTGCACTCCTATCCCCAATTATGTTGGATGGATCAATCTCAGATCTTCAATTTCTCCTGCGAGGTTCAGTAGAATTCTCTTCAGCCATAGTTTCTTCTTCAGACTCTTCTTCTGAGTCAACATCATTATGTGATTGATGAGTGTTTTGAACAGCTTCCTCTATTTCTGCATTTGTAGTTTCTTCATGTCCACATTGTTCATGACTTTCTATCACATCAGCATATGACGTCCGTGAAGCATTTGTGGTTTTCTCTTCAATAATCTTAACATCATTGCTTTCCACGATCCTTCCCAAACGATTGTTGAAACATTTGTAGGCTTTGCTGTTCATTGAGTAACCGAGGAAGATTCCTTCATCTGCGTTGTCACCATATTTCCCCTGATTTCCTTCTTTGTTCCTGATGAAGCACTTACTTCCAAAGACACGAAAGTATTTTAGAGAAGGCTTCCGTCCATCCCACAATTCATATGGTGTCTTCGTCTCACCCATATAAAGTCCTGTTCGATTCTGAATGTACACTGCAGCTTGAACTTCCTCTTTCCAGTAATGTCGTGGAATACGACTCTCAATCAGCATAGTTCGTGCCATGTTGTTCACCTGTCGATTCCTTCGTTCAACAACTCCATTTTGTTGTGGAGTTCTCAAAGAAGCTACCTCATGTTTTATCCCATTCTTTTCCAGATAATTTTCAAATTCAATGGACGTGTATTCTCCTCCATTGTCAGATCGCAACACTTTGATTGTTCGTCCATTATCATTCTCGGCGATTCGCCGATATGTTTTCATGCAGTCAAGGACCTGTCGTTTCCGGTGAATGACCATCACACATGGCATTCGACTGTAATCATCTATAAAAAGGACAAAGTACCTTTCTCCATGAGTTCCGGCAACATTTATTGGACCACAAACATCTGTATGAATCAGATCAAGAAGGTGAGATGCCTTTTTCTTCTTTGGCCGATATGAACTGCAGACCAGCTTCCCACGAATACAAGCATCACAGGATTTTTCACGCTCACGCTTCAGGTTGGGGATGTCCATGAAAATTCTCAATTTTGATATTTTCTCCATGTCTTGTTGATTGATGTGTCCCAATCTCCGATGCCACAAATTGTTTTCTTCTTCAACAGTCATGTAACATACATTTTCTTCACTATCAACCTGATACAAGTTGCCTTCTGTTCTGCATCCTTTCATAAGTGAATTGCCGGTTTTTCCCTTAATGGTGCAACCTTTCTGATTAAAAGTAACTATAAGTCCTGAGTCACAGAGTTGACTCACGCTAAGGAGATTATGGCGTAGGCCATCTACGTAAAGGACTTCAGTCTTCTTTAGTTCTCCATTAGCTAATTGGGTACTTCCACTCCCTTTGATTTTCAGAGCCCCATCATTACCAAATCTTACTGTACCATCAACATTCTTTATGACATTCGTTAGTAGGCCGACATTACCCGTCATATGAGATGAACAACCGCTATCCAGAATCCAGGTACTATTGTTCTTTGTAGCTTTGAGGGCTACCTCTGCAAGGTTCGATTTCTCCATCTTCTTCCTTTCCTTCCATGAGACATTAGATTGAGTATATAGGACTGATGGCCTTTCAACTATCTCTTCCGCATACCCAGGTTCTTCATAGTCAAAGTCTTCTGTGAGAGGTGAGAACCTGTTTAAACGAGCAACACTGTCTTGCTGACGAGACTTGACTTGTCTTGAACTTCGGTATGAGGTGTCTATGTCTCTTCTCTGCCTGCAATTAACGGCCTTATGACCAAAGTTAGAACAGCAAAAACAATATCCATATAAATTATTTCTTCTATGAGAATTAGGATATGAGATTGTTCTCCTTTGTTGAGCATCTATATCTTCTCCATTCAGATAGCTTCTTGCCTCTTCACAATAAGACATGGTATGGCCCAGATAGCCACAGAACTGACACTTCATGAGAGGAAATGTCTTCTCACTTGAATTTCTCCTTATAGCTTCATCCTTGGGAGAATAGTAAGACTGTCTGCCATTTTTGAAAGTTTGAGGATAATTTTCAGGTCCCCTTTTAGTTTGGATTGAGGGTTCCTTTTTCAGCACTCTAGGTAACATTTCATCATGTTCAACTTTCATCTTGTCTTTCTTTTGGATCTTTTCACTTCCAACAGTTGATGACTCAGCCTCACAGCCAATTCCACTCTTTCCCATGCAAGCAGGTCTTTGATCACTCAAGACTTTTCCAACCCCATCTGAACCACACTTGGCTCTTGCAAGTAATTCTGCATATGAGAATCTTCCGAACTGTATTTTCTTCCTCGATTCTTTTGGAGCTGATTCTGTCTCCATTTTACTCCTTAGAGTAACTACTTCCTCCTCAAGACCCTCAACAGTCTTGGATTTTTCATCCAGTCTGGATGTGAGGTCATTGATGACCTTTTCCTGCTCTTCAATTCTCAGCTTCAGATCAACTGCATCATCATTGCTTTCAATTATTTTAGACTGTACCTTCACAAATTCTTCCAGTCGTTCAATTTCAGCTTCAAGTTGATCAACATATTCAGTTGATTCTTCCACAATTGATTTCCACTTATTGCAGCTCTTACATTTAATCTTAAGCTTACTAACTGCATCCTTAAGTTGCACCTCAGGATCTACACAAGTTCTCAGTTGTTTTTCACCATCAGTATCTTCTGACTTTTCAACAGTGGCCATCATAGAAGCATGGTTCCCAGTTTTGAATTCTGGTTCTTCTTCATCACAGAATTCATTGTCATCTTCTTCCTCTTCACAGACAAAACTCTTCTTTTGCATTTTCTTACCAGATTTGAAGTCTCCCTTTTTGAAGAACCTTCTTTGGGGCTTCTTGAAGTTTTCATCTTCACTGTCATCATCATTGATATTCTTCAAGCACTGAGAAGCAATATGCCCAACTTTTCCACAACGGAAACATGCGAGAGGTAACTTCCCTTTGAATTTCCCTTTCCCCTTCTGGAACTTCTTTGCAATGAGAGAAAGAATTTCTTTCTCTTCGTCATCATCACCGCTACTATCCATTGAGATTTTCAATTTATCCATGGCCTTGAATGCCATTTCCTTGCTCACCCGAGTCGTAGCATCTTCCGGTTTGACTCTCATTTCATAAGCTACCAAACTGCTCAGTAAGTCATCTAGAGAAAGTTTGGAAAGATCTCTTTCCTCAAGAGCTGACACCTTCGCATTATACAGAGGTGGAAGTCTTCTTAATATTTTCTTTACAATATCAATGTCCTTGATTTCTTCGCCTAGACCCCGAATTGCTCCAACCACTTCAGTAATTCGATTGAAGAAAGAGTCTGCATTCTCGTCTGGATGCATCTTCAGATCATCAAACCGATTGTGTAGCACTTGTAGTTTCGCCTCCATCACTTTGCTATCACCTTCATAAATATTCTCAAGTTTATCCCACATAGATTTTGCTGAGGTGCAATTCATCACCTTCAGGTAAATCTGATCAGAAAGGGCTGCAGTGAGAGCAATCTGTGCTTTAGCATCTGCATCAAGAAGTTTCCTGTCTGTTTCAGTCATAGCCAGACCTGTTGGATCAGTGACATGTATTCCTTGAACAATAGAAAAAAGAACCTCCATTCCAAGAGATCTTAGATGAGATCTCATTCTGTTCTTCCAGATCTGGAAATTGCTTCCATCGAAGTGAGGGACTCCCCTGACATTGATCGCGTTTTCCATGACGAAGAAGGTCAGATTCAACGCCAGCAACCTTTACCCTCTGATACCACTTGAAGGACCCCGGGACACCCTGAGAGGGGAGGGGTGAATCAGGGTGACCACTTTTTCTTTTAATTTGTTGGATCTTGTTCCCATGTTGGTAGGAACTTTTTGAACCTGTATGATGATTACGATCAAAATGAAAACATTCACATGCACAGAGAAGACACAATCATTTTTACTTGGTTCACCACTAAGGGCTACGTCCAAGGAGCATACGCCGACAGGTTGCCGGTCGTACCTAAATCCACTAAGCTTCACTAGCTGCGGATACAAAAGTTCGGGTACAGACACTTTGTCCCAGGCTCACTGCCTTTACAATAGTTCAGGGATAGCTCACTGCGTCCCTCGGGTCACTCCCGTTGACTCCCCCTGGCTCACTGCCGTTGGTGAAGTCCCACTCAGTTTATAGACGTGTATGTCTCTTCTTCATTTGCATAAGAGTGCATCCTTTGTTGAATGTAGATGCTCTATTGAAGTCCGATTCTCACTAGAAGAAGAATATCACTTTTCCTCGAATGAACCGAGTAGTTTCTCGGCTTTCGTGCAGCTCCAGTAAGGCAGACGTGCTTCAATAGTGTCTAGGTCTCCTCTTCAAGCCCGGCACGCAAGTCTCCAGGCGGCGCGCAAGTCTCAGGTGCGCAAGACTAAACTGGCGCGCAAGTGTCACTGAAGCACCTGCGCGACACTGCCTTCTTGAACTAAATACTTGCGCGATCCACTTCCTTTCTCTTCCAAACTGCCTTGGGAGAACAGCCAAACACCGGCGCGCAAGCTCTACTTGCACGACAAAACAACCACCTGCGCGACTCAACCACCTGCGCGACGAGAGCTCGAACAATCTCTCGGCCTTGAACTCCGTTCAAAATGAGGAGGGGTGGTCCAGTATTTATAGGCAAACTGGACCCCCTGCGAGGCGGCGCACAAGTCCCTCGACGGCGCGCAAGTCCTGTCTCCAGATCCTCTGTCGCGCAAGTCACTTGCGCGACCCAACCAACACTTGCGCGACCTTCTTTACTTAGCCAAATTGTGATGTTCTGATCCTCAAAAACATATGGCGCGCAAGTCTTTCATCCTCCAAGAGCTCGGCGCGCAAGTATCTTTGCCAAAAACACTTTACTTTATTTACGGATTTTCAGGCCCAAAAATTTGGCAAACACTGGGAAACAGCGCCACCTTCACTACTGTTTTCTTCCTGAACGGTATGATCGCTTTGTTGGTTCACACCCTGAACTTCCACTGAGGATTGACAACAAACACAAACCATACACCAAATCATGCTTTGAAGAACCTGGTTCCAACACAGACAGGGGAACCTACAGGGGCGCACAACCATGTGGACCAGGCAGCATGGCCGTGCAGCCTTTCGTATAGTGGGCAGTGAGGTGTGCACAGTTTTCACACAGTTTGGGAAAATCGTGCACCTAAACCGTGCAGCCATGTTCTGGGTGAATTTACGATTTTTCCCTTGTTTTAAAAGCTGAAAATCATTTTCTCCTTTTCCTTCTCATAGACAGAATAGAGGGGAGACCTCTTTTGAGCTCCAAAAACCACCTCCATCTTTTTTCATGGTTCATTCTTCCCTGGGTGTCCGAATCTTGATCTGATGGAAGCATTTGATCACCCTCGGTAAGGCTTACCTCACCACACTTCATTCCTCAGTGAATCTTGCCTTCCATATTATTATTTTGATGCAGGATCATATGTCCTATTTTTAGGGTATTGGACTGGAACTCAGATGTCTTCCATCCTACTGCGAATCTAAGGTCAGCTGATGCCTACAGCTCTAAGGTAGGTGGTAACGTGGTTTCCAATGTGTGTGTTCTCCTTTTTGAGTTATTATCGGCGTGATGTGGTTTTTCTTTTTCCAAACCCCTTATTTAAAATGAATGCTTCATATCTAAATGACCTGTGTGGTATGAGATTGATGAATCTAACCTTGTTAGGGTGTTTCGTTATGGTTTGGACCGGGAGTGGTCAACCATAGCTGATATTCCATGAGATTTGGCCCCTTTTTTACATTTGGTCCTTAATGCTCTATCTTGAACGAGATTTTCCATTTTAGGGAAATGGGATGGTTTTGTTTGAGGTTGGATAGGATGAGATAGCATGAACCCATTAATGAATTGAGATGTATGTTTTCCTTATAATGTGATTGGGAAATATCATGCATTGTTAATGTGATATGATATAAGATGGATTTCCTTATATATTGTGATGTGAATGGTTATGCCTTACTGTGTTGACATGACTAAGATTAATCTCTGTGTGTAGGAGGGAAGCATTCATTCCCCGTTCCAGATAAATATCCATGTGTGGAAGGGAAGCATTATTACCCCGTGCCAGATGAATGTCCATATGTGGGCGGGAAGCATTCTTACCCCATTCCAGATGAATCTCTATGTGTGGGCGGGAAGCATTCATACCATGTTCCAGATGAACCTCTGTGTAATAAGACGAGAGGCATTTATACCTCGTTCCTATTTAACCTCTATGAGTGGGAGGAATTCTTCCCCAAACCAACTACATTGCTTATGAAGAGAGGCATGCTTACCTCGTTCCAGTGATAACCTATATCTATGTACTTACACTCGGTTGATTTGTTCAGATTACTATCTAGGAGCTAAAGCAGGTAGAGATCTAGGTGTTCTTCCGAAACCTGAATGGGAGGGTTATTTATTACATTGCCTTACTTACTTGCAGTTTACTGCACATTGTTTATTTTGTGAACATCTATTTTCATGACACGCAGACACCTTTGGTGGTGGCCGAATGAGACATGTCTCACACTAACCTGGGCAGCCTCCTTGGAACCCGTGTATACTTTACTACTGCAGTTACTAGTAGGGGTAAGGGCCCTGCATCAGGTTGTTGATATAAATATGTTCTAGCTGGAGTTCCATAGCAGAGGATCGTGCTTGGCTAAAGATGCTCATGGACTACTTTTTTTATCTTTTTGTATTACATTATGGCATGATTGTTAGCTATTTATACTGTATCAGCTTGCCATACATCCATTTTATATTAGACACTGCCTATGTGGCTTTTGTATATCTATCAATGTTTTTCATACATCTATTGTATGGTTTGTTTGTTTCCCTTTTCCTCCTGTTTACCATTGGCTGTGCTTCTGCTATTTGTATTTCTTTGCTGGTATATCGTTGTGTACTCTGACATGGGGGTACAATCTCCCCTATGACATACCATTACACCCCCATCGCTAGTAGGCAACCCATAGCCTATCGGGAGATGAGCCCGGGGTCATGTGGCCAACCGGGCTCAGGGTGCAGGTTGAGGGGAAGCCAGGTTCAGGATTTCACAAATTGGTATTAGTGGTTTCTTTCAATCTTTCATTACAATTTGGTGATGATATACATGGAGACTGGGAATGTTTAGGGACTTAGCCATGAGTCCTGCTTGGGCGTCTCCAACCCATGTACGAGGTATGGGCCAAGTTTCCTATTTTGTGTTGTTATTGATTCTGTTATTTACAGTTTATATCTTTTCACCATTGGGTGATTCACATGTTTTGTGATGTTATTGAGATTTTCAATGTTGGAATTTTGACTCAGGGTTTGACCTAGGGAAATAAGGGTTATGCATTAGAACATGTGTCATGATTGGCACAATATGATAAGGTCATGCATCTTGCCATGCCATGTTTAAATTTTCAGCAATCATTAGTTGTTTTTTATTTCCATGCCTTGTCAATATGTGTGCAACTATGCCAACCCTTCATGCAGGTTTCGAATTAATGAATGATTTGATTTTGGTGGGTGTCACCCATTGGTTCGTAAGGTGTACGAGCCCTTATGGATCAGAAAATAACATTCCAACTAAACCAATCATTTTCATTAAAGGAAATTCAAATACTTGATTAGCAAAATTAAATGAGAAATGACATCCATGTGTGTGTCATCTTTAAGATCATGAGGAGTATGGGCCCTTATGGGCTGGGATATTCCATACACTGGATTATGTTAAAATTGAATAGTTACAGGTTTTACTAAGAATTCATATGGGTGTGGATAGGTGATTTAGGGGTAGGAAGGCTTTGTACAAGTCTTAGATTCTACACTTAAACCTTTAATTTGTTGGTTTCTTCTTCTGAGAAATTCATTTGGCATTGTAGAACTATGCCTCCGAGACGTCCTCGAGTCGCGTGCACTGAAGGCGGTGACGATCACGTTCCTGAGGGTGGCGGGCCTGGAGCCACCAGTTGACCTTCCTGCTGAGCCACCAGTGTCTTGTCTTTCTATTCCTAAGATGGGAGCTGATGCCTATTTCCATGACAGCTTCTTGCGTATGATGTAGAGTATGCAAGGTGGGGTGCGACCTGCCCTGAGTATTGAAGAGTTGACCCGCGAGTTTCAGTCACAACATCCTCCTTCTTTTACGGGAGATGGAGGACCACTTACTGGGATGTCCTGGTTGGAATCTATTCTGACCATCTTCGAGCACCTCGAGATGCCTCCAGAGTGGAGGGTCAATCTCACAGTTTATCTGCTATGTAGTTCATCCAGGAGGTGGTGGGATATCATCACCTAGTCAGGACAGCAGAGAGATATGATCCGAGCTGATTTCCAGACCGTCTTCTATGATTATTTCTTTCCCCTGTATTTGAGGGCTGACATAGTTAGGGAGTTTCTAAATCTGCAGCAAGGGACCATGACAGTCCTGGAATATTCATCTTGTTTAACTAAGTTACTACCTTTTGTTCTTACACTAGCTGCTGATGATCTCACGACTGCTAGTCATTTAGAGGATGGCCTGTCATATGCCATCCAGTCATAGGATAACGTGTTCAGGTTGATGACCATTTCAGAAGTTGTCAAGCAGGGTTTGATCATAGAGAGGAATTTGAGAGAATCAGACAATGTGACCCAGGGAGATTCGGCACCTAAGGGTTCTAGTGGATCTACTTCTGGGAAGAAGCGGCGTTTTGAGGACTCTCGTGGTGTTAGTGGTGGTCATACCCTTTTCTCAGGTGGTACATCTATCTGTCACCAATGTGGGGTGCCAGGACATATGAGGAGGCAGTGTACGTGAAATCCAGTAGAGTACAGAGGTTGTGGTAGGTTGGGTCATCTCCATCGTTTCTATAGGACTTATCCCCCAGGACCTAGTGAGGAGGGAACTGTACCTACTCCACGATCTGGTGCTGGATTAGCAGGATCACGTCAGTCACGCGGCTGGAATACCGCCGTCCGATCAGGCTGTGGTGGCAGTCGAGGTAGAGGTAATCATGCGTATGACTCTCAGCACCAGTAAGGAAGGTTTTCTAAGGGTATCCAGGATATGACTCAAGGCTGTGGTACCAACCAGTTGTTTGTAGTAGAGGCTACGACACAAGATTAGTATGACGGACCATCTACTATACGAGGTATGATTCTAGTTGCCTCTACGTTAGTATCAGTTTTGTTTAACACATGGGCTTCTCAATCTTTTATATCAGTGGCGATTATTTGATGTTTGGGCCCCAACATTGAGTCATATCCTGGAATGATCACGTTAGATACCCCATTAGGTATCCATTCAGAGGGAATTTTTCATTGTCAGAATTGACCCCTCGAGGTGGGTAGTTAAATTTTTGTGTGGAACATGTATGTTCTATATATGACAAGTTTTGATGTAGTAGTCAGGATGGACTGGTTAGTTACCTATAGAACTTGTATTGACTGCTATCGCCAGAGGGTGGCGTTTACATAACCAGAGGGAAACACACATATACATAAGCAAGAGTGGGATCTTAGTTCAACATGAGCAGGACTGGAACAGATAATATTAGGTGGTGTCATAGTACATGTTTCTTGTATTTATCTCGATGACCAAGGGTTACAACCCTAGGTTTATCCTTCGGTGGTGGACCATTTTAGTGATCTCTTTTCTGATGATTTCTCTGGTCTACCTTAAGTGCGATAGGTGGAGTTTACTATTGAGCTTATACCAAGAGCAACACCAGTGACCATTAGTCCTTATATGATGGAACATAAGGAACTTATGGAGCTCAAGATTCAACTAGAGGACCTGGAAGAAAAAGGATTTATACGTCCTAGTACATCTCCTTGGGGATCAATATTTCACTTTGAGAAGAAGGTAGAAGGTACCATTTATCTTTGCTTGGATTATCTTATGTTAAATCAGTTGACTATTGAGAATCTATATCCTTTACCTCAAATTGACGACCTCTTCGATCAGCTCTGAGGAGCAATTGTGTTTTCAGAGATATATTTGAGGCTGGGCTATCACCAGGTGTTTGTCAAGACTTCGGGCATACCTCACACAATGTTCAGGAGCAGGTATGGTCTCTATGAGTACCCAGTTATGCCGATTGGGATTACTGTTGCACCTGTAGTGTTTATGGCACTCATGAATTAGACTTTCCACCCTTACCAAGATTCTTTTGTGGTTGTATTTGTGGACGATATCTTAGTCTATTCACACTTGAGACAAAACGATGCAAACCATCATGATATTGTACTGAATACACTAAGAGATAATCAGATTTATTCTATGCTCAGTAAATTCCACTCTTGGATAAATAAGGTTCACTCCCCGGGTCACATTATTTCTGAGTCTAGAGTTTTAGTTGACCCTGAGAAGGTGAGTGCTATAATTTATTGGGAGCTGCCCAAGAATGTCTTTGAGATCATGTGTTTCTTGGGGCTTGTAATATATTATTTTTGGTTCATTCAAGACTTTTTAGACCCAGCATCACCGCTTAAAACTTTGTCAAAAAAGGGGGTGAGATTCGATTGGTCGGAACCTTGGGAAGTAGCTTTTCAGGAACTCAAGTGCAGACTAACTTCAACACCGATACTGATATTGTCAGAGCCAAGCAGAGCTTAAATGGTCTTTTGTGACACATCATGTATCAGGCTTGGAGTTGTCTTGATGCAAGAAGAGCTAGTCATTGTGTATGGTTCTCATCAGTTAAATCCTCATGAACAGAATTATCCGACACACGACCTCGAGCTCGCAGCAGTTGTACATGCCTTACGATGTTGGAGACACTGTTTGTTGGGAGATCTGTTCATGGTATTCACTGACCATAAAAGCCTCAAATATATATTCACTTAGCGGTTTTTAAATATCTGGAAATGCAGGTGGGTTGAGTACCTGCAATCCATTGATTTCGAACTGGCCTACACTCTTGGGAAACGAAATTCAGCAGCCTATGCGCTGAGTCGGAAAACTCAGTCACAAGTGGTTCATGAATCTAATGAGGATTGGAAGCTAATGGCCCTATTTTCAAGGATTCATGTTGAGGTTCAAGAGCGTCATGGTCCAACTTCCCTCTCATCCTTATCGGTGACATTTACTCCTTTGGAATGGGTCAGGGCAAGACAACTATCAGATCTGTAATGCCTTGTTCTACGAAAAAGTGTCGTTGATGATTCATCTACAGATTGGATCATGGATGAAGGTGATACTTTATTGTTTCGTGGGTGTGTATGGGTCCCAGCCGACATTAGAGTGGAGTTGATGAGGGAATTTCATGCCTTATCATGGGATGTTCACCCAGGCATCAGCAAAATGTATCATGATTTGCGACTATAGCACGTGTGGTCTATCATGAACTGTGAGATAGCCAGTTTTATCACGCGTTGTTCCACCTGTCAGTAGGTGAAGGTAAAACATCAGCCTCTAGCAGGGCTTTTGTATCCATTGTCCATTCTAGAGTGGAAATTGGACAATGTGTCTATGGACTTTGTAACCAGTTTACCCAGGTCACCTCGTGGCAATGATGCGGTATGGGTTATCATCGACCGTCTGATAAAGGTCGCAAACTTCTTACCTATGCGGGAGACCTCCACGGTTGATGACATGGGAAGCCTGTATGTCATGGAAATAGTGCGCCTTCATGGAGAACCACTTTCTATTATCTTGGACAGAGATCTTCATATTACATCTCCATTCTGGTAGGGTTTACAGAAGGCCTTGGGTATGCATGTACTTTTGGCTATGACCTATCACCCATAGACTAACGGACAAACCAAGAAGACTCTACAGGTACTAGAGGATATGTTACATGCATGTGTTCTCAATTATGGAGGTTTATTGGAGAAACAAATTCCTCTTGTCAAATTTAGTTATAACAATAGCTTCCAGGATACCATTGAGATGACACCATATGAAGCCTTATATGGTAGGCCTTGTCACTCGCCTTTATGTTTCCTTGAAGTAGGGGAGACAACTATTCTAGGACCATGTCTTGTTCAAGAGATTATGGAGGAGATACAACTTATTAGGAATCATATACAGACAGATCTATCTAGATAGCTATCATATGATAACAAGCATCAACGACCTCTTGAGTTCAATGTTGGGAACTAGTTTTTCTTGAAGGTCTCACCCAGTTTGGGGCAATGAAATATACAGAAGCAGGGTAAGATTTCACCGTGGTTCGTAGGACCCTTTGAGGTGATGAAGCAGATTAGACCAGTAGCTTACCAGCTTGCACTTCCGCAGAGATATCAGGACATGCACACTGTTTTTCACGCATCTCAGCTACGCCAATACTTTTCAGATCCAACTAATGTTTTTCATCCTGATGAGGTTGAACTGGATATGGATTCTTCCTTCTAAGATTATCTAATGCGAATTGTTGACCGGAGCGTGAAGACACTCCGTGGTAGGTATGTTCCTCTGGTATGGGTGCTATGGCAGCACGACCGTGTACAAGAGGAGACCTTGGAGTGAGAGGCTGACATACGTTCTTAATGGCCAGATGTTTTGGTTGATGACACCTCATTACCATCGGAAGGCCAACTCGTGGTTGTGTTTCTTTATGGAGGGGAGGTTGAAATGCCTTGACTAATTGGAAAAGGTACGAATCATTATTTTTTCATTCAAATTTTTCCTTTAATCTTGTATAATGTGTCTAACATCCTAAGGAAGGTCCGGGAAGTGTTCGAGGTTGGTTTAGAGCTTGGTATTTTGAGAAATGGACTTGAAGGCAGTGGCGCACGACCTGCACATGGTCTGCGCATGGTTTAGTATAAATCGTGCGGCTGTAGACAACAGCTCCTGTAGGGGCTGAAAAAAATGCAGACCAGGACACATGACTGGGAAGCCTTTGGTCTGGGGGGTATTGAGGTGTGCAAGGTTTGCACATGGTTTGGGTAAACCATGACCCTAAACCGTGTGACCTTATTCTGTGTGAATATACCATTTTCCCTTATTTTAAAAGCCTAAATTCCTTCTCTTTTCCTCCTTCCCATGGACAGAACAGAGGGGATCCCTCTTTTGAGCTCCAAACCCTCCTCCCTCTCTTTTCTTGGTGGATTCTTCCCCTGGTGTCCGAATCCTGATCTGACAGAAGCATTGGATTACCCTCGTTAAGGCTTACCTCACACACCCTTCATTCCACGGTGAATCTTTCCTTCTGTCTTATTATTTTGATGCAGGCTCATATACCCTATTATTTGGTCCTTGGACTAGAAATCAAATTTATTCCAACCTACTGCGAAACTGAGGTACATATCAAACGAGCCTACGCCTAAATCTCTAAGGTAGGTGGTCCCGTGGTTTCCATTTTGGGTGTTCACCTTTTGGAGTTATTATCATCGTGTCATGGTTTGTCTTTTTCCAAACCCCTTATTTATAATGACTGATTCATATGTAAATGAACCGTGTGGTATGATATTTATCTATCTAACCATGTTAGGGTGTTTAGATTTGGTGTGGACTAGGATTGGTCAACCATTGGTGATATTCCTTGAGAATTGGCCCCTTTTTACCTTTGGACGTTAATACTATGTCTTGAACAAGATTTTCCATGTTAGGAAAATGAGATGGTTTGGTGAGAGGTTGGATAGAATGAGATAGCATGAACCCATTAATTAATTGAGATGTATGTTTTCCATATAATGTGATTGGTAAATGCCATGATTTTTTAATGTGATATGATATAAGATGGATTGCCTTATATATTGTGATGTGAATGTTTATGACTTACTATGTTGAAATTCCTGAGATGAATCTCTGTGTGTGGGCGGGAAGCATTCTGACCCCATTCCAGATGAATCTCTCTGTGTGTGTGGGAAGCATTCTTTCCTCATGCCAGATAAATCTCCATGTGTGGGCGGGATGCATTCTTATGCCGAGCCAGATGAATCTCCGTGTGTGGGTGGGAATCATTCTTACCTCGTGCCAGATGAACCTCTGTGTAATAAGACAAGAGGCATTTATACCTCTTTCCTATATAACCTCTATGGGTGGGAGGCATTCCTCCCCATGCCAACTGCATTTATTATGGATGAGAGGCATGATTACCTTGAATGGGAGGGTTGTTTATTAATTTTCTTTTCTTATTTGCAGTTTACTACACACTGTTTATTTTCCAAACACCTATTTGGATGACACGTAGACATAGTTGGTGGTGGCCTACAGAGGATTGTCTCAAACCCTACCTGGGCGGCCTCCTTGACACCTGTGTAGATATTACCACTATAGGTACTAGTAGGGGAAAGGGCCTTGTGTGAGGATGTTGATATATATATGTTCTAGCTAGAGTTCCAGAGCAGAGGACAAAGTTTGGCTAGAGATGCTCATGGACTACTTTTGTTCTCTTTTTGTATTATCATATACCATACATTCCATCTTATTTCTACTGTATGAGCATTCCATACATCCATTTAAAACAAGAAACTTCCTATGTGGATTTCTTATATCTATCAGGGGTTTCCTTACTTTTGTTGTATGGTTTGAATGTTTTAGTTTTTTTTCATGTTTAACATTGGTTGTGCTTCCACTATTTTTATTACTTTGCTTCTATACCACTGTGTACTCTGAAATGGGGGTACAGTCTCCCCACAGACATACCATTACTCCCCCGCTACTAGTCGGTAGCCCCTGGCCTTTGGGGAGATGAGCCAGGGGTCATGTGGCCAACCGGGCTCGGGGCTCGGGTTGAGGGGAAGCCGGGTCTGGGACGTCACATCTCACTGCCAAGAAGCATATCAAGGTGTCTCCTCGAAGAAAATATATCCACTGTGCCTCAATATTTGACTCATATTCCCATAAAGTTTCCTAGATCCATCAATGATTCCCAAAAACTCAAATAAGAGTCATTATATTCTCAAACTACACCATCTCTCTTCAGTCCATGATCTATACTAGATGTTTATAAAATAAGCAATCTATATCCCACTAGAAATTTCCACCACCAATCACATTTGTTGCCTCTAGCTTATACATAAAGAGTTGTAACACATGAAACCCATTATGCATACCTCTCGGCATTGGAGAAAGATATATGCAGTAAGTCATTGTCTGGATCCATTCGATAATGTTTAATGGAACAACAAACCATGATGTTTGTTTCCTCTATATCCTCAAATGTTAATGTATTAACTATGGAGAGACCCACAAGAAGACTTATTCACCCACAAAAACAGCAAGGGTTGTCACCTCAATTTAGTATATGAAAATATCTTACATTGAGTGGTAACTAACTGTTTCCATATGTACTACACCCACTCGGAATTCTCCTACAATAGTCTTGGATTGATCCTGGAAAACTAGCCCACCTCAAAACAACATAATGGAAAATGACATGGTTTACTAGAAAGAGAATACAAAGGTACAATATGAGTCAAATTTTGATAACTATTTTTATAGAAAAAATATTACAAGGATTAGTAGTCATCCAATGATATACTAAATCTTGTATACAATCGGTTAAAATTTCCTAACGAATACGGATTTTCCTCTATGATTATATTTCTTCCAATGGGTGATATATTTTATTTAACATTGGAATGACCCCAATTTCATCAGTAATCATTTTCAAAACGACAACATAAAACAAAAATATTGATCTAATATTATACTTTTAGTTGCACAAAGATACTACACTATTTCCTAAACTTAAATCCTATTCCACACATCCATAGAATGACTACCAAACATTGTAAAGAAGTGTGAAACCTATGTCAACTAATCAACAACCACCCACAATGCACCTCGACTCCTTGGATTCTGGTTAGTCCCTTGATGATCCATCATCACCTCATCCATCCTCTATACTAGCACTAGAAGAGGCTTGAATAACCATCTTAGTCACAAGTGTTCTTAATTTACCATCTAATATGGAAGGTAATGTGAATCAATCGCTAAAATACATTTTTTATGATTTTCCACAAAAAATGAAATTTATATCATGATATTTTTTGGATGATATTTGATGTAAAACCAAACTAGTGACATTAGTCCCTCATTAACTCCTCTCACATAGATGTAGGAACCACCACCCTTCCATAAAAAACACATTGTTCCTATCTATGAACAGAAGGTTTCAGGCCTAACAGATGCATGAGATGGTCTGCTCCCAATATTTATTATTGTGGAGACCAATGATCATTCTGAGATCTTCATGTTGATAAATTCTATGACCAAAAAAATTGAATCAACGAAAATAGAAAATGGAAATAACACCAGAACTAGAGGGAGGATTATCACATAGTATTTTTAATTAATTTACTTTATTAATGAATTATCTTGTTGGAATTATTTATTAATTGATGAATCTACAATGGTATGATTTGTGAAGTTGTTATATTATAGTAATCATAGAACATTCCCTCTAGCAGTGATATACAAGTGTTCCAAAAATCTCCGAGCATCACCATTGGAATCTCTGAGAACTACTAAAATAGATCGTATAACATGCAATATCATCATTTCATCACCTAGAAAACATCTTCCATAGCATTATCCATGATCACTCTTGACATGAGAATGGGTGGTGGAAGAATATCGCTCTCTATAATTGGGAACTTTATTGGAGAATGGTTCTCTATAGGCCTTGAGAAGAGTTTACCGAATTAATTATGCACAACCGAAAAAATGAATTGAATCTCTCATAAAATAATATAATTGGTTTTTATATATTTAAGGATAACATAAAAAATTCCACAATTTCCCTTGATTATTTATTTAATCCCTATATAACCACATGTCAGATAATAATAATATTATTATTTATTGAAATGCACATAACTTGAAAATTATATTAAATATTATTGAATCAATTAATATGACATATTTATTATTTTTCATCGGAACATTAAACTCAATCATATATTTCTCCACATTATTTATAAGTCCTTGAATAATGATTATTTATTTATTAAATAAATGTCACTCAATTTTAACTTGTAAATAAATAAATATTTTATTCACTAAATAGAAAAGAACTATTTAATAAATATTATGCTCACATTATATTCTCTGCAATAACTGGTGATGGATTATATTCGATCAAGAAAAAACATGAACAACTATTATACCACACATGGGAATAATATTTATTCAACATGTTAAATAATAAATAATAATATATTATTTAATTTATATTTTCGATACACTTAGTGTGTAACCATATAGGACTCTTTCTTAGTGGAATTAGGTAAAGCAAGCTAAATTCCATGGGTAGCATCTAGAAACACACCAAGGAACCCATTAGGAAAGAACTTAATGTCGAAATAACATGTTACGTTATATAGATAATTAATGAGTAATATAATCAATTTATCATGATATCTCAATCCAAGCAGGTTGCATGCTGGTACCATCAACCTATGTGCTCAATGTCTCTTTCTTTGACTTCCTAGAAATTGAACTCTCTTATTGAATGCCATGTTCATGGATTTATTTAGTCTATATCATTTTCAACAAAGGGAATAAGATATAAACATCCATTAAAGGAAAAAATGTACAAATTATTTCTCACATTGTTCATCAAGGAAATAATAATTATGATGCACACAATGTATCCTAGGTCACCATGAACATATTTCGTCATGCTTTTCATCAATAAATGAATTTATGTTACTCATAATACACTTTTATAATAATATTAATGTCTAATAATAAATAAAAACTTCTACATGTAGGAACATCCAATGAAACATATAAATATAGACTTCCTACTGGTGGTTCTGGTTCTCATAGTATCTTACATTGGCTATTACCAAGGAAATACACCATGAGAAGGTTCAGAAAAGTCATACGAGTCTACAAACCTAACAGCCTATATCATTTGTGTCCCTCAAATTATATCATCCATTTATAGAACAAATATTTGAGAATAGTGTCCCAACACTTATGGGTTCTCATCATTGAGATGAAATTCTAAGACCTTTTAGTGCGACCACTACTATTGGGACATTATCACATAGTATATTACACAGAAAAACAATAATGATGTTATAATAAGCTTTTTAATATTAAAAACAATGAATACATGTTATCATAAATTATAGATAAGTTAGTTATATGGAACCAACATCAATAGACTCCCACTTTCACTAGATCCATATCCTAAAAATCATTAGTCTACTAGATCTAAGTTGATACTCATGATTCTACTTTGATATGCCGCTAATTAATGGTTATTCCCATTTCTCTTATGTGGGTAATATTATTACTACAAAATAACCATTTTGATAAAATCCATCAAGAGGTGATAATTTTATAGTATATGATTTTTCTTTTTATGTGACGATGGATCTTTTGAAAGAGCCACCACTATATTATTATCATAATGAAATGTGATAGAGTATTTATTTCTAGGTACCACATCATGCTCCATGAAAAATATTTGAACCCAAAAGGCTTTCTTAGCTGCATCAGAAGCATCTATATACTCGAAATACACTATAAAATCATCGAAAATTAGCTAATTTCAACTCTTCCAGTTCATAGTTCATAAGTTGATATAGAAAACATATCCAAAATATGACTTCAGATACGTATTACTTATATGAATAATTTCATTAGTATAACCCATGATGTCTAGTACATCATATCCTCCATAGACTAGGAAAATATACATAGTACTTCTCAGATACTTAAGGAGAACCTTAACAACATACCAATATTGTTCACTTAGATCTTCTTGATATCTTCCTACCATTATCATGGTATAGTAAACCTCATGTATAATAAATAACATTGAATTCATGATTGATCCTATAACTAAAGCCTATGAGGTCTTACTGATTATCTCTTTCTCTCGTTGTATCTAAGGACACATTTTATTAGAATGATTTAAACCATGTGACACTAGAATCAATCCCCACTTGGACTGTTCAATAATAAATATCTGTAGTATATGGTCAATTTATATTCTTTAACTCAGTCCAATTAGCCTTTTGGTCTATCATGAATGATCTTGATCCCTAGAATACATGCTTCTTCACCAAAGTCCTTCATGGAGAAACACTTGTTTAACCAATAAATAATATACTGTAAGTCATGTATGATGCTTCCAATATGTAATATATCATCAACGTATACCACTTGGATAATGAATACATTTCCACTAAAAATTTTGTAAACACATTTCTCAAATTTATTTTTAATGAAACCCAATTATTTTATGGATTCATACAATCTAATGTTCCATGACCTAGATGATTTATGAAATCCATAAATAGATATCTACAAATTGAAAATCCCTTTGGAATGAATTTGAGTCATAAAACATTCTATTGTGTTCTTATAGAAATATTCCTAAAGGTACCAATAATGGAATGTAGTTTGGAAATCCATAAGCCAAATCTCATAGTAATGGTAAGCTACTATAGCTAGTAGAATTCTTATAGATTTAAACATGGAATTTAGTGATCATGTTTTACCATGGTCAATTAATTGATTCTATTTAAACCCTTTATAAACTATCCTTTCCTTATAGGTATTTATTTTACCTTCCACATCCATCTTTCATTTGAATACCCATTTGCACCCAATTGGATTTACATCAACTGGACCATTGATCAGAACCCCAAATTGGTTCCAATACATAGATTCCATTTTAGAATTCATGTCTTCCTTCCATCTTATTGCTTCTAATATTTATAGTTCCACTTTTTAAAATATATTTTCATTATTGTCAACTAATAACAAGATTCTATATTTGGTGACTAGAAAACCATATTTCTCTGGTTCCCATACCTCTCATTCAATCCAAAAATTACTTGTTTTTCAAGAACTACTTCTTCTATTGGGACATTCAGAATTTATTCCTATAACAAATATTCTGTATCCTGATTATAATCATCATGAATTTGAATCTTTCTCTGAATATCCTCTTTTTTATGGTATCCCTCTCAATAAAGATAGATTTTAGGGTGATTATAATAGCATTTTCCAAGGGTTTGTATAGGTAGTATCCCTTCGCTTCCTTGGGATACTCTATAAAGATAAACTTTTCACCATGGGGTGTAAGTCTATTTCAAGAGGCATCATTAAAAAATTATTTGTAACCCCATGCACATGTATACTAAAAAAAATAAGTTTCTTTCCATTCCATAAATCAAAGGTAATTTCATTTTCCACTTCAGTTGGTACTTGATTTAATGTGTATACTGAAGTTTGAATTGATTATCCCTAAATGGATAATGGATGATCCTCATGAATCATTATTTACCTTACCATGTCTAACAAGGTACTGATCCTCAATTCCCCTACACTGTTCCACCGGGGTGTGTAAGGTGGAGTGAGTTGAGATAGAATCCCTAATTATCATAGAATGTTGATAAAATCTCGGTAATGACTTCCAACACCCCAATTTGATAAAAGTTTCTTTATCTTCTTACCAAGTTGATTCTATACTTCATTATTGAACTCATCAAATTTCCAAAAGGAATCAAACTATACCTCATTAAGTAGACATAACCATATCTTCCTAAATAATCAGTAAAAATTATCATGTAATAATATCCACCACTACCTTCTACTAGAAACTGTCCACACACACATCAATGTCTACAAATACTAGAACCTATTTGAACCTTTCACCATATCCATCAAAGGGTGGTCGGGTAAAGTTTCCATATAAACAAGAGTCAAATTTTCATGTTCTCTTTTCTCAAAAGAGTTCAAATAAAAATCTTGATTGATATTTTTCAAACGCTTCTCATTTACATGACCAAGACGGTGATACCAATGTTTGGTGCTATATGAGTCATGCGAAATTGATATTTATCAATTTTTTAATAATTGGTTTTAATAATTTTATACGTAAAATCCATTATTTAAATGTACCATACCATACAATTTGTTGTATTTATAAAATAAACTACTCTTATTTCCAAAAATGAAAATAAACCCATCTGTATCAAGGAATGATACAAAAATTATGTTCTTGGTAAATGTAGGTGCATAATAATTGTCCTTTAAAACCAAAATCATTTACGTTCACAATAATATTTGATAGTCACCAATGGATAGAGTATCCATCCTTTCCCCATTAGAAGCTCATAGATCAACTTTTCCTCTAGCGATATTTCTATATATACTTGGTTCATGCATTTGTATACATATGTGAGAACCACAATCTATATATAACCCCCAATGTGTATATATTGAAATATTACTTTCAATAAATATTGATACTTTATCATCCCCTTGCTTCTTGGTACAGTTCCTCTTATATTGGCCTCACTTGCCACATGAAAAACATTCTGCCTCCTTTTCCTTTCCATAACTCATGATCTTCCACTTCTTGGAAGAATGGTACTTAGGATATTTTAATTTATTATGAGTCTTAGGACCCTTTTACTTTTTCTTTATTCACTTATTAACCATAAATACCATGGGTTTACCAGGCCCATAGTCTTTATCCACATGGTGAATCAAGGTAAGAATTTCTAAAATACTCCTCGCAATATTTCTCATATTGTAATTAAAAATAAAACTATAGAAGGTCTTGGGAAGAGATGAATGTATGAGGACTGTATTTAACTCATCAAAGAATAAAATCCCAAAGATGTTTAATAATTCATTGTAGCCAACAAACATGAGTAAAAGAGGCCTCTATGGAATATATTCTCCAATCTTATTTCTAAAAATATAATTGTGGATCTCATACCTCTCTTTTCTCACATTCTCTAGATATATATCACAAAGGTGAGACATCAGGATATATGCATCCATGTCCTCGTGTTTCATCAAAAGATCATTAGACATGAATTATATCATTAAACATTGAATTTTTTTGGAATCATTCAATTTTTTCACATAGATGCATAAATATTCATCACATTCCTTATTTCTAGGTGCATTAAGAATATGTTCTCCTAGTACATACAATTTCCATTCATGGTGAAGGATAACATGTAAGCACTTTTTACACTCATGGAAATTTATGCCATTGATAAGGTTATATTTATTATGTATGGATCAAAGTGATATGTTTGAATTCATTATAATGTTGTTTCTAGGATAATCATAATTTTAGAACATTATCTAATGAAATTTTGACAAATAAATAAATATTATATATACTAAACATCTACTGTTTTATCAAAACCCAATATACCTCACCATTTTCATGGGAATATCTTATTCCTTGGAAATCCATGTGGATAGGATATATATTTCTATTCTCATTACCCCAACATTGGTTGGTCAAGTAACGTTAATTGTTTTAGATTGGCATTCCAAATGATAACTGTATTAAGTCACCATTCTTTAATCATTCGAGTGGACTCCCCAAACCTAAAATCCTAAAATTGGATTTCCACATCCATTGCCTCTTAGTTACACCAATTATTTATTTGGATGTCAATGATTATGTAAAATAATTTAAGTCATCCAGAAACATCATGTTCCCTGATTATTGAAATACCTCATCTTTGGATGGTCAAGCACGTAAAACTATGGTTTCATTTTAATAGATGTAGTGGAAGGATATAATGAATTAATATTTATAATTAAGGGATTATATATATATATATGTCAAAATTTCAAATTATTATCTTTATCGCATGCTTGTTAATATTCTGTGGATTTAATTAAGTGATTAACAATGTCCTAGATAATATTTTTGGTTGTCTAGGTTCCTTTTTGAGTTTCATCCCCATAATTCTTCAGGGTTTCATTCTCATCCTTCATTAGGGGTTTCTACCAGTTATGTGTATCCTTTTTTGGTATTATTTTTCTATGGAAGTATTTTATTTCATCGGTGGTAATTTTATGGTGCAGGTTGTTTGTGGTGGTAATTCGATATTGTGAATTCTGTTGATGGGTTTCATTTTTCGAGTGGGATGTTTGAACATAGATGATGGCAGTGATGGTGGATTGGAGTCGATGCTTTTTTTTGATGTAGGTGGTGTTCAATGGTGTTGTGGATGGTGATGATATCTCCATGTTAGTGAATATGGTGATGGTGATTCATTCGGAATTGAAGGTGTTTGGTTCTGAAAGGATGATATGATTAGGCATGGAGGATGAAGACCTTAGTGATATGTTGATGTGGAATCAGTGATGGTGATTCCTTCAATGACATGCATCAGTGGAGCTCACTATCATTCTGGTTTTATGTGGACATGGTGACTATCTTGTTAGTTGTATGACTTGAGGCAGGGTGCATGTGTTGAGGTGACGAGGGATTGAGATAACCTGTTTATCGAGATGGAGGATGATATCTTGTTTTTTGAAATTTTATTTTTGTGGATTTTGGAATTCGAAAGTGGCATTAGTGTTTTATTACAATGTATTTGGAATTTTAAAATTTGTATGCTATATGTTTATTGTCTTAGTGGGGTATATGCCCGTGATATGCGGATTTTTTTATATTGGTCCAACTTACCAAACATGTGGGTTCTTATAAAATAAAAAAAAATGTATTATAGAAATAACCTTGAAACATGACATAATTTAAAAAATAAAGGGGTATGATAAAGATATTTTATTAAAAGATAATTTATCTATATATTGATAATCTAACCATTGTCCTAGGGGAAAAGCACCTTGAATTAGTATTGGATTATTTTACAAGTTTCCACTTATCCACCTATAAATCTATCTTGGATTGGTTTGGCCTCGACCCCAAACTTTAAAAGCATACACTAGCTTGGGATCACCATCCATTGCATATTTTTTTACTCACACAAAGATGAGGGAAACAAGGAATTTACATAAAAGTATCCATGGGCACATAGGCCCTTACATAATAAGAAGAGAAAAGAAACCCATGGCAACATTTAAAAAAAAATTAAGTGAATATAATCTCATACAAAGCTCCGGTCTATTCCCATGATCGTCCACATGCATGTAACAATTTACACATTTAATAAAACTAGCATTTAATTATTAGTCATTCTTATTTACGATAAGCCGTCTTCGAATAAATTAATTATCTTCTTCAATTAATCAATTATTTTATCTTAATTATCATATGAATTTCAAAGAGATTATCATTCATCATAATTTAATAAAAATATAATAATTATTTTTAAAACTAACTATTTACATAAATCTACCTTGGTGGAAACAAAATGAATTCCCTTATGATTCTACCCAAATGTATTATACATGTATAGTATTTACTCTTGTGACAAATTCCATACAAGAAATATCACATAATTTCATGAAATTTTCTATCAAATTAATGATTACAATAATTATATTATTTTTTATCACATGATATGCTTCAATGCATGTTGAGTGGCATCTATGATACGAATACTACATGATATGCATTTCAAAATGTTACACAAATATTATATATATATATATACATGGAGTGTCCTATCATCTTAAAGACCACATGAAAAAAGACGTCCTTAGGGTTTATATAGTATAACAAATAAATTTTCAATCTAGGTAATTTGGAATAAGTACACAACATTGATAAGTGAGTGCATGACATGTACATCTCTCACTGTCTATCCAAGGAACACACCACGGGAATTGGTGTGTAAACCGTGCCTCAGAAAATTGGTTTACATGGCATGTTTATATAACTAAGTGACATGTGGTCTATGAGTTACACAATCACCAATTAGGTAAGTCATTTATGGTAATATAAGGCCATTTTGTGACACAAAGGAGCTACAAACTGTGTACATGGGCTACATGAAATGTACTTTGGTTGACCATTTTCCACCCCAGCTTGGTCAACACATGGTATAAGAAATAAATACAGCACATACCATTAATTAACACATGTTGAATTAATTTTCTAACTAATTACTAATATATTTAACAAAATTAGATGATGTTTAAATATGGTTACATTGTGTACACACATGTGGTATCTGGCTAGAATCATTCGCATATTCTAATGAGATTTTATATTTTATTCCATTCATAATATTAATCCTATTGATTAGATCTATGAGAAATTAAGGAGGAAGAAGCATATATCGTAATTTGGATTAAATTATTGATTAAAATTGAATTGTAAAATAAATAAAAAATGAATAAATAAATCAAAAATATTTAAATAATTATAAATTACAATGTGATCATTCTGATACCACATGAAGGTTTCAAGAGAAATGGAAGCATGTGATTGGTTGTGCCCGAATTTTCTCTTTAACCATGATCGATGATCAAACAGAGATCTACATGATGATAAATTCCATGATCAGTGGAATTGAATCAATGAATATAGGCAATGGATATCACACAAGAATAATATGGAGGATCTTCACATGTTATTTATAATTAACTAGTTAATTAAATAATTACATTTTTTGGAATTATTTCATCATTGATGAATATGAAAATGAATCTAAATTGTACATTCATTTCATTGTAGGAACCAAAGAAGATTCCCTTTAGATGTGATTGGAATGTGTTCAAAAAATCTATAAACATCACCATATTAATCTACATGTTCTATCATAGAAGATCATTTCAAATATGATGTCCACCTTTGATCTCCTTGATAACCACTTCCAAATCATTCTCCATGATCTCTCTAGAGTTGAGATTTGGTGGGGGAGGAAGATCGTTCTCCATTCTTGGGAGAGTTAATAGAGAAGATATCTCTCCACGGATTGAGAGGATTCTCTAAATTTTTTTTCATTACCAAACAAATGAATTAGATCTTCATTAAAAAAATATAATTGGCTCTATATATTTCTAGGGATTAAATAAAACAAATGCACAAGTTACCGATTTTATTTTTTTAATCTCTATGGAACCTTATTTCAAATAATAAGAATATTATTTTTATTATTTATCGACATACTATTAACATTAGAATTAAATTAATTATTATTTAGTCAAATAATATTCAACATTAATTATTTTTCACCAGAACATTAAACTATGTCTTCAATTCTTCTACTATATTTATCATGCCTTAAATAATGACTATTTATTTATAAAATAAATATCACTTTATTATAAATAAATAAATAAATAAATATTATATTCATAAAATAAAAAATTAATATTTATTAAATATTCTTAAGACATTATATTCCCTTGAATAACTGGTGACATAATATATGCAATCAGGAAAACATGAATAATTATTTAACCACATGTAGTAATATTATTTATTCATATTGATAAAAAAATAAATAATAACATACTTTTTAACTATGATTCTAGATACAGTTAGTGTGTGGTCCTATAGGTCTATTTCTTAGTGGCATTAG
Organism: Viscum album; assembly: GCA_963277665.1. Taxonomy (NCBI): domain Eukaryota; kingdom Viridiplantae; phylum Streptophyta; class Magnoliopsida; order Santalales; family Viscaceae; genus Viscum; species Viscum album. Next base: position 1,092,199,717 of record OY728155.1, read on the forward strand.
GTGAAGCAGCATAATGTTTATGGATAACATCTAGAAACATGCCACAGAACCCATAGAGAAAGAAGTTAAGGACCAAATGAAATAACACCTCATACATATGCTTATTGTTTAATATAATCCATTTTATCCCAATATATAAAATCAAATATGTTGAATGATGGTTTCATCAAACTATGTGCTTGAAGTCTATTTCTTTGACGTCCTATAAATTTAACATTCCTATAGAAAACCATGGCAATGGATTTATTTAGGCTATATAATTTCCATAAAAGGGATTGAAATATAAACTTCTATTAAATAATATAATGGAATATTATTTTCTATTATTATTCATTAATTCAATATTAATCATGTCATACCTAATGTATCCTACCTATCTCTGAAAATTTTTCATCAATATATCAATGTATGTGACTCATAATAATCATTAATAATATTCTTAAAGTCTACTGACCAATACACACATCCAAAGATAGAAACATCCAATGACACATATAAATGTTGATTTCCTACTGATAGTTATCATTCTTATAATATCCTATACTGGATATTATGATGGGCGTACACCCTGAGAAGGTGACTCAATGTTCTATGAGTCTCCACCACTAATATCATGTTTCCTCTGTGTCCCTAAAATGATATCATCTAGATAAAAAATATTTATGAATAAATTTGTATCACTTATGGGTTTTCATCATATAAAGGAACTACTATGACCTTTTAGTGAAACAACTAAACTTGGGAAGGATCTTGGGAAATGATAATATCTTATCAACTTTTCTCACATCACCTAAAAATATGAATAAGATTCCTAGATGGCCTTTACCCGTTCCACTAATTCAGTTTTATCAATAATGGGAGTGTAGTTCATCATCCCTTTATCCTTGTATGCACCCAATTTTGAATCCTCTAAAAATATTATAATATTATACACTTCTATTTATTTCCAAGTTCATTTGTCCTATGATTTCCAACTAATGGAATTTGAAACAACATTCCCCTTCCTTAAGTATTATTCCATCTTGAATTCAACCATCTATATATAATTGACCCAACATCTCTATCATAGGTTCACATATCACTGAGAAAAGGTGTATCATATGTTTTTGTAGTCAGTCTAGATTGGATACCTCTCATTAAAGAGATAATCTCCACAAAACATCATGGCATGAACCATTATAGATAACTTTAGATCATGAGTAGGGTAAAATTGCTTGTGGGGTTAGAGATCACATGACCCATAACTGACAAACTGATCCCACTTCATCAAAATAGTCCCCATGATTAATCTTGAATCACCATATTATACATTATTCCCATCCCATGGGTTTGGAAGAATTATTATTAGAGTAAACATCAACATAATTTTTATCTTAAAGAAGGACTCCTAACACTAATCCATCCATATGATCATCCCTCCCTTCTTGGAATGATTCTTCACAAGTGCTAAAAAACATGGAAGGTTCTAGAAGAATTGCCTATAATATATAGTCAAACCATGGAAAATATAGATTTAAAATACATTCATGGGTTAGTCCAAAGTCATAATTGCTTCACAGTTCTTCAGGTCAATAGATATTTCAGTCAAAAAAACCATGTTCCAATGTAAACATAAGTATTATATCCATAAATGAATCTTTTAGAAATTGTAATAAATCAAATTCACATAGATTAAGCTTAAAACCATATCAAGATTCCTAATATGTTACTCTGGGGTGTATGAGTACACATGAATGTTTTTAATGATGTCTATGAAAAAAGTGTCTATGTTAGGGGGGAAAGTATGATTCATGAGATCCATGAAAAAATCTATTTCATTTTTATGCCCAAATAGAAACATGAGGTACTTATTCAATTAATACATTCTCCTGAAAGCTATCTTTCGCATATTTGAAAATCTAACCCATAAATGATGATATTATAACCATATATTAATCTTGTAGAACTATAGATCTGCTCTAAATTGGTCAAAAAATCATCAATATTGGTAGTGGTTTCCTATGTTTTATTCTGACATAATTTAGTTTCTATTAATCCATGCAGAGGTCATCAAGATGCTCCCTAATAACTATCATCATAGCTGGTTCCATACGACATAGGGGAATTGATATAGGCTGTGCACCCGACATAATTTGAATCTCAAACTCAATAACACTCCAAAGATAGGATACACGGAAATACTCATCGAAAAACATTTTTTAATGATATACCATAGATAGAAGAGCTTCCAGAACAATCTTCTAATCTAATGTAAAAATCATACCTACCACCTATGTCACAATGGTCGCGATCTGGCAAAAATCTAATTTTATCTACCTACCTCTATATTCCGATCATTGATAAGAACATAAAATTATATAATATGGGAGGAAAAATGACATATATATATTTTTGTAATAAATATTAGTTTTAAAACACAACAACTAATCTATGACAAAAGTTAAATAATTATATTAATTTCTAAAATAAAAGAATTAAATAGATGAATGTAGGCTATATCCAATATGAGATACTATGGTAACCTATTTATATGACATACCCTCTTCCAAATTGGTGTATCAAGTGATAGAAACCCAAAGAAAATCCACACATGTAACTCTAAATCGAAAAGGAAATTAGTAGAAATAATTGGCCGAGACACCCCTATGTCAAACAAATAAGTAGTGAGTGTCAATATAACCAAATCTGTAACTCTTACTATCAATTATCCTCATCTTCCAGTCGATGGAACCAGATCCAATGAATGTACCATTATAGTATGATATCCTTGGGTCTTCCCTCATGATCCTAGGATCACTAGAGGAATTGAACCCAATGAACATTATAACTACTACTATATTAAACCCTGACTTTTTCTATGGATAGACCTCTAAATTATATCACTTCCATCCAAGTAGTTTCCACATGATAATGATATAAAAACCTAAGCCTTCCCCGAACCTCTACCCACACCTTACTAGAAAAATTGTAATAAAAATAGTCACATATTTCCCATACTTCTATATAAATAGTACTATTTCAGTTGACTGTTTCATGTGCTGCATTAATGCCTAGTTTTCTGTATAGAGAAAAGAAGGGTGATTTTCTCATGAATCTATAAGAGATAAACCCCTACAATACCCTCACATCTTATTTTCACGCCATTGTATCTCCACCGATATCATATTCCTTCCACTCGAAGATGTCCCGACACCACCACATGGAAGGTTACTACAGAATAATGGTGGAAAACATACTATATTATCATCTTCTATGACCTTGTCAATGGTAAGAGCCCTGTTAAAGAAAACAAAATCTTATGTCAGGTAAAATTTATAAAACTAACACCTCACCTCTAGATGAGTAAAAATATCAAAATTTATGTCCCTATTATTAACATTCCCATCCAATAGAGGACCAAAACAAATTAACACTGTAAAACATGTTGCGTAGTCTACCAATGATGTAGTACCCTACTGGATTTCTATGAACATATGATCCCTATGAAAACTTTACACATTGGGAAATAACTAATAAAAAAATTTCCCTTAAGAGATTCCCATGTCAAACCCTCAAGTCTTTGAGCTTGGACCATTATTCCCCACTAGCTTCGGGTATGTCCACACAATAGGAATATGCAACTAACTTCACCAGATGATTAGTAGGTTCCTTTAAATGTTAATGATACCCTTAAGTAATCTAATTTATTATTTCAAATTTAGAGGACTAACTATGCCTTGGAATTATGATGGGTAATAAAATTGGAAATCCCAAGTGAAATCCAATATTTTCTCCATATCTAATGGGAACCTCCATCTCCCACTGATACAATACGGATGATACCTGACTAATGTGTCTCTTATTCATGAAAACTTGTTAAGAATTTGGGGAAAGTTCCGATCAAACCTCATGATGTTCTATAGTAACAACAAGAGTATTCCCTTCTTTAGGAATGTTCTCACCCTAATCCCTTAGAAGCACCACAAGATGTCTACATAGAGGTATTATCTAGAATGCTCAGAGAGATAATCATAAACACCCTTAATATCTCAAATATAAAAATAATTAAGAAATTAGTAAACATATATTAACACAGACAATGAACTTAGGAGACTCACCCTAGAGATACTGAATACCACTATGCATATCCCTTTCAATCCTACCCAGGAACTAAACCCTCATCATGGCACCTACATTTTAACCATAATCATATATACATGAGAACAAGATAATATGAATTCAATGGTTAAATTAACTCAATGTCACCAATTATATATTTGGAAAAAATTATTTTATTGCATAATTTTTTTTAATTTAGACCTATCAATCAAAATAAATTGGGAATATGACATGTGAACCTATTTGCCTATCCAGGATGCATGAACACACCCACACTTTCCAATCAACCATAATAAAATCCTATACACTAAAACAACATAATAACACCTAAAAATAACATGAAACTCTTATATAACAACCCATAAAATCAATTCCACTTCCATAGAAACCCAAAGGTCTATTACATGAGCACTGGCCATGCACAAGTTCAAATACATTATTGAGTCCCATCAATTATATTTTTTTATATCAATACATAAATAGAAGATAATAGTAAAGGGGAACTAATAAAATTTTGTTATCCCTATATGAAATCGCCACATCTAGTCTGAGGTGCGTCGTGAACTCCTGTGTGCCTCCTCGTACATAAGAGGCTCTCGACTGGTAGGGAGGGAATAAACGGTATTGGGGAGACCCTTACCTTAGTATTAGGTGAATATTAGTGTGTCACGTAATACATAAGAAATAACCAAATATGAATGGATATGTAATTCAATAGAGGAACAATAAGTAGATGCAATATCTTCATCATAACATCCTATAACAAAATGGAATACAATATTCAAGGTCATTTAGTAGTAAAAGGGACCCCTAAATGTCATGGATCAATGTACAAAACTAACCAAATTCATTATAATAATAATTTATAAACTATAAATGATATAAATCTAAGACCATGTACTACCTCTATCATAGTACACAATCACCTATTCGAAAATTTGTCATAGGGACCATACCTTGGGATAGATCTCTAATTTTGAAGTCTGCACATGCATTGAGATGCCCATGCATGGTTTGAGAATAAAATTTTTAGGATACCACCAATATATACCAACTTTATATTTCAATAAGCATTTTCCTTAAATAAATATTATTTTAATTAATTTTTCTAAATGAAACACCAAAAAAACCAAAATCATGATATGTGAAATTAAAACTATACCGTTATAGAATTTCCTCAAAATTATTAGTTATAAATATAAGTAACCATATTATGAAATATATGAATGAAATAAATTGAGTCAAGTATTATAAGTCTTCCTTATTAATATAAAAAAGTAAGTATCTTTGTTTTGATTTTATCTTGACTTATCTCGAGCCAAAATCAATAAATTATGAAATGACCGAAATCATATCATTTAAAAATACATGATCATGGAAATTTCAACAAGATCAAATATCACAAAATCAATACACTCAGATTCCATAATAACATAACTTATGGTTAGATATTTTGTAGAGATATTTTTGGGATATGTTACTATAAATTATGATCATATACATAAGTAATTTCTTATTTAGTTACTTATTTATCAGATATATCTTTTATATTCCATATTTTTACTTTTAAAGATAAAGGAAGTTCATTTTATATAAAAATATTTTCCATATATTTCATATTTAGAAATTATGTTTGTAAATTTTAGAATCATTATTATATAAAAAAAAATACATTTTTGGATTTATAATGTCAAAATTATCACAGTACGAATTTTTAGTATTTTTCTAAAAGCACTGGTTTTTAGGTTACTGGTGAAAAATACCAATATTTCCAAGAATATCTCTTTTATTATAGTATCATAATAAAAGAATGACTTAAATGATTTTAAATAATTTACTAAATAATATATAAATTTGTAATTAAAATAAACCATTTAAAATTACTCTTTATTATTTATAAAACATATGTATATTTTTTTAAACACAAGTAAAATTTTAATCTAAAAAATAATTTATTCGATTCAATTAAAAAATTAGTTTTCACTTATGTACCCACTGAATGATGACGGGGAAATATTTTTTTTTTCGATTTATTATGTTTTAGTCAATGAGTATGTTGAATAAATATATAGACAATACCCATAAAATTTTCAGCAACTATGTCTGAGTTATGAAGTGATGAAGTTTGGGATATAAACAGATGTAGTCATAAATTTATGGAGCTGATGTCGTATGAATATTGATCCATGAAGATAATATTTTAGGATCATTTGTAGAATGATCAGATGGGGGATTGGTAATTCTAGTAGAATGAGATTTGTGAAGTCATATGAAAGATGATATGTATAGAGTTCATTAGCATCAAAAGAGGTAATTTACCATTTTTAGATAACCAGAAGACGTATATCCTAACTACACTGACCAAATGGAGTGGATTGACTAACCGATGATGTTTATATGCTCATGAAACTAGAAATTCATTAAAAATTATGCATTTCATGTATTAGTTAGTTTGGATCCCCATGATATCTTATCCTGAAGATTGATAGAAGGAATGATATGATCAAACAAAAATAAATATATGGAGATGTTTGTACAATCCAAGAATTTGATACTGAGACCAATATGATAGGTTGATTCTTCTCCATGTAATAATTATCAAAAGGATAATGTGTTCAATGAGGATATAACATTAGCTGCACATTCATATGAACCTCATCAAATGCTAAGAGTAATAGTGATATATGAGTTTATCATATGTAGACATGCAATATTTTGGTGATCATATATTGAATAAAATGAGATGTTGCGTACGAAGTATAGTACAAAATCTGGTGTCATAGAATAGCTCACGCAGTGCTTCTATATAACACCCCCAAATTTTAATAGAGTTATCTTCTTAAATAAATTCAATTCATTTGATAGATTATGTTTCACACAAAACCATGCTTAAAAGAACAACAATATAATATTTAATATTAACTTGATCATTGGAATAGTAATATGACCATTCAGAATAGTAGTGTAGGCAATATAACACTAACATCACTTATGAAAGTGTTAAATAAAATTTTTCATCTTATTAGAAGAAATATGATATAATTATTTCATAGTATAATAAAATAATTGTTTTTAAATTTATGAATTAATTGTTGATATTATTCTGAAACAGAAATGATTATTTACATTTTTAAAATAATATTATAATTGAAATGAATTTTATTTCATCAAATAGATTCATAAATTAATATTCTGTTGACATAAAATTATAATATAATTTTATTATACCTTAATTAATTTTTCAAAGTGTCATAAAATCTATTATAAATTTAAAATCAGTTTTTTAATAAATTATGCTTTTAATTAATAACTAAATTTATCATATTTATAAAATTATTTCCATAAAATGGAAAATATTTTAAAATTATAAACATCTAATAATGGTGAGGGTAATTTTATGGGATTTTTATGAAATAGTTAAATTTTTGGTGAATTTTGAAATACAATAATTTTGTGTACTAATCATTTTAGACAAATACATGAATGATTGAGTCATTGATATTGTATATATGATATAATAATCCATTGGTTAAAACTAAAAATAATTATTAACTGTATTTAGTCACAATATTAATCATTATTCATAGTCTTAAGACAAAATAATAATCAAAGGAATAAAATAATCAAAAAACCATCCTATCTTACACTATAAATACCATGCCTCACTACCACTTATCCTCACACCTTCCAAGACATGAATATTTACCAATTAATACCCAGTACTCTTACGAAGTCTCTCCCTAATGTACAAGATCTTTTTTTATAAATAAAAGGCCAAAAACCAAGTGCCTTAAAGAGGATCTCTAGGAGAATAATTCTAGGGGTAAAACCAATAATCCATATCATTCAATTTTTTTGCAATTTAATCTATTTTATTATCCTTCCCTCAGATCCTATATGAAAACATGATAGATAACTCCAATATATTATATATACTATAAATGTCTTATTTTATAAGTAAATCCATCCACAAACGCCTTCTCATGTCCCTTTTATTCTAAAAATTGAAAATATCATCTATGATGTGTCGATTTACCTCATTCGTGGATGATATGTTTTCATTTTATGTTACCACCTTCATGGATGGTAATAAACCTCTATAATGATTAAAAAATATTTTGAAATGTATATTAAAACATACTTAATATTATATAATCAATATATATACATAATGATAAATAATAAAAGATAAACAATTTGTGATAATCAAGAATTCACAAAAATAAACCATCGTTCACCGTTAACATTTTTTCTAATTAACAATTATCATATATGGAATAAAAATGAAATTTAAAAGACTTTAATATTCGTTAATATCATTAATAACATATAATTTTAATTTTTTTAATTATTCCCTATTATACATGATCTTCCATACATGTATAGATGTGAACAAATCATGAAAACCGAGGAAATTAATACTCAGGAACAACAAAATTGAATCATATAACTCATAAAAAAAGCCATAAATGATGTTAATAAAATTATAATAAATAAAATACATGTTGAAGAGTTTTATTATTAATTTATTAATTAATATAATTTCATTATATAGGGAATTAGGAGAATGTGAAAGAGACTTTCAGAAATAAGGTAATAGTTTTCTCATGTCACTTTTATTTCAATGATATTTTCCTTATTCCCCAATATTTGTTGTGTGTAGTGTATTTATAATTCCATTTGATGTATAATATCATGAATCACATTATTTTCATGTTATTCAATGTATAATTTTATGAAAATCAATTTTATGGGGCCTATGGTTTGACTGTTTGAAAAATGGTAATGGATTATCCTTAAACCTTGTTTACTCTTAAAAAATTATTTTTTAATGTTAAAAATATATTTACATAGCTCAATTATTCGTTATGTGATTGGGGATGCATTTTTTATAGGGATACCTTCTCAATTCTTTCTTATAAGGAAGCCTGAATAAATGGAACATCCCAATTTCATCTCCATTATCAAGTACCATCAATAATATATTTTAAGATACCATTATTTTTTATAAAAAAACACATTTTATCATTGAATAATATATTTTTTAATTTATGGTTTTTTGAAAATAATTATTCATTTCCCTTTCTAAATTATCATTAATATTTTCCTCAAACCGCACTAAAGAGGATCGTTTCTATTGTTTATTAAACACTCCTTTTACATGTTTTCTCTTCAGTTGGAATTCAATAATCATTATCGATGCTTATTTTCCATTATTAATTTCCATGTATGATATAAATCCACTCTATCATGGAATAAATTATTATATTACCTTTGGTTATTCCTAATTCACTATTAATTCAATGTGTGTTGTTTATGTATATTTCCCATTAATTTATGATCATCATTCATAGAATATTTCATTAAATATCCATATTTCTTATATCATAGATAATATTATTTCTTTATTAATGTACCATTTTAAAATCTGGTCTTTTCTTTGAATGTTGTTTTAATTGGTGGAATTTTAATGAATCCACATCCTCTACTCAATTTGGATATTTTGATAAGTCATGAATTGAATCTATTTATGAAGAGTTATTTGTACTTATATTGACGGATGGCGCCAAGTTATATATAGCCTCTTGATGCATCAACTTTACTTGTGATAAAAAATATTAGGTGGAAAAACCTTCATGTTTGTTTCCAATTAGAATCAGATGGGTTTTTACCCAAATTCATAAACCATCTTGACTGTATAATGGTTCATGTGTGAGATACATGATATCCAATAATTTAGAATTTTATTCATTCATTATTTAGTTATTACATTCCATGATTTTTTCATAATGATAGAAATTTTTGGATTCATCTACATTCTCATATTATTGATTTCATGTATTTTTTTAGTTATTTACCTTTCCATTATGATTATGGAATATTGATTTTGTTTCACTTATTATTGATTTTTGTAACCCTTAATGAGTGTTTGTGCTCACCTTTTTATTTTTTTTATTCCCCAAATTATGAAGACGTAATCTTTGAATTAGTATCAAGATAGCTTTTAAATTACCTTTTTAATGTTCTATTTTAATTACCAATGTAATAAGCGCACCATGTATATATCTAGATCTTCAAGCCTACAAAACTGATAGATCCAAGATAATATGATCTCTTGTATCTATTCCATTGTATTAAAATAACCACCAACTATGGGATAATGTTGTTGAGGTTGTTATAGTTGGAATTAGATAATATTCATTAGAAACCTTTAGAATTATATGTTAAATAAACCAGAAAATTATTATAATATGTTATATTGATTTTTAGCTAAATAGTCATGTTGATTATCATAAAAATTTGTGTGTTCCATTATTTATTGATGGAACCAAATGGAAGGAGGGGAATAAATACCCACATTCTATGTATCTATTTACCAATAGATAAATTCAATATATTTTGTGTTGGTGCTGAGTAGATAATGACCATATTAAGAAAAATTACTCAGGATATGATGAATAACCATATTAAACCTATATTGGATCATTTCATGTGGTATAAGCCCCTATAGTTTAGTGGGACTACTAATCCAATGATAGTTGAGCAGTGGATGAACTCCCATGGAATGATATTTATGGAATTTGGATATAATGAAAAGGAAAAGGTAGTACTAAAATTATATTTTATCGAGGGATATGATGATCAAGGGTGGTCGTTGATCTAAAATATTATGGTGGATGGTGAAAAAAAGACATGGAATGAAGAAATTTTAATGAAATTTTTTTCGACAAATATTTACCTCATGAGAAATGAACTGAAATGAATAGGAAATTCCTTCATTTAAATCACAGGGAATAATATATTGTTGTAGAGAATAAGGATACCTTCACAAGAATATCAAGGAATTGTATAGATTAGATACATAATTCAAAATTCATGATTGATCATTTCATTGATGGTATTAATAAAATTCTATGAATGCGAATTTTATCCTCAAAAAGATTCATCATATGATGAAATAGTATTAAGTGACATCAAAAACGAGAAGGAATTTCATAGATCCTATATGTTAAAGGGAAATAATGATAAGAATATGTCTTCTTATAAACATGGAAATGGTGAATCATCAAAGAAGATGAATGGAAATGAAGTAATTTCCATTATCTAGAAATTTTGGATAGAATCATCCTAGGAAATGCTTTAAAGACATTAGAGTTTGTTATAAGTGTAGATAAAACGGTCATCAAGATAATGATAGAAAGGGGATGAAACAAATTAATTAAGTTCAATGGTTCTTATCAAATGAAGTGGGGAATTATTCAATTCAATGTCCCATGTGTCAGGGGAATCAACAACATAAGAGGCTAATGGTAGATGACAACGAATATGCAATCACTATAGATGATGTAGAGCTTCCTAATGATGTGGTGGAAGGTATATTAATCGTATATTCAAATCTATAAAATTATTAATTATATTCTATATCATGAAACTTTTTTATATCTACCCATATTTGAATAAAAAATTTACATCTACCTTTTTGATTTAATAATGGAGTTATTAGTAAAAACTACTAAGCGACGTCTTATTACAAAATAATGTTTGAGTTAGTTACCCTTATGGATCATAAAGGTGAATTAGTTGCTGGCCTTTTCATCATAACCATGGTTTACATTGATATAATCCTTGGTAAAATCTCTTTTTCAAACTATGATTCGGAAATTTATTGCAACAAGAAGAAAATTACGATATGTGAGAAAGATTTAGAATCCATTTTATTTAGAGAAGAAAGCTCATCATATAATTCTTATCTAGAGACACCCATAATATATCTACTAAATGAAATGCAAAGGGAGGTAGATAAATCAATATCAAGGGACACGGAAAAGTAATATTTGAATTAAATATGTGATAATTGTATAGAAATATATTGATATATTTCTTGAGGAATTACTTGGGAACCCCCAGAGTGTGAAGTTGAATTTACCATTGTCTTAAACCCTAAAGGAAGGAAAATACCAAAGACTCATTATAGAATAGAAAATAATGAATTAGTTGCTCTAAAGAATCAAATAGAGGATTTGAGTAATAAGGGATTTATTATCCCCAATGTTTCTCCATGGGGAGCCACAATTTTTTTATTAAGAAGAAAGTCTAATCCTTGAGGTTGGACATTGACTATAGTGAAATCATTACAATTATAATAAAGAACAAGTACCATATGCATCATGTTGATTTTTTATTTAATTAACGTCACAAAGATCAATATTTTTTAAAGATTAACCTTTATTTTGGATGTCATCAATTACATATAATGAAGGATGATATTCCAAAGACAACATTTCTATTCATGTATAAACATTATGGGATTATAGTCTATCCATTTGGACTCACTAATGAACCCTTTATTTTCATGGATATAATGAACATGTTATTAAAGGAATATATTGATAATTGTTTTTGGTATTTATTGATAATATCATGGTGTTATCCAAAATATATGAGGACCATGAGAACCACATGAAGATTTTTAGGATGGATCCTGGAAAAAAAGAGTAATATAATAATCATAGAATGTGTGAATTATGAATTCTAACTATATTTTTCTTAGCCATATAATATATAAGTATGAAATGTTAGTTGATCCTATAGAGGAAATGAAAATTCATGAATGTACTATGCTAATGAACATAACTAAGGTACATATTTTTGTTGGTTTAGCAGGTTACTATCATCATTTCATAAATGATTTTTTCTAATTGTATAACCCATCAACCAAGATCACACGTAAAGGGGTTCAATTCATATGGAAAAAAGAATGAGCAGAGTGTATTGAATAATTAAATAGAATATTACTCAATGATCAAATTTTGACTCTACCATCAGAACATAATGGGTTTATGATATATAGTGATTCATCAAATAATTGAATGTGTTGTGTCCTTATCTAAAATAATAAATTTATTACATATATATCATGTTTGTTGAAGACTGTTGAGTAAAATATTCCAAATCAGGACCTTGAGTTAGAAACCAAAATTTTTTCTCTGAAAATATTGAGTCACTATCTCTATGGTGAACTATGTGAGAAATATACCATTCATAATTGTTTGAAACATATCATTATATAGAAATAACTCAAAAAGGGGAAATGGTATTTCTCGAGTCACTCAATGATTATGATTTCCCTATAAAGTACCACCCATGGAAGGAAAACACGTTAGTGTATGATTTAAGTATGAAATATCACAGACTTTTACCCCAAATGAGGATTGAGAATTGTCCTTTATTCAGGAATTTAGTAAATATGGACATGGGTTTTTTTATGGAAGAGGAAACATCACACCATTTTCAACTGATTGTGAAACCATATTTACAGGTGAAGATAAAAATCTCTCAATCAGATAATGATATTTTTTAAAAGAAAATCAAATCCTTTTAGGAAGGAAGATTAGAAGACATCATGTATGAGGATGAATTTCTGAAATTTGTAAAGAGGTTATAAATTCAAATGATAACAGTGAAAAAAAATGGATCTATTAGTTGATGCTCACAACTCAAATTTCTCAATACACCATTGTAGAACCAATATGTCTAGAGATATCATGGAACGTTTTTTGTTGGATTATATGAAGTTAGAAATTAGTGACTATGTGTCAAGGTGTCTAGTATATCTTCAAGTGATGGCTGAGAGATAAAATCCTATAGGAATTGTGAAACCATTTCTTATTCCAATGGGTAAGTAGGATAACATTATGATGGTATTTGTCACAGGATTACCAAGGACACCTACAAGGAATGATAAAATATGGGATATTGTTGATCATCTAAAAACTAGTCACATTTTCTTACTATAAGAGAATATTTAACTCTTTAATATATTATAATGAACCTTTATTAATTAATTTCTAAGAATTAAATGTGTATCTCTATCGATTGTGTCTGATCTAGATCCCTGTTTTACAATACAATTCTGGAAGAGTATTCAGAAGTCTCTGGATACTCATATTCATTTGAGTACTACTTATCACCCTCAAACCGAAAAATTGTCTACATGGTCTATTCGAACATTATAAGACAAATTTAGATCATGAAGACATGAATTTAATGTTATATGGGATCAGTATTTACCATATAAATAATTTTCCTATAATAAGAGTTTCCATTCTAGTAGTCAAATGGTGCCATATGAAGTATTATGTGGATAATGATGTCATACTCCAACTTGTTGGGAAGAAGTTGGTGAGAGGAATCTTATTGGACCATAAATTATTGACAATAAAATGGAAAAGGAAAAACTATTTATGCTCCTATCAAAGTAGATAAAAGTATAAAAATAGGTTATACTGACAATAATCGATGTGATTCATAATTTCAAGTGGGAGATCATGTCTTTCTAAAAGTATCATCATGGATGGACATGATAAGGTTTGATAAGAAAGGGAAACTAAGACCAAGGTATGTTTGGCAATTAGAAATTATTGAAATAATTAGACCTGTAGTGTACCAATTAGCAATACATCCAAGGCTATTCAATGTTCATGATTTGTTCCATATATAATTGTCAAAGAATGAAACCTTATAACCAACAAATGTACTAACCTATGAAGAAATATGATTTGAATGCTTGTTTTACTGTGGATTTGGTATGGTTTTATTGGACGGATATAAGTTAGTTTCATATAATTAATTCTAGAAATATACTAATTGAATAGATAGTGGACATACGCTACAAAGACATTGAATATAAAAAAATGTGGATCCAAAAATATGTATATACATGTAAGAATAGTGGAAAATAGATTACTGGATAATGTTGATCAATATATTTACTGGATAGATGATGCGAAACTGTGAAGTGAGTTTAATGTCTTTTTGATATATGAGAATGATGGTAGTGAATATATGATTCACCAAAATTAGAGTATCACTTGGATGCTTCATGATTTTGAAAAACTGGGACTAAAATAATTTACCCGAGTACATCAGACCATGGGTATCATATAATAAAATATCGGCCTAAGGGTAATGGATTAAAAACAATTGATGTCAATTATTCTTAAATTGTATTTCCATCATCGATATGATTCACAAAGAATCAATGTATGAAAAAGGATTTTATATATTGAAACAGACTATATAGATACATAAAGTTGATTGTTGAAAACAAATTGCATGCATCATCTTGGAGGATTACATGATGGGAAGAACACATATATGTTTTCATGAAAATATAATTATATCAAAAGTAGTTAAATCAAATTACCAGATAAATAATCTCACATTGTGTTAAACTTACCTGGAGTATCATTTTGATAAATTGAAACAATGATTCCATGTGAAACTATGATTTGAAGTATGTTTGAAAGGACATATCACTAAATTAATGGCTAGTTATTAATTCTCATTAGAAAAAATTGAGTGTGTTAAAAAAATTCACCCTACAATGAAATTGGAATTATAAAGTTGAAAAAATATGGTGGTTCTGTATAAAATAAAGGTGAGAACTATCTATAAGAATACTTGAAAAAATGTAACTATATTTCTTTTGATGTTTTCAAATTTGGAAATAACATAGTACAATGTTTATCATAATTCAAGTAAATAAAAATACATAACACTTTTGGTTACATAATATCTTTTTGATATATATTCTTATATGTTTTTAACTTCTAAACACAATGAAGATGCTGAGTTTGACATTCAATGACTCAATATTTTTGATAGAAAGTTTATATTTCAAGCTAATATTTTAGGATGATTTTAAGAAAATTGATTATAATATTTGAGGAAGTATTTATGATGTTTTTTTCATTAATATATTCATAGGAATTTATGGAATTATAATAAAGAATGAGACGTTTATTGATTTTTCCAATAATGGTGTTGATTCCTAAAATTTTGTAGATTATTAAAGGAGTTTGATGTAATATTCATAACTGAGAAAATCATAGATTTATTATAATTAAAATCAATGAAATTATCAGGTATTTTGTTCTTATAAAATGTGATGATCTCATCCAATGTAATGTTATTATGTTTAGTTGATTTTAGAAGTGTTTTTTAGAGACCCGCTTATATGAATCAATGAAATATTGAGACAATGTGTTTTTCAGCATAATGTTCTAGGAAGATTTTATTAATTAAATGTTATTGAGACGTTATAAACAACAGTATATATGTAAGAATGTGATATCTTCTAAATTACGATCATTGGATGAAGAACCGGGCTGAAGTGCAAGGAAGTTCAACAGAATAATAAGGTGCAGTAGAATACAGGTGGAAGATTGTAGAAAAAATTGTATCTTGATGAGATTCATTATAATATAATTTGAAGAGACATTATAAATTAAAGGGGATTAGAGTGTGGGATGATAACTTTGGGTTCATATAGTTACATCCTACACTACTATTTAGTTTTTGAAAATAATTTTTAGTTGAAGAATTCATGACTCAATAGGAGCCAAAATGACAAGGAGTATGTTTTAAAATTGAGGACAAACCTTATCAAAACCCACTTGTGTTGATTAATTTACATTATATGTATCAAATAATGGAATAGTGGTGATGGTGAATTATGAATATCTATTCATCCAAATTGATGACATATGTTCTATCGACTTAAAGGAAGCAAGAATTTTAGTTGAATTTAATCGATATAAGTTTTTTACCCATGATTCTCCCCTTTTAGGGGAAACTGAATGGTATTATAGGAAAATCATTCATCACTTATATATATTTAATCCAGTAAAATATTTAATATTTTATATAAACATTATTATATTATGTAATAAGTTCTATTTCATTTTTCGACATAAAATTATGATTTATAAGATTAAAGTTAAAGAACTTAATAATGGTAAAACTTAAATTTTCAAAAACGTGTGTAATTAATTTTTATCTAATAAAATATTTAATATCTTATTAATGGTAAATTTAATATAATTTTAATCCAATTTATATATATGTATTTTCTAATTCAATTTGTAATCAATAATAAATAATATCAAGAACCCTTAATGTCGAAAACAACATTTTTTCTACAATATAATCATTGTCGATGTAAAATGATTTATCTTAAATGTTAATTTTCTATTATTTTGATATTTAATAATATTAAAAATATATGAAATTTTGTTAATCACACCCAAATTGGGTAATAAGAGTTGTTTTATATTTTTAGTAGAACATAATTTTTGGATAAAACCTAGTTAACCTAGTGAAAACAAAACAATGTAAAACAAAAAATTTAAGAACAAATGACTTCAAAATTGTTTAAAATAATTGTTGAAAATATTTATTTTCTTTATACCCATTATCTCCCTAAAATATATTATTTATATCTCTTTTACTCTTTTACACATTAATAGTGTAATTATATCATTGAAAAAATAAATGGTATTAAAAAAGAGTCATTTTCTTCAATTATAAAAGGGGACACTTCAACCCCTTCATGACACACCCATTAATTATAATAAATTCTTGAAAATATTCGATATTTATTCGTATATAATCCACTTTTCTCAGTTATTTATCCTAATCCCTTCATTTCAATGTATGCATTATAAAGAAATTTCAGCGTATAAAGGTGTGTATTACTTACTCCTTACCTTTTCTTCATAATTTATATATTCAAATTTTATTTATCATAGTAGAGTAATGAACTATGCATCATAATTATACTTAATTTTTATTATATTAATAGAGAAACTATCATTTACTCCTTTTTATTAACTTATAAAAACTAAATAATGTTAATCATGGGTTGTGCAGACTACCGCCTCCATCAAGTAACATTTTTTTCATCTTGATTTTAATTATTTATCCATTCAATTTAAAATTTAATTCAACAAATTAAAAAAAATAAAAATAATATCATTATTCTTTTATTATAATGATATCATAAACTTCATTAACCATTATCACCCATCAATACATAACATGTAAATGTTTGGGTCAGTCTTACAACAAACTTGAATAAAGATATGAAAATATATCATGGATGACCATAAGAACATAATTTCTAATATTATTATAATTTAAAAATAAATTAATGATTATAATTGGTTTATATAATGGTTATAACATGTATTTAATGTATTATTAAATATATCATCTTTGATCACTAAACATATTGATAAAAGATGACACTGATTCAGTTTTCATGAAAACAGAAAAAAAATTATATAATAAATTAATATATTATGATAATAAATAACCCATATTAAACTGAATATATGATAAAAATGTAAATAGTAATTCATCTAAAATACTAATATTTTTATTCAAGAAGTCATCTGCATGGCCAGAACGATTCAGGAACAGGGTAAGTGTTTGTGCTAACTCAATTTTCTTTCATTGAGTAAAAAAAATTCTTATCATAATCTATTGTTCCATGTTTGATTTATTATAGCTAATGAATGAATTTTATTTTCATTCCACATTATTGTTTTGGGGATTACACTTCTAAATTTTTAACCACATTATCAAATGATTTTTCAGACAAATATTATGTTACATGTAAGAGTATCTTGTCTCAATTTTCACCTACTTGATACATATTTATTATTATACTATATGTTTTCTTTAGAATGGTGTATATAATTTGATTTAATATTGCTGATTCTGTATAATTATTTCCTTATATTTCATTATTTTTAATGTTCAATTATACGTTCTTTCTCTCTTGGGGTTTTGACTTAATATTATTCAAAATCTAAAACCATTTCCATCTCTATCACCCTTTATTAATGCATGTTTTGATATTATAACAAAATATTATTTTATATGGTTCAAATACTATCCATCGAATTATAAAATACTAAATTATGTTTGATCATGTAAAATTAACATCCATCCATTCTATTCCTTGATTCAGAGTATGATTGAAATCTTCCATTAAATATAAGAGTTTTTTTCACAACCGAACCTATTTTCTTGAGTTATAAGGTTACTCATTGAAATTAAGATTTAATTTCATATGGTATTTTCTATTTCAATATTTAGCTATAAATATTGGTTTTAAATCACACTTATTTATGAATTCTGTTCCTTCTTATAAATGAAACAATTTTAAGAATAATTCACACCATTTTAAATTAGTGTGTTTTTATCCATTTACATGTTTTATACTTAATATAAATATTTTTCCATAACGTTTTGAATAATATGAAAATTTTATTTCCTAGTTTATACATAATTATTCTTACCCCATTTCTAAAATACTATTTTGAATTATTTTCACACTCTGGGTTTTTAATTAAGGTATAAAAAGTATTCTCTTCCACTTCATTATAAATGTTTTGTCTTCCACTCCACACATAATCTTGATAACCTTTTATAACACTATAAAGTCCCCATTATTTATGTTTCTTTATTAAAATCAATGTTTACAAAAGGATTCCTCTTGGCCTTTATGAAAATGAATTTTAAAAATGACCAATACCATCATCTATTATGATATGTAAAAAGTGTTTTATATAATCACTTTTATATTTTTTAATCTAATTTATTTTTTAATTTACTATAAAATATTTCCTAATGGGATTAATGTTACATTATAAAACCTATAGTTTAAATGACAGTATTTTAGTTTTTATGAATTATGCAGATTTTATTAATCCACCCCAATTCTAATTATCTTATTTGGAAACTTGTGAAGCATTTTTTACAAGGTTTGTTTACCCATCAATTACAATATCCTTATATTTTTATTCTTTTAACCTATAATATGTTCTTTTGAAACCATCCATCAAATTTAATCAGATATTTTATGGCCATTTTTTAGAAATATTCATGAAAGCCATTTATTTCTCATATTAATATTTTTTTTATTAAATTATGAATGTTTTATATATGGCATTCTTAGACATGTATATAATATGATGTGAGGTTATTGCTTGAATTTATAATCCTCTAATTCATTGGAAAAAACTATATATCTCATGAGAGTTTATACATGGGATTAAAGAGTGAACCAAATACAATATGGGACATAATCGACTATGTTTATTTGAATATGGAGTGAACCCAGTCCACCATGGAAAATTTAACACTATGTAATAATGGTGTTAGGAGTGAACCCTAACTTATAATAATGATGTAATGTAATATGTTTTTGTCAAAATCATAAGTTTTCACGATCCTATAATATAAATTACATTATTCTAAATCCTTATACTAGGATTTGTGGCTCATGATCCTTATTTAATTAGGTATGAATTCTATATTTTTTTTGTTAATATTCATTGAGTAGATTTTCATAACTATATGTTTGTCTTATCCTCACATATGATCTTTTATTTTTATTTCTTATTCTTAACCTTATTAAGAGATGGATATCACACATGGTTTCTTCCTTTTCCCCATATAAGAAGGAAATAAATACATGGAATATTTCTATATGATTATCTTGTGTATAAAATTTAATGGATATAGTGATGTATTTTTATAGATTAATAATTCACTTATACAATGGGGAAATATGATGTTAGTTGAAATGTTCATGGTTTTCGGTAGTAAATTATTTAATAAAATTCTCTGAAAATATAAACCTGAGTCATATTGGTTTTTTATTTTAATGAAATATTTTATTTAATTCAGGCAATTTTATGAAAATGTACTTGGGGAATATGAAATCCCAAATTTTAGATACATTACCCTTTTATTACTTATTTTTTTATGTTATACACTATCTGGGATGTGTTTTAAGAGTCATTGGATGGATTTAGAGTTTCTTGATAATGGTTATTATAAAACACACACTATCTATAGGAAATTGTGAAAGGGGATATTGGGAATAATTAGGTAGGGGAACAATTGTAACATAGATTAACCAAATTTTGTTGGTGTTGAGGATAAACTATGTGTGTTTGGAACCTTTGGATATGGAAATACACACAATGGCGTAGAGGTTTCCAAATAACGTATACCTCTAGTTGATAGATAGTATCTATGTATTGTTTTCACAAGGTTTTATAACCATTTAGAGAAACTATATAACTCTTTCGATGTTATCCAATAGTACACACATGGTTGTGACATGGTTAGTCTAACAGTATGACCTTTCCATGAGATATTTATAAAATGATTGGATCATTATATTATTACTCAGTTTAAGGCTAGAAGACCGTCATTATTATTACTTTCTCTTATACTCTCATAATACACTCCACACCTAGGTGTTCCTGGTGATTTTTTTGATCTATAATTAAATTTTGACGAATCAAAGTGTATTTGATCTATATATTCAATGATAAGTTCTCATTATTTCTTGTTCACTCTAGATATAAATATCTTCCCCCATCTCCCTATAATACCTAGATCTATTCTTTTATTGATTGATCTATGTGACATGATAAATATAATGATGCAATATTGATGGATATTTTGAACGGAAGGTGTTGTGATCCCTGTTATAGAGGTTTCTTGGTACCGTATTCTATTTTGTAATCTATTGAGAGGACAGTGGCTTCTTTGTATTAGTTCCATCTATTATAGAACAAGATTGAGTATTTTTTATAAAGAGTTTTAATTATATTTGAAAAGGATTAATTGTGTTGTTTATCAAAGGAAAAACTTTTAAGGAATTTTTTATAATATCATAATTTGGATGGGTTTTAGAAAACCATATTTTTTATTAATTTTAAAATTTTTGTTTAAAGATATTGTTTGGTACATAATACTAGAGAAATTTATAATTATTTTTTTAAAATAAAGTAATTTTCAATGTGAAATTAATTTTTATTGAACAATAAATAATTGTGTTGGCATGTGTTCTTGGTGAAATTTCATGGTCGTGAAGTACCATAATCAAAGTGGGATAGAGCATGGTTGTGAAGTACCACCTTTAGTAACAGACACCATGTTTGTGTGTGTATGTGGGGGGGGGGGGTGAATATATGCATGAACATGGAAATAGTTATTACTCGAGTTAATGAATTCTAATAGTATTTTTATTTTCTTATTATGTGTTATTCATATATAATAACACGAAATTTTATGATATATTTCATTTTAAATAAATTTAATTTTTTCGATACCTTGTGGTACATGCAACTCGGAGTCTAAATGAACTGTAATATAGTATATCTTTATAACATAGCCATTAAATTTATGGTATTAATAAGAATAACCACATTTTAAAAATATTTGTAATTTTTTTAGATAAATAAATTATATTGATAAATAAGTATTCAATTTCTAGTGAAATATTTATATGATTCAAAACCTTTTTCCATACGAAAATGGGTTTATTGTTTTTTTTTAATAAAAAATTATCATTAATTTTTTTCCAATTTTATGATTTTTTTAATCAATGATCATTCTTTTTTAAAGAAACACATAAAATTTAAATTAGAGTTTTAATTGAGATTTTTCTAAAAATAATAATTTTTAACAAATAGTGAAAAATACAGATTATAATTGAAAATTTCTTTTCATTTAACAAATTTAAAAAGATAAATTTTAGTATAAAATTGTTTTAAATGTTAAATTAGTTTATTTATATTATTAATAATCCAATAATATTCATTTTCATTAATTGCATGTGGATTTTGGTATAAAAACGAATTATACTTAAGAAAACATTTTTTCTCGAAAATAGTTTTCCTTTGCATATTGAGAGTTTATTTTAAAAATTCTTCGACATTTAGAAATTGAATTTTATAAAATTGATTAAATAATAATAATCATCATTTAATTTTTTTAATTATTTCACTTTTATTCTTGGACATAATGAAGAGTAAAAATAATAAAATGTTTTCAAAATGATTAAAGTTAAAATGTGATTACTTATATGGGGGGGGGGGGTTAAACTAAGATATAAGGGTAATGTTTTAACATTAAAATGTTATAAATAATATTTTATTTCTATATTTTGACATCATACTATCCCAAATTCAAATACCTAGCCATTTGGAAGAATTAAACTTGATAATTAATTTATTGTATTTTAATCTCTTAAAAAATTCCAAGTGTTCTCTCCCTATTTTATAAATGGAAAGCCTTCATTTTCATTCATTACGCCAATTTTTGATATATATATAAACAAAAACCTAAAAAATACTCTTATTAACTTAAATAACCATTATTTATAGTTAATTTATTCCAAAAATTCCATTCTAAGGGTCATTAAGAAAGGGAAAAAGAAGGCCAACTGAAGGAGAGGTAATCGTCTTACCCGAACACTAAATGTTTATTTATTCTTCTACCTCCTATAAATAAATGGAATTAATAATAAAATAAATCAATTCAATACCATAAATATACTAATTTTTTTTCTTATTATGGAACCACCAATACCCACCTCTAATCTATCAAATTGTTAGTGAAAGTGTCGGTTGTGCGCATATGTGCACCACTGCCTCCACATTGCAATACAATAAATTTTCCATTACAATATTTAATTGATGTTTATTTTTATGTGTTCAATTTTTATATATGATATTTGTTCCACAATAATTATTATTTAAGTATATTATCATATTTATCTTCTTTCCTTTTAATCCGTTGGAAAACGATAACGTCGCTCGTGCGTGCATGTGGACAACCACCCCTACAAAGTAATATGATTCGTTTTCATTTATGATTTACATGGATTTTAATAATAATATATTTACTAAATATATGTGATATATATGATATTATAATTATTCTATAAGGGTCAATTATTTTTTACTATTTTTTTCATTTGTCAAAAAGTGTAAACAACATTTATGGGTATATATGACAGACCGTCTCCATGAACAATGTAATAAATTTGTCGTTATATAAATTTCAGAAATTAATATATATATATATAATGAAAATTTATTCTTTATATCATAACTAAAATTATTTAGATTATGTAACCATGATGAAATTAAAAGTACTAGAACCTCCAATCCAAAATTCTCAAGAAAAAACACAATGGATTACATGGGGGGAAATATTTTAATCAAGATTTATTAATAAATGGTCGTTAAAATTTTATAATGCGATAATATATGATATTATAACAATTTAAATTAATATTTTATGTAATAATAATAAATTTAAATTTATTATACTGGAGGTTAGATCACCTTCTAAGAAAGTCGAACTTGAGGCAATGTATTTTCTTCTCAATTTTATTTATATGTGACACATGCCATATTCCCCACCTGTATCTATTATGTTGTTCATATATTTCACATGAATCAATATTATATTTTATATCATTAAAATTATGGGATATAAATATCTATATAAGGTTCTTTCTTTTATTGGTATTATGGTTCATATGTTTCTAATGTTGTATGATAATTATGTTAGAATCTTATTGTTTGTCCGGATTGTTTGTGATTAAGATTTAGAAGTATTATTTTATGATATAAGTCTCAATAAATAAATGAATTTTATTATGATATTTTTCTTCAAGATATTACATGTTTTCCTTCCATTTTCCTCTTTTTAATCACCCATGACATCAACAGAATGTTTTCAAGGAAAATAAACACCATTTCTCTATTTAGCTGAATGTAATTTATCTTCTACGTATATGTTTTCTAAAAATATACTCAAGAATATTTTTAAAAGTATAAAATTGTTATTTAATATAATTTTCAACCATGTTTTAATTTTCAAAAATATTAAATGTAATCTTTATTTCAGTTTTTGAACAAGGTACTTTTGACTTTTGTACCAAAAATGTGAAAGGAATATTTACATTAACATACACATAATGAAATGAATTTCCCACAATCACGAACAATATATAATTTTATTCTAAATTTAAATTTTTACAAGGTAATGTTCAATTTAAATGTATTACTTAATATTTATGATATATTTAGATTTTTAAAAAATTGATTTCAAAGTGAAATGGTATTTTTTCAAGGAATGTTCTAGTGATATTTTAAAGTAAATAATCATTTATGATTACATACTATCATGTTACTTATAAATTATAGTGGATATAATCCAATTATTTCATCCACTTTAATTATTTTGATGACATATTATTATTAGGATTTATATATTATTCTTTGAAACCATTTTCATTCCCATGGGTTAATTAAGTTATAATGAACCCTTTATAATACTCATTTATTATCCATGGGTTATGCCATGACGATATGATGAAATTTTTATGATACCAATTTCATTTCCACATGTTATGCAATGATGATTGTTTTATGATCCTATGGAACAAATATGTATGAATATCATTATGTGATGTATGGGTCCAAAATCATATATCCCTTCAATTAATTTGTTAATGATGGATATCTCATGAGATTATAAGGACTATAATGGGGAGTGAAACTAGTTAAGTAAGCGACTTGGTCCACCATGATATTATTGGTAGTGATATTTGACTAAATATATGATGTAATGGACAGTGAACCTAATTGGTAAAGATAGTATTGGAAATGATCCTTGAAAAAGTAAAATATTTTACATTCTTTTTTAATTCCAAAAACTTTTTTCCTTATGAAAATAATATCCATTAATAGATTCTATTTTTTTCTTCATTTCTAATTCATATTTTATGAACTGCCAAGATTTTAGGAATGACTCAAAATTATAATCTATGATATGAAAGGTAAAATTTTATTCCCATTTTCTCATACCATTATGATTAGGTAATTTTTATGTGATCATTGATATATCCCTTGTTTACCCATACTAGGCATAAAAGATCACCCTTTATTATGTTTCCTTTACATAGGTTATGAATAAAGGTTTTAAGAATGATATGTACCAGAAGGATGATAGTTATAAAGATATTAGTGGGAGATGATATAGATCTCTTATGATCATGTTGTATATGTATTCAATTTTCTAAAGATACTAGACCTATACGATTATGGTGTGGATGAAAATGTTATGTATTGAATATTCAAATAATAAGATGCTATATTAATGTATGAAATGTATGTGTCATTATATTTGGAATCAAAGAAATATATATTTACCACTGGAAACTAGGATGATAATATTTTTTTCAAAATCTTTAAGATAATATTATGTATAAGAAAATTACATAACTTATGATATAGAAATGAGTATGATTTTCCTTGGATAACATCCATGTATAGATACTATAAGTGGACATGGATTTAGTACAGATGAATCTAGTGGTTATAACCCCAAAAGTGTTAGTCAAGTATATACCGACTAACATTATTGTGCTTGGTGAGTATTCCCATAATGTACCCCAGGTTTGACACTCTTAGGGGATATTCTTTACTTAATCACATTTTATTTATATTTTTTTTGAAGTATTTTAATATATGATGAATAATATTTATCTCAGTTAACACTAAGGTTTTATGATTTTGAAATTTTATAAATAAATGTTCATGATTATATGGTTTCCCTATATGATTATTGTTTCTAAAACTATGTTTTTCAATTTTATTCAATCGAAGGAAGATAAAATAATCAAGTTAATATATAATGTGATGGAAAATAATATGATATCCATCTTAAGAAACAAATATAATGGGATATTGAATAAAAAATCATGTTAGTATGCTTGAAAAACTTTCTAAAGACCAGAATCATGTCGAGCTTTCAAATGACAAAAGGAGGTAATTATGTCCTGTTGATACCTTCAGAAGGAAATATTCATCATCTTTTAGTGGGTTTTCTGATCCACTAGTTTTTGAAAAATGTATCAGTACCATTGAAAATACATTTTCCATTCTCCAATGTTTTGAACATGAAACATTTATTTTATATAATTATTATTTGGAAGGTAAAGTACATCAATGGAGGAATCTAATCAAGAAAACATGGTAATGTGATGAAAATGAATCCTTGTAATCAAAGGAGTTTAGATTCATAATCATCAATAAGTAATTTCCACATATTCATCACATGAAAACGTAGAAAGGATTCCTTGAGATAAAGTAGAAGGATGGTGAATCTGTTAGTACATATCAGAAAAATTTCACAATACATTCTTGGTACACATTATGTATTATCATCCTACATGGAAGTAAGGATGAATTATTCTTTAGTGGATTAATACAAAGCCTATAATGGGTGTTCACAATATGTTAATTTAGTAGCTATAAATAATTCTATGTTATATCTAGGTGGGTATGGAGATTGGATTTACCGATTAATATCATGGATTTAATAATAAAAGAAAAATGGAATTGAAATGAAATTATAAAAACCATGGAGAGAATAAGATGCCATTTCCTTCATACTTAATGTGTGGAAGGAAACATGGAATGGAAGGTCATCGGATAAAAAAATCCAATGTTTTGGAAAAAATTTACCTGATGACGAATATAGAGATAAATATTCATATAATACACCACCCACACTCTAGTGTTTCAAGGGAAATGAATAAGGTAAATAGGATAACTAGTTTTCAAATATGAGTTTATTGATGATGATTGATTTTAACATCCTATTAAGTCTAGAGAAAATGTAAAATCTCATTTGATCATTATTGTTTATGAGGTGTATGATAATTTTATTTTGAAAGATAGACTTACAATCCATATAGAGTAGATATTATTGAGTTTAATGAATAGAAGAATAAAAAATAGAATTATATTAAAAAGGAATTCATTCATCCAAGTGTACCACCAATTGGAGATACTATTCTTTTCATTAAGAATAAATATTGGTAAACATGACTCTTAATTTATTATTAGGAATATAAAATTATCAACATAAATAATATGTACTGTATACCCCTTATCAAAGATGAGATTAATCAAATATAAATCATAATTATTTTACAAGACCGACCATCATTTGAGATATCATCAATTGAGGTCCAAGAATGAGGATATATCCAAGAAATTATTCCACATGTGGTTTGAAAACTATGAATTTATAGTGATGCCAATTTTTATTAACAATTATCTTACTATCTTCAAGGATTTAATGATATAATATTTATATATTACATTGATGATATTGTGGTAATATTTATAGATGACATTATAATATATTCCTACAGTATTGAATATCATTAAGATCATTTGACTATTGTATTTAAGACATTATGAAAAGAGAATATGTAATAAAAAATAAGCAAGCGTGAATTTTGTATGTAAAAAAGTTTCAGTTTTGTGTTATATAGATTCAAGGGGGTGTTTTTTCATGGATCTATTAAATAAAACTGTTTTTGAAAAGTACCCTAGACCAAACATGATGACTTGGATCTATTTTTTTTTAGTTATGATGGATATTTTCAATTACTTGTTGAAAATTTCTCATGACTATATAATTCACTGAAAATATTAACTTAAAAGGGAGACAATTTCCTTTTGATAGATTAATGTGAGGAAAATTTCAATGAACATAATAGTAGGTTAGTCAATGCACCTATAATTATAGTACCCTGTAGTGTAAAAGGTATTTTTATATCAATTTATTTATTGAATAAGGGATTATGAAAAATCCTCATGAAGAATGACATGGCGATATTTTAGGACATAAGATAAATGAAGCCTCATGACAAAAATTATCTAAATCCTGAACTACAGTTAGATTCAGTCAACTTTTAATTAATGATATAGAATAAATATATTTACAGAAAATGTGTGATATATATAATTTTAATAAAAGTATAAAGTTTATATTTATTAAAAAAGAGAAGAATATGTTCCATAGAAGATGGTTCAAGTTGATAAAATATTATGAACGATTAATACATTATCACCTTGGAAAAATTAACAAGGTCACTGACACATTCAGTTGAATGGATAATGCTAGCATATCTAAGATGGGAATAAGAAAATAACTATTTTTTTATATTAAACGTATGTAATTAGAAATAATTACCGAGGACGTAAAATATTATCTTGCTCAAATGGTAATTCCATCATATATCCAGGTAACGATTAAAGATGTGAAAAAAGAAGATGTAGTACTCGAAAATATGGTGAGAAATGTTCCTATGTTTAATGTTGATTGTGATAGAATACAATGTTTTAAGAACCATCATTGTGTCACATCAATAGTATACTTTTAGAATGATCTATTTAATGAAACTCATAGTTTATCTTTCATCATTAATCCTTCATGTATGAGGATAAATAGATATATAATAGAGTATTTATAATGGGGAAATATTAAGAGATATATTTTGGTGTATGTATCTCTATGCTTGTTATGCTAGTAATACATGGCTAAGAGATAAAAGTCTAAAGGGATATTTCAACCATTGCCCATATTTTAATGGAAATTGGAAAACAACACCATGTATTTTTTCATTGGAATTCCCATAATGTATATGGGCAATAATACTATTTTGGTTTTAGTCGATCACTTTAGAAATTCAGTTGACTTAATTTCCCTCAAATATAATTTACCTCTTGATCAAATTTCAAAAATATACATTACATATGTGGAAAAGTTACATGGAGTACCATATTATTTTTTATCTGATCGGGATATGAGGTTTACCTAAAAGTTTCGGTGAAGTCTCAACAAGATCTTAATTTAGAGTTGCACTTTAATAATGCTTGTCACCCATAATGAGATGGATAGTTTGGGAGAACCATTCAAACCCTATAGGATTTTATTCAATATTGTTCTATGAATTTAAAAGGTGGATTGGATCAAAAACATCATATGGATGAGTTTTCTTATAACAATAATTTTCAATTGAGCATTTAGATGGATCCTTATAAATCACAGTATGGAAAGAAGTGTATAACTCCATCGTTCTATGAAGTAGTTAGAGATATAATGTTATTAAGACCTTATATTACATGGGAAATTGAAGAGAATGTTAGATCCATTTAGAAACACATTATGGTAGCTCATAGTTGACATTAAATTTATGATGAAAATTATTGGTGAAATTTGGAATGCAGAGTTACTAAGATGGAATGATTGTAAATTTCCAAATGTTTGAAGGTTATGATATTTGAGAAGAATGGAAATTTGTGCTCTTAGTTTATTGGCCCCTTCAATATTATTTATTGAGCAGAGATGTTATATTATTACATAAATCTTCAACAGAACCCCTCTCAAGTTCACAATTTGTAGCATGTGTCTTTGCCGACGAAGTACATACCTAAAACATCACATGTACTAAACTCAGAGGTAATACCAATAGAGTATGATCATTCAAATAAAGAACAACCATTATAAATATTTTATCATCGAGATCACGATCTACAAAACAAGAATAATCAACTGGTTAATATTCTATGGAGGAATCCAAAATTCATAGAAGCTACTTAGATAACCCAAGATGTGATGAAATAGCGATATCCTCAATTTTTATATCAATGTGATGAAATTACAGGAAATAAATTATATTTATGGGGAATAGAATTTAACACCAAAATATTTTTTGATACATTTCATATTAAATAAATTTTATTTCATCAGTACCTAGTGATACGCAGAACCTTGAGACTAATATACTATAATATAGTTTAACATTATAACATAGACATAAAATGTGTTGTATGAATAATAATTTTTAAATTTTACAAATGTACATAATGGTTTTAGGTAATTAAAATATATTTCTAAATAAGTACTTAATTATTTGTAAAGTCTTTATATGATTAAAATTTATTCCCTGAGCATAATTTATAGTGTTTTTCTGAGAAGATAATTTAATTTAGCTTTTCCACTTATGAAAAATCTATTTTAAAAAATTAACTTCATTTTTTAAATCAATATGTATAAATTAACTTATAATGAATATTTGATAATTTTATAAAAATATAATTATTCCCAGAATATATAGAAATACCAATTTTAATTGAAAACAATATTTTATTTTAATGATTAAAAAGACGATTTTAAAAATTAAAATTTTGTAATTTTTAATACTAATAATCCAATTTTATTAATTTTAATTACTTTTTTGTGGATTTTGGTATAAAAACATTATATACTTATGAAAATGTTTCTTTTATCAAAAATAGTTTTCATCAGGTTTTACAAGTTTAGTTTAAAAGAAATTACAATAAATTTAACAAATTAATTTGATAAAATGGATTTCATATTTATATTTAAAATTAAATTTTTCTGTAATATGTCTAATTTTTTTTCATAACTAATGTTATAAACAATAAAAATTTGTCTCTGTGGTAATGGTTATAACATGCATTTCCAGGGGGGTTAAAACATGATACAAGGGTAAATTTTCAAAATAAAATTACCTTGTCCTATTATGTGGATTTATTTATACCTAATACTATCAAAAAATTGAAAATCCTACCATTTGGCATTTATTTTTTGGAGAGTGAAATTATTATATGTTAATCTTTTAATAAATTCGAAACGTGACATCTACTGCACTTACAAAATGACACACCTACTTTATATTCTTTACACCACATTGATCCTTATAGCTCAACCGAACCATAAAAAATATAATATAAAAATAACTTTTATTTAATTATAGGTTCTTTTATTCATAAAAAACTATTCGAAGGGTCCATTATATCATGTCTGTAGGTTGTTGTCTTGCCCGACATCATTAAATTTATTTATTGTTCCACCTAAACTAAATATGTGGTATACATCATAAAAAAATAACTTCAGAATAATAAATATTATTAAAATTTATCATTATTATTAAACAACATACATCCATTCTCTATCAAATCAAGTGGTAAGTGAAAGTATCACTCTTGTGTACATGTGGACTTCCACCTCCATGTAGCGGTATAATTCATTTTACATTGTCATATTTTTTGGATGGTTATTATGAGGCATTTAGTGTTTATATATTATATTTATGATATAATTATTTTTCCATAATTATAATATCATATCATCATTCTCAACTTATAATCCATTGGAAAATGATAACGTTGCTTGTTCGTACATGTGGACTAGCACCTCAACAGAGAGATGTGATTCATTTTTCATTTCTGCTTTACATGGATGTAAATAAGGGTAAATTTAATAAATATATATTATATATATTATATATATTATATAATAAAAATTCTCTAAATATGAATTATTATATACCTCTCTTTAGTTCCATTCTTTCAAATGTAAAATAAGGTTCATGCGTACGTGCAACTGACTATCTCCATGGTCAGTGAAATTCATATTTTTATCTCTATATTTTTTGGATGATTATAAATAGACATA
Organism: Viscum album; assembly: GCA_963277665.1. Classification (NCBI taxonomy): domain Eukaryota; kingdom Viridiplantae; phylum Streptophyta; class Magnoliopsida; order Santalales; family Viscaceae; genus Viscum; species Viscum album. The sequence goes on from OY728155.1 coordinate 1,092,231,823, forward strand.
TAATGAAAATATATTTTATTTAAATCATTATTAAAATAATGATGATTCTTAAACCGTGATCAATTTACAATTACCTGAACTACTAAACTAAAATTCTCATGATATATGAAACAGTTAATACCAAGATATGATTATTTTAATAAGGTATTATTAATAAATGGGTGTTGAACTATTATAATGGGATAATATATGAAATTATTAGTAGGAAAATTATTATTTTATAGAATTATAATAAATTTAAATTTATTATAAATGTGGTTAGATACCTTGAAAGGATAATCAAACTCAAGGAAAAGGATTTCCATCTCATATTTATTTTTATGGGTCATGTGCCACATTCAATGCTTATATCATTTATGTGGTGTATATAATTAAGATGAATGTATTTTTTGATGGTTATAGTAAATATTATGGGATATAAATATCCATATAATGTTATTTACTTCATGGGGATTATTATTCAAAATTTATTAATGTGGTAAGTTATATATGTTATAATCACATTTTTTATTAGGACTGTTAATGCTAATGTTTTCGATGAAGAAATTTTATGATATACCTCTCAATAAAATCATCAATTATATTATCCTATATTTATTTCAAGATATTAAATTTCATAATTTCATTTTCCTCTCATTAATATCCCAATAGATCAAAGGAATTATTTTAAGGAAAATCGACGTCATTTCCTTTTATGGTCGAAAAAACATTTTCTTCCACGTCCATGTTTTCTAAAAATATTATCAATAATATTTTCACACTATTCCTATTATTTCATATGGAAATCTTCACCCATTCTTGAATTTTTTTTAAAATTTTTAAAAAAGGAATCTTCTTGTCATTTTTTGAAAATGTATTTTTGATTTTTTACAAAAAAATATGAAAGGAATAATTATTTTAAAATACACTACATGAAAAATATTTCTAGCCGTCTTGAATGATCAATACATTGATGTTTTTCTTAGAAGTATAAAAGTTAATTGAAAAAAAAATTCCTAGATATTTGTGAATTTTTTATATTTTTAAAAAGTGTTTTAAAAGTTAAAAGGGTATTTTACTAAAGGAAATTTACCGAGATATTTTAAAGGATATTTTTATCTATGATAACATAGGTTGATGTTACTTATTTCTAATGGGGATATGATCCATTGATTCCATCAAATTTAATTATTTGGATACATTATGACTATGATTATTTTAAGATGATTTTATGGAATTTGTTTTGTTTTCAAGGGTTAAATAAGATACGATGTGCCTTTATGAAAAATGTTTATTACTTATAGCTTATGATATAATGCTATGATGAAATATTTATAAAAACCATTTTCTTTAAACAAGTTTTGAATTGATGATTGTTTTATGATATTTTGGGGAAAATATTTTTGATTTTCCTTATGTGATGGTTGGTAATGAAATTATATAGCCCTCCAATTAATTGGGTTAATATGGATATCTCATGGGATAATAAGGATTGAAATGGAGAGTGAAATCAGTTCAGTAAGGGACTATATATCAATGATTTTCTTGGGATTGAACATTTTTCAAAGATAAAATAGAATCAAGAGTGAAATTTATCCACTATGATATTATTGGATGTTATTATTGGCTATGGAAATCACATTCAATAATTATGTGTATACAAAAATGTTATATATTTGTTCAAAATTATTCTTTCCAGGATTATGTTTGTTGAGTCCTGACCACCACTAATGTGCTTGAATCATTTACATAATATAAATAAATGTATTAATAATTTATTCCTGGACATTGTTAATAACTGAAAACAATTATAAACATCATTTATAATTATTATTTACATGTATATTTCTTTTTTATTATATATTTCCTATATCATGTGTGAGTAATCATGATTATATTGAATTAGTTTTAAAAATAGAGATGCCATTTTTCATTATTATCCAGAATTTATTCATTCCAAAATCATACAATGTATTTAAAATGTTTCTTTATAACTATTTATAATGTCTTAATTTCATTTTATGTTAATTTTCGATATGGTCCTTAATGATGAAATCAACAATGATCAAGTTTCAATGATTTTTAACGAACCGATTCTTGAATCTCATTTAATGAGTTTAATATAAAAACTCACAACTCTAAAAAAGAATAAACTATTTATTTTATAATTTATATCATATATATTTAAAAATTAATTTCTAATATTAATCAATGTTATTATTTTATATCATTTTTCTAATATTTGGTTAGATGAACCCAAACATGAACATACCATAATTAATGGATGATAATGATTATAAAAGTAGTTAATTTTTTAGAAATATTATTACTGTTTAAGTATAATGATATTATTTAGATACTTATAAATATTTTAGTCCTAATTTAATATAGTTTAATAAATAATAAATATCCTTGACGAAAAAACTATATATTTTACTTTGTGATGGCACTAGTCTGCACAACACATGTTTAACATTTTCATTTCTAAGAGAATGAGATGGAAACAAGGTGGATTATGATTTTTATATTAATAGTAATAGTTATAATATATATTTTACATTCATTATTCAATTTCACCATGTTTAACAGTGAATAGTGGTGTAGTAAAAAATTGAAAGTGATCACTTTGTGAAGTTGGTATTCCACACAACGAACGAATTCCAGTTTCATTTTTCTTAATAGAAATTGGAAAATATGATTAACATTTACTACCTTGTAATAATATAATTAATTATAGAAACAATAATTATTTTTTATATAAGAATTCGAATATTACATTTTGGGAATTTAATATTTAAAAGAAATGAATTTATAATCATATTGATGTCTTTCCATTTTCCTTAGAGGATTCCTAAAAGGGGGTATTTTGAAAATTTCATTTTTCCATTGGAATGAGGAAAATAAATAGATTATAAATGATGTATAATGTTAAAATTTACTCAAGGAAACCAAATTACATTATTGGACTTTATGTGGTACTGATTGGTCCATTTTATTGGTGGTGAGATTGTCATTTTTGTAAATATTTTAACTTAATATAAATAGAGAACAAGCTTCACATGTCAAGAATACTCTAAAATTGTAAATAAAATAGTGGGTGATGATATAAGGTTAATAATAACTCAACCATTAATTTTCATGCATATAGTAAAATTTGTGAATATTTTTCTATAATCAATCCATAAAAGAATCCCTTCCAGACTACCCATAGGATATGGTCATCTTTCCATCTAGGGGAAAGAAAACAAAAGAAAGGGGTGGGATCATAAGCTCAATATGGGTACACATAAAATATAAAATTAAAATATCATATGTTATCCTAAGAAGAACATATAGTTATAATAAAGATATATATTATGTATCTAGCCAATAAATAATCATTCATAAATCATGGATGAAGTCAAGACAAAATATAAGAACATATTATCAAATTGAAGTATATCAATGAAACAAGGAATACATTATATTTGTGGAAACATTATTCAATAAACCTAATCCACGAGATAATAAATTAATGTTATCATAGAAATGAGGCATATATATTTAAATGGGGGGAAATTCTTTCATGATCCACAACATCAGTGCCTATCCTTATAAGAAATGAAAATATACTCATGAATAATTATCTCCTAATATTTAACCATTTAACGAATGCATTAGAGGGTGATATAAGACCCCACTAGTGATTTATCCATACGTATGTATACCACATAAAATAAATCATTCAATATAAGATAAAGAAATAATTGAAGGAAAATAGGTTTCAAGTCATTTTCAATGAAATCACCTAAAAAATAATTTATACGTCAATTAATATTCATAACATGATAAACTCAGAGAAAATTGATGGTTTTAAAAATATATTAAAAAAAATTTCTATGTAAAAACCATTTAATATAGTTTAATAAATTTACACCATATAGAGAAATTACATATAGTTATGTTGAGAATTTCCCCAATAAATTTATGTATGAAATATAGGTGGACACCCTTCAATCAAAGGATTTAAAAACATGGTATTTATAAAGGAAATTCATCAAAATAAAATTTTATCATATTCATAGTGGATTGTTAGTAATGAAAAATGAAGTTATGGATCGCTTATTTTATTCAAAATAACATTACATAAGTAATCTATATAAATAAGGGTAATGGTAAAATATTATGTATTTCCTCGATCAATCAAAATACATGTCTAAAGACAATGAATTAGATGTTTTTTTAGATTTTTAGAAAATTTACTTTCGAGATAAGAAATATCATAGATCTTTTGAAGGAATTTTAAAAGAATTATTTTTTAATACAAAGAGAAAATTGATTTCTTTTAAAAACTATGAAAATGTAGAGATAAATTGTCATATAATATGAAAAATTTTATATAAATATGTTTTTAATCCGAGAACATTAACAAAGAGGTTCTTCTCACAATTTTATGACAAAAACTCATAGAAAATATTAAAAAAAAATGAAAAATTTTAATATATGTAAATTAGTAAAAAAAGAGATTAATTAATTAGCAATGAATAGATAAAGTAATTTGAAAATGTATCCAATGAATATGGTTATGGAAAATGTGAGTGTGTTGAATGGAAATAAAACAGAGTGTCGGTTCCTTACAGTGGGAAAATAATGAACCAAATGGAAAAAATAAATAGGGAGAAGCCAAGTAAAATGTAAAGACCCAGAAATTCCATGTAATTTGTTTAATTATATGGGAATTTTACAAGTCCGGTAAAATTGACGGCCCACGATTTGGAGGCTCAGTGTGGCCAAAATGAATTTGGGAACCTTTTTTTGGGTACGTTTAGTAAACGTACGAGCGGGTTTTCTTAACAATTGAACTGGTGCTCAGAATTGTAATCTAAGGGCATCGTTGAACTCACAGCACTCATTTTCGCTTAAGGAGAACTTCACCTCGACCACAGTAGGTTTAGGATGGAAGTTAGTTTTTCACTTTTCTTTAAATGAATAAAATAAAATAAAATTGTGTAACATATTATTTTTATTTTTTTTGAAACTCCCATGTAGATGTTTCACAGGTGGGGACCACCTAAACTAAACCTCCCATGAGAGGTTATGGTGGTGGGTATCACCCGAGAAAAAAATACCCTTTGAAGTCCCCTCATTATTGAGAAAATCCTCTCAACTCCATACTTTTATTATTACAACTCTCCCATATAATTAATTCATCTAACTCTCCACTAGTTAATTAAGCTAACCTATTTTGTGCCAATTTGAAATTAAAAAACATATTCTATTATATTGGAAACATTTTATTTTTTGTGCATTGGGGGAAAATAATCATTGTAAAAGGTGGGAGCCTGGGAGAACTTGAAGGAATACATCCTCTAATGAAGAACGCTCAGAATGAACTCTTCTCCTTCGACGAACCATTTTCAAAACTCAGTCAATGTATCTCTAACAATAAACAAATCAAGAATCGGGTAAATTCCCTCATCACCCAATTCATCTTTACCTCTCCTCACCGATGTCGTTGGAGGATACTTGTAGCAGGATCAAAAAACACCAAATTGTTTCAACAACACACAGTCTTCAACCGAATCATTGAGTAGGGGTGTGTTTAAAATTGATCATTGTTAATTCCCTCTCATATGGAATCATATTTTCTTGAGCCGCATGCTATCACTGTAATTCGGAGAGTGTGGGCCTAACAAACATGGCACATCCCTCCACTGTTCTTCATTAACAGTTTGTTCCTCGCAATGATCATGGTGATCTGCACTGGTGGTTTGCACCAGTTGAACTTGAGAATCATATTGAAGGCGATGAATGAAGGGCATACCGTCAATCCGGCCACCAGTGAAGGAATGGGTCACGTCGCCCCGCGACCTCAGAGCACTTCCCCGCGGCCTTGCCACGCTGTCCCCCGACCATCATGCCACCCTTCAGCACCGCTTCCCCAAGACCTCTGCCGTCTATTTCCACCCCTGTTTGCGGCCTCGGCACCCCACACCAAGGCCACCACGCTGCCCTTCGACATCACTGCACCTCCCCGCGGACTTCCGCATCGCCCCGCCACCTCGCGGCCCTCAGTGATCCTCCGTAGCCTTGCGTCCACACACGACCACCACAAACCCCCCACAGCCCCTCATAGCACTCCGCAGCCCTCACAGCATGAAAAACTACCCAGCACGGGCTGGGCCAGAACTAACGGGTCGGGCCGGGTTGGTTCATCCTGGTTGGTCCTAACTCGGACCCACATCGACCCATTTATGATCTATTGGCTAGAACATTAGAACCAGGCTTCCATTTGTCAAACCGTTAATGGAACTGTAATCCTTTGAGTGAGAAATAACTTTTTGTATAACCCACTAGAGATTTGGATAATGTTGGGTAATGGTCGGGTTGGATCGAGCATTAATCCTAATGGGCCCTCAGGGATAAAAGGATAATAACTTAAAGAATAGGTTTCTGAGTGATGCACCATTTATTGTGTTGAGACGCCTATGACATGGTGGTCTGTTTGGATACTTATTTGTGGGACATTGTGGTAGTTGGAGTATCGACCAGTGGCTTGTGGAGGAGACCCTCCCTGAGACAAGCGAGTATATTGTGGGAACCTAGTAGGTGGCTGTGACGTGGAGAATAAATAGTGATCCTGTGTTTTTTAGAAACTAGCGATCCTGTGTGGGTCAGCACCGAGTGATCCTATGTGGGTCAGCCCCTAGAGATCCTGTGTGGGTTAGCACCGAGTGATCCTGTGTGAGTAAGCACCTTGTGATCATGTGAGGGTCAACACTGATCGATCCTGTGTGGGTCAGCACCGAGCGATCCTGTGAGGGTTAGCAACGAGTGATCCTGTGTGGGTCAGCAACAAATCATCTAAATAGTGTAAAATGATTTAGTAGATACATCTAACCATCTCAAATATTTTACCTGAGTATTACCAGGTGTGAGCTCAGTTTGTACCTGTATGTTAATTTCGTTCGTGGTAATACCTTGGTTGTATTCAATTGTATAGTGTACCTGTGATGTACATTTCTTTGTGGTACTCCTTCCTCTGTGGAACATTTTATCTTTGGGATTTTGATTTGGACTTTTGTTTTTTCCTCATGATTGAGATGGGTTTACATGATAACATAGGTATATGTATGGGCATATACATATGTAGGGTTATCATTTGATTCATTTGTGTTTGGTTTATCCTTTAGGGATTTTGTGAGACCTTGAGGGTCTCGGGGTCCCTACTAAGTATCGTTATACTCACCCCGACATGGGATATTCCCACACCACATTATGTTTGGTGTTAACGACGGACAACTCTGACTGGGGACGAGTGTACTAGGACTGTATGTAGTTCGTAGGTTGACATTAGATGAGGGATACCGCAGAGATGACTGTTCGATAGTTGTACCTACCCTTCTGGATGGATCTTTGGCGGCTGATCACAAAAGTGGATCCACTTTACATATACCTTCAGTTTCATTTTACATTCCAGTTGGTATTGTTTTCAAGACCTTTTTACATACTATACTCACTCTTTTTACAATTCAGTTTACTTGAGTTTGTATCTTGCTGTTTTCTTGGTTGTGTTGTTATAGGTTATAAAGGCAATGCCCTCCCTATTTTTGGGAATATGCCTTCGGTGGTAGTCTACAACCCTAGCCTATGGAAGGCGGGCTTGGGGTAGTCATGACACGGTCCCTGGGGGACGGGTCGTGACAAATTGGTATCAGAGGATTCAGTTCAACCATAGAACACAGGACACTGATATTTAATTCTAATGGAAATAGTGTTAGGTATAGTGATTGTGGTTATCAGTTAAGGGAATCCAGTGTTGGTGTGGTTGCCGACCTATCCATAAACTAGGACCCTGACATCGGATTTATGACTCAGTGCAAAAAAAACTGATTGCATGTGTGTTCTGAAGTGTTTTCTTTATGATCTATTTGAGTTATCAAAATATGTATAACTTATTGACTAAGATGCACCTGTTTCTTTATAGGAAGCATCCACACAGATAGACAACTAGTGTTTCGAGAGTAGTATGAACTGATAGCCCACCGAGCGATGATGCCTCAGTGCAGGTCCCTCTTCCAGTAGAGGAACTAGCGGTACCATTACCCATTAGGAAACCGATTCCACCATCCCCAACAGCAGAGGGTGCACACAGCTTGAGTGTATTTCACATGTACCAGTGCCAGAGGCCTCCCAGGTTCTAGGGAGAGACGAACCCACATGAAGCTAAGGATTGGCTGGAGGTCATAGGGAGAGTTTTCTAACGGATAGGGACCCCAGTTGATCTCATGGTGATCATTTTCGCCAAAATTCTATAGGAAGAAATAGGAAGATGGTTGAGGTTGATGCTCTATGTTCACGACAAGGTGAAACATCTCTGGGCAGACATTGAAAGGCTATTTTGGGCAGAGTTTGTTCCAGCAACTCTTCGTTTTGTGTGCATAGAAGAGAAACTACATCTACAGAAAGGATGTATGACTGTAGCTCAGTACTCGGTGAGGATTATGGACCTCTCATGTTACTCCAAATTTATGGTCTGAGACCCATTCTTCAGGGACCAGTCCTTCGAGTAGGGACTCAAGAGGTAGATCAGGGTTTTTATGATCTCAATTAGCATCCTTATGAAGGCGGGGGTGTTAGAGAGAGACCTTTTAGTGGAAAGTTTCCTAGATGGGATGTCACCAGTGGCAAGACCCACTACTAGTCATCACGTAGCATATTCTTCTATAGATGGTAGCAGATAGATGACACAGAGGTCCAAAAGGACCAGATTGATAGGTGGACAACTGCAGGATTTCGTGTTGGTTGTGCAGGGCATCCGAGGCAGAGATAATCATGCCAGGAGTGGGAAATGTTACATATGCATAGGGCCTAGCTAGATGGCTCATAACTATCCTACCTTCCGTATTAATTATTATCAGATAGTCAAAAGACCATCTAGGAAGATATAGATATTCGACCGAGGTGGTCCGTAGGGAGTAGGAAGACGTGGCGAAGGAGCTGGCCCTGCAGCTGGCGGTGGGTGCCGATTCGAGATGATACTTCCACCCCCATTAGGTGGTCCACCCTAGACACATGTATCAAGTGGAATGGGGCGAGCTCAGCTCCATGAAGTTGAGGCCTATGACCATGGTGCTCCAGATATGATACGAGGTACATTCTGTGTATAATCCACCTTAGTTGTAGTACTTATAGACAGAGGTTCCAGTCACTTTTTTATTGCCACTTCCCTCGTTCAAAGCTTGGAGATTCCAACGGAGTTGTTGGATTGATCCTTTTGACTAGAGTCTCCTACATGAGAGTATTCAATGATTATGAACTAGTGCTGGCAGTGCGAGGATACTCTAGGAGGCGAGATCTTTGGTTGGGATCTCCTAGTAGCAGCATCGAGGTGTTAGAACGCCATCTTGTGTATGGACTGGTTATCTTGATTCCATACTCAAATTCAATGTATTAGAAAAAAAGTGTGGGGTGTCCGCATGGATGTGACTAGATTTAACTTCACCGTAGAGAAGGGAGCCTATGCAGCGCCGGATGGACTTACAGGGAGGAGGGTGCAGCCGATTACACATCAGTTGGCTAGCCTTTCCCTTAGAGTGGTTAATGTGGAGAGTCCGAGTTATCCTATAGTGGAGGACCAGTATGATGATTTCTTCCCTGATAATGTTCCGGTTCTACCTCCTCATGGAGAGGTGGGAATTTACATTTACTTCTTCCCTGAGACGATAACTATATCTACACCAGCATATCAGATGGCTCCCATCGAGCTTCGTGAGCTATGGGTAGAGCTATAAAACTTGATGGAGAAGGGATTCATATAGCCTAGTGTTTCTCCCTGGGAAACCCTGATTTTATTCACAAAGAATGCGGATGTGATCTTGAGACTTTGTGTTGACTATCGGCACCTGAACTAGGTGATCATGAAGAACAAGTAACCACGCCATAGAATTGACGATCTCTTTGATCTCCTGAAGAGATCACAGTAGTTCTCGAAGATAGATCTCAGATCAGGCTATCACCAGCTCAGAGTACGATAAGAGGATGTGAAGAAGACGGATTTCAGATTTCGGTACAACCACTACAAGTTTGTGGTTATGCCATTAGGCAAAACCAACATTCCAGCAGAGTTCATGGGACTCGTGAATAAGATTTGTCATCCATACCTTGATCGATTTTTTTTCGTTATCAAAGAAATTATGATCTACTCGACTACTAAGAAGGATTATGCTTATCATTTACGGGTAGTACTGGACACCCTCTGAGGGAACCATCTTTATGGTAAGCTCTCTAAGTGCCAGTTCTAGATCCGAGAGGTTCACTTTCTAGGACTTGTCATTTCTGTGGCTAGAGTTGCAGTGGATCCAGTGGAGATTGATGTGGTACTTTCTTGGGATCCACCCAAGAGTGTGACAGAGGTACAAAGTTTTCTGGGTTTGGATAGATACTACCAGATATTTGTGCTAGATTTCTCCAGAGTTACAACACCACTATCATAGTTGACGAAGAACGGGAAATCCTTCGTGTGGTCGGAGAGATGCCGATGAAGTTTTCAGGAGTTCAAAAAAAGGAATACATGTAACCACATCTTGATGATTCAAGAGGAGGGCTTAGGGTACGTAGTCTACAATGACACATCAGGGACTGTGCTTAGATGTGTCCGGATGCATGGGAGAGAAGTGATCTCATTTGATTCACGACATCTGATACAACATGAGTAGAACTACGCTACCCATGACCTTGAGTTAGAATTATTGGAATTCTCCTTGAAGATGTGGAAACATTACATGATAGGTGATAATTTTACAGTGTACTGGGATCTCAAGAGTCTCGGGTATATCTTCTCTTAGAAGGACCTAAACCTGATACAATGACTTTGTATTGAGTTCATCTAGGACTATAACATAGAGATAGTATATACTCATGGGAAGGAGAACATTGTAGTAGATGCACTCATCCAGAGATCTGGTATACAACTTCTAGGTGAGGCGATGGAGAAGCTGGCCACATTGCAGATATCTTTTGTTGACCGAGATAGAACATATTGTCTTCAGTCTCTTACAGTAGCTCCCCCACTTTTTTAGTGATTCTGGGAGGTGTAGCGTGAAGAAACTGATTGCAAGACACGACGTGATCAGATATCCACACAATGGACCCTGATGAATTTTATGATGGTTGGGATCACATAATCCTCTTTAGAGGATGTACCCTGGTACCAATATCAATTCAAGAGGATGTGTTGAGGTTGTTCCACACAACCCCTCTAGAGGTATATCCAGGGGTGGAGAAGATGTACGAAGATCTCCGACGACATCACTAGTAGATGGGAATAAATAAATCAGTAGTAGAGTTTTTCTCTCTGTGCCTCACTTTCCAGCAAGTGAAGGTAGGGAATTAGGTACCAGTAGGACTTTTTCGGCCTTTAGAGGACCTAGATTGGATGTGGGATGGGATATCCATGGACTTCGTGACAGGACTTCCACGTACATCTATAGGTCATGACTAGATTTGGGTGATCGTCTATCGACTCACCAATTCATCACACTTCCTACCGATCAGAGAGCTGGTTTAGTAGAGTGCATGGGATGCCTCTATGTGTAGGAAATTGTGCGGCTACATGAAGTACCCTCGACGATTGTCTCTGATCGTGATGCACTTTTTACTTCCCAGATATGGAAGGGGATGCAGGAGGAATTTTGGACTCAACTTCATTTGAGAACTTACATCCCTCCTCAGACGGATGCTCAGACTGAGCAGGCCATTCATACCCTCAAGGACATGCTGCGTACTTGCGTCCTTGACGTCAGTGTCAGCTGGGAGGATCACTTGACTTTGGTTGAGTTTGCATACAACAAAAAATATAACCCCACCATTGGGGTGGAACATTTTGAAGCATTGTACGGGAGACCTTGCATGTCACCTTTGTGCTGGACGGACCTAGGGGAATCAGCACTAGTGGGACCAATGATGGTACATTATACCATAGAGAAGGTGCAGATCATCCAGGAGTGGTTGAAGAATGCGTAGTGGAGGAAGAAGTCTGTGCCGACATGAGATGAAGACCTCTAGAGTACGAGGATGGTGACCACATTTTATTATAGGTCTCAACTCGAGGATGTTTGTTGAGATTTGACTTAGGTGGCAAGTTATCTCTGAGGTTCATCAGACCCTTTCCAGTACTCATTAGACTGGGCAAGGTGGCTTACAGCTTAGCTCTTCCACCTCAGTATCACTGGTTGCATGGTGTCTTCTATGTATCCCAACTGAGGAGATATGTGCAGGACCTTTCTCACATCATCAAACATGGAGAGTTGGAAGTCGATGATTGAGAGACTTTTTCGGAGGATCTAGTAGAGATCAAGGATCAACAGGAGGAGGTCATTTGTGGGAAGTCGATACCTTTGGTTTATTTTTGACGGAAATAGAGGATCCTTTAGGATAGAACATGGGAGTGGGAGGCTTAGATTCATGCTTAATACACCCACTTTTTTTCCTTGTTTTGTTATTTGGATTTTTAGGACATAAAGCCTTAAGTTGGGGAGATTGTAATGACCCAGAAATTCCATGTAATATTTTTTTTATTTGGGAATTTTAAGATTCCACAAAAATTGATGGTGCTTGATTCCATGGCCTGGTTTTCCCTGAATGAATTTATGAAATTTTTTTCAGGTACATTCAGTAAACGTGTTAGCATGTTTTCTTAACTTTTGAACCGGTACTTAGAATTGAAAGCCAAGGGCACCGTCGAACTCACAGCCCAAGTTTTCACTTAAGGATACCTTCACCTCGACAGTAGTAGGTCGAGGGTGGATGTTCGTTTTTCACATTTTTGTGAAAGAATAAAATAATATAAAATGGTGTAACATTTTTTTGAAGCTCCCATATGGATGTATCACAAGTGGGGACATCATGATATAAACCTACCGTGAGAGGTTATGGTGGTGGGGACCACCCGAGACAAAAATCCCCTTGAACTCACATCATTTTGGAAAAAATATTCTCAACTCCCTACTTTAATTATACCCACTCTCCGGTTTAATTTATTAATCCAACTCTACTATAATTAATTATGCTAACCTATTTGGTGCCAATTTGAAATTAAACAACACATTCTATTATATTGGAATCCTTTTCTTTTTGGTGGGGTGAAGGAAAATAATCGTTGGAAAAGTTTGGAGCTTGGGAGAAAATAGAGGAACACATCCTCTAACGAAGAAATCAAACAAATAAATCTTCTCTTTTGATGAACCATTCTCAAAACTCCATTTATGGATCCCCAACGACGAATGAAACAATGATCAAGGAAACATTGTCGTCATTGACTTCATTTTTTCATCTCCTCACCGATGTTATTAGAGGGTACTTCTTGTGGGATAAAAAATTTCCAAAATGTCTCAAATGTGGAAAATCATCAACTGAATCATCGAGGTAGTGATGTGATTGAAATTGATCAATGTTAATTAACTCTTTCATTGAATCATTTTTCGTTGGGCTATATGATACCGCTCTAATGTGGAGAGTTCAGGACAAACAAATATGGCATGACCCCTCCATCATTCCTCATTATTTGAGTGTTCCGCACGATGGTGACGAAGACCACTGTCGGCATTTGTCACAGGTGAAACTCGAGAATCGTGAAAATGGTGAAGAATGAAGGGTTTCCGGTCAAGCCGACTTCCGGTGAAGGCAAAACGACCCATATCCTCTCCGTGCCACCCCGCAACCTCGATGTGCTGCCCTGCGGCCTTGCTGCACCATCCCGTAGAGACCACACCACCCCGCAGTACCGTCACCCCATGCCCTCTGCCATCCACCACCCCCCGCCCAAGGCCTCTCTGTATATCCCGCGACCTTGCCTCCCACGTCCTCCATGCACCTCCTTGTGGTCTCGCGGATCTCCATGTCCTCGAAGCCACCCATGCCATCTGTTGCCCCCTCACGGCCTCTCGTGGGCCTCGCGGCCTGCCGAACCACCCAGCATGGGCCGGGCTTCCCAGTGGGCTTGGACACACTATGGGTCATGCCAAAACCCATGGGTGGGGCCGTGTCGACCAAAACCGGGTCGGCCCAGGACGGGTTGGGCCTGGTCAGTCCTACCTGGTTGGACCAGACCCAGACCAACATCAACCCATTTACTCTATTTTGCCCATAACATTGGCCCCATGTGTCCATTTTTCAAACCGTCAATGACACTGTAAGCCTTGGAGCGGGATATACATATTGGTATACCCCACTGGAGATTTGGATAAAGTTGGGTAACTATTAATTTACATCGAGCATGAATCCAATCGGGCCATCGGGACTAAAAGGCTTATAACTTATAGACCAGGCGTTCGATGGACACACCATATGTTACTTTGAGACTGCTATCATGTGGAGGTCCATTGAGATACTTCTTCATGAGACTTCATGATAGTTGGAGTATCGACCAATGACTTGTGGAGCTGACCGTCTTGGAGACAAGCGATCCTTGTGCTGGAACCCTATAGCTGGCTATGACATGAAGAATGAATAGCGATCCTATGTGGGTCAGCATCTAGCAATCCTGTGTGGGTCAGCACCATGTGATCCTGTGTGGTTAAGCCCCAAGAGATCCTGTATGGGTCAGCTATGAGTGATCCTGTGTCGGTTAGAACCGACCAATCCTTTGTGAGTCAGCACCGATCTATCCTGTGTGGTTCAGCATCAAAGACTCTTAACAGATTAAGAATATTCAGTAGATACATCTAATCATCTCTAATACTGTACATGATTAATACCTGGTGTGTGATTATTTTTTACCTATGTGGTAGTTTCCTTTATGGTAATTCCTTGGTGGTATTCTCCTTTGTGGCATACATGTGTGGTGCTTGCCTTTGTGGCATTCCATTCTCAGTGGTGGTGTTGAGATTTAGGATTTTGAGTTAGACTCTGGGTTTTTCCTCATGATTGAGATAAGTTTACACGATAACTTAAATCTATGTTTGGGCATACACCTAATTTGGGTTATCAGTTGATTCCTTTCATTATGGTTTATGCTTTGTGGATTTTGTAAGACCTCGAGGGTCTCAGGGTCCCTAATTATTATCGTTGTACTCACCCCTGCATGGGCTATGCCCGCTCCTCATTGTGTTTGGTGCAGACGAGAAACCGTGCTAAATGAGGATGAGAGTATGAAGATTGGAGGTAGATCAGATGTGGACATTAGACGAGTTGTACCGCAGAGACGACCGTTTGAGAGTTGTTCCAACCCTTTAGGTAGGATCCTTGGTCGGTGATCACATGAACTATTCTAGTTTACTTGTACTTTCAATTTCCTTGTACATTCCAAATGGGATTGTATTATGGCCCCTTTTAACTTACTATACTCACTCTATTTACTATTATGTTTATGTGATTTCGTATCTTGCTGTGTGCTTGGTTGTGTGTGTTACAGGTTACAAAGGAATTGTCTTCACTGTTTTAGGGAATACGCCTTCGGTGTAAGTCGCAATCCCCTGCCCTTTGGAAGGTGGGCTTGGGGTAGTCCCGACATGGGCCCTAGAGGAGGGGTCGTGACATAAAACCCCAAGAATTAATGCTGGAGAATAAAATGATATTTATTTTCAATACATATTAATAAAATAATCCGAGGTGGATTATCTTTCAAATAGAATCTCTATTTAAAAATGATATCGGTGATTAAACCCTAATGATATGGTTAAAGTATGAATCAAGATTGAGAGGAATATTCTAAAGTAGACATTAGAATATAATGAAATAGAAGATTTTTAATAATTTTAGAAAAATATAATAGTGAATATACCATATAAAATTAATAATTGAGCAAAATATGAATCCTGTATCATGAAACTAAACTTTAGACAAAGAACCCCTTTAAACAATAGAAATTGTTGAGTGAAACCACTTGAAAGATATGATTTCAAATGAAAGTAATAAGAACCATAAAAAATGATAGTATCAAGATAGAAAATTTTAATTGGGAACTATATACATCATACTAAATAAAACATGGGGTATAATAAGAAATATGTCTTAAGGGATGAAAATTAGAGACATGAAACCCTTACCATGACTCATGACTTCTACGGATGAGATTAAATATACTATATAAAAAATTTAATATCATAATAAAGTATTCAATAACCTTTTTAATATCAATAAAATTTTATAAAATTCATTTAAAACTATTATTTTCATTTAGATTAGTTAGTTATTATATATTTTCAATATCAGGTGTGAATAATCTTGATTGTTTTAAACTAGTTTCATAATAGTAGTGTCATCCTTCATTTTTATAAAAAATTTAACAATTAAAAGATCATAAAAGTTACATTTAATTATTTTTTATAATTAATTTTAATTATATAGGTAAATTATATATTAGTTTTGGTTATGGTCCTTAAATATGAAATTGACGATGAGCAGGTTTTAATGATTTTTTACGAATAGACGTTAGTATCTTATTTAATGATTGTAATGTTTACATTACAACTTCAGAACCAAAATAAAATATTTAATTTATTATTTACATCATATATTATCATGAATTATGATCTCATATCCATACATGATATTATTTTATAAAAATGTTCAATTAGGTGGTTAGACTGCCTCGAACATGAACATACTATTATTACTAGATGATTATAGTAATGAAAATGGTTTGATTTTGTATATGATATTAGTTAAATAATAATGATGATATTATTTGGTTATTTTTATGGTTTATAATATAATTTTAATATATTTTATTAATAAATAATGAAAATAGATGAATATAGAGATATGTTACTTATTAGCGGTAGTAGTCCACAAAACACACTATTAACATTTTCATTTCTCAATGAATGAGAGGGAATGAAGCTGGATTATAATTTGAATCTTAAGAGTCATAATTATACTATATATTTAACTTTTATTCTTCAATTTTACCCTTATAATCATTAAAGGGTTGAAGTTATAAAAAAGGTAATTCATCATTTCGTGAATGTGGTAGTTCACACAACAGACGAAAAATAATTTCATTTTACTTAATAGAAAAGGTGAAAGGTTGTTAAAAGTAATTACCATAGAACAATAAAATTATTTCTATAGAATTAATAATTTAATTATAAGGGAATTTTAAAATCAGGTTTTGGTAATGTAATATAGAATAGAAAATAAGTTAGTAAAATGAATACTCCTGTTGAAATATTTATGGGTTCCTTAGATGATTGTTTAGAAATAGAGGTGTTATTCTAGTTTGTACTGAAAAAAGGATAAATAAAAAGTAATAATATTTTAAAGGAAATTTAAGGTGTATATTTTCATGTGGAATCTATATTCCTTGAGTGGTCATGAAGGGGTGGTGAAAGGCGCCTTTTATAAGTGGTGAGAATGATGTTTTTGTAAATATTTCAACATAATTTATAGAGAGAACATGTTTCACTTAACAATAAGACTCAAAAATGTATAATAATGGAATAAATAATTAAATAAGGTTGATAATAACTCAAATTTTTAGAATCACACATGTTTAAACCATATTTTCAGTCTTTAACTATTAGAATTTTTGCTTTTACCATTTTTTGTTTTATCACGATGACTAATTTTAAACTTTGTAATCTAATTTTCACACATAAAAATAAAATTAACATTAATAAATAATTTGGAAAAAATAATTTGAAATATTAAATCCATTTTATTTGATAAAATTTCATCATGTCTGAAATTTTAATTTTAACATTATCCCATGTAATGCTTGAAAACATATTTTTTTCAAAAAGTATATTTTTATGCTTAAAATTTATGTTTAGGGTAAAATTTTTTAGTTCTATAATTTTAAAGATATATGTTATTTAATTTAAAAAAATTAAACCTAATTGTCTTTTATTCCAAGCAAAAACTAAATTTTAGAAAAATAATTTTTAATTCAAAAAATATTGATAACAATTTTTATCATAAAAAATAATTTAATTAGATAATTTTTTTTTCTAAATTCATAATAATATTTTAAAATTTATAGTTTGACACATCAAATACATATTTTTTCATGAAAACTATTTTATAAATATTTTATGTTTTACTTACCTATTGATATAGTTATAAACAACATGATTTTAATGGATTCTTTTATTTTTATATTCACAAAAAAATCAATTATTTCAGAAAAATCATAAAATTCAAACCTAAGATAATATTGATGTTATAAATTTAAAAATGGAATTATATTTATAAAATAAAAAATATGAATTTTTATTTATTTATTTAAATTAAAATACAAAACATAAGTACAAACATTTCTTATTGAAAACTGACATTTGAAATATCAATTATATTTGATCATTTCCATGAAAATTTATAAATAATTGAATGTTTATATATTAGTTTTTCAATTTTATTATTACCTATTATTATAATGTTTTAACTATAATCAATATAATTCATTAGGTTAAAAATCGATACCTTTTTCTTAAATGGTTCATCAAAACCAAACCTTTTTAAAATATTAATCATAGAAAAATAATAACGTGTTACTATTTTATTTAATTATCATATTTATATCTACTAATGATTATATTATTAATGTGATTTTAATATGTATTGTATCCTTAGTCATTTCTTATATTATTTTGGTGTTGCGTTTTACATAAGCTATTGAGGATAATATTTATTTAAAGTGTCTAAAATCTCGGGACATTATTGAGGATGAAATTAATCTAAGATAGGGAGAATGTAACACCTCAATATTTTATTTTAGGAATATTATGAACAATATTTTTTATACATTTAAAACCAAGATTAAAACAATAAATATATAGTATAAAAATTATTATTATATAAATATAATCATTATTACATAGTTGTAGTATTAGAGGGTGTTAATACGAATAAATAAATTTCAAAATATATGTTAAAAAGTTTCCCTCATAAAAATATATTTATTAATTACTAAGAAATAAGTAGAAAATTTTGAATGATAAGAATGAAATCACACAAGGTTAAGAACAATTATGGTTGAAAAGGGACAATTTATCTATAAAAGATGTTTTGATGTAAATATTTTATTTTCATTTAAAATAAAAATTTATAAATTATAAAAAATCTAATTTGATAAAAACAATTATTTTTTTGTTTCATACTATCAAAATTATCTTATGGTGGTTTATTTTGAATTATTTTGAAATAATTTTTTTGGAGGATGATGAAAAATAAAGATTTTAAAAATAATATCAGTTTTATTATATTAGTATATATGAATTAAATAAATTTTTATGAAACCTTTTTTAGGAAAAATATGCTTTTATGAAGTAATATAATACATTATAAAATAAAATTTTTAACTTGGAAGTAGTTGTTTTTCATTTTGGGAATCTATGTAATGTTGTTATTTTAATAAAAACTAATTTTATTCCTTCTCTTTTAAAAATGTATTCCCAAGGTTATTTTTTATTTTGGTTTGTTTTAAAATTAAAATAATAATAATTTGATACAAAATAATCCAATTAATTCTATATTAATCAACATTACACTTGATTTTGGTTTAAAATCATTTTTATGAATAAAGATGACATTTTATGAAAAAATTGGTTTGTTTTGTTTTCAGAACATACATTAAAATTAATTTTAAAAACCCTTGTAATAAATTATATGAATATGTATTAAGTATTTTTAGTTATCATTATTTATAATTTTTAATTATGTAAACTTATTTTTTGGTCATAATTAATTATAGACATTGTAAGAATTTGTCACATCGATATGGTAAAATGAGTTCAAAGGGTTAAAATAAAAGGATATGACTCCAAAATAACAATAAATAGTTGATTAAATCTTATTGGGTAGTTTCATTTCAATATTAAAAAATTCATATTTGATTCTGTGAAAATTTTGATCCACTTTACATAAGGAATAAATATATTATATAATAAAGTTTCATGTATTTACAATTTTTCCACCCATCTCACTTATAAAGTGGAACCTACACTCCTCAATTATTCACAAACATTGAGCACTATATATCATTCAAGACCTACCCAAAAACGTTCCTACCATCCTTTCCCACATCATGGAGATTTCGGTGTAACTAAAATACCATCCTATGAATGATTAGGGTTTACTTCTATGGAGTTCTACCAAATAATAGTTAAGAATCTTAACAACTTTGTTTTTTGTTTATTTCCAATATACATCCATCAATCCTATCATAACCACTATAACAAAATGAAATAGGCATATAAAATATATTAACTTTTTTTACAACTATGGTAATTATTGAGCATTATTTTTTAAAATTTTTGTGTTGTTTTACAATAGAAATATCCATGAAATAATCTAAATTATGAGAGATAAAAATATTTCTATTTTTTATATAAATTTGGTGTTTAACTAAAAATTAGAAAAAATCGGGGTTTTTCCTTCCTAATTAATTTTTTTATATTAAATTTGAATCCAATTGATTGGAATTTCAATGGTTCTTGAATCAAAAATATATATTTTTTAAAATGTTGTAGTAAAATTTTAGGTTACAAAATTTGTTGATTTTGTAAATTTTTTTATAATTAAATTAGAATTATATTTGAAATAATAATCTACTAATAAATTGATATTTTACATTTTTTATAATTGATGAAGAATTTTTTTGTCAACCTTGAGGTTGTCACCGTGGTAAATACTTCTATTATGTAGTACCAAGAGACTGTGTGTTTACAACCATCGTACTGCTTCCCGAAAAATACTACAATAAATACACAACACATATTCTACCATTCCATACACTTATACTGCTTATAAGAAGATATGACTACATGAATTACAATAGTCCTACTTCCATGAATATCTTCTACCATTCCTTCCGTCGGTCCTACTTTCTTGGACTCCAACTTCCGTGAAGCTGCAACCTCTAGCCTCTGATTGGGCGTTACTCTACCAACAATCAGAAGCCCACATCCATGATCCTCTATCTAGGAATATTCCTTCACGGATGTTGATAAAATTATTTTCCTCTCTATTAGAATATTAATTCTCCATTTATGATGATATATAATATGACACTTAGGACTCACATTTGAGAATAAGTCATCTCCACTAGTTCAGATCTATGAGAAATAATAAATTGGGGATAAAATCTTGATCCAAAATTCATAATAGAAGACAGTTATTTTTATGAACCAAAGATTAATATTTATGAATAAATGATTTGTTTTAACATTAATAAGATAATGGGATCTCAAATCATACATTTGAAGAACCAAAGATAAATACATGGTCGTGTTTCATGATTAGGCTGTGTTAAGAGATTATACCTCCTCATTTGATTTCATCATGCTGGATTCTTCCAAGACCATGTATTGATGAAATTTATGATTAAACCAAAGGTAAACATATAATATATTTAAAATACAAAGGTGGTTAATCTCAGATAAAGTAAAATTGATCTCACATTAATGAAACTTCCTATGCATGCATATCCATTGATTATAAAATGTGGTTTGTCATGTGGGTATGGTATGGTCATATGGGATATACACAAAGTCCATGTATGAGTTCCACATTATAGAATGATCATGAATATTTCAAAATTAATCCATACTTGTGAGGCAATCATAACATTATTGAATAAATTTTCAAACATAGTAAGACACATAAATGAACTATTTTCAAAATATCAATCAAATATTCTCATTTGAGATGTCATATTAATAGCACGTACTTGGAAAATAACAAATATGGGGATAAAAAATATTTCACAATCCAATGAAAAGTGGGACGATTTTTTGGGTACTATGAGTCCCAAGGATTAAAAGATCCCATAAAATCATCATAAATAAATAATTTATTTCTGAAAATAAATCATGATTTAGATGGGAATATTTGGAGCGTTTAAGGAGGAACATTTATCCCAATAAATTTGAGGAAAACATAATTATGAGGAGAAAATGAAACTTGTCGAGACCGGTGCGACTTTTTGGGATTCCAATGCTTCTTAATTTTCAATTTTCAATTTATTTTAGTTTAATAATTTCATCCTCCCCTAAATTCATATTTATTATCAATACAATTTATGGGTGAATCTTCTATGTGATTAGGGGAGGAGAAGAATCCCAGTTTTCATTGGTGATTAGAGGTGCTTTAATACAATGGGCTCTTTTCCATGTTAATTTGTATCAATATTTTATAGAATATTATTATTTTAAATGCATTTGTTTTTTTATTAATCTTGGTTTTATAATTTATTAACATAGTGGTGGATACATTATCTCACACCACTAGTTTTTAGGCCAAATTTGGTGAATTTTTCTTGGCTACGTGGTGAAGTGTTATATGATTTCCCACACATGAGGAAGTTCCAACATATAATAATATATTTCATAGGAATAAAAGGGATTTGTTGGGTGATTTTCATATAAATTGGGGGTAATGCACTAATTCGATTTCAGATATAGGAAGGATTTTAGAACAAAATAAAAGAATTTTTTGGGCTAATGTATCCATTTTTAGTCAGCTAATGGTTATATAGGAAGTTGTTATAGAACATATCATTTAATAATTAACAATAAGGAAATATCAAAAATTAAATAATATGATAACATTGCAATTTGAAATCCAAACTGAACCTAACCACTATTCTATCATCATTTTTTATTACAAATTTTATGCTTTCTTTAATTCTAAATCAAAATATTCATATGATCCATCAACAAGTGACAAATAGAATAAGTGAACTCCACATTTGAGAAAACCTAGGCATTAAACTACTACTATATTTACATATAAAATAAATAGGTTTTTTCAAAAATCAGAATAACGTTGAGTAAAAACATGGCTTCATTACTGGGGAGGCAATGTAAATCAGATGTCTTAAAATTGCATGAAGATTACATTTAATGGAAATATTTTCCTTTTATATTTTGAAATCTAAATTAACATATTTCCCAGACATAGGAAAATTAATTTTGACACTAATTATGATGAAATTAATTATGCAGACTCAAGTGACACTTCCAACGTTCACTTCAAGCCCACCAAATGGCTATAAATACTAATAAAACATTAAGAGACAAAACCATAGTTTTCTATCCAATAATTATAACTTTTTTTATGAGATCCAATGAATGATTTCAAATTAATATTTGAATTGATAAATATTATGACCATAGTTTATGGTCTTAGAGGTGAATAACCCAATAGATATATTTCTGAATTCACCAATGTATAATCATTATTGATATCTCAAGTAGTAACTAAAGAACATGTCATGTGGATGTAATTCCCCTTTTCATTATAAAGAGATGCCAGAGATAATTTTTTGAACATATATCCATGATATATTATTGATCGGGAAGATCTACAAATATGTTTTAGGATAGTATTCTTACCTAACTCTAGAATCATGAAAAAAAGAAAAGGATTTTACTCCATAATACAAGAATATAGAGATGATCTCTATGGGTATTAGCGGATATTAAATAAGTCATTTTCTAGTTTTCCTTATCAAGATATAGAATAAATCCATTTCCTTTATTCTTTTATCAAGGCCAGTCATACAATGATAGAAATATTTTGGATGCATCATCTAGAGGAGAATTGATCGAAAAGTCACCAGAATAAACCAAGGGATTAATTGAAATTATTTTAAAAAAATTACAAAAATTTTAGTCCAATAGGAATTTGCATAGGTGTATTCATTATGTAAGAACTCATTACTCGTCACTATAAATAGAATGAAATTTTGAAGAGCTAACTAGTTTGGAGAGACAGATAGCATAAAACAAACTAAAGAATAACAATCCAAAAATATGGTATATGGTTTATGCTTTATATTTAATCATTCCATGGAATAATAAGATGAATTACAGGAAATATATATTTTTAAAGATCTTTCTAACCAAGATAATTTAAGAAATAAAAAATAGGGAGATTAACCACAAATATTACCTGGATTTAGAAATAAACAAACTAGACTAGAACCCCCTCTCAGAACCTAAACCCCCCCCCCCAAAATCATTATATAAAAAACTATTCCAAAACCCTCACCTTTTATAAAATAATATAAATTGTATTATAACCACAATACTACCAAAACCCCCAAGATTTAAAAAACAATAATACCTACAAATAAACTTCAACAAGTGTATCAACATGTAAATAGCAACAACTACAAGTGAATGTTTAAGGGTTGTAAGGTTAAATATATAAAATAAAAACCGAATTTACCGTCTTATGGGATATTGTATTTAAATATAATTGTAAAATTCTAGCACATAAAATCTCAAATAATAAGGAAAATGTTTTCATGGTAACAATAAAAAGTTTTAAGGATATTCAAAAACTCATCTATAATAAAACCTAACCTTAACTAAAGGAAAATAAGGATGAAAAGTTTGGATAGATTCCTGAAAATGAATATAATGAAGTACAAGGAAGGGAAGAGAATAAGGAAGAATAAGGGATGACTATAAGGTATAGAAATTAAATTCCATATAATATAATGCAAATGTAAAAAATTGTGAAGAAAATAATTCCAATTTTATTTATGACACAAAAAATTCAATAAAAGAATATTGAATTAGAAGACCATCAAAATATGATTATAAAAACCTTCTAGAAATATGAAATAAATATAACTATTTTTAAATCCATTAAAAAATCCCAATGTATGCCGAATTTATCAGGGAATGTATTACAAAACAACATACGTCTTGATGGTAATGATAGGATTATTTTAGGAAGAAGTGTTTGAACTATTATCAAACCTACTTTACCCCCACTAAATATCAGGATTTGGGGACATTCTCTATTCACTACACTATTGAATCGATTATTCTTCCTGATGATTTATGTTATTATAGAAACGAAATGTCTCAATATATATTTATATCATTGAAAATGGAAGACTTTAATCCCAAAAGAGTTTTGTTATATCTTGTTAACAAATCCCATATTTTTTCAATGAGAGTTTTAGATGATGTTCTAGTAGGAGTTAATGGGTTTATATTCCCAGCTGAATATTATGTTGTTACCATGGAGAAAGATAAATCTCTATTACACTCACCCTCCATATTAGGAATTCCATACTTTAAGATAACAAATACTATAATCAATGTGTTTAAAGGAACACTCACTATGGAATTTGGATACTACATTGTCTACTTTAATTTTTTCTACTCACTAGGGCACCAATCTGATAGCTAATCACTTTTGAAACTCAACCATGTTGAATATATTTACTCTATAAAATAAATAGGTATGTTTTCATAATTTATTAATTTAGTAAAAAATATAAATATTGATAACACCTTCGATGATATGGCTTTTTAGAATTCTGTAAATTCTAGAAATTCCACTTTTAATTTTGAAGAATATGGAATATCTATGTTTTATGATGAATCTCATGATATATATAAAGAAAATGATTCTAATATTTTAAATTTTGAGTATTAAATACACGATTTATATTTGGTGAACATAAATTTAATTTCATCATTGTACAACTCCTGAAAATTAAATTAAAACCACTTCCCACTGATTTAAAATATGTATATCTCATGGAAGGAAGAATACTGAATATTATAATTGCAAAAAATATATCTAGACCCAATATCAATCATTTATAAAACTTTTTCAAAAACAAATCCGTGAAATAGGGTGGAGATTAGGTTATATTACTAGAATACTCACCAAATCTATATACAGAGGATTCTGCTTAAGGGAGATTTTAACAATTCAAGAATCCCCAAATAAGGATCAATCCTAATAGAGGTAGTGATGAAATAAGTACAGAATTTATTTTTATAATTCATCATTTACCCATTTTATAACCCGTAATGAGTCATCTTGATCCATGTATATCTAGAGAAAACTAGCCTAACCATTTTAAGGAATGAAAAAAATTAATTGATTTCTTTGTGATTAAAAAATAAATGTAGAGTGTGTATAGATAATAGAAAGTTGAATCAAGTAACTATAAAATATAAATTTTCAATTCCGTTCATTGAAAAAATTATGGAAAGGTTGTTATAAAGAACTCATTATGGATTCTTAGATAGATATTCAAGATATTTTTATGTTCCCATTTCTTCATAAGAAAAAAAAAGGCAACCTTTACATGTCCTTTTATAATTTTTTCCTCTAAAATTATGACTTTTGGGCCATTCAATGCAAGATGTACATATAAAATGTTCATGGAAAGTAAATTTTTAGAAAACATTGACGATTCAGTGGAGGAATTAATAGGTGAATTAACTATTTTTATTAATTATTTTGATGATAGTTTGGGTAATATGGAAAATTGTTTGAATACATTAATTGAGATTTTTTTTGATATGTTCCATTTCAAGTTTGAAAGAGGAATAGTCTTATTGAACATTATTTCATAAAATTAAATCTGGTATAAAAATATAAAATTGAGGTAATAAATTATTTATCTTCCTTAAATTATGTTAAAAATATTAGGTATTACTTGGTTGAGGTATATTTTTTGAAAATTTTCATAAATTATTTTAGTATCATTTTTCTCCCTCTTTCTAGATTAATTTTAAAAGAAGTTGAAAATATTTTAATGATAAATGCATGGATTCATTTGATTCACTTAAGTGCAGATTAATGACTCCACTAATAATGCAACCACAAATTAGGAACATCCATTAAATCTTCTATGTGATGCTTAAAACCATGCTATTTGAACATCCATATCATAGAGAATTGAATTTAAAACAAAAATCGTTGATTATGTTTCAAGTATAAATTATTATATATAGCTCAACTATACTACCATTGAAAAGGAGTTCCTCATTTTATTTTTTCTTTCTAATAGTTAAAATTTTATTTTTATAGAACTAAAGTCATATTATGTTCTGAACAATCACCCCTTAGACAGTTGATGAAAAAGGAAGATGAAAACCTAAATTCGTAATATGGATACTAATTCCACATGAGTTTTAACTATAAATTAAAGATAAGAAATGATTTTGAAAATAGGTTTAAAGTCACACAAGCAGACTTCCCTACATAGTTGAAGTAGAAATTCCCAATCAAAACCCTCTAAATGAATATATTCTTGGATAAAAACTCTATATAATGGAATGTGAATTATCATTGTATTCAGAAAAAGTGATTTATTTGG
Source organism: Viscum album (assembly GCA_963277665.1). Classification (NCBI taxonomy): domain Eukaryota; kingdom Viridiplantae; phylum Streptophyta; class Magnoliopsida; order Santalales; family Viscaceae; genus Viscum; species Viscum album. Next base: position 1,092,258,863 of record OY728155.1, read on the forward strand.
TTATTTATAAAATTCCATATCATCTTATTTGATATCAAATGAATAAACATAAGTATGAATTCAAATATTATATTTCAAAATATCCAATTCTCCATAAAATTTTCAATGAACAAGTAATAAGGAAATATTTTTCTATAAGTGAAACTGATAATGTTTTCTAATTTTTTCACACTCTAGATTATGGAGGAAGCATTATAACTCAATGAACAATAAAAAATGTTGTATAATATGGAATATACTAAAAAATATATTGACAGATTCAAATGAATATTATAATAAGTGTGAAAAATTATCATTTTCAAGGAATATTTTGAAAATAAATGAGATACCTTAAAACCCATTGTATTTAGTGAAAAATACAAATTATGGGTATTATACTTTATGTGACCCTTTACCATGCCATTTATAAATTATTATATTCTTATTTTGTGGCTAATAGTTGAATGGGTGAAATCCAAAGCCACAGAAACTTATGTTTCCAAAATTGTGTGTGATTTGGTCATGAAAAACATATTATGTAGGTTTGGATTACCACGTGAACTCATAAATGAGCATGGAACCCAATTTTTCAATAAAATAACAGTCTCTTATGAGGATTTATATAGTAAATCTTAAGAAATATACACCCTACAATCCCTTAACAAATGGCCAAACTTATGTTCCCAACAGTGAAATAAAATGAATTATAGAAAGCTTACTGATACCCAATATGAAGGAATAGAGAAAAATACTAGAAGAAACCTTATTGTTTCAAAGGAATGAATATAGAAAACACACAATAATAATTCCTCACTATTTAATCTATGTAACTATTTTTTGCCTGCCTATGGAGTTGGATGTAACGTCTCGGTTCCGGGTGCCACTCAACGGGTGCCCCAAACCCGGTTCGCCACGTGACCTCAAGTGCATTTCCCCAAACGCTAGAGGCTACGGACTAGAAACGAGGGCCCAGTTCTGATGGTGTGGATAATATTCCCACATTTGTAAAATTGTAGTGCAACTGAAAGAATAAATCATAAAACAATAGTGGAAGTAGTAAACCATATACAACTAAAATAAACAACTGCAGTAGATATAATCAACCAGAATATAAACAATGGTGCGACATGCTCCAATTTCTAAGAAAGAAACCAAAACATGTTACTGAAAAGTACAGTACAGTGCATGTACAAGAAAGAAAAACAGAACAAAACTGCTGGTAGCATCGTGAGCCTAAGCCCGATCCCATGCTCCCCTACTCCTTAGCAGTAATCAGGTACTTGTATGAGGACCCTTTCCCTTATCTACACCTGCAGAAACGTAATCTATTTGGGTAGAAAAACATGGCCCAAATAGGGTGTGAGAAACATATCATAGTAGGCACCCACCAAAGTCATGTGCCCGACTATGTGTAAACATTCAACAAAATTTTGCAAAAGTAAACTGTAATAAACTAATCAATACACAAAAGTAACTATCTTAATAGTTATATTTCCATTTAATTTACTCATTTAATCATTTAATTTAGTAACATTCTGTGCTCAAAAGCACTAAGCCCTCAGGCCAATAAGAACCTTCCCCTCAGGTTAATATTGAAAAACCAAGCCTTCCGGCTTCCCTCAGGCTATATAGAATCTCACCCTCAGGAATTTCCCTCAGGTGAACTAGAATCTCTCCCTCATGCCAAACTGAAACAAAACCCTCAGGTAAACAGAATCTTTCCCTCAGGCCTCGACCTCAGGTGGAATAGTAACATTACCCACAGGCTATACAAACCACACACTCATGCTAATATAGTAACACCATGCCCTCAGGCTTATATAACGGGGCCGATACCAACACATAAACACACAATTTATACAATTTCCTATCAAGGAAAAAGTAATGAATAATGTAAACATGGCATACCCTTGGGTATCCTGACCAAACGACTAAATTGAGGAACGCACCCCTGGGGTGGTCCTAGATCCAAGCATTGATCCCAAACAGCATTTTAATATCACATTTAATTACCTATACAATTCTAGGTATTTAAAATAGCCATGTCCTCAGCCGTACAACACCCCAAATATGGGTTCATAGCTCAAAAGCACGTAAAAATGCATGAGAGTTAGAAAATAAACACCAAGCCACCTACCTTAAACACCAACGAACGATATACGTGAATGACGCCTTCTGAAACATCCAATAATGTCATAGATCTGAGGTAAAATAATTCTCTCCTAAGTGAAAATAACTACCATTCGGGGAAGAATTGGAAATAATGATTAAGGAAGAGTTGAGGGATTACCCGTGTGGTTCCAACAAGATCGTCCGATTAAAAAACAGATTCCTGGTTTGTGATCGATGGATCTCCTAAGATCCAGCCTTCCTCTCCCGAACTATCTTCTCGTTCTAAGCTTTCCCTGTGAACATGGGAATCTACTGCCCATTTTATGTGAAAAAAATATACACGGTTTGTATTTCCAAGTAAACGGCGTGTACGTCCCATTTTTTAACTGTTCTCCTGGAGGCTTCCTACCAGCGTGGCACTATTCACCTGCCGACATGACCACATGGCGTGTCTTCATGAGTACACGACATGTATTTTTGCACAGCTGGCCACCACCTTACTATTTTCCTGCCGACTGACTACACAACATGTAATGGACCACTACAAGGCTAGTAGTCGGTTCCTACACCCTTCATTGCCGACATGGCCACACACCCTGTGTACTCATGACACACTACTATAAGTACACTGCGTGTGGAAAAGTACATGGCGTGTACTTCCAAAATTCAGGATTTTCACCATTTTCCTTATTTTCTTAAAAACACTCAAGGAAAAGGGAAAAGAAGAAACTTGTACCTCAAAATAAGAACTGGGTTCTTACAAACTTCCCCCCTTATAGTAATTCGTCCCCAAATTTCACTTCCATGGGTGGTGAAGATATAGCTCAGAACAGCTCTGGCCACTGAGCACGTACGTCAGTCTCCCACTCCAAGATTTCATCCTACACTCGGCCATGCTGCCATAACACCCATACGAGAGGAATTGACCAGCCTCAGAGAACCTTCATGATCCTGTCAATGATACGAATCTGATTCTCCTCAAATGACACATCATACTGAAGCTCAAATTCCTCTGGCTGAAATTTGTGAGACAGTTCTGAATGATAGCGGCGTAATTGAGACACATGGAAGACATCGTGCATGGATCGGTACATCTGCGCTACTACAACTAGTAGGCAACCATCCCGACTCTCTCCAGAATCTCAAACGGCCCCACATAACTCGGTGAATGTGTACTCTATCTTTTGATCCATCTCTGTCCCAGCCTCGGCAAAACACACAAGAAAACCTGATCCTCGACCAAGAACTCCAAAGGTCATATTCGGTGATCATCATAAGACTTCTGACGAGACTGCGCGGTAGCCATCTTCTTTTGAATCAACTGGACCTTCCCAGAAGTCTCCTGCACGAGACATGGTCTTAGTAAGGCTACCACACCTGCCTCTAACCAGCACAAAGGTGATCGACATGACCTACTATATAAAGAATCGTAAGGTGCCATCTCGATAGTCTCTTGAAAACTATTGTTATAGGAATACTCGACTAGTGGTATATGCTTCTGCCAAGAGCCCCCAAAGTCTAGGACACATGCACGAGACATTTCCCCTAGCACCTGAATCGTACGCTCTAACTGGCCATCAGTCTGAGGGTGGTATGATGTGCTCAGAAGCACCATTGTACCCAGTGCCCTCTAAAAACTCTACCAGAAACGAGATGTAAAGCAGGCATCCCAACCAGAAAAGATAGAATTAGGGACCCCATGAATATGTATGATCTCTTGGATATACAAATTCCTGAGCTCGTCGACGCCAAAGGTCTCCTTGATTAGAAAAAGTGAGCTACCTTCGTGAGTCTGTCCACAACAACCCACAAAACATCATTGCCTCGAGGTGACCTCGGTAATCCTGTCCTGAAATCCATCGTGAAATCATCTTATTTCCACTCTGAAATGGGAAAATGCTGTAACAGTCCTGTTGGTCCCTGATGCTCTGTCTTCAACTGCTGACAGGTGGAACACCTCATAAAAAAACCTTCCACATCTCTCTTCATACCCGGCCACCAGTACCGACGTCTCAAGTCTAAGTACATCTTGGTAACCTCGAGATGACCTGCTCAAGCTGATGCATGAAACACCCACATCAACTCCTCGCGTATATCCCATGGAACCCATAATCGTCCATGGAAACGTAGAGTTTCATCATCGCCTATCGCCCAATCGGGAGGAGGTTCCTCACTTGCCACCAAATCCCGTGTAACTAGGCTTTCTGGATTAGATAGCTATCTCATCATCACTCTATCCAGGAGGGTTGAATTCACAACTAAAGATGAAAGATAGGTCTGACCCTGACTGTCGTGCACCTCCAAATGCATCTCAGAGAACAATTCCATAAGCTGCCACTCACCACTGGCCTTCTGCAGTGTCTGTATCTGAGTCTTCTTGCTAAGTGCATCAGCTACTGCAATACCTTTACCATGTGTATAGGCAAGCTCAAAATCGAAGGAATCTAGGTACTCGACCCACCTTCTATGCCTCAGATTCAAGTCATGATGAGTAAAATTATACTTGAGGCTTTTGTGGTTGGTGAAAACCACAAAATGATCTCCCAATAGATAATGCCTACAACAGCGCAACACATGAACAACTGCAGCCAACTCGAGATCATGCGTCGGGTAATTCATATCATGTGGCCTCAACTGCCGAGACCCATACGCAACGACTCAATCACCCTACATCAACACTGCTCCTAGCCCAATACCTGATGCATCACAGTAAACTGTATAGCTCATCCCCTGCTCTAGGAGTATCAGGACTGGTGCTGATGTCAACCTTCCTTTCAGGTCCTGAAAGGCGGTCTCACAAGCTTCCAACCAAATGAAATTCACACCATTATTAGTAAAACCTATCAATGGCGCTGCTAAGCGGGAAAAGTCTTGTATGAAGTGTCCGTAGTAACCAGCCAACCCTATGAAACTTCGTATCTCAAACATGTTCTTGGGATGCTCCCAGGAAACAATTACTCTCACATTCTCTGGGTCCATGACAACTCCTTCCTCAGAGATGATATGACCCAGGAAGTTAATCTAGTCCATCCAAATGTGGCACTTCGAGAGCTTAGAATATAGTCGATGTTCTCTCCGTGTACTCAATACGATCTCAAGATGGGTGGCATGGTAATGTCGAGTGTGAGAGTACACAAAGATGTCATCCATGAATACTACCACAAATGAATCAAGATACAGATGGAACACACGATTCATCAAATCCATGAAAACTGCTGGCGTGTTCATGAGTCTGAACGGCATAACCAAGTACTCATATAAACCATATCTGCTCTGAGAAGCTCTAAGAGGTATATCTGATGGTCTCACATGCAGCTGATGATATCAGGATCTCAAGTCAATCTTCCAGAACACTCGTGCTCCTTGAAGTTGATCAAAAAGATCATCTATCCTCAGTAAGGGATATCTGTTCTTAACCGCCAGCTTCCGATAATCCAAGCAATTTCTAAGGTTACCGTCCACCTTCTACGCAAAAAGGACCGGCGAACCCCATGACGAAATACCGGGTCAGATGAAACCCTTCACCTGTAACTCCTATAACTGCCTCTTGAGCTCCTGAAACTCAGGTGTAGCCATTATATAAGGAGGAATGGACACTGGTGCTTCCTATGGCACAAAATCGATAGAGAAATCCACCTCTCGCTCTGGAGGAAGACCATAAAAGTCTTCCGGGAAGACATCCCTGAAACGGTCAACAACAGGACGGAAATCCATATGATAAGTCCCCTGATCATCCATATATATGATCGCAATCTGGGCGGTGACTCCACCTCACCCAAGATGCTCTGGTCCAGCTCAACTTGCCTGAACATCCCATTAGACCTTGTATAGAAACCCTCTTCCCTCTGGTTATGTGAAGCACACCCTGCGACGATAGCAGTCTACAAAGGATCGAAAGGGAACCCACCAATCCATCCCAAGAATGATATCATAGCTCATGATCTCTGAGATATAGAGGTCCCATAAAAAGTGACACCCACCAGCCTCAAGGGGGCACTCCTTGCACTGTCACACACAAGCCGTTCTATTCCCCAACAGAGTGTCTAGCGTCATGATATCAGAAGAAGAATAAACACAGATCCCAAGACTCTCCAAAATGGGAAAAAATATGAAACTATGCATAACACCTGTATCGAAAAGTAAGGATTATAAGAAATAAGCTACTAGAATAGTAACCCTAGATGTAGAAGGTCCGGGATCCTGCTCTTGTTGGGTCTGCAGCACTATATATGCCTGCCCAGTGCCATGGCCCTGCGACACAACCTGGCATCCCTGAGCTCTCCTGTCCTGCTGTATATAGGATCCTAGTGTCTGGCTACCATGGCCACAACCCCTATCTCTTGCTGCATGCCCTGACGTATTCCAGTTCCCCGACTGGTAAGAAGCTACTGGTCCTGTTCCCGCACGCGGAGTCTGCATAGAACCCCTCTCACTAGTCAATGGTAGAAACTCCTTGCAAAAACGTTGTAGATGACCCATCTTGCTGCAAAATCGGCACTCCACTGGGTCACGTGGAAACTACGGTCTCTTGTGCACCTCTCTGCCACACTGGTAGCACCTGATCGGGACACTTAAAAAAACTACATGGCTGGTACTGCCACCCAGAGAGTGATACATCTGTCTCTTCCTCATGCTAGTAGAAATAGTACTAGTAACTGGTGCTGAACCGCCCTAGCCCATACCACTAGCTTCCCACAGGTTCCTCTCTGAAATAAGTTCATGGTTCACAATATCGTGTATTGAAATCATCCTAAAAACATTCACCAGTGCTCGAATGTCATAACGAAGACCATCCTCAAAACCTCTGGCTCTCAACGTTCCATCACCCAATAGAACGGGTGCAAAACACTAAAGCTCGGTGAAACAAGCAGAATAGTCCATCATCGACATAACCCCCTACTGTAGATTCATGAACTCTCGAGCTCTATCAGCCCTCAGCGTCTCTGGGAACAATAATTCGTATAAGACTGCCTAAAAATCCTCCCACGCCATTTCCCTATGATGCTCTGACTGGGTGGTAGCATCCCACCACCTCTTGGCGGAATCACGCAGAATATAAGTCACAAGATTGACCCTTTTCCCTGGAGGCGTATCAAGATTCTCGAAAATAGTCTGCATCGACCCCATCCATGACTCTGTAGCATGTGGTCCGCCATCCTTTGAAAACATAGGCAGATGCTGCTGCCGGAAGATACGTGTCAGCTCGGCTATAGATGTGGAAGCCTGCGGTGCTCCCTGGAAGGTCTGCATGAACTGCATAAAGCCTTCCCGGAACTTCGACTCCACGCATGTGTCCGATATAACAGTTGGCGCCTCATCCGGATCTGTTGTATGATCCACGGGTAGCCCATGGCCCACCTTTTCTGCAGTATACACGTTGCCACTCTCCTAGAAAACAATGTGAAGTCGTCTAGGCATCAAGACACTACAAGGTCAAAAACATTCCTTAGATTCAAAATTAACAAGACTGAAAATGAAGGAACCATAAGGGGAACAAGAGGAAGAAAGAATTTCTAGATTTTTGAAACAAGACTACACGATGTGTAAAATTACAACATGGCGTGTACTTGACTTCCCTTCCCCTGCCCGGGTCCTTTGTCACGGCAAAGCCACATGGCTCCCGTTGAACAAAACTACACAGAATGTACAATATCTTCATGGCGTGTATGGTGTTATTTTCCAATTGCATGTGTCGTTTGTGACACGACTGAATATCCGGCTTGCAACCACACGGTGTTTTACACCCACTAACGGCGTGTACACCACCCCGTTTCCCATCCACACAGCTAAGTCCACATGGTCTGTCCTTGGACAAGGCTACATGGCGTGTCCCAGAGGTACACAGTTTTTTCAAGGAGTGGTGCCACCGACCCGTGTTGTTAGTTACATGGCTGAGTCCCCATGTCACAGTACATAGCGTGTTCATCTTTGACACGACGTGTTCTGTACATGAGTTCACCGAACCGTTTTGTTTGTTACACAGCCAGACTACGGGTCAACACTACACGACGTGTACATTCGGTACACGACGTGTTTTCCCCAAACATTCCCTACCTCGTGTCGCCGCCCAAATGGTTTGGGACACGGGAAGAGACTACACGGCGTGTACTCAATGTACACGGTGTGTACATAAAAAGATCAGTTTCCATCCCAACCAGAAGGACATACATGACGTGTTTAAAGATACTACATGGTGTGTATGTCGGGATTCCAGACAGTATGCCACAAAAACTTCCCCATAACCTAGAATATACCGAAAAACAACACCTAAGTGTCAAATTCCGACCCGTGAGGGCCCATACTCCCGACGCATCAAATTTTTATATCATATCTGTGTTATAACAAAAGAACCATCTAATGATCCACCAAATTCCATCTAATGAGGTCCCATACTACCCAAAGACAAATGTTTGGCATTCATTCTATAGACAATCTCAAATGAAATCACTCTATCACACAACAGATATTTTATCATAGAAACTATCACAACCGCATGCTTTATTAGCACAACAACTATCACAACAACATTAAATTTCTATTGCACCTACATGGTATGGAACTATGCATGGAATGTGATTTCTAACATGTGCATATATCATGAATGAGATGGCATACCCTCATCTCACTGGGCTTCAACTAAATATAACCCATAGATAAAATATAACAACACAATCTCAAGTGCGTCACCCATCGGTGAAAACAAATTAACTGTAAATTGAAAAATCAGTAAACTTGCATCACAAGGTAAATAGGATTTTCCCTGTACACGGGTTAGCTATGCCTAATCACAACGTATTACCAATTATCGTTCATCCTATCCCTCACTAATGCTCAAAATAGTAAGTCAAAGACAAGAACCCCTCTGATACCACTTTGTGAAGTTCCAGTTTAGGGTGCCACTCAATAGGTGCCCCAAACCCGGTTCACCACGTTACCTCAAGCGAAATTCCCCAAATGCCAGAGGCTGCCGACTAGCTGCAAGGGCACAAGTCTAATGGTGGGGAAACTATGCCGTCATTTTTCAAAGTGTAGCACAACGGAATGAATAAATCATACATCAATAGCGGAATCAGTAAACCATATAGAACTGAAATAAACAACTGTCGTAGATATAATCAACAATTATATAAACAATGGTTCAACATTCCACAAGTTCTAAGAATGCAGCCAAAACATGTTACTCAATAGTACTGTATAATACAAGTACAATAAATCAAACCATAATAAAACAGTCGGTAGTATCGTGAGCCTAAGCCCAGTCCCATGTTCTCCTACTCCTTAGCAAGAATCAAGTACCTATATAAAGACCCCAGCCCTTATCTACACTTGCAGAAACATAATCTGTTTGGGCTGAAAAACATGGCCCAAACAGGGTGTGAGAAATATATCTCAGTAGAACCCACTAAAGGCACGTGCCCAACTGTGTGTAAACATGCGACAATAGTGTGCCAAAGTAATGTTTAAAAACTAAGTAGTACTAAAAAGTAACTAACTTAACCGTTATATTTCCATTTAATTTATTCATTTAACCATTTAATTTAGTAGCATTCTATGGTCAAAAGTACCAATCCCTAAGGCCAACCAGAACCTTTCACTCAGGCTAATATAGTAAAACCACGCCCTCAGGAATTCCCTCTGGCTATACAGAATCTCACCCTCAGTTATTTCCCTTAGGATATGTAGAATCTCTCCCTTAGGCCAAACTAAAATGAAACCCTCAGGTAAACAACATCTTTCCCTCAGGCCTTGCCCTTAGGCGGAGTAGTAACCTTGCCCTCAGGCTATACAAACCACGTCCTCAGGATAATATAGTAAAACCATTCCCTCATGCTTATATAGTCGTGCCGAGACTAACAAATAAACATTAAATTTATACCATTTCCTCTCAAGGAAAAACTAATTCATAATGTAAACCTGGCATACCCTCGGGTATCCTGGACAAACATCTAAATAGAGGAACGCACACCAGGGGTGGTCCTATATCCAAGCACTGATCCCAAAAAGCATTTTAATATCACAATTAATTACCTATACAATTATAGGTATTTAAAATAGCCACATCCTCAGCCACAAGACACCCCATATATGGCTTTGTAGCTCAAAAAACACGCAAAAACACATGACATTTGGAAAATAAACACTAAGAAACCTACCTTAAACACCAACAAACGTTATACGCGAACGACTCCTTCTGAAACGTCCAAGAATGCTGTAGATCTGAGGTAAATGAATTCTCTATTAAATGAAAATAACTCCCATTTGGGGAATAATTGGCATGAATAATTAAGGAAGAGTGGAGGGCTTACCTGTGCGGTTACAACAAGATCGTCTGAGGTAGAAATGGATTCACGATTCGTGATCAATGGATCTCCGAAGCTCCAGCCTTCCTCTCCCGAGATCCCTTCTCATTCTATGATTTCCCTATGAATAGTGGAAGCTACTTCCCATTTAAAGTGAAAAAAACAAAGTACATGGTGTGTATTTTCATGTACACAACGTGTACTTCCCATTTTTTAACTGTTCCTCTGGCGGCTTCCCACCAACGTGGCACTATTCACCTGCTGACATGACCACACGACGTGTCTTCATGATTACACGGCGTGTGTTGCTACACAGCTGGCCACCTCCTTATTATTCGCTTGCTGACTGACTACACAACGTGTAAAGGACCACTACACAATGTGTTTTCAGTTCTTACACCCTTCATCGTCGACATGGCCACATGCCCTGTGTACTCATCCCACATGGCCAGAAGTACACGGCTTGTGGAAAAGTGAACAGCGTGTACTTCCAAAATTCAGGAATTTTCCCCATTCTCCTTATTTTCTTAAATACACTTAAGGAAAAAAGAAAAGAGGAAACCCGTACCTCAAAATAAGAATTGGGTTCTTACATTGGAGAACAATGTATTCTTGGCTGTTAAATAAAATAATCTAGACTTGGAAAGAGATGGAAAGAAAGAATACTTCAACTATAGTAACTAGGCGAAATTATAAGTGATTCATTCGAATATTCTAGAGTAAAATAAAATAAAATACCCAAGCGAATCAGGACAAGCGGACACAACCCAAAATATTCTATCTCGAAGACCATGAGTTTTTTTATAACTCTAAACTCAATTAAATTACAGGTAAGCTTGATTCTCGATGGTAATTTTAATTTATAGTCACCCATGTATACCCTTATAGTTATATGCATAATATAAAGTATGTATAAGAAAACCCATTCATTTTTATGGACATTGATTAATGAATTACAATAGGGATCTAGAATAAGATCTAGTGGATGAGATCACAATCCTCTAACCTATATGTTAGTAATAACCCACCAGGTAATACCTCTCCTTAAAACATGATTACATTATATTATTCTAATAAAAATATACTTACTTGATTTATCTATTTTAATTCATTTATGTCCCTATATTATTTATGTGTGGGGAGGGAACCTATGGGTCAATACATGTAGTTTGAATTTTTTTATGTTTGAAATTTGTTTCCTAATTGTATTTTAAAAAATATATCTCTTTCTAATTTTCTTTATTTTTTTGAAACTCATGTGTTAAATATTATTACCCAATAAACATTAAACCATTATCATAGTGAAGAAACTATTTTGAATCATTTAATCACATTATAATAATGCTGAAATGATATATATTTTTATATTATGAATAAAACAAATTCATGAAAAACACATTGATCATTTAATTTCATTCCATTACGTACTCTCCAAAATCATTTAATTCACATACAAGTGATAACTATGAACCAGTTTATATATTTTTTTAATACCCTATTTCATGATTGAACCATGTCTAACAGGAATAATTTTTTTTTTGAGAAATATATCGAAAAAATTTATTAATTTGAGTATTTTTCATGATATATGATAGATGCATTCTTTTTTACTTTATGCACCATTTGGTTCTATAAATGTTATTGGAAATAATAACATTACATTTGATCATTATAATCTTTAGAAAACATGAATGAATATTTTATGAAGCCACATTACAATTCTATTATCCCTATCCACATATCTCTAAAACTCCTTAAATAGTCAATGTAGAGTCGACGTCTATTGAAAGGAAGAAATGAAGACAGAAAATATGTTTTGAAAATTATTTTTTAATGTAATGAAAAATTTACCAAATCTTTTGTGATACTAATATTAGAAAAATTGTGATGGAAAGAGTAGGAAAATTTTCTCACTATCATTCAAAGATGATTATCAAGATACAAAACCATTTAAAGAAATATAGTCTCACTTTGTTCCTAAATAAATCAATCTAAATAGAAACAATAGTTTCAAAAAAGTAGAAAAAATGTTATTGAAAATGATAAGAGAAAGAGATTATGATGATTCCACTGATGTTTATAGGGGAAAAATACCCAAATAGATGTATAAGTACCTAAAAATACTATAATATATCCTTACTACCTCCCCACCAATAATAATAGAACTAAAAATGATGTTGATGAAACATAATAAAGAAAATATGGAGAGGAATGTTACTAGATATGGAAGTGATGAATAGTATGGTATGGATGGAAGGAATATATGGAACTATGATGAGTTGTATAATAGATTGTAAGGGATAAATCCATACTTGTATTAAATTTAAAATCATCCATTGATATCCATAATGGCACAAGTCCTCCTACATTAGCCTCAACGAATTTATAGTCAAATCTTTCCCACCATTAGACCTCAGAAACATTCAAACAAGAACATGAAGGCCTCATGATATAACAATTTGTGAATCATTTGGTGTAGATGTAGAAATTCATTGATCATGTGGAGTACTTTTATGATCATATAATGAGAGAAACTTTTTTATAAAATCACATGGGAATGATGAGTGGAAAGAAACTATGGAGGTATGTACAAGTTATCTTGGGAGGATGAATGAAGTGGGGTTTAATTGAGTGGACATGATGAGTAAAATAGAATCAATATGTTATGATTCATAGAATAGTGATGGCCATTTTATGGAGAATTTAATTTAAATTAGATGTTAGTTAAATGTTTCTTTTGAAATATTGGAAACATACTTTTTCAGACTAGATTTTGATTTACATTGTTTATATTTTCTAGGACTATTCTAGAATCCATGAAAATTTTTGTAACCGTTAAAGTGATATTTTACATGATTGAACAATTTTTCAAAATATGGAAAAAGAATTTAGACCTCAAATGAATTTTCATGTGCATCCTTTAAAAAACTATAATGACAATTATGAAATTTTTATTTCTTTTGTATAAACTTTTAAAGACTTTTAACTTTTTTTTATATATCTAAAAAAATTAGATCATATTTTTTGTGATTCCTGAATATCATTGGATGATAATATCGATTATAATGTGTCTCATTTTCTTATAGAACTATTTAACATTTCAAAGGAATGTAATTAACTAAGTGTGTGTGAGGTGGGTGTGAAGAAGAATAAAATTTTGATTTTTTTTTTATGTTTTTCATTTAAAATAGTCCATGAATAATCTAAATTTAAAGTGAATAAAACATTTTAATATTGAAATAAATTTTAAATTATAAAAAAATTGCTTTTATTAAATTAATTAATTTTTGAGTTTGAATGTGAAGCTAACTGATTGGAATTTTAATGGTTCATGAATCTTCAATAAATTTTAATTAAAATATTGAATGAAAATTATAGGCTATAGATGGGGCTGATTATTTTAAAATTATAGTTTATTAATTTAATTATAAATCCATTTAAAATAATTCTAAACTTATGAATTGAGGTTTTTCATAGTGTAAAATTAAAAAATAAATTTTCATTCAATCGTGTTGTTGCGGCCATGGTAAATATTGGTACCATGTAGTGCCATGTTATTATGGATCTATTGGAATAATTATTCTTCCATGAACATGGTACCAAGGAGCCACTCCAAATTTACAATAATGAACCCCACTAATCCCACTCGCATGATGATATGCATTGGTGCCTTATACTAGTCTTACTTCTATGAAGATATGCTACCATGACATTCGCTAGTCTTATATCCATGGAGTCCTACTTCTGCGATGTTGCAACCACCAACCTAGGACCACACCATACTGAACCTTCTACCATAATTCAAAGTATGTTTTTCCACTACTCATAAATATTCCTCTATGAAGGTTGATGAAAGTTATAGACTCACTTGAATAAGCTAATGTCTTAATTCTCGATGCAATACGAACATATGCCAAGGACCCCCATTTGAGAAGAATTTGCTGACACTAGTTTAAATCTTTGGAGGAACAATTAATTCGGGGAAGAGGATTTAGCCAATACCATGAATTGAATATGATGAAATTTGGGTACTGAACTTGTATCATTATGAATTAATGATCGGGGTTTTTATATGGAAGATATTAGGAAATCATATCATATGTTTAAATAACCTATGATAAAGTCACAAACATGTTTCTTAATTAGGTTGTGTTGAGAATATAACACAGGCTCATTTGGTTTCATCATGTTGGACGCTTCCAATTCTAGGTATTGAAGAAATTAGGCCTTAACGAGAGGGATACTCATAATATATACACAATAAAAATAATGTCATGCTTATATAAAATAGAAACAAGATAACATGTATGAAACTTCATATAAATTAAAATCCATTTATTATAAAAATATGGATTTCATTATTCTATAGTAGTGATTTTTTTGGTTTATATGAATTCGTTCCATGAGTTACAAATCATAAGAATCTCATGATGATTTTAAAAGGAGTCCATGCATGTTAATCAAGAATACATATTTCAATGAAAATTTGAATCATGGAAATATACATAAAGGAATAATGTCCACAATTCTTAATGACATCTAATAATTGAATAATTCATGTGCACTTCATACAGATGAAAATTAAAATTATCGGAAAAACATATTACATGATCCCACACCATGATGGATGAATGATTTAAAATCTAAAGACATAAGGATTTGAATATCATCATAAAACTTCAAAAATAAATACGAGATGATTTACCATGATGAATAATTTTAATTAGAATATTTAAAGACCTTAAGGATATGATTTTGATCATAAAAAGTGAGTAAGATTTCCTAATGAAGAGGTGAGGAAACATAGATTAATGGGTTTGAGTTACAGGGATTGAACAACTAATTATTTTTATATATTATCTGTATTTTTGTTCTATAATATATTCTTATAATCGATTAATATTTTATATCCCTCAAATGGAGAGGTAAATATTATAAGTGATTTGGGGAGGGGAAGAGAACCAGTTGTAATGATTGAGTAGTAGTTCTTTAATTAGTGAGCTCTATTTCTTGTAAACTAATTTAAATATTTTATAATATATTTTTTTTATAATGAGTTTTTGTTTGATTCATATTTTTTTACAATTCATTTCCCTATTAGAGGATCCATGTAATCCCTCTACATAGTTTTAGGCCGAATTCAGTAATTGGGTTTGGGTTATGTTGTAATGTGTTAACTGGTTTATGACACATGGGGATGGGTAGGTGGATAATCCAAGATTGATTATGAAAAATAAGATGTGGCTGGGTGTTACTTAAGTAAAATTGGGGGGGGGGGGTAATCCACTATTACACTCTCATACATAGGAAAGAGGGTTGACTAAAAAGGAAGAATCTGATAGGCTATTCTCAGCATTATTATTCCACCAAGGGAGAATGGGAAGACATTTAAGATCCTCTAATTAATAAACTAATAATAAAGAAAGATCAATAAATGATAAATTGGAAATCTTTAAAATTGGAAATTGGACAGTAAAATAATCACTTTTATCTCATTATTGGTTTTTAGTTTTTTGGTTCAAACATTTTGTCTCTCAAAATCAACACATTACGTGACATGGCGAACAAGTGAGAAAAGAAATATATGGAACTCCACCATAGATAAATTCAAGGGTTTCAACTAATATTACATTAACCAACGAAATTAATTTTTTTTACACATATTTTGTAAAAGTGGTGTCATGTATAACCCAGTTTCTTCACTTTTACCATCCAATGTGAAATGAAAGAATCATCATGCGTACGTACATACTACTATCTCCCTGAAGCAATGTGTATAATTTTTCATCACTGGATCACATGGTCATTTATAAAGTTGTAATTAATGAACGTATATGATTATAATAACATAAATATGATTTTTTAATAGTAAACTATTTTCTACATTCTTATTCCAACATTCATTGGAAAATGACAGATTCATTCATGTGTATGTGTGGAGTACCACCTACATGAAGAAATGTGATTTATTTTTCATTTCAAATTTATATGGTTGATCATAAGGATAAATGTAATGAATATATATTATATTTATGATATAAATATGATTATAGAAAGATAAATTGTTATATACCTTCTTTCCTTTAAAAATATTAGGAAAATAAAAATTCCATCAGTTGTACGTGTGAACTACCGCATTCATGGATGAAAATTATCATTTTTCTAAAATTACATTGAATATTTTATACAATGAATACGAATGATATTTATGATATTATAAAAAATATAGAGATAATGGAACAATTTATTATAACCTGTATCCATGGTTAGTACACTGAATTTGTTTTATGGAAATTGAATGAACAATCTTATGTGGATGACATAAGCAAGCTCTATACAATGATTGAAATTAAAATAATGTAACACCCCGACCCTGGCTTCATAAATCCAAATAATTAATTTATTAAATTATAATGATTACAATAAATCAAATCCAGATAGGATGATCAGTTTAGTAACCTTGTAAAAACTTGATACAAGCCTAAATTTTACATTAGATGATGAAATGAAAAACAACATATTATCTACTTTAAAAACACTCATCTCCATTATAATTTTCCTATAGATCAGGAATAATATATTTCATCACATATTGGTGGAAAATGTAATATAATTAAGGGGTTATATTAGATGCTTTGTAAGGATAAACAACATAGCTGAAGCCATCATAAATAACCATAATCTTTTAAGGCAATGTTTAAAATGGAAACACATGACTTTTAAATGTAATCTTCAAGGTAATATGGAAAAAATGAATCAAATAATTCCTTTTAAACATTCAAATGGATATTATTCTTGTCTAACAATCACATGTAATGTTAATAACTAGTCTTATAGTGAGATAATTCATAATTCCAGACGTCATAACCATACCATCAATGCCTTATGCCAAGACCGTACCTAAATGAGAAAAAACCCAAACTAGTTTATCTCATGAGACCTACCGCACATCGAGGGGCTATAGAAGGCCCTACCAATCACATAATATGTACAATGATATACTCTAATGAAATGGGTAAGACAGAACCAAATAGAAATTTGTATTAAAACAAGCATACAAAATGTAAATAATATAACCATAAACCATAAATGATATCTAAATAGAACATCCACAGTCAAACAGACCAAAAACCATTAAATACATCATGGATGATTGTATCATAAAATATAAAACTTAATTAATTATAATATCTAATAATGTATGTCCACATAGATGAAAACAATCTAATAAAATCATTAAAACTCTTTAAGATAAATACCCATTTTTACTTGGAAATCATTTAAGAGTCACATATTTATAAAAAATCATTTATTTTAAAAATAACCAGGAATGATTGTATGGTAAGATTCAATACATTAATTTGTAATGATGATATAAATAGACACACAAGAAATTAATGTTAAAAAAACCTTCTTTCCTTAATTTTTTGAAATGTTCTTAATGTACCTTGTTTGGAAAATGACGGAGGGTTCTTTTCAAAATGTTTTATAAAAATTCAATGAAGGGTAAAAATGGATTCAAATAATTTTCCATAATATTTTGAAAAAATAGTTTAAATAAACATGGAAATGGTTGATAAATTCATCCCAGTATATAATTATGAACAAGAAACCTCAAATATTAATGAGATTTCGAAATTAACCCAAACCTTGTACTTTCTTTTAGTTGAGGGTGTGTTAACCTCCTCTTCATTGATTATATGTTATTCATTCTCACAACAGTACTCCCTATGATATATTTATGCCCAATATATGGCCACTATGATGATTTCGGGGAAAATGGGATGAAAATTAGGTATTTATTGGATGATCCAATGGGATTTATAGGTGCAAATAAAAGATAAGTAGATGTTCTATTTTATAAGATAGGGGATGATCACTTTAGGAAACTCCAAACCTATTAATTTCTTATAAATGGATATTAAATTTTAACGATATTACAAGTGAGTTATTTAGAGGTGAAGATGATTATTTTTCATAATCCTCCGAAAAAATTATTTTTAGACAAGTATAGGTCACATTATTAACTTAATCATATGGGATTAACCCTTAGTAAAACAGTCTGAGTCTAACAATGTCTACTTGTATTTTTTTACTATATGGTCAATATAGTTTCTATAAAATTCAAAACTAACCCCAATTGGATACTTTATTACAAATATAACATTATACATGTTATTTGGCTAAAAAATTTATTTTAATGACATTATATCATTTAATAAAATAGAATTTATTTTAAATTCACATTTATATCAATTTTGGAACTATTTTATATAAGATTTATGTAAACGTCACAACAACTTGATTCCTTATAGAAAACACATTAACTCATCCATAACATGTCAATTTCATATAAAATATTCCTGGATGGACTAAAATATTTCAAGTTATGATTATTTTAATATTAATAATGTCATTTAATTGATCCTTACTTTAATAAATCAATTAATATATCATCATTGTGTCACCATTTAATTTAATTATTTATTTAAAAAATATGTAAATAAATTACCATTATGTAGATAAACATTCTATATTTCTATGTACTATTTATTTATTACTATAGAACATATATGACCTCATATGAAAAATGTTATAGTTCTTAAAATATGAATATGTCATTTTTAACTCTTCATTAAATAAAATATAATAAATTTACTAATATAACACATATTGATTAAAAAGTATCGTATTTTCATCCTATGGTTGATTTTAGTAGAAATAACCTATCCATTGAAATCATGAGAAGTGTTAGTGTAATTTTATAATATTATTTTTATCCAAAACTACCATATATACCATTAACCTTGGTAAAAAAATAAAACATTTCTATTTATAAAAAATTATTTAGATCCTATTAGACCACATCTTTCATACTAATTACCACCATGAATGTCCATTTTTTGTAATTAAATTCATTAAAGAGGTAAAATTTCATTTAATGATAATCCAAAAATGTGGTTAGAAGGCAGGTAAATGTGACGTTGAAAAGTTCAATAAGTTTTTATATATAATTATTTTATAAAAATGATTCCAATAACCTAAATTGGGTTAACAAATTTATTATTTATCTTTTGATACATATAATAAATTTAATATAAAATAATTATTTAAATGAAAATTTCAGTTTTAATAACAATGTAGTATTTTTAACTATTCATCAAAATTGAAACATTTTAGAAAAATACAAAAAATTAACCATATTATTATTTTAATATTAAAAATTTAAAAATGAATTCCATTTTGAAAAATTAATTTTTTAAATTTTTTAATGCGGATAATACAATTCATAAGAACTTTTAAAACCCTAGTTTTATAGGTTATTGTGTGCATGAACACAATGTTTCATGCAACCAAAGATATTTAATTTATTTAAAAGGAAACATAATGTGAAAGATCGGGGAGTTACACTCTTCCCTCAAAAACATTTCATCCTCAAAATATATTCAATAAAACTGTATAAAAGGTTTCTGGTGGTTCTTCATCAAAAATTTTTTCAGGTTCCCACATCGTCGTTTCCATTTTTTGGTTTATCCAATGAACATTTACTAGACATGTCGTCCGATTTCTCCAAACCTATTATCTCATATCATGAATCTTGATAGTATCTTCCCAATAAGATTGACTGGGTTCGAGTTCAATTTCATTATAAGTGAGTACATGTGTTGGGTCTGGCATGTATTTCCTTAACAGTGATATGTGGAACACATCATAAAATTTTTAGAAACACGGTGGCATTTCCCATTGTTAAGCTGTATATCCAATTTGCTCTATAATTTCAAAAGAATCAATATACCTGGGACTTAATTTACCCTTCGTACCAAATCATATAACCCCCTTTCATGGAGATACCTTCAATAAAAAATTATATCTAGCATGAAATTCCAAATCATTCCTTTTGTAATGTACATAGTTCTTTAATCCAACTTTCATCTATTTTGATATAGGTTTGAATAATTTTCAAATTTTCTATTCATTCCCCAATGATTTCTAATACTATAAGTTTTCTATCAACAACATCATCACAAAAAGTTGGTATACGACATCTCTTTCCATATAAAACTTCATATGGTGCCATCTAAATACTTGAATGGCGGATATTTTTATAAGTAAATTATAGTAGGGGTAAATAATGATCCCAAATAAATTGAAAGTCAAGTGTGAAATATCTCAACATTTCTTCTAACGTTTGAATACTCATTTTTTATTTTCCATCAGCTTCAGGGCAGTATGAAATACTCAAACAAAGCACTGTAACTAGGGACATCATAATAATTGTCTATAATTTAGATGTAAAATGGGTATGATGATTAGAAAAATTTGATAGGGGTACACGAGGAAGTATTAAAACATCCTTAATATATAGTCTTTCTAAAAGTTCAAGTGGAAAATATCTTCTTAGAGGACGAAAATGTGCTGATTTTGTATGATGATCCACAATAACCCATATCACATCATTCCTTCTAAGAGTCTTTGGTAGCCCCACAAAATATTCCCCCGTAATATCATCCCATTTCCACACAGGTTTTGTAAGATTCTTCATGACTCCTCTTGGATGTTGTTAGATTTCCTAAACATTTTTAAAAACCAAAAATCTTGTATCATAATCATAAATTTACCTATTAGTTATACTAGGGTGTATAGAGAAATTAGAGATATGAGTATCATAAAATGATTCCCTATTTCAATCAAGTGTATTGGTAACACAAAGCCTCTTCCCATATTTCAAAATGCCATCATCAAATATGAAGTCAATAAATCTCCCATCATTCAGGGGTTTAATATTCTTTTTAAACTCGTCATCATTAGTATGATAACATTTTATACTTTATAGTAAAGAAGGTTTGGAAATCATTTGAAGAATTAGGGATGTTACACCTTCCTTTATAATTCCAATATCCATCGTTACTAGATCCATGAATATATGATCCTTTTCACCTCTCATTTTATTCATAACTCCATGGTCCTTTTGTCTCAAATCATCATCCAAGTGATTTTACTTCCCTAGGTGTTAGTGCATTGTGCAATAATAATCCTCGAGTGGCTCAAGCTATCCTCTTTGTCTCGTGTTGAGTTCTTTCAATGAGAAAATATATTTCCAACTGTTATGATTAGTATATATCTCACTTATTTCACTATAGTCATGGTGACTCCATATCTTTAGCAAATATAATACAACTACTAACCCAATATCATGAGTATGATAGTTTTTTTCATGATTTTTTAATTTCATTAATGCTTAAAAATAACCCTATAATTCTTTATAAGGACACAACCATGTATTTTCCTTGATGTATCTCTATATATCAAAAACCCATCATTCCCATATGGTAATGTTAGGGTAGGATCATTTAATAACATTAATTTAAAAATTTCCAAACATTCTTCACACTCATTCATCCAAATGAATTTAACCCCTTTAAATGTGAGCTTGGTAAATAGGTTACCCAACCGGGTAAAATTCTGGACAAAATGCTGATAGTTACCTACTAAACCAATAAAACTTTTTACCTCAATTATGCTCATCATAGATAGATATTGTGCGATTGAAATTGTCATTGTAGGAAAAACATATATTCTATCATTTGAGACAATATGGACAATAAAAGAGATTTCATGAAGTGAGAATTCACACATGTTAAAATTCCCAAAGAGTTCACTTTATCTAAGAGTCTTCAGAATAATAAACAAGTGGTTCTCATGGTCTTCGTGGATTTTTTTGTATATGAAGATATCATAAATAAATACTACTAAAACAAATCATAATAAAACTCCTTAAACACTATGTTTATTAGATCCATTAAAATAGGGGGTGAATTAGTCGGTTTAAAAAACATTACTATAAACATGAAATGTTCATAGCTAGTTAAGAATGTTGTTTTTGGAATATCTTCATTCTTTACACATAATTTTTTATATCCAAAATAATTTTCAATATTTAAAAAATATTTATCTCCATGGAGTCTATCAATCCAATCATTAATGTGTGGTAGATGATACTTGTTCATTATTGTAATGGAATTGATTTCTCTATATTCAATGCACATCCACATTGATCCATCATTCTTATTAAGAAAGGAATTTGGGATCCCCATTGAGAGAAAGTAGGGAGGATAAATCCCTCACTACTGAAATCCACTATTTGTTTTTTAGCTCTACTTATTTCTTCAATGGACATTATTGGGAGTTTTTGATATTGGCCTCGCATCGGGGATTAGATCAATAGAAAACTCAACCTCCCACCATAGAGGGTGTCCAGGAAAATAATATGGAAATACATTAATATATTCTTGTCCAATAGGTACTTTTAAAATTTTAATATTACATTCTTCTTACATAGATGATATTTCCTCTTCCTCCCCATTAATCTCATTCAATAAAGCTACTAGTGGTGGGTTTTGATAAGAATCAGGTGAATAAGTTCATTCTCTAATGAAAATGATTTCTAAATCATCCTCACAAATCATAACTTCCTTCTTCTTAAAATATATTTTCAAATCATAGTTTGATAGATGATCCATACCATGGATTATATCAAATTATACCGTAGGTATGATGATAATGTCAACAAATAAATATTGTTTATATGCCATACTGAGAACTGCCAACACATCATTATTTCAATGAGACTAACCTTTGGGATTTTTACTAACAAATTCATTGTTAATGTGAATTATAAATATCTAATTTTTAAATAAAACTGGGATGATATAAATGAATGTGATTATTCAGAATAAAATAATGAATTAGATAAATTATATGAGATAATTAAAGTTATTCCCCCAAATCATTAGGAACATCAACCACTTTAGATGAGATCCCAAAATCTAGGCCTTTATTCCTTTCCCTTTTTTGGGGAATAATTCTTTGACACATAGGAAGATCATTTTCATAATGTCCCATATCATTACAATTGTAGCTTCGATCATTGGTATCTTCTTTATTCCCCTTGTAATCACGCCAATAGTGGCATTTTTCTCCACACTTTTAATATACTCCCACTCTCTTTAGAAAACAATCATGGTGCTTCTTCCAATAATTAATATAGTATTGAAATTAAATTTTTCCCTTCCTTCCTCATTTATTTTTTCATTGTGTTCAAGGGATCACTTCTTCTATTACTTTACATAAAACTTATAAATCATAGAGAATTAAAATTCTATATTGATAGTATATGAGACTATATCTTCCCATGATGAGAAATATCATGAGACCAGTTTCCATCAGAGGAATGGTTTTAACCCATCAAAGAATCAATCAATCATACTTCTTAGGTTACGTATGTAGTCAACATCATGACTTGATAAACATTTGATGTTAGCTTCATAGTTTACAACATTATCATCCACCTTTTTCCTTAGACTCATAAATCACCTTCCCAGGTCATATCATTGTTCATAAGGAAAGTATTTTTATATGAAAAGTTCTCTAAACTCCATAAATTCCATATTTTATAGTTCTCCACCATCTTTAGTGTTTTGATTTAATGACCACCATTGATCCCCATCTCCAAAGTGATGACAAACTAATATGACATGTTTTTCCATTTTATTACTCCCCAAATGAAGAAATATTTTCTCTAAGGAACTTATCCATTTCTCACACACAAATGTATTTATAGTACCATTGAATATTGGAGGTTTTTTTCTCATGAAGAGGTTTAATATTGATCCTATACATTATATATTAGGGTTCTCTATAAGGGGAGGGTTATTATTCATAACTTTAGTGAGCTTTCCCAGCATGGTTTAAAGATGTTTAACACTAGTAGTATCAGTAGATAAATTATCATTATCTTTCAATGGAGGGAAATGTGTACATGGATTACGGGGATTGATACATTTTCCATTCCTTCCACTAGGTACCATTTCTAAATAATGGAATACACTATATTTGGTTATGAATCATAACTCATATTTCAAAACTAGTAAAATAATTAAAAAAAATTAAACAATTTTATGCATGTCATATCTCATAATCATAAAAATAGTTTCCTTAGGGACATATTTAATCATAAATCCTTCATAATGGTTTGTAAATAAATTGTGAATTATCCTAAGCATGTCCCCCATGTGGGTAAATCTAGGTGCACAATAAGGCCCATTTTCCTTTACCTGGTTACACTGAGTGAGGTCTGAAAGACCTTTCCAGAGTTGTTAATCATAGGTACAATTGTACAAGAACCAAATCCACTTGTAGTATATTTACAGGGATGTATTTCATGAAATACCAACATATTATCTCCATTACCAATTTTTTTCGATGTTCCTCTATAAATATCCTCAAAGTTTGTCTTAGGGTAATGTTTCATAATAAATATTTCTTTAAATCAAGTTTCCAAGGTTTTTACTAAACATCTACTAATACAAAATTTAACTCCCTATGCCAAGATGCATATATTCGGTGCATTAATTTATTAAATTTTTTATAATCATAAGAAATAAAATCCCGAAGGAACAATCAGTTTTGTAGAATTGAATAAACTAGATACAAACATATGTTTTACATTACATCAAGAAATGAAAAAAACACAATACCTCCTTTGAAAACACACATATCCCATATATCATCCCTGAAGGTCATTCATAATTTCATTCTTACATCCTAGGGAAAATGAAACAAAATAAATGGGCGAGATTAAATTCTGAGTAATGAGAAACAATATAGAATAATCTATCATAAATAATAAAAAACATTTAATTCAAGCTATAAAATTGTAACGCAGTCCTTTTAAACATAATCATTAGTAATATATAGTAATAATAAATCAAATAATGCCATTTGAACATTAAAAATGGATATTCTATTAGTCTATAAATCACATGTAATCTCAATAACTAGTCTCATTTGGAGGAAATGAAAAATTTCTAACATCATAAACATACCATCAATGCATCAGCCATGACCATATATAAATGGGTTAAAAGCCAATGTAGTTGGTCTCATGAGACATACTGATGCCTCGAGGGGATATAATATGTCCCACCTATGATTTACTATGTCTAAGGAATTCCTCTTATTAACGGGGTAAATCATAACCAAAATAAAAATTGGTATTAAAATATCATATGAAGTGTTAATACTTTAACCATAAACTATGAATGGTATCTAAATATTACATCCACAGTCAGACATATCATAAACTGTTCAATACATTATAGAAGATTATATCATAATAAATCAACTTCAATTAAGAATATAATCTAACAAAGGATGTTAACATAGATGAAAATAGTGTAATTAAAAATTTAAAAACCTTTGAAATAAATAGCATTTTTTACATTGAAACCATTTAAAAGTCACGTAATTATAAAAGAACACTTTTATTTTAAAAATAACCATATAATCTGGCAAGGTAAGCTTCCAAACATTAAGGTGTCGAGAAAGTGGAAATAGATACTCACTCCATGTAAGATAAAAAACAATAATTTTTTTGTTTTTTGAAATGTTAATTAAGTACCTTATTAGGAAAACGAAAGAAATATTGCTTTCAAAATGTTTTATAAAATGTCAAACATGGGTAAACATGACTCTAAACAATTTTTTATAACATTTTAAAACTACATTTTTATGAAACGTGGACACATATGATAAATTTTTATTGTATTATCTTAAGTATAAACAACCTTAGGTAATAATTATATTGTTAAAATAACTCTTACCTTGTAATTTCCATTAGTTAAGGGAGCTTTAACCACCTCTTCTTTGAATATACCCTTTTGATTAGTAAAAATGACTCATTAGGATGCATTTAGTCCACTGTATGGACTCTAAAATGATTTGAGGGAATTTTGGATAAGAATTGGGTTAGGTTTGTCTGAGATAAAGTAATTTAGATGTGTGACTAAAATAGAAGGATATGTTCTCTTTTATAAAAATTAGGAGGAACGCTTTAGGAAACTCCAAAACTATTAATTTATTATAAATGGATTTTAGATTTGAAATAGATACCAAGTGATTTATTTTGAGGATAATGTGAGTATGGGTTGAAATAATCTCATTTAGTGATTTTTAGACAAGTATAGTTTACAAAATTGGCCATTTCTTTTGGGTTTAACCCTTAGATAAACAGTTTAACTCTTATCATTTATACTTGTCTTTTTATACTAAAGGGTTAATATAGTAAGTATTAAATTCCAAAATAAACCCCAATTGGATAATTTTTTCATATTTACTACTATATAATATATTTTTAAGACCTTTATACTTTTATTACATTAATATCATTTAATAAAATAGAAAATATTTTAAAATCTTATTTATTTGAATTTGACACTATTTAATATGTGATTTTTGTAAATTTCATAAAAACATTATTCCATCCACTAAAACTACATTAAATGATCACTAACATGTCAACTTCCACTAAAAATTTGTGGATGGAATCAAATTTTTCGTATTATAATTTCATTAATATTATTAATATCATTTAATTTATTTTTTCTACTAACTAATCAATTACTGAATGATCATTGTGTCATCATTTAATTTAATTAATTATTTTTTAAAATTATATATAAATTACCATTATGTAGATAAACATATTATATTTATAAATACTATTTATAGACAACCATATCACTTATATGACCTCAAAATAATAATTATATAGTTATTAAAAATTTAATGTGACATTTTTATTTCTACTTTAAATAAAATATAACAAATTATCTTATAAAAAATATTTCATATAAAGGATCATATTTAAGACCTAAGGATTATTTTATTTGAAATACTCTTATCCAATTAAATTAGGACAAGTTTTATGGTAATTAAATAATAATGGTTTTACCTTTTATTACCCTATTTTCCTTTAGTCATGGTAAATAAAATTCAAAAGATACTATTCATGAAAAATTATTTTGATCATATTTGACCAAATTTTTCTTAATAATTACATTTATGTATGTATTTTATATGTAAATAATTTCACATAATTAGAAAAATTACCTTTAATGCTAATTCGTAGATGTGGTTAGTATATGGGTAAAAGTTACTTTCAAAAGTACAATAACTTCTTATATCTAATTCAATTATTAAAATTACTGCAATGAAATAAATTGGGATAATAAATGTATTATTTATATATTATGATATTAAAATAAATTAAATTTAATTTTTTTTAAATGAATATGTTAGAATAATGCATTATTTTCAACTATTCATAAAAAAATAAAACTTTTTAGAAAAATACTAGAAATTCACCATAAGATAATTTTGATATTTCAAATTCAGAAATGAAGTCTTTTCTGAAAATTAAAATTTATAAAATTTATAAGTTTGTTAATAATTTTCATATCCTAATTTCAAAATTGCTAGTTTTATAGGTCCTGGTTCTGTTGAGCTCAGTGTTGCTTGCAATAGAAGAAATTGAATTTATTTACAAGGAAACATACCATAGAAGCATGGGGTGTTTACAATGATGATAAAAATCAAATTAAAAAAATTAAATAGAGATTAAAAAGGTTCTGAATATTAATTGATTATTCATGAGGATATAACATGTCTAACTTAGAGAGAATATAATGTAATGGGTTTTCATCTCAATTCGAATCCAATGAGACATATTTAAAATTATTCACTTATTTTTATTACTATTATGTATATAAGACCTATTTGACATATTATATTATGAATTCCTCCTAATTCAGGGTATTTAATGTTTCAATTCATGTTTTATCATAATATGTGTTTTTATTCAAAATCTATTTAAGACATCACATTTTATTTTAAAATATCAATATTATTCGTGTTTGTTAATGTTTAATTTTTTGTGGAAATAATTATTACCTCATTCACTTATTAAATGAAATGTATTTTCTTATTATTTATTTATTAATGGTGTTTACATATTTTTTATTCCAATTTTTTTTCTCAGAAAACACTTAAATATAGAATGGACATTTTTAAATAAAAATGTAGTTATTTTAGTTTTTTCGTCGAGGAATATTTTAATTACATGTCCATATACCTAAAATTTTAATATGGAAGATTTTATATATTTTTAAATGATTATTCAATATGGATTTATACTAGCTTTTCCTTTCCTAAAATAAATTTCAAAATATTATTTTTAAAGTTAAAAAAATATTTCAAATTTAACTTTTTTAAAAAGTGTGAAAGTAATGTTCATTTTAAATTATTCAACATGAAAAAACTCCATAACAATTATTATATATTTTTCTTCCTCTAAAATTATCCATGGGTCTTCATAGAAAATCCTTTGACTATTAGTTTATGAGTTTTTTGTTTTTATATTAAAAGAAATGTGTATTGTTTTTTCAAGGATTGAAAAAAGAGTTTTTATTACTTAAATGTATGTTATCTTTAACTCCATGTTGTTTAGATTAGAATAATATATTTTAATGAATATATTATTTAATAAAGTTAAAATTTAAATTTTCTCTTTAAAACCACGTGAAAAATATTTTTGAAATGATTTATAACTTCATTTGTATAATAATGTTATACAATCATAAAAGAATATTCTTTTAAAATATTTTCTTCCTTTTTGTTCTTTGATTCTCAAAATATTTTCCCTTACGTCAAACCTCCATTTATTATTAATTTAGGATCTAATAACATCCTTTACCAATATTTGATTTATACATATTCCTTTACAATGAATAATATCATATCCTTGAAGATATGCCCTCTATCCTTATTAATCTCTATGTTTATTAAACTGTATACTAATTATTATATTTTGTGTGAACTTTGGGATGTTTACGGAGAAATTTATTCCATTTACTGGAGAAATATTGATGTTCTGTATTGTTGATTCAATACAGATATTTATTAATTTACAAGGAGTGCATAAATTTTATTATGCGTCGATTTAATATATGAGAAATGTATTATACATATGTAAGTGATAGGTGGAGCCCATGTATAAATAGTCCCTCGATGCATCAATAGGTCCTAGGAGATAAACACATATGGGTATTACATAGTGTATTATGAAATATGCAATGATAATTTCATGGAACAAGGCCTTGATGTTATGTATGATATCATAGAACAAGTAATTGATGGTAATATTTAAAATGTTTTGACATGAAGCCTTCATGGTATGATTTGGAATTTTTAAAATTATTTATTTTTTTAATTGATAATTCAATAATTATTATCCATGGGATTAATATGTTGATATTATCTATGGATGTATTTTTAACTCAAGTTGATAATTTAATGGAATGTTTTTTTATTATACACTCTTAAATATTAATTATGAATCATTTACTCATGATATATTATACTATACACTACCCTCATTGAGAATCTATGTTGTCCATTTTTTTAAATAACATTACGATATAAATAAGGAATATTTGAATAATATTCAACAATAAAATAATTTTTTTTCATACAATGTTTTTATCTACCAATTTAATATGGAATTCATGTATGTATCATGAATTGCAAAACTACTAATCATATCAATACCTTTTGGCATGATCCCTTGTTTATTACAACAATATAATAATGTACACATCATCTCTTGGTGATTAGAATTGGGTTTTATATAATAACATTATCCACATGCCTTATAATTAATGATTTTATGTCTTCAATTGTTTTGATAGTATTATCCTCTTCACAATCACCATACATTGAGCTAGTTTCATTAGAAGGATAACTCTTAATAGATTTTGAAGTTAAAAAACAACTAATTTTATTATATTAAGAAAACGTTAAACCCTTATTTTTTTAAATCATTTTCCATCTTATTTTTCTTCTTTATTAATTAAATTACTTATAATTTTGGTATAAATTTAAAAAATTTTATCAATAAGTGAAAATTTGTTTTTCTCCGTTTGGGGAACCATAAATTTTTCATTAAATCTATAATTCATGAAAAACATGTAAAAATTGAAAGTGAAAAATACATCCAATCAGAGGTAGAACTATGATTCGAAACCACTTATAGTACCCATTGGATTGTGAAGGGATATTTAGAGGGGGGGATTAATAAAAATACCCTACTTTTTAAAAGTTTAACTTCTCATTATTTTTATCCCATAAAATAAATCGATACACTAAATGGATTATGAAATAAGGATATGGTGATAGAGTTTTGACCCCATACATAGCATGAAATGTAGAATAAAAAAGAATCGTAATATATCAAGATTTATAATGTCCGACCTCAAAATGAGATCCGAACTTTTTCTAGGCACATGTTACATTTTAAGAACTACAGTAATAATTTTATTGGGATATTTATTATAATAGAATAAGTGTGACATTCACATTTGAGTCTTAAAATTCATTCTCCATTGTATTAAAAATGATTTATGAAATATAATGGCATTGTTATTATTTATGTATTGCAGTAGGAAATACCTCCCAATAGCTCTTTAGCCTCCTATTGACATGATAATATTATTTATACTAGTAACAGCAGTTCCCCAAGAGTCCTCAATGAACCATTGAATATGACATAAACCAACAAATAATTATCAATAACTATTTATGTATTATTTCATTCTGTCATCTCAGACTCTCTATGATGTTGAATCATATTGGTTAAAAATCATTATGATTCTTGACAATTGGTGAGAATCAAAACGTGTAGCATTCGTAACATATAAAACTCTTTATTCTTCTCATAAAATATATGAATATGACTGGGTAGACTCAAACTCCTTAGATACATATTATTATTCACCGATTGTGGTAGTCGTATTAAATCACTAACATTTTTACTATTTCCAAATATGTTGGTTTTACCAATGAATGCACTATTTGAGGTATTCAATTGTTCCTCATCTATCTTTTGACTTCACAAAATATTAGTCATAAACATTATAACTGATACTATCTATCTTATTTTTGGACTTACAGAAGGTGCATCAGAAATAACAGAGCTGAAAGGCCTGAGATATTTCTTCTCTTCCCACTCCTTTTTATATTCTCCACCGAGTAAAAACCCAAACAATGAGTTTCCATTAACCTCTATAATTCTAAATTCATTAAAAATATAAATTTAAATCATAGGATCTTCAATGTATTAAAACAGAAGAGTTGACTTTAATCCTCATGAATACTCAGATCTCTTCCCATTTATATGCCACAATATATAAAATCTTCATAATTTTTATTTAAATATCCCATAAAATCACTTTAATAAGAAATATTCCATATTAGTGAGGAAAATATGTAGGATATTAAAAAAAATTCATTAAAACATATTAAAATTACTATATTGTGGAAATAATTTGTAATGAAAAACATTTAAAGACATTATTTATCCATTTATCTTTACAATAATGGATTGAAACACTATTAACAGACTTTTGGATAATATTATTTTTAAGACCCAATATAATAATTACCAGAATCATATCATAATAATGTATCAAATTGAAAAAATATTAATAATTCATACATAAAATAAGTTTAAATAAAATTCATATTCTCAATATTCAAGTCATACACTGAAGTCATAAAAATAATATCCATATAGTAATGTTTTAAGAAAGAATATTGTACCTGCCTCTGCATTCGAGTTTATTTTTCAATTAGATGAATGGTAATTATTGTAATGTTAACCTATGAATATTTATTGTTCATCAAAAATATCATGTATAAACATCTAATGTTCCATCATATCAATACAACTTGACATATCTATTATTTATAATCATAATATTCTTATCATTTTCCTACAGTCTCTTCAATTAATTTTTTCCAAATTCTGTATATAAACCCTAATTTATTGGGGTAGAATATGATGGAATTAATCTATCCTATTTCATTGAAATATGATGTTGATTGGCATGATGAGGACTCTATTATGCATGAATAGTTGAGCTCTTTAGGTTTATGAGAATAAGTGTTCCATCATTTTTGTTATAAATCACACTATACTAAAATCATAAATATTATCACATAAATTGTATCATGTATCAGTTTTGTCTTTATAATTCTACTATTTAATAATATAATCTTTTCAACACCATATTAATGAAATCACCCTGGATTTAGTCCTACCTGGTGGCCTTATATATTGCCCTGCATAGAGGAGGCTATGAAGCCTTAGCGCAAGTGTTGTCCACACTCTCCTCAGGTTGTATTTACCCTTTCAGCCTCATTCATTCTTATCATTTCCCTCTCATATGGCTCATGGTTGTAATCTTGGTTTACTATCACTGGGGGCCAGGCCACTTGCCTGGTTTAGCTGGCCTTTATATGTCGGTTTTTTCCAAAACGTCCTAAATTCATTTCAAAATAATAATAAAAAAAATAACATTATATTAACCATCTTATAATCCAACAGCCTAATTTTATCCTCTTAATTCAATTTTTTATCCATAAAAAACTTCATAGATGTTTATTTTATTATTTTACCCTATTTATTATGGACACCCTACTTGGGATATCTTCTCCACAACAATCATGGACTATTTATCAATAATTATAATTCTCACATATGACATAATAATTCTCACAAGGATAACCATATTATTTGAAAAAATAAAACCATTAGGTATTTTTTCTTTAATAATGATATGTTTCTCCCTGAAAATCCAAAACATCATGCTTTTATGACATCACATGATTTTGAAATGTATTTCTCTAAATTAATACGATGTTTGAAAACTTGATCCACATTCTACATAGAACTAAAATAAATATGAACATATCATGTTCATAATATTATGAAATTTGAAGATAAATAATACCTCTAGTTACTATAAATATAAAAATCAATTGATGTTTTTAGCATATGTGGGAGAAAAAATTAATATGATTTAATTATTCTTTCTTAAAAAATAGATAAAGTGTTAATAAATTTAATCAACCACTGTTAACTTATTTTAATGATAATATATGACATTGAGATATATGAACTTATAGATTAACATTATTTAAACTATAAATTTATATGATATAATAATAACAACAAATAATGTTAAAAAACATCATTTTTAAAAAAATGTCTTTCCTTTATATATTTAATATTCATTAAAAATATTAATAAATAAATTTTAGGATTTTTATATTAAAAAATCATCCTCAATTTTTATTTCCACATATCAGTATTATCCAAATGTAATTTTTTGATATTTTTTTGAAATAAATTTTTTTAGGTGAATAGTGAAAAATTCGCTTTTTTTTTCTAAAAATGATGCATTTATAACTATAGTATGTAGTGAGTGGAACATTAAAAATTCTAAAACAATTATCATGGTTAAATATTTATAATATTATCAATTTAGAAATTTATAAATACTATTATAAATTTAGAAATCCCATGTTTCACAACTTATGAAATATTTCCCCTTAAAAGAAATTGTTTTTAGTCTTTTGCTTTAATTAAATATTATTTTTATAAAATTGTCTTTTATAGTTTTATAAAATACACATAAATTTTATTTTTATTATAATTTACCATTTTATATAATGTCTTTAAAATCAATTTATACTAATATCTTACAAATAATGTTTATGTTTTAAAAAACACATTTTTCTAAAAATGTGGTTTTACCTGTTACATACGCTAATATTTAAATTAATTTTATTAAACATAGAAATTGTATCATATAAAATGGATGTAAAATTTTGAATCCCTAGACCAAAATTATTTAATAATTTGTTATTTTAATTATATCTATTAAAAAATTACTAAGGTAAATACTATTTAGCATGGTCAAACCAAAAACGGTAGATGTCAAAATTATAATAGTAATGAACATAAAAGTGCATTTAAAACATGTGTAAAAATACAGAAATGTGGTAATATGAACATTATATCATCACCAAAGAAATTATTATCCATTTTTGAGTCTTCTTGAGTAGTGGAACATGTGCTCTCTTTATATTAATTAGAAATATTTATAAAAATTCCATTCTCACCACTTATAAATGGGGCTCCCCGAGCCCATCAAGATCACTCAAACAATTTAGTTTCCTGTTGAAACTCTACCCATTCTTATTATCCTAGAATCAAACTTACGATATTTTATATTATGGTCAGATTAGTTTTGCTAAATCCCTCTAATTCCAATGAGTCCTCTATGGGAAAACTCAAGTCGTTAATAGGAGTACTATTTCTTTTCCTAACATCTTTTGGATTTTTATTCCTTTCAAAAATATAAATATATAATTAAAATATCATTATATAATTATTGATCATATAATAATTATTTTATTCCCTGACATTAACTATTAACCACATTTACCAATTTTATTTTATGATAAATCATAAAGTCATTGTGGAATTTTTTGAACGACCACCACCATAAAGTCAAGACTTCAATTTTTTCACCGCCTCCTATATTTAGTGATTATAAAATTTAATTTGAGGTATAAATGTTTAAAATATAATATAATTATTAATATTATGAGGAAAATATCAATCCACCTTATTTCCATCTAAGTATTACAAAAATAAAATTGTTAACTATGCATCGTGCTGCTACAGCCTCAACGAAGTAACATATCACATTTTTCATCTAACTTATTTATTATTTATTAAATTATATTCATATATAATTACCATCCTTAAAATTAACAAAAAAATACCATTATTATTTTATAATAATGATACTATTACAAATAAAACCACCTTCTTAATCATAATCATCCATCAATTATGATATATTCATGTTGGGTCGATATAACCACCTACATGAGAAATATTTTAATATTATATAATGGATAAAGATGAGAACTATATTAATGATTATAAATGATATAAATTATTAAATAAATATTTTATTTTGGTTCTTTATTGATAATATTAATATTAAACAACATAATTAAGATATCATTATTCTTTAGTTAAATATCACTGAAACATGATTATTCATAACTTAATCATCAAGAACAATTTCTAAAAATGTAACTTATGAAATCATAAATTTATAATAAATTATATAAATAAATTATAGAAGATTTTATAATATTATAATGATGATCTTCTGTAGATTAATTAATACTTACAACGCTATTATCAAACTAGTTCAAAATATTCAAGATTACTCACACCTGATATTTAAAACAGATAATAAATAACTAGTATGAGTGTAGAGAATAATTATAAATTATATTTAAAAAATATTATATATATTAATAATGATATTAAATAGTTTATTAATATAATCATATTTTTCTCGTGAGATTTAGTCACTTTAGTGGATTTCAAGAATTAATCTAAGGTGTTCATTGTCTCAAATTTAGTTGCTTGATACATATTTCATATTTTTCACCATGATGTAATTTATATAGTGTGATTTTTACATAATGGATATATTTTACTATATTAATGTAATTTATGGTGTTTTATAGATCCATACAATATTTTATATTTGAATGTATTTTGAATTGAAGGATGCCAAGGTTGTATGATTATTTGTTAACTCAACTCCATTTATTAAGTTACAATGACTATTCTTGAAATTATATATTTAATGTTTTTTATGTCCACCCTATGAATTTATTTCATGGTAGTTTCTATTCCTCTATAAATAATATTAATCTTTTGATTTATATATTGTCATTGTTATATTTCTTCACAGTAAAAATTATATCATAGTCGAGAATAATTTATATCATCATTAATGATGGTGACCCCTCCTTCTTCAAATTTTTTACTTAATATTTGAAAACATAATTGTATTTCATCACATGTGACATTCTTATTTTACTGAAATTGTTTTCAAAATTATTTTTTATTACTCTTCTATGATGTGGGGTTACAAAAAATATAATTTAAAATATTTTTCTATCATTCCAAATTAAATATTTTATAATCAAATCCACATTTCATTTAACAAACTCAAATTCCATTTAATGGTTCTATTAATGAAGTTAGATTTGAAAATTAAAATGGTTCCAAAAAAATAACTACACATTTTGAAAAATTTATGTCTCTTTCAAGGTGTCATTATTTAATATATTTTTTTGTCAAAAATAAAATTTATCCAAATTTTTTAACTTTACATTTTTAAAACCTTTATGTCTTTCTCAATAAACCATTATAAAATATTGTGTTTAAACGAAAATGTTTATAACTTTTTTTTTCACTAAACCCTATTTATTTGTTTTTTATATTATATAATTCATCATTGAGGTTTATTTTCAAATATTTATTTATAAAATTCTATCTTTTAAATTTCTCAAAAGTGTCATTTACAAAAGAGACTTATCAATATGATCATATCATCATATTTTATGCCAATGATAAATGAGTTTTCAAAAAACACATTGATGAATTTGTTTTAATTTTCTATTCTTATATGAGTGGTTTTTTTACATGGATGTTATTTTAATGAATTTCCCTCTAAATTTTCCTTAAAAAATACACTTTTTAGGAGATTGAGTTGTGAGTGTTAGCCATTTACATTATGGTGGTCAATTTTTTTATACCATCTAGAAATGTTTTGAAACCCATTTATATTTCCATAAGTAAATTATGCTGTAATGAATGAAATCCATTTTCTCTTAGGATATTTAATTATATGTTTACTGATACATATCATATGGCACATATAGGTATGAATTTTAAATAATTGGTAGTTGAGATTTATACAGCCCTCTAATGAATTGGGTAAAGCATTATATCTAATTAAATAATGGGAAATGCGTTTTGATTTACAATCCACCAATTGAAATAAGTGGGTGAAGCATAATCCACCAATAGAAATAATTGAGTGAAGACTGATTCCCCAAGGTAAATAGATGATGGAATCATCACCTAGAATGGGAAAAAAGTTATGATACCTGATCCACTATGTTATAATTTATACACTCATGTTTGTGCCATATTCTAATATTTGGAAACATAATTATCTTATAACTTCTCATGTATTATACACCATGTTTCAAATAGGTATTTTTTCCAGATATTATGTTCATGGATCATGATTATTATCTCATACACATACACCTAACCTTTTCTCATTTATGATCATCATTTTTTACCTCTTATGTTTCTGTAGTGAACATATGAGATCACCCCATTAATATGTTTTATTTCCTCTAGATATGAATATGGTTATTTCATGTGAGATGTGTAGAAGGGGGTTTTGAGTTTAAAGGATTTGAACAAAATTTGATGAGTGTTATAAAAGAAGTCATTTATATAGATAATCATTCATGAGACCAATCCTTTTGTTCTACATTTTGTGTTACTATTTGTGTGATTGAATAATTATTCATGAAAAATAATGAAATAAATGTGTATATTTAACATGGTTCAATTTTTCCTTTATTTTTATTTAATTATCATGAACAAGAAAAACCATGTGGAATTCTCTAATTGGTATAATTAAGACTAAAGTTGTATCATATAGCATCCATTTGATCGTGGCGTTCATAAGAACAACATTATTAGATTTATTATCCTTCTAATAATTCTCAACATTTTATAAAGTAAATTATCCCACCTGATCAATCCTCCTATGTAAATTGAAAATATTCCATTTATAAAGAATATCTACTATGGGTATATATAATTTTCTATGTGTGGAAAAATTTAACTATGCTAGAATAAACCTATTACATATAGAAAAAATAATTTACGCACTGATTAAAATATCATATGCCATATTAATTTTACCTTTGACAACATTTGACACACTCAAATATCATACAACCTCCCCAAAATATCCCACGAGCTTCTAAAATATCATATGAATAGTATATTTATATTACATCTTGAATAATTATTTTAGATATATACGAAACATCCCCTTAATAGATGAATTGTCTTATGTGTATTATATGTCTTTTATATATGGAGAAATATCTCATTATGTCACAATATTACTTTTTTAATAATTATTTTTTTCAACTCCAATATTATAAATTTAAAATTTATTCACTCATACATTGAGGAAATGACACATATTTTGTTTGAAATTCACACATTCACCACCTGGAACAACCCTTATAGATGGATCCCTATGCTATTTTCTGTTCTTAAAACTTATAATTCCTAAAAATTATTATTGAATGTAGGATGGAAAATATTATTCAATATTTGTATTAATAAAATAAAAATTAATGGTGGGATCCTGTTAAAAAATTTATTCCAAAATTAAAATTTAATCAATTACATTTCTAATTAATTAAAAATTAATAAATTCACAAAAAATCATGTTTCAATATATTTATCAATTAAAATCTTTATTACTCTTAAAACTATTAAATGTGATATTTTCAAAAGAATTGATTAAAAAATATGGATTAAAACCTTAAATATCAATGGAAAATATATAAAAGTATTGACTCTATCAATGCCAATAAACTCAATCATTAAAATCCATGGAAATTATATTATAAAACAGTCAATTAATAATTATTAAGATCTAAATTTTACCACTTTTCAGTTCAAGAAAACAATGTAATAGCTATCCTCCTAAATAGATTTACGATCCAACATTCTACATTGAATCATAAAATTCCATTCATTCTATTGATAATTCCTATAATGAATTTTTTTTTCTTACCTTATAAGATTTGTATCTCTATTCACTCAAGGATTTTGAATTGAATATTTTTCATTTATTAAATTCATCCATTATTTTTACAGTCATGATGAATTACTAGAATATCCAATTTATAGAATCATGAAAATGTGTTTATCATATGTACACTACTTGGTGTTTAATAAGGTTAAATTATTTTTTGGTTTAAGATGTTATAAATTTAGAACTAGAAGGGGGACATATGAATCTAAAATGAAATAAAATTTAATAAATAATTTAAACTCGAGAATGGGTCATCACTCGACCCCCTTTTGACAATAATGACCTCCAAATACCTCCTCATTTTGTTGTGTAGTCTACACATTAAAATTTTTTCATCTATAACACATTTATTCTGTCCTCATTTTTTATTCTTTCATATAAAATTTAGATCATTATGTTTTGTGTAGAATAATATTTTTGATGGAAAAAGAGTTATATTTTTATCTTCATGTATTATTGTTCTCATAGCATAGCTTTGAATTTCATTTTGATCATCTTAATATTTTCCCAGAATGAGTTTCATCATAAAATGGGAGATAAATTCATATAATAGCTCCAATTGTATCCTCGGATATATTATTATTGGATAGTGATTAACTCATCTACTCCATGCACCCCATTTTATTGTAACCATATTAATTCAATTATTTATATATAATGGTAGATAGTGAAAAATGTATTGTAATGTGACTTCCTGACAAGGTTGTTAATGGAAAAGAAAATATTATTAAAATTGTCAGATGTAATGTAAGATTTTAAAATAGAGTTCAATATAAAATTTCATTTTAAAATGTTCCTCAACCATATTTATTCCAATTTATGAGACTTAATATAATTTAACATTAGAAAAAGATTAAGTTATATAATTTAACACAAGTATCAAGATACATAAGAAAAATGTAAATGGAAAAAATATATAAAATAGGTTTATAAAACTCTTGAGGTTGGGAAATGTTTTTAAAATTTTGAAAAATACTTGTTCATATTGAATTTTCTATTCATTAACGATTCATTAAATGATATATTTTAATATATAGAATGAAATTACATTTCAGAAATAAGTTTATTTTTCTATAAATGTAAATCAAGATGTTTTGTTAAAATCTTTAATATCATCCAAATTTTCATAATGTTCTAAAAAAATATTGTAAGACTAAAAAAACACCCCAAATATTAAAAAATAAAGAATGAAAACATGAAACCCATAAAAAATTCGAAAAACTATCCCATACTTTTATTATTAAAACTCTTTTGTGATTCAATAATTATTTCCTAATATTTTCTTATATTTTAATTGGATCGAAACAAATCATGTATAAAAGATAAATATTACCTAACCAATTTGTAGGGAAGAATTATTTTTTTATTTAATGATCCACTCCCAAAGAACCTATAAGTAAAAATAATTAAAAATAAAAAAACTTATTCGAAGTAGAATTAATAAAATTAAATAAAAAAATAAATGGAAATAAATGAAATATATTTCTTTATTTAACCACAAGTGGGCCTTAGGTTTTGGTTCCACTATAAGGGAAGTATAGGTGGTTATCCATAGTTTGATGAAGGATAGATTTAGTTTGATCTAAAAATCCAAAACATCTTCTTTCCCATGGAAAATAATTCAAATTTATTATGGAGGTTCATCTAGGTATATTTCATCAGTTTATCCCTATTATGAATAAGTAAATTATTAATGGTTGAGTTATGTGGAAATAAAAGACATCTTCAATTTTTTATGCAACTTGTGCATCCTATTCCTTCATCTATAGGTCCTGCTAATGATATAATACTTTAAATGGATTACCTATGGTAAATTTAGTGAAAATTATATGTTGAACATAACTAAAAAAATGAATTTTATCAAAATATCCACCTTTAATGGTTGAATATTATAAACATGCTTCGTCACAAAATAACATTTGGGAACCCCTATTTTAACCCACCTTATAAATGTTAAATAGGTTTCAAGGGATTTCATTATTTATCATTAGGTGAATCATTATATTCCACATTACTCTCTAAGATAAATCAATTTTTGGAAGTGTATTTAAAATCTAAATTTTTTGAGTTGATTCATAATTATTTTACATAAAATTAAATGATAATGAGTTCATGTATTTTTTAAAAACATGAGTTAGCTTAGCCTCAACTGTTTCAACATTGATCAATGCCTCTTAATGGATGGTTTTTATGGGTAAAGTAACATATTTATTATAGATACTCTATATTTCATTTTTAAACATTGAAATATTTTAAGAAACATTTTTAGGAGTTGGAAGATGAGATGACATGTTATTTTGAGGTCCGGTAAGACCATAATTAGTTTTATGAAAATATTAAGTACATTTTATACTAAACACACTAAAATTTTTAAAAAATAATTTCATATCTGCTAAATGGATCCCCAAATAAAAACCTATCCACCACGGTAGAATCCTTAGCATGAAATTTACCCTTAAAACGATCTAATGTGGGATGGTGGTAGTTTTTCAGATGAGTAAGTCGTTGATAGTTACATTAAGTGAATTAGCTAAATTTATTTATTTAATTCATTTAATAATCAAGACCTAATGTCATATATAACTACGTGGTCTTGGAAAATTTCATGTTTTAGCTACATAACCATGAGATCATTGAGAGGAAGTCCCGTCATAATTTATTAGTGAATCGATATTGGACAATGACTGACATTTTTATTAATTTGAATTATGGTGCAACGAAATCAATAAGTCCTCATCATCATTGAAAACAACAATTTTAACAATTGATCAAACTGAATTGAGTTAGTGAACTTATTTTTATGGTTTCCTACTTCTTTTTCATTAATTTAGCATGAATGATGAATCTATTTTGATTTAATGGATATTTCCAAACATCCCACGAGCCTCATTGATGAATAAATTACTAATTCAATTTATTATCTATTCCTATCCCATGATTCTCGCACTAGATTCCTCAATTTCAATCATTAGACAGTAAACCTTGGCTATTTATTAAAATCACTTTTTTAAGTTCTTTTCCATCATCATTTTTTGTCATTTTTATCCATTGTCCTATGGGGAACAATAGGAGATTTCTGGGTAGGGTGGAGTGTGATCAAAACCCCTGATTTAAGACCAATTCATACGAAATGAATGGTATTTGAATTTAATGATGGATCGGGTTAAATTTCAGGATGCAGGTGACAGATCCCATGGATCTGGGATTTGGGAAGAAAAAAATAGTGATGGGTAGTTCACGAGATGCATGCAGGCTTCATGCAAATGAATGGAAAATCCAATTTATGGCCATCAAAGTGTCGAAGGTCAGTTCATTCAATTTTGGTAGTCATGTTGGTGGGAATGATGGTTTTTGGATATGGGATCCACATGAAATATATGGAGTTTTTAAAAATTGTACTTTACCTAATGTAATCCAAATAACACATTCCATGTTGTCCCCTGGCCGAGACAGCTGGGCTTTATTGGTGTATTAAATGTCAAATGCCTTGTGGGACCCCCACATGCCATGTGACTTAGTGATGGAGGTCCAATATGTACTCCATGAGTATATGGACAAAAAAGGACAAGATCACATTGTGTACCGACACATGGAAATCATACACATGCATGACTAGAATTATATGGGCATGCCCTGGGTGGCTGAGACATTCCATGTAGTACATTTAAATGATATTTAGTACTACATAGACAATAATACATGGGTTGGGGAGGACTTGCCCATGAATGGAAGTGGGGGTTCCTATAGTTTGGACCAATAACACGTCCTTTACTTCTTGATAATCTACTACCTCTTATATATCCTTCATTTAGACACATTTTTTCCCTTGAGTATCCTATCCTATGTATTTTACATGTATAATGTGATTGTATCATTATTATAGCATTTGGAGATACAATGTAAGATGTTCTGAGAATGAATATTAATTAGGTGACCCTCAAGGATGGCATTAATTGGGTAGGATTATCAGAGAGACTGGATTGGTACCCCCTTACAAACATGGGAGTGGTCCTTTATCTATCTATAGAGTGGTTACACCTGGTAGACTATGATATGGGTCCTCTATAAACCTACTGAGTGGTACCCCCTAACAGACTGTGGTCTAGGTACTCTATCTCTCTTTCGAGTGGTACCCCCTTAATGGACTGGTGAGTGGGTCCTTCACCAACTAAGTGGTACACCTTCATGAAATAGGGTGTGGGTCCTCTATCTACCTTCTGAGTGGTATCCCCAAATGGAATAGGGTGTGGGTGTGGGACCATTGTCTATAAATTTAGTGGTACCTCCCTCATAGACTTGGTAATGAGTCCTCTAATTGGAGATTATGCCCCTCCACTATACGGAACATTGGCGAGGTGTATGGAATCCACACAATTACCAACTCACCTAAACACCAGAGATGTTGTGCATCATTTATGGACCTTATTTGGAACTATTAGAAGATGCTTCTCTTGTGTTGGATTGTGATATGGATATCCCCTTTCTCTCTCACCCGGGTTTCTTTTATGTGAATATATATATATATATATATATATATATATATATATATTTATATATATATTTATGGGTTTTGTTTCCATCTTGATTTGGGTTGAGCAATTTACTTTTATCATGTATCCTATATTCTCCTGCCATTTTTAGGGATTCATACATGGTATCTATAAAATCACCATTGAAATGGATTTTACAGAATGTGTCATGTCTTATGAAGATTAGAGACAGGTTGATGGTGATTTTAGAAGAGCATTAGGATACCCATGTGCATTTGATTGAATATGTTTGTTGGGACATTGGGTAGTGTAAGGTTCACCTTTGACGAGCCAAGCATGCCTCAGTGGTCTAGGTCCTGACATATTAGTATCATAAGTGGTTTGACCTGAGGATTGTGTTTGGAGTTTTTTCCCCTTTTGAGGTTTGGTTATGAACTTAATGTAACTACATCAGTGTGTCCTGAGTATTGATTTCAATCAAGATAACCCAATTTTGGTGTGATTACTAACATATCCATTCCCCAAATTTACTACCTACTTTTTAACTCAGCATATAGAGACAACGGTTTTAGGTAAAATGGGTACATGTATCATATAAGATTGATTCATTTTACTATCCTTCTTGAGTCATTTCCCCATACATATATGCTCATCTATCCTTGGTACATGTTGTTTATATTTTTAAGATGCCTCTTTGAAGATAGCCAT
The DNA here is from genome assembly GCA_963277665.1 of Viscum album. Taxonomy (NCBI): domain Eukaryota; kingdom Viridiplantae; phylum Streptophyta; class Magnoliopsida; order Santalales; family Viscaceae; genus Viscum; species Viscum album. Next base: position 1,092,302,933 of record OY728155.1, read on the forward strand.
CCAGGTTATCATTTTAGAATATTTATGACAACATGATGAGTGATGAGGCCTTAGTTTAGTTAACATCTTGTGATATTTTTCATCTATGTGGTAAAGTAGAAACACCCCACCAATCAACCCACATATTATAGGAGTAGAGAAAGATGAAGATGCACATAGAATTAGTGCAGTCCATGTTTTCTAGCTCCAAATACTTATGGGGTTCTTTGGTGAGACATATCCAAATGTAGTGGATGATTGGATTGATTCAGTGATTTGAGGTTTTTTGATTGGGCAGAACCTGACTGATCAAATTTTTGTGATGGAAGACATCATTTTTGATAGAGTATATAGGTGCTGGTAGATTTTTGTCAATTAAAAACATGATGAGTCAAAACTCTGATGGTACTAATTTTTGTAGCTATTTTGTGAGAATTACTACCCCTCATGCATTCTATCCATCAATATTTTGGAGATTTTGGAGTAACAGTATGGATAGATGACATTTTCGGAGTATGTTGTATGGTTTTATGACCTTATACTGTACTATCTTGATATGATTTGGTATGGTTACTTCTAGGAACATAAGATTGAGTAGGACAGAGACATCCATACTAGAGTGGTACCCCTATGAATTAACACGTACACTGGAGATCTATAGTGAGAGTTGGTGATGGAGAGATTTTTATCTAAGGGACTACATGTATTTGGAGTAGGTAGTGGGATTTATAGGGCTGAATCATTTGTAGAAGAAATTAGTTTCCTATTAGAAAGGTCTTGGTATGGGTGAGCCCCTCATTACTGGACTAAGGCATGTGGTCACCTGAAAATCAGAAAATGTATAGGGCAAGTTCATCCAAATGAGGGGTAATGATATCCATGTGAAAGAAAAGGTCACATGGAATGTGTTTCTCAACCTGATGTGTTGACGAGGGTTGACATATAACGGATGGTCCACCATGATAGAAGTAGCACTGTGATCATGGATGTCCCAAGAATGGACATTGTAGACCCTATAAAATTGGTGATGGTAGAGGAGTATGTGGAGCTCCCATAAGTGGATTTTCTTGTTTTCGCTGATGTTATGAGATCCTTCCACCACCACCACTATGAGTTACATTCTAGGCTTAGGTATATGGGAATACGGGGCCTAAGATACAACATGTTATGGAGACTTGTGAACTAGTAGCTCATGATATGATTATATGTAAGATATATGATTATTCTACTCATTATATAGTACTACTTGACATAGATTCAATTATTTATTTCACATCCTTAGTCTCGGTGAGATACTGTGGGCTCCCAGTAGATAATTTACCCCAAAATCAATACCTTGAAGTTTCTATAGGGTACACTTATTTGATATATTGTATCTACTGGTAGTTTGATCTATCACATGATGTAGAGAATTTTTCATGGTAGATATTGGTCACCATGAAAATACTATATGAAATAATCTTGAGTATTGACAAGTTTTCCATGGTACAAGACCATATTTAATTTCATTGTAGATGAGTTAGATGACTTCATACGGATGTGATAAGATTCTCTATTTTGGTTGAGGGAAATCTCATAATAGAGTGAGTGGGTCTTGAATGTAGGAATATGGAACCAATCAAGCTTTATCTAGTGAGTTTATCTCATGGATCAACATGCATATGGATTCATTCAGTCATGGAGGATTATATAGAGTATTTCCCTAAGGATGTTAAGATACTACTTTGGAGGTAGGAGATGGATTTCTACATCGACTTGCACCATGGTACCACTATGATATCTTCTGTTGCATAATAGATTTCCTTTAATGTGATCCAGGAGGTGAGGGTCCAGTTGGATGACCATTATGATAAGAGTTTTATCAAACCTTGTGTGCTCCAAAAGGTAGCCCTGATCTTGTTTATGAAAAATGTGGATGAGATCTTGCGGATTTGTGTTGATAATCATCACCTGAACTAGAGCATGATAAAGAAAAATTAACCCTTATAGTGGGACAAAAATATCTTTGATCATTTTCATAGAATGATATGGTTCTCAAAGATAAATCGGAGGTATAATACCACTATTTTTTGTATCATTATGTAGTTATTCCAACGTAGGAATTCTAATGTTGACATGAACACAATAGGTTCTTGGTGATGTCTTCAAGTGTGAAAAATTCACCTGATGTGTTTATAGATTTGATGAACCGGATCTTCCAATCATATATGGGAAAATTCATTCTGGTGTTCATTGAAGAGATACTCATCTAATCTGCGTTAGAGGATGATAACGTAGAGTATTTGAAGATAGTCCTAGACTTGCTTCGGGAGTACCATCTTTATGCAAGCTCTGAATGTTATAGTTCTAGATACTTGAGGTTCACTTTCTGGGTGATGTAATTTCAGATCATTCCTTAGCTCTGGACCTAATGAAGTTCGATTTAGTACTTTCTCGGGAGCCTCCCATAAGTGTGTTAGTGGTTCAATGTTTTTTTATTGTCATGGCACTATAAGATTTTCATTGTATACTTCTCCAGGATTGCATCCCCTTTGACCGATCTAACATGGAAAGGTTTTTCCATTAACTAGACTATGCATTTACAAAGATCATTTGAGGATTTGATCTGAATATGACTAGTTCTCCTATCCTGAGACTACAAGAGGAGGAAGTGTAGTACATAGTTTATTTTGAGTCATCTAATTTTTAGCTCAGATTTCTGTTGATTTAGATTGAGTTGGTTATCACAAATGGTTCTAGGTAGTTGAGACCCCATGAGAAGAACTAATGACTCATGACCAGGAGTGGGCAATAGTAGTCTTCACTTTGTTGATGTGGATGCCCTATATTCTAGAATAGTTCTTTGTTGTTTTCTCAATCCATCAGAGTCACATTTTTGTATTCATATATAGAGACTTGAACTAGATAGGATATGAATGGAGTTACTTCATGACTATGACTTTGAGATTGTATATAAAGTCATGGGAAGGGAAATTTAGTGAAATTTTTTCTTAGATGGAAATACTATTCTCCCATGCTGGGGGAGGAGTCTGATAAGTTGGATTCCGTACAACAGAATTTATTATTGGCTGAGGGTGAATATATTTATTATTCGATGATGTTGACTATTCTGATTCTCTAGTGTGTGAGGGATGCTTAGTTGAGAGATATCATCTATGAGGTCTTACATCACTAGATATCTTCAAGATATTCACTAGCTGGATTTTATGAAGAATTGTATCACATCATCCTTTTCGATGGATAAAAAAATGTTCTGGTCATGATGAAAGTGGAGTTGATGAGGGTTTTTTACACTTCTCATTTGGATGTACATCTTGGATTGGAGAATATGTAATGATACAACCAATGATAGTTTTGGTGGGATGGTATGAGGTGGATCATGGATGAGTTCATCTCTCTATGCCTTACATGTCAACAGGTGAAGGCAGAGCAGTAGATTCTGGTAGGCATGTTGAATCATCTTGAGATCCAGGAGTGAAAATGGGATTTAATATCGATATATATTATTAATGGGCTTACATGGATAGTGAAAATCCATAATTCCATTTGGGAGATAGTTGATCAACATACTATGTGGGAACACCTCATCGCTATCTAGTAACAATGTTTTATAGAGGTTTTTGGGGCACTTGTACATATAGAATATCAAATACCTTCATCGGGTTCCCTCAAATATTGTCCAGTACTGTTATATAAAGTTTATTCCCCAATTATAATGAATACCGTTTGAGGAATTTTTGACCATATTTTGGATGATTACACATTTTCACCCTAATATGGATGTGGAAACTAAGCATAGTAGCCTAGTGTTTTTGGATAAGCATAGTTCTTGAATGTTATTTTTCATCAAGAGTTGGTAGGATCACTTAACATTGGTATTGTTTTCTTATAATAATATCTATCACTCTACTATATCAATAACCAATTTTGAGGAATAATATAGTAGACCCTACAATTAACCCTTATGATGGACTGAGATCGATGAAAATTATATTTTCTAGACAGATATGGTTGAATAGATAATAGATAAGTTCAAGGTGATCCGTTAATGGATGAGGATATCCGATTAAAGGAATAAATGTTATTCAGATAGATTTCATAGGACATTATTGTTTGAGATATGATACAAAAATTACCAAGAGTCTCCCTATGAAGAGTATTTCAGAGATTTTGTTGGAGAGGAAATCAATCCCCAAGTATCATCTAGCCGGTCATGATCTTGTAGATGGATGGAGAGATTTCTTACTACCTCAGCTTACCCCCACAGTTGTAGAGGGTTCATATCTTATTCCAGATGCCACAACTAAGGACATATGTGTCTAATACTACACACATTATAGACTTTGTAAGGATGGACATTGATGATGGATCTAACTTCATAAAGTACCTAGTGGTAATCAAGGATCGATAATAGAGGATCCATCATGAGTGGACCATTCACTACATTTGTGTGTTGTAACTGAATGGGATTATATGAGAGAGATCCTAGAAGTGGGAGAGATAGATGCATGCTCACTATCCCCAAATTTTTACATTGTTTTATCTTTTAAATGACGGAAATATTGAATCATGAACAAATATAGAGACTCGTTTTTTCCTTTTAATACCCTGAAATTTGTTAATAAATACATCTATGATCGAGGATGTTAGACGACACATGATTCTGAGGCTCAGTGGGCATGAAATTAATTTTATAAAAATATCAATTATATTTTATATTATGCATGAATATTTATATAAAAAATAATGTGATATATTCTATAATGATATTTGGAAAAAAATATATATGAGACCATATTTGAATCTGGAGCATCAAATTTACCATAATCATGATGTAAAGTGGGTCTACACCATACATTTAGATAAGGCAACAATTGGTAGGTCTGTTCAATGATTTAATTTAAAAAATTATTTAATTAATTCATTTAATATTCAAGAAAAAATATCGTTTATAAATATGTGCTTATAGAAAATCTCTAGGGTTTAGTGTATAACCTTGGGATCATTGAGAGGAGGTTATGTCATCATTTATTGGCGAATCATGATCAAACAATGACTGACTTCTGGATTAAGGTGAACCAATGTACAATGAACACAACGAGTCCTCTTCATCATTGGAATCTATGTTCCTCACCAATGAATGATTTTAGTTGAGGTATGTTGCGTATATTTTTTTTCCTCTCTCTTTTAAATCATTCGATCTTGATTCTTTGATCCTCTTTTATTTCATAACAATTTCCATCCATCATAGGAGCCCCATTGATGAATAAATTTATTATTCAACTTACTATCAATTCTTATGACTTGTTACTCACCCTATATTCCCCACTTGAAATAATTTTATGAGAAGACTCATAAAATTATTATTATCAACTTTGTTATGGTGCTTTTACCTCATCGTTCTTCATATTCTTCAACATTGGCCTATGAGATCACAATTCGACCTTGTAGAGATGATTCATGCATGATCAAACCCACTGATTGTCCCCAGATTCATTTTTAATGAATGGATTTACAATTTTACAATGGATTGAGATATATTTTTGTATATTTATGATGAACCACATGGAATTATGATCTGTGACTACACAATAGTAATGAAAATCACAAGGGAAGCATACAGACTTACTGTGAATCAATGACAACTCAATTTTCAGCCACCAGAGGAAAAAATCATTTGAAAGACATGAATAACATTGATTTTGGTTCTAAAATGGGATGGAATGATGATATAAGTGTTAGATTTCTGATCCAAATGATAGATCTAGATTTTTGTAAAAAACTAGACTGCACTTCATGGAGGTTGAAGAACACGCATCGTATAGTCCCCTAGTCAATATGTCTTGGGTTTTCGAGTGAATTAAAAATAAAACATCATGAGAGACCCCCAAAATCTATGTGAACCATTATTAGTGGAACATAGTGTACTCTACTAGAACACATACATGGGAATGGCCAAGATCATTCCATGTACTGACACGTGGATAGTATATACGAGAACAACTAGAATCACACAAGCATGCCCTAGGTGGCCAAGACACACTATGTAGTAATCATATATGATATGTAGTACTACTTGTCTAGAAATATTTGTTCTTATGATGGAAAATATTGGAGGATTAGTTGGGCCATATATTGTGTGGACTCCTTACGCATTGTGTACTTCTTGATAATCTTCTACCTCTCATATATCCTTTATTTCGTAACAAAATGTTTCCTAAGAGTATCCTATACTAAGCGTTTTTAAAAGAAACAAGAATTTATCCATTATATTGGTCTTTTAGATATGATATTAAATGTCATATCCCTAACACTTCTTTAGTAAATTCATAACTATGGTTGTGATCAAACATGATCATCCAAGAGACTAGAGTGGTACCCTCTAACAGACAAGGGCATGAGTCATCTATCAATATGTTGGGTGGTACGCTCTTGGAAGACAAGGGTGTGGGTCCTCTATCTATTTATGGAGTGGTACCCATTAAAAGACTATGGAGTGGGTCCTATACCTATTGAGTATTACTTCCTTACAGACTAGGGTGCAGGTCCTCTATTTACATTCTTACTGGTACCTCCGGATATACTAGGGTGTGGGTCCTCTATCCATCCACTGAGTGGTAAGATTGATGGATTGGGGAGTGGGTAATATTTCTAACTATTGAGTTGTAAACCCCTAATGGACTAGGGTGTTGGTCATCTACCTAATGATTGGTACACCCTGATAGACTAGGGTGTGGGTCCTATATCCATATGATAAGTGGTTACCCCTAATAGACTAGGGTATGTGACATATATCTATCAGTTGAGTGGTACCCCCGTGACAGAATAGTGTGCGGGTACTCTACATAGAGATTATGTCCCATTAAAAATGTGACATAGTGGATATGTATGGGTCCTCTACATATTTAATTCTTCAGGTAGACATGCAAGATGCTTGGAATTGTTGATAGTCCTTTTGGAACTGTTGGATGAATCTTTTCCTCACCTATGATATCAGATAGAGATCCCCTTTCTTTCTCATCTACGGTTCGTTTATGAGAATATATATTTATATATATATTGATGGGTTTTATTTCTATCTAGATTTGGATTGAGCTGTTTACTTCAATCATATCTCTTCTTTACCCCCCCTATAGTTTTCTGGGTGTCCTACATGGTATGTATATACTCACCCCTATATAGAATTTTCCCACACATGTCATGTCTTATAGATATGACATACAAGTCAGTTGTGATTTTAGAGGAGCAGAGTGTTGCTTGGGTGGATTTAACCACATATAGTGGTTGGGGCATGGAGATATAGAACCATACTATCTTAATATTTATATTCTAGTCATATTGTTGAGACATATTTTCAATTTGGGTTTTTATTTTTCAATTATTACTATTCATTTTATGTTTTGATACTCTTTTTTATTCCCAAGAATAATTATATTCAGGGTTTTTACAATGTATTTTTCTTCCTTTTATTATTATTCCTCTACAATTATCCATTTAGATTGATTAGTGCATGCATATAGACACTATTGGAAATGGAATCCAAATTTAGTAATGAATTTCAGTTCTTGTCAAAATCCCCTAGCCCATGGAGGAGTGAATAGTGTATTTGTGGCTTGAAATTCTACCAGCTAGGTGGGACATCGTGGGTTGGGCTGTGATAGTAAGGCTCTAACCCATTCTCTTCGAATTCCACCATTTTAGTGGTTTCTACATCCAAATCATGAAAATGATATAATGGTTCTAATTAATCAAATATTGGGGATCGTGTGATATGAAAATAAATAAACATTCATTCCAAAATTCTTCTAAATCCTTTTTATCTCTCAAATGTGTATTAAAAAACAATTTTTATTTATGAATATTATCTAGCATGTGGTGAGTGATGTTTTTTTGTTGGTCTTTGTGAAATTACTTGTCAGCACCCATATGATTTTTAATTTTAAATATAAGCAGGTAAGTCTCTTCCTCCACTACTTCTAGTTATTCTATAGTTTTTAATAATTTCATTCATGAATGTATTCAATAATCCAATTTATTTGGTTCTTTATCTTTGGTATGTCTTCTTTAATCTATTGCAATTGGGATTATTCATTATGATTTTTATATGGTTCTTTCATCAGAGTGTGATTAATCCATGAATAATAAATTGAATTAAAATAAATCATGGCTGTATTTTTTATTAGTTTTTTGTTTACGGGGAAAATTATTAAAAAAAGAAATTTTGAATGAAAGACAACTTAGATCCCTAAAAATTATGTTATGTTATGAAAAACCTATCATTGGATAGTATAGAAGTCATTATTTATTTTACTAATGTATAATTGTGGTTAACTAGATTCATCTTACTCGAGGAAATTTCAAAATCAAACAATCACTACTCATAATAAGGTCTAGGATATTTCTAAAAACAAAAGAAAAAGAAGGTTCTTTTAGAATTTAATAAAAAAATGAAAAGTAATATGGTAATGAAAAAATTTAGATAAAATTCAGTGATAATGGAAATAATTCCAAGGGAGTCATACTAAATGAACCTTCATTATCTATGGGAAAACTTATGGTCTACTAAATTGACACACTTTTCTTTATGCGTGTATAATGACCCATGATTTATATATAAAATTTTTACTTATGAATATATGTAGGTTTGTTATATAATGTAATATATATGATTGCAATTAACATCAACTTATCATTAATTCAAAATATAATATTTTTGTAATATAAACTTTTGGATAAAAATATAGCTTTCAGTATAACAATAATATAGAAATATTTCAATTTTTAAAATTCATTTTTTTAAAATATATTTTATTGATATCTAAGAAATTATATATTAAACTATTTTTATCACATATATAAGTTCAATATAACGAATTTAGTTCTATTTTTGAATTAATTATATTTAAATTATATTATTATTATTATTATTTGATTTTTTATTGTAGTTTATATTTAGGGAGAGTTGTTTTTTACCAAACTTATAATTTATTATGATATTTTATTATGAAATAATTTATAGAGACTTATATAAACATTAATGATGTATTTAAGGAATAATTTTTTTGAATTTTTCAATATTATTTTGATCTTAGAAATCATATTCTCAACATTTGTCACCTTAAGTAATATTTAGTCCTATTAAGAAATCTATTTTTGTCCTTAATTTAAATTTAATATTATTTATTTAATATTATGTTTTGGTTAATTCTAAAATACAAAAAACAATTATTTCATTTATAATAAACAATTTTTTATTTAAATCCAAATAAATTGATAATCCAATCGGAGAGATAAATTACAATCTTGAAATGAAATATATCTAAAAACGGGTTTGGTAATTTATGAACAGTGATAAAAAATTATTTTCAATAAAAATTATAAATTTTATTTAATAAAATTTCTTCTGTATTTAAAATTAGAATCATAAAATTATTAAATAATTTAAAGTTTATTTTCTTTCATTAAAATTAGTTACCAAGAGTGAAAGTGGAGTTAATATAGTAACAATAAATTATGATAAAATTAGATTAACATAATGGAAAATGTTTAAATATATGAAAACATTTATTTTTTCGATAGTTGAGAGAGTATTGAACATATCACTTTCCTCACACCATTATTGGCCATTCTGGATCCTTTAGCCCGATATAATGGAATGATGTTATTAAAAAGAAAATGGATTTTACAAAAAACACCATCTCTTTACTTATAAAATGATCTCACCTCACACCCATTTCTAGAACCATTATAATGATTTGGATAAAAAAATATACTATAGTATATCCTTAACACCCTCCCTATTACCTTTCAGACTATGTCTCACAAAAAATCTAGGTATCCTTAAGGAGTTAGCCAGGGGAGAACTTCGAAGGGGGAGGCAATACAGTAAAACCAAATTTTCTAGTTCTTTTATTTTTTTACACCACTCAAGTTCACTCTATCTAAGGTGGTATGATAAAAACCACATTTTTAATATTTTCAAGTGTTATTCTAATAATTAAATTTCTATACCTTCATCAAAAATCACTACGAAAAATTAAAATGTCATATTGTGTAAGTGAGGACAACTGACTATATGAACGAAATGCACAATTTCTCATTACAACCATATCTGTAATGTTTTTAAATATTTAATTAACTAATATGATATTTAGACATGATTATATTTTTTTAATTTTTCATTATTTAATTTCCTACCCCTCCCATTCCATGGAAGACATAGGTGTCATCTATTCTTATGGTATGGACTACCGGCTCCCCAAAAACGACATGTTTTGTTTTCCATGACATCTAAAAAAGGTTTAATATAAAAACAAATTTAACACCATTAATATTAAATAAGTATAATATTCCAAATTATATATATATGTTTAAAAATAAATATTTAAATAACCTTAACCACCTTAATGAATTTATCAAAGCAACTTTATTAATTAGGGTCTATTTTTTGATAAATTTTTTAAACTATATAAATATTATCCTCATAGAAAAATAATGAAAATTTAACCACCAAATTATGGAGATCATGAATTTATTTTAAAACACCTTTCACCACATTCAACAAATCGAATTCGTTATAGAGAAATTAACAAAACAACTACAAGTAAAGGACCTAAGAAGACACTATATTAAAATTAAATAACAAAATAAAATAAATAGAACTTATAATATTGAATATTTATGGATATAGTTCTTGGTTAGGAATTTAATGAACATAATTTTACTATTTAGTAATTCAAGTGCATGTGATGAGTGAATTTAGATATAATGTAATGGATCTTCCATACCACCCTCGCTACTTATCTATTACACATTCTATTACTTTTTCTACATTTTATAAAATATTATTCACATGAAATTAAAATTTTTCGTCTTTTCCTATTAAATATATACAAAGTTAAATATCATATTAAATTATTTAGTTATACATGTTTTTAGTTCCCTTGAAAATTCACACATTAAAGTCAACTCGATTTAATGGAACATTCCTATTTCTTGTCCCATGTTAACCATCACAACTATATAATGTTTTCAAGCATTCAATAGAATAAAAAACTGTCATTATTTTATAGATAAAATTTTCAGTTCAATATTATTTGTATAGTAAACAATAATTAATTTCCTTCCTTAATATATCATTTCAATATTTCATAAATCATCACCCATGTAGTTTATTTTTATTCATTATTTTACAAATCCTTCTCATGAATGTTTTCAATTGGAATTCCATGTTCATGACCTATGTCCATTTTTTTTATAATTAATTAAATAAAAATTAATACCTCCTTATTTTTGGGTATTCTTGTAATTTATACATTATTAATTCCTTGAATAATAATTATGAAATCCACTTTAGTCTTATGGGTTTGATCATGCTTATGATTTATGGATGGGTTCTTTTCCTCATGTGGAATACTTAGGTATCTTTTTTATTACATTACTATTGAGAATGGAATTATATATCCATACAATGAATTATGTTAATAATTATATCTCATGATATTATATGTATGGGATTAGTTAGTGAAACTAATGCACAATGGTACTTTTTACACATTATGATGATGGTCTTATGAGTGATCATTGGCTTATGTTTATTCCAAGAAAGTCTAGGACCAAGAAATGTAATCCCTAAAATTTATTTATTAAAAATTCATGGTGAGAAGTAGGAATTACATGGGGAATTACATAACCATGAGTACGTCACTCCCTGCATATCTGAGTCAACCATAGGTGCACAATATTTAAGAGCCTTATATAAAAACATGGTGCTCGTCTCCACAATATTTCTCTTTGAAAATGCATCTGAAAAATAATTTTTTTCTCTATATACATGAAAACATTTGATGTTAAGGTGATATAATTGCTTGAGAAAATAAATCCAATTATGCATTACTATATAAGGTACATTTCTAGTTCTTTCTTTGAGGGATTTAACAACATGTCCTAAATCAGACTCAATCCATATGGGATTCATGTTTATATGGAAATCTTGCTTGATGGAATAAATAAATTCTTAATATTTAGCCTCTTATAAAGATCTAGGTCGAAAAAATTCTTAAAATCTACATTCTGAAAAATCCATGATATGTGAATGACACATCTACACATCATGAGGTTCCTGACATGCCAGAGGTAGTACTATCAAAATTCACCTTCATCAATAAGGAGAGTGGAATAATTTTGTGAACGTATCACATCACCTGTGGATTATTGGGATTTCCTAAAACACTAATCTTTCTCAAGGTATTCAAATCATAACACATGTTATGTATTTCCCTTACATCCATCTTCGTAGAAGTATGCACATCTCCATTCATGGCTAGAATCGCTGAACTAATGTTGGGAGTCACACTGTCCAATATAGTTGAGTTTATTGACTCCCATATGAATGTATATATGGATAATGTGGTAGAAAGGAGAATATTCTGTAGATTCTCAATATCTCCACACTTGAAAATGTTCTACATTAGATCATCCATATGCCTTCATGTACATGTATCAATTCAGAAGATATAACCAACCAATTTCCCCAGAATCTGAGAAATATCACACTATAGAAAGACATGTGGAAAAATATCTACATACCTTAGTCATAGGCGACAAGATGCAATGATTTTTTTTCTAGTTCTGTTCATTTGATCAAGAGTTGGTAGCCTATTTTTCAGGATTTTCCATAATATATTGAACTTTGAAGGATTTATGAATGATTCCATAATGTTTTGCAAACATTATGGTGGTGCATTGGATCCATCACACCTAATCATATAATATTTCTTTACATTGAATTGACCATTCATGTTGGTCCTATAAATCATATTGTTAGAATATATGAAGTTATATATCTGGACCTCCATTCCATATTGTGTTAGAATAATGATATCAAAATTATTATTAGACAATAACTCAACAATGGGTATTTTCTCCATTTATAAGTTTATGTGTAGTGTGTGGGGATAATTATCTAGCCATGGAATACTCTAATAGTTGATAGTTGATTGTATATTAACCATACAACATGAATGATACATGATATTAGTGATGGAGTGATTGTCAGATGACCCTTACAAATGATGAAAAATATGATTGATGCCCATTCAACAACCATATTGAGTGCTACATGATATTAGTGAAGGAGTGGTTGATAGATGACCATACAAATGATGGAAGGTAGAATTGAACACACTTCAAGAACTTTATTTTACACCATTGAATATGAAATAAAAATAAAATTCCTCGGGATTCAGTAAATTCCCATTGAATTTATTAATAAGAGCACCATTAAAGATTTTGAGATCATTGATACCAAGACCCCCCCCCCCCCCATTTTAGTGGGATTAATACATTCCTCAAATAAAATAGATATCAGTTCCCATTCATGTATTGAAATTTTCCATATGAAGTTCCTTAACATATATTCGAGGTCATTTATGAGGTTTCTCGGAAATCTATAGAGAGAAAAATAGTACAAATAATTATATGTGCCGATCTAGTTGATAAGTAACAGACTTCGTACTTGTTGCAAGGATTTTCCATTCAATCTACTAGTTGATTTATGATTCCGGAGCATAATCCCCCAATATATTGACTTTTTCATTTTCCATTGAATGGTGGGACACCATGATAGTTAAATGGGAGGGACTCCCTTTTCACTCAAAGATTTTAGTGACCTCGTTTGGTTTTCTAATTGGGATTCCTGCACAAAAAACAATAAAAGATTCTTCCCAACTAATGGATTGACTAGAAACATCATTATAGTATAAAGTGATGGCCTAGGTGGAATTTATGGGTTTCTTTGAGGATTGGCTATGAAAAATGATTTCATCTTCATACACAAGGTTAAATGGGGTGAATGTGTCCCTACCAGTTTTAATTTTCTTATAAAATACAATCTAATAGTGTTGATTGACACATCTATTCATATATTCCTTAACAATCACAACGATAAGTCCTGAGAGAGGATTACCCTATGTGACACCAATGGTATATTAGAAGTATACTCTGGGAGCTCCATTAATAATAATAAACTTATTTGAATAGTTAAGGATGATGATGATAAACCTAATAAAGGAAATTGAGAATCTATAAAATTTGTTAAAATCAAATAGAAAGCTCCATTTTATAGTGTCAAAGAATTAAGTGGTGTTAAATTTGATAGAAAACACCCCTTGATTATTTTTCCATTTCTAGATATTCACACTTTCTGATGTAGTGAATAAATAGATTTATTTGTTCCTACAAAGAACATAACCAAAATGATTTTTCTTATTTTATCATTAATGATCCCAATCAATAGAATTATAATTATCTTGATAGAGATTTAAGAAATACAGTTCCCAAGTACAATCAGCCTAAATTCCTTGATGTCAATTATGTTCTCCTTCTTTTGTATCAAGGCAATAAATTTCAAGTTGATACCATAGGGTAGAGAAGAATGATTAAAGATTTACCTAATTGAATTTGTCATGTAATAGAGAAAAATATCTGATTATAACATGTAGAATTAATTAGTGAAACCATCCAATCAAACTACACTCTCCATATTGAGAGAAAAAAGGTTTTCCTTGATTTCATCATTATAAGGGGACATGATAATGGCATGATTTTGTGGGTATTATTTACATAGAAGAATGTTGTCATCCATTTTATGTCTGTTGTACAATCCATCATTAGAGTAAAATCCATTGAAATATTCTTCTATAACATTTGATATTTCACTCTCAAAACTGTGTAGTTGTCCATTGAATTTGATGGCATTAATAAATTCAGTAACTCTCTATTCTTTATATAGCTTGAGAAGTAAATTTGAGTTTCTATCACCAAATTTTGACCATTTATCATTCCTCTTATTCTAGTCCATTATTTATTTTACATTTATAGGTTCATCCATCATTGATAAATCATTTTTTATCCATGGTAGGGAAATTCTAGTACCTGTTCTAAATTTGATAGCTTTCGAGTTGTTCATCATCTATTTGAATATCCAAATCTCTCCTGGAGAATAATTTCCTAGTCCAATATTTCAGCAACCTTTTGGAATATTTATGATTCACATTAAGGGTATGTATAGGGCCTCTACAATGTTCTATATCCCATTCTTCCAAAGGAGTTTCTCTGTAGTATGGGATAACTTGCCTCCCTTTATTTAAATGAAAAGAAAGATGGGATGACCTTGAATAAATGAGTATAAATCTCAATAATGACAGTATTTTAATCATAATTATGTTTGGGGAGGGTGAATATCGAGACATATGAAGCTTCATTGTTATCATTAATTTGAAAAAAATCATCTATACAACTTCTTGAATGTCTTATATTCAGGGTATACCTCCTCCAAGTGAATTCATCTCCATCTACTGGGAAATCAACAACATTTCATTGATCAATATTGGAGGAAACATCCATTGAGGTTTCCCTATTGAATATCAATCCAATATTTTCATCAAATTTCAAAATAGTGTTAAAAAAACCTACAACCATTAGGTTGGGGTTATTATGGTAGAAACTCTCTAAAGTTCCTTCCGAGGGTCCCTTATCATTATATATTATGTAGAGGAATATTCAAAGGTGACATAGAGGTTATGGCCTTGATATTTAGAAGACATAGAAATTATTTTTTCATTCTTAGTGCATGATAGGATATTAATGTTTTTATGGATGGATACCTTCAAATGATCCTTGTTTATTCCATGAAAAATTTGGGAAATAGAGCTATACCCAAGTGATTACCACCTGATATCCTTCTTTTTCTCTATCCATATATTAGGTTTTTAAAGTCAAATAATCATAGGTTTATAGTTTATGATGTAATGTCTGTAGGATTTGGTCATTTGGGTTTTCCATATACCTTTACAATTATATTACATGAGATTCATTGTTTATGGGTATGGATAATTTGTCAGGGACCCTTCTTTTTTTACCTTCATTCATGTTCACTTTCCTATTTTCCATTTCCACTGTTATTTTTTCCTTTAGGGGTTTTACTCAGTTCATCTTTTTTATCATGATCAGTTACCTTATAAGCCTCCATCGCCTCAATAACCATTTCAGTCTTCTCTTGATTATTATGTAAAATTCTAATATGTTCATTTTCATACTCAGAATGATCATACCAGAAGATCAAAGATAAGGGAGTGCATTTATTGGTGGATTTAATATTCTTAGGAGCTATTTAATCAAGGGCATTCTTTTTGACATCCTTAGAGATGGGAAATTACAGGAAAACCCCTTATGGGGTACTATTATCAATATTATGGCTCCACCCATGTTTAACTGAGCATCATAGGGTTGATGATTTAGTGATTTATCTTGAATATAAAATGTAATCAAGACATAATCCCCATAAATAAACTAAATACTTTCCTCCATCAATATTTTTATATCCTTATACTGTGGTTCTGGTGTGGGATATCTAAGTGAGGGTCGAGGAATTAGTTACTCTTGTAGAGGTACTTCCGTATGTACCTATATTATTCAATAATTTTCAGTGAGACAACCTAGTCATATGTTAGTGCTAAGCATCACCTATCCTTATTCATTTTCCCGATTCACTATTTTTCATGTTTGGAGTCCACATTAGTTTATAATGCGAAGTCCAAAATTATTTCCACATATTCCATGATTCCATGATCTTATAATTCATTTACATATGAAATTTATCAATTATTATGATAATAATATTTATGATATCATGTTACACATATTTATTATGTTGTTATACATTATTTCAATGTTTACACCTTTATTGGGGGTTTAGCTAACCCTTTTCCTCTTGTATTTTCCCCAGTGTATCCCATAAAGATTTAGAAGATCAATGAAAGTTAGGAGAAATATTTTCATATTTAAATAATGATTATTTTTAGGTTTAAGATGATTTGTTTCTTCTCTAATATTTTAAATATAGTAGACCATAATGTCCTTGCATTATACTTGAAATAACCTATGATTTATTGATATATTTACTCATTCAATAAATATATTTGATAGATTGATTTAAACGCAACAACGAGTTATAATGAACCATTAAAACCTATTGAAATATTTTCATTTTTAAATGATATTATTTTTGAATTTATAAATTCAAAATTATATTAGGTACAAATTTTTTATTTTTATGAAAACTTTGAGTTGTTCAGTTGAAAGTGAAAAATTAAAGATTATCGTAAACTTGTCATTTTTTTAATTGAAATAGCCCTATAATTATTTGAATTAAATAATAAATTAACCTAATATTGATTTATTTATAAATTATATGACTAATTTAAATTGAATCAACAATATGAATTACTTTGGTATAAATTCATTTTGGAACATAAAAACATATTTTCATAAAAAAATATTTTGCCTTACCATTTTCATTTTTATGTTAAAATAATTTAAGAAACATATAAAAATTATATTTAATAAAATATATTTCTTATTTGGAATCATGGGGTTTAAATTTATTAAACATATTTTTTAGTTTTAGTCATTATTAATAGTATGATTGGTAGATATTTGTCAATGCAGTAAGGGTAAAATCGGTAAAACTGGGTTAATGCATTGTGATAAGGCTTTAAATTTTCTGTAAACTAAAATTTATAATATTGGATTAATCGGGATAAGACATATAAATCCGATCATAAAAAAATATGGACATTGTGTTCCATTTTTCATTGAAATTGACAACGATATTACATTTTTAAAATAATAAAAACAAAATGGAACACTCTTATCATTAAAATCTTGAATATTTTTCAATAAGGATAAAATGAATTTATGTTTGTTTTAAATTTTAATTTGAAAAATAAATTACTTTTTTATCAATATAACCTATTTTGAATTTTTAATGATTTAATAACTATCTTAAATTCGTGGGAAACATCGAAACCAAATTTATTCAATTAATACAGAAATAGAATAAACTATTCAAAAAATATTAACAGAAAAAACATTTCAATAAATTATCATGTTTCAATAATTTCATAGATTAACATTTCAAATTAGGTATGTTTTAAGATATTATATTTGAATTCAATCTTTGTGTTGATGTATTTAATGTGAAATTAAAGGAATAGTGTAAAAATGATCTTAATGATATTTTTTGAAAATATTATATTATTAGGTTATTTAAAAACAAAATTTTGTTTAGAAGAAGACGAGGGAGAAAATATAGTGTAAAAATTTAATCTATTGGCCATTTTGGTTCTAATTTTCACAATATAAGAAAAATAATAACCCTTTAATATTTAAAAATATATTATTATAATTAACGTTAAAATTGGTAACCCAAGGGGTTTTTTCAATTGTCAAGGTTTACAATGATATCTAAACCTATAAACTTTTAGGATATGATTGTATTAATACCATATACTACTTATAGTCAAATATATAACATTTTGACCAATTTTACATGAGTTAGACACATAAATTATAATATTTTAGAAAATTCAAAAAGTTCTCATCACCTAACATTTAAAAGGATGCCACTTATATCTTTTATTTACACTCATTTATCTATTTGGCATGAAAAAACCTGAAAATGTATCTTATAAACTTACTAAGACTTGAATTAGGGGTTTTCATCATCTCAAAACACCATTAAAATTGTTCTCAAGAAGGGGTTTAAAGAAAATTTTCTGAAGAATAGGTCATCATATTTATCAACCCTTTTTTGTTTATTTATTCTTATAATTCATATAAATAAATTTCAACCCTACCAATATAATAAATCCATTATCATAAATAAAATAATATTTTATTGGGATTTTGGTACAACAATTTTCCATCCAATGAAAATTGAAATCATCGCTCATGTGTTCGTATGACTTACTTTTTCCATTTAGCAGTATAATTCATTTATAATCACCAAATTAATTGGAATGTTATAAATATAGAAATAATTATTATATACGATATTTATGAAATAATTTTGTTTTTTAATTATAATATATCATTTAACTTCTCACCTTTCCATCTGTTGGAAAATGATAACCTCATTCATGCATACATGTGGACTACCACCTCAAAAAATTGATGTGATTATTTTTTTAATTATTATTTAAATTGACGAGAAAAAGGAAATATTTCATTAATATATGTGAAATATATTATATAATTATTAATATATAATGATGATTTATTATTTGTCTTTCTTTATTTCTAACTTTTTATAAGTGAAACTTCATCCAGTCATACATACGACCTACGGTCTCCATTGATGGTATAACTCATTTTTCTTTCTATAATTTTTTGGAGGAATATATATATAGATGGAATATATATGTTATTTTTATCATTATATAAATTCAATATATTATGTAACCATAATCAAAGTTTTATGACCAAAACTATATAACCGAAGTTATTTTAAAAAATGATGTATTTAACACCAGAAACATTAATAGTAATAAAATATTTTTAACAAATAGATGCAAAATTGTTATAAATGAATAATATATGATATTATAGATATTAATAGGGTTATATTTTGTAATTATAATAAATCAAAATTTATTATAGGTTTGTTAAGTGCACTGATGAGGAACATTAAACATTTGGTAAGGGAATTTGCCTCAGTTTTCACTCTGTTGAGGTATATTTGTTATTATAGACATATTTGTTTTTGTGGGGTTTATAAACTGCCACTTTGATGTATTTTAAAATAAATATATTTTTTAATGATTAATAAAGTTTCAATATATGTTTAATATTTCAATGAGTTATAATTTATAGAGGTCAGAATTTATTTCCGACTCTCAATTTTCATTATTTATCATACATTTATTGAAGGAATAAAAGACTTTATTATATGTAAAATCCACATATTTTCTTATTCTATATATATTATAGGATTTTAAATATTTAATTAAAAAAATTACACTCTTTTAAAATTGAATGAATTAAAAAATTATTAATTAATATCAATATGGTTTCTTTCCTTGATCGAGTATATTTTTCTTCCATGTAAATATTTTTCAAATTATTTTTACAATGGTCTATTTTATTCCATAAAATAATTTTTAAAGAATTATTATTTTGTCTATGAATTTTTAAAAATTTTAAAAGGAAACTCAATATGTTTTTCCAAAATGGTTGTATTCAATTTTATTTAAAAAAAGTGAAAAATATTTTTTTTATTTATACATTGTTAACATATTTTCACACCACAATAATTGTTATATTGTTTTAAATGTATTTACAATGAAAAATATTCAAAATTATTGTTTAAATAGTTTTCTACTAATTTTATTATTTATCTAAAGGACATTATTTTATTACAAGGATTATATTCTTGCTGATTTGATAGTCTTATTTTACCTCGTATTAATTTTGTGGTCATTAACTTCTTCATAAATTAATCAGTTTCTTGTGATAATTTTTCATTAGTCAATATATTTATCTAAAATATTCATATTTTTTTGTATCATATATATTATTATTAAATAAATAGTATAATATTTAGTAATATATATTTTTTACCGATGTTATTTGATTGATTGTGGAAATATTAGCATTCAGTATTATTTTCTCAATACCGACATTTATTGATAAGGAATATTTTTTATAAATGAAATATATTAATCAATATATGTGTAATGAATTGGAAATTCATTGATAGGTAGATACTTGTGATATATTTCCACTTGATGCACCAATTAGTCTCACAAGACAAACAGGTTGGGCAAACTTATAAAATGGATATTTGGTGTATACCTATCCATAGATTTAAATGGGTCTGGAACAAAGAATGAATGTAATGATAACATGATGGATGAGATCATGATGTAAAATATTAATCATTCTATTTATTTATAATTTTGGTATTATTATCCATGAGATTAATTAATTGGTATTATCCATGGATCCATTTCATGCCAAGGTTATGGATTAAATGAAAAGTGTATTCAATTATTTAACTTTTCATGTTGATTATTAATTTTTTACTAATTATTTATTCTATGGTACATAACCTTTACTATGAATTTGATATCAAAATTTATTCTTTTTCCTATCCCTTCGATATGAATAAGGATATGTTGAATAATATCACAAATGAATGAATATTTCTTCTCATTTTTTATTTATATTTAAAATAAAAAATTAGAATCATGTATGTATCTAGTTTAAAAAGTCTACTAATCTATTTTGTATTTTGAGAGAGAATCAATTGTATCATATGAAAGTGAAATAAAGTATACAAAGACTATCAGTTAATGGAGTTGGGGTTTCTGTATTTTGTATCAGTGTAATGTATAGTAGAAAACTTTAGAACACAATTTTAAATAAACATAACAACATGAAAATTATAGTAACATTTTATATTATTTAATAACTATTACCACTAGAGGGTTTTTTATTTTATGTCTCAATATTCATGATGATTATGAGGTAACTGAGTGTGTGGAATTATTTTGTGGTGGATCTTAATGGAAGAAAGAGAATCAACACCCTTAGATAATTGGTAGATTTATCTACTGAGAAGAAAATACAGTTGCTATTAGAACTGAGTGTATGATAGACATATTAAGGAACATGACCCAGGTTTTGATGAATAACATTTCCTTATAGGGAATATATATTATTCCACATCAGGACTCACCTATGATAGATTTATTCATGTTAATTCAGCCTCTATATTTAATGAAAAATAAAAATCCCTTCGTAGCTAAGTAATGGATTATGTCACTTAAAAGGAAATAATTTTCTTTGGGAAGTGACATTAGATTTTCTAAATCATCCAATTATTGTATTTCTGGGAAGGGATAAAACTGAACCCCGAATTATAATTACTTTTTGTATATGAGTTTTGTCACAGATTCATGAGGGATATTTATCTTAAACCATTGACGAGAATCTCAATATTAAATTCATGATAATTTTATGGGAGTTTAATGATGCATTTCTAGAGAGTTTCCTAGTGTTCCACTCAAATCAAGAAGTTTTGTTCTTAATAGAACTCATACATGATGACATAATTATTTTAATGACTCCATGTAGAAATAATCCCATTAAGTTAAATTAATTTAAAAAGAAACACTTTGATAATGTAGACAAGGGATTAATTCAGCCTAGTTCTTCCCAATGGCATGCACCTATTATTTTTATTAATATAAAATATGAGTCAATGCATCATTGAATTTTTTAACATGAAGATAAAATAATAATTACTATGAATATTTTTTCACTAAACCATATCTATGAATAGTTTTATCAATTTCTAGTAGTATAATATTTTTCAATGAATGATATTTAATTTGGATATTATTATCAAAGGGTCAAGAATGAGGATATAACCAAGAAAACCAAATATACATCGTATGTTCATTATGAATTTAATGTAATTACATTTGGACTTAGAAATGATCATTCCCAATTAATGGGTTTAATGAATAGAGTCTCCATATATTACATTGATAATATTGTTTGGTAATATTTATATATGACTTTCTGATTTATTCACATAGAAAAGTGTAACATAAAGAACATTTGATAATTGTTATGACAACCCATATTTTTTACACCTTATTTCATGATTTAATACAAATGAGATACACATAATAAAACCCCATAAGATCATTAGGCCATGTGTATTTGGGAAATAATGCATATAAAATATTAAATTGAAAAATGGGTTCAACATCATTATTTAAAAACCACCAAAATATCCCTTATATTACTTTGATATTTTAAACACTATGAAATAACCTAGGGATGTACATTGGATAAGTGTGATATATGATGTCTGACCATGGGATAAATAAAGAAAAAACTAATTTAATGAATACATGTGAGCTAATAGGGATATCAAGGTAACACAAGAGGGGTGATAATCATAACATTGAACAATGAGGTATGATATAACATGATAGCATAAATGAAAAATAGGAATGTCAAAACAATATAAAACATGGAATCATTAAAATAACTCAAGGATAAATTCATAGAATAAATAACATATTATTATTAGGAAAACCTATCATTCAACATACAAGGAATTTCATGAGATAAAAACATTACCCAATGTATTTGTGGGATATATAATTTTGGCCCCCTCATCACTTTCAGATCATGTACATGCATAAAATTTCCACATAGATCAAGAAACATAATGATTTATTTAATTAATATTAATTTCAAGACAATTTATTTTATCTTACATACATGTATATACAAAATAAATGATGCATGTTTATAACTATTTTAATAACCTTGAGTGGATATGAAGACAAGTATTCACTACTAAAATGTTTTTCATGGAAAATAACAAAATATTTTTGTTAACTTAATGTATGTATATAATGATTTATATATGGGGTGAATGAGAGATAAAAGTCTCTATAAATACTTATAAATCATAATGACAATAACAGTCATGTATAAAAATATTTAATAAATTAGAAAATTGAATATAAAAAGGAATGAAAAATAAAAGGGGCTTGAATTAATTGGAGAGGAGAGAATCACTTACCTTTAGAGGGAACATATAAAATATTTGGATGAGCTTATTATTATCTTTATGAAACAATGGGAGGTATATTAAGAGGCGAGTGTATAGATAAAATGCAATTAAATGTTTTTTAGTGTATATTAATGGAAAGATGTGGTGGTATTTATAAAATAATAGAGGAGATCTTTATTACTTACCAAAATTAGGTTTTGGACTCTATATTGAAAATCAAATCAAACTACATACTATCACCTATTTTTTCCCATTATTTATACTAAATAGGAATGGATTTCATTATTTGATAAATAAAAGAACTAGACTCATTAAATTAGTACGCTTAGTGATGTGGAATGGAGTAATGTTTATAAAGAATTCATTTTTTAACTATAAAATATATTATAGTTTTTGGAGGATTCATTAAGGGTTTATAAAATAAACAAAATAACATAAAAATCACATTATTTTAAAATGGAAAACGAATTTTCTTCCTCGAGACTATTTAATGAATTCATTACCCCACTTTTGGTATTTTATGATGTTACAATATATGACATGTAATTATACCTTATTAAATTTTTACCCAAAAATTATACTAAATAAAAAATTATAAAAAATTAACCATTGGATAAATTAGATATGGTTATTTGGGGAAAAATTATTTATTTCAAATAAATCTCAAAATTTTAGAGTTTCCACTTTTAAATGAAAAATCACATTCATGTCAAAATTCTGTTTCTATAACAACAGCTTTCTGACCCCTATAAAACTTCATTTGATTTCATATAAATATATTCTTATTTTTATTTAATAAATAATTTTTAATAATAATATTTTATTAAAATAACTTCTACTTAAAAAATTCATTAATTCATCAAAATGATTGTATTGATTGAAACCATATATTTCTAATAAATGAAACATTCTGTTTCACCATATCAAAATATAATTTATATCAAACTTATTATTTACACATTATATAGTAAAAATAATATATATATATAATAAAATTATTATTAAAAATAAAAAATTATAAAATCATACAACTAGGTTCTATATATTTAATTATTTACTACACCAGTGAATTCCCAAAGGGTTAGGCACATGATACTGATATGTTGTTGTGGTATTGCATTGAAATTGGTATGATATGTGATATATATGAGGTTTAACATCTCCCTGAAATAGTTTTTCTCATGATTTAGATGTTGAATATTTGATTGGTATTTGTTAAGGTAAAATACCAATGATTCTATCTCCCTTGGAAGCACGAATAAATGGGATTCATAGGGTACAATTCCATTGGATGAGCCCATAAATTCATCTTTCTATTCTGATAATTCATTTTCATAACCCTTGATATACTAATCATAATGGTTACTGTACAATGCCTACCTTATCAATGTTTTTTATTCTCAATGGCCTTCTAAATCTGATATTAAATAACTTATAGTGGGCCAAAATAAAAAAATCAGTGCATGTGTTTTCTATAACAATATAAATTAATTAAAAATATATTCAATAATAAAAGGAATTTCATTTAAAAAATTTCAAGTCATTAGACTAATCCCCCTTCAGAAATATTTCCCTTGAAATTATCATTTCATACACAATAATAGATGAGGTAACTTTTATTTCATTACCTCATCTAGTTCTCATTCGACTTCCTCAAACATGTGGTTCTACCACAAAACTCTGACCAGGTTAGTTGTATCATTTCATAGAAATGTTTCTCTATGATCTAATATCTTCATCTAGTTATCATCATTTGTATGTTCATTGTCTAATGGTACCACATATGGTTTTTGTATGAGAGAGGGGACTAGTATGCATTTCCTCAAGATGGATACATGGAACACATCATGTACTTGATATATGTTAGGTGGGGGTTTTATTTTATAGGTCACTTCTCGGATATGATAAAGGATATCAAAGGGGATATTGTATCTAGTAATAATCTTTACCATCTTCCCATACCTCATGAATTTCTACTATAGTGATATACGATGTAACACATTATCTGAAACATCATGATCCATGTATATTTAATGTTTTTATATGTATCCTTTTTTGTTTATTTTTTTATATTTCTTATGATGATGAATTGTTTGAACCTTATATTTCATATCGTGGATAAGACTTGGTACCATTATATTTTTCTCCCCATCAGCATCACAACATTTCAGATTCTGACACTTATTAATAGGAAAATCATCATAAAGTTCCATTTGAATATTCTAAAGAAAAATATTTTTATATGAGAACTATATCAGTGAAAGATGATACTACCAACATACTTGGAAATACATTTTACATGATCTCATCATATCCTACAACATTTGAATTCTTCTTTCAGACTAATCCTCATTCTAATGGTTATAATTGAGATGAATCTCATATTTGTATCCAATTATTGATGAAGGATTCACTAAAACCATGAGGTAGTCATTACTTATCAATCATATATAATAGTGTGTGAAAGTCCATTCAGTCTTACGACTTCCCTTATGTATATCTTCATGACTTGTTCATGAGATAAATCATCCTTAATAGAAATGAAATTTGATGACTTTGGAAGGTGATCAACTACCACAAAGGCGGTTCTATTGAATTTATGTGTCCTGGGGAGTCCTACAAGGAAATGTTTTCTTATTTTCTCCCATTTCATTACTAGTATTGGAAATGGTTTCATCATAAAATTAGAATTCTTTGGTTTATCCATGAATTTTTATCATTCAATTAATAGAGATAAAAACTCTGCAATATCCCTCTTCATGTTTTCCCACAAAATGTTTTTCTTTAAATATCTATAAATATAAGTGATTCTTGGATTTATTGAGAAGGATGAGATATTTTCATCATCTATATGTTCCTTTTTTAGCTATGTTTTTTTTGGGACGTGTCTTTGGGTTTTAAAACATATAACTCCACCATCAGTATACATGAACTCTCAAATATTCAATATATTCTTCTATTTCAACTCATTATCTTTCAGGGCCTCTTCTATCCTCTCAATAATAAATGGTTGAGTAGTTATTTGAGAAATTTAAGATGAATAACCTTTTATTACTCTCATATAAAACCTATAAATTACAAGAATATTGGATCCCTTATAATACTTATTATGGATTGGGTTGTATGATCCTTTCAAATTAGAGTACCATCCATTTTGTTTGCAGTCTTATGACTGTAATGTATTAAAAAATCATAACTGTGGATCAGCTCTAACCACCTCCATTAGTGAAAATAGATATCGTTTTGTGTGAATATTTACTTGTGGGTTTAGGGTCCGTATATGTGTCTCACTTCACCCAATGTAGATATTGTCACCATATCTTCAACATGAAGATCACTAAAACCAATTCCAGATCATGTATTGGGTAGTTATGCTCATAGATCATTAATTAAGGGGAGAAATATATAATCAATTTGTTATATTTCATAATTACACAACCCAATAAATTTTTATATACATGAATTGTAACCACAAATACTTCCCAAATTGTGGGTAATGTATGAATAAATGCAATGAATAGCCTCTTCTTCAGATCTTTAAAACATTCTTCACATTCATTAGTCCAATTAAACTTGAATTAATTCCATGAAAGAATGGTTTGTGTGATTAAAACACACTATATGTTTTTAAAAAATATATTATAGTACACAATTATTGCAAATAAACATTGAATTTCCATCATAGATATTGTCCTTTTCCATCATTTAATAACCCTCATTTAGATGGATCCATAGAAATACGTATTTATGTAATTCCCCATGAAATTTATCTTTTACATCAATAAATGAAAATTTTTTACTTCACAAATGAATTTTACTTTCACAAATTATTCAATATAGAATTAAAATTATCTTCATGACCCCCTTTCATTTAGGGTAGATAACAATATAACCTATAAAGACTATAATTTTTGAGGTAATCCCTATTGTGTATATTCATAATGTCCATAAATAATGATTTAGAAATAATGTATCTAAATAGAAACACTATAATCCTTTTTTTATTTTACCTTGAAGGAAATGTAGTTTTCGGGATATCCTCCTTAGTCTCCTTTAATTGATAATATCATGATCAAATCTCCACATTGGAGAATTATTATGTTCGACATAGCTGATCAAATAAGGCATCAATCCATGGAAGAGGATAATTATTCTTTATCGTGATCCTTTTTACCTCATTATGATCAATATATAGGCAAATTGATCTATCCTTCTTCTTGGAAAATAGTACTAGTGCACCCCATAGTGAAAAACCTGGGTGTATAAAACCATTACCATATTCTCCTATAATTGTGTATTCAGCTCATCATGTTAAAAAATGTCCAATCTATATGGAATGTAAAATATTGTAAAATATATGAGTATAATTTTGATCAATAACTCAACCTATTGACTAGTAGGAACACTAGAAAATTCATCAGGTAATGCATTGATCGCCAACTTCCCTTTAAATGGGTCATTCAACAAGATTCTGTTTTCCTTAGTCTCAATCATTTGATATAGATAAAATTTCACATAATGAAATAATATCCATTCTTGAGATGATGATACCAAAATAGATTCATCTTCCTCATTTAAATTTTATTGAATTATATAGCGATTCGCGATATATAGGGATATTTACTTCTCTCAACGATTTATTTTCACTCTATACAAGGAAAGAAATTCTATACCCAAAATCATTTCTAATTATGAAAAAGGGAGTATCAAGATGTTATATTGTAAATTCAACCCACAAATATACATAATGGAGGACTTATATACATATGATTCAATATTTTCCCATTTTTTTGTTTTCACTGAAAACTCAAGTTCCATGTTCTGAGGTTGTGTTTGAAAAGTTCTTCTAATCGTTTGTCAAAATAAATGTACGACCATTATCACATAGGTCATTTTAATTTCATGAATGGATGATAAAACTAGCATCCACTATTTATATTGGGTTTAAATTATTTACATCATCCAAAATTTGCTAAAGGATGAGATTTTTTTAAACTATTAAACTCTTAAAAAGGAAAATATGAAATTTGAAGTGGTAAATCATATATGAAATACATTCCTCAACCGAAAAATTTAATGGTTTCAATATAAGTTAAATATGATCTATCTCACAATAGAACGAGTTATGATATTCCCCCTAAATAATGGTATATAATGAGCATTAAAATATACCAAATAAAATCTTCCATGAGTGTTAAAATAGTTGTACATCAAAGAATCCATGTTATAAACTAGGTGAAAATTAATTCAAGCTAAATAATCCGTTTTTTGGGGTTATTACACAAAGGAATAACTATTCTAGAGCTATATTCACTTTTAATATTCATATAGGGATGTATTTTCATGGAAACCACTTACCATATAATTTATAAAAATTTAAGGATTTTCCTTGTTTAATCTTATCCCTAAGTCTTTTACTAAGGTATTGTATTTTTAATCCCCAAAAATAACTAGAATTTTCTATGATACCAATAATGACAACCCATATTTTATTATACTTTATTTAACGAGTTTTTACATAAAGATACACCTAATAAATCCCCTAAGTATCATGGGGCGTAGTATATTTGGGATATTATGTACATTAAACATAAAATTGAAACATGGGTACAACATCATAATTTAAAATATGAAAACATGCCCTGATATTCCTTGGATATTCTTAAACAACATGAGATAAAATGGGGATGTAAATCAGAATGCTGTGAGATACAAAGATCAGTAAGGGAATAAACAAAGTAAAGTATAAGGTAAATCCGTACATGTGATCCATGTGGAATATCAAGGTAATAGAGGAGGGTTGACAATCATAATCTTGAATAATTATGCATGATATTACATGATAATATAAAGAAAACAACATAAAATTTAAATCATTAACATAGGCTAAATACACCATCCAAGAAATCATAATATATTATGCTTAGGATAACCTCTCTTGAACTATACATGTAATTTCCTGATATAAAAACAATACCCAATGCATTCAAGGGGTATACAATTCTGGTCCCACCCATCACTTTCAAATCATGTAGCTGCATAACTGTGCCACATATATTATACATCATAAGGATGTATTTCATAAAATTTATCCATATTATTAAGGAGTGAAGGTTAAAATAATGTAAATCCACATTAACAAATGTTTAGGTATAACAAGGTGAATAACCATGAGTATAAAAAGATATAGGTATACACTACACAAATTTTTGGCATGGAAAATCATAGTATAATTTCAGAAACGTAACAGGAGTTCATGAATGTTGATAGAGGTGTATAATGATAGGGAAATGGTAATATAATTAGTTGGAATAATAAGGATAGTATGTGGGATATATAAAAACATATCCCATCTTTAATGATTAGAATTAAAAATCTATTCCATAATAAAGGATCTTGAATAAATATGAGAAGGAGAAGATCCTTTTCTTTAGGAGGGTGCTGATAAAAAATTTTAAGGGGCTTCTTAAGAGAATGGGGGAGCTTGGGAGGTTCTAGATAGGTATCTTAAGAATAAATTAATGTTAAAATGGTTTTCTTGAAGAGGAATTGGAGGATGGGTGGGTTGATATTGAAAAAGAGAGGGGAGATCTTTATTAATTACTAAACATAGTATTTGGAATCTATACAGTAAATTTATTCAAACAATAAACCATCACATAGTTTCTTCAAATGTTTTATGCCAAATAGGGTTGGATTTAATTACCTTATATGTGGAAAAACCTAGCACAGTAAAATAATACCACTAGTGATGTGAATGCGAGTCATGTTTATAATGAATTTATTTTAAAACGTTAAAATTTATCATAGGTTTTTATGTTGCCATACTTCTGACCGTATGATTATATCATTTTTTGATCTTAGAAAAAAATTGGTTATCTTAAAAAATTATGAAAAATTCAAAATTAGATAATTTTCATGTGCTAATTTGATAAATAATATTCTATTTAATCAAATTAGATATCTAAATATGGGAATTTAAACTTTGAAGTCAAAAAATCCGCATTCGTTGAAAAGTATCATTTTTTGATAACATCAGTTTTCAGAACCTAATAAAAATTACATTTGAGAACATAAAATTGTATTATCGTTTATATTTGATAAATATTATTTAATAATAATATTTAAATTATAGGATAATTTTTTTCAAAACTTTTTTAATTCATCAAAATGTTTGTCCTGATTGAAATTATATATTTCTCAAAAAATAAATTATTTGTTTCATCATATGAGAATGTAATAATTGAAAAAAAAAATATTTAATCTTTTTAAAGTTATAATAAAAGATATATATAATAATTATTTTATAGAGAATAAAAATATGAAAATTCATAATATTACGGTCTAGATATATAGCCCTTTATTAATCTTGTGAATCCCATATGGGAAAGGTGTGTGATGGTGAGATTTTATGGGTGTGGTTTGATGAACAAGGTTTTCCTTGTGATCTTAATGAAAATAATCTTCCCCATAAATGGTTTATCTCATGAGTTTTTTATTGAATATAATTTTTGTTTTGGTCAACAGAAACCCAGTGATGTTATCATCCTAAAAATCACTAATAAATGTGATTCATGGGGTACGATCAAAATTGTAGAGGAGACCTATTCCTTTGTCTATCTTAATTGAACCTTATCATAACCCTTAATATAATAATATTAATGGACACTATACGATAACTATTTTATTTAAAATTATCATTCTAAACTAACAACTAACTTTTATATGATATAACTTATAATGGTTTAAATTTACTAACGTAGTTTATGTTTTTTCTATAATTTAATTACTTTGTAATACATTTGTCTAAACAAAATGAAAATTTCATTTAAAAATGTTGGGGTCATTATAATCATGATGAAGATCTCGAAGAAAGAAAATATTTATGGTAAATTTAGGAATTTTGAATTTAATATTTCAAAAGTTTCTTTATTGGGTTATATAATCTCATATGAGGGAATATCAGTGGACCCTCCAATGATGAATGTTATTTAAAAATGTTATGGACCAACCAAAGTAACGAAGATATGTGTATTTGTTGGGATTTTTTGATAGGACTGATGCCTTTAGGTAGATTTTACATGATTATCTAACACACTAACCATGTTGACTGAGAAGGGGATGAAGTTCTAGTGGATTGAATAATTTGGGGAGAATTTAATATAACAAAATAGAATATTGGTCAATGCACCTTCTCTTATAATAAACTAGTTTTTAGAAGGTTTTGTGATCTATAGTTAATAATTTATGATTAAAATGTGATTCATCATTATATATAATGATATAGTGATTGAATATCCACCCCAACAATTGGAAATTCATGAGAAAAATTTCATGACGCATGATTTGGAGTTGACAACATTAATTTTTTCACTGATGACATAAAATAATTATCCATATGATGAATGGTGTGATAAATATACATATAATACAATCATAAAGTACTAATTTACATATAAAGAGTTGAAAATGATCTAGATAATATGGTTGGTGTTTATCAAATATTATGACTATATATTACATTATCATCCTAAGAAAGTGAACAAGGTGGTTGATGCTCTGAGTCTGAAACACCATGCTAGTTTGTGTATGATGAGGATCAAAAGAGATCTAATATTTATTTATTTGAAATAGTTATATATTAAAATATTACGAAATGTGGGAAATCATATCATTCTCAGATTAATGTTCAAATATCAATTAATGACAGGGTTAATAAGGACATAAGGAAGATGTTGAATTATATAACAAGGTAAAGATGTTGGTGAGTTCAAACATGTTTTTTCTATAATAATATGGTTTAGGTACAAGGTTTGTGTCATATAGATACAATAGTTTTAGAAGGATATGTTTGGTGAAGGTCATAGTATAAGGCCCTAGCCTTAAAACTTACTTAATCTTGAGTTATTACAAGATTACACATTGAGGATCTTTTCGGGTTTAGAGTTTTAGATAATTAGATCATAAAACTTGCATTACCTTCCACATATAAACAAAGTGTTTACATAAAGATAGTATTCTTTTTTCCCATCAACGGACACATATTTAAAATAAAACATGGATTCATTCTTGACACTTCCTTGACACTATCATCATATCATGTACTTTTCCCTTGACCTGTGAAAAACATTTCAAAAAAACTTGGGATGAGCATAAAAATATCAGTATGGGTTATAAAAATATGGAAAGTAAATATAAGTTCATATATAAATAATAATGAAATCATACTTTACCCATAAAACATAAGCACTTTAACATAGCTCATAAAATCAGGAATAAATCATAGAAATCATAAGACATAAAGGTGACTTTAGGATTCATAACATTCTTACGTAGGGAGTAACCCTCTTGGTTACGTTTGGAATACCCATCACAGTATATTCCCTAAATCTCTTCGGAGAAACCTTAACTTTTCACTCCATCGCGTTACCCAATGCATTGGAGAGCTATATCGGGCTCACCCGCCCTTAGTTTATCACTGAAGCACCCGTCTTCATAATAATTCCCAAGAACCATAACATAATCTTATCACATTAAACATGCATAAAGGAAACATAACATTTCCACATTTCAATCACATGATATCAATACAACACATTGATATAATAAAAACATTATGAAAACCATTTTCAATACCAAAATAAAAAAAAGTAAAACATGGTATTCATTTTTATTTTAAAAAGATGGTATGGCTTGTAGAGGAAGCCGAAACTCAAATAATGGTCACGGCGGCGGAAAAGTCGTTGTCGCCGCATACGTATGACAAAAACATTCCCTTTTGTCGTTTAGTAAAATGCATCGTAAAAAATATTCCTTTTGAATAAACGTAAAAGTCAAAGGGGTTTATACACCGTATAAAAAAAGGTTGTGTATAAAATAAAATATGCCTCAATGAAAGGAGATTGAGACGAAGTCCCATAACTCAGGTCCGACTTGACTCGGTCGTTCATTAATCTCCTGAATAATAAACTTGAGTTAATGTCTACTTGTTTAATAACCTTTTACAAGTTCATTATTCCTTTTATATCACTTATTTCCATGTCATGAACACTATGTAATTATTTAAGTTAATAACGGTCATTTTAACGATCATTGGTACTTGAGTCAAAAATAAACCCTTTATAATTACAAGTTGCTCATGTATCCATTATATCCAGAATGGTATTCATGATGTAGATATGATATATTTCATATATATCCAGTACATTAATGCATTTATAATATTACATAATCATTTATAGGTAAGAAATGAAATGCACCGTTCATGGGGACGGTAAGCCGTACGTACGCATGGATGCTACTTTCATTTCTATTTCATATTTTATAGAATGGAATCATAATGATAAAAAGGTATATTATATTTCCAGTGTAATATCATATATAATATCATAACTCCATCCTTTATACATCCCACATATGGTATTAACGAATCAAATCACTTTGAGGGGGCGGTAGTCCACACTTCCTTAAATGAAGATATTGCGTTTACCTATAATGGAAACCATAAAGGTATGCCCAAAATGAAAAAATACAGAAGCTTAAAAAAACATAAGAATATTATATATCATATATAAATATAGTGTCATCTTAATGTCCACCCTTAAAGGTGTTAACAGAATGTTGAACAATCATTGTTTCGAGAGGCATAAATTCACCATCCACAGAATCAATATGTTCATTAACCATTAGATGTAGGTGTGTGTAAGTGTAGCTCAAAACCTTCTTATAACAAAATCCTTGTATATTTAAAGTACTGGAGTTTTTACAAAAGAAATGAAAAAAAGAGTTTATGGGGTTGGAGAAGCAAAATAAAACAAAAGGACTCACCTGAAGACATTACCTTAAAATCGGGTAACTCCCTTTTATTTGAGCTCGAAGGCATCCTTGGGAAGACTTCATCCCAATGTGAGGATTCAAGGAGTAAGAGAGGGAAGTCGAGAGACAAAATTGGCCGGGGTTGGCCTAGACAAAGGCTTTGGAAGTGTGGGTAAGGAGGTTGAGGTGGGGGCCTTTTATAAGAGAAGAGGAGGGGAACTCTTGGAAAGTAAAGAAATGTTACATTATTTTAAAATGAGTTTCGGATTCAAAAGATCCCACATTGATATAATTCGTGGATAAGGTGATAAGACTTCGAAATCCACCCATCCAATAGGTTTTGGACATGTGTAGGTCATATATTTTACATTATCATTTCATTTTATTTAGATCCTTTATTAATGAGGTAATTGTTGCATCATCATGATGTCATAAATAATTTAATTTATATAAAGTCTAAAAATTATAAAAAAATACAATGATGTAGGAAATCGTTTTAGCTTTCCAATCACTATTTATAATCAAAAATCTGACTTGTATAACCCCATGTAAAAATTGTTTTAGTAAAACATATCATGTTTGTGTCATTTTTACTTTTACATTAAATAAAAAGTTATTTATGTCATTTCCCAAACAATGTGGCTCCATGGGGTCCCCAAGTTGACACATGGATTTTCTTGGTCGTACATGACACATCCAATGAGGGTAGTACATGTGTCAAGCTCATCTCATATTATTAAAACATTATTTTTACCTTAAACTACACTAATTACCTCTAATCGCGATTAAAACATAAAAGTTACTATTCACCAAAAAATTAATTTAATCTCAATGAACCACATTTTCCTTCTTAATGACAACCAAGTATGTCGGATTTTTGAAATTCAAAACACAAAGGTGGTAAAATTTCATTTAAGCAAAAAATCAGTTTTTTAAGTACCACTTAGTGGTTTCACTATTCATCAAAAATTGAAGTTTTCCCGAAAAATACCAAAACATCACCCCAAGATAAATTTGATATTATGAATTCCAAAATGTTTTCGATTTTAAAAAATTCAAAACATATAAGTTGAATTAATTAATTTAATAATTAATTCCCACTGTCAGAGAAAATATCGTGTTTTTATGAAATAATAAGTATCAAAAGATTGGCACTAGTTTAAGTCCAATTTCAAAGTGAAATTATTTCCAATGACCACTAATGGATTAAATGGTACAAATACACTCTAATTTCACTTTAAAACCAATTCAAAAGATAATCTAATCATATAAATAAATTAGATTAAAAAGTTGTTTTGATGTAAAATGCAGTACTTTTCACTATTCATTAAAAAATGAACATTGTCAGAAAAATACCAAAAATTCACACAAAGTAAATTTTGATATCCCAATCATAAATAATAAGTTTATTTTGACAAAAATAGCTTATAAAATTTTCCAAATATAGATTTAAAAATGGTTTTCCATCAAAAGGCATTAAAACAATCTTTTAAAAATATTAGTGTATTACATGCTTAAGATTGGATTTATTTTCATTTTAAGCCTCTAAAACAATATCTAATTCATTAATATACATAGATAAAAAATATCTATTATTCATTAACTACTTGGGATGTTACATCCTTCCCCCCTTTAGAAAATTGCATCCCCACAATTTATTTACTTATTGAATAAATGGGTGTACTTATCCCTCATTGCATTTTCAGATTCCCTTGTTGCCTCTTCCATAATGTGGTTTTTCCAAAAAATGTATACCTGATTAATCACCTTATTCCATAACACTTTCTCCCTAGGGTCAAAAATATGGACCGGTTGTTCCTCATAAGATAGGTTATCTTCCAGCTGAACTACCTCTGGACTCAAAACATGTTATGGATCTGGAATATACTTTCTCAACATAAAAACGTGAAAAAAATTGTGTACCTGAGATAAACTCGGAGGTAAAGCCACCCGGTATGCAACTGATCCAACTCTCTCTAGAATTTCATATGGTCCAATGATCCTTGGACTCTGCTTTCCTTTCTTGCCAAATCGCATCACACTTTTCCATGGTGAGACTTTGAGAAAAACATGATCACCTACCTCAAAAGATAGATCCTTCCTCCTATTGTCCGCATAACTCTTCTGCCTGCTCTGAGCTGTTCTCATCTGTTTCTATATCAGCTGAAATTTTTCTTCCAACTCTTCTACCAATTCTGGTCCCATCAACATCCATTCACTCACTTCATCCCAGAAAGCTAGAGTTCGACACCGCTTCCCATATAATGCCTGAAATGGTGCCATCTGTATACTGGAATGAAAACTGTTATTATATGAAAATTCAACAAAAGAAAGATGTTGGTGCCAACTTCCATGATAATCAATCGAACAAGCTCGTAGCATATCCTCCAAGGACTGAATTGTTCGTTCTGACTGCCCATCTGAATGAGGATGAAAAGCTGTACTAAAATTTAATTCAGTACCCAACGACTTCTGAAGGCCTTTCGAAAAGTTATAAGTGAACCTAGGATCACGGTCAGATACAATGGAGAGAGGATCTCCATCTAACCTGACTATCTCTTTAAGATAAAAACGGGAAAGTTGATCTAGTGAAAAAAATCTCGTATAGCAAGGAAATGAGTAGATTTAGTCAAGCGATCAACAATAACCCAGATTGCATTATTACCTCGAGATGTCTTCGATAATCTCACAATAAAGTCCATGGATATTTTCTCCCATTTCCACTCTGGCACTGGTAAAGTCTGAAGCATCCCATTCAGTAACTGTCGCTCTGCTTTAACCTGTTGACATGTCAAACACTTCATAGTAAAATCAGCAATATCTCTTTTCATTCCATCCCACCAGTAATACTCCCACAGATCTCTATATATCTTAGTACTGCCAGGATGAACTAAAAATGGAGAACTATGAGATTCACATAACATCTCTATCTTCAACTGTGAATCACAAGGCACACAAAATATCTTCCCAAATCTCAAAACGCAATCATTATCAATGTTGAATTCAGGCAACTTACCTTTTTGAACCATCTCTACCTTTTTCTGCAACTCACTATCTTGCTTCTGTGATTGATTGATTCTGTCTGATAGAGAATATTTCACTGATACCTGAAACAAAACAGAAGAACATCCTACACCAACAACTTCTATGACAACGTTCGTCAAATCCTTAACAAAAGGATCACGTTCCAAACACAAAATTTCTAATGAAGCATTACTTTTTCGACTCAAAGCATTAGCCACTTTATTTGCTTTTCCTTGATGGTAATGAATTGTACAATCATAATCCTTGATTAATTCCAGCTATCTCCATTGTCTCATGTTTAATTCTTTCTGAGGGAATATATATTTTAAACATTTGTGATCAGTATATATTTCACACATTAATCGATACAAAGGATGCCTCCAAATTTTTAAAGCGAAAACAACAGCAGCTAATTCCAAATCATGTGTACAGTAATTTACCTCATGAGTTTTCAACTATCGTGAAGCATAACCAATTACCTGATCATTCTGCATTAGGACGCAACCAAGTCCTTTCAATGAAGCATTACTGTATATAACAAACTCACCATTCCTGGAAGGAAGTGCCAAAACTGGAGCATTCACCAGTCTTCTTTTCAACTCCTGAAAACAATCATCACATTCTTTTGTCCAGATAAACTTAACACCCTTATGAGTTAGCTTAGTCATTGGACTAGATAACCATGAAAAATTTCTAACAAACCTTCGGTAATAGCCTGCCAAACCACGGAAACTATGAATCTCTGTTACATTTATGGGCTTGGCCATTCTTCAACAAACTTTGTTTTTGCAGGATCAACAGTTATCCCATCTTTAGAAACATTCTGACCAAGGAATGAAATTTGTTGCAACCAAAACTCACACTTGCTAAATTTCCCATACAATTTCTTTTCTTTTACGGTTTTCAAAATAACCCTTAAATGTCTGTCATGCTCTTCTTTACTTTTAGAAAACACCAAAATATCATCAATGAAAACCACTACAAACTTATCCATAAACTCATGGAAAATTATATTCATTAAGTCCATGAATACAGCATGTGCATTGGTTAGCCCAAAATGCATTACTACAAATTCATAATGGCCATATCTTGTACGAAACACAATCTTCGGAAAATATTCTTCCTTTACCTTCAGCTGATGGTACCCCAATATCAGGTCAATCTTTGAAAAATATTGAGCTCCCTGGACCCGATCAAACAAATCATCGATATGAGGCAAAGTATATTTTTTGTTAACAGTGATGTTATTCAAGGATTTATAATGAATGTAAAGTCTCATAGAACCATCTTTCTTTTTAACAAATAAAACAGGGGCACCCCATGGTGACGTGCTTGGTCGAATGAAACCTTTCTCTAATAAATCTTGCAATTGATCATTCAACTCTAAAAGTTCAATTTGATCCATTTGATAAGGGGGTTTTGAAATTGGCTTAGCATCAGGAACTAAGTCAACAATAAATTAAAATTCCAGATCTGGTATTATTCCAGGAAACTCATCAAGAAAAACATCAGGATACTCATTTACCACTGGCACATCATTAATCTGAACATTTCCTTTATTTTCAACAATATGTGCAAGGTAACATTAATTTCCATCTTTTACAAGCTTCTCGGCCTCTTGATATGTTATCAACAGTAAGGGTTCATTCATGTACACAAAATGAAATTCTTTCTGAAAAGAAACTTCTTTATCTCTACAGTCATTCTTAGCATGGTAAATATAGAGCCAATCCATACCCAGGATAACATCAAACTGTAATAGAGGTAGAACAATGAGTTTTTCAAGTATGTTCTTTCCACAAATAAGGATAGGAAGATTCTTATAAATTCTTTTAGAATCATCATTTCCCCTAGGTGTTTTTACCAAATGTTCAGGAGTTATTTCGGGAAATGGTATTCCCATTTTACTAGAAATGTTTTCAGAGATGAAAGAATGTGTACACCCCGACTCAAACAACACACAAGCATAATCTGAAAAAACAAACAATGTAACAGATACAACTTCATTTGATGGCCCGAAATCTACTGAAGTTGTTGCAAAGGATTTCACCACCCCTTTCTGCTTGTAGTCTAACTGCTTCCCATCACTTGAGCTCTTTGTCGGACACTCGTTTGCATAGTGACCCATCTCATTTCACTTAAAACATTTCACTAACTATAAATCAAATTTGGTCTTACCATCACCCTGCTCTTCTTCAGTGAAATCACGAGCCTTATGTCCCGTCTTACTGCATCGGTAGCACTTTCCAGAATTCATAAGACATTCCCCAGCATGCCTTTTACCACATTTATCACAAACTGGAAACTATTTTTTCTTACCATTAGACTTTTTGAAGAATTATTCCCTTTCTCTTTCCACCTAGGTCTCTTCTTCTACTGGTTTTTATAGAACACTTGGTCATCAGAAAACTCCATTTCCACCTTCTCGGCACATCGAACAAGTTTTTCATAACTTTTAAGCTCACGAGAAGATAATGCCTTTTGATATTTTGGCTTTAATCCTGAGTAAAAATTATTGATTTTACTATCATGGTCTCGGATAAAATTTGGAGCATACCTTGCCAATCGAGTGATCCTTTCTTCATAGGCAGCCACTGAGTCTTCCTCTTGCCTCAATTACAAGAATTGGTTTTCCATATTAAGTCAAACAGCCTTAGGAAAATACTTCTCAAGAAACATACCTTTGAATTCATCCCAGTCAAGAGCATCAATCTCATCAGCGTCCCTGATATTTTTAACCATCGACCACCACTGATCTGCTTCACCCTCCAAACGTTATATAGAAAGACTATCCTTTTGATTGTATGAACACCCCATGACATCGAAAATCTTCTCTAGTGATTTAATCCACCCTTCAGCTAGCACGGGGTTAGATGATCCTCTGAATGATGGGGGATGTTGCCTCATGAAATGTTCCACCACTGACATGTTCCTCTGCGGTTGATATATCTGATCTCGTTCATGGATACAACCACCATTTATCGCTTGAGTCAACTACGCCATTACTGCAACAAACTGTTCAGTTCCAATACCGACCATCTCAAGATGCTGATTCAGAAGGTTATTTCTTTCTGTATGCCTTCCTAGCACCGCTTCCCTATTTCCTCTGCGGAAACCATTTTGAACAAACATGTCTTAGATGAAGCAACATGGTAATCTTCAAATGCAATATCATTTCAACATGACTCTAAAAAAATATTTTTGGATAATAATTTAATAGAATTATAACTCCTTATGTTATCTAAACAAACCTTTGATACCAACTCTAAGGCCCCAGTCTTAAACCTTACATAATATTGATTTATTACATGATTAGACATTGAGGATCTTTTCGGGATTAGAGTTTTAGAGAATTAGATCATAAAACTTTCATTACCTTCAACATATAAACATAGTGGTTAAATAAAGATAGTATTCTTTTTTCCCATCTATGGAAACATATTTAAAATAAAACATGGATTCATTCTTGACACTTCCTTGACACTATCATCATATCATGTACCTTTCCATTGTCCTGTGAAAAACATTTCAAAAAAACTTGGGATGAGCATAAAAAGCTCAGTATGGGTTATAAAAATATGGAAAAGAAACATAAGTTCATATATACATAAGAATGAAATCATACATTACACATAAAACATAAGCACTTTAACATACCTCATCAAATCATGAATAAATTATAGATATCATAAGACATAAAGGTGACTTGAGTCATTCATAACATTCTTACGTAGGGAGTAACCCTATTGGTTACGTTTGGAATACCCATCATAGTATATTCCCTAAATCTCTTTGGAGAAACCTTAACGTTTCACTCCTTCGCGTTACCCAATGCATTGAAGATCTATATCGGGCTCACCCGCCCTTAGTTTATCACAGAACCACCCATCTTCATAATAATGCACAAGAACCATAACATAATCGTATCACATAAAACATGTATAAAGAAAACATAACATTTCCACATTTCAATCACAAGATATCAATACAACACATTAATATAATAAAAACTTTATGAAACCATTTTCAATACCAAAATAAAATAAAATAAAACATGGTATTTATTTTTCTTTTAAAAAGAAGGTATGGCTTGTAGAGGAAGCCAAAACTCAAATAATGGTCACGGTGGCAGAGAAGTCATTGTCGCCGCATACATACGACAAAAACATTCCCTTTTGTGAAACGCTTCGTAAAAACGATTCCTTTTGGATAAACGTAAAATTAAAAGGGTTTTATACACCATATAAACGATGGTTGTGTAGAAAATAAAATATGCCTCAATGAAAGGAGATTGAGATGAAGTCCCATACCTCGGGTCCGACTTGACTCGGTCATTCTTTAATCTCCTGAATAATAATGTTGAGTTAATTTATACTTGTTTAAGAACCTTTTTCTATTTCATTATTTCTTTGATATCACTTATTTCCATGTCATGAACACTATGTAATTATTTAAGTTAATAACGGTCATTTTAACTATCATTGGTACTTGAGTCAAAAATAAACCCTTTATAATTACAATTTGTTCATGTATACATTATATCTAGAATGTTATTCAGGATGTAGATATCATATATGTCATATATATCGAGTACATGCATGCATTTATAATATTACATAATCATTTAGAGGTAAGAAATGAAATGCACCGTTCATGGAGACGGTAAGCCGTACGTACGCATGAACGCTACTTTCATTTCTATTTATTATTTTATATAATGGAATCATAATGATATAAAGGTATATTATAATTCCAGTGTAGTATCATATATAATATCATAACTCCTTACTTTATACGTCCCACATATGGTATTAACGAATCAAATCACATTGAGGGGGCGGTAGTCCGCACTTCCTTAAATGATGATATCGCATTTACCCATAATGGAAACCATAAAGGTATGCCCAAAATGAAAAAATACAGAAGATTAAGTAAAACATAAACATATTATATATCATATATTAATATAGTGTCATCTTAATGGCCACCCTTGAAGGTGTTAAAAGAATGTTGAACAATCATCGTTTCGGGAGGCATAAATTCACCATCGACGAAAACAGTATGATCTTTAACCATTAGATGTAGGTGTGTGTAAGTGTAGCTCAAAACCTTCTTATAACAACATCCTAGTATATATAAGACACTGGAGTTGTTACAAAAGAAATTAATAAAAAGAGTTAAGGGGTTGGAGAAGCAAAATAAAACAAAAGGACTCAAGTGAAGACATTACCTTAAAATCGGGTAACTCCATTTGGTTTGAGCACAATGGCTTCCTTGGGAAGACTTCTTCCAAAATTGAGGCTTCAAGGAGTAATATAGGGAAGTGGAGAGACAAAATGGGCATGGGTTGGCCGAGACAAATGCTTTGGAAGTGTGGGTACGGAGGTAGAGGTGGGGGCTTTTATAAGAGGAGAGGAGGGGCACTCTTGGAAATTAAAGAAATGTTACTTTATATTAAAATGAGTTTCAGATTTAAAAAGACCCTAATTGATATAATTAGAGGTTAAGGTGATAAGGGTTCTATGTACACCAATACAATAGGTTTTGGACATGTGTATGTTATAGATTTTACATTATCATTTCATTTTATTTAAATCCTTTATTAATGAGGTAATCGTTGCATCATCATGATGTCATGAATAATTTAATTTATATAAAGTCTAAAAATTATAAAAAAAATTATATGATGTATTATATCTCTTTATCTTTCTAATTAATATTTATAATCAAAAATCTGACATGTATAACCTCATGTAAAAATTGTTTTAGTAAAACATTTCATGTTTGTGTCATTTTTACTTTTACATTAAATAAAAAGTTATTTATGTCATTTCCCAACCAAAGTGTCTCCATGGGGTCACCAAGATGAACCATGGATTTTATTTCTCTTCCATGACACATCTAATGAGGGTAGGACATGTGTCAAGCTCATCTCATATTATTAAAACATTATTTTTACCTTAAACTACACTAATTACCTCTAATCAGGATTAAAACATAAAAGTTACTATTCACCAAAAAATTATTTTAATCTCATTGAACAACATTTTATTTCATAATTACAAAGATGTATGTTGGATTTT
Source organism: Viscum album (assembly GCA_963277665.1). Lineage (NCBI taxonomy): Eukaryota > Viridiplantae > Streptophyta > Magnoliopsida > Santalales > Viscaceae > Viscum > Viscum album. The sequence continues at coordinate 1,092,346,274 of OY728155.1, forward strand.
TTAAATTCAAAACATAGAGGTGGTAAAATTTCATTTAAACGAAAAATCAGTTTTTTATGTACAACTTAGTGGTTTCACTATTCATCAAAAATTGAAGTTTTTCTGAAAAATACCAAAACTTCACCCCAAGCTATATTTGATATTCTGAAATCAAAAATGTTTTATATTTTAAAAAATTCAAAACATATAAGTTGAATTAATTAATTTAATAATTAATTCCTGCTGTCAGATCAAATATCGTGTTTTTTGTGAAACAATAAGTATAAAATGATTGACACTAGTTTAAGTCTAATTTCAAAGTGAAATTAATTCCAATGACCACTATTGTATTAAATGGTAAAAATATATTCTAATTTCACTTTAAAACTAATTAAAAAGATAATCTAATCATATAAATAAATTAGATTAAAAAGCAGTTTTGATGTAAAATGCAGTATTTTTCACTATTCATTAAAAAATGAACAATGTCAGAAAAATACCAAAAATTCAGACAAAGTAAATTTTGATGTCCCAATCATAAAAAATAAGATTATTTTTACAAAAATAGATTATAAAATTTTCAAAAGATAGATTTAAAAATGGTTTTCCATCAAAAGGCAGTAAAACAATCTTTTAAAAATATTAGTGTATTCCACACTTAAGAATGGATTTATTTTCATTTTAAGCCTCTAAAACACTATCTAATTCATTAATAGACATTGATAAAAAAATCTATTATTCATTACTTACTTGGTATTTTACACATAGTTTTTCATTATCTAATCATACTGGAAGTAAAAAGACACATATTTGTCTAAAATAATATATATGGTGGGATAACATGAAAAAAGATATTTTTTAGTATGTATCAGAATTCTTAGTTTGTAAGAAAGTTATGTCTGATAGACATAAGTCTAATGGGTAATTTCCACCATTACCCATAGAATAATGGAAATGGGAAGGCATAACCATGGGTTTATTTATTGTACCCCCCAAAACATCTAACATGAATAATTATATTTGGGTTGTAGTTGATCACATTATGAAATCATTATATTATATGGATATTAGAGTAGATTTATCTATTTTTCAGTATTCCTTGTTAATCATTATGAATTTTTTGATATTTCATGGAGTACCATTTTCAACCATATTGCATTGGGATCTAAGGTTTACCAAGAAGTTTTGGAGAAACCTTGAGTAGGATATGAATAAATAGATAGGTTTCAATATTACGTATCATCCTAATATAGATGGTTAGTCTGAGAGGTCCATCCCAACTCTATAATAAATTTTTATATCTTTCATATTTGGAGTTCAATGGTGGTCGGGATCATCAAATTCCTTTGTTATAATCATCATACAATAGCAGTTCTCACTCAAGCATTATAATGTTTCCGTATAAAAACCTATATGGAAGGACATGAATATCTAAAACATGTTTGTATACATTTATAGAAATAATTCTATTAGAAAGTTATCTACATATGGATATGGATGATAATGTTAAATATATTATAAAAAAAATAATGAGAACTCTGTCAAAAAAATACTTCCAATCATCAACAAAATATAGAATTCATAGTTGATAATAAAGTAAACCTATTAATATATATTTTGAAGAAGACCATGATATTTAGAAATTAGGGAAAAATGAGTTGAATATATATTAGTCCCTTCAAAATTATCGATCTTATCATGATCGAAACTTATAACTTTGAATATCCATTGAATATCTATCAAGTTCAAGGTGTGTTCTATTATCTATCTTGATGAAGTAGATAAAAAATACTTTAGATGTAATGATCTTAGACATTGTTTCACTAGTGTAAGATCTATGTAATGAGGAATAACTATCAGTCATTCTATATCGTAGAGATAAAGAGCTACACAATAAGATCGATCATCAGGTAAAAGTTTTCGTGAAAAATCATAAAATTTAGGAAGATATATAGGAACTTTAGGATGATATGAGGCATAATTTTCCACATTATTTTTTATCAGATTGACATAATATTTAGTGGGAAGTTTTTATAATTTCATAGAATTTTATAAGGACCCATCCATATAACGTTACTTAATATTGAATTAAATGATTAATTCCCATTGAGGATCTTTTTAGTTTTAGAGTTTTAGATAATTAGGAAATAACTATTACATCTCAATGATTACAAAGTGGACACATCTACTCAGTTTCCTTTTTGTTCACAAAATAAAAACGCTTGAACAAAAGATTCATGCATCATTCCATGTTCTAGACAGCACTACATTTCCATGATACTATCCTTGACCCTATTCCACTTTATGTTCTGTGGAAAACATTTCAAAATCATGGGATGAGCATAAAAATCTCAGAAAAGGATATAAAAATATGAAAATGAAACATTAGTCCATGGGTACATAAGAATCAATGGAAACATACTTTACTCGTAAAACAAATGTATTCAACATACCTTATGAAATCATAATATTTATGAATAACTCATTGAAATCATAAGACATAAAGGTAACTTGAGGCATTCATAACATTCTTACGTAGGGAGAAACCCTTATGGTTACATTTGGAATACCCACCACAGTATATTCCATAAATTTCTTCAAAGAAACCTCAGAGTTTAACTCCTTCACGTTACCCAATGCATTGGAGAGCTATCTCAGGATCATCCTCCCTTTTTTTATCACGGAACCACCCGAATTTATAAAAAATTCCCAAGAACCAAAACATAATCGTATCACATAAAACATGTATAAAGGAAACACAACATTTCCACATTTCAATCAAAGATTTCAATACAACACATTGATATAATCCAAACATTATCAAAACCATTTCAAATACCAAAATACATAAAAGATTATATGGTAATTATTATTCCTTATTTAAAAACATTATGGATTATTAATGTAGCCAACGATTAAATAATACTCGCTGCGGAAAGGTCATTGTCACCACATACGTAAAAAATTAACATACTTCTTGTCATTTAGAGAAATGATTCTTAGAGAAATGATTCCCTTTGAATGCAATGAAAATTCAAAATCGTTTTATACACCATATAAAATAATGTAGCGTATAAATCGAAGGAATCCTCAATAAAAGAAGATTGAGACGAAGTCCCTTATAAAGACGGTATCCTTAGATTAAGGATAAATCAATTACATACTTATGTGTGAAAAATAAATATACACCTAATATAAGTGGATATTAAGTGTAAAACAACCATATTAATTCACACATATTCATATAATGATATATTCAAGGAGTACTAGTTTAACCCAAAGAATTGAAATTGAGTTTATAAGTTCCCTTGAAAACATTCGACAGCCTAACGACGTCACTTTAAAATTCATAAAATGATTTGATGAGAGAGAAAATGGTATCAAATTACATGGACAAAAAATTTACATCAATAAGGTTATCTAATAACACATCCCAACATAACAAGTGTAAATTAAAAGACATAACAAAAGAAGCCTTTTAAAAAGAGGAGGGTGAAAGGTTCCCTTACCGATTTGGGTAACATTCAAAACGTACACCGCATGAAAGAAGGGTCATACAGTGAAGATGTAAATACCCATAAATTAATGTATATCACACAAAGAATACAATTATGGTAAGTACATACACTACACAAAAGGAAATAGTGGAAAATGTAGCATGAATCTCACGAGAATACAAAGTGAGATAAAAATCCCTTGCGAAAACTCGGTAGCCTAACGACGCCACATAAAACATCCAAAAAATGGATCGATGAGATCAAATAGGGTATCAAATCATATTAAAATAAACTATACAGTAATAGGAATATAAAATAACATCCCCCAACATATGAAAGTGGAGTTTAAAAGAAATGACATAAAATAGAGTACTTGAAAAGAAAGAGAGAGGTGGGATCTGTTACCTCAAGTCCAACTTGTGTTGTTCGTTTCTTTATATTCCTAAATAATAAACTAGAGTTAATTTCTACCTTCTTAAGACACTTTTTAAAGTTAATTATTCCTTTTATATCACTTATTACCATTTTTTGAACATTATGTAATTATTTATGATTATAACGGTCGTTTTGTCGATCATTGGTACTTGTGTCAAAAAATAAACTTCTTATAATTACAAATTGTTCATTTGGTAAAATATCCCTTATATCCAGAATTATATTCAGGATGTAGATATCACATATATCATATATATCCAGTATATACTTTCATTTATAATATTACATAAAATTTAATAGTATGAAATGAAATGCACCGTCCATAGAGACGGTAAGCCCTACGTATGCATGAAAGCTACATTCATTTCTATTTTGTATTTAATGGAATTAAAACTAAATGAGAGAGATATATATTATAATTCTAGTATAATATGTATGTTATATATATCACATTTGTTCATTAATTTATCTCTTTACACATTCCATGTATTGCATGAACGAGTCACATCACTTGAAGGGGTGGTAGTCCACACTTCCTCGAATGAAATTATTGCATTTGCACAACATGCAAAGCATAAAGGTGTGATTTTAAATGTAAAATACAGAATCAAAGAGATTAAAATAAATATAATCTATATCATAAATAATTATAGTGCCATCATAATGGCCACCATGACAGGTTGAAGGAGAAGATAGAACATTCATCGTTTCATGAGGCAGTAATTCACCATCCACGGAAACAATATGTTCTTTAACCATTAGATGGAGGTGTGTGAAAGTGTAGCTCGAATAATTCTCATAACTACATACTATTATATTTAATACACTGGTGTTATTACAAAAGAATGGTACAAAAAGTGTTTATGGTGTTGGAGAAGAAAAATAAAACAGAAGAACATAATAGAGAACATTACCATTAAATCGGGTAACTCATTTTGGTTTAAACCGAAAGGGTTTCTTGAAGAGATTCCTGCCTAAGGTAAGGATTCTAGGATGAAGATAGGGATATTTGGAGCTTATTTGAATAGATTATGGCTGAGCCAAATGGATTTAGAAGTCTGATAAATGGGTAGGAAGTGGGTCTTTTTATAAGGGAGAGGAGGGGCTCTTTTGGAAATCATGAAACTATTATTTTATTATAAAATGAAATTCTCCTTCTAAAGCTCCAAAAATCATTAAATTAGAATGTAAGGTGATCCATGTTCAAAAAGTAAATCATCCAATAATAATTGGACAACTGTTGGATATTATTTTAAAAATTATTTTTCTTATTTACTTAAATCATTCATTAATGACGTAAACATTGCATCATCATTGTGTCATAAATAATTTTTTATTTTTGATGTCTAAAAATTATAAAAAAAATTACCATGTTGTACGAAATATTTTATGATTTCTAATTAGTATTTATAGTAAAAAATATAACTTATATAACCTCATGTAATAATTTTTTTTAGAAAAGTAATACATGTTTGTGATATTTTTATTTTTACTTTAAATAAAAGTTATTAATGTCATTATCTTACACAAGTGGATCCATGGGGTCCCATAAATTGACCACTGAATTTTCTTGTTCGGACATGACTTATAATATAAGGTTAGAACATATGTCAAGATATTTTTATATGTTTACAATATCATTTTTTTCTTAAATTACACTAATTACCTCTAATCGCGGTTAACAAAACTCAAAATTTACTATTCACCAAAAAATTGTTTTAATCCCATTGAACTACAATTTAAATCCTAATGAAAACCATGTATTTCAGATTTTTGAAATTAAAATCACATAAGTTGTAATGTTTCGTTTAAATGAAAAATCAGTTTTTTACCTACCACTTAGTGGTTTCACTATTCATAAAAAATTGATGTTTTTTAGAAAAATACCAAAAATTCACCCTAAGATATATTTGATATTTCAAATTATAAATTATGGATATTTTAAAAAATTCAAAACATATAATTTTAATTAATTAATTTACAAATTAATTCCCATTGTCAAAACTAATAGCGTGTTTTAAGAAACAATATCTATAAAAAGATTGGCACTAGTTAATTCCAATTTCAAAGTGAAAATAATTCCAATGACCACCATTGGAATAAATGGTAAAAATATATTCTAATTTCACTTCAAAAACATTTCAAAATATTATCTATTCATATAAATAAATTAAATTAAAAATTGGTTTTGAATTAAAATACAACATTTTCACTAATTCATTAAAAATGGACTTTACCAAAAAAATAAAAACCTACACAAAGTAAATTTTGATATCCCGATTCTAAATAAGGATTTTATTTGGTCCAATATAACATAGAAAATTTTCAACAAGTGGATTTATAAAGGGTTCGCCATCAAAAGGCAGTTAATCGACCTTTTAAAGAATATTAGAATATTTACGCATAACATTGAATTCATTCTCATTTTAAGCCTCTAACATTTATTGGATAAAAGTAAATATATTTGACACACATATATAATCAAATTTTAGTTAGTTTTATTCATTCCCTCCATTACAACGTCTAGGAGTTAACTATCATTTGAAATAATATTATTTTATTATTAGAGTGCAACATATGATTTCCTAGAAACTCGTTGTTGCGTATTAGGTACGCCATCGAGCATAGAATTTCATTTAAATTAATATTAACATTTTATTCAAAAATATGGATAAATATAAAAATGTCATATTTATTTATTTACCTTGGGTGGTACATCCTTCACCCCTTTTGGGAATTGCATCCTCACAATTTTAAAAAAATTGGGCTTGGAAACTTCATTGAAAGTCCCACATCGGAAAAAGAGTCAGTAGAACTATCACTTTAAAAGAAATAAAGAGAAGTACAAAGGTCGCCTGAGTTAACCCATACTAGGATTCCATGTAGGAAAACATGGATATGGGAGAAAAAACAAAGGGTCATGTTCTGAGGAAGAGTGATTGAAAACATGTTTATGATAAAGTTAACCACCAGAAAATCACAAACATGTGATGGGTTAAACGGTATTTGATTCCCAACTAAGAAAATTTTGCACACAACATTTTAGTATTAAGTTACTTTTCATTGAGGAATTTATATATGAGCTTAACTAAATCATAAAGAAACATACTTAAATGTCATGTTTAATTTCAACGTTTACTAGATTTCTTACACAAACTCACATTTTCTCCATAAGACGAGTATTTAGGAAGACTTGTTCACATTAAGAGTACTCTAATGAACTTCTTGAGAATCACCTAATCCAAAAAAGAGAACTATTTATTTCCCATGTCTTTAGACCATAACCAAAACCAAAAACAAAAAGGTTTGTATAAGATCAGATAATACCCAAAAAGGACAATCCTTTAAAAAAACCTATTCTTAATCTCCAAATTTGTCAAACAATACCCAAAGATCAAAAAAGACCATTTAATAAACATCTATCACTAAAATTATTCAATGTAAACAAAAATAATATTGAAAACCAAATCCTTGAACTATTTAATCACATAGTCTTCCAAGATAACCCTTAAAATTTATCTCCAATCCTCAGTTACTCTTAAAGTCTCATTCTGAAAATTAATTAACTAAATCACATATCCTCCATGATAGGTTAATAATTTCCATATATATCCAAAAATAATCTTAATTTAGGTTCATAATTTAACCTCATGTTTTTCTCATGTCATTCATATTCCATCATAACATATAGAAACCCATAATTACCACAAAAGTAAGGATCATATAAACCCTAATGGATACCTTTATAATTATTACCTGAACATCCACATCAAATAGGATCTCTTGTACATGATGCATTAGAGAACTCACCAAGGTTCAATTGGTTGATCACGACTCCTAAGAGTTAGTTTAGAATAACCACGAGATTTATCATTTAATACCCCATTTCATCCAGTCTCTTAATCACAAAACCTCCATAGTTTCCTTAAAACACATTGAAATTTGGTCCCTACTAGATCCATCCATTTACTAAAACAAAAAATTGTCAGTGTGTGAATATCAAAAAAATCATAATGTACTAAAGAGGGAGATAAAGAGTAAGTTATAATTATCCAAGTTATCTAAAAATCATTCCAACATTCATAAATAACAATGACTATATCCAATATAATAACCATTGTGGTTATACACAACTTGTCACTTTTTCTTAAACGACACTCTAACATTTAATGTTATCTAGACCGACCTTTGATACCATGTATAAGGTCCCAGCCTTATAACATTTCTTAATATTGAATTAAATGATTAATTAAAATTGAGGATCTTTTCAGGATTAGAGTTTTAGACAATTAGGACATAACTAATACATCTCAATGATGACAATATAGACATATCTCCCCAGTTTCGTTTTATTTCACAAAATAAAAACGCTTGAACAAAAGAGTCATGTATAGTTCCATGTTCTAGATAGCACTACATTTCCTTCATTCCATCCTTGAAACGATTCCACTTTAAGTCTTGTGGAAAACATTTCAAAAAGATTTTATGAGCATAAAAAGCTAAGTAAAGGATATAAAAATATGTAAAGGAAACATTAGTCCATGGGTACATAAGAACCAATGAAAACATACTTTACTCATAAAACATAATCATTTAACATACCTCATGAAATCATTTGTTTTATAAATAACTCATAGAAATCATAATAAATAAAGGTATCTTGAGGCATTCATAAAATTCTTTCATAGGGAGCAACCCTCATTGTTACGTTTAGAATACCCACCACAAAATATTCCCTAAATCACTTCGGAGAAACTGTAGCGTTTAACTCCTTCACGTTACCCAATGCATGGGAGAGCTATCTCGGGATCACCCTCCCTTAGATTATCACGGAACCACCCGAATTCATAAACAATTCCCAGGAACCATAACATAATCGTATCACATAAAACATGTATAAAGAAAACATAACATTTCCTCATTTCAATCAAAGATATCAATACAACACATTGATATAATTCAAATATTATCAAAACCATTTTTAATACCAAAATACATAAAAGAGTATACAGTATTTAGTTTTCCTTTTTTCAAAACATTTCGGATTCTTAAGGAATCCAAAGATTAAATAATACTCGCGGCGGAATGCTCTTTGTCACCGCGTACGTAAATAATAAACATACTTCCTGTCATTTAGTAAAACGCTTCATAGAGTAAAGATTCCCTTTGAATGAAATGAAAATTCAATAGGTTTTAATACACCATATAAAATAATGTCGTGTATAAATCAAAGGAATCCTCAATTAAAGGAGATTGAGATGATGTCCCCTATAAAGACAATATCCTTAGATTAAGGATAAATCAATTACATAATTATGTGAGAAAAATAAAGATACACCCAATATACGTAGGTATTAAGTGTAAAACAACCAGATTCATTCACACATATTCATTGAATGATATATTCAAGGAGTACTAGTTTAACCCAAATAATTGAAATTGAGTTAAGAAGTTCCCTTGCAAAAATTCGGCAGCCTAACGACGTCACATTAAATTTCAGAAAATGATTTGATGAGAGGGAAAAAGGTATCTCATTACTTGGACATCATTTTAACATCAATAAGGATATATAAGAACATATCCAAACATAATATGTGTAAATTAAAATAAATAACAAAAGAATCATTTTAAAAATAGGAGGGTGAAAGGTTCCCTTACCGATTTGGGTAACTTTAAAAACGTACACCCCATGAAAGAAGGGTCATACAGTGAAGATGTAAATACACATAAATTAATTTATATCACAAAATGAATAGAATTATGGTATGTACATACACTACACTAAAAGAAATAGTGGAAAATGTAGCATGAATGTCATGGGAACACAATGTGAGATAAACATCCCTTGCGAAAACACGGCAGCCTAACGACGCCACATAAAACTTCCAACAAATGGATGGATGAGATAAAATAGGTTATATCATCATATTAACATTAAATATACAATAATATGAATATATAAGAACATCCCCCAACATAATAATGTGGAGTTTAAAAGAAATGACATAAAAGAGAGTACTTAAAAAGAGAGAGAGAGGTAGGATCCCTTACCTCAAGTCCGACTTGTCTACTTTGTTTCTTTATATTCATGAATAATTAAATAGATTTAATTTCTACCTGCTTATGAAACTTTTACAAGTTCGTTATTACTTTTATATCACTTATTACCATGTTATGAACAGTATGTAATTATTTATGTTTATAACGGCCGTTTTGTCGATCATTGGTACTTGAGTCAAGAAATAAACTTCTTATAATTACAAGTTGTTCATTTGGTAAAATATCCATTGTATCCAGAATTATGTTCATGATGTAGATATCATATATATCTTATATATCCAGTATATACTTTCATTTATAATATTACATAACATTTAAAGGTAAGAAATGAAATGCACCGCTTATTGAGACGGTAAGCCGTACGTACGCATGCAGACTACTTTCATTTCTATTTAATATTTAATGAAATTACAACTAAATGAGATATATATATATTATAATTCCAGTATAATATATATTTTATATAAGGCACATAAGTTCATTAATTTCATTCTTTACACATTCCATGTATTGCATGAAACGAGTCACATCACTTGAGGGGGCCTTAGTCCACACTTCCTCAAATAAAATTATTGCATTTGCACAACATGCAAAGCCTAAAGGTGCGTTTTTAAATGTAAAATACAGGAGCATAGAGAGGAAAATAAATATAATATATATCATAAATAAATATATTTCCATCTAAATGTCCACCATGAGAGGTGGTAGGAGAAGATAGAACAATCATTGTTTCGTGAGGCAGTAATTCTCCATCCACAGAAACAGTATGTTCTTTAAACATTAGACATAGGTGTGTGTAAGTGTAGCTAGAATACTTCTCATAAAAACATCATAGTATATTTAATATACTTGTTTCATTAAAAGTGAAAGGAATAAAAAGAGTTTAGAGGGTTGGAGAAGAAAAATAAAATAAAATATCATAAGATATAACATTACCTTTAAATCGGGTAAATCCTTTTGGTTTGAACCAAAATGGTTTCTTGAAGAGATTCCCGCCAAAGGTAAGGCTTATAGGATGAAGAGAGGGATATTTATCGCTTATTTTAGTATATTTTGGCCGAGACAAAGGTCTTCAGAAGTGTGAGAAATTGGTAGGAAGTGGGTCTTTTTATAATGGAAAGGAGGGGCTCTTTTGGAAATCTTGAAACTATTATTTTCTTATAAAATGAAATTCGGTTTCTAAAGCTCCATAAATAATTAATGTAGAAGATAAGGTGGTCCATGTAGGAAATAAAATCAACCAATAATAATTGGACAAGTGTTGGATATTATTTTAAACACTATTTTCTTATTTACTTAAATCATTCATTAATGACGTAAACACCACATCATCATTGTGTCATTAATAATTTTTTAATTTTGATGTATAAAAATTATAAAAAAATTACCATGTTGTAGGAAATATTTTAGTATTTCTAATGAGTATTTATATTAAAAAATATAACTTATATTACTTCATGTAAAAATTGTTTTAATAAAGAAATACATGTTTGTGATATTTATATTTTTACTTTAAATAAAAGGTATTAATGTCATTATCTTACCCAAGTGGCTCCATGGGGTCCCACAGATTAACCCATGGATTTTCTTGGTCAGCGATGAACTTTCCAATAAGGTTAGGTCATGTGTCAAGATATTTTTATATGTTTATAATATCATTTTTATCTTAAATTACACTAATTACCTCTAATCACGGTTAACAAAACTCAAAAGTTACTATTCACCAAAAAATTATTTTAATCCCATTGAACAACATTTTATATCCTAATGACAACCATGTATGTTGGATTCTTGAAATTCAAATCACATAATTTTTAAGGTTTCGTTTTAACGAAAAATCAATTTTTAACTACCATTTAGTGGTATCACTATTCATCAAAAATTGATGTTTTTGAGAAAAATACCAAAAACACACCCTAAGATATATTTGATATTCCGAATTAAAAAATGATTTATATTTTAAAAAATTGAAAACATATAAGTTTCATTAATTATTTTAATAATTAATTCCCGCTGTCAAAACTAATATCGTGTTTTTAAGAAACAATATCTATTAAAAAATTGACAGTAGTTTAAGTCCAATTTCAAAAAGAAATTCATTAAATGACCACCATTGTATTAAATGTTAAAAATATATTCTAATTTTACTTTAAAAAGAATTCAAAAGATGATCTAATCATATAAATAAATTATATTAAAAAGAGGTTTTGAATTAAAATACAAAATTTTTCACTAATTCATTAAAAATGGAATTTATCAAAAAAATAACAAAAACCTACACAAAGTAAATTTTGATATCCCGATTCTAAAGAAGGATTTTATTTGGTCCAATATAACACATAAAATTTTCAAAAGTGGATTTAAAAAGGGTTCACCATCCAAAGGCAGTTAATCAAAAATTTAATGAATATTAGAATATTTATGCTTAAAATTGGATTCATTCGCATTTTAAGCCTCTAACATTTATTGGATAAAAGTAAAAATATTTGAAAAACATATATAATCATTTTTTTAGTTAGTTCTATTAATTCTTGGCATTACAATGGCTAGGCGCTAACTATCATTTAATATAATATTATTTTATTATTGGAGGGCAACATAAAATTTCCAAGAAACTCGTTGTTGCGTATTGGGTTCGCCATCGAGCATAGCGTTCCATTTAAATTAATATTAACATTTTCTTCAAAAATATGGATAAATATAAAAATTTCTTATTTATTTATTTACCTAGGGTGGTACATCCTTCCCCCCTTTTGGGAATTGTGTCCTTACAATTTCAAAAATATTGGGCCCGGAAACATCATTGAATGTCCCACATCGGAAAAAGAGTCAGCAAAACTATCACCTTAAAAGAAAGAAAGAGAAGTACATAGGTCACTCGAGTTAACCCATACAAGAATTCCATGTAGGAAAACATGGATATAGAAGAAAAAAAGGGTCATGTTTAGGAGAAAGTTAACCACCATAAAATCACAAACATGTGATGTGTTAAACGATATTTGATTCCCCAGTAAGAAAAGTTAGCAGACAACATTTTAGTATTAAGTTACTTTTCATTGAAGAATTTATTTATGAGCTTAACTAAATCATAATGAAACAAACTTAATTGTCATGTTTACTTTCAAATTTTACTAGATTTCACACACAAACTCATATTTTCTCCAAAAGACGAGTATTTAGGAAGACTTGTTCACATTAAGAGTACTATAATCATCTTATTGAGAATCACGCAATCCAAGAAAGAGAACTATATATTTCTCATGTCTTTATACCTTAACCAAAACCAAAACCAAAAAGGCTAGTATAATATTAGATAATACCCAAAAAGTATAATCCTTTAAAAAATCAATTCTTAATCTCCAAAATTTGTCATACAATACCCAATGTTAAACAAAGACCATTCAATAAACGTCTATCCATAAAATTATTCTAAGTAAACAAAAATAAGATTGAATCGCAAATCTCTGAAGGATTTAATCACAAACTCTTCCAAGAAAACCCTTAACATTTAACTCCAATCATTAGTTACTCTTAAAGTCTCATACTGAAAAGTAATTAACCTAATCACATATCCTCCATGATAGGTTAATAATTTCCATAGAGAACCCAAAATCAACTTATTATAGATTCATAAGATCATCTAACTAATAAAATTAGTCAAACTAACCGGGGACATCATGTAGTCCAGTGGTAGGTGATAAATTTCACTTACACTTTTAGCTGTAGGTTCGATTCCTGCAGCTTCGTCCGACATGACAGGTTGTCACACGGTCTATGTGTTGTACTTTTTCCAAAACTACATAATTCTTATAACATTGCCCAATAAGTGATAAAATATTTAAAAATAAACATAACATATTTTAAATTCAAGTTTACCTCATTTCTTTCATATTCCATCATAACATATAGTAACCCATAATTACCACAAAAGTAAGAATCATATAAACCATAATGGTTACCTTTATAATTATCACCTAAACTTCCACATCGAGTTTATTCTCTCGTACTTGATGAATTAGAGAACTCACCATGGTTCAAGTGGTTGATTATGACTCCTGATTGTTGGTTTAGAATAACCACGAGATTTCTCATTGAATCCCCTATTTCATCCAGTCTCTTAATCAGAGAACCAACACAATTTCCTTCAAACCCATTGTCATTTTGGTGCCTTCTAGATCCGCCCATTTACTAAAACCAAAAAAATGTCAGTGTGAGTATATAGAAAAAAATCATCATGTACTAAAGAGGGAGATAAACACTAAGATATAATTATCCAAGTTATCTCAAACTAATTCCAACATTCATAAATAAAAATGACTCTATCTAATATAATAACCATTGTGGTTATACACAACTTGTCAGTTATGCATAAACAACACTCTAACCTATAAATTTATCTAAACTGACCTTTGATACCAACTATAAGGACCCAGTCTTATAACATTACTTAATATTGAATTAAATGAACAATTCACATTGAGGATATTTTCAGGTTTAATTTTTTAGAGAATTAGGATATAACTATTACATCTCAAATATTACATAGTTGACACATCTTTTCAGTTTCCAATTTTTTCAAAAATTAAAAACGCATGAACAAAAGAATCATGTATAGTTCCATGTTCTAGACAACACTACATTTCCTTGATTCCGTTCTTGACCCTATATCACCTTAATTCCTATGGAAAACATTTCAAAAACTTGGGATGAGCATAAAAAGCTCAGTAAAGTATATAAAAATATGGAAAGGAAACATTAGTCCATGGGTACATAAGAATAAATGAAAACATACTTAACTCATAAAACAGAAGCATTTAAAATACCTCATGACATCATAAGATTTATGAATTACTCATAGATATCATAAGACATAAATGTAACTTGAGGCATTAATAACATTCTTACGTTAGGATAAACACTCATGGTTACGTTTGGAATACCCACCACTGTATACTCCCTAAATCTCTTCAGTGAAACCTTAGCATTGAACTCATTCATGTTACCCAATGCATTGGAGAGCTATCTCAGGATCACCTACCCTTTTTTTATCATGGAACCACCCGAATTCATAAACAGTGCACAAGAACCATAACATAATCCTATCACATAAAAATGTATAAAGGAAACATAACATTTCCACATTTCAATCAAAGATATCAATACAACACACTGATATAAAAAAACATTATGAAAACAATTGTAAATACCAATATACATAAAAGATTACATGGTATTTATTTTTCCTATTTTTAAAAAATTATAGATTGTTAAGGAATCCAATGATTAACTAATACTCAGGGCGGAAAGGTCGTTGACGCCGTGTACATAAAAAATAAACATACTTCTTATCATTTAGTAAAATTCTTTGTAGAGAAAAGATTCTCTTTGAATGAAATAAAAATTCAAAAGAGTTTTATACACCATATAAAATAAAGTTGTGGATAAATCAAAGGAATCCACAATAAAAGGAGATTGAGATGAAGTCCCTTATAAAGACGGTATCCTTAGATTAAGGATAAATCAATTACATACTTATGTGTGAAAAATAAAGATACACCCAATATAAGTGGATATTAAGTGTAACATAACCAGTTTCATTCACACATATTCATATAATGATATATACAAGGAGTACTAGTTTAACCCAATGAATTTAAATTGATTTTAGAAGCTCCTTTGCAAAAATTCGACATCCTAACGACGTCACCTTAAAATTCATAAAATGATTTGATGAGGGAGAAAATGATATCTCATTACTTGGAAATAAAATTTATATCAATAAGGATATATAAGAACATTCCCCAACATAATAAGTATAAATTAAAAGGCATAACAAAATAAGTCTTCTAAAAAGAGGATGGTGAATGGTTCCCTTACCGATTTGGGTAGCTTTCGAAATGTACACCCCGTGAAAGAAGGGTCATACAATGAGGATTTAAATACCCATAAATTAATGTATATCACACAATGAATAATATTATGGCAATTAAATACACATCAAAAAATGAAATAGTGGAAAATTTATCATGAATCTCATGGGAACACAATGTGAGATAAAAATCCCTTGTGAAAACTCGGCAGCCTAACGACGCCATTTAAAACTTCCAATAAATGGATTGATGAGATCAAATAGGGTATCTCATCATATTGAACATAAAATATATTGTAATTGAAATATAAAAGAACATACCCCAATATAATAAAGAGGAGTTTAAAATAAATGACATAAAAGAGAGTACTTAAAAAGAAAGAGAGAGGTCGGATCCCTTACCTCAAGTCCGACTTGTCTTGTTCGTTTCTTTATATTTCTGAATAATAAACTAGAGTTAATTTCTACCTGCTTAAGAAAATTTTTCAAGTTCATTATTCCTTTAATATCACTTATTACCATTTTATGAACATTATGTAATTATTTAAGTTTATAACGGTCGTTTTGTCGATCATTGGTATTTGAGTCAAAAAATAAACTTCTTATAATTACATGTTGTTCATTTGGTAAAATATTCATTATATCCAAGAATTATATTCATGATTTTTATATCATATATATCATATATATCCCATATATACATGCATTTATAATATTACAAAACATTTAATGGTAAGAAATGAAATCCACCGTTCATGGAGACGGTAAACCGTACGTACGCATGAATGCTACTTTCATTTATATTTCACATTTAATGGAATTAAATCAAAATGAGATATTTATATATTATAATTCCAGTATAATATATATTTTATATATTCCACATAAGTTCATTAATTTCATTCTTTACTCATTCCATGTATTGCATGAACGAGTCACATCACTTGAGGTAGCGGTAGTCCACACTTCCTCAAATGAAATTATCACATTTGCACAACATGCAAAGCATAAAGGTGTGTTTTTAAATGTAAAATAACGAATCATAGAGAAGAAAATAAATATAATATATATCATAAATAAATATAGTTCCCCCATAATGGCCACCATAAGAGGTGGTAGGAGAATATAGAACAATCATCGTTTCGTGAGGCAGTAATTCGCCATCCACGGAAATAGATATGTTCTTTAACCATTAGACGATGGTGTGTATATGTATAGATCGAATAATTCTCATAAAAACATCCTAGTATATTTATGAAATTGGTTTCATTACAAAATAAAGTTATAAAAAGAGTTTAGGGGGTTGGAGAAGAAAAATAATTCAAAAGAACATAAGAGAGAACATTATTTTAAATTAGGTATCTCCTTTTAATTTGAACCAAAAGGGTTTCTTGAAGAGCTTCCTGCCTAAGGTAAGGCTTATAAGTTGAATAAAGGGATATTTGGAGCTTATTTGAGTAGAGTTTGGCTGAGAAAATGGTCTTTAGATGTGTGGGAAATGGGTAGGAAGTGGGTCTTTTTATAAGGGAGATGAGTGGCTCTTTTGGAAATCTTGAAACTATTATTTTATTATAAAATGAAATTCGGTTTCTAAAGCTCCAAAAATCATTGAAGTAGAAGATAAGGTGGTACATGTTCGAAATAAAATCATACAATAAGAATTGGACATTTTTTGGATATTATTTTAAACATTATTTCCTTATTTACTTAAATCATTCATTAATGACATAAACACTCTATCATCATTGTGTCATAAATACTTTTTTATTTTTGATGTCTAAAAATTATAAAAAAATTACCATGCTGTAGGAAATATTTTTATATTTCTAATGAGTATTTATAGTAAAAAATATAACTTATATAATCTCAAGTAAAAATTGTTTTAGTGAAACAATACATGTTTGTGATATTTTTAATTTTACTTTAAATAAAAGGTATTAATGTCATTATCTTACCCAAGTGGCTCCATGGGGTACCAAAAAGTGACCCATGGATTTTATTGGTCGTCCATGACCTATACATTAAGATTGGGACATGTTTCAAGATATTTTTATATGTTTATAATATCATTTTTATCGTAAATTATACTAATTACCTCTAATCGCGGTTAACAAAACTCAAAAGTTACTATTCACCCAAAAACTTATTTTAATCCCATTGAACCAAGTTTTAAATCCTTATGACAACCATGTATGTCAGATTTTTGAAATTAAAATCACATAAGCTGTAATGTTTTGTTTAAATGAAAAATCGGTTTTTTAACTACCACATAGTGGTTTCACTATTCATCAAAAATTGATGTTTTTCAGGAAAATACCAAAAATTCACCCTAAGCAAAAATTGATATTCTGAATTAAAAAATAATGGATATTTTACAAAATTCAAAACATATATGTTGCATTAATTAATTTAATAATTAATTTTCACTGTCAAAACAAATAGCGTGTTTTTAAGTAACAATTTCTATTAAAAGATTGACACTAGTATAAGTCAAATTTCAAAGTGAAATTAATTCCAATGATCACCATTAGAATAAATGGTAAAAATATATTATAATTTTACTTTAAAAAAAATTCAAAAAATGATCTAATCATATAAATAAATTATATTAAAAACAGGTTTTGAATTAAAATACAACATTTTTTCACTAATTCATTAAAATTGACTTTATCAATAAAAATAACAAAAACCTACACAATGTAAATTTTGATATCCCGATTCTAAAGAAGGATTTTATTTGGTCCAATATAACATATAAAATTTTCAACAAGTGTATTTAAAAAGGGTTCGCCATCAAAAGGCGGTTAATCTACCTTTTAAAGAATATTAGAATATTTACACTTAAAATTGGATTTATTATCATTTTAAGCCACTAACATTTATTAGATAAAAGTAAAAATATTTGGCATAAATATATAATCATTTTTTAGTTAGTTCTATTCATTCGTGCCATTATAACGTATAGGCATTAAATATCATTTAAAATAATATTATTTTATTATTAGAGTGCAATGTAAGATTTCCAAGAAACTCATTGTTGTGTATTGGGTATGCCATCGAGCATAGTGTTCCATTAAATTTAATATTAAAATTTTATTAAAAAATATTGATAAATATTAATATTTCTTATATCATTATTTACCTTGGGTGTTACAAATGTAACATCCCAAGATTTTATGACATATTTCATATTTAAATACATTTCATTGATATACTACGTTAAATGTAACACTGTGTATAAATGATCAATGAATAAAAATTTAAATATAATTTGGAAATTATATTTTTTTTCATAATTTCAATAGCATCATTGGTTTTAATTTTTAGATTTTTTGAAAATGTTTTATTTTTAGTAAATAATGATAAAATACTAAATTTTGTAAAACTATCACTTTTTAAAAGACTAATAGTTATTTAAATTTAATCCAAAATAACCTAATTCTACTCCCGATATGAATATTCTAATTAATTTCATTTTAATTGTCATTATACCTGATTTTGGTACAGGTTCATTTTTGGGCTATTTTTTTTCTAAAAACAATAATCGGTTGTTGTTTTAATTTATTACTTAAATTAATCACATCCACATATAAGAATTCAATATTGTTAAAATTAATTAAAAATTTATAATTCATAGTTTCAAATTTTGTAAATAGTACCATTTTAATTTTTTCATCATGAATTGTAACTTTGACAGATATATGTCACCCTAGTAAGTGTAAAATAATTAAAACATGGTTCAAACATTGGGATATGACATTAAAATTTATCTGAAACATTCTATTATCCTAGAGGATAAATTGTTTTTCCATTTTTATACATTTCTCAAAAATATGTCCACTTTTTTTCATTTTTCTTCAATTATAAACATTACATTACTTTAAGAAAATAATAAAAACAAAATATCACACACTTGAATTTAATCTATCTAATATTATACCACAAGGATCAAATGATTTTCTGTTAATTTTTAGATGCTAATTTCAAAGATAAATTAGTTTATTTATAATTAAAATTTAATTTTTATTTTCTAATGGCCTGTTAATTATGTTATTTGAGTTTCCAATACAAATAAATTATTTATTAAATTAATAGAAAAATAAACTATACGATTTTAAACATTTAAAATTCACTACAATGTGGATGAATTATTATTTTATAAGAATTTTATAATTTACTATATCATATTTTGGTTTTGTGAAATTATTATATCAACTTATATATTTTTCTTAATTCCTTTAATGTAAAATTTTATAAATAGTTTCATAAATTTTAGAAATGATTGTTTATGAAAATAATATATTGTTAATTTATTTTTAGGAAACATTTTCTTGGAATAAATAAGGGGGATAATATATGGTCTAAAATACCATCCCATGACAATTTATAATCTTCTAATCAATTTCTATTTTTAATTATAACCTTTTAATAATTAACAATTCATTACCACAGTAAAGGATAAAATTTGTTAACCATGGGGTTCATTCAAAAGATATGGTATGAAATGATATCTAAGCTGTTTAAAATTAGATTTGAGGATTATATTAAGACCATATACTCCTTATTTTAGAATATAATCCATTTTGGATCCATTTTATATGCGTTATACACATATTATTTTCTAATATTTCAAAAATGTCCAAATGTGTTCCACCCCCCAATTACTAATGGACACACCTTCTCTGTTTTATTCACACAAAATTGATCCATATATTTCATTAAAACCCCATATAAATATATTTTATTCTTACCTAAATATTTATTAGAGGTTATGGTATTATTTTAAGATCGTTCTAGTGGTCCTTAATAAGGGACCTAAAGGAAGTCTACTGATGTATATCAATTCATCTTTATGAACTATTCCAAGATTATTTCTTCTTCTACATCTAATAAATATATTTTACCCATAATAAAATAACAAATCCAGTACCATAAATATACTGAGATGTTATTATTATTATGGTAAAATTATTTTCCATCTCTTTATCGACTTATGAAAAGTGAAAATATCATTTGTGCATATATACCATTTACCGTCTCCACATAGTTGTGTAATTATTTTTTCAAAACCAATTTAATTGGATAGTTATAATGATTAAAATAATAATTATATATTATATTTAATAAATATATATTGCTTTGAAAATTTAATATATCATTTACTATCCTACTATCAAAACATTGGAAAATGATAATGTTTCCCATGCTTATGTGTAAACGACAACCTCCATTATGCAATGCAATTATTTTATTCATATAAAATTTAAATATCATTTAATAAATATAGATTTAATGAATACATATGATATAATAATTATTTTATGAAGTTGAATTATAATTTAACATTCTTTCTTTCCATCATCTGAAAAGTGAAAACAATGTTCATGCGTACATATATCCTACTATCAACCTAAAAGGTGTTATTAATTTTTCTATGTATACATTTTTTTAATTGAATTTGTATATAAGTAATGAATATATATTATATTCATATCATTACTGAAATTATTAATATTTAGAACCATAATTAAAATACAAGGACTGTAACCACTGACATGAATTCTTTTAAAAAATAAGTAGTTAACATCTGAAACAATGATAGTAATAAAGGGATGACAACAAATAATAGATAAGATGTTATAAATGGACAATATATGATATTATAAATATTGATATGGTTACATTATAAAATTATAATAAATATAAAATTATTATATAAGAGATTAAATGAACATACGAGTAAATTCAAACGTGAGGTATGGGATTTCATCTCAATTTTGACCACATTGAGACATAATTTTCATTATGACCCTATTTATTTTTATGTTGAGTATATACATAACCATTTATATATTAATAATTAATATATTTTTTTTTGATTATTATTAATGATTCAATTCATGTTTAGTCATTTAATTTGTTATAATTAATATTTACAAAATAGGTAATAAAATATAATACAATCTCGTTTTTTCGGAATTCTCTAATTTCTTTAAAATAATATTATAATTTATCAATAATAAACCCCATATACTTTCTTATTCTAAGAATATTTAAAAAATTTACATATTTATTATAAATTTTAAGCTTTTTGGTAGATAAATCATGAAAAATTATATTAAAAATAAAATCTAATATGATTTCTCTTACTGATCGAGTAAATTTTTATTCAATGTCCATATTTTTTTGAAATTGTTTTAAAAAAATTAATTTTAGTTACTCAAAATATTTATTAATGAAATTCGATGTTATCAATTATTTTTAAATTTTTTTAAAAAGTGTCCTTTTAATTTTTTCCAAATTTTTATATTTTTTATTCAAAAAATCTAATATAAATCTTTAACGTATACAACATTAATATATATTCCTATTACCAAATTTTTTTTATTCAATTTATCTTATTATTCATGTTTTAATTATTTTGAAAAGAATATTCTTTAATTAAATCTTATTCCAATTGTTTCCTTCCAATTTATTTATTTCTACAAGGGAAATTATTTTATTATAAAACTAATATGTCTGATGAATATATATTCATGTTTTGCCACTTATTAATTTTGTGATCATTAACATTATCTTAATATATTCACTTTTTTTTCTTTTCAGACAATAAATTTATCATAAATATAAATATGCATTATATCATGGACATTATAATTTTCTAAACCATTCACTATTTTTATATATGGTGTTTTACAATGAATTTCCTTTTTTTAACTTGAGAAATATTAATATTCTATATGATTTACTCAATAATGATATTAATTGATAAAGAATGCTATTTATGAATTAAATTTATCATTCAGTATATAAATAATTCAATGAACATGTAGTGACAGGTGGGACCCCATTAAAAATAGCCACGTGATGCGTCAACATGTCTCATGAGACAAACAATTGGCTAAAATTATTGAATGGGTTTTTGGTGTATACCTACCCATTTATTAAACTGTCATAGAACAATAATTTTACTATAATGGTATCATGATATCTGATATAATGACTTCCAATAATAATCATTTTATATATTTACAATTTTTTATTGTTATCTATGAGGATAACTCACTATATATATCCATGGATGAATTCCATGTTCAGGTTATTGGTTAAATGGAATGTGATTTCAGTTATTTACCTTATATATTAGTTATTCGTTATTAACTCATGATATCTTTGAATTTATGTAACACTTACTAAGCATCTGAGCTCAACCATTATTTTTTCCTTTCCCTCAGGTATGGAGAAGGATATTATTAATAATATCAGGGATGGAATAATGTTTCTTATGCTATGTATTTTATATTTCTAATGTAATATGGGAATAATATAAAAATTCATTTTAACAAGAGTACTAAAATATACAGTCCTTTAGTAAATTCTCACTTGTATCTTTTTTCAATGTAATATAGTAGACACCATCTCTGGTTTATTGTATTTGAGGTTTTGATAGCACTTTTTTGAAATATTTGGAAACAATTATGATATAATGTGTGTTTAATGGTTAGGTAGCTATAGTTGAAACATCCTCTTCAACCCCAGTTGTGAATATACAGTGTACTCAATGACCACTTATTACACTATGTATCCACCTCCTCTATAGAAGGGGAGAAATTTATTAATTATAGATGATTCATCCTAGATAATTATAGGGGAACCCCTCTACTGATCACCCTTGGAGTAACATAAAGTATATATTAAAAATTAATCACGAATGAATAAAGACTTTTGATCGAAAATGGATTCATCCTCTGGGAGGTTCCTGGGGTTAGTTAGTCACGATATAGAGTTTTCAAAATCACTGTGAAGATAATGAGAGATAAATGAAGAAGAATTAGAGAAATAGAGAAATAAATAGTTTAGGGAGATAAATTTTTTTTATTAAAACTATGTAACAAGAGACTATAATAGAAGAAAAATAAAACACGGAATAAAAATAATCTAAAAGTAGTAGAACATATAGTATTATCCCCCTAATGTCTGTAATTAAATTCATTTTATAAAAAAACTATTCCATTTTTATTCATCCAATAAAACTTTCATTAGATCCTTTATTCTTTTATAATATTTAATTACAATTTTTTTTTGATCTTCCATAATATTCACGATCTAGTTCTCCCTAAAAATCAATAGATCCCCTCTTTACCGTTGATCAAAATATTAAGAACATTAAAATCTTTGTGGCGAAATATAATTTATGTCTTCAATGATAATGTGGAATCTCATATCCTCATCTTGACTATGGTGTTCACAGGATCCTCATTTCCATATTTTTTCTCCTTTTGAAAATTCTCAAAATTATGTAAAGTAAATTATCCTATATGAGGAAACACCCTATGCATGAAAATAATTTCCTACAAATTGAAGAAATATCCAATGTGTAGAATAAATTTCCAACATCTGACCAAAATATTTTCCACATAAAAAAAATCCTCTGATGCATATAGAATATTTCTTATATACATATTATAAATTTATATGATATTTGAATTTTTTTTCTTTGAATATATTTAGATAACTAATAGCATAAAACAACCTCAAAATATCCTATGGACTATTGACATATCATTAATTTATGGTAATTTTCATACATTTAGATGAACTCAATTTTAGGTAGAAATATTTTTATACACATAGATGAATTCTATTACACACCGATAATTCCCCATTTCATAACCAAATGTCTCATAAAGGTGCTATGTGACTACTGCCTTAGGTATTTTTCTAACTCTAGCAAGTATTTAAAAGATTTTTTCACTCGTAAAAAATAGGAATTGACACATAATTAGGTGAAAATTTAGACATAAACTATCTGGAATGTCACATACGCATGGTTCCCATTTCTATTTCTAGACGTCAGACATGTAATCCATGAGTAATATAATTATGTAAAAGATTTCCCATATTATTATAGATTTTTTTAAAAAAACAATGTTGGTAGACTTTTTATAAGTTTATTATTATATTCAATATTAATTCATGTATTTTACAATTAATTTCAAAAATGAAAAATAAACTAAAATCAAGTTTATAACTATTTAATAATTCAATTCTAGATTAATCCTAATACTAAAAAATTTGATATTTTTATAAGAATTAAATAAAATTGTGGGATTAAAATCATGAAAATAAAATTTTAATGTATTATAATATTGGATCTATAAATCAACAAAATATCCACCCACAAACATCTCATGGAAGAAGGTAACCCAATTTCTAGTAAAATTTGTGAGCACTAATTTTGTTTTGATGAATAATGTAGAAAAAACTAAAACAAATTAGAAATGTGCAGATAAAAAATGCGGATAAATTCACTACATCATCAATGGTGAATATATTCATGTTCAAAATGATAATATCCTCATTGAATACTCAAAATAGTAGTGTAACTATTTAAAAACAACATGGTACTCAATCTGGAAAAATTATATGTACATCAAAAAAGGAGAGGTTTGCAATCCATTTTTGTTGCTAGTAATGCATTAAAAACATTATCATTGATAATTTTAATAATATGTCAACATGTTCATGGCATATATTTATTGGAGTTTGGGGAATTATAATTAAATTTTAGTCTAAATGTTTTTATGAAAATAAGTTTCCATAGAATAATAGGAACTTGTATTGTTAAAATATATTTAGTTTTTTAATTAATTCTATGATTTTTGTAACATAAATGAAAAATTTTATAAAGGGTGTTTTTTATATCTATTCAACACAATTCTAAAGTTGATGTGATCAAAATTCCGTACAATCAATGTTTGAAACAATGAAAAACTGACAAGTTTTCATTGCAATAAAATTAGAAGATAAGTGATGAAATAACTACACCAAATATTTAAATGATGAAGGATTTGGAGGATATAACATCAGAGAAGATAAGACACTTGTATTTTAGTAAGAAATTCCACACCATAGACCACTGAAAAATGTAAATGAATATCAAGTTAAAATATAGAACGTTTCAGTAAAAAAAGGGAATCAATTCTAGAGAGTGATGTATATGTTGGTTTAGTTATTGTGGTCCATGATAAAGAATAAAAATATAATGGGATAGTTCCAAAAAATGTATACTGAAGGCTAAAGAT
Source organism: Viscum album (assembly GCA_963277665.1). Classification (NCBI taxonomy): domain Eukaryota; kingdom Viridiplantae; phylum Streptophyta; class Magnoliopsida; order Santalales; family Viscaceae; genus Viscum; species Viscum album. The sequence continues at coordinate 1,092,372,199 of OY728155.1, forward strand.
GATGTGTAAGGAAGGTGAAAATAATTAGTATATATATTTATTAAATATATATACCAGTTTCATGGATAATAAAATTTATTAAAACATAACATTAAATCAACCATAACTTGTGATATTAATGATTATGTATTTATAAATTATTCCTAAAACATAAATAAGGATTAACATGTGAAAAATGTATTTTTAACAATATTGTTAACCTTGTTTTTAGTGGTTTTGATGAAAAACCAAGATGATAATATATATTAATCATTTCTTACTAATGTTGATATTCCTATTTCATCTAAAAATTAAGGTCAAATTAAAAATAATCCCATTATTCTCAAAAAATCTCCTATTTATAAAATCAATGATTATGAAAGCATGGAGAGGTCCACACATTTTAGAGATTCATTGAAAGAAGTTTCCATGTTAAGCGAAAACTCTCAGCAGTACTTCCATTAATAATTAATTGATGGAATCCAACCTTATTCGCATATTTTGATGCTTGTGAATCATATAATACTGGATTGAAGTTATATTATTAAATTAATAAATAAATAACTGTCATTCATAATTGGTATCTGGTTATCTTCTAGAAATACATCATTTGATATATTTCAATTGGCATCATAAACACAAATTAGTATCAAAATACTTAAATAAAATTTCTGAAAAAATAGAGAACCCTTGTGAGGTATGTATATTATCCCCTGAGGAGGAGCTATAAAAGAGTTACATGTTTTTAGAGATTCATCATCCTATGCTAAATCATTATTTTTTATGAGACATGAAAAACATAATGTTTATTTTATGATTTTCATTCTAATATTATTTTTTGGACCCATATTAAATATGGTTATCAAGGGTGTTATTATCTAAATAAATTTGAGGAGAAGAATACTTTCACTTATAAAATTCTGATTCATTTTACGATGTTTAGTGAAGGTTTAAATATGTTTTTGAAAATGTGCTTTCTCATCCCCAAAATTAGTATATTTTAGATTCGGTATCACATTATGATTTTTTATGGGATGATATGTGGTCTAAATTAAAGACTAGTTTTATTACCCCAGTTTATCCCAATTAAAAATTGATTTATTTAATTTATGAAACATTTGTAACAAAAAGGTTGTATCACCATTCTCTCAAGGAATTTTACATTACTCCCAAAATGAGGCGAGAACATTGGAAGATAAAAAAAGGTTAGAAGATATTACTTTGAGATGATAAGAGCACAAATTAGAATTATAGAAATTAATAATGGGAAGATTCAAGATTTTGATCTTAACCAACTGATTCAATCAGGGGGAAAAGAAATTTATTCTTTTTTATTTATTTTCAGTAAGGGATAGATAAAGAGTGACCTACAAAAGAAATATTAATATGCATCAATGGTCATTGAAATTTCAAATTTAAATATATAAAAAATGGGGATATTGAAGTGGACATTGGTTTGTGATTATGTTTATTGTCAAAGAGTATGAAAATAGATATCATTGAGAAATAGGGTGATGGATTCAGTAACCAACTAAAGCAGATGAAAGAGATTCACACATCTTGATATGAAAAATATGTAGAGGTGATCCTATATTGAATAGCCGACATGACCTATTATTAATAATAACTACTATACATTATTATTATTATAATATTTGATAAGTCAAATGGAAGTATGTATTTGTGTGAAAGTAATTTCTACTAAAATAAAAAAATGGAAGAAAAGAAATTTTTTGAAACATGGTCCTAGAAAAATATTTATATTTCTAATTAAAAAGATGAAAAGAGGTTCAAATTTTATAGGATACATGGAATGAAGAGAAACCATCATAAAATTAATTATCATGTTGGTTACTAAATACATGGTTTAATATAACTTATATTATGGTGTGAGAAATCCTAAAGTTGTTTTGAAGAATCCCTAAACATAATAAATTTTGTCTGGAAATGCATAAGGTCGAGGAAGATCATGTATAAGGTTTAAATAAGATTCCTCTACGGTTAAAATAGAAAATTCACAAGGTTTGTAAAACTAGAGGCCGTAAGGTCCATTTTTAGGTGACCTAATATAAACATGACATAAATAATAAAATAATCTCATTATGTAAATAATATATCTCACTACATTTATACAAACGATGGACCGAAATGTTTATTGACTTTGCCATTATTTATAGAAACATTTTATTTTAAAAAAAATATGTAGACTTATCCACTATCATTATTTTCATGTCCATTTTCTAGATATATCACATGGTATAATCATATTGATAAAACAGGGATATGAAACATAATAAATAGGTGATATTAGATTCTTAGTAAGGGTATAACGTAACATAACATGAGCGGGAAGAAAATATTATAATAATTGATCCAAGACCATATCTGATAATAATAAAACATGTTCAAATAACATAATATCCAAAAAAGTTCATTAATGAATGATATATTATATGAAATTGCTAAAAACATATCTATATTTTCATATAACATGTTTCATGACATTGATTTGAAAATTATTTCATAAATAAGACATAATATTGAAAACATGGAATTTCATAGAAATGAAACACATCTTTAAAATTTTTCATAACACAAGGAAGAACATGTAAATGTGTCATAACATAATAAAAACATGAAACTATGGAACAACTATAAAAATGATAAAACTCGTGTGGGAAAACTCATTATGTTAACCCTTTTGTGAATAACACATTATGTTCACACTTGAAAATGTGAGAAAACCCATCATGCACACAACTATGTGAACAAACTAATTATATCTATGATGAATTATCTCAATAGATAAAAACAAAAACTAATTATTTTTAATGAGATATAGGATGATCCCACCCATCAACATCAATACATATGTGTGCCACTTAAATTCAATCATCGTCATATCTTATATATCACAAGGAAAATAGAATAATTTTCTTAATCACCTAAAAAAACATATAAAAAAGAAATCATTGGATATCAAAATATAATTTCTATAATTATTCATAAAATAATAAAATATAGTGGATGATCAAAACCCCACTTCATGAGAGAAAATGGTTGGATAAAAAATTGAAGGGAACATACAAAATTGTATAGAAAACCTTATAAACATTATTATTGTAAGAAACCATATCTTATTTTCAGGAATGTTTTCTTTCTTCTAGTCGTTCATGAGAAAAAGGGGTTTCTATGGATATTTTCAAAGTACACAACATGTACATTATGATTACACACTATGTGTCGGGCGTGTAATGGCCACGCACATGGCCATGTGGGGGTGACCGAGATGCCTTTTAAAGTAGAGTAAGGAAACAGAAAGTACACACCGTGTACTCCAAAAGTACACGCCGTGTATTTTTTTTCATTAAACTCACTGGGGTCGCGTCGGACGGACATAACACCATACTTCTTGGTTTCGTTCATCTGAGCAAACATGTATTGCCGCGAACTTCCTCTGAGCCCTCAAGCCTCCATCTATTCTCCGATTCAACCACCGTCGATTGTGTTGGGATTGCCTCAATAAGATCATCCTTCTTCTAGAGCATCGTTTCATGATTATTCTTATTTTCGGACTTATCTTTAGTTGAACGTTTTGAGTCTTTTTGTAGATCTTTGGTGTTATTGGGCGATTCAAGGCTTGAGGTTCACGTATAAAAATCTCCAAACACCAAGGTAGGTGGTTTGTGCCATTCCGCTAAATTTCATTGAGTTATATTTTCAATTTTTCCCAATACCCATGAACAGGGTATTGCATGTTTTCCATTTTAGCCATATTTTTTTCTTTCTATGATTTTATTATTGAGTAGAGGTTAATTGACTGTGAATAGGGTTAACTGTTGTGCTTTGGATGTGTTTTCCAAGGCATGTTTTTCCTTTTTTGACCATTGGGTCTAGATTTCATGTTCGGATGTTTTTTGGTTTCCCATGCCTAGTTGTAGGATGGTGTGATAGTTCCTCTAAAATACTGAGATGTTATATACTGATATAGAAGAAGTTCTTGAGGTTTACCTTGGCCGATATGCGATGCTATACTTTATTCACTTACATAGGTTCGTGATAACCTGGTGTAATAGGCTATTGGGAGAATGGACTTAACGGCTTCCCCATAGGGTCTTATAATTTTTACAATGCAAGAGTACATGGGGAATTGACGTTTAGTGCTTCCTCAGAGATTCTATAGTTCCTCAATGTGGGATATAGAGGGAATGTGACATAAGTTCTTCCCTAGAGATCATTTAGTACTAATACGAGACTACACGAGGAATTGATGGTGAGTGCTTCCTCGTAGAGTCTATACATTAGTTGAACCAAAGGGGTGATACTGCATGTGCTTCCGATAGGTTTTCTTGTTCTTATTAGGTAGAACCAGAGGGGATAAGCTTTGAGTACTTACCATAGGGTTTCATGTCTGTTATTATCTGTTTTGATTAGCAGTTTCTTGATATTTAAAACTGTATACTGTTTTCTGCTGAGTACTTCCTTGTTTACTTCTTTCTGTACTTTTACCTTCCATATATTCACTTACTATTAGACACTGATCTTGTGGTGGTTCCCCTCTGGTATTTATTCTCACACTTTGTTTGGGTCATTCAGTTGGTCCCAAAAACATTATATTGTTTTAGGTACAGATAAGGGCAAGCACCCTTTTACATCAGGTACGTGATTTGCTGTGGAGGGGGATAACATGGGACCAAACTGAGGCTTGCGATGCTGATGAGCAGTTATCTATTTTCTTTTGTACGTTTATTTAGCACAATTTTTTATTCCATAATTTTTATTTGTTTGGGTAATTTCCAAGACATATGTATCATGCATCATTTATGTATTTTCTCATATTTATTCATTCATTCTTCTATTGTTTAGTATTGTTGTCTTTTATAATGCATATGTTATTGTATATCAGTTTTACTTCCACTTTTCACTCTAGAAATGAGGGAATAGTTTCCCCACTATCACACCCAAAGCCCTCGCTGCTAGTCGGCATCCACTGGCATTTGAGGAAATGAACTTGAGGCTATATGACCAACCGGGTGCGGGGAGTGTCTGAGTGGCTTTCGGAACTGGGACATTTCAAAGTGGTATCATAGGATTATTTTCTATTGACATACTATTTAGAGCCTTTATCTAGGGATAGGAAGGAATATGTACACAGTAATAAGTTGTACCTGAGAGTAGCTAACTTCCATACAGAGAAAAGACAATTTACCATGTTAATGAAAATTTTCTGGTTTTGTAATTTTACGATTGATCATATTTTTCCGTTGAGTGAATCACATGTATCATGCTGTTATTGTTGATGTTATTGTGGTTCTATTTCCATAAATACCTGATGAGATGAGGGTACACCATCTCATGCATCATATACTCACTTGAAAGAAATAACATGTCATGCATTTATCAATTCCATTTAAGATGCATTAGAAATTGCATGTTGTTGTGAATGATTTTTTGTATAATATGCATGTTGTTGTGATAGTTTCCTTGAAAAAAATATCTACTATTTTATAGGTTATTGGTTGTATAATTCCTTGTTTGGGTGAACAAAAAGCTTTGGTTTTTGAGGTGACATGGGACCTCATGGACCATAATTTTTTTGATCATCAATTGGTTTATCTTCCTTATAACTTGTATAAGATGAAAAATTTTGTTTCTCGGGGAGTATGGACCCTCACAGACCGGAATTTGGCAATTTAAATTTTCATTTAACAGTTTTTCATTGTTATGGAGTAGTTTCTGAGGTTAACATTCTAGAAAAACTCTGAATACATAGTGTGTATTGATGAATACACACCATGTGTTCTTCTGTTCTGGAAGAAACTATTTTTCTTATATACACATCGTGTACCGTATATACATGTTGTGTAGTCTCTATCAATGATGTATGCCTTGTGGGAAGAGACACAAGATAGGGATATTTTTTTGGGACCACACCATGTGCTGGTTGTGCACGTCGTTTGTTGTTGATCCTATGTTTCCACGTGTGACTAACAACACGAATGGATAAATATTATGTTATACACACCGTGTCTAGTTTAAATAGGCCATGTAGAGTAATCATGGAATTCGGCCTTGTAACTAACAACACGAGTCTGCGAAATTATTCGGGTACACACCATGTCCACAAGGAACACACCATGTAGGGTGATCCGTTTATCTGACCGTGTCACTAACTACACGGGATAGAGGAGCTTCACTACTGGAAAATAGGGCTATACCCATGGGTTTGAAAACAAACTATGGGTATAGGGATAATATGTGAACCTATACCCACGTTTGTGAAAAAACCCATGGGTATAGTTTTTTTTAAGACCTATATCCACAGTTTTGGAGAAAACTGTGCGTATAGGGTATTTTTCGAAGACATATACCGAATTTTCATCTAAACCATGGGTATTGGGATTTTTTTTGAAGACATATACCCACGGTTCTGCAGAACTGTACGTATAGATTTACCGCATTATGGAGGGGAATGAAAATTAGGCGGGACAGAAAATATTAGTCAGGAAGACATTTATTCATGGTTTAGATTAATATATTTACGTGAATATAATTATATAATTTCCAAAATTTAGTATCTCAGTTGGTAAACCGTTCTCTGCATCACTTCTAGGCCGTGTGTTCGACTTCTTCTTTTCACAATTTTGAAAATGAAGATCATATTAATATATATACCTAGATTTATGTATATATATCAAAAGAAAATGATAGCTCAGTTGGTCCTTCGGTGAGGCACGGATGTGATGCGCTTTGTAGACACTGGTTCGAATCCCTCTGGCAGCATTATTTGAGTTTAAATACATCACTAGTTCATATTAATATATATGTGTAGATATATGTATATATAACAGTTAAATATTATAGCTCAGTTGGTCCCTTGGCGGGGCACGCCTGTGAGACATAGCGTGAGGTGCAGGTTCAATTCCCCACAGTGCTTGTTTTTTGAATTTAAATTCCCCATGGTTTGAAAACCTTGGGGTCTTTTGTATGCCACGCTGGAACAGCGGTGTGCCACATTTGACTCCCCTATACCTATCATTCTCCAAAACCAAGGGTATAGGTTGAGACCCGTATACAGACGCCTTTCCATCCCACAGTTCCCAAAATCATGGGTATAGGCTATACCAACGGTTTTGGGTGCTATACCCTCAGTTTTGAACAATGGGTATAGGTCATTTTTCTAGCAGTGCTTGTCTTGAACACGCCATGTCTAGAACATACATTCCTTGAAGTCTAATTTTAGGAGAGCCATGTTTTATAGTCGTGTAGAATAACTCGACCAGGGGAAGAGGATTCATGTACATTCCGTTTGTTAGGTGAACACTCCAAGTGTATTGGGAGATACATAACCAGTTGTGGTAGGAGTACATGCCCATGTGAATGGCTTAAGGGAACACGCCGTGTTGAGATTATACATGCCGTGTTGAGATTATACATGCCTTATGGTCTTGTTTTGGAAAAAATGAATACTCTCTTTCTCATGATCCCTTCTTACACTTCTAGTTTCCTCAGTTTTAGATTCTTCTCTTTTCGATAAAGGTGCTTCCCATAGCTTTATATCTGTTGCTGTTGTGGAGATCCTTAGGCTTTGTATCTTTTCTTTTATTGATATCTTGACACTAGGCACTCCTTTGGTGACTAAAACAATTCCCCCCCTGGTGTGTCTCACTGGCGACCTGGCCGGAGGTGACATTGGGATTCACAAAGGCTCACATCTCGAGTTCGATGCAGATAGGAACGTGACGCGTCTGATCGGCGACGTAGCAATCGAGTGACCTCAGTTTTCGAGGTCGGCACGTGATATTCCGCATGTCGGGGCTCGTGGCTCAAGGTGATGATGGAGGTGGAGCGGCAATTTGAAATTTGAATTTGAAGTTGAATGTTTTAAGCTTGGATTTTGAGGTTCGGCGGTGACCTGTTTTGAATCTTGAATTGTGGTTTGTTATTCGGATGTGATGATGTAGTTTAAAGACTGTATGGGTACCAGTAACCCCTTAAACCGGCTTCAGAAAATGAAAAAAAAATGATTTCTGGCATTACATCCTAGAGATGACAAGATATGACATATTTCTCAGAATGGACTAGTTAGTTCCCTAATAGGTATCTGTCGATTGATATCGCTGTAGGTTGAGTTTCTCATCACCAGAGGGGGCATTGTTTCTTCATATGGGCGAATGGGATGTCCGTGCAAGAAGAGAGGGACCAGAGAATCATGGGTTAGGAGGAGTTATATCCCAAATTGCTATCCAATATCTGGATGATCACGAGACTTCACAGTTAGTCCTTCCTCCAGTGGTGAATCGATTTAGAGTTGTATTTCCAGAGAACTACTCAAGTTTATCACCGGAGCGTGAGGTATATTTTCTATTGATCTTGTCCTAAGAGTGGAACCGGTGTCCTTTCCTCCTTACAAAATGGATACACCAAAGTTATATGTTCTTTAGAAGCTGTTGGAGGAGTTGAAGGCAAAGGGTATCATCCAACCTATACATCTCTTTTTGGTTCGCATATCCTATTAGCGATGAAGGAAAACAACAACCTCAGACTTTTTGTGGATTATTGGAGTTTTATCTAGTTGACGGTCAAGAACAGATATACCTTGTAGATGATTTATGATATCTTTGATCAGCATCGAGGAGCCCGGGTGTTTCCAAAGATTGACATGAGATCAGGTTAATATTAGTTTCTTGTTAGACAATCAGATATACCTCTTACAACCTTCCAGAGTAGGTAAGCCCTATACGAGTATGTGGTTATGCCATTTGGTCTTACGAACATGCCTGTAGTTTTCATAGATTTGATGAAAAGAGTGTTCCATCCCTACTTGGATTCTTTCATGGTTGTCTTCGTGGATGAAATAATGGTGTACTCCCACACTCGACATGACCATGATACCCATCATGAGATAATATTGGGTACACTGAGAGAGCATCAGTTATATATTAAGCTCTCAAAGTGCCACTTTTGTATGCATCAGAGTCAATATTTGGGTCATGTCATCTCAGAGACAACACTGTTAGTAAACCAAGAGAAAGTGAGAGCAGTAGTTTCCTGAGAGAAGTCGAAGAACATCATTGAGGTGCGGTGTTTTCTATGGATGGCTGGATACTATAGACGTTTCATAAAGGACTTTTCTTGCATAGTATCACCACTAAAGAGTCTGACTGAGAAGGGTGCAATGTACTTGTGGTCATATTCTTGTGATTCATCCTTTCAGGATCTCAAAGGGAGGTTGAATTCAACACCAATACTAATATTTCTATAGTTGGGAAAGATCTATACCTTTTACTGTGATGCTTCAGGTATCGTGCTAGGAGTTATGCATATGCATATAGAAAGATTCATTGCGTACGGTTCTCGGCAGTTGAAGCCACATGAGAAGAATTGCCTGATGCACGATATGGAGTTGGTTTCCATTGTTCATGCTTTACGCTGTTGGAGAAATTATATTCTATGGGAGAGTTGTTTGGTTTTCTCTAACAACAAGTCTCTCAAGTACTTCTTCAATTAGTTGGATTTGAATTTGAGGTAGTAAAGGTGGGTTGAGTCCTTTAGTATTTTCACTTTGAGCTTGGCAACATGCCTGGGAAAGGCAATGCAATGACTGATGCGTTGAGTAGAAAGACATAAATGTAAGTAGTTCAATATTCCAGTAGTGAGTGGTTGCTAATGGCTTTGTTCTCTGAGATGCTTTTGGAGGTGCACGACAGACATGGGTAGACATTTCTATCTTCTATAACTATTACCTATACTCTTCTTGATCTAGTGTGAATAAAGTTGTTATTATATTTTGAAGGATTATTCCTAAGGGAGAGTGTGTCAGGAGAGGACCATATTCCTAGATGGACAATAGGTGGGGATGAGAATGTGCATTTCCAGGGACATGTATGGATGCCAGAAGACATACACGAGGAGAAAATGTTGGAATTTCATTCCTTTTTCTGGGAAGTTCATCCTGGAAACACCAATATGTGTCGTGGTCTAGCCCGTTAGTATTGGTTTCCATGTATGAAAAGGGTTGTTGCATGATTCATCATGATTTTTTCCACCTGTTAGTAGGTGAAGATGGCACATTAGTGACCAGCAAGGCTTTTGCAGTAGTTACCCATTCCCGAGTGGAAGTTGAATGAGTCCGCGATGGATTTCATTATAGGTTTACAGAGGTCACCCTGAGGGAATGATGCAGTTTGTGTTGTCATTGAGAGACTCAATAAGGTTGCTCACTTCTTGACGATCAAGGATATCTTCAGTGTTGACGAGTTGGGAAGGTTGTACATATGAGAGATTCTCAATCTACATGGATTTCCACACTCCATTGTTTCATTTAGTGATGCATGTTTTACATCTTAGTTCTGGAAGGGGCTTTAATAGGTGTTGGATATACAGAGACTTTTGAGTAAAACCTACCACCCTCAGACAGATGACCTGTCCAAGCATACAATATAGGTGCTCTAGGACATGCTCTGAGCATGCATCCTGTATTTTAGTGGTCATTGGGAGGAGCACATACCTCTTCTGGAGTTAGCCTACAACAAATGTTTTCAAGATGATTTCCATATGGAACTTTATGGAGCTTTGTACAGTAGGACATGCCGATCACTGTATTGTTGGTTGGTGCCAGGAGAGGCTTCTATGCTGGGACATTGTCTTGTCCAAGAGACCACAAAGCAGATAGAGTTGATTCGGAAGTGGATGGCTAATAAAAATTCTAGACAGAAGTCTTATGCTGATCAATAGAGATGACCCCTAGAGTTTGTGTTTGGGGATCATGTTTTCTAATGTTTCACGCTAAGGTTGGGACAAAATAGGATTAGAGGACAGTGTATGCTTTCACTGAGGTACGTCGGGCTGTTTGAGGTTTTGGAAGGTGTTGGGCTTGTTCCCTATCTGTTGCGGTTACCTCAGAGGAACCAGGCTATGCATGATATCTTCCACGTTTCTCAACTTCGATGTTACTTCTCAGATGCATCTCATGCTTTCCAACTCGAGGAGGTTGAGTTGGAAGTGGATGAATCTTTGAGGAGCATCCAATCTGCATTATCGATCACAGTATAGTGTTTCTACGTGGTTTCATTGTTCCTCTACTATGAGTGTTATGTCAGTATATGCGAGTACAAGATGAGACTTGGGAGAGGGAGGCAGATGTATGAGCATAGTGGCCAGAGCAGTCCAGGGTTTCATCTTCAACATTGCCTTTAGAGGGAAATTCAATGATGAATTTCATTAAGGGGGGAAGTTTGTAAGAACCTAAATCTTCTTTTCAGGGATGTTTTCTTTATTTTGTTTATTTTGGAGAAAAAAAAGTGATTTCTGAAAATTTTCTATGTACAGGCCCTGTACATGGTTACCATGGGTAGCTGTGTGCTAGTCATGTAATGGACATGCACACGACCTTGTTGTGGTGACCTGGAGGCCGCTTAAAAAGGAGTACAGAAACGGAAAGTCCAAGTTGTGTACTCCAAAGGTACATGCCATGTATTTTGTTTTTTATCATTTAATGCACCGGGGTCACATCTGACCGACAGAACACCCTACATCTAAGATTCGTTCTTTTAAGAGAACTTGTATGACCGTGAACTTACACTGAGACCCATAGCCTCCGTATGATCTCTGATTTGAACGTTGTCGATTGCGTTGGGATCTCCTCAGAAATCTCTTCCTTCTTCTAGAGCATCATTTCCAGATTCCTCATCTTTTCCAAGATATCTTTTGAAGAATGTTTTGAGTGTTTTTATAGATATATGGTGTTCATTGGAGATTCAAGGCTTGAGGTTCACATATAATGATCTCCTGACCCCGAGGTAGATGGTTTGTGCCTTTCTGTTAATAGTCTTTGAGTTATATGTATAATTTTTCCCAATACCCTTGAATGAGGTATTGCACATTTACAGTTTTAGAAAAGTTATTCTGCCTTCCAAGCTTGTATGCTTGAGTAGAGGTTAATTGACTGTAATTAGGGTTAAATTATGTGCTTTTTATGTTACTTCCCGTGCATGTTTTCAATATTTTAACCATTGGGTCTAGTTTTCCATTTATGTTGATGTTTACTTTCCCATGCCTTGTTGTAGGATGGTGTGACTGTTGTTCTAACATGTTGAGATGTTGTAGACTGCTAGCTGAGTAGTTCGTGTGGTTTACCTTGTTCGATACGTGATGATATACTTTTTTGAATTACACTGGGCTGTAAAATCTTGGTGTAGTAGACCATAGGGAGAATGGACAAAAGGGCATCTCTAGAGTTTCTTAAAAAAATTTCGATGCAAAACCATATGGGGAATTGACGTTGAGTGCTTCCTCAGAGAGTATGTAGTTCCTCAACACATGCCATAGAGGGAATGTGATGTAAGTGATTCCCTAGATCATATTTAGTACTGATACAAGACTATACATGGAATTGATGGTGAGTGCTTCCTCAGAGAGTCTATACATTAACTGAACCAGAGGGGTGAGACTGCGTGTGCTTTCCAGAGGGTCGCTTGTGCTTGTTAGGTAGGACATGAGGGGTTAGGTTGTGTGTACTTCCCATAGGGTTACCTATTTATGTATTTCTATTTTTATTAGCTCTTGATTGATATTTGAAGGTATTGACTAATTACTGCTGAGTACTTCCTTGTTTACCACTTTCTGTACTTTTACCTTCCATATATTCACTGAATGTTAGGAATAGATCTTGTGGTGGTTTCCTAATGGGATTTAGTCTCACACCCTGTTTGGGTCATGCATTTGGGCCCAAATAGATTATATTTTTTTAGGTACAGATAAGGGTAAGTGACCTTCTACATCAAGTACTTGATTTTTTGTGGAGCTAGAGAGCATGGAACCAAGCCGAGGCTTGCGATGATGAGGAGTAGTTATCAGGTTTCTTTTGTACTTTTATTTAGCACAGTTTTGTATTCCAGCATTGTGATTTGTTTGGATCTTTTTCTGGATAGATTTATCATATATCATTTATGTATGTGCTTCTATTTATTCTCTAAGTCATCTGTTGTTTACTACTGTTGGCTTTTATAATGCTTTAACTATTTTATATCATTTTTACTTCCGCTATGTAGTCTTCCAATGAGGGTATAGTTTCCCCCATATCAAAACCAATCCCTCATTTCTAGTTGAAAGCCTGTAGAATTTTGGGAAATACTCTTGAGGCCATGTGACCAATAGGGTATGGGGCGCCTCTGGGTGGCTTCCGAAACAGAGAATTACAATTATATAAGATATAGTATAACATAATTTATTTTTTTGGGGGTGGGAAATAGATTAATTTTATAAACCCTTATTATAAATTCTTCCTAATCAAATATCCTTGAAATTGAATTAATTTTTCAAAAAACTATAATTGAAAACACTTTGAAAATTTATACGCGTAAAAGAATCTTAAATAAATGAGACATGAAAATACATGAAGTTTTAAAAAAGGGAATGTGAAAATACACTGACAAAATTTAATTTCAAAATTAATATTTTATATTGAAACCTTTAAAAATATATATAGGATATCAAAACGATGTGTGGATTGGATCATAAAACTTTTTTTAAATAAATAGAAAAACCATTTGAATAATTTGAAACAACATTATCAGAAACAGAACTCGTTAATATGATAATAATACCTTTGATTTAGAAATAATAAAATTTAATAAAAGGATTAAGTGAGAGAAAAACATGTTTAGTTTACATAATGGAGAATAATTGGGTGTTTTATGAACGTGGATATGGAGGAAAAATCCATGAAAGGAAATGGAAATTATTCTTAAAAAAATTATTTTTAATGAAACAATAAATCATTAGAGAAGAATAATTTTGGGTGAAATATGATTTACACATGAGATAACATGGAAATACAACATAAAAAATCATAAGGTAGAATATATTAATATTGAATGATTATAGTCAAAGAAGAGAAATTGTGATGAAAGGAAAATATTAGAGTCATGCATACAAGTTAAATATTTTAAAACATTGAACGAAAATCTCCATGAGTTGAATAAAATTAAATATAACATTGAATATGATTATATATAATATAATCATGATAAATAATTACAATTGGGATATAGATACACCATTGAGAAGTAATCATGGTGTATAGATTAAAAATGTCTCAAGGAATTTTGATTTGAGACAAAGTAACCCTCATAGTTTTAGTGAAATTTTAATCAAAACCCTTGAAACTGAGGGAATGTATATGATCATTAATTAATATAATTAAATTAAAATTTATAATATTATATATAAAATAATAATCATATATATAACATAATGTAAATTAGGTCCATACTTCATAATATGTTGCAAACAGTGAAATTTGAGATGAATACCCACTACCTTGTTTCCTTGCTTAGTTGACGAATCTCTATGATCCTATATAAAAATTTATAAGTAAATATTATATTTAACTAGTACTCAACCATTTTATTTCATGGCTGATTTTATTAATGGGGTTTCTTTTAATAAGATAATAATATTTCTAAAATTTGAGAAGAATCAATAATGTTGACAATATATTAACTTAAAAGTCTCATCTTATGATAATGGAATAAGGGTTCATAGAATCTGAAGACGTCATCCAAATAGTTGACAAATAAAAAAGATATAGTAGAAGTAAATAAATTTTTAAATATTGAGGAAGAATATTCTAAATCATTTTTAATTTCATTCATATCAACTATAATACAGGAACAACAATTAGAAGTGATAGATAAATCAAATAAAATACAGTGGTGGTAATAATAAAATTGAAAAATGTGAAAAAATGAAATAATAATAAATTGAATTAGTGGGAAGTTCAAGAAAAAAGAAATGATGATTAAAACTATTCATCAAGTATATAGAAAAAGATGTAATAAAGGGAAGTAGTATCCGAGAAAAAAGTTAAACAAAAGATTCAATTAAATAAAATTAATAGATGATGTTAGAGAGTCGACACTCACTACATAATACATGACAATGTGAAATTGAATAAAAAAATAGATAAAGTCAAATTGATGTATTGTATGAAATATTAATACATAATATTAAGAAATAAATGGTAATATTTCAAGATTTATAGTATGAAATTTGAATGTAATTTCAAACAATATGTAAATATAAATGACTATAAAATAAATCATGTATATATACATGTCACTATGAATTAATGAGACAATGTTATTGTATACATACAACTTTTTATCATTTAATATGAATAAACCTGAAATTCTGTATTAAGTCACTTAGCATTATATTTGATAATAAAAAATAATTTTTATACTATACAAATATTTAAATTAATGAATATTGAACCAACTACGTATTTAAAACTCTAAAGTGAATTCATATTCATAATGTTATTAATATGAAGAGTGAATCCTTATGCTTAATGTAATTAATATGAATAGTTTAGTCTTATGTATAATGTAATTAATCTCAAAGAGTCAGTATCTCATATATTTAAATGAATTACCTAAAATGTATTCTTGAAACTGAGAAAATATTCATACAATGGTAATGGTCAATGAACTATATTTATGAGTGTAAATGCATGATTTTCTAAAATGCATTCCTACAATATAAAAACTGTTAGAGTCAAACAGTGGTAAAATAAGATGTAAATACAAAATAATTTATTTAAATAATGTTTTAATGTCATATACATGGAGTGAAAGGCCATTTTGGAATCATTTGTGCTGGACTTTGGAGTATCATCAGCATCTCCAAAGTATAGCAAGTGAGGCCTAGAATTTGTTTCCCTCCTTTCATCTCAGAAACAGGACCTAATGAAGTGAAAGATAAGTCAAACCTAAGAAAGATTGTAATAATAAAACCAAGATATGTGAAAATGAATGATTTAAATATGAAAACATGAGAAAACCAACTAATCAAAAGCTTATGAAAACCATCCAGGTAAATGGAGAGCATAAAATTCAACAAACCATCCAGTAGGAAACAATTTCCAGTATGAAAAACATAAGTTTAGTAAACTTGCCACATAAACATCCACCATCAAGAACCTACAACATAACAAAAAAAATCCTCCATTATCCTCTTCTACCATGAGTAACTTCTAGCATGATGATAAACATTTAGTCTGATTAACTGATACAAAATCATCCACTATGAAAAACATCCATCATGAAAAAAACCATCTAACATGACAAATCATCCTGTATTGAAAACTTCCCGTATGAAAAACTGATAATCAACCTTTATAAAACTCATACTAAAATGTTCAGCATGAGAAATCCCAAATACATCAGTCTTTAGAAAAGACCACAGTAGAGATACTATACATACTATGCATATTTTGGTACTAAGATTGAATACAAAAACTTATAACATGTATAAAAAGCCAGAACAACATGTACAGATTTGAACATGTCGAAAAAATGTAGAAAAAATTAGACTGCAGTGTAGTTATATGTTTTCAAATAGTTAATGTATATTCAAATGACATGTGATAATATATGTAAAAAGTTACAGGACCTGATGTGTAATGGAATTCTTTTTCTGTAAATGACATTTCAAAATTTTCATTATACTGTACACAGAAATCTCAAATATCAATTCTTTTTCTATAAACTCATAGTATGTTATGTATGTGAAAATCCATTTGTGTAGTTTATGTGAATAATCCGTGTGTGTAATCAGAGTTTGTAAACTGAATGTGAAATCTATTTCAGAAAAGTTAGTGTGTACCTTGTGTTTGTAAACACAATGTGTAAGCTCACTATGTAATCTCAACCTATAATCTTAATGAATCTTTATAGCTTATTTGTTGTATATAATCTATCCCAATCTAGTGGTGGTGATACATTTAGTGTAGTATTTGAAATGTCATGTTTGCAGCTACTGAAAGATAGCAGTAGTTTTCTTCAAGGAGTTCAACCAGAAAGCATATATTGTGGAGTCAACGGAAGAAGTTTTATTCTCTATTTTTATAATCATTCAAAATTTAAATATTCTCTCTTATAGTGACCAATGGATTCTTCAATCTTGGGCAGTGGATTTCTATTCATTATCATAACAGAAATCATTTTCAAATAATAAACATAAAGTCCTAGTGAACCATATGAATACATGAAAAAAATAACTATAACAACACTAGGTGATGTACCTATTCATATCAAAAAATTTCATTCAAATTCATCCAATTAGATCATCAACATATTCCATCTTTTTGGATGAATAGAATATAATGTAAGATAAATACTTTTTTCCCTTAAAGGGGGTCAATAAAAAATTAGATGTATCTTTCAGGTCAGAAAAGGAAAATCATCATGAAATACTTCATGATATTGACATAAAATAGTAATAAAATTGCATGTAAAAATTATTTCATTATTCCCCAAAGTGAATACCTGGTAAATTCATTTCTCCCCTGATTTGATTCAGTTGATCCCCAGCCAGAAATTTCCCCCCCAAATCTCGTGTAGGTGGCACCTACTATCCACTTTATACTGGAAGAACATAAAAAAAGAAGTTTTCCCTATTTCGAGTGAAGGAAATGTCATGGAGAATGGTTCTGCATAGAAAGCGAATGCATCATTGTTTAGTGGCGATAAGTCAAGAGAGATGGGCAGTGTTATGTGAGAAAATGATTATGCAGTGGTGAGGTGTGGGTGTACGAGCCAAAGGTATGACAATTTTTTTCAAAAGTTTAGGGTTTTTGATGGAGGCAGTCTTTAAATCACCTACCAATGCACAACTAGTTTCCCATAAATTAATTTGATAGTAACCACATTCGAGGGGCATTCTGGGAGAGAGACTGCTAGAAATCAGAAGAACAAAATTGGGTTATAATTAATGGGGTTAAGGTTCTTCCCTCATAGACACTGATACTGAAGTATTACAATGAGGCAACAAAAAATTCTAATGGGTCCCACTGGTTGTGTAGTGGGATACATGATTATAAATTTTTATAACCATTGGTGTTAAATGTCCTCTTATATTTAGATATCTAACATTACATTTTGAACATGTATTGTTCC
Organism: Viscum album; assembly: GCA_963277665.1. Classification (NCBI taxonomy): domain Eukaryota; kingdom Viridiplantae; phylum Streptophyta; class Magnoliopsida; order Santalales; family Viscaceae; genus Viscum; species Viscum album. Next base: position 1,092,390,141 of record OY728155.1, read on the forward strand.
AAGGATTTTTATGATCTTTTTCATTTTATAAAGCCACACCTATGAGTTTTTAGGTTCCAAAGTATTTATAAATCATTGGGGGATGATTTCTGCTAAAGAACATAAATATCATAAAAATATAAAACAAAAACAAGAAAACCGAATACATGGTCCAGGTGTATATACAATACAACTCAAATGAAAACAAATAAAACAATAACAACAATAATAAAAGTAATTACAGTAATGATATCAGAGTATCAGTGAGAGTGTATATAGAAAAACTCAATAAAACTAAAGGATGTGTCAATTTAGAAAAATTAATTTGAATTAGTCCGATTAATATTAGTGTGGATTCGAATGCTATAAATCCAACCCGAGGAGATGACATCATGTTGCTCAACTAGAGAAAATGCAGGCCTATAATTTACACGTTTGATGGTGAACCTCATCTAAAGATAGAATAATGATCCATGGAAGTGGGTGAGTATTACACATTTTAGGTAATCCTCACCGGCTTCTTATCAAATTATACAATGACAAGAAGAAGTTATAAAAGTTAATGTATGTAATGTCAGTGTGTGTGTTCATTCTGTAACCATTAAGTCTCTCTATGTAATATTTTTATGTGTGTAAACTATGTAAAATCTGTGTGTAGTATCACTGTGTAAACTGCAGTATGTGCATGATATCACTGTGTAAACTGCAGTGTGTATAACTCTTCTCGTGCATGTAATTTTTTTTCACTGCACACTGAAATAGCTACTATGTTAGATTAAATATAATGTTAATGAATCGGTCAAATAATATTATAAAATGCAGTATGTATTAATCATGAAAGGTAAATGAAAATGAAAAGGAACTGCAATGTCAACTACAATTAACTGTCAAATCACATACCAATAAACAGAAGAGATAAGTTAATCATGTGGAAGTCCAAATATTTTTGAAGGCAACAATGTCTAGTCATGTTATTTATTTAACTGTGAACTTATTCTTGAACTTTATTTAATGATCATAAGATATCACAAAAAAGAAGTGAAATAAAAAAATACCCAAAAATATTTATTAGCAAGACGTTGGGGAAGAACATCTGAGTTAGACTGGTCATTTGAATTGTCCAAATTTCCCTTCATTGGCGTCTCTACTTGAGTACAATGACTTGTTATACCGAAATTGTCTTGGCATATCTCATCATCATGTTGCACGTCATCCTCTATATCAAATTCATGTCATATGTTTTTCTATGCAGAGAATATAGTTAGAACAATATGAATGTACTTGTTCTCGTTGAAATCAATGAAGCACATATCTTTTAGTTAACAGTAGGCAGTTACAGATATAAAGAAGCGTTTTTCCAAAAAAATAAAAAACAGCAAAAATATATATTAAAGATGGATGTATATTATCATAAATGGAATTTAGTTAACAGTAAATGAGGAGAACTGAAACATACCTTATTAGATGACATAATTTATGTACAAAGATCATATCTACTCGCAATGCTTGATCTTGATGGCGAAGACCTACCAGTTTGATGCTCCTATTGTGCAATGTTGCAAGGGAAATTACAGTAAGAAAATTTTTGTTTAGGTAGTCAGAAAAAACTAAAACATATAGTACCTTGATATATTCAATTCTAGTACTGACATGTGTGTACCCACTGGTTTGATGTCCCTATACAGTAAAATAATGACAAACCGTCAAATTCCGCAACATATACTTATTTATGCAAGGTATGAATAACTATATTGTATTACCTGATTCTGCTTAAGGATGTTATTAAAATTGGTGATGTAGTAATCATTATCACTGATAAACAACACTTTGAAGTTGTTATATTCAAATGAACGATGATGGTTTTGAATATTATAATTTGTTACCTCAATTGATAATAGAACTTTCTTTGATTTGAAAATATCCAATTCCTTAGGAAAACCATACTCTTCATCGGCCTAAATTACAAACGATAAGCAGTGTTAGAATATATATGGAAACAAATATTGAGGTCATACAAAAAAGAGGTTATACCTGTATCAAAGAAGGTCTTAACTCGACAGCTATTTTATGAATTAATTGGATGACTTGTTCGTCAAATAAAAAAATGAACATGATTCTATCACATCAGCAACCATTAGTTTCACTCTGAATTTGTTGGATTTAATATTGTGGTTACAATGTCAGTGATATTGAGTATTCTGATTTATTATTTAGAAGCAAAAAAATTTGAACAAAAGGAATTTAAAATAAGATTTGAAACCTCGGACTAGTGCTGTTGGGAGATAATTTACAACTGTGGAACCATATTATGTCATTTAAAACATGTATTTTCTTCATGTAGAGGTTAAATGAATCAAAAAACCAGTTGTTAGTACTTTGAATTTTTTATTAGTGTAGCTGCTATTAAGCACCGTCTAGGCTGTAGAAGATGTTGTACATAATAATAAACTCATTAGTAAAGGACAGATGTAAACAGTAAATAAAACAGTTTATTGTATTTCTGATTATAACAATCTTATTGTTACCTTGAGAGAGCTTTTCACTTCTGATATTGTTTTCTTGTTTTTCCAATACAATACCTCTATAGTGGGGTTGACATTATTTTGTATTGGGCTTAGTAATTGTGAAGTTATTAACACCCCAAACCTGGTAAATATTTAATGATAGACTTTAAAATAAAAAATAAGAATATTTCAGAATTATAATTGGGATGCACATAGTATAAAGTTGTAAATATACAGAACACTGAGTATGTAGAATTTTCTTATTTAGGAACTTTTCAACCTCAAAAATTTAAATATTATAAATATTTTTTGTTGCATTCATAGATTTTGTGACAATAACAGATGCTAAAATAAGTTTGAAGTCAAAGAACACATAATTAGAGAGTCAGATGGTCATGCAACATATTTTAGGAATTATTTAGAAATAAAAAAATGATACAATACAAACAGAAACAATACTGCTCAATTGCTTCACCCAGACGAGTTGTAATATCATAATGGTAGACCCCTCCTTGTTCTTTTCCAAGTAATCTGTCAATTCATATATGTAGTACCCCCCAGAAAATACATGTTAGTTGAAAATATCTATACAAAAATTGAGTAACAATATGAGTACATATAAATTTTAAGCATTCAATTAATATAAATTTAAAAAATAATGACCTGTCATCCTCAAGAGTAATTTGAATCCTGCGGTTGGAAGGACCCATATCTTTCACTGGTTTTGTGTATCGAAGAAGTCCAATAATTTCTATATGATACATGAAAAAAAGAGGCTTTAATTGGAAATAATACAGAGGTAGTATAAAATTCTATAATGTTATATGTATTTTACTGTCTAAAATGAGGAATGTGCCTTTCCAATGTTCTTTTGGAGCTTTCAATTGAATAATATCACCATATGAAGTAAAATAAAATCTTAAATGAGGAATTTCTGCATCACATGGACTAACATATGTTGTCTTCATGAAATGTAGTCTACAGGTATGTCTAGATCCCATGTAACTGCCATAGTTTGAAGCTATCTAGAATTTTTGTATCATATAGCATCTCCCCTCATGCAATAGATTTCTGTACTTAGAGATAAGCTGGCGGCTACTGATTGTACACTGAATATTTATTCCCAAGAAATAGTATGTTAAAACATAGGAGAATAAATTAAAAATATAAATGTGTAAGGAAATAATGATATTTTAGACGTATTGACAAATGTATACATGAAAAAAGGATTATAGGGTGAAATAAACAAACAGCAGTCCTGAAATGTAAACTGACCACCTTATTAGTAAGTATTAGATAGATAGCCACAACAGCATTGTTGTATTTTGGTGACGAATTGCACCACATGTTTAAAACACGAAACTCAATCCACATTGTTCTGTCATCCTCAGGTGTAATCACATTCAACGGGGTAATTGACCTGGACATCTTGTTTTGACTGTGTACAAATATGATTAGTGCTGAAAAAGATAGTATACTAAGCATTTACAGACTTTAGGAATTACATATTGCAGTCCCAAACAGTCGTAAAAAACCGATGTGCTAGTTGAAAATTGTACCTAACAAAGGTTTTCAAATATTTCATTGTACACAATATTATGTGTGTAATAAGATGATGTGTTACTGTTATCATCAACAACAATTTTCAAACCAGTAACAGATGTGACCCTAGAAACTGTAACATATAAATGTCCATGAGAAAACACAAGTTTGTAGAGAAATAAACCAACATAAGATAATGATTGTCCATGACTTTTATTAATAGTCATTTCATAAGAAACTATCAAAGGATATTTCCTTCACTGTAATTTGAAAGGCCATCTAAAATCAGAGTGTGTCATAGTTAGTCTTGGAATGAATGACAAATTTCCTAAATGACAGCAAGTCAAAATTGTTGCTCCAATTACATGGTCCCCTATGTGTGTAACAATCATACGAGTACCATTACATAAACCAACAATTTGATCAACATTTCTTAATAACATAATGGGGACACCAATATTTAATGAAATTTCATGGGCAGCCAATCTGGAGACGTTTATGCCATTTAACATCTCAGAGGTATATATGTTTTATGCCTTATCTATATCAATACTCAATGCAACCATAAGTACAATATATCTATTGTAATTTAGTTCTTCTATAACTAAATGATTTGAATGAGTATCAATTAAAGAATTTGGAACTGGCATGAGAGGATAAAATCGGAGAGATTTTCCGCTGTTCCGTAAAATCTGTTCTATTTTAAGAAGACCATGCATATGTATTCGACCTTTTGTGAGTGTCACTTCTAGAAGAATGAGGTACATTGTTTCAAAGTAGTAAAAACAAAAATTGCATGCATTGTATAAGTTAAATAATATTAAATGAAATAATAGAACATATTGCATGTGAGAGAATTTATTATATAGACTAAAGTATGTATTATGCATGCCCGCTAATAGTTGATTGATAGTATAATTGTGAAACTAACTATTTTATATCATGAGAGTATTAATTGTTATTTAAAAAACCCCTTGTACTTAATGTAGTTATGTTTCCTATCCTTTGAGGCTGAACTATTGGTTAAACAAATATACTAACTTGAAATGATCAAACATTTATTTAAGACCCTCCCTAAATACATGGTATCCAATTAGTAGCATTTAATTTCTAGAAATTTCTATATGATTTATGGATGAAACTAGTTAATGTAATAAAAAATAGAAAGAAAAGTATTAAAATATCAGTAGTAATGAATAATTATTCTGTTTATGCATTCATATGGACAGTTGTTAACCCCTTGGATTTTTCTGTTTTATGTCATATGAGGCTTAACTGTTATTTAAATAACATCACATGCATGCATTTTTATTCATGTTTTATGTCATGTGAGGCTGACATGTTATTTAAAAATCCAATTGGATTTAAACGATTTATGATTCCTGTCATTTCAGGATGAATAGTTTTTTAAATATCTAAAGTAACATGAAAGGATCAGACCTTTCATTAAGACCCTCCCTAACTACATGGCAGCCAGTAAGCAACATTTGATTAATATATAACCAATGTTTTTCAATCAATAGTAATGTCAATATTATATAAATACACTTGTCAAGAACATAAGGAAAATTTGAATTATGTAATTAGATAACAGCAACATGTTATAAAATATAAGCTGAGAAACAACTTTGCAGCTTGCAGTTATCGGCTTCATCTATGAGAGAGTAATATATCTTCAGATAAGATGTGAGAGGTTTGTTGCCAAAAAATGTCTGGACGAGAAATGTTATTGGAAAATAACATGCTTGCAAAGAGTCTGCGCACATAATGTCCCATTCCCCATTTTAAACCTCTTTTATTGCTTCAATAAATTTTTTGTCATCTGATAGCAGTCCTAGCGCATAACATACCTCTCTAAATGTTCCATGAGTAATGTTGTTCACTGTTTTGAGATCTTCAAATGAAGTAGCACCTTATATTTTTTTTAGAAGTATGCGCAAGAAAAATAGTTCCCTAGTTGTTGGAGGAACATAGTAACACCTGCCAATAGAAAAACCCTACTTTCTGAGAAGCCATGTCTTGTCATTGGAGTCATAAAAAAATATAGTAGAGAATTCTGAAAATGTTAGAGATCTGCCCTACGGTTACATAATATTTGATTGAAACCAAGAGGTGAGCATCGTTTCAGATATGTTGGTCTGATTTAATACATCTCCAATATTATCATTATCTTTGAAGGACACAGAATTTTGTTGGGGTAAATGGAAACCTAACCTCTCAACTGGTGGATATCTATAATGTTTATCATAAGAAAATATTCTCCAAGAGGCCTCACAAAGAGATATGTACCGACAATCATAGTACATTTTTATTTCACCTACGTCTTTCCCTAATAAATTATTATTGCTGCTCTCATAGAGTGTTGTTGTTACTCGATCATTTCTCTTATTAATATACTTAAAAAGATATTTGATGGAAGATGACTGATTGCAAACTTCAATATTTATATGTGCTTGATACTATAACAGCAACACAAGACTGTATGGCACAACAAACCGATTATCTAAAGGGACTCCATTTTTTAGAACTGTTCTTCCATCATACCTTTTGTGATAAGCCATTTAACCATCATCATCAATAGTGGTATGCCCCAAAAATTTATTTGGAAAAAATTTGGAACATTTACCATTTCTCATACAGGGAGAAGTATAGTTGGCATCACCGCAAGGGCCATGGATCATAAAATTCTTAACAGCTTTGTGTAGTCTTGGGTAGGCACAATTATTGGGAATTTAAGCACATAAAATCTTATTTACATCTGTTGGACTGTGAAGTTTGCTTTCATGATAGAGAAATAGTAGGATGTGCACATGAGGCAAACCACGTTTTTGAAACTCCACTGTTCGAACAACTATACGAGATAAAAATAGTTTAACAGTTAATAGTAGATGAAAAATAATATAAGGAATTGAAAATATGGGATATTGAGTTCATAAAAACTAACATGCACATGACTTCCCAAATAAACAACTTTGGCATAAATCATTCAGTAGATGTTCATGCTTAATATTGAAAACCAGAGATAATATTTTTGGGAAATCTGGTGGATGAAGATTGTGATGTCTAAGAAATCGAGTTATTTCAGGCCACATCAGGGTACATGTAAATGATAAAAATAGATCTAGATACCCTATCGAATTACATATTGAGATAGCATCTTGGTAATTCTGAATCATATTCCTTGGACCACCCATAAATGTATAAGGTAACACAATACGCTTTCAACAGGATGCCCCTTCACGGTCACCTTGAAGCAGTGCATCCTGTAACCCATTGTCAAGTTTGACCCTCAGTTTCTTCTGATTGAAGCGAATGAATGAAAGTCTTTGAGACTCGATCATCATATAAGAATCAACAGTAAAATGTTTTAGTAATTATCTAGAATATAGTAAGATCGATGCTTCATTTTCATGGATTTGCAAGTGCAATTCAATGTACTCTCTCATTGTTACCTTTATGAGTGTAGTACTTGTTGTGAATTGAGTAGCATGATGAAACACGTTGTCGCAATATCAATCCTGGCCCCAAAGAAAATCAAAGGATACTTTAATGGAAGATACAAAGGGTGATTCTCATCGATTCGCTGTAAATCTCCAGCATTGGTTTGAATGATGATATCCCGTTCTTGGTTTAGATACTCAATGTCACCGACAATCAGCATCACAATTTCAGAGGTATTTGGAAGATTATATGTGGCATGGATTATTTCTCTTCTTTTAATCAGCCATAGATTAATAGTTGGAACCTCCTGACGGCTAATAACTTCTATTTCAGTTATAAATTCTCGAGCCAGAGCATTGTTTTGATGTAACAATTGTTGTAGGTTGTCAACAGTATTTTAGTTAATAAAAGATTGCTGATTTTTGTCGTCAAAGATGGGTAAATTAATAATGTTACCATACTCATCCCGCAAATTATATTTTGACACTCATGTGTACTATCATGAACGTAATGTTGTGAGAACCTTGGTGGTTGTCCATCAGGCGTATATAAACTACCAATGCAATGGTAGTTTTGTCCATGTAATCTGAATATACATGGAGCTCAACCATTATTGAATGACCTATCTACCTTCCCACCCATTGACATGAATGCAGAATTTGCATTGTAAATATGCATATAGTCTTGTAATAATCGGGCTTCAGTAGTTGATTGATCGAACACCAACATCCTATGGAATTTAGGACATTCAGGTAGTGAGTCCAATGCAACCTTTCCCATTGAGAAGCATAGAGAGAAGCGTTGGTTATGTCTATTGCTTAATTTCTTTTTTATCTCATCAGACCAAAAAAAAAGACTCACAATATTGGCAGACGATAGTAGGGTCTCCAATATCATAATAACTTGAATGTGCATAACATCAATGCAGAATGTTTTATTAGTAAAATTAAGTCTATAAAAGAGAGAATGATATTATATTAAGTAACCATTAATGCATGTTTATTAAGAACCCAAACCCGTATTCTGTGTAGTGTCTTCTTCCACTGACACTCCTGTAGTATGAAGCGCTATGTAATACTGGACTTTCTTAAATAATACAGAACTCAATAATGTTTGAGGAGAAGTATGTACATTAGATTACCTCTGTATTTTTCTGCACCGTTACTGTTATTATTTATGTATTCTTGAGCCTCGATATTATTTGATATCATTGGTTCTTGGGAAGTTGATTGTCGAACAGTACCTGATGAAAACAACTCAATACTATACAGGATGTGTAGTGGTATATATGTGTGTGTGTGTCAACATATAGCGTACATCATACCTGCAATGGATATCATATTATAGTATTCATCGGTAGGAGTTAAGTTGTATCTGTTTGTATAGGGAAGAAGAAGAAATATAAGTGGATGTTCATCTGTTGGTAATGTGTACAAACAATAGTAGTTCTGAATGCATCAATGTCACAGCTGATGATCTGGAGGGAGTATTTTCTGCATCCGCAAAAGCTAAGCAAATTGATGGCCAACATTTTTTAAGTGAAATACAAATACGGAACCACATAACATATGGTAATGAAATAAACATCTTATCATATTTACCGAAAGGGACAGGAGGATTAATCATTACACCCAGTCATTGTTTTATTTTGTTAGATCCAGCAGTCAACGTTGACAGAGGTGTAGATGTTTCAGCTAATGATGACAGAGAAACAGTTTATCAGTAACAATCCGTGTTATTGTGAAATAAACTGTATAGTTAAATGGTTAAAATATGTAAATTTAAACAGAACAAACCATTGTTACAGAGAGGTGATAATGGAATTTGTGTCATATCACTCGTGAATATATTTGTTGGTAGAGGTTGAGTGTTTGGAGTTCTAAACAGACAAGCAGCTTCCACTGTTGAGTTTCCAGTACATGTAGAAACTATTTTTGTTGTAAATAGATTATCAATTGATAATAACAAAATGTAATCTAATTGAAAAATTTAAAGTGAATGTATTAGTAAACTCATAATCTTTATGCCGCTCCTTCATCAGCAGTTTGCATTGTAACCGTGCATCTGTACAGTTTGACGGGAAATTCATGTTAGTATTTTACCAAGTAGACAATAGTTCAGGCGCTGTAATAAAATCAATTCTGTAAGATGCACCCCCTTAATCTGATATGTAGTTTGATACATCACAAAGTCTCTAATGCCTAATGTAAACGGAACTAACCGTTGATACATAGATATGAAAGTGGAATCTGTGTGATCCCACGTGTGATGTCACCTACTGATATTGGTTTACTTGATGGAGTAGCAGAGTCATTGTTTGATGACATTGAATCGTTTCGAGTATTTGTCGGAACTAATCATAAAGCAAGTATAATTATTGAAACTACTGTTCAGAGGGTAGTGAAGAAAACATTCCCAAGGGTACAGAGTAGAGAACTCACAAACTGCCCGTCGTTCCTTCATAACTTACCTTCGTTTCAACCTTCCCTCTCCAGAGGTTGAAGGACAATTCATGTTTGTTTGTTTTTTCTTTATAGCTTATAGTAATGGTGTGCAATGAGACCGTATAATTAAAGATTACACTGCTTCGTTAAACAATTTGACATACTAAATGAAAAGGCGTAATAGTCCGTAACATACAGTATTATATATATATGTTTCATTTAGTTATAGTAATATTAACAAACAATATATGTATGTGGATATCCACATGGATATCGACAATATAGTTGACAAAACTGTAATAGAAACTCTAACATCTGACTACAGTAGAACTTTATTTTGTCATAAATTTTCTTCTAAAATCAGACAAATAAACATGAAGGTGGATATGAACATGGTAAATTGAAATGTAAGCTGAATAAGTTGTGCTTCGAACCTCGTACATAAAAACGATGTATAAATAATTCTAATTGAATGGGAATAAATATATTGGATATGTAGATCCATACATGCAGTTTAAAGGATTTACTTTTTACAATACGAGTATATGGTACTACCTGTAGTGCAAAGATGAAGCAGCTATGAACATGAATAGCCTGAAGGCTGTTCAGATCGGAAAGATAGTAGCGCGGAAATAGAAATCCAACAAATCCCTGGAATACCAGACTGAGATTAAAATATGCGGGGTGGTGTCGACTGTATGTTAATGAAGTGGTTAGAATCAAATAATATGGAAGTAAATAAAACATAAATGAAGCATTGTAAGTTTTTGAACGATTACCTAGAGGTTGAGCGGTTTGATTCAAAGGGTACCGATAGTCAGTCCTGAACATTGGAAATTAAAGTCCTCCTTCAAGAATGATGGAGGTGTATGATGCAACCAGTGCAAGGAGGAAAATGATGTCTGAGAACGACGGTATGCAGGATATCCGGGAGGTAGATAACGGCCGTGTGCGCAGACAACCGTAACCCTAGATCATCAATATACTTACCCTGACCCAATCCTGGATGACCATAAATTGGTGAGAACACAGTAGAAATCAGGTCATGGTGGTCGGTGGAGGACAAAAACTATATATGTGGTTGGCGATGAAACATGGGGCGTTCGAGGGATCGTGAGGGAAAGATGGGTGAGGTTTCAATCAGGTGAGGTAGCAGGAGGTGGATGAAAACTTTTTACTCCCACAGTGTGCACGGGAATGAAGTGGGAGACGAGGAGGGGACAACAGGCATGGAGCTGTGTATGAGCGGCATGTAAGATATTACAGACGAGGAAGAACCGATGAGTGACACGTGTAGGTAGGAAATCCATGATTAGTAGATATAGTAGATAACCTTAATAATTAATATTATCCATTTTTAATATTAATTGTAAAAATTTTTCATGAGAAAATGAATTGGTTATAGCGTATTATGATCATTGAGTGTTAATAACATTAATTGTTTTGTGTTGGTTTATTAATTTTGATATCATTACCCATAATTTCAAACCATGGTCATTATTATTATTTTATAATTTAACATTATTTATGTTTTATAATAATAAATGTTATATTTTAGTCTTTGTATGTGTGTTTTTGTAATATTACCTTAAAACCAAATTAATAACGGCTTATTTTAGAAATTTTTGCGAACAACAATATTACATTAATGATATATTGAATAATTAAAATTAATATTAAAAAACCATAATCTAATATGTATTTTTCTAATATATTATAATATTATTATTTTTCATGTTCCCATGTTTATCCATAAAAATATTTTAAATAACTATTCACATAGGTAGTTAAATCAACACAAACATGAACACACATCAACTAGATCAGAGAGTACAGTTATGGATATTTTTATTTTGAAATAATATCATTATTATAAGTATATTATTATTATTTATTATTATATTAAATAATATTATTTAATTTTGGATAAACTATGATAATTTATATGAAAAACAAAAAAATTGATACTTCATTGAGGTGATAAAACATGCAGACACACAATTGATGTTCGTTTGATTTTAAAATTCAATGAAAATTAATAACTAATGTTTGTTACATTAATATAAAAAATATAGGTATAATAATTTTAATTAATTAATCATATGATTATGGTGATAATATATTTGTATGAGTAATATTAATAAGAAAAATTTAAGTAGGAGATAACACTAATGTTGGAGAATTTCTTTTTTCTTTAAAAGTTCCTTTAAAATTAATGATATTGGGATAACAAAGAGGGACGAGAGGATTATTTTATTGGTATATTTTTTTTATGGAGATTAAATGTAAATATTTTAAACCACTAAATTGATTTATAGGTTTATCTTTGAAAGGGTGCAAGGGACCCCGTTTTATAAGAGAAAAGAAATGAACTTTCAGAAATATCTTTTATGTTTTAAATATTCCATGACACTATTCTAAGGAAAATAGCTCAAAAAATTGAAAATATATAGTGTGTATTATATTTGGGTTAATTAATTCTCAAAAAATTATTTCCAAACATGTTTTAAATAATTTATAGGTTAGTTTCCATTAAGTTCTTAAATTTTACTCTTTTATTTTTCAAATAGGTAACATGTTATTAAATATGTGATTTTACGTTTTATTAAAAATATAACATAAACCATAAAAAATATGGGGTTGATGGAAAAAACATTAACCCATATTTAATTTAATTTAATTTATCAAATTATAATATTGTCATTTAAATTATAATACATAATGTATTGGTAAACATTTTACGTAGAATAATGACATTTTTAACATTATGGATTCTTAATATTATTTAGTAATGATTTATAATTAAAGGAGTTTTTATGTTTTTAGTTGTTTTTTAGACCCTATATAAAATTAATTATTTAATTTATATAAATTTAATTTAATTTAAATAATTTTTTTGATATTAATAAAATAATATTTTGAAAATAATTATTTCACCATTATCATCGTAATTCGAGTTAAACCTAGTAATCAAAATTTTATACCTAAAAATGAATTTCTAAGTATTATTAACATTAATATAATTACCTCAAATACAAGTAAGATTTCATCAAATCAACATTTTATGTGTATAGAAATCAATCTCAAATATAGCGCACATAATGCATAAAAGCATGTTTTCATAGAAATGTATATTGTTTATATAAGTATTATGTATAAGAAAAAATTATAAATGATTTTGATTCTGAAAATATTAATAATATAATTTTTTAAATTTTAGTTATGTGAAATTTAAATAAATCCAAATCATAGTTTACTCTTGTGAAAATGTATTTAAAGAAGGAAAATAAAAATATTGGTCAAAAAATATTACATGATTTTATAAAATGAGACTCATTGGTTTTATAATGCGAAATTTTATATCTTTGTGAATTATTATACTCTATATATATAAATTATGTACAAAATTTATAAGTTATATAAAATCGATGTTATCAGAAGAATTGGTAATTTTCACTATTCACCTAAAACATCACTTATTTTAGAAAAATCTAAAAATTTAATCATAAGAAAATATAACCATGAGAAATCATAATATGATATTAAATTTTAAAAACTAAAAACATAATATTTATAAATTTTATATTTAATTAAAAACATAAATATGATGAAACACTTTGTTTATAGAAAAACTACTTTAGGTATATTAACCATTAATAATTAATCTTCTATTAACGTATCTTATTATTATTAAATCAAAATAATTTTATAAAAAATAAATTTTATGAATAATGTAATTATATAAAAAGTATTTTTTAAGATTAAATATATTCTAGAAATTTTTATATAAATATTTTGTTACATTTTGATATAATCTTAATTGCTACATACATTTCCACGTATGATATCTATATAAGAAATAAACATCAAGTAATCTCTGGTTATAGTTCCAGGCTGTGATTCAGCTGGAATAGATCTTGTAAAAACCTCCATGAGATAGAACATCCCCTGTATAAGGTTTTTCTTTAATTGAAATATCTTGAGTCTATCTTGTTATTAGTTATCGGAAAACCATAGAGAATCTACATTCCTTCCGATTTTAGATAAATGTGCTTCATAAAATTGAATTCTAAATCTAGATTCTATTTCATCATAATTCATTTACTCTTTTTATGATATAGTTACATTAATTTATAATATCCAATTTAATTAGTATGTTTTAATAGTCATATATATTAATCAATATATATCATGGTTTTTTACTTTTTCTTTTTGGGGTTCCTTGTGGGAAACTCATTATTAAAAAAATATTTTTTATAGATAATATATAATGAAATATTGATTTGTTTCATTCTCCCCCTTAAATAAATATCATTTTTGCAATTTTAATTGTTAATTATTAACAAATATATCCTATGAATATTTTACTGATGGCTTGAAATTTAATATTATAATGATTTATAAATCAGTCAAATTTATCCATAATAAAAATAATTCTAAAATTGTATTTCTTCCAAACCATTTTAGTTAAATACCTCAAGTGGATTTATATTAAGAATTAATTTCATCTTCATTGAGTTGACATCTCATTCTTCTAGTGAAAAATTATCATAATTTTATTAATAAAAGAAATGTGATACCTTATTTTATAGTATCTATACCACACCTACCTATGTATAATCCTCCATGGTTCCAAAACCTCATGGAGTTGGTGGGAAGTTGTGGTCAAATTATGATGTCCATGAAGAATTCTCATAATATTTATAAGTATCAATGAGATCAAAATTTAGACCCCTCTTGGATTTTTTAGAGTAGTTATCTCTAATCACTACTAGAAAACATGGCAATAGCCACAGTTTTCAACAAAACTGTGGCTATAGGGTTTAATTTCAAAGGCTATATCCAAGGCATAGTGAAACCATGGCTATACGATATTTTTCATAATCTATAGCCATGATTTGGGTGAAACTGTGGCTATAGGGACTTTTTCTAAGGGTTATAACCACGGTTTGGGTGGAACCATGGCTATATGGTCTTTTTCAAAGGGTTGTAGCCACAGTTTTGGTGAAACCATGGTTATAGGGTTGGTCTATAGATATGGTTTTACCAAAACCATGGCTATAGGGTATTTGTTTCATGAACTATAGCCACGGTTCATCAAAACTATGGCTATAGATCTCCCGCCCTTGTGTGGGAAAAAAAATTAACCCGAGAAAAATGGCGGGATGTTTTATAGCCACAGGTTACATGTTATAGCGACAATTTTTAATAATATATTTAACATTATATATATATATATATATATATTCGCAAAGACTTCCCTGGAGTTGTGGAAAGGTGTTTGTTCTACATAGTCAAGGTACAAATATCGAATATTGATGGAAGAAAATAAATTTTGGGCTATAGCAACTGTTTTATTGGGCTATAGCCACAGTTATAAATCGTGTCTATAACCCTGATGCCATGGTGGACAACCGTGGCTATAACCCAACTGCCACGGAAGAAAGATATGAGGGTTATACCCACGGTTTAGTGAAACCATGGCTATAGCCCAATAAAACTATGGCTGTAGCTTTTAGTTATATCCACACCAATAGGTGCCACGACTATCTGGAACTGTGGCTATAGGATATAGCTACAGTTTTGACCACTATATCCACGGTTTATGACCGTGGCTATAACCCTATTTTCTAGTAGTGAATGCATAACTCAAATCCATCTCATTATTATCTATTGACTATGTTTCCATCATCAAAATGTTACAACCCATCTGTTCGCTTACCTATTTCACTAGTCCTTACACTGCCCACTACATAAAACCCTATAAGATAAAGATTAGTTAGGGATGTTTTCCTGACAATGGAACGTCATGTGTCCAAATAGGTCCTTCCATGACCCAAAAATATTTCCCACAAACACGACATGTGTACACATGTTATTGGGCATCGAACATGATTCTTTTACTACTCTCAACCCTGATATCACTAGGTGGCCTCCAACTTTTTCTCCCCACAACCATGCCCTATTTCATTATAGGTTTTGGTAGTGTTTTTTATTATAATTCCACAATTGGAACAATGATTTCTACTTATGTAGATTAATCGGGGCCTACACACAGTTTTAGTGCATCAAATGATGACAAAGATGATGAAATGTTTATGTCATCAACTATTTTAGTGATATTGATATCCGTCCACAAAACTTAATGGGTTTTATTTCCACCAAAATACATTATTTTCCAATAATTATGTTGTTGCGGGTAATCATACCAGGATCCATGAATAACAATTCCTTATTGAAATTGTAAATAAATTACATCAAATCCATTTAATATACCTATATTGTGATTTATATTTTAATAAACATTGATTTTTCAAATGAACCATCTTATAACTAGATATTTCATTTCATAAAAAAATAATGATTGTGAATTTATAAAATAAACTATGAAACATGAGTTACTAAATAAAATAAACCATATCCATAATTATAAGGTGGAGTATTTATTTATCACAATCCACCTCATTAAAAATGATTGAATAGGTTTCACCAAATTCCCTAGATTATGGTGGTCATTCTTTCCATCCATTTAGATCTTCTTTAGATTTTTGAAACTAACTTGGGTAATTTCAAATATTTTTACACATAATGTATTTGATCATTAGTGGTGTATTCAGATTCGTATTTTTCACACCCATAATTATTTCCAACATTTTCATTTTCTTATAATAGTTTGATGCTCATTTAACCCCTCTTCCACAAGTAATGAATCTTCTAATCCCGTTAAAGAAAACTGCTTGTGCTTCTTTATGTATTTTTACCTTTATAAAATTTAACATTTTATTAATTCATCATATTTGTCACTTGATATTTATTATGGCTATATATGTCTATTTGGTGTGTGTTTGGGACTTAAACCATGTTCACAATGTTAATAATATTTCATGATAACTAGTTTAGAATAATCAGATGGTTTCTCATTCTAGCTCCAATTCTAACTAGTTATTCTTTTACCTAATCTCTACATTTTCTTTCTTAGCCATGGTTTATTTTTTTTCCAACCATTCCCAAAACCAAAAGTGCAGACATGAGTGAAGAAACATTTACAATATTGGGATTTTATTATAATAATAATATGAAATTTCAAAATTAAATCATATAGTAATTATACATTATCACATTGAAATATAATTCCTTTAGTTCAACCTATATAAATCTATGTTCGATCTAGGTAAATTTGAGTTTGGGTTTCTTATGATTATCAACCTAATAAATCTATGTAACTAGGAAATGAATCCTTAAATATGGTTTGTAAATATAATATGATCAACCAAACCTTATACGATGTGAGTTTCTAGTAAGGTGTGATGCATTTCACCCACTAATCATGAATCAAGGTAGTGATTGAGTGAATTCTCAACTTACCCTTATCATGTTGAGTACCCATAGGTGTAGATATTTGACAGTCAGATTCACATTATTATATCCTAACATTGATATATAGGTAGGAAAAAAACATAATCAAGACATTACCAATAATTTAGAACATCATCTTATACTTAGACTCCACTATAGCATTTTCATTAAGGTTTTGTAACCCTAAAAAATGTAACTAAAATAACCTCAAAAAATAAACAATCTCATAAATAAATAAACACCATCCAAATACTAATTTATGCCACCGATGATAAAAATGACTTAAATAATATAATAATATCATGTTTTAATTTAAAAATCTCACAATAGTAGCACAATCCAAGGATTGAATGCTTTAGGTTCATGGAAATTAGATACATTTACATCTAAATTTAAAATAATTTTGAACATTTATATTTAATAATGAACCTATAGAATCTTGTTTATATTATCACATGATATAGTCATCAACATAACATGGATATTATAAACATACAAAATGGGTGAAATCATATACTCAATAGGGGTAAAACATAACATAACATGATGGAAAACATGAAGAAGATATATATATCGTAATGAAAGATGAAATAACATAGATGATAGTCATAAAATATGTTAGTGTAACATAATATAATAAAAATATCATTAATAAATCACAAAGGATGTTATCTGGATAAAAATGAATTTCTATAGTCATATAAAATTCAAGAACAACATAAAAGTACTGAGTATATTAAAAACAAGACATATTATTAAAAACATAGAATATCATGGAATGGAAATATATCTTGAAAATATGACATAACATGGTGAACAACGTGGAATTATGTCACATCACGACACACAAAATGTAAAGGTGGCACAATCATAAACATATGAAAACATGTGTGAGAAAACTCATTATTCCCCCGCTTATGTGAACAAACTCATGATGTTTACTCCATAAAATGTGAACAAACCCTTCATTCACAAATCGATGTGAATAAAATCATTATGACCAAACACAATATTCTCAAGAGATATAAACTTAATCCAATTAATTTTAGGGTGATATTGGACCCCACCCATCATCATATATATGCATGAGTGAAACTTAAAATTAATCATTATCATATCTTAAATAACAAATGGAAAAAGAATGGGTTTTTAAAACATATCACTCAATAATAACATAATAAATCAAAGGAAATATAATTATCATTTTACAAAAGTATTCATAAAATAATAACATATATAGGATGATAAATACATAACTTTATGAGAGAAAAACCTTAGAAGAAATATAGAAATTAAAATAAAAAATTTGACATAAATTTTTTAAACATTATCATAATAGATAAAGTGTAAATTAATTTAAAAATATTTCTATAGATATAAAGGGAATAATTCATAAATACCTAATTATAAAGAGCTACTAACATAATATCCTTGAGAATTTATAAAATTTTATAAAAATGAGACATGAAAATACACTAAAATGTTTTACCTTTAAGAGGTTATTTAATAATATAGACATGAAAAATAGATGATGTTTTCAAAATGGTAATGAAAAAATAATTAGAAAATAATTAATTTAAAAAATTAACATTTAAAAACTGAACCGTAAAAAAGAAAAAATTATTATCAAAATAATATTTATAATGGATGATAAAACTTTTTTCTGAAATAATGGAAAAACCATTTGATCATTTTGAAATAACATTACTGAAAATCAACATTAATAAAAGGAGAATGAAATATTTACATTAAAAATAATTTGAATAAAAGGATCACTTGATATTAAAAAATTTAACTTCCAAAATGTATAATATTGGTGGCATATAAACACATGTATATAATGAAAAAATACATTTAATGACATGGGAATTATTTTTTAAAAATGCGTTTTAATGAAACAATAGAACCATCAATGATAAAAAATTTAGTGTGGACCATTATATACCGATAATAGAAGTACCAAATAAAATATAACATCCTTATATGTTTTGATAGATCACTATAAAATAATTATACTCAAATAAGAGTGAATATAATCTATGGAAAAACAATTGAGTCAGGAACACCCCTTACATCCATTATAACTTTATAATAAAAACTACATGTCAGGTATAACATTAAATGAAACATTTATTAACATCAAATATAATAGGATAATGAAACAAATGGAAATTGTGTAGTATATACACCATTAAAAATGAGAAATGGTGTATAGACTAAACATGTCTTAAGGAATTTAGATTTGAAAATATAGAAACCATTACAACATTAGTGAACTATTAATCAAGAACCTTGAAAATTAGGTCATTAAATTGAATATAAATATCATGATTAAAATATAACTCATGGTATTATTTTTGAAATTTTGAGAATATACACCACATAAAATAAATTATTTGCATACTATAAATCATTCCTCAATGTGTGAAATTTGGGACGAAAAACCTTAACTTGTTACCTTAGTAGATGACACTCTACAATCCTATAAAACAAAAATAGAAAAAATAATATCATATTTTATAAAAATAATCATAAATATTATCCTTTTACAAATCTTATTATAATTCATCATCATGATTATATTTATTTTCTATAGCATATTACGATCTTAGGGTGATAATAATTTAAACTATTTTTCACATGTTTAATAATTTTGAAATAATTACCCATAATTCGATACCAATTATATTATTTTTATATCATTTTATATTATTTAATGTATAATATTTCATTATTTAAAATTTTATAATTTCATTCCATATGTGTTTTGGTTATGTTATGTCAAAATTAAATTGATAACGACTTATTTCATAAATTTTAGTAAATAAAACAATAAATTTAATAAAAAGTTGAATATTTTTTAATAATATTTCTATAATAATATTATAATCATGAATTTATTAATAAATTATAATACTAAGAGTTTTCATGCTCCCATAGTCATCTATAATCAGATATTAAATCATTCTTCACATAGGCTGCTAAATTGAACCAAACATGAACACAATTTTACTCGATTGGATAGTATGGTCAATGAAGTTTTTATTTTGAAATAATATAATTATAACATATGTATTATGATAATTTTTTAATTTTTTTGATATTTAACTTTATTTTATGATATTTGGAGAAATAATTATAATCAATAACAAAAATGAAAAAGTAATTCTTCGTGGAGGCGGAAATACGCACACACTTACGATTGATATTACTTTTTCTAAGTGGATTGAAATGAATAATTAAGTGTTGTAAAATTAATATAAAAAATATATAGTTTTAATGATTATGCATAATTATATAAATTTTTAGGGTGATATTATATTTTTATGAGTAATATTATGAAGAAAAACCTAAGGAGAGAACACTTACATTGGAGACTTGATTTATTCATTGTAAGTTCACATAAAATTGAACGTTTTAGAATAACTATTAGTGACCATGGGATTATTTTTGTAGGATAGGTTTATATTTAGAGTAAAATATTATAGTTTTTAGGATTAATTCTAATTGTATGGGTACCTCTGAAACCGTTTATGTTACCCCCTTCTATAATAGAGGAAGATGGAACATTTGGAATCGCCTTTTATGTTCTAATAATTCCATGACACCATTCCATGTTAAATGGATAAAAATCTTCAAATAAAAGATTGTGTTGTATTTTTGGTATAATAATGTTTCAAAAAAGGGTTTCACAAATGTTTTAAAAATTTTATAGTGGGTTTACCATTTATTTTTTAGATTTCACTCTTTCTCTTTTAAACATGGTAACATGTTTTAACTAAGAGATTTTATGATTAATTAAACATATATCATATCCCACATAACCAAATTTTACTGACATGGAACTAAATATAATTTATATTTAAACAAACTATATTTATATAAATTATAAAATTAACTTCTAAATTAGAATATATAATGTATAGAAAATGTGTTTTAATAGAGAAATGAACTTATCATAATTATATAAAAATCACCTTATTTAGTATTTATTTGTTATTAAAAGATTGTTAATTTTTAAATTTATGTGTTTATACATTATATATTATTAATTATTCAAAATATTTTAATTTACCTTTTTTGATATAAATCCAGTGATATTAATAAAAAAAGATTTTAAAATATTTGACACTTCATTTTCATGGTAACTAACAGTAATCCTAATAATAAAAAGTTTACTCCAAAATGAATTTATATTTATTAAATAGTATTGAAATTATTTTTTTTAAAATATAAGAATAATCTCATCAAATTAAATTTCTAGATGTAGAGAAATAAATCCTATCATTAGTACATGTAACGTGTAAAAACCCATTTTCTAGAAAAGAGTAATTTTTAGCATAATTTTTATGTGTAGGAAACTTTTATCAATGTTATTACATATAATAATATTAATAATATTTTAATTGTTTAAATATGAGTTATTTTAAATTAAAATAATTACAAAAATATAATTTCTTGAAATCATATATATAATTAAAGAAATGAACCAAAAATAATTTTCATCAAATATTACTTGATTTTCTAAAATGATATTCATTGGTTTTATAAATTGCAATAGTATTTTTAAATTCAATATTATAATTTATAGATATATATTATTGATATAAAAATTGTCTCAAAAACGTTAATATTATAAATGTTATGGTATTTCCTGAATTTTTTTGTTCCATTATTCATCTAAAAATTGATTGTTTTTAATAAAAATATAAAACATACATTTTTATATAATATGGCCATGATAAATCCCATAATGATTTTAATTTTATCAAATTAAAAACATGATATTTATATAATTTTTTAAATTAAAGACATAAAATATAGTGAAAACTCTCTATATAGAAAATATGAATTTTTGTATATTAACTATGAGTAATTATTATTGTTTCAATATAACTTGAAAGTTTCAATCAATGTAAACATATTTTACTAAAAAAAATCATTTTTATGAGAAATAAAATATTAAACATAAAGTGAATTTTAAAAATGACTTTTTGAAGAGTATATAAATTTATTATAAATCTATATAAATATTTTATTAGATTTTGATATAATCATAATATATACATAAATAACTCCTTATATTATTTTCATAATACCTAATAATTAGGTAATGTATTGGTATAATTTATGGTGGGGGTTCTGCTAGTATCGATGTTATGGTAATCTCCATGATCTTGAACTTCTCTCATATATGGTTTTTTGTCAAACATAAAATGCTTGAGATAGATTTGGTAATTTTAAAGGGAAGACCAGAGAAAAGAAATCTCCAATACATGTATAGATAAATGGGATTCATTAGGAAGAATTATACTTCAAGATACCATTTCTTCTTAATTTATTTATTATTTTTTTGATATGGTTAATTCGATTTATATAAGCTAATTTAATGGTTGTGTTTTAACGGTCATATTTAGTATTCAACATATATTATGGTTCATTCTTTATTTTGTTTTTAAGTACGAAACACTTAATAAAAAATATTTAATTAGGGATAATATATATCAAAATACGAGGTCATTACACATAAATAAAATTTATATATTTGGGTCTACTAGCGCATAAGGTTGAGACATGTCCTAGTATGGTTTGAAAATGTTATTTTAAGTTTGAGACAATATTACCATATTATTAGTTATACATCCTATTAAGATTCTAACTCATCTTAGAGTTCAGTTCTTATGAAAGCAAAAAAACTCCACAATTAATTATTTTTAAGTGAAAATTATTTTCAATGATTCCAAATATATTTATTTATTTTCAAAATATCACCAATATATTGTAATCCCTGATCGATGCATGATATGAGGAAAAGGATATAAGAATAAAATAGATAATTATTTATATAAATTTATAAGTGTGAAATGAGACTTTTTGAAACCCATTATATTTGATCAAAATGGGGATTAAAACCTAATATTTTTGATTATAAAATTTAGTGTTCTTAAAATCATATAATTATCTTTGATTAATTTTTGATATTTTAACAATATTCTATTCATGTTTATAAAAAATGTTGATCTCATTTGAGGAATTAATAAAAGGTAGATGAATTTTCTATAATTCTATATTTACTGGAATTTAATTAGATGATGCAATGGTTAAACACCATTGTTCTAAAAAATATAAAATTTAGTTGTGATCTAATACTATTTGTGTGACATGGATATAATGCAAATATCAAAGGCTAGAAATACAATATAGGGTGAAAAATAAATAATTTTCATTTTATTTATTTCAAGAAAAAAAAATTGGGAACATGATTGTCTTGATTTTCGATGACATAAATATCTAAAAAGACATAGATGCATTACTAAATGATAAGATGAAACATTGATTAGAGTTTCTACATATTCATTAAATATTTATGATAAATCTATGCATGTTATTGATAACTCTCTCAAGATGAAAATAAGAATATCCAATCTACTGATGCTAGCACTATATTTTTTATATAGTTTTAACAAATAGTTTTACTATGATCTATTCGTGGAATATTTCTACATAAAGAAAATATTATAATATTGGTAGAAATAGCTATTGATGTTTTTGGCCATAATAAATTGTAATAAAGAATTAGAAATAAGGTTATTTTTTAATATTCATTGAGAAAACATTTTAAATAAAAAAGGAGAAATGGGAGCACTCCCATGTAGAGCTATTTAAAAATAATTATATGAGGATCATAGAGCATAGAATTCACATGTGGTTTTTCTAGAAAGTTTTCCTTGAAATATTTTAATTTATGTATAGTTAGTGTTACACCATAAATTAAATGAAGGCTTCTGCACAAATGTGTATCAATAACTGAAAAATAAATTATAAGAGATAAATTTATACATGTTAATGGAGTGCCAAATAGATGAGAGTGTTGAGATAACCGATGATCTATCAATTATGAAGAAGCAATGTTTAAATAACTATTAAAATATTAAAAACCTATAGGGTATTGAGGATGAAAAATAAAAAATATAGGCCAAGAGAGAGGAATATTCTTCTAAATAATTAATAAAAGGATATTGAACTAAAAATGATAAATAGATACTGTTAATGAAGATAAAAAACACGATCAGACTCACAATTATAATCATGCATTATGAGTGAACATATATGAAGTTTATTTGTCAAATTCCTAGGTAGAATTTTTGAGATTTGATACTTGAATATAATTGAATAAAAATTATATATATATGAGTTCCAATAGAAAATAGAGTTTCTATTGAATTCATTAATTATTTATGTTATGAGAATCTAATAGGAATGTAAAAAATAAGACCTAATAAGAAATTATATGAAATCAAAAACTAATTCCCTATTTATTATTCTTTTATATTACTATAACACCCAACATTGACATAGCTTTATTTGATTTTAATTTCATATTGTTTCAAAATAGAAAATAATTATAATATATTTTACTTAATTATGACCATCCCTAATTATATTATCAATAAAAAACATTGAGTCATTTAAAATCCGAATACATTTTAGTTTTATAGTTTTAGATAATTGTGATAAAACCTTTTGTAACAATACTAATGATTGTATCATAAAATTGTAATTTTAACTATTATTCCAAGAATTTATTATTTTATATACTGTCCTAAGTATCTCCAAAAAATCACAAATGTTATTTTTATAGACATTCCATATAAAATAATTTTGTTTATAACATTAGGAAATGGAAATATAATAGGAGTGAATTAAAATTCTTAGTATTTTAAAACATAGACATTAAACATCAAAGAAAATTGGGGAGAATAAAACAAGTATAAGGTTCTCATAATATAATCTAAGTGTAAGGGAATAACTTAATTGATTCATACCCAACTAATTGTGGCTCATATATCATGAGATATGGCGTAATGCTTCAACATTAGACAAGAGTTATTTGTGTGGACCGTCATGAGCCATGTGAAATCAATACATGTTCAAGAAAAGGATAAGAATTAATTGAAAACATAGAAAATATGCTAGTATCATGGAAATTTATATTCATAACCCATGTTTATTCTTGTTTCACTCGTAATAAAATAAATCATAATTAGTTAATTCCAATAATTGTTTGTATTGGGAATAAATAATTTCCCATTTCATTAGAGAAATATATTTACTAATTTCACCAATCATCATCTATAATATCCCACCTTAAAATATTAATTATTGTTATAAAAATTAAACACTTTTTCCATGTTGTAGTGGGAACCCACACATCATGCCTCAAGAGACATTAACAATAAAAGAACTAACACACGCTCAAACCTAGTGTGTTACAAAACATAGAAACTCAAATTTTGGATGAATTTATATTAACGCATATACCCCATCACCAGTAACACCTAACACACCAACCTCACCACCACGATAAATCCTCTTATAATGGAAAAAACCCTTTTAAACACCTCACCATTATAACTCTCAGGAATCAGAGATAATGAAACTATCATCTCAATAACCACCAATATCCAACCCACATAATAGTATTTATTGAATAGAACAAATATCTATTATTCTGGAAATATCAAAAAAAAACATATTCTCAATAATTTAATATAAAACCACAAAAATGTATCATTGAAAAATAAAAAAACTATTAACAAGACTCCACTACAAAAGAATATGATCAATACCAAAGAAGGGATCAAAGATCTTAACTCCTCATTCATCCAATCAACCATAAGAAACCATAATTCCCTAACTATATTCAAAAAAAATTATCAACAAAACATTAGGATGTACAATTACCTGAAAAACAATCATTGGATTGAATTTTATTATACATCTCAAAAAAGTCATCCAACATTCTTTTATAGAAAATGTAAACAATATAAATGAAACAATTTTTAATAAAAATTAAATAAAACATCATCAAAAGATACATAATGAAATAAGTTGGATGATATCATTAGATTAAATACCATTAATTATATAAATACTGTTAAAGGATTTTTCCTTGATTAAAATACCTTTATGAAAAAAATTAACATCATGCTTTGAAAATCAAGGAAAAAAATTATTTTCTTTGATAAATTATATAATAATTAATTTTATAAAAAATGAGTATATGATTTTCTTCAAAACATATGGGATCTTATAATGTATCCATAATAAATAAAAATTTTCCTGGTGGTATTAATATCCATTCATGTCATATATGTTAAAAAATATTATTTTAACACTATTATAACAAAGTCAAATGTGAGACATGAAAAAACATATTAAAATTATTTCATTTTAATTATTTTTAAAATTAAAATATATTTGAAAATGGACCAATCGAAGAAATTTAGTCTATGAAAAATCATTTCTGAAAAAATATAAAAAATGTAGATATAGAGAAAAAAAAGTTTGTTAAAAGACTTCAAAACTCATAAAGCCATGTTTTTAAAGAAATCACATTACATCCTTTTAAAGAAAAAAATATTTTGAATGAATGAACACAAGAAAAAATATAAAATAACATGAGTATAATAGGTTTCATGATATTATATATCAATGGGGCATTATATTCCACATATACATTAATATTGTCACATCAGTCGAAATATGTCTCAAAGAAGGACGTTTGATAAAATAAATAATTTAATCTTTGGTAATGATTCAATAAAGATTAAATTTAATGAAGGAATTTAATAATACACTATAAACCCATGTTTTAAATGAAATATAATATAAAAATAAATTTAGTGGGAATTAATTATACCCAATAAAATAAATCACAGTGCATAACATGAAATATGTCTCAATGAGTTGATATTGAGAGCATGAAACCCTTATAATGTTTGTATCATTTGAAGTAAGAATAAATAAATGAAATTATTATGTGAGAAAAATTTAAATGCACAAAAAAGGTTTAAAAATGACATAAAACAATCAGATTCCATAAAACACATTATATTGGAAAAACATAGTCAACGAAAAACTGATGTAACCTAATAAAAAGAAATTGAGGCAAGAATCCATTTAATATGGATTTCAACTTGTGTGGAAACACCATAAATTCATATATAATAACTTTATATTTATTATTAATATATGTATTCATCATATTTATATTATTTTATACCAATTATTTATAATTTATTTTTATCCTTTTATTAAAAAACATCTATTAAACATCAATATTTATCTGTTAAATTTACCATTTCCCATGTATGTTTTTATTTAGCGATTTTAATAACCATAACATATTTTTGGACTTATTAAATAAGTAAATTTTATGATGATTTTATATATTTATTTGATATGAGTATTGAGTTCCTTGTATATTTCATGGATTTTATGGTGATGAGTTTCATGTAAAGCTTAATAAATCTATTTTTAGATGTTTTGATTTTGTATATAGAATTGATTTTATTAAAAAATAAACACACACACACACACATATATATATATTACCCCTAAATAATTTTTACAAAATCATAAATTAGTCATTGTTATATAATATTAATTGTAAATAATAATCTTTGATAATTATTTATATCAATAGTATAATAATGATCATGAATGTGGTAAAATCAACAAAAATAAGAACACGTTATAATGGCTGAATATGAAAAAAAAATTTACCTGAATAATATAAATATTCAGAATCATAATCATTTTATAAATATAATATTTAATAATTTTACCCATACTTATGACCAACCATGTTAGAAGATAATGAATAACAGAATGTGTCTTTCATAGAGGCGGTAGTATGCACATACAAATAAGAAAAATTATGTTTTTCAAAAGATGAATAGTGTAAAATGGTCTATAATATATTATATTTATAGAATAATAATAAAGAAATAAATAAAATATATATAATTTAAATCCATCTTGATGACCATCTATATGTGGAGGTTATGAAAATTGAAATACAATGTTTTGTGGAGTCGACAATTTATATGTATGCATGAGAAATAATTTTATTTTCATTGGGATAGAAAAGAGGTAGAAAATAGTTATTAAATAAATATAATAAAATTTATGTTCAATAAAAATATTTATTTAAATATTTATGATTATTATAGTAGTTTTTATGGAGTTGGAAGAAGAAATTAACTTGAATGAATTCGATAAAGACTTATACCTCATTATTGGATATTTTCTTTTGGTAAAAAACTTATGCCTTTTTGGATTGGTCATTTGGGGGTACTAATACCTATAGGATATATTTAGGAGAGTTAGAGAGGTATTTGGGAAAATTTATTTCACGATAGGGTACTCATGGCGTGTGACGAAGTGAGGAGAAGAGGCTCCCCTTTATTAGTGAGAGCAGTGACACCCTTGTAAATATTAAGAACATTAAAATAAAATAAATTTATTTATCTTCGAAAGAGGATCCAATTTAGTTCAATTTAAAATATTGGGAAAACTAATTTATAAATGAACACATAATATAAATCTATTTATAATATTTGGAGATATTTTAATCTCTATCTAATTGCTTAACCCCTACTTTACACATTTTAATTCTTAACATGGTAACAATGTTTTTACAATGCAATTTATTTATTTGGACCAAAATAAAAGGAAAGTTATTATATAATATTAGAATTAATGTTATAAAATTGAAATAAATTTTACAATATCCAATATATAGTTGTGTTTCAATCAAAATTTTAATATACTATTCGTAACACAACCAATATAGTATATAGAAAAAAATGCTATTTTATGGATAAATATAATTTAATAAAAAAATTATTGAAAAATTTGTGTCCCAAAAAATTAATTTTATTATGATTAAAAATATTATACATGTTTGTGTTTAAAAAAAATATTATAATCAAAATTAACAATTGAAATAAATAATTAAATTATAAGTACCAAAAATAGTTTTTATTGGAATAAAAATATTACTTACAATTCAAAAATTTAAAAAAAAAATCTTTATAAGTATAAAATTATACTTCTAGATGAATTATATAGATTATTAAATATATTTCTTTCTCTAAATATGTCTTTTTAAAATTTATGTGTTCTTAATCTTATTTCATATAATTTACTAATTAAATTAATGGTATTATGTTTTTTCATAATGTTTAAAGTTATATATTATCATAACAAAATTTTAAATGTGATTAATTGAATTTATTTGAAAAAAATATATTAAAAAATATTTCCTAGATAAATATCAATTTTTAACAATAAATCATATTAATTATTTATCCTCTATGTGTAATAAATTTTAATATATTAATATAATTTTACAATCATGAGTTTTTATCATTATTATAATTTTATTAATAGAGTTCAAATATAATATACTAGATATTTTTATTTTAGTGTTTCATATTTCATAATTTATTAAACACGATATTATTTAAAGGAAAATAAATTCTAAAACACTATGAGGTTAAAAATACAAGTTATTCAATGACTCTTGTTGAAGATGTAGATCATGTTATGGGATGTAGTGACATCTCTAGATAGACTGATTGTTTACTTCAATAGATTGTAATTTCTAAAAGACTGCTAAGATTATGGTATAATGAAGTGAAGTGGGATGTTATACATGTTCACTTTAGTGATATAATGAAAATTCATCTTTTTTGTATGGTGAAAATTGGTTTAGGATGATAACTTCTCAAAACATTATTGTAATTGATGAATAGAGTTTTATTGAAGACTCTATGACTTAGTGAAACTGAATCACAGTAAGGAGTAGGTTTACCACATTAGGGGTGAAACTTGTAGAAACATCTATGCCATAAAATAATTATTTCTCATATTTCATGATCAGTATGTTATTAGGTTGTGAATAGTGGAACCATTCGCCCTAAAAATAGAAAGAGTCCTAATTCAAAAGGGGGTCGAAGATTATAATGGTAAATTGGAAATATGTAAAAAGTAATCAACAACTACTTCACACCCCTCTCAAGTGGCTTCACTAGCCTAAATTTGGTAATACGTTAATCTAACAAATATATTTGATATGATGAAAAATTTATGCATTTTACCCTTACATTAGTTGAGAAATCATAAATATATCTTTATTTCATGTGAATCTGAAAATCTAGAAGGTGTTTTACATGTCTCTATTCTGGGTTTTTGATCATTTTTTCCCATAATTTTTTATTCTTAAAAATTCTAAAAAATTATGGGGGTAATATTATTGATTAGTTACATGATGAATAATATGATTTTTGATAATTAGTTTACTTAATTGTGATAAATTTAAAATGATAATTACCACCTATTATTTTATAAACTAATATATTCTTATGTATACTTTTATTTGGATAATTTATGGCTCATAAATTTTAACCATAGTAATTATTATCAATAAATGGTTTATAAAAAAATATTTTTATGAAAATAATTTAAAAATTTCTTTTTTTGGATTCAAAAAAATCCAAAGGGGACACTGTTAGTCCAAATAAAGATGATATTGTATTTATTGATAATAATTGATTATGTAAATGTGAACTGAGATGATAATTCCAAATAAAATTGAAGTAATATTGAATGGTGAGATTGATGAATATAATATATTGTATTTTCTTGATTAAAAATATCCATTAGAGTATTTAGTACCTCTATATATGAGATTTCTGAAGAATGTGTTTCTATTATCTCTCATAACATATGTTGAGTATTAATCTATTTATGATTAAATAAGCATAATAAGTATTATGTGTGGTTTATACTGGTTTAGTACTTTAATAAAATATTATATTTTAATGTTCATAATAATATTGAGCTTTTGTATTATATTATGATTTTTGGATTTCAGATTTTTATGTAAACCATGTTTATATGTTTTAATAATCAAATGATGAGATTAAGATATTTGGATAGTAATATGTTTAAATATCTATATGAGTTTAAATAAAAAAGACAATATTTTCTAGGTTTCTAATATATTCCAAGTATTTGGTAAACTAAATCATTAATCTCATAAAAAATAGAAATCATTGATGGAATTTGATATGAGTTTTATGGAGTATAAAGAATACAAAATATGATAACTCTATGATTAAAGAGATGAAGGGATAACTATGAGTAAAGAATAATGATGATAGTTTTGGAAAAATATTTAGAATATATATTGATGGTATTTAAATAAAATTCACTATACTTGATTAATTTATCATAAAAATGATGTTGAATGATAGTTGAGTTTATGTTGTTGTTTGATAAGTTCTATATTTATTGATAAATGATTAATATAGTTTACATTGATGTAACTTGATGAGTTTGTGCTAATAAATAATTGAGAAAATTGGAGATAAATTTAATTACTAAATTAGAGTTATTATATGCTTAATTAATTAATGTAATTATCGAAATTTTTTTAGTGATGTATGATGAAATACTAAAATGATTTTAGTTGTTTTAGTAATGAGTTGAAATGGCAGAATAAGTGTTTTGAATACAAGAGAAGTGATATGGGAGTTTAATTTTCTATGTATGAATAACACTACATGGAATTAAAAAGTAATTTTGATTTTTTACTATATGTATAATATGTAACATTCTAAAAATCCAGTTTAAATGAATAATAAGTTAGATAGATTACTTAAGAATGTAATACTGATATTAAAACGAACTGAAATGTACCCTAAAAATTTATTTTATCTAAAAGTAATAGTTATAACCATATTAATAGGAATAAAAAAATAAATAGAAATATATGTAATCCTTTAATATAATGTACATGTATTTAGTAATTGATAATAAATCAGTTCTCAATTTTTAGTAAAATTACTTTATGCTTTTAAAATATGTTTTTATCACAAATGGATTTTACCTCATTTTATATAAAATTTGTAAAGTAATAATAAAATTTATATAAATTGGATTTTATGACATAAAATTCATTTAAAAATTCTTAATTTTTAAGAAATTTCTCACAGTAAATTTTTATGATTTTTCAGAAATAGTTGATTTTCATGTAAATAGTGAAAATAATTAGTTTTTAAAATACTGTCTCTTTTATGAAATTATTATGATATATGAATGGATTAATAAATTTTGAAACCATATTCTATACCAAATAATCATTTATCGGATTAAATTATTTATTTTAAAACATTATTTTGAATTAGGGAACCTAAGCATGACTTTTAAATATAATTTAATTTAAAATGTTTTTTTTACAATTATATTTCCTATTTTTCTAAAAAAAACATTTTCATGATTTTTATGTTTTCATATTAAAATTATTTTTTTATACTTATAAAATTATTTTTTGAAAAAAATTATTCCATTTTTTAATCATCATTTAAAATTTTTTTTTTTACAATTTTCTATTTATTTTTTTATCATATATAATTTATGATGGAAAAATTTACATTATCACGATTAAGTTTAAACTGGATCAAATGGGTTTAACTTTGAGATAAGGTTTAAAATGAATCCAAAATATGTATAAATATAATTATATGAATAAATTTAAACTGTATAAAATACTAATGACTAATTTGGGGAGTCTTTTTATCTTTTACATGAATAATGCATTTTAATATTCTAATACATTGAATAATTACAAGAGTGACACTCCACTCAATTATAAAAGGGAACTTCGTATACTCTCCTATTTTCACATATTTAGAAACTTATCTTGAACAATACCTAACAAAATATTTTCCCAAACATCCTTACCATTACAGAGAGTCTCTACTATCATCAACAAACCAACCTATAAGGCTTAATGTGTAAGGTGAAGGGGGTCTCATAATAAAGAGTTAAACCTCTTTACCGACTATTTCAATGTTTATTTCTTATTCTAATTTATTAGAATATACATTACCCAAACTAACATAATTAGAAAAATATAATAAATATAAATATATTTTATTATTTATATGATAATTTTTTTACCACTTTTACATCTTTTGGATAATGAAAACATTTCTTTTGCATACATATGAACAATTGTCTCCATATAGTGGTATAATTTTTTTTTGATAACCATTTTATATGGATAGTTATAAATATGAAAATAAATAAAATTTATGATATTTAGGAAATAATTATGACTATGTAAATAAATCATATCTGGTAATATATTACCCTAACACCCGTTAAAAATGATAATGCCGCTTGTGTATATGAGTGGACTGCTACATTCATGGAGCAATGTGATTCATTTTTCATATCCCCCATCATGAATGGTTAAAAATTTGTATATATTTAATATATATGTTATTTATTTCATTATTAACATTCATGGGATGATATAACTATGATCAAAATGCAATGACCATAACTATAAAAAGAAACATATGATATTTCCTTTTTAAACAACATAAATTATATCTTGAATATAATTATATTCATGGTATTTAATGATTCATTTTAATTTATTTCTTTCATGGAGGTTATGATTCAAAAGTATCAAAATAAATAAGGGCTTAGTTCAAAATGTCATCATTTTTTGTAATTTTTATGTCTATGATTATGTTGGAATAGTTATATGATATTTCTTTCTTAAACAAAATATATTTTCATATATAATGTCTCATTCGATAATTAAAACAAATTTCATTTATTTTCCCCTATTTGAGTACATTATATAAAGAATGATAGTTTTCATGTAAAACTATCATTTTTTCTATTAGATCAATTTCCTTATTTATACATGTAAATATTATATTGAAAATGTTTTCTGGAATTTTTTTAATAAGATAAAATTATTTATTAAGGTCATGTTTAACCATGTTTTAGTTTTTATAAGAAATTATTAATTGGAATCTTCTTGTAATTTTCTGAATGATGCACTTTTTACTGATGGTGTGTATGAAATATTTTTTTAACTATACCCCATGAAATAATTTTCTCTCCACGAAAACTATTTTTTGACTTTAATATGACATTACATATTTTAATTTATCTTTTAAAAATAAATTATTTTCTAAATATTCTAGAAACTTTTATATTTTAAATAGGTTATTTAAAATTGGAAAGGTTATTTTACCAAATAAAATTTTCTATGATATTTTAAAAGTATTTACATCGATGATGAATCCTATAGTTTTGTAGGGATATACCCGGAAGATAGAATCTTACATTTTACTCTTCATAAATTAGGACAATGTTTAACTTTTGTATTAGGGAAAAATTAACATTTCATAATCTGGTTTTTCAAAAAAAATTACAATAATTATGTATAGAATTTTAAATCGTTTGATGGATGAAGGAGACTTAGAATATGGTATGTGGGGCCCACTATACACCATTGATACTTCAGTAGGTTTCATTAGACAAACTATTTTTGTAATTTGTTGTATTACAAACCTATTTATGTATGATTTCATGGAATGTGGACTTAACAGTAATATTATGATGTTTGATATTATGTATTATATCATTATGACTCTAGTTTTTTTTACCATGGATGAATTCCTCATTTTATGGAAATATTTATGCGGAATATTTGATTCTTATTTTTCTCTATTAGGTTATAATATCTTTATTAATCCTATGATAGATTCTGTTTCATGCATTACCTTTTAGGGCATACGATATTAGCATTTTTTTCGTTTCCTTGGGTTACCAATAAGGGATTTAAGAATTATTTAATGGATATATTATAAATTATGGCACTATTTTCACAACAATAATATGCGGTATTTCATGATTTCAAATGAAATGTGAGAATCTTGTATCTATCTAGTCTCCCAATACAACAAAACTATTTTATCCTTTTAGATGTGATCAATTATATAATGTTCCAATATATTAAAATAACTTCATATTCCATGTTACTAAGGATAGGTTATTATAGTTTATATCAATGTATGTTTAATATTAAACCAAGAAAACATGATTTTGGAAAACATATATTAGTTAAAATAACATTTTGTTAGAATATAAGGATAAGCCTATGTATAGAATAATATCATAATGTATTGTTAAAGTAGGTATTTTGTGGTTTTATAAGAAAATATATCACTATATAAGTGCTAGAAAGTGGAATTTTCTATGGAAAAGATGCACCTAGGGTTAACAAATCTGAAAGGGGGGACTGGTTATTAACTCAATTCTGAATAGTTTGTGATTAGTGGGACTATGATCAATCACTAGGTTAAAAACTCCCAAGGGATATGATTGGTTTATTCACATTCTATTTACATACCATTATGATTGATTTGAATATATTTTTATGTTTTTATGATATTTCCAAACATATTAAGCATACAATTCGTAGATTTTCTGTGAATAAATTTTTAATTTATGTTTGGTATTGCATCAGATTTGGAATTATACACTATGATTCAAAATTTTATTATAGAATATAGTGTTTGAAATTATATAGAAATATCTCTTAATTGAAGAAATAAATAATATTTCAACACCGATAATCAATGTAAGGACTTCCGTTATGCTAAATTCAACAAGGATAGTGTTGGAGTTGAGTAGATTATTACTATATTAGGATAGTTTTCTTAGAATATTCCAAATAAACTTACAATAGTCTCTATGATGCACTAGGGCTTGAAAGGTCAGTTTTGTGGCCAAAGGTAAGCATTCAGTGGAAGAGTTTGTAGAAAAGTGCATCGTGTGCCAGTAGGAGAAGGCAGAACACCATGTTCCCCGCAGGTTGTTACATCCCTTAGATGTTACTGAGTACAATTTGTATGACATATTATGGTTTTATTCATTGTACAACCTCTGGATGATGAGGCAGGTGTTCTTGGCCTAGAGGTGATGTAGAGCATGACATAGAAGGTTTAGATTATGAGTGAAAGGATAATGATTTCTCAAGACTGGCATAAGTCATATGACGATCATAGGAGGAGAGCCTCGGAGTTTGAAATTGGGTACCATGTGTTCTTTAAGGTCTCCCCTCTGTGTGGATAGAGGAGGTTTAGCAGGGGAGTAAGCTTTCTCCTAGGAACATCAGAACCTTCGAGATGTTGGGATGAGTTGGAGAGGTGGTGTATCAGATGGCTGTACCACTACTTGTGTAGTGGATCCTCAATGTATTTCATGTCTTTCAGCTTTATCAGTATCTATATAATGACTCCAACGTCCTAGACTGGGGAGAATTGGATATCAAGGATGATGCGATGTTCGTGGAGTGACCTATGAGAATCGAGGATCATGAGGAGAAATTTCTATGTGGATGAGACACTCCCTTGGTTCGTGTGTTGTGAAGTAATGGTTGCCTCGAGGAGGGTACGTTGGAATGGGAGGCACATATGAGCGCCCGGTTCCTAGAGCTGTTCTGAGTATTGATCTTGTGTTTTCTTTGTGCAATGCTTATGATGTAATGTTTGACCATACTTGTTGTTTGATAAGTTGTTTTTCTGTTCACCATTTTCTATGAAAATTTATTACTATGGATGGTAGAGGACTAGATCCCTAGTCAAGACACATTAATGTGGATGTGATTAAACCCATGTGATCATGACAATGCCAACAATAGAAGATAGTATCTTGACAATGAGGAAGGATCTCCATAATCCATGTGTCTAGATGGTGTGAACATTCTTAGTTTCTGTGGTTACTTGGTTGAGAGGAGTAGTAGTGTTTCAATAGTTGTTCCGAAGACAGATGCGAGAGAGATACCCCTAGATGTCGAGGTTTTATTCCTACTTTCGAACAACTTTATGGTGGTTTGTCCTAGAGAGTAATCTTACATGGTGGTTGCTCAAACCCCTCTTTTTTGAGTTTAATCTTGAATTATTGAGGTGAGAATATAGATTGAGGTATTTTGATGTAATATCCCGAACCCTCCTAGTCCATTAATTTTCAAAATCTTTATGTTTGAGGTATCTTGAGGACCATCAGTTACTAATCAAGGAGTTTTTGAAATGTTAGGTTGAACGAATAGTGGCACCAATTGGTATTAGTGGCCCCAATCTACATTAGTGGCACCGATCGCCATTAGTGGCACTGATCGGAAATAGTGGTACGGATCGACATCAGTGGTACCGATCAGCATAGGTGGGACCAATCAGTATTAATGCCACCAACGAGCATTGATGGTACCAATGGGCATCAGTGGAACCAATCGGCCATCGGTGGCACGATGGGCCATTAGTTCTAGTGTATCGGTTCTAGAACGATAGTGTCTAGGTGTCGATGACCCACACGTCAGTGAGTCATTCCCAGCTTCTTTGGGACTATTCAACTTCACTCTAGAAACACGACTTTTGGTGTAAAAGTGTTCTAATACCATTTTCAAAGAGACTCAAGGCCTGTAAATAATGTTTTAAACACACCAACATTTTATCCACCATTTAATTACGAAAACAAATGTCCCTTTTATATGGGTCACACCCTTTTCTGTGTTTTCTATTCTCCTACGTTTTCTTAGTTTTTTCCCATATTATGAGTTTTTCTCCATTTAAATGAAATCCATCAACTCACAGTTGTCTGTTGGTCTATCTGCACTGTTTTGGAGGGGAATTATTAAATATCAATTAATCATAATTTTTTTATCTTTTGAGACATGTGTTCAATCCAAGATATGACTTTTATGTACATTGAAATGGTCTCTCTGATTTTAGGATCGGGCCACTTCTTATGCTGGGATTCTATCTTCCTTATTACTTTTGGTTTCTTTACGTGTGCCTCAAGAATTACTGCACAAGAACAATTGTAAACCCATGATGGAACCCTTCCCACTTAGCCATGGAGTTATTCCTACAAGTCGTGCCATCCCCAGTTCTTGGTGAAAGGAGAAAACTTCTATCCTTGATCATCCATGTTAGTGTTTTTTCATCGTCTCTGTTTACTGTGCAACATGCGGGGTGGGTACGATGATGTTCCCTTGGGGGAATAGTTGAAAAAAACTATAAATAAGATAGTAAATTTACTTTTAAGGAATGAAGGGTTGGGAAAATTGATGATGATGGTGTTTTTTACACCTATTTTTATAATGTTAATTGTTTGGGTTCATGTCCCTTGAAAATCATGGCTATTGGTGGTCCTTTCATATGCACTAATAAAGCACTATTTTATAGATAATTAGGTGATTGAATGAATAAAACAATGAAATTAATTAATCACATAAACATGGATGATTTATATGGACTCTAGATTGATAATAACCCTTGGGTGAACACCATATTTAACCAAATAGAAATAAAGGAACATAATGAATAATATTCGAAAAATCTGAAAACTTCATTGATCTATTCTAGTTATATGAATGGTTGTTTTTTTTGATGTATTTTTGGGTGACATAGATGGGAATGGAATATCTAGTTTAAAGGTTTTTTGTTTTTGAATATTGGGTTGTGTGGAGCCGCCGGTAAATGTTCATGACCCGTTATGTTGGGGCTTTGTTTGGTTCTAGTACATTGAGTGATCTAATGTATCCGATTTGATGTTGTTACATGAAAGATAACCGATAGTAAATTCTTAAACACCAATGTGAATGTTTTTAGTTTCTTTTGTTATTTTTTATTATGGTTATGCCTATTAGTTTCTCGGTAGTTAAGTAACATTTAAATGGAATCATTTGAACATGATAACGAGAACAGGTATGATGGGGGACTATTATCTAGGAATGGGTTATGCTCTAGTTGTGGATGTTTTTTACTTCTGAATGTAGTGATAACAACAACAGTGGTTGTGTATGGGCTGGTTGATGGTTTGGGGAACCATAGGTTGGGATGAGTGCTTGGATACCTAAAAAATTTTATTTATTGTGTTTCTTATACTCACCCATCCCATATTGATCATTTCATGCTGAACACCCCATATTTCATGGGGGAGTGTGTTTTTTTCAACATTCATACAAGTGGATGGTTATTAAATCCTTTATACTCCCTCTCCAGGGTTCCTAAGACTCATTAGGCAGGTTGTGATGGCCTGAGGTTCATTATAGCTCCAGACTCTTCGGACAGGGTGTGTTTTTGTGGGATGGCCAATGTGTGTGCGGGAAGGTTTGTTTCCTAAGTATCTTCATGATTATTCTGATTTTTCTTTGAACATGGTAGTGGATGTTGTGGCCCAGGTTTCCGTTGGATTTTTTGTGTGTGGTTGTGGTGGCCCAGGTGTTTTTGGATGTGATAGACATGCGGTTGGGATGACCAATATGGTTGATGTTGGGGGTGGTAGTGAGACTCTAGTGGGACTAGCGGCGGAGGTCTGATGCATAGGATGTTCTAAATAAACAGTGGGAATGAGGTGTGGGGTACCCAAATATCGATGTTCTATTACTATATTTTACATAACTTCCATTTTTTGAGGACTGTTCCTTGGTGAGACTGGGTGGATAGTTTTCCTTGCTAGGTATTTTGGTTTCTATTATATTTTCCACAGGGCATTTGAATGGCTCCTCACTTTTTCATGAGATATTTTTTTTCCTTATTTAGTATAACATTATACTCACCCAATGTATATAAAACTACATTGAGGTTTGTAAGAGTACATTGAGGAACATGCCAGACCATACTATCACGGGTGTTGGGACAACTGTTATTACAAATTTTCATTCTTTTGTTACATTCCTACATAGTTTTCTTGTACCTTGTACAACTTTATTTTGAACATGCATATAAGAATTTTTTTCTTCTCTTTAATTTTTCTTTTGGTATTTAAATTTTTTTGATATTCACCATCTTATCACCCAATCTTGTTCTATAAAAAGGGTAATCAATTCCATATTATGTGAGATTCTATACCATTTTTTATAGTCACCACTCTAAGGCCTATTGAAGTAAGGACTCAGGGGGTCATTATCTCTCCATAAACATGAAGAAAGAAAGGTCTGGTAGTTTTTTGTCCATTCCCCCAACATGGAGAAGGCAGTTTATGAAAAAATGGTATCAGAGGTCATTATTGAGAGATAGGATGGGTTTTAGGGGTAATATCCTTGAGGATCTAATGGGATGGTAGTTAAACGGGTGTACGATATCTTGGTGCATGAAATAGTCTAGGGAAGACCGGCTAAGACACAAGATTTTAGGGCCCCACATGATATGATGTAAGGACTCTGGACCTACTGAATGACCATGTTTGGATACATAGATTACAGGGAAGATACCATAGGAAATGTACATGAATCATAATTAATTGTGTTCTTGAGTGTCTTGGGTGTTTTGGGAATTTAAAATAAATAAAATGTATACATAAAATTTTAAAATAATTTTTCATACTTCTCCGGCATAGGAATTCCTTGTTCTACTTTTTCATTTACAGATCCCAGACATCTTCTATAAGTAGTGTGGGAAGGTGAGGACGGGAAGGTTGACATGGTTGATCAGTGGGGGGTCGATCGAGGGGAAGAGGATGACCATTGGTAGAAGAAACATCATTCCATCCAGTGAAAGACTCTCATAAGGTACGTGGGAAACATCATAGACATGGAGACAACGAGTTGGCTCGAGGAGATTGTGATCGCTTTCAGTTTGATCCAGACTCTAACAGATTAATGCATTCATCTAGCTATGATCTAGATTAGGGGAGTGGCATATCAATGGTGGATTCTCTACCTTAGATAGAGGTTGGAGACCGCGGTTTCATGGGTTGACTTGGGGGGATTTCTAAGAAGAATTCCTTTATTCCACGATTAAATCCAAAAAGAGGCAAGAGTTGCTCTGCCTCAAAGACGGGATAATATTGGTAAGGGTGGTGGGGATCAAGTTCAAGGATCTATTTTGTTTCACACCATACCTATTATTGGATGAGGATCCATGAGAAAGACGCATAGAGGAGGAACTTCATCTTTATCTTCAGTATGTTGTTAGTTTCTTCCCCCTACCGATGTAAATATAGGTCTAAATGAAGGATGAAGTGTTGGAGATGATGCACATGCATGGGTTTGTGCCATGAGAGGGGAAATAGTTTAGTTTTTCAGTGTGGAAGTCCATCAGTAGAAGGCCTCCAGCAATAGGGGCTTCCAGGTTTAAACCTGTGGGGAGCATGCCTCAGTCGTTCCAATTCTAATCTCCCGTTCCTCTCCATTTCTCTACAGGCCAAGGACCAAGGTGCTTTACCTATGGAACCAATGGGAATATTTGGATTCAGTTCTCTATTTGATTTCAGTATAGTAGGTGTGGGAAGGTTCAATACACACCTTAGCAGCACCGGTTTCCAGAAAGACATTTTTAGAAGCAACAGCAGGGGCAGCGATCCCCCGCTCCATTAAGGGTGGATGGTGTCGGAGAAGGATGACCTCAAGGATCTCCTTAGGTACCATTACTATTTCATGGTTGTGGAGTAGGTCGACAGCTGAGGGGCCGAGGATTACTGTGGGGGCAATTTAACGCCACAGAGGAAGTAGTTCCAGTAGGTCCATAGGTCATTCGAAGTACAACTCATCTTTTTAGTACACTTTCTAGTGGCTTGTTTGATTTAGGAGCTTCACACTTTTTTATTTCACCCAGTATACCAAAACCCTAGATTATATTTAGAGAGATACTTTCTATGTCACTACTGTTTTGCGCACCATTTGGAGGACAGACTAGCTTGTTTAATGTTTGTTGAAGATGCAGACAGATGTTGGGGTCACATTAGTCTAGTGGGGATCTATTTCTGCTCCAAATGCTGCCATACAATGTCATCCTGGGAAATGAATAGTTATTTTCTAGACATGCTATTATAAAATGCTTCTTGAAAAGGGAAGTGTTCTCATATGTGGGTGTACGTCGTGTAGCTTTCACTGGTGAGCGGTGGAGCGAGGAGGGAAGTCGGCATATGAAGCCTCTTCTTTCTTTATTAGCCGAGATGTTAGTGGAATCGGTAGACATAGATATAGTGGACGTTCTGGGGATTTTCAGTGTATTCCTGGATATCTTCTATAAAGAGGTTCTGACTCTACCCCCTCGACCTGATGTTGTGTTTGAGATAGACTTACAACTTGGAACCCATCTGATTTCGATGGCCCCCCTATCAGATGACACCTTATTAATTTTAGGAATTGTAGATTATGGTTGATGACCTGATGAAGAAGGGTTTCATCTGACCATGAGAATCATGATGGGGTGCTCCATTCTTTTTTTCAATGAAGGTAGATGGTGGCTTCAGGCTATGCATAGAATACCGAATATTGAGTCAGGTGATGGTCAAGAACTATTACCCCTCATAAAGAATGTAGACATTTTTGACTAGTAGAAGGGAGCATGTTCGTTCTCTAATATTGAACTGTGGTATGGATATTAGTAGTTAGAGGTGTAGGAGGGAGACATCCAGAACACTACTTTCACTTGCATGTATGGGCACTTTGAGTTTGTGGTCATTTTGTTTGGCGTTATGAACGCGCCAGGTATCTTCATGGGTCTCATGAACTCGGTTTTCCATGATTATCTTGATCGATTAATGGTCATGTTCATCGAAACCATCCTGATCTACTAAAGGTCATAGGAGGAACATGCTGAGTATATAAGGACAATTTTGGAGGTCATCTGACACCACCACCTATACGGGATGTTTTCCAAGTGCGAGTTATGGATATGATAGGTGCACGTTCCTGGACATGTGGTGTTCTAGTGAGTAATAACAGTGGACACATTGAAGGTCGAAGTGATTCATTATTGGGAATAACCCAAGAATGTGGTAGAGTTTCGTAGTTTCCGGGGTCTAGCATGTTACTACTGGAGGTTCCTGCCCGACTTCTCTGAAATTGTGACACCTTTGACGACCATGACCAGAAAAGACTAGGATTTCTTATGGAGTTAGTTGTGTAGGGAAGATATACGTTATCTGAACGGGAAGCTGGTCAGTGCCTAAGTGATGATGATTCTAGAGGAAATGTGAACGTTTTGGATGATGCCTTGGGTAGTAAGTCACCTAATGATGTGGTTTGTGCGTTTACATATGCATGGAAAGCTATGGAGGAGTTAGCTGATTCACATCTGAGCATTAGAGTGGAGGATGGTCGAGGCTGTCTATTATAGATTATAGTGATTTCTTCCGTAGTAGGAAAGGTGTAGGAGTCTATGTGGGGAGACTCAGAGGTTGAAGTAATGCGTGATCATGTTAACCAGGGTGATTCTCCAGAAGTATGGTCGGAGGATAGTAAGAATCAGATGCTATTCCATGGGAAGATGTTTGTCCAAGTAGTGATGCATAAGTGAGTTCTCGGTGAGTTACCTAACTCACTATTGGTAGTATATACAGTAGTCTCTAAGATGTACCAGTCTTTAGAGGTCATTTTTGGTGTCCTATAGTGATGCGGGCAGTGGTAGAGTATGTGGAAAAGTGGCTCCTGAGTTAGCTGGTGAAGGTCGAACAACATGTTCCTGACGGTCTTTTTTAGCCCTTAGATGTTCCCGAGTTGAGTTGGGATGATGTCTCATCGGATTTTGTCATAGTACTGCCTAGGGCCGAGGGAGGCTTTGATTCCTTCTAGGTAGTAATGGACCTATTGACGAAC
Source organism: Viscum album (assembly GCA_963277665.1). Classification (NCBI taxonomy): domain Eukaryota; kingdom Viridiplantae; phylum Streptophyta; class Magnoliopsida; order Santalales; family Viscaceae; genus Viscum; species Viscum album. Next base: position 1,092,433,676 of record OY728155.1, read on the forward strand.
TTGGCTTACTTCTTAGAAGTCAGGGAGCCAAGTGTAGTTGATGCCATATCACTGGAGTATGTGGGTAAAGTGGTGCAGCTGCATGGAGTTCCCTGAACCATCATTTCAGATTGAGATGCATGATTTACATCATGAGTTTAGAAGGGATTGAAGTGTTCTTTTAACACCTATCTATTTTTTTTCACATCTTTCCACGATCATATAGATGGGCATATAGAGAGGACCATCCAGACGTTGGAGGATATGCAGTGAGCATGTGTCTTGGACATCGAAGGATCATGGGTACGATTGTTTACCCTGGTAGTGTTTTCCTACACTAATATCTATCACTCAACCATTGGAATTTAACCATTTGAATCCTTGTATGGAAGAGAATGTTGTTATCATGTTTGCTGGACCGAGGCTGGGGAGGCAGGTGCTCTTGGCCCAAAGGTGGTCAAGAGATCGACAGAGAAGGTTCAACTTGTGCATGAAAGTATGAAGGTAGCTTAGGACCAATATAAGTTTTCTGCCGATTGTAGGTGGAGACACTTTGGAGTTTGTTGGTGGGGACCATGTGTTCTTAAAGGTCTCCCCTCGGCATGGACTACATATGATTTGTTGGGGGAGTAATATTTCTCCCAGGTTCATCTGACCCTTTAAGGTGTTGGGATGATTTGGAGAGGTGGCATATCATCTTGCATTCCAACCATGGTTGGAGAGGGTCCACAATGTCTTCCATGTCTATGAGCTTCTTCATTATCTACACGATGGCTCCCAAATCCGTTACTAGGGATAATTGGATGTCAAGGATGATGCGACGTTCATGCAACAACCAATGTGAAGAGATGATCATGAAGAGATGGTGCTTTGTGGATTGGCCCTTCCATTGGATAATGTGTTGTGGAGGAATGGTGGCCATGAGGAGAGTACCTAGGAATGGGAGGCACAAATACATGCCTAGTAACCAAATCTATTATGAGTTTTTATTTTTATCTTTTCTTTGTGCCTTGATTATGGTTTAATGTTTGAAAATACTTGATATACGATAAGTGGTTTCCTTGTTCTCTATTTTGTGTGAAATGTAATGATTATTGGGAGGTAAGGACTAGATACCTAATCAATATGCATTAATGTGGATGTGATCAAACCCATACCGGTGAGTCGGTGCTTCCCAAAGCAGAAAATATCTTGACAAGGGGGAACGAGCTCCCTAACTCATGTGTCTAAATAGTGAGACATTTCTATGTTTGTGTGGTTACATGGGAGATAGGTGGGGTAGTTTTCCCACATTTTTTAGCAGATATATTTTAGAGAGATTTCCCTAGATGTCGAGGTTTTATTCTAGCTTTCGAAAAACTCTATGGTGGTTTTTCACTGAGACGTATCTTACGAGGTGGTTGTTCGGACCTCTCTATTATCTTCAGGATTAATCTAGAATCCTTGAGGGAGAGATTAGCTTGATAGGTATATGATGTAATGTATTGGACCCTCATGGTCCTTTAATTTCCAAAATCCTATTGTTTGAGGTTTCTTGGGGACCATGAGTGACTCATCAAGGGGTTTACAAAATTCCCAGTTGAACGAATGGTGGCACTGATCGACACCAGTGGAACCGATAGGCCATCATTGGAACTGATAGGACATCAGTGGCACCGATCAACCATCAGTGAAAATGATGGGCATCAGTTCCAGGATGACGGTGGTAGGGTGTCAGTGACTCACCCATCAGTGATTCATTCCCACCTTCTCCAATACATTTCAGTTTCATTCTAGTAACACCAACGTTGATGTAAATGTTTTTAATACCATTTTCAAAGAGATTTAAGGCTTGTAAAAGAAGTTTTTAACCCCCATGAGTCTGGACACCCTTGAATTGCCAAATTTTTTGGAAATATTATTAATGTCACACCCTTTTCTGTGTTTTACAGTCTACCATGTTTTCCCGGGATTTCCCCTATTACGTGTTTTTCTCCGTTTAATGGAAATCTATCAACTCACGGTCATCCACTGGTCTATCTCCATCACTTCCATAGGGAATTATTAAATCTAAATTAATCCCAATTTGTGAAATTTCCAAACCATGTGGTCAATACACGATTTGTATTTTAAGTACTTCAAAATGGCCTCCCTGATTTTAGGATCTAGTCTCCACTTAAGCTAAGATATTATCTTGCTTCTTCCTTTCAATTTCTCTATGTGCACCTCAAGACATCCTCCCGAGCACAATCATTCACCCGTTCTAGATCCCTCCCTGCTCGGCCATGGATTTGTTCATGCAGGTCACATTATTCCTAGTTCTGGGCAAAAGGAGAAAACTTTGATCATTGATCATCCAGGTATGGGTTATTCCTTGGTCTCTATTTACTGTGCATCATGTGGTGTGGGTATTATGATTTTACTTCAGGATGTAGATGAAACCAACATTAAAAATTATAATAAACAAAATTTTAATAAATGAAGGTGTTGGAAAGATTCTGATGTTTTTGCGTTTTCCATCGTTTTTATGTTGTGAACAGTATGGGATTGTGTCCCCTTAAAATTGTTTCCTTTGGTGGTCCTTTACTGCACACTAATAAATATCTATTTTATGGATAATCTGGTGATTGAATTACTGTAACATGGAAACTAATTAATCACATAAACATGGTTGATTTAAATGGATTCCTGATGGATAAAAACCCTTGTGTGATCACCCTTGTTAACCAAATGGAAAAGAAGAAAGCTAATGAATGGTGTTGGATAAATTTGAAAACTCCCATTATATGTTCTAGTGATATGCATGGAAGATCTATTCGATGCCTTGTGGGGTGATATAGATGGTAATGGAATATCTAGTTTTGAGGTTGTGGGTTTGTGAATCTGGGGCCATGTGGATCCACCAATAATTGTTTTGGACTCCGTAAGTTGTGGATTGGTTTGGTTTCAGTACTTAGAGGGATCTTGCAGATCAAACTTGATGTTGATACATTCACGATAACCTATAGTAAATTCTTAAATGCCCACATTTTTTGGTTTTTTCCTTTATGTTGTTTTTTGTCTTGTGGTTTTTCCTCTTAGTCGGCCGATAGTGAAAGAGTATTTAAATTGAATCACTTGAACATGATAATGGGAACAAGTATGATGGGAAGTGTTTTCTAGGAATGGGTTGTTCTATGGTTGTGGTTGTTGTGTACTTGTGCATGTAGGGATAACAAAAAGAGTGGTTGTGTACAGGCTTGTTGTTGGTTTGTGGAAACAGAGGTTGGAATTAGTTCTTGGTTACCTATACCTATATATTTCAGTTATAGTGTGTCTTATATGCACCCCACCCATCTTGAGAACTTCATTCCAAACACTCCCATTTCATGTGGGAGGGTGTTGTTTTCCCAATTTTTTTATTAGTGGGTTGGAGTTAGTTATTTATGCTACCTCTCCCAAGTATCCTATGTCACTTCGGGAGGGCTGTGATGGCTTGAGGTTCATTATATCCACAGACTCTTCCGGAGGTTGTGTTGTGGTGGGTTGGACCAGGTGTGTGTGGGTAGGTCTGTTTCCCATGTATCATTGGGATGAGGCCCAGGTGTCTTCGTGCATAGTGGTGGTTGTTGTGGCCTTGGTGTTTACTGGCGTGGTTGTGGTGGCCTAGGTGATTGCGGGTGTGATAATAATGCGGTTGGAATGTCCCTTGTGTTTATTGTTAGGGGAAGTAGTGGGAGTTGTGGGGGTGGTTTGATGCATATGATGATCTTAATAAATAGTGGTAATGTGATTCAGGTTACCCAAATATCGATATTCTATTAATATATTTTACATGAATTGAATTATTTGGGGAGTGTTCCTTAGTGAGGCTGCATGGAATGTTTTCATTTCTAGGTGTTTTGGTATCCTCTATTTTTCCCCATGGCTTTAGAATGTCTCTCCACTTGTGTACGAGAGCTTTTGGTTTTCCTACTGAGTATACATGTATAATCACCCAACATATATAAATCATCTTTTTGGTTTTCAAGAGGACTTTGAGGACTGTGTCAGACCATACTTGTTCGGGTATCAGGACAATTGTCATTTATTCTTTTCTTTTATTTGGTACATTCCAATAAAGTTTTTAGGTACATTGTATCAGTTTATTTTGAACATTCATATGGTAAGGGATTCTTGGCATTACATTTGCTTTTGATATTTGGAGTTTTTTTGGGATTCACCATCTTATCTCCCAATCATATTCTATAAATAGGGTAATTCCTTCCATATTATGAGAGATTATATAACCTTGGTGCATGTCACCACTATAGGGACTATTGAAGGTGGGACTCTAGGGTTATAATATCTCCTTCACCTTAAATAAGGAAGGGTTCTTTAGTTATATGTTCCTTCCCTAATATTGGATAAGAGAGGTTGGGACAGAAATCAATTAATAATACAATGGTGGGGGATAAGATTGATTGAATGAAATTGGAGGATTTTAGGGAGATATTATTGAAAAAATACTTTCCTTGTAAGTAATGAGATGATATATAGAGTAAATTAGTCAATATAATATATAAGGAAGACGAAATTGTTGTGGAGTGTGAGTAAAAATTTACATGATTCTCATTGAATTTTATGGACTTCATATGTAATTTGAAAAGTATGATTGACCATTTCATTGATGGGATTAATCCAAGAAACATAAAGGAAATAGTCCATCAAATTTTTTCATTATATGATGATACGGTATCACGTGACATTGGGAAGGAGAAAGAATTATTCAATTCATATATTTTCAATGGAAACAATGAGAATAAGAGGATGAATGCTCACCAAGGAAAAATAAATGTGATGAAAGAAAATATGGGGAGGAAGAAAATTATAACATGTGATAATTGTGGAAAGAATCACCATTGTACATATTTGATGGTAATTAGAGTTTTATTTAATTATAGAGAGAAAATACATCAGGTGTATGAATATATTGGTAATAACGAAGTATGAAATTTCTATTGTTTCAACTGTGAGGAGATCATACACCAGAAAAATGAATTCCTATCGAATCAAGGGAATTTAACTTAGATAAGGATAAGGGAGAAATACCAAGCTTATAGATTTAATATAAAAGATGTTTAAATCTTATAGGTTATTATAGTTGGTACATTGATAAATTTATCAAATTTATCTAATTATTTATTTGATTCTGAATCTCATAATTATTTTATATCATCCATGATTAATAAAAAAATTATATATATTAAAATAGAAAATTATGATTGGAATTATTAATCAAGACACATAGTGGAAAACTTATTGTAATAAGGATATGCTAGTTAGTTCCCATTATGACACACAACCATACCCTATTATCAAATGTGATCATTATTCATTTGTTCTCATCTAACAGAATGCAGATGTTTAGCTTTTAATTAGTTTGGATGATTCATGATGTTATAAATGAAGCATATAATAACCTATTTTAAAATATATTTTTAAAATTTTAAATGTAAAAATATTGAAGCATTATAGGGGTTGTTATTATTGATGTTTTAATAATAGTACAAAAAGTATTTATCATGTCGGAATTTTCATGTCATTTTTTTATAATTGATGTGAAAAGCTATATATATTGATTATTAAAGTGAGTTATTCTATAACAGACATGATAAATTATGTTTCCTTCTTTATCAAATCAGTTATTCTATAACCTATGTGATAAATCATGCTTTTTCATTTCAGTTATTGAATAAACGATATTAGCAAGAAAAACTCATTGCTTTATATTGTCACTTATACTATAACAGACGTGACCAACAAATTTATCATGTCAGTTATTTTATTAAAAATTTTATAAATCTAATTAAAATTTAATTAACACATTGGTTATGTAATAACTGACCTGGTAAAGGATTAAATTTTTTATAAATTCTCATTTTCATTCATTGTGGTGTTTTTAGATCGGGAAACAATAGACTCAGTTCTCTCTTGAAATGAAACCTGAAAATCATTTATTTAATCTTGTGGTCTCCAACATCATTTTCCAGCTTCATTCATCCTCTTTTTCATCAGTGTGTCTATCTAATCAACACAAAACTCACTAGAAATCATCACATGCCTTGCTTTCGGATGTCAAATTTCATAGATTCCCTAACTCTCTATTTTTTTATTTCGTTTACTAAAATATACCATTACCATATTGTTTAATATTCTAATGTTACTGCATTACATCCATATATAGCACATGAAATTGTCTCCGTACAATATGATCATTTTATCCTACAAGAAAAAAGAATTTCATATTATACTCTAAAATCTTATGAACATTCCATGATAATTTATTAATGGATGAACAATGATTGGTTATATATATTTTATGATACAAGTTATCATTAACACATGATTTTAGTTTTAATTCAAATCACGAAATTCATTTTTGGAAATTTTTTTATCCTACAATCTCATATTAAATTATTTATTTTCAGAGGATTTTCATTCAATTTGTTGGGTTCTATTATATAGATTTATAGTACACCAAATATATTGAGTCATGTTATATTATCATGTTTCATTTAAACAATATGTCTTATAATCTATAGTGAATTCATAGGAAATATTAATAAATACTTAAAAATTGTACCATATACCTGTGGTGATATATTTAGGCCATAACATACAAAAAATTCATCCTTTTGAATTGATTTTCATTGGATGTGATTCCACACCGCATAAAATCCACATCCATGACTAGTGTAATGAAAATTATAGAAGATGGGTTCAATTTGGTAACCATGGGACATTATTCATATACCACATTACAATGAAATATGTTTAAATATTATATGATATAAAATGTGAGTGAATTATTATATAGATTCAATGGTTTTATTCTTATGCATTAATCTATCCATGAGCCACATTAACAAATAAATTATGAAGGGTTAACAATACATCAATCTTGTGGATAGTGATTTATTTTTACAAAGTGAATTTATATCTTATTGCTCATAAACCATATCATTAAAATGTGAGGGAATTATGATAAGGAATTAGATGAGTTAATGAAATATCTTTAAATTTATGTGAATCAATATATATTTTTTATCCCCACAAAAGTTTAAATTTAATTCCATATGGTTCCCTAACTGAATCCATTGATGAATAAATAACTTACAAACTTGATGAATGTGTATATCAATCATCGCAATTTGTCTATATATTAGATTCCATAATTTAGTCGATCTATATTTCATTTTTCAAATTACTTCGATGCATATCTTTTTTTATTATTTACCATTAATATATAAACTTTTATTACATTATTGTATAAAAGTAATAATTATAATTTTCAAATATGCATATATTTGTTCTATATCTCAAAATTTTGTTACTTTAAAATTATGAAATATTTGATATAAATATTAAATTGGATTATCCAAATACATTTTCCTTTTGAAATTATTATTATACATATATTTTTAGGATTTCCCATTTATATTTAATATTATACTTCATTATTCTATAGAATTAATAATATAATTTCAAAATATGCATATATATTTTTTATATATATCAAAATTATGTTACTTTCAAATTATCACATATTTCATATAAATACTAAAAAGTCTAATATAACTATATTTTTTTTTAAATATTTTAATCAATATATTTTTACAATTTATAATTAATATTTAAAAATATCTTCCTTATTGTATAGAATATATAATTATATTTTTCTAATACACTTATATTTGTTTTACATATAAAAATTTTGTTACATTCAAATTATGGAAACTATTATATAAATACACAATTGGATTATTATAACAACATATATATATGTCTGATATTTTTTATAGGAAACATTGAGGAATTTTTGGATTATGGTTCAATCGAATAATTGATGATTATGAGGAAGGTGTTGAGGATTTTTTTGGAATTTTCTAAATGAAATGTTCTAAACAAAGATGTGTTTTTCTGTCTATTCCCGAAATGTTTATATACGAAAAAGTAGGCAAGCAAAGAGATATAATATCATTTAATGTTTTATAGTTTTAATCTCAGTTATAACCCCTTTATTTTTTATGGTGAATCTGGGATGAATTTCAGATATATTGAAGATGATGCTTTGCAATATGGTTACTCTACGGAAATTGAAGAAATGTTTGCTGATATATAAGTAGAGGAAATTGAGAACAAAGATAAAATTGAGTGTCTATATGGTAATTTTGAAAACCACTATATATTAGTTGTATGTATTTTATTGTTTTATCATCAGTGATAACATTGATTAAATTGAAGGGAAAACATGTTTTTTGTGGGAGAAGATTTACTGATTTGTTAAAATTCATGAAAGATATTAGTCATAAAAGCAATGATCTTCTTGAATCACATCATATAGCGATGAAAATACTCTAGATTATGGGATTATGGTAAAAAAATCCATTCCTTACCCAATGATTATGTACTATATAGGAATAAATATGAATTTCTATCATAGTGTCCTAAATGTAGGACATTGTGGTATAAGTTGAAATTAAAATCAATGGCTAATTTAGAGTTTACAGAGACCCCTGCCAAGGTATTTTGGTATCTACCTTTAATTCCCAATTTGAGACTTTTATTTTCTAATTCACATGATTAAAAATGTTAATATGTCATACCAATGAGTAGATATGTTATGGAAAAATAAATCATCTAGATGATTGTACACTTTTAAAGAAAAATGATCACCAATTTCCAATATTATTAAATGAACATAGAAATATTAGACTTGAACTATTCATGGAAAAAATGAATCCATATAAAATCCTTACTAGAAAACATAGTTCAAGGTCTTTTTTGTTGGTTATTTACAACTTATCTCCTAAATGTTTTATGAATCCTAAATATGTCATGTTGAGTTTAATGTTTTCTAGACAAAAAAAACCAAGAAAAGATATTGGTGTTTTATTTTCACCATTAATTGATGATTTTAAACTATTTTGGGAAGATGGTTTTAGGATGTATGATTCTTATAAAATGGAATATTTACTTACTACTCCCAATGAATATGTTCGGTATAAATGAATTCCCAATATATAGAAATGTGTCGTGATATAGTGTTACTGGGATTATAGAATGTCCAATTTACAAAAAAATCCTTTATATTACCAATTCAATTAGGGGAGAAAAATAGTATACATGGGTCATAAAATGTTTTGGTCTATGGATCACTCTTATTGAATATTAAAAAGGTATTCAATGGATAAAAAGAATATGATATTTCTCCAAAACCATTATCCTCTAATTAGTATTTTTAGAGGTTGAAGACCCATGATGAGACTATTGAAAGGACACATATATCTGTTAATGATATATATATTTGGAATAAACGGTCAACATTTTTTCATCTACCCTATGAAGATATCATGAGGTGAAACAATGGGGGGGTGGAACTTTTCCTATGAAAACTTGCTATAGTTTTTCCTCGTTCATGGAAATACGTGACCTTTTAGATGTTGGGTACGAAGGAGATAACTTCACCTAGTGTAATAACCAACACGTAGGATGTCAGACCTGGTGTATCCTCGATCAGTTCCTTATAAATGAGGCTGTATTATTTATTTTAACAATTTCCAATGTCTCTCATCTGGTGAGTTTCATTTCAGATCACTCTCCACTTCCCCTTTCATTAGATTCAGGGTTGTCAAGAAGGGAGCAATTTGGGTTTTCTAATACCTGGGTAGATGAACTAGGCTTTAATGATGTGCTTAGAGAGGCATGGAGCCTCAAACACATGGTAAACCCATGGATCACAATCCATTACAAAATCATGCGATTTAAGCATCTTCTATGCCATTGGAGGAATGATATTCCTACGTGGGACAAGGAATTGGTTGAGATCATCCAACATGTCACTCTCAGGGAGGAGGGAATTGAGAAAGAATGGGAATAAAACCTTTTTACTGAGTTTATGATTAAAAAATATCTTCTATCAAATACCCTCCTGAGGAACGAATGTTTTTATAGAGAATGAGATAAAATTTGGTGGATATGAGATGGGGGCAAGAACACTAGTTTTTTTCCCATGATTTTGTCAAGGAGCATCGACGTGTTCAGAGACCGGATATTTTAAAGGGGGATGGTTCTTATTATAGTGATCATGATGAGGTTAGAGTCTTATCCAATGAAAATATCATATCCTTACTAGCAGGCCCTAATTCTGGCATGGCTAGAGGGTATCTGAGGGGCGAAGCAGAAATTTTTTAGGAACTACCGCACTGTGTTTTGGAATAAGTTGATGAATGTTTGAGGAGGACACCATAGGAAGTTGAAATTCATGAGGCTGTCTAGACCCTAATCCCAGGGAGAACACCTGGGCCCAATGGAATTCTATGATCTTTTTATAGGGTGGATTGAGACACTATTAAAGGAAATTTTGTAAGGGAAGTACATGACTTCTTCCAAGGAGGGAATTTTCCACATATTTCATGTGTAACCGAGATTATTAGGATTCAAAAGATATGTAACCCACATTACATTTATCAATATATACCCATAAGCATGTGTAATATTCCACAAAAGGCTTTGGACATCATTTTCAATAAAACGATGTCCCTTCACTTGAACACCTGGGTGTCTCCTTAATAACATGGTTCTAGTAAATGGAAGTCAATTTAGGGGGTAATTGGAGTGGTTCAAGAAATTTTTTGGGACATTAAAAACAAATATTTTGGGGATAACTTGGTGATAAAATTATATATGAGTAATAAATATAAAAGAATGGACTGGTGTTTCATCTTAAGGGTGCTCTCTTTCATGGGGTTCTCTAACAGGACTATAGATATTCTCTTCTGTTACTTCAGTTTGGCCAATATATCAACCTTGTTCATGGGTAAGAGGTTTGAGTTCTTCGAGGCATGAAGATTATTGAGGCAAGTGGATCCTCTATCCCCCACTCTCTTCATCATTTCTCTAAATGTTTTTAGCTAATATTTTAACCAGGGTCTTCTCCTGGGGAAAGTCTTACCTTACCGTAATAAGCATGCAACACAGGGTATCTCTCATTTGATGTTTTCGGGTGACACAATTTTATTTATCAATGGTAGTAGGAGATTAATACAGGGGATGAATGGGATTATATGATATTATTTCATGTGGAGTTGGTTGGTGTTAAATAAGGGGAACAGAATTTATTATACAACCAAGAATATCTATGAGAGAAGGGTGAGGATTATCGATGAAAAATTGAATATGAATAGGGGTTCATTTCCTATGGAGTATCTTGGGGCACTAGTGAGTCCTTTCACATTTAGAATTAATCATTTTGATAATTTGGATACCAATATCACATGGTACATATATAATTGTTAGAATATATTATTGTCATTTGAAGGTCGTATTATCCTTGTGAATAGTGTTCTTGTTTCCATTACCATTCACGAAATGTCCACCTTGATGGTCCCCAGTAGTGTTATTGAAAATATGGAGAGGATTATGGTGTCCTTTATATGAGACGGGCATATGGAATGTAGGAATCACTTGGCATTGGTAAATCCTCTTTCTAGACCTCTCTATAAAGGGGGAATTAATTTGAGGAGTGTTTCATTTACCATAAAAGGGCTCCATGATGAACTAGCATCGGATGCTATGGAAGGTAGAACATTATAGGGCAGGACAATGCAAGATATGTATGTTCAGAATGTGAATGAGTATAGGATGTAGTCCTCAAAAATTTGGAACATGAATCACCCATACATAGAGTTCTTGCATCATCACTCTAGGTGAATGGTGGGAAGCAGTAACATCTATTTATGGATTCATGATTTGGGGGGGGCTATCTAGTTGTGGTTCTTGGGATTCCCTACACTGACTCTTTAATTTTAAGAGGTTGGCGGCCACCCCAGTTTTATTCAGGCCATTATTGATGAGAATTAATGACATATTTTCATTAAAATTGTTATTAATGATGTACATGATAAACTCATTTTTAAAGGATTCATGTCGGGTGAGTTTTCTTTAAAGGAATTTTCTCGTGTGAGGAGGGATTCTACAAATTAGGATCTATGGGGCGTGACCATATGGTGAAAGGATATTCCTACCGAATTTAACTTCTTGTTGTGGTGGGTAGGGAACCAAAATTTTCCCACTGATGGTAAGACTTTGTGCATGGGCATCAACATTGCCTCCAGGTGCTGGTGTTGGTGTTGGTGTAATCCCAAGCCAAAAATGGTGGGGCATCTGCTTTTTTATAGAGAATGGGGTAGATGAATTTGGCCTGCCTTTGGTGTTTTCACTGGATGTAACAGATTTGTAGGGATGTAGGACACCTTCATTAGTGCATGGTTTCATGTTGTAGGTGGTCATGGTCTATTGAGGAATGTGAGGGATGTTATTATATTGGATGGGAGATGGACCATATGAAAATATAGAGATGATGCATGACAAAAAATCATTCGAGGTTCTCATGAAAAAATTCTATTTAAAATGAATAATTTGTTTCAATATAAGGTCATGTTATGTGCGGACTTCCATGATGCACCATCGGTTAAAGCCATCATCCTGAGATGTTGACTTTCCAATCAAACCAGGGACCTGGGTTGGGGGAATTGGGTCTGTTGGAACCCTCTTCACCAGGGGATGAAGCTCAACATAGATGGATCTTTTATTGGTGGGATTCGTGGTAGAGGCATCATCAGAAACCTAGATGGCTCTATTGTAGTAGTTTTCTCTGCCTTCTATGGCAGGGGTCATGTTTTACAGGAGGAAGACAAGGTTATTATCATACGTTTAGAGATGTTCAGGTAGTAGGACTTCATGCTTAAGGAAGTGGAAACTGATTCTTTAATTGTCTTCAATGTACTAGCATGTACAAGATGGGTTCCGTGTAATAGAGTATATTTAATTAGGAATTGCAAACAGATTTTGGGAAATCACATTTACTTCACCCACACATGGCGGGACAGGAACTAGGTGGAAGATTTCATGACATCAATGTATGTACTATTTACTTAGAAAATTCTCATTTCATACTGATGATATGTAGTTTTTTATAAACGACACTATGGGATTGAACTTTTTTTGAGGCCCATGATTTCTTTTGTTTCCTGTGTTTCATTTCAAAATCAATAAAATTGTTATTTTTTAGTCATGATTAGAATTATTGTTAATGAGAATTTTTGTGTATTTTCCTCCCACTCCTGATCGAAGGAAAACATTTCTTCCCCCAGATTGTCATAAACTATCCAAGAGGTAGAAAATTAGCCTTTTTAGTGTCTTCACAGTATCAAGGTTCCATATAGTTATTCTTTAAATGTCAAACATTTTGCATCTTTAATTTATTATAAGTTGATGGGTATGAAATCTCATTATTTCCACATTAGGATGCAACAAAATTTCACTGTTTCATTGCATGGAATATTTCCCCTCAGTGTCAGAAAGAATATCATGAAGGTGTGTAATATTTTTAATTTAGTTTTCAATAAGGATATTGATTTGAATTCATTAAATTTTGTGGAAGACTATGAAATTTCTATACTTTTTTATGTTATAATTATTCTTTATCTTTTTTTAATATAATTTTTTATTTAATTGCACATTTTGATTGAGAAATAAATCTTTGTGTTCCTGTATATCTGCATTGGCTATGTCCTTTTGAATGGAATTTTAAGATATTTAAGGGGTATGTTATGAATCCATATCAACCGAAAGCCTCTATTGTTGAAAAGTATATTTCTATAGAGGAAGTGGAGTTTTGTACAATATAATTGTCTGCTGTGAAGCACATTGTTTATCCTCCTTCATTCTAAGAATGAGTTAATTATAGGGAAATGGAGATTTATGTATTGAAATTCAAATATTTTTCGTGTGGAATATTAGAGAAGGTACACTTATATATCTTGACTAACATAGATGATACTCAACCATATATAACATTATATATTAATATGTTAAAATAATGTCATCCGATGAAGAAAGAAACATGGATTTTGAATGACCATATCAAAACATTTTTTGTCATGGTTTAAAAAGACTGTGATTTTTTGATCAGATGCATCAGAAAAATTAAGATGATTAATGGGTGCACTAATTTTACATGTGATTACATTGTTTGTCCATGAAATTAATGTCTATACATTTAATATGAAAGACCATGACAACAGAAGTGTAGTTTTGTATAGTGGTGTACTAGTTTTCGCATAAGCAATGCATTTTTCGAGTTCTAAACACAGAAATCCATATTTATGCATTAAGTACATATTAATGATTCATTGAAGAAATATGAGAGGTTTATTAAATTAAATTTAATGTCCTGGTGTTAAATTGAAAATCATTTATCGATAAAAATAACTTCAGACATGATGAATTTGAAATGACACTTTTTATTATGAATATATTGGAATACACAACTGATAATTTTATACATGAATCACATGAAAAACAAAATTTCAATGTTTTTTATAAATCCAATATGTTCTGGTCTATTTTTATTCTAGGAAAAAAAAAACTATATGTTAGGGATGATAAAGTGACGAAGATGATGATTAATGAGGGATCACTAATTATAGGGAAATAATATCAGATCATAATAATGAGTATGTCGTAGAGATGGTCTGTGACACAAGAAACGATCATAAAGAAGGAATTTGGGAGAGAAATTATTTAGTAAATTCGTAATATTATATGTAACATATGTTGTTTTCTCATTTTCATTTATATTTTTCATAATATGTTAGATAGATTGTCTTTTATCTTAATTAAAACATGTGTTAAAACTAATAAGGTAAAACACATTCTTGTATTAGTATAGTTTTGATTAGTTAAATCTAATATTATAATAAGAAAAAAAAAATTTATAAGAGTATATTGAAAAAATATAATTTTTTATGTAAAATATGATTTTTTAGGTCGGACCATTTATAATGTTCCTACACCAATTTTTGAATTTTTTCATTCATTTACATGCCATTTAATATATCATTAATGTTTTTATCATTTTATTTAAATATAAAAAATAAGAATAATGATGTGGTGTGTTTTAGTATACTTTTCTATTTTATAATTTTTCATTTTTATTTACATTAGTATTTTAATAGTTTATTTTGTATATTTTTTTATTAATTGTTTGTTTCATTGATTTGATTTATAATGACAAATCAATCAGTTGACAAAATACTTAATTATGTAGATGAGCATACACATACCTCTGGGGAGGAATGAGCACATTCTCCTATGGAAGATCCACAACATTATTCACAAGAGTCACATACTTCTATGGAGCCCCAAAAATATTTCAAGGGTTGGTAAGCATTAAAACACACATTTAAGAAAATTACTAGTTACTCAAAACAAGTACAAGAGGATAGTTTTAGCCTCTAATGATAATTATTTACCACTATCTCCTAATAAAAAATAATTCAAGAGTTTTGTATCAGGTTATGGTAAATGAAAAGTTAGTAATTTGATTAATGATTACCAAAGTGTTGACAAAGTAACACTATCCCAGTTGTGGGAGACCATTTTGGTTAGATCATTTGTAATGGTTTTAATAATATTGAAATTTTTCTAGTATTAGATGTTTTCCCCCTTCTTATCAGATGAAATTCTGTATACCTAAAACTGTAGTAGTAAGGAAGAAATTTTTATCATTTTCTACTAAGAGATTGAGGGATCTCAAATCAACCCTCACATCTGATTTCATTTTTGGAAATAAAAACCAAAAAATCCATGTGATATATATCCTATTATAGATAAAGACAAATGGAATGAATTTTTTGATAGTAGAAGATATGAATCATTTTTTTAATATTAATGTAAAATTTTAGTAGTTTTCTGTTATTAATTATCGTATTAATGATCGCTTATTCTTAATTTATAGTAATTGAGGGGATCTCATCATGAGATTCAATCTAGAATGGTTCACCATCATATTTTATCTTAGGAAGGGTATAATTTATTAGAATAAAAAATGATTGAATAAATTTTTCAAAAACTAAAATATGATTCTTAATATATTGGATAGGTTTAACGTCCACCTCCTCGACTAGAAATGATAAATGAATGAGTAATACAATGATCAAAAAGAGAAATATCATTCTGAATAATCGAGGGTTGTAGATGAGAGGATAATAAGATGATTATTTTATTTATTTATTTATTTAAGTTAACTTAATCATTTATATATTTTTAATTACTATATAATTTTGAAAATAATTTTAACAGGATTATCTTAAAGATAATAGAACATAGGGAGATTTTGCAGTTGTGGGGAGGTAGGATATTTTATCAGTAGCATCAAAAAAACGTGAACACCCAAGTCGTGTACAAGGATAGCTAGCATGTGTATCTGTGAGAAAAGTGATACCACATTCTTAAAATTCTAAAATGGAGGGTATTTATAAAAAAAATAATAATTAGAATATCATGTTTAAAATATTAACATGATAAGGGAGGATAAGATAAGAACATTGGTATAGTCTATGTTTTCGGACATTCAAAAACAATATCAGACTATAGGGCCCACTGCTCCACCTCCACGTGCAAGTCCAAATTTTTAACATACACCAACAACCCCTCCTCCACAACCTCCCAGTTACTAGGGGTTATATGATGATGATCCTCAATATCAAATTGTTCCATATGTGATGATATCTTATATTGGAGATAACATTTATAATCAATAGTTAGAGATAGAGCACAAGATGATCAATGTAAATGAAATTATAGATATAACATATATAGTACTGATACATATAGATGAAGTGAGGACAATTGGACAAGATTCATGTTCTTTTTATTTTTTCAATATAGACTACTTTGTCATATTACCATAGTGATATGTGTATATTTTATCTTCGATTTCATTTTTTTGTTCAAATTTTTATCATTTAAAAGTTAATATTTTTAACTATTTATATTCAATAATTGTATAAAGGTTATGAAAAATTATATAGACAATAAGAAATAAAATGGGCTATGAATTCAGATACATAATCTAGTAGTCTTAATATATTTTTAAGGTATTAAATTTTTTTGTCAGGTGCTTATGAAATTGAAATTGAAGATGATGTTTGTGGGAATGAAATGAGTTTGAGGATTTAGAAAAATTATATCATAGATCTGACAACTGGAGATATTTTGGGAATCAACATGATACATTTTTTCATTGTAACTCTTAACATAAATATTACACCGCATTTAATTTTATTAAAATTTATACTTATGTTTTATTGTATTATGTGTCATTTTATAACGTGTAAGGAGAATGAGAAGACAAATGATTATGTATATATGGATCCAAATTTTATTTTACTTGTAAGGAGGACAATGGTTGGAGTAAAAATAATAGTTCATATTGATGAAATATTTCAAAATAATGTAATCATTCAGTTCTAGAAGTTTAATATCTTCTGTAGAAATAACTATTTATATAATAAATTGTTATATATTTTTTAATATAATAATCCCTATCATTAAATTTTATTTTATATCTCTAGCCATTAGATGATAGGTGTTTTTTTGAAGTGATAAGACACTTTACTGGTTATGCTCTATCCATGATGAAGTGTGACAAAATTTTAAATATGTATTGGAACTGTACATTTAGATTTTTTAATACGTGTTTCTATTTTAATTAATTTTAAATTTATCTCATTGTTAATATTTTCTACCACGGGATGCAATTTATTTATAGAGACCATAAATAAAAAGAACTCCAAGATCAAATATATAAAACTAAAGGTGAATTTTCATTTATAATCAGTACATTTAGGACTTATTACATAAAACTGTTATTTTGAATTGAAAAAAACATTTAAATGTAATTTTCTTAATCAATAATTAATTAGATAATGATGATTTTATGTGTTAAGATTTATTTATAATATAATTACAACTAGAATAGTTATAAAGTTCAAACATGTTATATTTCCTTATAAACTATTTCATAATATTTATTTTTTTATTTTATTCATTATATATGTTAAATCTTTTCCATTTAAATTTTTTAGTTTTTTGAGGACACTCACACTTATAGTGAACAATATATCACAAACTTGCAATTTTAATGGGAAAATGATATTATAGGTTTAGTTTCATTTTGGATTCTTTTAGTGAATATTTTAAAATTTGATGTTGCAATTGTAAATTTGTATTTTCTAGATGTTTTGGTTAGATTTCAGTTTTTAGTGAATATTGTAATTTTTAATGATTTTATTGTGAAAGTGAATTTTGTAGTTATTTTTCTACTTGTTTTTATTTATTTGTTGGTTTGGCCTATAGTGAAGTAGAAGGCATAAATAATTTTTTAAAAAATTATGTCGGTTTTTCAGGGTTTTTAATGTCGGTTATTAAATAACCAACCTAAAAATTGGGTTATTACATCATTTATTAAATAATCGAAGTGAAAACCCATTCTTCTTGAAGGTTTCAAATCATTTATGAATAAACCGATGTGGAATAGTTTTTTGACATTAGTTATTTAATAATTGACAAAAAAATCCATTATAGAGACGCTTTTCCAAGTTTGGTTATATAGGAACCAATGTGGTGTATGGTTTTTTACTTTGGTTATTAAATAAAAAATGTAAAATATCATGTTAAAGACATATATTTAACATCACCTTTAATAATGCTGGCTAATAACCAATATTTAAAAAATAAGAAAAAACAAATGTTAAAAAGAATTTATTGACTAGTATAAGTATTTATGTATTGTTTCCTAACAAGAAGGATTTTTCGAATTATGAATTATCTTAAATTTTTATTATATTTTTTTGGAAAGATGAAATAACTTTTTTTTAATTTAGAGATATTATGATCCACTAAAGTGTAATTTTTTTCTTCATGTATAAAAATAATCCTCTAAGTCATTCATTATAATAATATTATGTGAAAACTAATAAAAATAACAAAATACAAAATTAGAAATTTGAACGAAATAAAGTATGTATATATTCTATTGGTATTTAGTAGGACTCTAAAAGAAACACTAAACAATAGGAAACAGATCATGAAATGAAAATGTTTTCCTATTACGTATATTTATGATGAATTCATAGTCTTCATAATCTCCTAATGATTCAGGGTTTTGTTGTCATTAACATTATTATGATAATGTCCTATATCTCCCTTCCTAATTTTTTTAGCACTATATTTCTCCACTATGTCCACGTCTCTGCTGATCACTAATGTTATCTGTAACACCCTGAGATTTTATGAAAAATATTATTTTTAATTTCATTAATGTCTTGTGTTGTAAGATACACCAAAAGGAGCTTGCACAACACACATCCCTGACTTGGCTTTCTTTACACGCAATCACGACCTTCCACGATAGCGTGTGTTGTACGCAATACTGAGTTGCACTAAACAACTATATGTTATATGAACTACTCTTTAAGAATAGTATCAACTAACGTTTTAATTTTATAACATTATTTTTCATCTTACACATTTTCTAGAACATGGTATGAGAACAAAATCAATTTTTTGAGTAAAATAAGTAATTTAAAAAAAATGTAGTTTTCCCACCCTTTGATGGTGCACCCACTTTAAATCTTGTTTTTGACTTGTATATTAGTTCAATTATACAAAATAAAATTCTTCTTTGGAATCATGATATAAAAATTTACTTTGGATAAATTTTTCATATTATTCGGATAACTTTCATATTTTAATGGATAGTAAAAACACGCTATATTTTAATTTAAAAAAGAACTTTCATCATCCAAATAATATAGATGGTTATATTATCTTTTTAATTGGATTTAAAGTGTAATTAGAATATATTTTTACCATTTAATCCAATGTTGTTCATTGGAATTTATTTCACTTTGAAATTGGATATAAACAAGTATCAATCTTTTTATTGTTTTTGTTTCATAAAAAACACGATATTTATTTTGATAACAAGATTTAAATTTAAAATTAATTAATGACACCTATATTTTATGAATTTGGAAAAATAGACATCAATTTTGAATTTGGAATATCAAATAATGCTTAGGCTGAATTTTTGGTATGTTTCTGAAAAACTTCATTTTTCTATGAATAGTGAAACCACATAGTGGTAGTTAAAAAACTATATTTTTTTAATTTAAATTAAATTTTACCACATCTGTGAATTGAATTTTAAAAATCCGAGAGACACGGTTAATATCAAGGACTAAAACATGGTTCAATAAGATGAAAATATTTTTTGGAGAATAGTAAATTTTTACTTTTATTTACCACGGTTAAAAGTAAATACGGTAATTAATGGTAAAAATGATATTATTATTACCCGAAAACATGTCATAATTCTATTTTATAAGTTTTATTCGACCAAAAACAACCTTAGTAATAACATATGACCATTTAGGCCCACTTGGATTAGATTAGGACATTTAATATTAATTTATTTAAAGAAGGGTTAAAATAGTTAAAATCGAAGATAAATAAGTAAATCCTTTTTAATATAGGGTTATACATAAGATAAATTAAACTATAAATATTAATTATAAAGATAAAAAGATTTCATACATAATGGGATTTTATTTATATTTATCAGATATTAAATAATGTAATTTATTTATGACACAAAGATGATGCAGTAATTATCTTATTAATAAAATATTGACATAATTGATGTTATAAATACCCAAATAAATGTAATTTGAGAATTTTTCTGAATTACACTAATTTTATAGGTTAATATTACATGTTATTATTGATTTAAGTAACTTTTTCGAACTAATCATGATTTTATGAGTTTCACAAAAATCAAGTACCAAATAGGGTCAAAATTGACATAAAATAGTTTTTAAAACAAATATTATATTATTAATTGTTATTTTCTTCCTAAAAATATAAGGGTCGTCCAAGTGTCTTATATAAGGATATATATATTAATAATGAACCACTTGGGGTTCGTTTGGCTTGTTATAGTATGTTTATTAACCATATACTGTAAGAAAACAAGAAGACACAGTAAACGTAAAATTATTTAACTTAAAGTTAAATAAATATTATAAGTTTAAAATAGGAACCTCAACTTGTCTAAATTCTATTGGATGAAAGGATTTAGACCCGTACTCACCTTAGCTTCTAAATAAATAAATCATGATCTATTAAAAACCGAATATGGCTTTATAATAAAATAATAGTTTTAGTTATTCCAAAGGTGCCCCTCTACTCCCTTATAAAAGGGAACTTCCTCCTTCTCTTCCTCACACCACTTTGAGCCTTAATGCTCAGCCATACCCTGCCAAATTCTCTTATAAACTTCCATAGAAATAGCCTAGAGGTTCTGGTCTTCTTCAAAGACCAATTTTAGTTCGCTAAGTGGAGGTCTCAAAGAGGTGCTACAAAGAAGAGCTAATGTCCGTTACCGATTCTTTCAACTCTATTTCTTCTTCCAATTCTTCTTATTCAATTGTTTCCTTATGAAGTAATAACATCTGTATAACTCATATATTGATATCTTATTATATGTATGAAACAACCCTATTTCGCTATCTATCCATCCTACGGACAATGAAATAACCACGCGTGCGTACGTACGGAATACTGTCTCCACGCCGTGGTGAAATATGTTTTTCCACCAACACCATACATTGATGGGTATAATGGTGTAAAGAATAAAAATATATTGTTATTATAATATCATACTGATTCTGATATATTATACCATCTACTCTAATTATATTCAATAATCATGGGAACAATATCATCGCTCGTACGTACGTACGGACTACCGTCTCCACGACGCGATGAGATTCATTCTCCATGTTAACCATACATGAATGATCATAATGTTTATATAATTAATAATAATTAAATATAGGAAATAATAATTCTACCGGATTTATGTATAGATATATATGTATGTCATCTATTTAATTTCATTCAATTCAACAAGGAAACAAAAACAGCGTTCATGCGTACGTACGGCCTACCGTCTCCATGAATGGTGTATTTCATTCCTTTTATCGATCTATAATATATATATGTATATGATGAATATATATTATATTTAAATCATGTTTTACATTCTTGAATTATTTAAATTAGGATATTAGTAATAATATCAGGAACGACAAGTCGAAACACATACGATAAATGAAATGATTTTACCCAAAACTCTGCTTTAACATGGAATTTACAAAAGAACGGGTAATATAAAGTCATAAGTAAAACATATATGATATCATAACACTAAATATGATTCTGTAATACGTCAATGACATTATTTAAATCATTATACAGGAGGTTCAGATACGTACGAAACATATCAGACCTAAGGTGAGGGATAATTTTGCAGATCTCATTTTTATCCGAGATTGCTTATTCGTAAGTATTTAATAGGGTTATTGCTATCATCCATGTCCATGTTTTATAAAAATGTATTCATGTATGTTTAAATTCCTTTTTACCCATTTTGACTTTTACCCCTTGGTATGGATGTAATCTTCTTTTATTTACCCTTCAAGGTACTTTTTTGACTTTTCCTACTAAAGTAGGAGAAGAATGTTTTTTTTAACGTATACGGCATGAAAGGATTATTACGGTTTTATAAATCCTTATTTTCATGAAGCATCCTCCAAAAGATTTCATGACTATTTTCAATGAAATATTTTTCATTTAAAATTGAATGATGTTTCGATTTTGAAGAAGAAAGGATATTTTCCTCAAGAATTAAATTCAAGTGTTTTATCAAAACCATTTTTCATCTAAGATGAAATTATTTCATATTTGTATGTTCCAAGTATAATGTCTCAATGATTTAAATTGTTTCACTTTTCTTATTATGAAATGTTATCCATTTCTTTTATATGGATTATGTGATTATGGGATGATGTTTATGAAACCCATTTTATTCGTTGGGTTATTATGAATAATGTATGTTTATGTTGTGGCACAAGTAAGAATGATTTCATTATGAGATGGGTGGGACCTATATCTCCCTACAATGCATTGGGTAAAGATTATATTTCTCATGATATAGACATGGTTGAAACAGTAAGTTAATTCGGTTCAGTGATACAGGACTGGATCGAGGAGTGAACTCGATTCAGAAAGTGACTTTGTCCGCTAAGATGGTCTTGGAAGAAATACCTTGGCTACAATGGAAATCATAACAAGTGCTGAATGGTTGCCATAATTACATGTTTTATTACCATGCTATTTTAACGTGATTGATGTTCCTTTATGATAAATGACTTACTTACGTCCAAGATTTATGTCTTTGCTCAAGGTTTTAAGGTTTATATATCATTTTCATGTTTTTGCTTTCAAATGGTTGTGGATTGTTTTATGTTCTCTATGTTTGCCCTTACTAAGCATTTGAGATCACCCTTTTTATGTTTTATTTTCCCCAGGAAATAAAGAAATGTTTTAGGTAAGGAAACGAAAAGGGGAAGATCATTATGGGAGATGTTGAAGATCTTTCAACATTATTAGATGTTTATATTCAGAGTTTCAAAAGACACTAAACTATTACAGTCCTTTTGTGTCTTTTTTTTGTTATGTATTATGTATCCCGCTAAAGTAATGTAATGTCCATGTACATTAGGCTTCAGGTCTCTATAGTTGGTATCAGAGGAAAGGATTAGTCAACCTTTGGAAACTAAGCTGCGAAAACATTAGTGAGATCCCTAGAGATATTTCTATGGTATGTCTCGGGTTGTCTCTAAGGATAAGTATACGTATAGGATATAGTACTAGAACAACAGTAATGATCTTAGAATTTAACCTAAGATGTTAGATATTGAGGGTGCTCCCCCCTTACTCAGTTGTTTTCCCTATCATGATTTTTTCCTCTCACACTATTCTTTTTGGGTTTTAGAAAATTGATGAATCAATGAAGATTCATGATAATGGAGGATATGACGAACAATGGAATGTTATTCTTCTTGATAAACCAAATGAAACAGGATTTGGAAGTCCAAACATCGTTATTATGCCTAATCAGCAATCTCATAATATGATCAATAATCTCAAATTTGGTATGTTTCCCGAATCAGAAAATAAGATAAAGATGGAGTTTCATGATGATCATAGAGGAAAGAAAGTTCAATTTCCCTCATGTAAAACTTGTGGGAAGAGGCATCAGGGAGATTGATTCAAAGGAACATGAAGATTATTTGGGTGTGGAAAAGAAGGACACAAAGCCAGTAAGTGCAAAGGAAAAGGTTCAGTTAACACAACAGATTAGGATATTGGTATTGCTACGACATCATCAGTAGTTAAATTTTTTAAATGTGGAATGTACGGACATTATGAAAACCAATGCCCTAAGGGAAAGTCTCATGAAGAAAATCATTAAGGTCGTGTGGGTAGTATTTATGTTGATGATGATGAACAGACTACAAATGATATAGGAGATAAAATAATTGTCGAAGCTCGGTCAATGGTTTAAGAAGGTAGTGGAATGATTACATGTTTATCAAGTGTAATGTTGTATAAGTAATCTCATGGTACTATCGAATAAAGAGACATCTAAGGATTGTTACACTATTGTCTTTCCTTATGTTTTGAAAGTGAATGATGAATGGTACCAGTAACCATGAAAAGTTATTCAGATATTTTTGGAAATTAGATTATATGGGCATAAAGAACGGATAAGGATAAAATTAAATGTTTGATAGTATTCATGACCTCATGACTGATATAAGGAGAATGTTATATCATGGTTTGAGTATATAGAATTTTTGTATTTTGGTATGTGGAAAGAGTAAACTTTTGATATCATTCATGTTTTCACTAAGGTTTAATGGGTATTCATTTTTCAAGAGAATACATGATTAAGGTATTCACATGATTGGAATGTAAAAAACCAGATATATGGGGAATAAATGATGGTTGGTTGATGACATTTCAAGTAATCTTTTCTTTCTACCATGATCGTGGACCGAAGTATTTTAGATAAATATTGGAATGGATTATGGTGGACATAAGTTAGTATTGTTTAAGGATAGAAATTTTTTCGATATTATTGATGGGATGTTATAGTAATGTAGTTTTAGAAAAACGACAACCTGCAGGATGGGTGATTCCCCATCACGTTGTACAAGGCCGTGGGAATCGAACCCACAACCGAAGTGCGACAGGCCTTTATCGCCTACTACTGGCCTACAGTAAGTCCCTGTTTAGTAGAAACTAGTTTTATTTTATTAAGAAATACGATATATGAAGTATAAGTCCATTTTAGGAACCATATATGATTAATCTCACTATAGATCGACTTATGTATATTTAGTAACTTTTGCTAACCTTTTGTATGAGACAGATGGAATGTCCTGTCATTCTATCATATTATCTGCTAACTCTTCACGAATAACAAACTAAACTTCATTTCTTTAAGAGATGAAGTGTAAATTGTTCAAGGCACTAACAATAGTGATATTGTAACAAAATAAAGTAAGTATTTATTCTAATTCAAATTCATCAACTTTAGGGAAATGATCTTGAAAACCAGAAATGTTGTCCTAGTGCCCTTATATCCGATGAATCAGATGGTACCCTAGATCATCACAAATTTATGCCTTTGTGATTTTTTGCTTTTTCATAGCCTTGTTCTATACCACTCTCCATCAGAACATGATGGTTAGATTTTTCTTCTATATCCATATTTTCACCTATGTTCTCCTATTTGAAAACCTAGTGATGAGTTACTTTGGGTAACCATTACGTTTCATTCTTTATTTTTTAAATCCAAGTTTTGGTAGTCATTTTTACGATGTGGGTTTCTATTAAAGAAACATTCGAGTAGTAAACCATTTATAACCCCGATGAATTTTGAGGGAAAATTCATTTTAAGGGGGGTAGAATGTAACACCCCGAGATTTTATGAAAAATATTTTTTTTAATTTCATTAATGTCTTGTGTTGTACGGTACATCAAAAAAAGATTTTACAACATGCATCCCTCCACTTGGCTTGCATTACACGCAATCACGACCTTCAACGATAGCATGTGTTGTACGCAATAATGAGTTTCCCTAAACAACGATATGTTATATGAACTACCCGTTATGAATAATATCAACTACATTTTGACTTTTATAACACTATTATTCATCTTACACATTTTCTAGAACATTTTATGAGAATAAAATCAATTTTTCGAGTAAAATAAGAAATTTTCAAAAAATGTAGTTTTGCCGCCTTTTAAAGGCCCACTCACATTAATTCTGGTTTTTGACTTGTCTATAAGTTCAATTAGACAAAATAAAATTCTTCTTTGGAATCAGGATATTAAAATTTACTTTGGATAAATTTTTCATATTATTCTGATAACTTTCATATTTTAATGAATATTAAAAACACGCTATATTTTAATTAAAAACAACTTTTTTCATCGCAATAATTTATATGGTAAGATTATCTTTTTAATTGGTTTTAAAGTGTAATTAGAATATATTTTTACCATTTAATAAAATTTTGTTAATTGGAATTAATTTCACTTTGAAATTGGATATAAACAAGTATCAATCTTTTGATTGTTTTTGTTTCTTAAAAAACACGCTATTTGTTTTGATAAGGGGAATTAAATTTAAAATTAATTATGTCCACTTATATGTTATGAATTTGGAAAATTAGACATCAATTTTGAATCTAGAATATCAAATAATTCTTAGGCTGAATTTTTGGTATTTTTCTGAAAAACATCAATTTTCGATGAATAGTGAAACCACTTAGTGGAAGTTAAAAAACTAATTTTTTTAATTTAAATTAAATTTTACCACTTATGTGAATTAAATTTCATAAATCCGAGAGACACAGTTAATATCAAGGACTAAAATTTGGTTCAATGAGATGAAAATAATTTTTGGTGAATAGTAACTTTTCACTTTTATTTACCACAGTTAAAAGTAAATAGAATAATTAAGGGTAAAAATCATATTATTATTACCCTAACACATGTCCTAATTCTATTTGATAAGTGTAATTCGACCAAAAACAACCTTAGGAATAAAAAATGACCATTTAGGCCCACTTGGATTAGATTAGGACATTTAATATTAATTTATTTAAAGAAGGGTTAAAACAGTTAAAATCAATGTTTAATAAGTAAATACTTTTTAATATAGGGTTATACATAAGATAAATTCAACTATGAATATTCATTAGAAAGATAAAAATATTTACTACATAATGGTATTTTATTTATATTTATTAGAAATTAAATAATTTAATTTATTTATGACACACCGACGATGCAGTAATTATCTTATTAATAAATTATTGATATAAATGATGTTATAAATACCCAAATAAATGTAATTTGAAACTTTTTATTAATTAAACTAATTTTATAGGTTAATATGACATGTTATTATTGATATAATTAACTTATTTATAACTAATCATTCTGTTATGCGTTTCAAAAAAAATCAAGTACCAAATAGTGTCAAAATTGACATAAAATAGTTCTAAAACAAATATTATATTATTAATTGATATTTTTTTCCTAAAAATATATGGTTCAAGAAAATGACTTAGAAAAGGTTATATATATTAATAATGAACCACTTGGAGATCTTTTGTCTTGTTATAGTATATTTATCAACCATATAGTGTAAGAAAACAAGAAGGTATGGTAAAAGTAAAATTATTTAACTTAAAGATAAATCTAAATGATAAGGTTAAAATAGGAACCTCAACTTGTCTAAATTATATTGTATGAGATGATTTAGACCCATCCCAAACTTAGCTTCTAAATAAATCAATTTTCAGCTATTAAAACCTGAATCTGACTTTATAATAAAATATTATTTTTAGTTATTCCAAAGGTGCCCCTCTCCTCCCTTATAAAATGGCACCTCCTCCCTCTCTTCCTCACACCAGATTGAGCCTTCAAGATTGGTCAACCCCTAAAAAATTCTCTTCTCCACTTCCATAGAAACATCCTAGAGGTTCTGGTCTTCTTCAAAGACTAATTTTTGTTCCCTAAGAGGAGGTCTCAAAGAGGCGCTTCAAAGAAGAGGTAATGTCTGTTACCAATTCTTTCAACTCTATTTCTTCTTCCACTTATTCTTATTTAGTTGTTTCATTATGAAGTAATAACATCAGTATAACTCATATAACGATATGTTATTATAAGTATTAAACAACCCTATTTCACCATCAATCCATCCTACGAAAAACAAAATCACCACGCGTGCGTACGTACGGAATACTCTCTCCACACCGTGGTGAAATCTATTTTTCCACCAACACCTTATATAGATGGGTATAATGGTGTAAAGAATAACTATATATTTTTATTATAATATCATACTGAATCTGATATATTATACCACCTACTCAAATTCTATTCAATAATTATGAGAACGATATCATCGCTCGTGCGTACGTACGGACTACCGTCTCCACGATGTGATGAGATTCATTCTCCATGATAACCATACATGAATGATCATAAAGATTATATAATTAATAATAATGAAATATATGAAATAATAATGCTACTAGATTTATGTATATATATATATATATGTCATCTATTTAGTTTCATTCAATTCAATAAGGAAACGAAGACAACATTCATGCGTACGTACGGCCTACAGTCTCCATGAACTGTGTATTTCATTCCTTTTATCGATCTATAATATATATATATGTATATGATGAATATATATTATATATAAATCATGTTCCTCAAGAATTAAATTCAAATGTTTTATCAAAACCATTTTCCATCTATGATGAAATTATTTCATATGTGTATGTTTCAAGTATAAAGTCTTTATGATTTACATGGTTTCACTTTTCTTATTATGAAATGATATCCATTTCTTTTATATGGGTTGTGTGATGATGGGATGATGTTTATGAATCCCATTTTTTTCGTTGGGTTATTATGAATTATGTATGTTTATTTTGTGGCACAAGTAAGAATGTTTTAATTATGAGATGGGTGCGACCTATATCTCCCTTAAATTGATTGGTTAAAGATTACAAATCTCATAAGATAGACATGGCTTAAATGGTATGTTAATCCGGTTCAGTGATACATGACTAGATCGATGAGTGAACTCGATTCAAAAAGGGACTTTGTCCACTAAGATAGTCATGGAAGCAATGCCTTGGCTACTATGTAAATCATAACAAGTGTTGAATGGGTGCCAAAATTACATGTTTTATTCCCATGATATTTTACCATGATTGATGTTCCTTTATGATAAATTCCTTACTTACTTCCAAGATTTATGTCTTTGCTCGAGGTTTTAAGGTTTAGATTTAATGATCAAGTTTTTTCTTTCAAATGTTTATGGAATGTTTTATGTTCTCTATGTTTGACCTTACTATGAATTTGAGCCCACCCTTTTTATGTTTTTTCCCAGGAAATAATGAAAGGTTTTAGGTAAGGAAACGAAAAGGCGAAGATCTTTATGGGAGATGTTGAAGATCTTTCAACATGATTAGATGTTTATATTCCGAGTTTCCAAAGACACTAAACTATTACGGTACTTGTGTGTCTATTTTTGTTATGTTTTAAGTATTCCGCTAAAGTAATATAATGCTCATGTACATAAAGCTTCAGGTCTCTACATAATCCTCATCTGGGAACCTAATAATGAGTTAATTCTAGTATCCTTCATACATCCCATGTCCCCATTTCAATGGAAGTAATATTATTCATTTGTCAACATTGGGTTTTCCAGAAAGGTTTTTTAAAATATTAAAACCTTGATTTCCAAGATTGAAAAAACTTAATGGATAATGTTTATTTTGCGGGGTTAGAATGTAACAACCTAAAATTTTATTTCAAAAGGATAATAATATTGATGGATTTCCTAACATGCAACATCTAGCGCAATGGTGACTATGATGTACTATAAAAATATTATTATTTTAATATGACCAGTTTAACTGAGCTGCTAAATTAGAGGTATGAATAAGAATAAGTGAAATATAAAAAATATTCATAAATGTTATATATAATTATAATTTATTGATTAATTCAGAAAAAATATCTCAAATTTCAATAGTCATTCTATGCTTCTAAAATAAGTTATTATTCAACAAATGGGTTTATTACATTCTATATGAATAAATTATAATTAATTTATCTAATATTTTAGAATTTAATTTGATGAAATTGATTTCATTTTTTAATTCAAAATTTAAAAAATTAGTTTGGCATATTTTTATGTGATTTTTCAAAAAAAATTGTTTTTTTGGATGAATAGCACAAATACTGATTTTTTATAATACTATTATTATTTTGACATTATTATAATGTAAACATGAATTAATAAATTTTAAAGCTTTTGGATCAATCAAATATGAATGGAATGAGTTAAATAATTTATTTTAAAATATAATTCTGAATTTTGGAACCTAGTCTTGACTTTTGTGAATAAAAGATTCATTGTATTCAAAATAAAAATAATTCTTCAGTTCTTTCATTTCATAGTATTCATGAAAGGTTCTATTTTTTGTATTGACACATAAGTATAAAAAATATCTTTTTTAATAAATAACCACTATAAAGAAGCATTTTTTAATTGATTTCAATGTAAAAATATTTTCACGTTTAACTCAATTATCATCCTAATATATGATTTTAATGAATTTTTTATACATATATTAAAATTATTTTCTACTAATTATAGAATATTCAGTGAAAAAATGGATTCCATATTTATAAATATATTGTTCATATTTTTTAGAAGTCACCTTTATTTTTTTTATCTAAATATTTTATCATGTTAAAAACTTATGTTATCATGGTTATGGTTAAAATCTGTTTAAAGGGGATTAATTAGAGTATATGGGTTATATTATCTCCAAAAATAGTCTAAATTTGACAATTTGAGAGTTTTTCAAACATTTACCATCCTATTTGAGATTGTATTAGTACTTTGTTCAACTATAGGATGGATAATGGATTTTAATATTTTAAAACATTGTTTAATTATAATAGTGACACTTCCCTAACTTATTAAAGTTAACAACATATCTTATATTATTTACAAATCTTGTGCCACATAACGTAAAATTTTCATTATGATAAACCTTACCGATCATTCTCCCTATGACGTGGATGCTCTGTTCTAATCAAAATGCCAACCTATAAGTCTTAAGGTTTAATGCAAAGGATTTCTATCAAGTAATAGGTAATCATCTTTACCGACACATTCAATGATTATTTCTTATGATAATTTACTTAATTATATGGTTACCATCCAAAAATAATGAGTAAAATGTTATAAATATATTTATATGTTATTATGAATATATAATGACCATTTTCCATGAAATATCAATCCAATTTAAAATTAAATCATTGCTCATGTATACGTGAGACCCACAATATCCATATAGAGGTGTAATTAATTTTCATCACCATTTTACAAGATGTTTATATATATGTTAATAATGAATTTATACAATCTTTTTGATGTAATATTGACTTTTTAAATAAAATATATCATTCACCTCCTTAAGCATACACCCATTAAAAATGATAACATCAATCTTGCATATTTGTGGACTACTACGTCCATGAACCGATGTGATTTATTTCTCATATCTGACATTCATGGATGGATATAGATAGATATATAATGGATATATATATATATATATGTGTGTGTGATATTTATATCATTATTAATATTATAGAGACGATGTAACCGCCATCAACATTCAAGGACCATAACTACTGAAACAAAACATACATAATAAATGAAATAGTTGACACTCAAAATGATCATGTTAATAGATAATTATTAATAAAAAATTTGTAGAAATATAATAATTTAGTCATATATGAAATAATATGTATTTATATGTTTCTATTTTATAATTATAATAAAAAATATATTTTAGATGAGGATAAGGAATTTCCATATCAAGTCAAATTTAATTGAAGGGCTTCTCATATAATTTATGTTTCTTTGAGATTTATGCCCATTGACAACCACCAGATGGACTTTGGATAATTCAAAATGGATGAAATACATGAATATTGGTACTAATTTCCACATAAAAGGAAAAAATATGATAGGATTTATGAGACCTATGGATCACATGATCCTATAAAGGCCTCACGATCGTGTGGTCTTTTAAAGGTCAAATAAGGGCTCCACACATGGTGCATAACCCACAGAAATTCATAGAGATCCACCTTCGACCAAAGATCTTGCTATCGTAAAGGATCTCTAGAGAACATAATGTGTTCCCCCTTGCCATATGGTTTTTCATTGGATAACTCTTGGAAAACCACCAAAAAATCATTCGAATATAAAGAGGGGTGGTATTCAAATGTTGAGATCCCCAAAGTTCATGAACCTTACGCGCCATATCATAATTGTGAATAATAAAATTCCTTGGTGATATCTAAGAAATTTTCAATACCTACAATCATTTTTAGGTTGAAATAGGGGAGATAAAAGGGGGAAGGATAAAGGAGTTTTCTATCACTGAAGTACATGAAACATGATACACTAGAGGCCCATGAGATATCATGAGACCTCAGAGACATGTCTACTTCATCTCATGAAATCCCTTTAGCATTTAACTCAGGCCACATAGATGTCCTTAGGTATGTCTAAGAAACCCCTTTGTATCTCTAAGGATATATGGATATATTTTTCCACAACATGCTTGCACACACTCTATATGAATCATATTGGTACGGATAAACATTAATGGAAAATAGAGAAAAAAACCCATACATTACTTGTGAAAACATGAATAATCCTTGAAATTTATAATATAATGAAAAGGAGATATATAGGGAGGAGGATAGATGTGTTCTCAGTCACTGAAGGACATGCTATGTGCCCTTGCTGACAAGTAAAAATCCACGAGTCCACGACGACACATATGTCTTCCCTCATGAGTTCACTTTGGTTTATCATCCTCTCCATGAGAAGAGCCCTAGGTAACACTGTGACACTCAAAAGAAGATCATGTAGTTTTATTCATGGTATAATTGCAAACCCCCATATGAACCATATTGGTCATGTGACACATCAACAAAAAAATATAAAAAAATTGTCAATAACACTCATTCAATTCTTCATGACTCACAACATTTGTAAAATAAAATAAAATAGATAGAAAGGGAGGAGGGAACGTTATTAACAGTCACTGAAAGGAATGTGAAATTACAAGAACACATACATCATAGTCCCTTGAAACCCCCAGAAAAACCATCATTTTCTCTAGAGACACAGATACAAGTCACCTAAAGTCTTACAAATGCCTTTCAACAGGAACTTGGATCTTACACAGGCTCTTCAGAATATCAATGTGATAATATTGAAGAACATCAACATGTATTCCTACTAAAAAGAGTCCCAATTAATCAGAAATAATCTGATAATGGAAGAACTAATGGAAGAGACTCGTGATCACTGAAAATCATTCGACACATTCATAACAGTCCACAATAGATTATCATGAATATGCAAAGTGTTATTCCCATTCTCCGACCCCATCCATGACTTGTGATAGATACACCACACAATGCGATGAAAAACTGGGGTGTAGATGCATATAAATCCCCCACCACTACATAAAAATCCACTACTATCTCATGGGTTGGTCTTTGAGACTCTAGATGCTTGGAATATATATTATTCAAATATCAGCCATTGTGGATTTCATAGAGTAAACGATCATGAGACCAATAACATTTCATCAGGTAATACACTAGAGGAAAACCAAAGCAATCACATTCCACACACAAGGTGCTTAACATGATCATTATTAGATCCTGAGAAATAGTTTTTTTCAAGACTTTTTAATAACAGACATCACGAGTTTGAGAATACATGAGACTCAAAGAAACTCATACTGAATAAAACAATGTCCTCTGCAACATAATTGTTAGAACCAATATTAAAAGTGTAAGAATAAATTTTAATGCATTTTTGTTGTCCCATGCGCATTCTGTGTGGGTCACCCAAAGACAGGTGATAAAACCATGAAATTTTTTCTAGATCTCACAACACTCCCCCAGCATGCCATCAGGTACACGAAAAATAAACCTCACATGTTAGTGTGAGTCCAACGGATCCCCCTGGGAACAAACAATTGATCTTGTGAAACCCTTTGGTTATGTCACCAAATATGTGTGATGTCTTTCAGACATATCACCGAACTCATATAATGGCATTTTCTCATATTAGCCGAGTCTCACGAAAATGTTTGGATATGATAACCATGCTCTCATGATACTGTCTAGGTTTATCTCCTAGGACGTGAGACTTCCTTCAAACCCATCAACTAACTCATATTAAATCATATGATCACATTATCCATGTTTGGTGAAATATTATGGACATGATAAATAAGATCCTACAACACCCTCTGGGTTTGTCACCCTGGACTTGCGACGTCCTTCAGACACATCACTTGACTCATATAATGGTGCCTCATGTCAACCGAGTCTCACAAAAGCTTCTCGACATAAAAACTAAAATCTCATGATGCCCCATGGTCATGACAACTAGGATCTCATGAAACCCCCTACCCAGGATAGCTAGGACCCGCGACACACTCCAGACTTGTCTCGTGAGGTCTACTTAAAAGTGTTAGCTAATATACACAACATACATTGGATTGAGTCACAGTAAATCTTGAGACAAACTCCATGTTTCTTAGTCCAGGCCATGAGATGTCTCCAAGGACACGC
Source organism: Viscum album (assembly GCA_963277665.1). Taxonomy (NCBI): domain Eukaryota; kingdom Viridiplantae; phylum Streptophyta; class Magnoliopsida; order Santalales; family Viscaceae; genus Viscum; species Viscum album. The sequence continues at coordinate 1,092,468,215 of OY728155.1, forward strand.
CAAATGGGTCATGTTTACCCTTCATATGTGTCAATATAGGTTATGCGACATCTCTTAGGACATGGAAACTGGGTTGGGAAGTATTCTACAAACAAGAGGTCAATGTAAATAGGAATTGCTTAGTGTGTAAACACCTAATATAGGGTAACCTCCATGCGTAAGCCTTGAATATAGGGAAACCTCAGTGTGTAATCCCCGAAAGAAAGGGTAGTATGACTACTCTGATTCTGGCCATATCCATGATATGTAGGTTTCTTATCTAGGAGGATTGAGCACTACATTAAACATAAATGGATATCATATCATCTAATTACATTATTCATTGAAATTACATTGATCATTTTCCATCCCTTTTTTCTCACAATGAGCATGGATCATGTGTGCATAGGGAGTAGTGATTCTCATATCATCTAAAACATAAACCCCCTAAATGGTATAGGGAAACCTCAGTATGTAAGACAAGAATATAAGGAAGCCTCAGTGTGTATGCCCAATATATAGGGAAGCCTAGGTGTATAAGACCAAACTATTGGACATCATCAGTGTGTATGTCCCAACATAAAAGAGACTATGGAGACTCTGATTTTTGTTCCAAATCTTGGATATTTAGGCAACCCCTCTCTGAGGTTTGAGCACTATATTGATCATCCAGGGAAATCCAAGCATCAAAGTCCTTTATTCAATGCAGTTACATTGATCATTTTCTATCTCTTGTATCTTATAATGATCATCGATAAAATGGGCTTAGGGTGTAGTGATGATCATATAATCTACACTATAAACCCCCAAAATGGTATAGGGAAACCTCAATGTGTAACCCCTTATATAAACGAATCTATGATGAATCTGATGCCTACCATAACCAGGATACGTATAATGCCTTCCTAAGGCCCGAGCTCAAATAAAACTACCATTTAAGTATAATTACTTCCATGAATCTAACATCTCAACTGGAAGGACTCAATTAATCCTAGGAGATGATCATCGTATCTCATCCATCCGTAGATTGAGAAACCCACTGAGCTACGATGAACCTGATTCCTATCATAACCATGAAAAGTAGTATTCCTTCCTAAGGCACAAGATCAAATAAAAAACCCCTTTCATTATAACTCTTTTCGTGGCTTTGACATCTCAACCAACATGAATTAATCAGTCATAGGAGATGATCACCATATCTCATCAATCAGCGGGCAGAGAAACCCACCAATCTATGATGACTTTGATTCCTGCCAAAACCAATATACAAGAGTTGTCAAATACCTGAGTTCAATAATAAATCATCTCAAGGAATTCCCATCACCAAATTAATGCATCCTATATAATTAAATGATAATTTTCCATCCATTTTTATCACACCGATAATAGATCATGTTAGTTAGAGATTCATGATAATCATTTCATATACACAATGAGTTTTTATAATGAAACAAGAACCCATGATAAATACAAAAACTATGATTCTAGATATACTTGAGATACATATGATACCCTCATAGGGTTTGATCACAAACATTTGGTGTGTTAGTACCCAAACATATGTCCTCACTACATGAAATTATACTACACAGGATGAATGAAATACATGGGTTTTAATACCAATAATAATCAAGGTGTGTAGGGTTCCTCATAACAGCTCAATCCCATCCATATAATACTAACCGCCTCCATATATGGAAGTATATTCTAACGATTTTTAAATATGACTTTAGTGTACAAGAAACTTAATGATACTAGGAAATAATAAAGAACCTCCGATACATATGGATGGATTAACTAATGAGATCCTTGACTTTTTCATAATAATGTGAATTAACCTATAGTTGTTTTGTTAGTGTAACCATCCATGTGTTGTGATCTGGAAGAGTTTCATGGAAATATCATAAATCTATGAGCCTGACCTCCCATCATCTCGACTATTGTGAGTCCCCAAGTTTTTTTGTGCCAAAAAACCTAGATGACCGCCGGCCTTTGGAAGGCAGGTCTATACCCTTCTATGGATGAGGGAATCATTGGGAGTTTCTAGGGGAGACAATATAGATGAAAAACCTGATGTGTGCAATTGAGAGAGGTCCTAAAATACCCCTATATGAAACCATCAACGGGGAACCCATAATATGTATGTTTCGAATCAAAAAGAAACAAAAAATGTTGAACACAATGTGAATCTCTCCAATAACAAATGTTTTGGTTATAATCCATCGATACATGTTTATTTCTCCTCACATACAATAAAAATGGATAATCATTTAGTGGATATCCCATGAAACATTGTTTTTCAAACCATATATACAAACAAATCATTAAGATCAATATAAAATGGTATTCTTGTAAATAAATCCTTGCGCTAATAATTCCATGTGACCAGAATGGCTGGAAAGTGAATTTAAGATAATTTTGTTAATCTTGAATATATGATTCAGAAATTTCATGCCTATATAAATGAAATTATTGGTACCTTATTCATTATTGTCTACATGATTTCAAATATTTCTCTCATTGACAGTCACCCAACCTGAGGAAATATCTTCATCAACCAACATTCACTCTGGTAACTCATTTTCTACTACAACCCCCACTGGTTAAAAAGAAATATCACCTAAATTATAGATAGAACATAAAGTGTAAAATAAGATGGTCTTGTATTACCAAAAACATGGTAAAATCCCAACCCTGGAAGCTTCCAATGATATTCTCTTGGTACGATTGTTGGTGAATCTCCATTGCTCGATAAGGGCTTATTCTAAGTCAGTAGCCCATATCGCTACAACCATCCACTTCATGAACTTATAACCAGAGACCAAAAACTACTACCTCCCATATATTATGATTTTGGACTAGGAGGATGAATATATATCCCTTTTGGTTTTGTTTCCACTTTGGAGGTAACCTAACATCCTTCGTCACCACCACCACACTACCGGTGCCCATCAGTTGCTTGGTGAGGGTTCCATCTGACACATATACATCGATGATTCCTATGCATGAGATAAAATTATTACTCATCAGAGGAGGAAGGAATTGGATTTCCAATAGAGGGCTTCAATCCCTGCTCTAACGATCGATTCCATTCGTTATACTCTGAGAGGAACTAGAGAGAAGGCTCATATACCTGCTAGATTTGAACAAGTATTTAAGTATATTATCAAAAAAAGATGTGGAGGCTCATACTCTCACCCCGTCCAAGAATCCCATATGCATACAGAGATGGAACAAGGTGGAAAAAATGTGGGAACATATCCCTACCTTAATCGAAGATATATGTCAATAGACAAAGGATACACATAATGTACATTCTTATATCCATACAAACTTTTCTAAAATGAAAATATATTTTCGAAATTTCTAAAGATATCTTCAATACAATTCCTACACTATTACTGATAAAGGGATATGTGTATAATCATATCCCTACATCCAAAAAAACTTAACACTCAGATCATTGTGGATAAGTGGTTGAATAGGAGAAAACTCACATGCTTTTTCCCATACAGGATGACTATCTGTATAATCTGATCAAAGGAAAGGCCTTATACCGGACTCATACTACCATTCCAAGCAGGGATCACAAGGTAAGAGAGTAAGATGCCTCCTGACCAGGGAACACACCTATCATGAATGTCTAGTAACATATACCAAAGTCTTAGGATCATGCTCATTCTCCCATTCTAGATGGGGCTCACAATGTAGGAGGGGTAAGAGTCTCATGACATGCTCATATTCATACAAATAAAGTCCAGTGATATACTCTAAATCCCTAGGATCATAAATATATCCACGTTCTGTGTAAGGATAACCAAGTAATAATTGAACAATACTTAGGATAGGCTCATATTCATATCAGTGAATCAACCTGGCATACTCACTAAGATATGTATGTAAGGAGAAAATACCTACATCCATCCGTGAATGATTGTGACAACATCATTCAAAGGTAATATAGTTGGATTATCATATTTCATCTACCATTCCGGAGGACTTGTGACAGTTTCATTTGGGTAATTTATATTTAGATTATTCTCATATTCCTACTCCAACCATGGATTAAATGTTGAGAGTGACACACAACTCTGGGTTGGCTCATACTCCTACCATGATAGACCAGCAATGTATCTTGAAGGCTTAAGATCAGGATTATACTCCCATTTTCACTGAGGATCCCCAAGTTATAATGAAATGTGCCTCAAGATAGGCTGATATCATTACCGATAATGATACAATTTATTAGAATATTCCAATAGCTTCTCAGTAGTGGGCTCAAAATCTTGTCACACCATGTAGTTATATACATGTTCCGACAACCATGACACAAAAAACTCATATCATTTCACAATAACAAAAGTTAGGTTGACATATTCCTACCATGATATATAATATGTCCCATATTTTTAATATTCTCAATTCCAGTGACCATGGGGTAGTTCGAGATACATTCTCAACACTAAATGTGCCTATAGACTCTTTTATCGAAGAAGAAGAAAAATATGTTCATTACCAAAATATTCCTCATTGTGGTAGTGTGGTGTTAGATCATAGAGACTCTACTCTTGACTTCCACCATGGTAAACCTCCCCATAAAGATAGCCCTCATGGGAATGGATGTCCACTCTTTTCCCAGACAACTCCATATAGAAAGGTGAACCAAACCCCGACACCTTAGGTGCTCGAAGAATCATAGTAAACCATATATGGTTCCCCATATACCTCCAACAAGACACCACTCACGCCAATGGGTGACCATCAAAACCATGGTCTGATTGGACGGAGTAATGTAAAACTGATGAGGAGGTGGCCGACATTGAAATATGGGGAGAGTTAGCTGGAAAAAAACATCCCCATCAGGTTTTGTTCCCTCACTAATTACATCTATGAGATCCTAAATCATCTATAAAAGGATTGAATTAATTACCTATGCAAAAATATATTGGATACCCATTAGTGATTGAAGGGTTGACAAGTACCTTATCCGGTATTCAATTTTCACCTTTAGTTGATCAAGATATTATGTAGTCATATCGACCTAACTCCAGTCTTCATGGCTTGGGATCCCAAAACAAAAAATAACAATGAAAATTTTCAATATTCTTTATTCCATTTCATCGTGAATCTTCGAAATATCATCTATGAATCGACGTCAATAATATATATTTGAGGACTGGGATGGTATGGAGTGTTACACTTTTCCTATTTTCTAGAAATGTTTTTCACTTTAGATAAAACATCCTACAATGGTATAGCCTCCTGAGAAATAAAGGGACCAGTTAATGCTCTGGATAGTTGGTCACAACAATAGAATTCACCCACTTAAGAAGTTCCCATACACTATATATAGAGTGAGAGGGTAGCCATGAAGAGTATAAATTTTTTCCCTCATGATAATAGGAGGAAATTCTAAATATGAAAATCAATATTTTGATTACCCAACCATCTTCTCAAAATGAATAATTCTCACATTGGACTTCCTCCGCTCTAGCTCCCACATGATCATAGATTCACCACATAACCTAGACTACCATACCAGCTTCAATAGAAGTTTTCTAGGAGAAGACTCATCCCCCCGGGCCAGAAGAATATCTACCACTGCCTCCACGCCTCATATCGTCAATCCTCAAGGGGATTCGAGACATACCCTCGATACCTGTCTGTGAACTCGATCCCCCTAGGATGGGGTAATTTATATCACAATCACCATCACTAAGATAATTTTATCCTAAGAGGACCTTGGAGATAATAGAAATGAATCGAGATCACCCCACTCTATAATGATGTGGTATTTATATATTCATGTTCATCCCAAGAATCCTCAAGTCGCAGACTTGATCCATTAACTCCTCAACAACAGGACCAATTTGTGACAATAAAGGCCCCAAATGCCCCCACCCTAAAGGTCTGGGAGAATTTTTATCATCATCATCATCATAGATGGAATTCGTCTTCTGTAGGTTGGTAGTAAGAAATTAATGGATGTCACCCCCACCAATTCCCCCCACTACCAGACAATCCTTTATTGGATGGGGCATGCATGCCAATCTCAACTTGAAACTCCTTCAAAGTCACTATTCATAGGCCAGGATAAGAGGAATGTTCAGAAAAGGAAAGAATACCCCACCAGGTTCCCAATCCAAAACGGATCAACAAGGCCAAGGGTTTGAATAACAACCTAGGTGGAAGAAGTGTAGAATTAACTTTTTGTGTCGAATGTAATTGAACAACCACCCTAACCTGCTATTACATCGTGAATATTATTACTGTCAACATGGTAGACGTTGACCAAGATGAAAATGAAGAGGTCCACAACACAGAACATGTATCATAGGAGGAGGCTGATTGGGAAGAACAAGATGAGGTTGTGATCACCCAAAACCAAAGACAAGATCAAAATGTGGCACTGCTGAACAATGAGATGCCACCTCCTTAGTGGAATAATCACAAAGAAAAAGGAAAATATGTGACAACATATATGATTCCATACATAGAGGAATAATTATCACAATGCAAGAATGAAATATGAGCTATCAGACAAATCAATTAGGAGTTACATAGTAGAAATATTCCTACTGTTTGTTATCTCCATCCAATGATGAATATTATCCCTCCCATAGTCAATACACCAGAAATAGCGGTATCTAAGCATCAGATTGACTCTGAATCTATACAGGAACACTTCATAAATGAAGGATCTAAAAATGTTAAAGACTTCCTTCCATTGGGATGGAAACCTATCCCACATTAAGTAATGAATCATTCATATAAATGATCAAGGATCTGTGGGAGTTTAAAGTCGGACCACCTCAATAGCCCCCACATAATCCCTACAGATGGTTGGGGGCTCAGACAATAATTCCCCCAGATTTACATACCACACTTAAATCATTGACAACTAGAATGGATGAAATTTGGGGGTGATGCACACATGTGCAGCCTAGAATTAATCCATACCATGAATTGGTGGATGATACTCCAGCTCCAACAAGCTTCGTAAACTCTACCTTTTCTACATTTGATGGTGCAGGAAACCCTAAAAAACCTCTCATGTACTTTGTATCTAGATTCATGCGATGATTGAACCTCCAGATCTATATGAGGAAACTAAACTCTGACGTTTTTTATAAACTCTGATAGAGCCAACCATTTTTGGGTACAATAGTCTTTTAGCAGGATTTATTGCGGGGTGGGAAGAACTTGATCATCAGTTGCTTTATTAGTTCAGTTCAACACAAAAGAAAATGATGATTTTCGATCTAAAGAACATCATGTCGTTTGAGAACGAGAGGGTTTATGATTTTATATGAAGGTGGAAAGGTTTAACCTATTCACTTAGCATCCCCCTATCATAGGAAAAACTGTTTGAACTCTATGCTGAAAACATTAGGGATGATTTGACAACACCCATAATACCCATGAAAAATATTGGTGGTTTTTGAGAGTTCACTAAAATAAAACATTACATTGAATAGGATATTAATAAATCCTGATCCAAGTATCGAATCATGCCCACAATAGAGTGGTATAATCGAGGTAGAGTAGAAGTAGCAGGTGTAGATCTCAAGATAGTAGTGGTTCCCATCCAAGCACCAAGTCAATCCCCAAACAACATAGCTCCTTTTGTCAAGTGGAGCCCACCAAAAAATAATCCTCTTCGATAAGTACATTGAAATAATGGTCTCTTGGGATTTGGGGAACAGACAGAAAAAGTATAGTCATCAGATGAAGAGATCATATTTAGTTCTATTAATGTGACACACCTGTCAAAAACCTTCTTCGATGATGAGTATGCCACCAAATATTGGTTTCCCATGTATAACCGGGGAACAGGAGGCCATATGCACCATACCTGATGATATATTTGACATCTCAGGCATGGTTAGACTCAATATTCTGACCATATCTCTATAGAAGAGATATATGCTGATGAGACCCATGGTAAAGAACTCCAATAAACTAAGGAGGAATGGAGGTGCCTCAGAGCCCTCCAGCAGTTTTCCACACCAGATTTTCTTACATGACCACATGGAAGGGGTTCAATCCAATCAACCAAGGTAATTGTAAAGGTTGGAATGACCTGCACTGCTGGAAGTATATACTCCCTCAACCACCAAACAAGTGTCGGGACCACCTCCATTAGATGCATCCACTCCTGAAGAACATTCCCAGGAGTATAACCATATCCAGAAGCATCGACATCCGGAAAAAACAGTATGATATTTGGATATAGATAGTTTAATTCTAGCCAAAGCATTCAATTATTGATGAACAATGCCTTTCTAAATCACATAGAGAGGAACTTGTTGAAGCCCTCCAGATCCCATAGGAATTTGAGATAGAAGATACTCCTACAAAGGCCTATTGAGTGAAGACTATTTCCATAGGATTTCATGGCTCATTTTCATTCGTTGATCATGATTAAAAGGATTCCATCTAATGGAATATCAGGTTCTTATACATTTTGGCCATGATCAATAATGTCAATATCCATTGGGTACAGATTGACAGTGGATCTGGTATCAATGTCATCCCAGTTTGAACCCTCTAATGATTGGATTATTATAAAGGGGGCTTATCCCTTAATGAGATGACCATTCAATGATATGATAAGCATGGGCAATGAACCTTTGTAAAAATCAAACTCAATGCCCGGTCCAGGGAACTCACATCTGCGGCCGAGTTCATTTTTTTCTAGAAATACACTACATATAGTGTCCAGATCAGAAGGCCCTAACTCCATAAACACTAGGCAGTACCATCAACATTCCTCCAATGCTTGAAGTACCCCATCAATGGATAGGTAGGAATATTACATGGCCGAATCACCACCTTCAAGACTTAGAGAGCCACATATGTTGCAGAAAATTTCTAATATAATGTCGGAATGAAACCAATGACAGATGATAATATACATGTTATAGATCCCAATGGCTGAGGGACTGCATATTTGAATCCCTAGCGAATGATCGATGAGGATTATATTCTCCCCATAAACTCAGTTGAAGTGGAAGATCTAATCCAAGAGGCCCAAGCCTCACCTTTCCTCAACGACAACAACCACCTCAAGTATGTCTCTCTAATAACTCAAATAACAAGGGATGAAGATGTATTTTCTAATAGACTCCATCACCCTGATATTGATGGAGATTACCACATATTGTTTTCTTCACATCAATACAACTCACCAAATATTGAAATGGATGATGATGATATTAGGAATTCCCCTATAACATTTGAGGAAGGTGTATCCACCACCATAGATGAGCTCAAGATGATAAATATTGGAACAAAAGTAGACCAATGTCCTACTGTTTTTAGTGCCTCTCTGCCCCTTGATGAGAAAGAGATATACATTGCATTTCAAAAGAATAACTGAAATGTGTTCACATAAAATTATATAGAAATTCCTAGAATAAATCCAGATATGGCTACTCCCCTTCCCGAACTACCAGTTGAGTATTGAGGCTTCATGCAAGCTGTCGGGAGAATTCACCCCTCTCATTCCACCAATGTAGAGGTGGAAGATGAATAATTGATCAAGGGAAACTTCATTAGAAAAGTGAAATATCCAAGTTCAATTTCAAATATTGTCCTCATCATGAAGAAGAATGGCCAGATTAGGGTATGCCTTGACATCAGATATCTTAACCAACATTGCACAAAAGACAAAATCTCATTGTCAATCACTTAAATCTTGATTTATATTACTACTATCTTCCACGAACAATCCATTATCGTCGGTACTTGGGGTAAAATAGATCAAGATGGCATGTAATTCTAATAAACTAGTTTCAAGGAGTCAGAGCATTATTTTATTACATTTGTATGATAACAAGAAATCAAATCCTGAAGGACCGATCATTTTATTTGCTCTGCAAAAACTAGATTCAAACATATGTTTTATCGTACAGCATAAAATAATAGAAAACATTGTGTAGCCTTTGAAAAAACTAATATCTGATAGATTATCCATGAATGTCTATCGTAATATTCTTCTTCACATCTTAGAAAATATTAATCATTAGAAACATGTGAGCTCAGATGCCCAGTAAGGATAAATAATATGTCGGAAGCTATCATAAATAAGTATAAGCATTTAATTAAAGGTATAAATCTAAAGAAATCCTTTTAAACATAATCTTCTACAAAATATGGAAATAATAAATCAAATAATTCCATTTTAATATTCACATGGATATTCTACCTGTCTAATACTCACATGAAATATCAATAACTAATCTCATAAGGAGGGTTTTTATAATGTTGGACATCCCCATACTATCAAGACATTGTTCCAATACCATACATTAATAATTCAAACCCCAAAATAGTATATATCATGGGACCTGTCGATGCATTGAGGGGTTATAGAGGGTTATGTCCGTCACTTACTGTGTCCAATTCATTCCTCATAGGAAATGGGTGAAACATAGCTTCAACATTAGTATTAAAACTAGTATACAAAATATTAATTCTTTAACCCCAAAACATGAATGGTGTCAAAATAGAACATCCACAATGAAACATATCATTAAATATTCAATACAGTATGGAATATGGTATCAAATTAAATCATTCTCAATAAATCATAAAATCCCTCATAAGATGTTGACAAAGTTGAAAATAATATAACAAAATCATTAAAATTATTTTAGAGAAATATCCCATGTTACTTTGAAATCATTTAAAATGAAAACAATTTTAATGGAAAATATTTATTTTCAAAATAAAAATTTATGCTTGTAAGGGATGATTCAAAATATTGAGGCATCATAATAGTGAAAAATAGTCTCTCACAGCGTATATGTTAAAAACATTATTTCTTTAATTTGATGAAAAGTTCATAAAGAACCTCATTTGGTAAATGAAAACAACATTCCTTTAAAAAATTATATAAAAAGAAAAACATGTATAAAAATGACTTTAAATAATAGTTAATAATATTTTGAAATACATTTTATGAAACATGTATATGGATGGTAAATATGTCCTAGTAGATACTTACGTATAAACATTCTCAAATAATAATGACATTGTGAAATTAACCCTTACCTTGAACATTAAATTAGTAGTGGGTGCATTAACCTCTTATATAATGGATAAAGTGTGTGGATAAATTATACTAGTACTATATCCTTATTTATGATTTCATATATGTTCCTCTTATATCATTTTGATAACAACTTATCTGTATTACCATTATTTCGGTTGTTAATTGCTTCGTTTTGCTTTTGTTGTTTTGTTTTGTATGTCATTTTTTTAATAGGATGTTTTTTATTCATATCCATAATTTTATAATTTTCATTCTTATTATTTTTACTCATCATATTAATTTTAATAAAAATCATAACCGATTTTTAGATGGCTATTTTGATAGGTCATGGTGCGCTCGAACTCGGTGTGGCATGTAGTGCAAGCTATTGAAATAATTTAAAAGAAATGTAATGTGGATGCTTGTGGTGTTACATTCATACCCCCTTAAAATTATTTCATCCAATAAATTTCAATAATAACACTTATTTAAAGGATTTTAGTGGGTTTTCACCATATGTTTTTCAGGCTCCCACATCATCTCTTACATTTTATGGTTTCTCCAAAGAACTTTTACCAGACAAGTTGTTAAATTTATCAACACTTGTTCTCTGGTATCATTAATTTTTATAGACTCTTCACATTAATATAGATCATGTTTGAGTTCAATTTATTTTTTGGTGAGTACATGAGTTGGGTCTAGAATGTGTTTCCATAATAGTGATATGCGGAACACATCATGAACATTGGAGAGACCTGACAAAATTTCAAATTTTTTGACACATATCCTTTTAATTTCTGTATTTTGAAAGGTATGATGTACATTGGATAAACTTTTCACTCCTTAACAGGACTTATAACACCCTTCCAGGGAGATACCTTTAAGAAAACATGATATTTTATTTGAAATTCCAAATTCATCCTTCGGATATCGACATAGATCTTTTAACTAATTTGAAATATTTTGATAGGGGTTTGAAGTATCATAAATTTTTCCATTGTTTCTTCAACAAGTAATGGGATTATGAGTTCTATTTCACCAATATTATCCCAACAATTTGGGGTCTGAAATCTCTTTCTATATAATTCTTCATTTGAATTCTTCTAAATTCTTGAATGGAATCTATTATTATTGAAAAATTCTACTAGAGGAAAATATTGATCCCACATATCTTGAATGCCAAGTTAGAAAGATGTAAACATTTATTCAAAATGTGTAATAGTCCATTCTGATTTTCCTTCTATTTGAGGGCGGTAGGTAGTTCTCAAATTAAGATTAGTGTCTAAGCCTTTCTAAATAATTTTCCAGAATCATGATTTAAACCAAGGATTACAGTTAAAAACAATCGAAAGAGGTACACCATTATGTCCTCAAAAACCATCAATTTAAAGACATAATAAACGTTCATGTGGTGAATATTATCATATATTAATAAAATGTGTTGATTTGGTAAGAGGATCAACAATAACTAATATCACATCATTTATTCTGGGAGTCTTTGGTAACCTCATGAAAGATTCCATCGTAATATCATCCCATTTTTATATGCGTATAAGAATATGTTTCATGAATCCTCTAGGACGTTGTCTTCCAACCTTCACCTATTGAAAAAATCCAACATATTGACATATAATAAAAAATCTCCCTCTTCATGTTTCCTCACAAAAAATGTTCTTTCAAATCACTATAATACTTATTGCGACCAGGGTGTATAGATAGCTTAGAGAGATAAGCATAATACAATAATTCTCTTTTTATCTTTGGAATAGCTGGGACACAAATCCTCTTCACAAATTTAAAAACACCATATTAAAATATGGATTCAATCAGAATCCCATAATTCATTGATTTAATTTTATTTTCAAACTCATCATCATCATACTGAGTACTTTTTATCTTTTATAGTAATTATGGTTTGGAAACCATTTCAAAAGGTAGTGATGTTTAACAAAACATGATAATTCTCATATCCTTCTTTATTAGATCAATGAATATAGGATCCTTTTCAACTCTAATTCTCTTTATAACTCGATGGTTCTTCCTACTTAAAACATTATTCACTTTATTTTACTTCCTTGGGTGGTAGTGTATTGTGAAATCATAATCCTTGAGTAGATTAAGCCATATCCTTTATATCACGTTGATTTCTTTCTATGAGAAAATATATTTGAAGCTCTTGTGATCAATATATATCTCATATATTTCACTATATAGATAGTCTCTCCCTATATTTAGAGAAAATAATATTGTTTCTAACTCATGATCATGAGTTTGGTAGTTTCATTCATGAATTTTTAATTTCGCTGATGCATATGCAATAACCCTATCATTTTTCATAAGAACACAACCAAGTCCTTTACACGAATAATTAATATAAATAAAAAAACCATCATTCCGATATGGTAAATTAAATATTGGATCATTGAAAATTATTCTCTTGAATTTGTAAAAAACATTCTTCAATCTATTTGGTTGAAATGAATTTAACCCCTTTACATGTGAGATTGGTTAATGTGTTTTCAAATCTGGAAAAATTCTAGATGAAATACTGATAGTAACCTGTTAAAACAAAAAAAATCCTACCTCCATTAAACTCATCGGTGATGGAAATTCAATTATTGCCTTTTTATTTACAGGATCAATATAGATTATATCTTTAGAGAAAATATAGACAAGAAAATAATTGGAATAAAGCCAAAATTCATAATTCCAAAACATTACATATAGTTCATTTCTTTTAAGAGTCTTTAGAACAATACATAAGTACATCTCATGATCTATTTAGATTTTGGAGTATATAGTGATATTATAAATAAATACTATAAAAAATTCATTTAGATATTCCTTAAACACCATATTTTTTAGATCCATTAAAACAAATAGAGAATTAGCCAGTCTAAATGAAATTAAAATAAACATGTAAGACAAATACCTAGATTGGAATTCTGTCATGGGAATATATTCCTTCTTCACACACCCTTGATGATATCAATATTGAAGTTTAGTCTTCAAAAAATATAGAGCTCCATAAAGTTTACGAAACAAGTCATCAGTGAGAGGAAGATAATACTTGATCCTTATTGTAATAACATTGATTTCTTTATAGTGAATGCACAATCTCATTGATCCAGCTATCTTCTTATAAAATAGAAATAGGTATCCCTATAAATAAACATTAGGGTGAATAAATCTATTATTACTCAATTCCGCTACCTATTTGATCAGCTCTACTAATTACACTTTTCCATTCTATATGGTGTTTTTGATATTGGCCTTGCATCAGGGATAAAATCAATAGAAAAATTAACCTCCATCTCTGGAGGATGTCCTGGTAAATCCTATGGAAATACATTAAGGAATACTTTTACAATTGGAACATCTTCAATTTTAAGATTATTAGGTTTTATCTTCTCTTCTTCCCTAATAATATAATTTTGAAGAGCTACATGAGGTGGATATGTATAGGAATCCAATAATAAATTTTCTCATATGAAGAAAATGAATTCCACATTTTCCTAATAAATCACTACATCCTTATTCTTGCAATAAATTTTTTCATCATAATTTGATAGCCAATCCATAATATAGCTTATATCAAAGTTGACCATAGGTATGACAATAAATTCAATTGTGAAATATTGTTTTTATATCATAATGGGAACTACCAGAAACATCTTTATTGCAATGAGACATCACTTAGGGGGTTCGACTGACAACTCCCTTGATAATGTGAATTAAAAATATCTAAATTTTAATGAAAACTAGGAATAAATAAAGGAATGAACGGATCTAAAATCAAATAATTCTACTGATAAATATTTGGTAACAATTAACTTACCTACCACCACATCATTAGGAACTTCACCTCTGTAGTTGTGATCCCAAAATCTTGGCCATTCACCCTCGTCCTTTTCTGGGGAATCTCTAATTGAGTCTTAGTGAAATAATTTTCCTAACGTCATAACTATTTAAAATTATAGCATTGAACATTGGTAGATTCTTTATTACATTTCAATTACGAACTTTTTGTCCTTTTCTTTACACTTGTAACAAAACCCCATCCCCATTATTCAAGTACAAGGTTATTTATTTTCAAAAAAACTATAGGGTCGAAATTTAAATTTTCTATTCCTCCCCTTATTTAATTTTTCATATTCTTTAACGACCCTATTCTTCTCTTTATTTAATTTAAATTCATAACACTCAGAATATATCTTTTTTTCTTGATAGTACATGAAACTATATCTTCGAAAGATGAGAAATATTTTGAGACAAATGTCAGAGAAATGGTGTTTACCCATCAAAGAATCGATCAATATTACTTCTTGGGTTACATGTGTATTATGCATCATGCCTTTCTGACCATGTGAAGTTAGCTTCATACTTTGCATCATTCTCATCATCCTTCTTCCTCAATCACTAAATTGCCCCTCCATATCTGCTCGTACATCATGAGGAAGGTATTTTTCTAGGAAAAGTTCTTTAAATTCAATAAATTCTATATTTTATACCTCATAATTATCCTTCAGGATTTGAATTAATGACCACCATTGATCTTAATCTCCTCATAGATGATAGATTTCCATAAAAACTTTTTCTCTTTCATTACCCCCAAAAGAAAGAAAATATTTTCTCTAAGGAACTTTTCCATTGATTAGATACAAATGGATTCATTATCTCGCTGAGTGTTAGGGGATATTATCTAATAAAGTATTCTAACATTGATCCACTTTTTGTGGATCAGGATGCTCTATATGGATCATTTTATTATTCATAACATGTGTCACTTTTCCTTGTATAGATATAAGCTATTCAGATGTAGTTATATCACCTGCTCCACTATCATTATCTTAAATAAGAGGAAAATTAAAACATAGATTACATCTATTTATAGGGTTTCCATTACTTCCACTAGGATCTATTTATAAATTAAGGAATACATTAGATTTGGATATGAATCATAATTGATAATTCTGAACTAGTAAAATAATTAACATAAATTGAAAAATGTA
Organism: Viscum album; assembly: GCA_963277665.1. Taxonomy (NCBI): domain Eukaryota; kingdom Viridiplantae; phylum Streptophyta; class Magnoliopsida; order Santalales; family Viscaceae; genus Viscum; species Viscum album. The sequence continues at coordinate 1,092,484,244 of OY728155.1, forward strand.
AGAATATCTAATCCATAATAAGAAAAATGGTTCCATTAGGGGCGTTATTACTCATAAATATATGATAAGGGTTTTTAAAAAAAAATTAAATATCCAAATAATATCCCGTAAGAGTTCAAACCATATGAGTTGTAAGGTCTGTTTTTATGTACCAGGTCACCCTGATTCAAGCCTATAGAAGATTATCAGAGTTGTTACTCGTAGGTATATATGTTCCAAAACCACTTCCACTATTAGTATCCAGAAAAGGGATGTATTTTCTAATAATAACAACATACTCTACACATTACCAAAATTTTAGGATGTTCTTATATACTTATCCTCAATGTCTACTAAAGGGTAGTGTCCCTTAATTAAATTATTTTTTTCAATCTACTTTCCAAGGTTTTTACTAAAATTACTTTGATACCAACTTCAATGGATAAAAACTAGTTTCCTAGAGTGGGTTAATTATTTTATTAAATTAACATGAACATAAGATATCAAATCCAGAAGGACTGACTAGTTTAGTAGCCTTGAAAAAACTAGATAAAAAATTAATTTTTAAATTACATGTTAAAATGAAAAAGAACATAGTGTGTGCTTTGAAAACACTCATATCCATTATATTATCCCTAAAGTTCATTCATAATATACTTTTTCGCATCGTGGAAAAAAATAAAAAATTAGAAAAGGGTGAGATAATATGCTTAGTAAGGATAAAAAATATAGTGGAAGTTATTATAAATAAGTATAAAAGAATTAGGTAAGGTATAAAACTCGAACACAATCATTTTAAACATAATTTAGTAATGAATAAATTTAATTATTACATTTAAAAATTGACATCTATATTCTAATAGTCAAATAACCACCTGAAATATCAATAATTAATATTATAATTAGAGAATGAAAAATGTTGGACATCATAACCACACTGTGAATTATTTCTTCCATGACCATATAGAAATTGGTAAAAACTAAAACTAGTTTTTCTAATGAGTCTTATAGATGCATCTAGGTGATATAGTGGGCCCCTCCCATCACCTACCAAGTTTAATTATTTACTCATATGAAAAGGGTGAAACATAACATAAATATTCATAGTAAAAACAACATATGAAATGTTAATACTTTAACCATAAACATTTAATGGTTTCAAAGTATCACATACAAATTCAAAAATATACTAAAAACATCAATACAATATGTTAAAATGTATCATAAATTATCTACCTTAATTAATCCTAAAATCCATCATAAGATGTTGTTATAGATGAAAATAATCTAATAAATCATTATAAATCATTATAAGAAATACCCCTTTTTTAGATTGAAATAATTTTAAAATGTAAAAACTATAAAAGAAAGCATTTATTTTGAATATAAACTTGTGATATTGTAAGGGAATAATCATAATTTTATGTCATCATTACGGCAAAAACTAGCCGATCACGACATATAAGTTAAAAAAACATTATTTCCTTAATTTTTAAAAAAGTTCATAATGTACCGCGTTTAGAAAGTTATGGAATGATTCATTAATAGTTTTTAAAAACACTAAAACACGCATAAAAATAACATTAAAATTAGTTTATAATATTTTTAAATACATTTTAAGAAATGTGTACATGGATGATAAATATGTCATAGTAGATACTTATGTATAAACGACCTCATGTAATAATGCGATTTTGAAATTAACCCATACCTTGTACATAACTTTTTCTGTGGGTGTGTTCACCTCATATATATTGGTTTAAGTATGTTATTAAAATATTCAAGAACCATATCCATATTTATGATATCATATATGCTCTGATTATATTTTTTTGATAATAATATTTTTGTATTACCATGGTTTCAGGTGTTAACTACATCCTCTTCCTATGCTTGTCTTATTGAGTAAGACATGTTTGTTATGAATAGGATGTATTTTATTCATATATTTAATGATATAATGTTCATAATTATTATTTTTTCTCATTATATATATATATATATTATAATCTTTCTTGAATGGTAAACATGGATAATGAATCTCACAGCATCGTGGAGTAGATAAGTCGTATGTATGCACGAGCAACGATATCATTCCTTGATGGATAAATGGAATGGAATTGGATTGTATATTAAATATAAAGAATAATTATCATGTTATAATAATTAATTATATCAATTATAATCATATTAATACCTATCCAAATAAGTATTGTTGAATAAAAAAGTTCACCACGATGTGGAGACGGTAAGCCGTACGTACAAACACATGTTGATATTTTTTTTCATATGATCGATAAAAGGAGGAAAATTGTTTTCCCATGATCATAAATACATATCATAATATAAATGATATATAGTTATTAATTTAGTATCAAAACAACATCAATAGAGGATGTATAAGAAGACAAGAAAATGAATGGAATTGGTTAAACAATGAACTCTTCTTTGAGAGTCCACTTTCTATTTGCACAAAACAACTAAGTAATTTGGAATTAATCCCAATTTATAGAATCTTGGATGAATGTAGGGATGTTTTAAAGTGAAGTGGTTCGGGTTTTGACAAGCCAAATGGCTCTAGAGGTGTGAATAAATGAATTGTGGATGTTCTCTTTCTTAAGAGAGGGGAGGGGAATTTTTAGGATGTCAAAAAATATTAAATTTTTATAAATTAAAATTTGGAATCAAATAGCTCCAAAGTTAGTTACTTAGTCGATGATATGGGGATGGGTCTATATCCTCTAAAATAATGATTTTTATACATGTTTATGTAACTAAATTAACTTTATCTTTTGTATTTAACCATTATTTAAACAATTTAAGTCTTATCACGTTTACATGTATTTTGATAGTATGGTGTTAATATAGTTACAATAAAATTTGAAAAGTAACTTAAATGTATAATTTATGACATATTTAACATTATAATAGTTTTTTTCTTTTCTATATATTTTTATGAATTTTCTTACATTTAATAAAATATTATTTATTTTAAAGTTTCATTTATGTCAATTTTGACACTATTTATATATTTTCATTTTAGCAAATATAATAAAATGACAACCTCTAAAAATTACATTAAATATCTCACTAACATGTCTATGTTATCTATGAAATTTTTTATTTAATTTAATAATAAACATTATATTTTTTGTAATATTTTTAATATCATTTAGTTGATTCTTCCTTTAATAAATCAATTACTACATAATTATTGTGTCACAACTTAATTTCATTATTTATTTCCTAAAATTAAAAATAAATCATGATTACGTAGACAATATTTAATATTTATAAAGGAGATTTTTTTTCAAACAAATCACTTATATATCCTCATATTAAAATTGATATATTTATTAAATTATTATTATGAAATTTTTAACTCTTCTTTAAATAAAATATAATAAATTTTCCAATCTAACAATAGTTCCATAAAAAGGATAATATTTTTTTATGAAAGGTTGATTTTGTTCTAAAACACTTATCCAATGAAATTAGGACATGTTTTAGGGTAATATTATAGAATAATATTATTATTTTTACCTTTAATTACCCTATTTTCTATTAGCTGTTGTAAATAAAATCCAAAACATACTATTCACAAAAAATTATTTGAATACTATTAGAAATTTTTTTCATACTTATTATAACCATGTATGTACAATTTTCAAAATTCAATTAATAGACAAGGTAAAATTACCTTTAATGAAAATCACATAGATGTGGCTAGAAGGTGGGTAAAAGTGTCATTCAAGTGTTTGATAAATTTTTATAACAAAATCTATTATAAAAAAATTCCAATTAACTATATTGGATTAATATATGTATTATTTTTTTATTGTGAATTTAAAATAAATTTATAGTAAAATATTTATTTAAAAAAAATCTCATTTTTTAACAAAATTGCATTATTTTCCACTGTTCATCTAAAATTGAATCTTTTCAGAGAATTACAAAAAAATTCATTGTAAGATAATTTTGATGTTCTGAATTCAATAAATAAGATTATTTGGAAAAATAAAATTTATAAATTTCATAATATTTTTATTTCTATTTATAGTAGCTTTTTAAGTGGTTATTTTGATAGGTCATGATGGGCTCGAATTCCGTGTTGTGTGCAGCACAAACTATAGAATTATTTAAAAAGAAGTGAACCATGTATGCTTAGTGTGTTACATTTGTATCCCCTTAAAATAATTTCATAATTGAAATATCAAGATTATCACTTCAAAAAAGCATTCGGGGGGTCCTCCATCAGAAGTTATTCAGTTTCCCACATTGTCTCTCCCACTTTATTGTATCTCAAAAGAAATTTTATCTGAAAAGTTGTAAAATTTACAAACACATGTTTTAACATAAATCCAAGACATAATCCCCTCCACAAGGAAATCACCAACAGCTGTGAAGAATATTATATCATATAATGTGATCCATCACCTAGATCGAGTATACTTACAATAGTAGAAGCTGCCTCAGTTCAAAGCCTCTTCCATAGTTATTCGTGTGTAGAAAAACAATAGAGTACTAGTATGAAATTTTTATATATTTTATCTATGGGTATACAAATAAAATGTAATATAATGCAATATCATGTAGTCTCCAGTACAAGCATAGAAGTTATTGCATGTAGATATATTGACCAAGACAACACATTTCTCAATAATACAACAAAAAAATATAGAAAATAAATAGATATAATGAAATGAAGTGCTGCTCAGTTTTAAGGATTCTAGATTCTTGAGGGTCATCAGATTTGACTTGTTTTATAGATCATATAGTTTATCTGAAGGTTTCAGGAAAATAGAGTGTCGTGGTGTTTTCTTTTCAATCAGTAAGAATGGATTTAGATATTTTATGTACTCCACTCTTGCATAGTCAAATGTATTATCTTGTAATATATCAGAGATAAAGCAATAAAAAACTCACAATTTTTCATAAATGAGGTAGTTTCTAGAAATATATATCACTACGTGTTCAAAATAACCATAGAAGAATTATCATAATGATTTCATGGATCCACATACCAAGACATTGACTTGTATTCAATGTTTCTGTGTGATTGTTAATGAATAAACATTATGATAACGCACTTAATTAACACCTATAAACTATCCAATTGGAGTATTAAATAAAATAAAGCAGAACACCAAACGTATCATAGGATAACTGTGGATCTTCACCAATTATAGAAAAGAGCATTACTAGAAAACTGGTGGGATCACAATCCAACAACAACACATTCCAATGGTAGAAAAATAATAGATGTAGTATATTCTGGCGAATACACCACTAGGATAGTTGCAGGTCTATTTGTATCATGAATGATTGTATCATGTTATGGAGGTAGGACCTTATGCTAGTAGAAAACATTGGAAGCAGCATGAGTTTGACAGTAGCATGAAGCCAATGATAATAAGACCTAGTGGTGGAAGATTCCTGGTGGTGGAAGGGTCTTGTTGTGGAAGAGTCGAATTAAAAGTAGAACCTTACAAAACTAATCCAATTTTCTTAAAACTGTGTTTTTAATATAATATACTACCATAAAACATTATCCGTATTAAAGACATAAAAATCGTGAATTTTGAGCATTAAAATAAAGAAGTGTCGACAACCTCACCTGTTTTGATGATAAAAAATCATGGACTTTTATAAACCATGTATAAATATATTTAGGTTAAAATAGAAAATATGTTAAAAGTAACCTTTTTTAAACATTTTATCATGAATAAAGTGATATATTAAAAGTAAATATCGAAATAAGAGATAACTTCAAACTATGTTAAAAAATAAATAAGGACATTCAAATAATTATGGAATCAATCAACAAGTGAGGTGTCAATGAATAAGATAGGTAAATGTGGTAACATATCTATGAGTAATTTTTTTTATAAAATAATATGTGAAAATAATGATGTTATTGAAGATTTAGTATCAAATATAAATTTCAACAGTATTTTCATCATTTGGGGATTATCAGAAATATAATCAAGAAACAATAAAAAGGTAAAGTAATATGTGATGAGGACAGAGAGAGAAATTCTATTAAGTATAACATTCATAGTATTACAACAAAAAATAAAGATAACGAATATACAAAAAATAAAAATCAAAGACTATGTCTATTCCGATTCAGTCACATCTAGGGAGGTAAGATCAACATGTACCATTTCCTTTCTATAGGTAAGCGACACTAATGTAGAGGATGATCATGCTATGTTAGTTTGAGGAAGATATCAGATCACCACTAGTCTGTTATACCTAAATTCTTCCACTAGAGATATACTGAATGAATGGAACTAAGAGGAAAAGTATCATAGGATAGTGTAGTTGTGTTCACTAACATAAGTAAGGCCTCAAGATATATAATAGTTGTACTAGATACATATAGAAGGGAATTCATGTTGTTGACAATGTCTATAATAATATTTCTATCTCTCTTCATTCTACTAAAAATTTCCATATTATCTTCCAAGAATAACTTTAGAAAATGGGTCATAGCCTTCATCTGACCAAAATATTCCTTAAAATCCCTATTAACTGGTGGAATAATTCTCTTTTCATCTAAAAACATTAACTTATAATTAAAATAATGTTTGGTATATATCCCAGAAAGAGAGTAATTAGTGGACTTGGATATAGTTTCCCTATCACTTTAGGCTTAAAATCTCTATTACCAGTTTATACATGTTGGCATCATGTTTTTGAATTTTCCTCTAGTCTGCTTAATAAGATATCATAAATTCTCCCATTATATCATGGAGCTCCTCTCTATGAATAGATCATATCAGATCATATCGATATCAATATAAGAAGAAGAATATGGAACACTAGATGAAGAATAATTGACAAGAACACTGAATAACATCTCCAACATAATATTCTTACAAGAACTAAAGGATTTCTTCATCTCCTACCCAAAATATTTATTGTCCTCCATCTCACTTCCCAATAAAATATTTTTAATATCTTCTTTCTGAATATGATGATTTGTATCATCCAATATTTCCTCAAATGTAAAGACCAGTTTTCCGTTTAAATTATTTTCCTCGGCCCTTGTAATGTCTTAAGGGCCAATTTGGGGGTTTCAATGGTTTTTGGGTCATGTTTATATCCCGAAACCACAAATTTGTGAAAAATAGACTAGGTTGCACTATTTGGAGAAATAATGCAGCCCAACGCACATAGTTTCCATAATGATATTAAAGTGTGACATATGGGGGATGTGAGTCGCATGTATTGTCTCCATCAATGGGACCCCATGCCCACACCCATGTGAGGGTAAATATCATTTTTAATAGTGGATTCTATTAGACTTGTGCACAGTTTTCAAAAATCTGCACCAAATCTGTGCGGGGTCCCTCCATAAATAGAATGGGGTACACAGTTATCACATAATGTGGCCAACCATATAGAAAAATCATTATACACATTATTTAATTTGGAATTTACATTTCTTTCCATAAATGTTTTAAAATATCTAATCCTTCTTCCTCTATTGTTTGTCCTGTATACCATCCCCTCTCCCAAATATTAGATATCCACATATTCTCATCCTAGTGATTTTGATATATGCATTATCTTTCATCCAAATAAATTAGTATCATGTGCATTGAAATGATTGAGTTACGCACTACACTACTATTCCATCTTTTTCTAGTTTCCCTTTCCCTCTATTTCCCGATTTCGGAGAGAAATATATTTCCCAATTTTTGGCGAGTTGGTTGATTTCTCCAATTTCTATCATTATATATTAATTCATGGGTCAACAACATATAAGCCGTATTCTACGAATCGAATCCAGGTGGTCTAGCTTCATTCCCAATGTTTCGATGAATTTTATAGCTTGCACTGTTGTGCGGCACACGAGACCCTTCCTATGATGCCTGCAAAGTGTAAAATAAATTGTTCTAATTGGTTTCTCAAGACCATTAGTTACTATAGCTGATGGTGACACCAATAATTTGTGTGTTCAAATTCTCGGGAGTCACTCAGTTGGTGTTCCCACCTTAAACATACTATTTTCCCATGCCTTAAGATGTTAACCACAATTTCTACAAGTGAAACTGTTACCAATTTGATAAATGCATTAGTAAAAGAGTTTAATTAAGATAAATGGTGGACCATGAGATTCCCACTCATCATGATTCTTATTCTCAGTCTTCCTTTATCTTGCTTAATTACATATGCATTACACTATCAGCATCCACCTAATGCAGGTTGTTTAATATCTATTCCGTGTTACCCATATGAATGAATTGAAATCATGTGCTTATGGTCATGCTGAATGTTTCTTCTCTGGCGCCTCATTTCATAATTTATTAAATTAGATAAAATTCTTGTGCAAGTTTTTTTATGTTTTGGTACTTGGTATTTCCTTGAAAATATATGATATTTTTTACTATGCTTGACCTGATTGCGGTCATGGAGTGAACTCGGGTCCCAAATTAAGGACATCATGGATGGACTCACTCTGTGTGGTTTGAAACCACCTGATACACTAGAAATTATTCTCATCATTCCTTTAATGGCCTCTTAATGAATATTGTTTTGTACCCATGAGTTAGCCTAGTTCCCTAGGGGAGAAACCATGGAAATTATAATAGGAAGGATAGTTACAATTTACCTCAGGTGATACTCGGCACCCTATGTCAGATACATGTAACAAGCTCATAGGTTACCATGTGAATGGTGATTCGAGGGATGATGTTACAGAATTCCTTGTATGGAATATGTTATATTGATTAAATTGGAGGATCATATTGAAAATATTGGTATTTTATTATGGATCACCTTGTCTAGACTCCGGATGCCACATTGGATTTCACAGACGCCTTTTCCTAGTTTGAATATGATGATTTTTTAATTTAACAAAATTAATTATTGATAGCTTAGGGACCCATCCTACATGCCTTATCATATGTTTTTTGTTGATCGATACATAATATCTTACTTGTAATGGTAAATGTATACACCTTTTCACTATTATACAACTCCCTATGGATTAAATATACGGCTGTTAGTGGCAGATGGGTGTCTGAGAGGAACACAAACTACCATGTTTATTTATTTATTGAATTTAACTACTACTAATTGAACACTTTTAAATTTATATTGCAGGAACTAGATTGATCTGTACACCGTTGGAGGTGGACTATCTTTATTTTATCTCACACCCTACTTGGACCACCTTTGGTACCCAAGAAGACTTCATTAATGCAGGAACGAATAATGGGAAGTGACTGGATTTTGATGATTGATTTATTTTCCTTGTTGGAGAATAGGAACAAGGGACTGAGCCTATGATCATGTTGCATATAGTACAGAATATCCCATTTTTTTAATTTGATAGCATGTGGTATAGTCATATATCCTATATTCCCAGTGTACTCATTTTTTAGAGATACTTGACATATCATTATCTTATTTTTGTATATATTTTTGTTTATTCATATTGAATTATTTTTTTTATCAATTTGGGATGATTTTTTATTTATATTCCAATGATTATTATTCATTATTACTCTTTCTGATATGAAAGGGTTGTTGGTCTGGTCATATTACATCTTCTTCAGCATTATCTTATTCTATATATTTTTATGTGCTACAATATGACATATAATGGAGGAGTCTACCCAAATACAAACACTATGCCCATGTTTATAGTCAAAAACCTCTGAAAATCAATAAAGGGTACCAGAGGACTTGTGGACACCATATTGGGCAACTACTATGTGACATCCAGGGTGGAATTATACAAAGTGGTATTAGAGGAATTATTTTCCTTTTCTCATACACTTTGTGTTTTAGATAGGAAACTAGAAATATTGGATTTTTAATGAGCCCCTATCTAGGAGTAGCAAACCCTTTTATAGAGGAAAACCCAAATATCTCATGTTGGGTAATTGTTGTCACTGGTTGTGCTCGTTAAAATTTCACATATTTCACCATTGGGTGATGCACTTGCTTTTTGTGGTTAAAATGTTTGATGTTATTAAACTTTGTTTCTTAACCCTGGCCTAATGATATGAGGGTGTATAAAATTCATGCATCATACTAGGAACCATTGGGATTAACTTTCAGGCATTATGTCATAACATGTAAACTTTTTAGCATGCATTTTCTGTATTGTATCTACTTGTTGTGGTGCCTTACTTGTTATGTATTAAAATACTATAATTTTTCATTGACGTATGACATATTTGTCCTAATTAATGTTCCAAAGTAAATATAAAATGTGTTTTACCTCATTGATCGATGTTGAAATCCTAATTTACCAACCAATACATATTGGCTGATTGATTGGTGAATTAAAATTAAATTTTTTGAATGTAGCACTTCTACAAACATGGGGAGGAAGTTCATTCAATCAAGTCATTATAAAAGACATGTTACATCCTAATACCAGATGTATAGGCCATATAAAAATTAATTGACTTGTCAGTTTAAAATTATAATGTGTATATGAATTTATAGATTTGGAATGTGTGACAAAATTAAATTAACTAACATATGAAAATTCAAAAAATATGTATAAACATCAATAAATTTATGTTTCAAAATTAAATGATACCTTTATATTATGATTAAAAATGAAATTTATAGTGTGTTTTCCTCTGAACCATTCATTTGACACTTTGAATATCAGATCCTTCTCGTTAATACTAGATGTTCACCGATACATGACCTTAATACATAGCAGTAGGCTATGTCTCATGTGTATATTTTGTAACTCTTTCTTATCACCTAGACCTGACTTTAGGAGTAGGCAGAGAGGTGTGACTTTTTCATAGGAATTCCTTGTTCATTTTTCTTATTTTAATGATTTACCTATCTGTTATAAATCATGTCTAAGGAGTGAACTTTGAAATTATAGAGCAATGCAACTGCAACTTCCTCATTTTGTATTACAAGAAAATGTTGAAAATCATGTTATAGTAGTGGTGGGACCAAAGATTAATAGCGCACCCCTAATCATTGTCTTATGTCGATGAGGAAGTGTTACATTTCCTTAAGAGACACCCCCAGGTTCTAATATATAGAAATAAATTCCAATGGATTCATGAATAGTGGGGAATTATTTTCCCCTTGAAAAAAAAAATTACTAACCAAATGTTCCATTTCCAAAAACAACAACAAGATTCATGTCAACAATGTATTATTATACAACCTCATACCAACAACAATAATAAAAAAACCATACAAATGCCAAATAATAGTATCAAGTAGAAGACTAAAACATAAACACCCAAAAAAACTACATGACTCCATAACACTATTCTAAGATACATGTTCCAATTCCATGAGACCACCCAAGCGCCACCATGAACCGCAAATGAAATAATATTATTTACCTTTACAAGTGTCCCATAATGATACATCATCAAAAGAAACCAATTTAAAATGTAGAGGGTGAGTAATAATACTTAGTAATATTATCCCAAATTAATTACCTACTCAAACCACTTGGATAGAACAAGTTTGAACATTTATATAAAACAATTTATATAAAATAATTAAAATTGTAAAACAATAACCAACAAGCCAAAACAGCCATATAAACATGTTTACCCCAAAATACACACTTCCAAGGAAGGAAACCAACCAAGACATCGGCCATTTTACTCATTTCATATTCCAACAACTCATTAAATTTACATGATCCAACACAAGCATTACAACCACAAACGCCAATCAACAACCCGGGCATATTATTTACATTGATGGTGAAGCTTCACCTTCAATACCATCCCCTTTTTATTGTTGTAATTCATGGAAATTTCTAATCCTTTTATGGTGGAACTTCATGCCCATTATAATTTCCATCCAACTCATGCATAATCACATAATCCAAAAACCATCCAATTTCATTTATCCACAACAGATCAGTCCATAATTTCCATAATAAATCAACACATACACCAAAACACATTTATTCCCAACATTATTTAAATGTTTTTTTCAATGAAAAACAAATTTAAAAACCATTTACAAAAATAAAACCAATATCTAATTTTAACATGAACATTTTAGAATCCATCAACCATGAATATTTCCCAACAACATCACATTTTTTCCCAAAATACCAAAATCATCACAAAATGGATTTCAAATAATCATCACAAAATAATTTCCCAGTCAATTTCAAGAAAAAATAACAATTTTAAATAAATCCTCCTAGTTCTAGAAAGAGGAGTTTATAGAAAAGACACTTACCTTCCGGGTTTTTGGAGAAAATGACCAATTGTTACAAACACCCACCATTTTGGGTGAAAACTCCAAAAATCCTTCTTGGATCCATTATCCTAACATAAAAAAGGAAAAATCTCCATTATTGAAAAAAATTTAGATCTACGAACAACATTACAATATATAAGAAATTTGGAGATATAGGAGAGTGTATCTATGAAAAACCATGAAATTAACATGAAAAGTGACTAATTAAAGGAAAATCACCTTCAACACAACCAAAAAAACCATTCAAAACCCTTCCAAAAAGAGACATATTTACTATTCTTGGAGAGGAGGGATTCCTGAATGAGAGTTGAAATAGGGCTCAAATTGGGAATTTTATGTTAAAATAGAGTGAGATCCATTTTTTATACATACTTTTTATATTGTGCATGGTTTATCTGCACGGTTAGGCATATTGTGTGCCTTATACTATCCCAAATGGGACCCACATAGTTGGCCCACATGGTTAGAAAAACTGTTTTTAAATCATGAAAAATACCAATATATCAAGTATCATAGTTTACCTGGGTGGTAGAATAGTTTTTCAAACCATTTTCGTTCACTATGCGCTAACCCACAACCCACTTCCCGATTGTGAAAGACTTCTCGGATTAGTATCCTGATTTCTCTATTAGTTCTCAAATTTTGAACACTTAGAATGTCCAAAAACTATAAAAACCATCCAATCTCAACCTCACCTTATGTGACCTATTTATACACAAAAAAATGCATTAATAAAAGGTTCTATACCCAAAAATGTGGGTGCTACATTTCCCCCTCCATTGGTGTTTCCTTCCTCAGAATGTTGAAAACCATTGGTTTCCCGAAAGCGCTTGGGTCATTGGTCAACCATGCATTTCTCACATTCCCATTTATCCTCCTAGATCTGACAATGTTTCCACAAAACATGTACTACATAGATTTTTTTTCCACACAATATATTCTATTTCCTATACACAATACACACTAGCATGTGCACCAATGAAGCATTTGGCTCTAGTTAAATATGATCTCATCAAATCACATGGTCAGGATCAGGCTAAAACTTCTTCAACTGAGATACACCAAATACATTATGAACTTCATTGAACCATAGTGGTATGTCCATCTGATATTCCACCACTCCAACACACTAATGTATCTCAAAAGGCCCAGTATATCTCAGAGATAAGTTTTCCTTCATTCCAAAATGATGATGTCCCAACTTCAGAGGGATTCTCAAGAACACATGATCTCCCACATTGAAATTACAATTACCAGTGACGATGGTCCACAAACAATTTATAATGAATCTGATCCATATCCATTCTCTTCATAATCCATATAATATTCTATTTGGTCTATTAGAAAAGGATTTCCCCTAGAATCGTTGTTTCACTTGTTTCCACCCAAAAAAGTGGAGTACAGTATAGAAACACATAAAATGCTTTAAATGAATCCATATGTATCATGGTATGATAACTATTATTATATAATATCTCTGTCAATAGAAATTACTCTTCCCTAGAACCACCAAAATCCTCACACAAGCCTACAACATGTCTTCTAACATTTTTCTCATCCTCTTGGATTTCACATCCGTTATGGGTTGATATGTCATACTCATCATCTAATACGTTCCATTGAATTTCTAAATGGATTTCCCAAAACGATACATGAACCATGGATTTATACCAGACACAATTGATACTAGAAAACCCTACCTCTTTACCACCTCACAAATATATATTTTGGATAGGACATCCACTGTATGAGATTCATGAATAGGGTTGAAATTATTGGACATTATGAGATAAACCACAATTACCCATATGAAATCATGACATTGAACCGTTCTTGTGAGACTTATGACAAAATCCATCATTATCTACTAAAATTTCCATATATGGATATGTATATACTGCCACATACATTCTTCTCACTAATTCTCTACCTTGAATTTTTTAAAGGCAATGAATGTTGATACAAATTCAGCCACTTTCCATTTCATACATGCAAACCAAAACTGTGATTTCAAATCCTCATACATTTTATGAATTTCAAGGTGGGAATCCCATGTAGAATGATGGTATGAACTAATATTGTGTTCCTTAAAATACACTCGTACAACCATCTAGTTCCGAAACGACAAGGCCAAACACACATCTTATTTCCATGCCTCAATATTATCCCCACCATTGAGTTTTGACCACATAGACATAAATTCTAAATAATAGATCTATGAATCTTTTACTAATCCAAAATATTCCGAAACCAAAAAAACTAGAAAGATAAGTAATATATCTTCTTAGTCTTCACATTCCAAACTCATGACATCAATGCCTAAAATCAACTTCCACTAATCTGATTTTTCTTTTTCCACATGAAGATATGAATTTTTATTTAATGAATCTTCCCATGAATTACCTTTACCCAATGTATACATAAAGTCAATGTCAAGCATCTGGATATACTCCATCCATCTCATTTGTGTGAAACCCATTTTGGGAGAAAATATCCTTTAGACTCTTATCATTGTTAATCACTATGAATTTCTAACCAAAGAGATAATGATGCCCCATTTTTGAAGCATAGACCAATGTCGCTAAATACAAATCATATATTGGGTAGTTATTCCATTGAAACCTCAACATTCATGATCCATACACAACACAATGATCCTATTGTATAAGAACACACCCCCACCCTAATCTCGATGAATCCAAAAACACCACACACCCTTTCTCCGGTTCTTGAAAATCCTATATTGGTGCTAAAGTAAGGTGAACCATAATATCCATAAAAATATTATGAAATTCCACCTAAAAATTAAATAAAATAGTTTTCACTGTAAAATATATAATTATTGAAGATATTCACGATAATTCCAAAAAATGATTCTAAAATACCCAACGAGACCATGTAATCTATATATATCAATGAAATAATTTGGTAGTTTCCAAGAGATAATTGCCACTATGTTCTCTGAATATAATTAATTTTAATTTTCCAAAATATCATGGACAATTAATGGTACTTCTTGTATCCAAAAATCAAAATAAAAAATTTTGGAATAGAAATAACGATCACTCAAGAGTCCAAATTTTTTTTCCATGTGTTTCTTATGTTGAACCTTGTCATGGAATAAACCAGTATATCATCCAGAAAATAAAGAATGAAAAATTCTTGATAACCCAAAATTTTATGATTCATAAATTCCATGAAGGTCACTAGTGAATTTGTAATACCAAATGTTATAACTGCATAATCATAATGGAAATATCTACTTATGAAAGCTATTTTTTGATATCCTCCTTCCAGACCTACATTTGATGATATCAAGATCATAAATAGGCCAAATGATATGAGATATATCCAATTTCAAAATTTAACAAGCTCATTGCACCTACCATGAAATTATTTTCACCAATGAATATATGATTGATGCCATCATTTTTCATGAAACTAACTGTTCTCACATAATAGTTGTTGTGGTCCTTAAACATCAACTACCAATCCATACCAAGGATTATATCATAAACATTTATCACAAGAACTTAGAAGTCCCATATCACATGAACCCTGTAAATAGATATATAGAATAATTATCAAAGAAAGGCTCGACTCTCTCATTGACCCATATGAGTATGATGTTACAAAAGAGAAGGAATCATTTCCACATTTAAATGCAAAAAATAAACAACAGTAGATGAAATGAAATAATGAAATTCAGCCATATCAAAGAACACATACATATATTTTGAATTAAAAAGAATCATGCATGTCACTATGGATGGTCTCAACTGATCATCCACAAATCCTACTTGGCTCTATAGACCAACATACTCACCACACAAATATGTTTATTACACTACTGAAATTTACCTTTTATAGAGGTCATCGTGTTCCTATAATTACCATGGTTAAAATTGAAATTCTGACAAGGGGTATGCAGCTGTTGTCTTCCCAATAAAGCATAAGATTCCTACGATCCCTGAGGAGTGTCATGAATATCAGTCCTCCGATCACTACAATAATAATGTTGATGATTCCCCATATACTCTCAATTGTGGCATGCTCTAGGTTGTGCAATAAAATCTCACATAATGTTCTTAGAGAGCCACACCAAAAACATCCTACCTTTCTTTGAGGTTTTAGAGTAAGATTCACCAACCCCGCCATTAGATTCTAAGCCATAATCTCTCCTTATAAATAAGTGTCCCACTTCATCTTTCTTCCTGCATTAGAGTTCATATCATTCCCCGTGGCTATCAACACACCTCGTCCACCTATATCTCTTAAGATATATATTTCAACCACTGTAGATCTGTTAACCATCTTTGTATAATCTGTTATAAAGAGGAATGAAATATTCAAATCGATTTCCTGTATAAACCCCGGATCAAAAATATGCACCTTCAAAAATTTACTAGTAGCAAAATTTAGTGAAGGAATGGAATAAATTCAGGAATTTATCCACGTACTCCCTCACTGAAAGTTTATCTTCTTTGAAACTAAAGAAATAAATTTTGTGTTAAATTATGAATGTGTGAGGATAGAATAGTTTGTTAGCTGGTTCCTTGAAATGCACTCTTTCTATTCCTCAGTCCTTAGCATAGACCACCAACTCCCACCACTATTGTCAAAGATATGACAACCGATATGACACTAACTTGACTTTCATGTTTTTCGGTGTTCATAAAAAATTGACGATATGATTCATCAAATTTTGCCACACCAAAATCTTTTCTGGTTCCAAATCACCTTAAATTATGGGTGGATTCTACATTTAAAACTGAATAGGATGGTAGAAATTCCTCGAATCATCCATTATCTTACCACTATCCACAACATAAAGGCTTTCATTGTACTATGCACTAGTTGCTGGTCCACCCATGGATCATGTGTAACCACATTTTCATTAGCTTCTTCCAGGTGGTCACTATGACAACTACCCAATGCCATTTCTATCAACAAAACACATGCACCATAACTCAAACTCTATATAAAATAATGGATTACAATTTCATATTATATCACACTATAGCTATAATGATGATTCATTTGAAAATTCATCATTTCCAAGTTCAATCATTTTTGAAAAAATCACCATGTTTTGAAAATCAACACATTTCCAAAATACAAAAGAAATTCTATTTTCAAAATTAGTTATTTCATAAAAATTACTAAATTTTTCAAAAATTAAGGCATTAATACCAAAAAATAAATCATTAATTCAAATGAGATATGAAAACCAAGTGGGATGTCATTTATAGAATGAATTTCATGTTCTTCTTGTTGAATAAACTCCCGATAATGAGATGTCGATACTATAAGTTTCTCTAAAACACATTTATACCCAACTACCTAGTAACATGAAGTTAAACATAAAAAGGATAACTATGTTTTTATTCTATACATTTCATGTTTCAATAATCTTACTCCTTGCGACCATCCCAACTCATGGAATAAAATTAAAATGAATGCCAACTCCAATATAAATAACTAATGCAAAGATCACTGAAAAAACAATTTTCACTTATAATTGAATGATCAATTAAATTTATACCACATGTAACATCCCAAACCTCTTCATTGGCTTCAGTCTATGTAGAAGAGAGACTTGGACATAAGCTATATTTCCAAGGGGAAAAATGCTGAAAATAAATTCCATGGGCTTCATGAATGGTGGGGGATGATTTTCAATTTTAAAATAAAAACCTACCAAATATTCCATTATGAAAAATAACTACCTTATGCTTCCCAATAACGTATTAAAATGATACCTCATTCCAATGACCGTAATAAAAAACCATACCAATGCTAAATTAGAG
This sequence comes from Viscum album, assembly GCA_963277665.1. Classification (NCBI taxonomy): domain Eukaryota; kingdom Viridiplantae; phylum Streptophyta; class Magnoliopsida; order Santalales; family Viscaceae; genus Viscum; species Viscum album. The sequence continues at coordinate 1,092,502,267 of OY728155.1, forward strand.
TACCTAATGGATGACGAAAACAACAACACTCATAACACAAGGACATATCTCCATAGCCCCGTGCGACACTCCATGCACCAACTCCACGAGACAAACCAAGAATTACTATGATACAATAAACAAATTATATGTTTACCTTCACCTATGTCCTGGAAAAAAAATTATTCAAAATAAACCAATATCCAAAAAATGGGGTGAGTAATAATGTTATGTAGAGTTTCCCAAATTAACATCCCTACTCAAGCAACTAGGATAGACTAGGTTCGTACATTTATATAAAATAAATTATATATAACCATTAAAATAGTTAAACAATTATGGTCAAGGAAAATACAACTTATCAACCAGTTAACCCATATAATCACTCTTATAAGGAATGAAACTGAACAATTTATTAACCAATTTACTAATTTCATATTGGCATAACAAATTCTATTTACATGAACCAACACATACACTAATCTCCTATATAATAAATTTAAATTTTTATATTATTATATAAATTGAATCTATAAAACTTATAATATCATATATGATCCACTTATAACATTCCAACAACCATTTATTAATAATTCATTATTAAATGAATCATTTCTTGGTGTTAATTGGTTCATTTTTCATGTACATTTTAGTTCGGCGGTTTTGGTCCATCCATATTGATAATGAATTAATTATCTCCTTAATTTTAATCATTATATCAATGTAAAATATTTTCATTTTATAATTATTTTAAAAAAATTATAAAATGTATATATAGAGAAATGAATTATATCATTCATGGGGACATATTCCCAATGTACGATTGAACATTGTATTCAAATTATAATGAAAAGATAGAAATAATTATAAATAATGATTTTTTAAAATTTTAGAATCATAATTATTTCATGAATATAGAAAAATATTCATTAAAAATATCTTTATTACTATACATCTAAATTATAAATGAAAAATAAATCACCAGAATCCGTGGAGGTGGTAGTCCACACGAAAGCAGAAGTGAAATTATCATTTTGTAACAAATGGGGATGTAAGGTAGAAGATAATTTATTATAATTACATTATAATTATTATTTAATATATATCATATAAATTTTTCATAATCCACCATAATTACTAAAAACTAATTAGGGTGATAAAAAATAAATTATTTTACTATGTGGAGGAAGTAGTCCACACATACGCTCGAGCAATACTTTAATTCCCATTTGATGGAATCGAGGTGGAAATGGATTTAAAATAAATATAATAGCATATTATATTATTTATGATACAATATTAAACATTTTATGATAGATATAATATGTTTATAGAGGCTTTATGAATAAATAAAATTCAATGTACTCATGTAAGAGTTATACCTCAGTGAAAAACCTCATTTCTCTAGCACCGTAATCCATGAAAATGTGGTATTATGATAATTAAAGATCTATAAGAGAGGTGAAGGGATGTTATACAATTATTTGGATATCTATTTTATTATGTATGAGGATATTTATGTTTATATAATAGAGGTGAGTGATTCTTCTTTTATAAGGTTGGGAGAGGATACACTTAGAGTATTATAATATATTAAAATATATTAATGTCTTAATAAAGATAATTGGATCTATAAGACTCATAAACAAATAATAGAAGATATTTGAGTGGAATATGGCCATAAAATATTACTTATATTTTTTTTAAGTTAAATGTTTCCCTAATCATTTTAGTGTTAACCCTTTTAACAAGTTTTGACTCTTATCTTGGTAGCTAGTTTTCAAACAAAGTTAATATTCATAATCATCAACAACGATGTTGGACTCATTACCAAATTTAGAAATGATATTTGAATGTATGGATTCCAATATATCAAATTAAATTTCAATTGTTTTAAGTAATTTCTATTTAAATAAACCTGAAATGGTGATGAATAATGGTTCCCCAGAAAAAACTATTTTTAGGTTTAAAAATATTTTTTTTAAAATAAGAATATTTTCAAAAAAATGAAATTAATTAAATTTTTTTTATTCAAAATAAAATAATTAAATTTGAAAATAAATTAAAAATAAAATGGGATGTTTTAAACATTTGAATAGAAATGAAAATTTTCTATAAAATCGGTATTTTTTCCAGTATTCGCTGAAAAAACAATCTTTTTTTAGAAAACCCACAAAATGTCACCTTAAGATATTTTTTATGTAATTATTTTAAATAATTATCATTATATAAAATAAAATTTCATAAAAATTAAAAAATTAATTAAAATATCCATGAAAAAAGGCAATTAAACACATTATTGATGAAAACATACTTTTGAACCAGAAAATAAATTTACTGAAAATTGATTCATTATTTATTATATATTAATTAATAATTTTTCATCATATAATAATTTTATTCATATTTTTATAATAATTTATATATTCACACCCATAACTCTAGTTTAAAATATAGGTTATAATGGTACACTATATATTGGTTCATTTAGACCTAGTGTTGTGTGTAAAGAAAAAAAAAGAAATTATATTTATTTATGGAGATATATGTCATAAAATATTTGAGTTTTATAGGTATTATCATTCTCATTGGATTTTATAGAGAATCCACAAGTCCATAACATTTATCCACAAAACGTTTTTCAACATATGATAGCATGATCTAATCATATGTTTCCTTAAGATTTTAATTCTTTCATATGACCAATTCATTAAAGATTGTTTTTTGGCTTCGGATAAATTTGAAAGAATCATTTTCCCAGAATAAAAATACAAAAAATTCATCAGCGTCAAATATAAAATGTTACACACTAGACATATCCTTTAGTTTATCTATTTTGGTGCAATCATTGTGGTCATTGATGAGAACTCTAAATACATTGAGGTGGTGAAGATTTGAATTTTTTTGGTTAAATAGATATTTGGAAGTTTTAGTCCAATTGTAAATGATGGACTCTGATTGATTATATATACAAAGAAATTCATAGATTTGACCCAATCAAATTTTGAATAACCCCACATAAATTTCTATATATATTAGATCATTAATTTACAACTTATTAACATTTACATATATCTATTATATTCTAAATTCCATGGATCAATTTTCTCAAATAGAAAAAACTTTTTTTAAATACTCTTAAAACTAACTTCTTTCATACACACAACTATTGTATGACAATATGCCTTTTAAATTTCTATCGAAAATCCTTATCCACCATATCCCTCTACAGAATTAATGTCACAAACCCCTCTAAACATTTAATTAAAATGTACACACACACATTGAAAGTGGAATCATCGATGAAATTAACATAAAAGGATGATTCTCTATTGGAAATCACCTAAGATAAAATAAAAAAATATTTATGAACAAGCTCTAACCTATGTTTTGTTGTTGTTTAACCTTCCCTCTAGAAGGAAATATTCTACTTATTTTCATAGTTATAATCCTCTCACATTACATTCTTTTTTCTTATAGTATCCACCAATTATTTAGTATCAAGGATCTATATCCCCCTCTCATTGAGATGACTGAAATGGTTACACCACAAACATTTGAATGGAAATTATCCAATATGAATCTCTAATTCTTGATTAACATCACGGAAAAGAGTCCCACTATTCACTCATCTTCTCATAACCATGGATTCATGTGTTATTTTCCATGCACCATATTTGATAGAAATATAAGAACACGCATCATCATTTTTCTCCATTGAGATTAGAGTTTTCCATATCATTGGTACATTCCACATGTATTTTAACTAGAACATTATCTTGATACACTTCTATACTAAAACATCACCTTCCCCACTATCTGGAGTGATTTTAATTCAATAATATATACCTTTATATAAATTATAGAAGAATAATTATTTATTCTCATATTCTTTGATGTTGAGAGGAATGAAGCTCTAAATATTATCACCTAAGACCCCAAAAAACTAGAGGAACATAGAAGAAACCCACTCTTATCTCCTGGTACAAAATTCATATACCAAATACCAGAATAATATATAAAATATTTCTCCAATGTTTCACTATAATCCTTATTTAGTTAGATTTCCCCCTCCGATTAATTCTATCATAGGGTATAACCATTATCCAATCTATTTCTACCCGAGATTAATTTTTTTGATTACCCTTGTGATGTATTTTCCTTCAAGTGGTACATCATCTTCTCTCCAAATTATATGTGTTTCTATAAAATTACTATATTTTCTTCAGAAGAATCTATTAATTCATGATTATATCTTTATTGAAAAATATATTAATGTGTATCTTTCTACTGGAGTTACATATTGTTTTCATAATGGAATCTAATGATTCCAGAATAATAGGGAGTAAAAATAATAAACAATATAGGTCTCCAAATGTTACTTTCATTGAATCCAACTAACTTATAATCTCATTAATGTAATTAATATTATTTGAATATGGCTTAACATTTTATATTCTTATATCTAACAATATCCTTTGAAGGAAAAAATTGTTTACCATTGTAGTGTTCTCTAATAAGTCAATGAGGATGTTCATGAGTTATAATAATATTTTCAAAAAATATATGTTATATAACACATTATAAACAAGTGATATTTTCCTCAACCAATTTTATTTCTTATCCATCACTTCCATTTCCATATCCTTTATCTATTCTATCTTAGTTTTAATTGTCAAATGGCCTTGATACTTATATAGAAGGTGATGATCCACCTATATCTTGAAGACTTGATAATCCATTCTATCAAACATATCCATGAAGAAATAAATCTCCTGTAATTTCGTAATCTATAAATTCTGACCTTTGACTACTTCTAATCAATGTAAAATTGAGAGATTGTGTCTTTTTTACGAATAATCTCTTATAGGTAAAATTAAAGAACAATTCTTCTAAATTGAGCTGTAAAACACCTTCACTAGGAATCGATCATCATAAATACTAAATCCTAATGTTTTGATACCATCTTTTTAGTCCATAGTGACAATTTAATTAAACCACTAGAAAATATTCCACCGAACATACAAACATAAACCATGGTTTGGATAGAATACCCACACTATGATTAGAAAAAATTAGAATTCAAACCCACACCTATGACACCTATACAACCCTCACTACCTACATATAGATATAACATGAATTTGAGGAAGTCAATAATGAATGTAAATGATGCATAAGAATAATATAAATTTTTTATGTCTTTCACAATTACATCATACTCTATGGGGTAATGCATCTTCACAATATTTAGTGTAAAGGATTATCATTACAATTTCTAATATATATATATATATATACCATTATGTTATTACACCAATGAAATATATCAATGATTAGATATTGATTCATATTTTCCCGACCTTCATATCTTCATGTGTTATAAACCACCTAAAACAATCTTCTTGGATTATTATCAATTTGGTTAATGATTCCCATAACATTAACTTGATCATCTAGTGAATTGTTACTACATCCAATGACTTTTCATAATATCCCATCAATATTTTCAGCGAATTAATGTTATTACAAAAATAAATCCATTGAATCATCTATTTTTTCATCTATCTACTACTTCTATAGGTCCATACATCTTTCATTGCTTCTTCAATTATCCTCTTCTGGAACATATTAATTTGGTCCAAAAATTTTCACCTTCTAGTGGTTTTAGTTTTTGGAGTCGAAAAAAATATTCTCACATGGATTTAGATTAAATTTTATATGAAATGTTCATCTACCTTAAAAATAGGTTTAAATGGAAATGTTTAAATATATTTATATTCTATTTTGGGCTGAGTAAAAAAAACCATGGGTTTCATAATGAGTTACACATAATTTTTTTTAAACATCTTGGCTTGATGGATCAAATAGGGAATATAAAAACTAGACCATTGAAATCATGCATATATTAAGGTAATTACATGTGATAATATAGTGATATTAAATACAATAATAAATACTAAGTGTTATATTCCTTCTATAGTGGAAATCTGCTAGACTGTGATCATCCAAAATGGTAGGTCATACTAAATTTGGGGGGCCCTATATTATCTTAAATATGAATGAAAGTAATGTGTTACAATTGAATCCCTCCAAATGAGAAACGAAAATCCAATAGTGTATGAAATACCCATATAAATGGAGTTTTTATCTCCCTAGTATAATGTATGATGGAGAATGGCTACATGGGAGATGAAGTGGTTAATTCATGAGGATCACATAACAACTAGGGGTATACATGATCACATGAATATGGGATGGTCACACAGAATAATCATTCACATTGTGTGAACTATGTATGATCATGTTATGTTTTATATGTGAGCCCAATGTCTCCTATGAATACCCTCTAAAAACCCTCTTTATATTGTAAATAACCTTCATTAATGTCTATATGATCTCATGATGAATCGAAGCACATTAGCCTAGTCCTATGAATCCCAATTGGTATGTCAATTTGACAATGAAACTCTCTAATAGGAAGGAAAAGGAAAAGGCTGAAATCCATATAATATAAAGGATAAAAATATGAAAATGGTAGATTCCATTTATAGTCATTTATTTTCATATGATGCCCATATACGGGTTAAAATATTTCACAAGGTCTGTGGTGTCATGTCTACCTTATTGTGTAATGAAATTATTCTTCCACATCAATCATGAGAAATACTTAAGACCCAATTTTATGTAATGAAATGACTCTCTCAATCCTAAGGTGAGCAACATGGATTTTCTATGATAATATTCACGCATCATTGGAAGATCTAATTTTTATCATTCAACGTGCCACAGACAACCCGAGTGACTGTCCTTGATGTATTAACAGAAAATAACAAGATCCCAAATTTGAAAAATCTTCTAAGAAATAGAATAAAATCATAAAAGGAAGATGCCACATGTAGTTTATGATACGCTGCATTTCTTCTGAAGGAGTTGTGCACCCCACAATATCACTTAATGTACTTTATACATGACAACATGAACTAAGAGAGGGCATCCTGTATTCCAACCAAATCATTCATAGGACCCAAAACAATTAACTATTGATAAAAAATAAATCCTTTTACAGTGATTTTGATCATCCAAAGACACACTTTCATTTTATCTTGATATATAATATACATTTGACATGGAAATATGATCATACAAAATCCATTTGATATGTTGGGTACCAGTTGAATGGTGACGACAGGATAATCTCACGATCGGTGTTCATCATGTAGCGCATAGATGATGTCATGTATGAGACTAGGAATGGTTAATGAAAAGTGCATGATGCTACACTGAATCAATATTATATCCATGATATATCCACAAAAATATTTGATGTAGATTCGGGATGGTGAGGTTAATATACTCCTCCTAGCATAATAGGAAAAAAGGATTCATCCCCAAGAAAATATAGTCGCACATAGATTCTGAAAACTACCCCCACATAAGTACAGATGATCAAATGTCTTGGAGTCGAAAGACATGTGATTGTAGGATTATTATATTAGGTAAAAAGTAGGTAATGACTTGATGGATCACAAAGCATGAATATGTCCATCACATGATCACTCTATAGATCATGTTGGGGATTTTGGCGGGCCTACCAGATTATGCAACAGTCTGTAAATGTCGACTGGGTCACGTGAAACAAAAATAAACCGACTCTTGAAAAACCATGAGGAAAATATAAAATAATGAATGATATAGATGGATTTCTTATGTGAAGAATAATACACTAATATTTATGCAATTTTTAGGACCTACCTGGATCGTGCAATAACATCAATACATGTGATCCAAGTCTTGCAATTTCCTATAGAGATGTTACCCATTTCACGAAGGATTTTCATCCAATTCAGGCGATGTCATCAGGACATGTCTCCCATATAATTTGACTTCATTAAAACATGTCAACCACATCTTTTTATGTCCTCCATACATGTCACTATAGTCTTCCAATGTTCTCCATGCATGCTATCCAAGTCATTCGATTCTCTCGGGACATATCATTCTTGTAATGTGATTCCCTTCAAAAATATTATCCAGCTCATGTGAAATCCTCATAATGTGTACAATGGATCATGATATTGTCTTTAAAATATACTCTAGGAAATTAGGACACTTCAAAACATCCTTAAAATATGTTATTCATGGACCCCAATAATGTCAGGCAGACAATCAGGACATGTTGAGTAGACACCCTGAGAAATGATAACATTGTTCGGTGGACATATTTCGGCATGACCCCAAATGAACAATAATAATTACTACTCCTTCTCAATAAGGTTATTTATAGAACCTTTCTATGGATTATGCTGAAATTGGAATCCACCTTAGTGTAAGTCCCTCTATGTCACCGACACCCTAACCCTTGGGATCCAAATGTCCCCATGGGTACACCATTTTTCCTCATCCATTAGAGAATTAAAAAGTAAATTAAACTATAAAGACTCCAATTATTTCTATGAAAATGATATTTTTGATAGATTATTAAGGCCCGATCACTATACCAAACCCCTATTCTGGTCCACCATAGAGCATAAGTTCCATACTCACAAGTGACAAGAATGATCACTTACTATTACTTAGTTCTCACATCGAGCACGAATCACTTGGGATTTGGTATTTTCAATGATCATTTAATTCAAATAATAAATTTAACACATCCTTAGAAACCTGAGTTTTTAATCCCTATTTAGTGGAAAGATATGAATCTCACAAAACAAGGTCATACACATTGGAGTATGTCCAGAAAGGACTATTGAACTATGATGACTCTAATTCTTAATATAAATATGATAAATAAGGTTACTTAATATGTTTATAGATCTGTACATGGTGCCTAATTTACCTCAATTATGTAATTTATAAAATACATTAAAATGCACAGGGTAAATGGACAACATGGTCTTTGATTCCTGTTATAAAAATGATGCATAAGACGCCTCAAAAAATGGTTACTACCATCCACTAAATATAAATCATTACCTTGGATGATAGAAAACTCTAAAATTCATAGTTATTATACTTCAGAATATTATAAATTATCAATTTCTATGAAATAATGTGAAATAGATGAAGAACCTCATATGCCTAAATATGGTCTCATTAATGAAACCACCATTACAAATAGAAGGATTCAACACTCGAATTTTTTTTAGGGTAGTAGATTTTTTATTGAGATTAAAAAGGGATTCATGAACATATATTAAATTTATAATAGAGTCCTAGAGTAGGAAAAAATTCCCTCAAAATGTTTACAATGAGACTAACCTACCATCCTATCAATCGATGTGAGTTCATATATACCCTTGGTTCTAATACTCTAAAAGATTTTCTTACTTTAGAAAATAGGTTCGTACTCTGCTATGGTGGTGGGATCTGTTGAGAGTTTCTATTGAAGATGAAAATGGTGAACCTAGTGTGAGGTCATGTAATGAAAGAATATACAGATCATTGTAAATCAAGGTATCAAAAACAATGTTTTTTCTAAATAAAATGGTGAACATGATGTAAATCTCTCAAACATTAAATAAATCATTTTAACATGCGTTGAGCCATTCTATTTTGTGTCTTCAATTCAAAAAATGGAATTACCATTGTGAAAACATATGTAAAAAGGGATCCCATGAAATAATTCCATTCTTTTTATGAAAAATATTGACAAATATGATCAAACTGGGAATAATAAAGGAATATTTTGTAACATGCACCTATATAATTGAGAATACTTGTGACAATATACTAACTGGTGACCCCGTTCTTTGTTATCTTTGAGATCATAAACTGCTCCCACCAAAAACACCGTTACAGATGATCATGTATTCTTATAGAGACTGTTATTGAACATCATTTATAGATGGAACCCCTTTGGGTTGCTGACGGACCTCACCCACCGAACACCATCAGCATAGTGTGGTGAACACAATGGTCCGAGATTACCACGAACATGGTACAATCTCCAAACTCAATGCTAAACAGTAATTTCTAAGAACTATAATGACAAAAACCCGATCATGTTCAAGAAAATATGTGTTGATACCAATGGAACTCATTTAAACTAAAAATAACATAGAAAACATATCCCTGGAATGTGCTAATCATCCACTTACATATATAAGTAATGTGGACTAAGGAGTCAATTGTGTCTCTATTTTGGTCCTTCATTCACTGAGGAGTGATCCTTTGTATTTTTATCACCAAAGACATCATACTAGTAACAATTAGTCACTTAGTGATGAAATATCCCAACATATATGTGCCTTATATACACATGCATGGGTACCAAAGAAGTCATTAAGAGAATAGAATGTTGTAGATAAATGTTAGTGGGATCATATCCCCACTTTCTAGGGTGAAATTTTCCAAATTATTTAGACAACAGCTAGTGGGATGGATAATATCCCTACCATCTAGATAATGTTCGTATAAATATTCATATAAAAATCATGGGAGAGTCACATATACCTACCCCAAGCATGAATCCCATAAGAATTTTATGTTGGAGAAAATATGGAGTGGGATTATATCAGTATGAGAAAGTGGCTACTCTCTATCAAGCACATATTCATGATCCAATCCAAGAGTATTATTGGAATATTCTCGAAAAGGATGTGGAAATGGACTGGGCACATATCCTCATTCCAATAAAGGCACATCAAGGAAGAGAGTTTCATGCCTTGGGACATGAAGACATTCTTGTTTAAAAATATTGGTAACATACTCCAAAGGCATTATACCATGCTTATATACATATTACAACCCGGGCTCACCATGTGAGAGAAACAGAAACCTCAGGATATGATCAAATTCTTATAGAAAAATAGAATATACATACTCCAATTGAAAAGGACCAGAATCTTATTCCTATGCCACTTAGGGCTCCCCAAGTGAGAGTGACACACACCGTGAGAAAAGATCACACTCTTGCAAGTGAATCTACTTGGAGTTTTCCAATATCATATTGAATCTAGCCTTATATCCCTACATTCACTAATGAAGGGATACTCCAGCATCCATCATAGGCTATAAAATAATAGGATCATATTATTACTGCCATTTCCAACATCCATCATCATTTTTCAAAGGGGAATGCATATTTGAACTGGGATCTAATCACCACATCATACATGATTGATTTGAATATTTCTTCACCCACCCACAAGCATGCTGAGATTCCTACTAAAAACATATAATCTCACTAGAATAATCCTATAGCTTCTTAGTAGTGTGATCATATTCTTTTACAACTGAATGATTATTGACATATTATAGTATCCATCATACAAGAGGCTCATACCCCTATAAAAACCAAAAAAGGTAGGTTGATATATTTCATCCACAATGCATAATGATTCTCATATGCCTAGTCTGCTCAATGCCAGTGTGTGTGAGGATGTTCGATGATATCCTCCACACCTAAAACGCCTATCGAATATTAAAATGAATAAGATGGAGATCAATAAATTGATATTCCTTCTCATGGTAGTGTGGAGATGTATCAGGGGGGCTCTACTCCTGATGTCAACTATATTCAACCTCCCCTTGTTATTATCTCGCTCGGACAAGGGTGCCCTCCCCTTTCATAGAAAACTCCATATAGAGAGGTTCTCAAAACATATACACATTTATATAGAGAGTTTCTCAGAGCACCAACGTCGACCATATATAGTTCCCCATTATCTATCAGCAACCGTTCACCATGTTATAGAGGCTACCAGGAAAAGAAACATGTATGGTCTAGTCATGTGGAGGTGCATAAAGAAGATGAAGAGGAGGATGACATAGACTTATGGACAGAGTTAGTTGGAAACAAACTCCCAACCATTTTCTATACCCCCATGTTTTGGACCCTCATCATTTCTATAAAATAGATCCTAGACAATATAGAGATGGAATTTATACCTTAAATATTCCAATATATGTGGTAAAATCATATGTTATTTATGGCTAGACGTGTCCCTTATCTGGGATATGAGGGTCACCTTCATACCATAAACATACTCTATTTTCAGATGGAATTTGATACTATCTCCATGGACTGGGACTCAAAAACGTAAAATAAAAATGTAAATCTAGAACACAGTTTCCTATATTACACCACAGATCCTCAAAAATTGACTGCTGAAGCCATATCAGGTATCCAGATCTATTGATAAGGAATTTCTGAAGTGTTTTACTTCACCACACACCTAGAACATAATAACTCCCCAGATATGGTGTCCTGTAATTACACAGCTTGCAGAAATATTAGGGGACTTGGAAATTCACATTACAATTGGTTAATATAATGATATACAACATTTATCAGCACTAATATATTGAAAATGGATTTAGAGGACCATAAACAAGCTATTTGGTATGGACCCTCATATGTATTTCATTCCCCTAGCTCATACATGGGAACAACTGCGCCAAATCAAATGGGTCATAATAGAAGCTACCAAAGCATTCATCTAGGAGTGAACCCAAAACATTATGATAGAGTAATACTACCCAACCATTATACCTATTGGATCCTTTATCCCTGAGAGTATTCAAGACATATCATTATTAGATGAATTCTAATCCCAACCCACATGGTTGGGGAATTTTCTATCTCAATTAATGTCTCTTGGTTCATAATACTCTGAGAGGGTCCGAGAGAAATTAGTGGCAGTTCCATATCAACCCCATACAATAGGTTAATATGAATTTATATCTCATTTACCATCCCTTGAGTCATCAAAGAGTCAGATGGAATCAACATATCCTCAACAACATTATCAACTAATAACAATTATGGCTCACAATATTCTATAGCTCAAAGGGTTGTGGGAATTTTTTTCATTATCTTCACTTTGGAGGGAATCAGTCTTCTTGAGTCTAGGAGGTAAATATTGATGGTCAATATAACATATGTTCCTCCTTCCACAATAAAACCCATTACTAGTGAGGTCTAGATCATCTAACATGACCGAATAATACATCATGTTCACATATTTACATAACAAGATATTAGGAACGTACGATGAAGGATATCACACCCAATTGAATTCATTAGATTAAATACCTCAATATAGTTATGGAATATAGAAATTACCCTAATTCATGAGGTGAAGAATCACCACATTACATTGAATGTAATGGGATGACTACCATTGGCCGATATACATTAGTGAATTTTCCTACCATCAATAAAATAATTGATGAGGATCAAGATGAAAATAGAAAAGGATGAAATAATGAAAACATACCTCCAGAGGAGGGTGATATAGAAGCTATATCTATGTATAAAAATACACCAAATCAGGGATGGATCAAGAATTTGGTACCCCTAAATAATGAATTTATACCTCAATGGTAGACCACCACCATGGATATAATGGTGTGGCCACATCCCACTCACCACCCAGATGAGATGAAATTCCATCCACAGAGGAGATATTGGAAGAGTATGAGAATTATATACCAATCCATAAAAAACTCAATGATTAGATACTATGGGGAAAAATTCCAATGTTTATCGACTTCAGATAGAGATGAATATTCCTCCTCCCACACATCAGGAAAGAACACATTTGCCGACAAGAGCGGCATCTGAGCATCAGGTTGGACCTTAATATAGGTATACCATATATATAAATGATGAAGTCTAATATTATCATGACATACCTACATTATGATAAAAACATATCCCACTCTAGAGAAGTCATTCAATATTATCATTGACTAATAATTAGTGGGAGACAAAAACAGATCCACCTCATTGATCCTTTCCCACTCCTTATATATATATGGTGGCCCATACAACAGTACCAATGGATATTCTCATTTCTATTGCACCCCTAGATGGTCTAATAGAATCCATGGATGGTTTTCATGAAATTTTGTATCTTGAGAATAATTCATATACTAAATTTTTGGATAACACCATTCCCCCACTCAATTCCAATAACATATCCTTATCACCTTTTCAGGGTGCATGAGACAAAGAACAACATCTCATGAATTTTTTACCTCAATATGGTATAATGATGGTCCTAGAGATAATATGGAGGTGTCTAAGATGAGGTGTTTTTTAAAAATTCTTGTCAGACCAGCATTTATTTAGTACAACATTCTTCTAGTAGGATCCATTGCAGGATATGAAGACATCCATCATCAAATCTTTCATTGGGTTATCTCTATACTGAGAACTTTTTTTCATCTCATAGATTGAATTTCATTATAAAATGGGATATTTTTTTGATATTATCACTATATTGAAAGGTCTTCCCTATTCAATCAACATCTCACTCTCATAGCTAATATTGTTGGAACTCTATGCTGAATGTATTCAGCATGCGCTGAAAACATATTTTATCCCAATGATGTATCAAAGAGGTAAATATGTGTTTTCAAAAATGGAAAAATTAGTACAAGATCCATCAACCATAAGCTAGATAAATCTCAGTCCATTCCCCATGAATTTAGGAAAATGATTGGTAGTTCAGAAACTGATGATATTACTTTCAAACTAAAATCAGCTCTTATTCATCCACCACAGTAGGCTCCGAATCATTCATCTCATCCTCATGAGTAGAAAAAAATATAAAATCTTCTGTAGAGAAGGAAAATTAGATCATTGTTTTCCCAAAATTCATGTAATGGGTGAATAATCATTCTACATATGAAATGAGAAAGATCTAGGATATTTCCTTGAAACCATGGAAAACAACCTACTCGAGCTATCATAGCCCAGGAAAATGAATAAGATGAACCTCACAAATATTCATGACTAAAACCCGTTCCATATGAAGATGGGTCCAATAATCCAAGATTTATTCTTCTTTAAATATGTCTTCTAAATCATGCTTGATTCTAGATAAGTAATGATGGAAAATTCCTTGGCACATGGGACTTATTTATCTATCACCCAACTAGAAGATGAAGATGACTAATAAGAACTTCCATCAAGCAAGGGTAGAAGTTCTATAATTTGATGAATTAAAATATTGTTAACTGAGCTAATTGAACAATGATAGAATAGTTTCACAATATAATAATGATCACATGACCTATGGTGGTGACATCAAAAAAACATCATATAGGTGGATGTAGTCATCAGATATAGGAAATGATAGACGTCAAAGAGACATATTCATCTCCTATTCAAGATCATACTCTTTCATATTTCATTCATGCAACATATAGAGAAAGAGAACAACATAAACCCAATAAAACCCTCATCAGAAGAAAAAATCAACTTTAGTTTTGTTATTGTAGTTCAATTAATAGATCCCTTCACTGATGAAAAATATGCCTCCAAAAATGAGTTCCCCATATATAAATGGAGAGCTTGAGGCTGAACAGATAGGAACCACAGATATAGTGGACCACACATGCATGGTTAGACCCAATATATCTGACACATTTTGATAGAAGAAATAAATTTAGTCGAGGGATATGAGGGAGAATTCCAGAAATCCCATAATGAACACATAGGTTTCCCAAATCCCTCTGAGAGTCTTCTAAGCCTGATCCTCTTTCAGAACCAACGTGTGGGGGTGCGATTGTCTTATCTTCCAAAACAATGGGGAAGTCATATGCGAGTAATGCCACTTTCATCAGTTTGTCCCTCATGTTCTGAATAATCCCCTAACACATTTCATAATATGCATCCACTCATGAACCATATTATAAAGAGAATACCCACCTTGGACATTTCTAAACAATGGTTTAAAATAATGAAAACTTGAAACAATTTTCAATTGATCTAGCAAAAATCTCAATCCGGGATACTTTCCTTCATTGAAAATAACTCAAATAGGTGGTCTTCAAATCCCTTTAGGGGACTCTAGACATTGAGAAAGAAGTCACTATAGCCAAGTTATATTGAGTGGAAACTATGTCATCCGAATTTGGTGCCCCCACCTCATTCACATAATAGGATAAGGAAGAGGTCCCTATATGTTTTGGATAAGATCAATGATGTTATCTTCCAATGATACATGATTGAAAATGGTTCTAGGATGACCCTATTACTAATTTAGACACTTTCAAATATGTGATATAGAAAGGTGGAACTATATCTTTCAATGAAAAAAATTCAAAGCAATAATAAGATAGATAAAACACCCCTCATGAATATTATGATCAAGGAATAGTTTAGCGATATCACATCTAACTCTGAGTTTAGTGTTATCTAGTGAAACCCTCATATAATTTTATTCTTGGATTACCATGGCTTCATATCCACATGGTTTTACCTTCAACATTTCATCAGTATTTGTAATACAAAATCGATAGGAAATTTCTCATAATTCATAGAGGAAATGCTCCCATAGATTCTTATGAAGCTATGTATGCTCAATTATGATTCAATAAAAGGAAGGGACAATAAAAAATGGGGGGTGAAAATATTATAGTTCCATGCCCAAATGGATTGGGGAATTCCCATGTGAATCAATGGAGTATGCTCCATTGACATTAAGTCCTACCCATAAACCTATTTTAGGTAGTGGACATACCCTTAGATTTCTAGGCTCTTCCTATCCATATAAATATCATAAAAATAAATCTCTAAAATCTATATGTGATGACTTTGATTGTTGTCGGTGACAATGTCTCATCCTTTTGATTTCCTTACCTTGAAGATGATAGATATTCCCATAGATTATCCAATATTTATAAAAATGTCTCTATAGAATTAGAGGTGGAATATGAAGAGGATGACCAGAGGAACACCACTCCCACATTTGAGGAAGGCCTCCTTAGCCATATTAATGAGATTAGGTAGGTTAATCTGGTAATATAGGAAGACATGTGACCTACGATAATTAGTTCCACCATTACCCTCAAGGAGTAAGAGATGTACTTTACATTTATAAATAAACATCAGTACTTGTTTATATGGAATTATATAGAAATTCCATGGGTGAACCCCACTCTGGCTACAAACCATCTAGGTTGACACTACGTCCATTTAGGTATTGAGAAGGCAGTCATGATCATTCACCCCTCTAATTCTACTAATTTAGAGTGAAAATTTTAAAAATTTGATCAAAGAAAATATATTCTAGGATTTATAAACACCAATATTCCTCACAAATATCATAAATGTCAAAAACAAAAAAATGGGCCAATTACCTATAGAATTTATTTAAGAGACCTTAATCTACATTTGTTGAAAGAAAACTTTCCATAACCAATCACGAATCTCTAGATTGATTAATGTTATGGATTCCAAGCCATTTTCTTTATGGACGGGTATTATGGTACATTCTAATGAAGATGACCCCTAAATATGAGTAATCCAACACCTACTAAAAACCCGAGGGGGTCTCCTACTATCTGGTCATTCCCTTTAGATTGAATAATTATGGAACTACAATAGAAAAATCCACGAATCATATCATCAAACTCTTCCACGGAAGAATAAATGAATGTTATTTCAATGAACTGGTGGTAAAATATCGACTGTGATGTGATCACTTCACGGATCATCAAATAATATCCAATAACATGAGAAAAAAAAGTTTGAAGATGAACCCTGTAAAGATTATTTATGGTGTGACGTACAAGAAGTTCCTTGGCTTTGTGGTACACCACCATGGAACCAAGGAAGACCTTGAAATAACAAATGCAATTCTATAAATGTCATCCCTAGTAATCTCAATGAACTGAGGGGGATCCAAGATATACTCACTTATATTAAGCAATTCATAGCTAACCTATCTGGAAAATCCCACCCGTTCACCATGTTATTGATGATGTGAGTAACCTTCTAATGTGGTGTGGACTACCAAGAAGCTTTTTATATTTTTAAGAAATACTATATTTACCCACCTTTCTTGATTCCACAGGTGTAATGAAATCTAGTTATATTATATGGGGACATTAAGGAGTGATAACATGGTGACTCCTTATAAAGGAAATGTTATTAGGAATGAAAATTGCCTCTACTACCTCAGTCGAATTATACTAGGAACTATGACATTGTATTATAACGTTGAGAAAAATTTCATGACACTCATATATAAAACAAATACTCTAAGGTTTTACTTGAATCACCATGAATTCCACTTAGTCTCTCATATTAACCCACTCAAGTACATCCTTGATTTCACTATATTTATCTATCTATGGTCCTATGGGTGGTTATGAAATAGTAGTATGAAATCAGGTTTGTATCATTGATGGTAGTGAAAGGGAAAGCCCTGGATGATTTACATGCGGCACATCCCACCCCAGAATGTAAAATAGTGGACACCAAACATCCATAAAAGAGGTTTTCTAAACCCATGAGACTACAAATACATGGGATATGTATTTCGATAGTGCTTTCTAATGTCCTATTAGAAATCAGATGTAAAAACTACAGATCAGTTGGGTTAGTTTATGGAATGTATTTTTTTCTGCAGACAATGAACTTTTATCCTAGTCAATATCAATGTTCAAATGCTCCACTAATAATGATGTTGAATACCAAGACCTAATTATTGAATTGGAACCAGAACTTCAACAATAGATAACCTACCAGAATATAAAAGGGGTCTCATGCCTAGTGATCAAATAGATTAATGGAAAATATTTAACAAAATGGATGAATTGGAACATCTCATCAGTTACATTAGAGGAATAATGGATGATTTCCTTTTTGTACCAAAATTGTATCATGTCTCATGATCACAAAATTCTTATGATAATGCACTGGATAAAGATGCAGTAGTTCTAGAAGATCCTTATCTGAAAAAAGTACTTTTTTCACATTACGCATAGAATGATGATCTCATTTACCATCATATATGACATGGATGAAGTCAATCATACCATCATCATCTAGATAAAAATTAATTGATATCCACCCCTAGATGGATGGAGTATACAATTTATTTTCTCTAAAATGGGGATCTCCTGATATGAAAAACTAAAAGGGAGTAGAGTCGATACTGGTCTATGAAATTTAACCCTTGATGCATGAAAAATGATAACAAAATCCCTATATAAGTTAGGAATTGATGGGATCCTCAAAAAATTCACAATAGAAGGATAAAATCCAACTTTTGTGGAATAATTCCATGTTGGAGCCTATGATGGCTATCCGTGTAGTAACAGAATCTCCCACTAGATTAAGAGGCATGGCTAGTACTATTAAATAATGATATAATATTATTTTCAATTAACAAGGAAATTTCATGAATTACAGATTTAGAAAAATATTATCTATAAACCCCCCATAATTTCTATGGTAAACTATATATTCCATGGAATTTTTTATATAGGGAATGGATGTTGTGGGTTTATATCCAACAGATAAAACTAAGCAGTGTAAGTACATCGTTAATGAAGCCAACATCATCTCAAAATCTATTGTGGTAATAACCCTTATGGAATGTAGGAAAAATATTATCATCAAATTCAAAAAATACAACATCATCACTAGATTTAAAGTGTCTCAAACGATATTGGTGGAAAATAATAGAAACTATTGTTCTACTGAGTGGAGGAAATTGTACCAAGAGTACAAGATAAAGTCCACACATTAATCCCTCTATAATATAGTGGAAAATGAAAAAATATATGTCTTTAATAAAACTCAATAAAATATAATCCATAATATGGTAGATAAAGACAAAATGTTTTTGTCAGACAATATCAATCATGCTTAATGGGCCCACCTTTCTACCATACATACTACTACACAAGAAACTACATATTCATTGGTGTAAAGAACTGAGGAACTGTTTCCAATAGAATTATTGTTCTATCACATTGAATAGATATCCATGGATAACTATCAGATGACGAGAAATCAAAAACGAAATTGGCTGATTTTGAATTACTCGATGAGGAAAGGTTGTATACACCTCACAACCTCAATGTTCATTAGAATAATATTCCATGATCCTTAAATAAAAATGTAATCCTCCCCTAATCCTTTAAGGTAGAACATTTATTAGATCATGAAACCCCAATGACCCCAAGAAAAAATCCTCCAAATAAGGAAACCAATTGTGAATGGGACATGCATCATACATAATTTCTATTCTATTTGAGATTACTCATTGAACATAATGGATGGGGAACCCATCATGCCCCACACCAATATGTGGTTTCTCATGAAATAATTTTCATAGATTTCATCAATGTTGTATACATCCTAGTCACATGGTGTTAAAACACATATTACATCATGTTCACATGATGTTAAAATACACAATACATCCTTGTCACATTATGTTAAACTGTATGATACATCTTGGTCATATGACATTAAAATATAGATTACATATTTGTATCATGATGTAAAATTGAACAATTCATCTAGGTTTCATGATTCTATATTACACAAGAGGTATTTTTTATATGACGTAATAGTAAAGGATGCTAGTCGTTCTTATCATGTGACATTGAACTTCATGAAAAATTTAACATCATAGATAATCTGCCGCACATGAGTTAGATCTGTTCCTAAGAAAACATGAAGTTATGCCATCCCTATGTGTGTGCCAGACCCACTTAGGGAATCCACCGAATCATTTAATATGTGTGGACTGATTCCTAACATCACAGGATATATAGTGACACCCAGATCTCAAATCCAGTGTCCAATTTTAATATATACATCAAAGTCACAGGACATCAGATGGTGATACAACATCTTCAACACACAATGCTAAAATGTTCTCTTACCCTATTCACATAGCATAGGACACTTTTTAGAAACTACCACGGGAATCCTCAAATCATAAACATAGTATGAATCTTATAAATTGATTTCTCAAATGCATGGACTACATCTATGAGGCCCATTCCTTATTTTCTTTCATGTCTGTTAACCTTCATCATTACCTCATGACATTAAAAAATTCCTAGAATCCATACAGCTTGATGTTGAAACATCATTTTTTCC
This sequence comes from Viscum album, assembly GCA_963277665.1. NCBI lineage: Eukaryota > Viridiplantae > Streptophyta > Magnoliopsida > Santalales > Viscaceae > Viscum > Viscum album. The sequence goes on from OY728155.1 coordinate 1,092,523,112, forward strand.
AAGAGTATGTATGTTTTTAATCTCTTTATAATGAGATATATATATATATATATGATTATATCATATATCCTGGACCAACCACCACATGATGTAAACTTCCCATATCCTATACTTTAATCACCTTACTGTCATAAAAACCCATTTTATTTCCTTTATTCTCACACTAATAATAACTCATTTCACCTTAAGAATTATGTTAAGGGTTTTAATATAGGATTAAGATATATTAGTTCATGCCAAGGGTCAGCAGGGTCCTAGATGATCAAAATTTAAAGCCATTCAATAATTATTTATAGCATGAAATTAAATTATATGGTTGAAGTCACCTTAATTACATTAAACTACAAGGTACTGTGGACCTTTCCTGGTGGGAGCACTATCCGTGGAGTTTGTCTCCCATGATAATCTTTTTCATGAACAATGCGTTGATTGATTCAATTCATCATAGAATACATAGTGATTCTCAAACCTCCTATACCATTTCCAACTAAAATAATAAAAAGGAATAAATACCTTTATATGTATGGTTGAGATATGTATAGAAATTTTCCCATTCATGAACTATGTGTGACTTGATTCTTGTTATCATAGGATGCATAGTGATACCCAGACCTCAAATCCATGTTCCAAATATAAAAATCAATGAGAACAGTTCCCCCACAATGTATTTTTCAGAGCTACGAAGATAGTTTCCCATTCAAGAACTACATTGGATTTAATCATGTCTTAAAAGGATATGTAGTGACAAATAGATATCGAGTCCTAGGTTATGCTGTAATAATCAACTTTAACAATGTGAAATAACCCGAACGTGTTTAATAATATATGTTTCCTGAAAAAGTTAGTTATATTATTTTATACTCAACATAAATATATATATATATCCCTTTTATAATGAAGTGAGTAAAATTGAAATGTGACCATTAGGTTTTGACCATTATTTGATCTTTGGTCAATTATGACCATTGGCCGTTACGAACAATAAAAAAATACACTTAATAATATTTTTCGACATTATAATTATTGTTATAAATAGAATTGAATATGGTTAATTAATATAGAAAGATTATTTAATGGACACCTTTAGTAGCATAGTGTCGTACTAAGCCCATTTATCATTTCTTGGGAAGGAAATAGCATCATTGATATTCACTCTTAACCAAGACCAATTTAAACATGAATATTTCATGCTTGGTTGAAATTGTTAGTGGATAAGTTCATGTTAGTGAAAATTATCACTTGGGAAATTTTATCTGGGACACCCAAAAAATCTATCACAATCGCACACATGACCCATAGTTCGTATGAGGATGTTATAAGGGATTATGTTTTGAGGCCTTATTTACATAATGTGTAATCCTTTTTTACAAATAAAATTGGTGTTTCCTAAATTCTGTTTTATGTTTACTTTTTCTTAAAAATATGAGGAATTTTATAAATTGTTTATTCAAAAAGAAATTGTACTTCATCATATATTTTAAAATTATTATTGTAAATTAAGGTATTATAAATAATTATTATTTTAATTATTTTGTATGGGTAAACAATATTATTTAAATTTTTATGATATGAAAATTTTATTTTTGTCATACGTTAGAAATTATATGATAAATTTTTTACCCACAATTATTTTTAGTAAATATGTTTTTTTTCTATTAAAAAGTTAAATTTTTCATAATTTTTTAATTATTATGTTAAAAAAATATTTTTGAAATCAGCACGTTGAAATTTGTTTAGGGTGAATTTATGTGAAATTTCTAAAATATTTTTATTCTCGATGAATTGTAAAAACATAGTTTTTGATATTTCAATATATTTAAGGACATTATAATGATATAATTTTTTGGATTAAAATATCATAATATTTTTCCCATGTGCTTAATACCTTTTGAAAATTCCATGGGAAATCCCATGTTTGTTCAATTTGTTTTTAAAATACCACTACTAAGGTGTCCAAGGAAATAAATAAAAAAATCCATTGTTTTTTTTTAAATATCAAACCATTTATGAATTAAAATATATTACAAATTAATATACTAGGAAGCTAAGAAAGGTTTACCTCCCAGGGAGTACTCCCATAGTGTCCTCAAGAAACCATGTTCCCATTTTTTGAGATTTAGGAACACTCTTTAAGGTAATGGAAATCTCAAGTTGTCTTTTCCTTTCATTGTACCTTTTTATGTGGTATGTCTTTAAAATTTCAATATTATTTTCGTCTCTCAATTTTATTATCCTCCCATACTATATTATGACTATTTTATGAATTGGATACCCTTTTTGCATCTTTTTTTAATGTTTTTTAAACCATGTTTCATACCAGTGATACTATTGAATTTTCATCTCAAAATTTCTATCATTTCTCGGAAAATTCATTTATTTATATTAAGTGATTTTTCAAAACAAATTCTTTTATATGGGTATTCAATAAGACGTAAAAATTATTAATTTTATTCTATTAGTAACATACATGGAACCCATATTACTTTTCATTGGTAAATAATGACATTATGAGTTCGTTTTCATCACTTCTTTTTTAAATGTGATGCTTTTATATGAAACTCATTACTTTAATTCTTCACATGTAGTTTATTAAATGTTTTAATATGATCTAGGTGGAACACATTAAATAATAAATATGATGTTTTTCCCTAATAGTGCATCAATGCATTGGGTAATGAATTTAATCTTCATAAATGACATGTTTTACAATACCTTGGTGTATAACCTTAGTAATTTTTATGACACTTCAGGGATAAACCATGATGATATTCATATAAATGAAAAAATTAAATATTTTATCCCCATTTACATGTTACTATTCATGTTCTTATTATTATGATTTTACACTTTATAATGAAATTATGTATTTCCTCATGATGTTATTGACATTCCTCAAGATCACAATTATATTATTTCTCTTTCCTTCCCTTACTAAGACTTATGGTCACCCTTTTAATTGATTTATTTACCTAAGATACAATATGAAATAAATATACATATGATGAAACATGTGAAAGATTTCACGTGTAATTGAATAATTATTATGTATTCTTGTATTATGTACCTTTTCCCAAAAAACAAATTATTAAAAGATCTTCTATTTATACCACGTAAATGAAATGTAATTTTATATAAAGGATGGATGCCAAAGTTCGTTTCAATGGACGGGTTAATTGTCTGTTTAAATTTGGATTTTAAATATTCAGGAAGAACCATAGTGGAATTTTAAAATATATTAAAATATCTGGTTATTTTTTTTAAATATTATGGTAGTGGTTTCCGAGAAAATAAATCCCTATTTGGATACTAATAATTGCATGTGGATCTTGCACAGATGTATCTATGGATAAAACCCCAAAACACCACTTTAAGCTAGACTCTAATGGGAACTAGTGCATGACAACTAGAATTTTTTCACTCATGGTTTGACACTCTCAAGGGATATCTTTGGTTGATCACAAGATTTTTATGAACCATCATGAAGGATATATAGAAAATGATATTGTTGTCAAAGAATAACATATTTAAGAATGATGCTTTAAGACATAAAATCCATTTATATTTATAATATTAATAAATGAAACATGTTTCTCAATAATGTATTATAATTTTAGAAAATATAAGGAAATAGGAGAAATTGTGTAAATGATGAGCATAATGGACCAGGCGCTGATGAACTTCCAATAGAAGTCAGAATGGAAAACATCCTTAAAATGTTGAATAAACTAACTTGAGTTAAGGGAAATAAATTGAATCAAACTAAGAGACCATGTTAACATAGAAGGAACTAACTTTTTGTTGAGTCATTTATTCATCAATAACCATCTTCTTTTAGTTGATCAACAGATCCATTGATTTCTGAACAATGGATGAGCACTATAGAAAATATATTTTCTGTAAACTATTGTGATGAACATGAGAAATTTCCCGTAGAAGTGTACCACTTAGAGGGATAACATGAATAGTTGTGGAAACTATTTAAAAATAGTAGGCTAAGAGGGGATATTAGTGCTATGGAGTGGGAAGATTACAGGGGACTATTATCAAAACAATTCCCATAAATCAAGTTGAATGAAAATGTAGAAATAATTCATAATGAAGAAAAATAAGGAAAATGAATCTATGTGAATATATGAGACAAACTTCACAAGACATTTCCTTTCCACCTCTGTATTTGTCATGGATCCTAATGGGAAGGTTTGTAGATTCTTTAGTGGACTATGACATCATCTATGGATGAATATTTCCACATGAGACTATGAAAACAATAAGGAGATCTTGATGAGTGAGTTTAGAGTTGGACTAGAGTTTCGAGAGATGCAATGGTCCCATTGATCGAATGAAAAGAATAGGGATTTGGATCCAAACATAAGGAGGATCTTTGATCAAGGAAGAGTATGAATGATTTTGAATATTTCCACATGAAATAAATGTGGGAAGAATCATTCGGGGAACTGATTTCTTAGGGGGTGTGAAATGTTACAAGTGTGGAAGAGAAGGCCATATTTCTCATAACAATCATAGCGAGGTGAATCCACAACATCTCAATAAAAAAGACAATTTTAATATGGTACATGCCCATCCTAATGTCTGGTGCTTCATGTGTGAATAAAATGGGCACTTTTCCAATCACTTTCCTAATATGATGACAATGGAGGGGAATCACCATCAAACATATCATAGTCCAAGGTAGAAAAGTTCATGAGTTTTCATTCACAATGATTGATGTTGAATCTATAAATGATGTCATGAAAGGTACTCTCATTTTTCAATCAAGGCTAGAAATTACTTTGTTTTATTCTAATTCAACACATTCCATTATTTCTTACACGTTTGGAAAGAATATTGAAACAATATCTGAAATTATAGTAGTTGAGTTTTTATTTAGTAATCCTGGAGGTATTATCCAAGAATAAATAGTGTATAGAAACAATAGTAATTACCTTGGTAAGCATAATCTCATCACAAATCATGTAGTCATTCCCATGCTGAAATTTTATATTATAATTTAGATCAACTTGTTCTTAATGTATAATACTAAGATCAACTACAGAAGTATTGAAATATCATCATGTATTAATAGAAAGATGAAAGTTGTTTTCAAAAGAGATATATCGCAACCTGAGATTTTTCTATAAGAGTTATGAATATCCTTCTTTAAAAAAGTTGATAGGTGAAGATGAAGAAGGAAATGAAAGTATACGAATAGATAATGTCACCAGCATTCAGGAATACATTGAGGTATTTACCGAGGAGTTACCTATATATACCCTAGAAATAGAGGTATATATTTTGGTGGAACTAATTTTTGGATCAAAGACGATATCGAAGACCCTATATAGAAAAAAAAATATTTGGAGCTGTAGGAGTAAAATGAATAACTCAAATATATTTTGGATAAGGGGTTTATTCAGACAAGTGTGTATCCTTGGCGAGTGCATATTCTATTCGTGAATAAGATGGATGGATAAATGTGGTATTGCATTCATTATAGAGAACATAATTAGATCACAATATAGAACTAGTATCCACTTCCATGATTGGAGGATTTATTTTACCAGCTTCATGGGTCTCAATTTGTCTCCAATATTGATCATCAATCTGTTTAACATCAATAGAATGCGAATAAATTCAATATTCCAAATACAACCTTATGATCAAAATACAGTATCTATGATATTGTTATTAGTCCCTTTGGATTGACTAATGTTTTTTCTATTATTATAGATTTGATGAATAGAGTCTTTATGTAATAGCTTGATAATATTGTGGTTGTTTTTATTGTTAATATTTTGATATATTCTAAGATTCATGAGAATTATGATCATCTAAGGGTTATGTTGGAAAACTCTATGGAAAGAGAGGATATTTTGAAAGTTCATAAAATGTGAATTTGGATCACAATAGATTTCTTTATTGGGGAAAATTTTAACAAATGATGTCATCTTAGTTGACCATACAGAGACAATGGTTATAGAGGAGTGGCCTCATCCTACAATAGTAACTTAGATACATTTATTTGTGGTTTAATGGGATATTATAGGAGGTTTGTGAAAAAATGAGGTCTTTATAATACACTAACCATGTTAACTCAAAAATAGGAAATGTTTATCTAGAATATGGAGTGAGATGAAGGATTCTAAGTGCTGAAGAAGGGATTCGTTAATAAACCCTTGTTAACAATACCCACAATTGTAGAAGGATTGTTTACTTTTATTGATGAATCTCTAAAATGAATTGGGTGAGCCATCATTGAATATGAAAAGGTGTCTGATTATACATTTCAATGGTTAGATCATCATGAGAAGAGTAATTTTACGCATGATTTAGAGATGGTTGTGGTTTTTTTCTCTGAAGATATGGATGCACTATATTTTTGGGGTTAAATGCGATATATACCCACACCAAAAAGGATTGATGTTTATATTCACACAAAATGAATTGAACATGAGAAAAATGATATGGTTTAAACATTTTAATTACTATGATTATTCAATTCATTATCATCTTAGAGGACGGACCAAATTTGTTGATACATTAAGCAGGAAAGACCTTGTTGTGCTAGAAATAACGAGGATTCAAAGATATCATTAAATTGAAGACCTAGTAAAACAGGACATGGTAATTTCAAGTGAAGTTACATCATCAACGCAATCAAAAATGATTTAATATCTATAATTACAAGAGAGGAAAATAAATATCAAAGAAATGATCCTTTTTTGAAAAATAAAGATTGATGATATAAAAAATGGGATGTTTCTTGAGTTCATTATAGATCAAGATGGTGTACTAAAATTTGTTATAGGGATATGTGTTCCATATATTGCAAAAATAAAGAGTGAGATTATGGATGATGTTCATCACTCTAGATTCTCTATAAATCCTAGAATCCCAAAAATGTATGGGGATGTTCGTGATCATTATTGATTCGATAACATGAAAAGGGAGATTTTTAGAAAAACTAAAAAGGTACTCTTGGGTCAACAAGAAAAGTTAGAGAGAAGACTTACTAAAGGGGTATTACAACCACTACCCAAACCAGTATGGAAGTGGGAGAACATCAGTATGGTATTTGTCTTTGGTATCCTATGAACATCCAATGAAAATAATGAAATATGGGAAATATTTGAACGTCTCCCCAAGACTCCCTATATTAAATCTATTCAAGAATATTTCTCTCTTGAACAACATTTCAAGATTTACATAATGGATGTGGTAAGTTTGCATAGGGTTCCACTATCTATCATTTTTTATCATGATCCAAGGTTCGCAAACAAAATTCAGAGAAGTCTTCAACATGATCTGAGTATCAAATTGAATTTTAGTATGACCTATTACCCTCAAACTGATTACCAAACTAAAAAGACTAATTAGACACTCGAAGTCATGCTGCAATCATGCTCAATGGAATTTAACGGTCAACAGGATCAACATATCCTATTAGTTAATATCTCATATGAAAACATATTCCATTCATGTATTGAAATGGACAATATGAATCTCTATATGAGAAGTGTTATATAACTCCTACTTGTTAGGATGATTCTCATGAGAAAAAACATCTTTGGCATTTCCGTGTCCAAGAGATGATAGAAAATATTCATTCCATCCAACAACACATAAGCACTTCTTTGTGTCAGTAGAAGATCAATGATGAAAATCATCAAAAGGACATGGAGTTTTATGTTGCTGGTCAAGTATTACATTGAATTTCAGATGGAATAGGTGTCATGTAGTTTGAGAAGAATGTGATGCTTATCGCAGGTACATTGGCCCCTATGAAATCATTGATCACATAGGAGAAGTGTCCCATCAGCTGAGAATTCTTCCAAATCTCACTCAAGATCATAATTCATTCCACATCACTCTTGAGTAAGTACATACCTGACCATTCACATGTACTAAATTCTGAAGTGGTTAAAATGGATGATTACCTCTCTTTTGTGGAGAAACCGATGGATATCATGGACCATAGAGACAAGGTTCTATGAAACCATACTACCCACCCCATTAATGTTTTATGGATGAACAAAAAATTTGACAAATCCATATGGGAACTAGAGGCGATAATGAGGCAAATGTACTGACACATTTTCTCAACATAGGGAAATATTTAAAATTTTTGGGATGCAATTTATTAATGGGGATGAATATAACGACCTGAACATTTTGAATAACAAATGTTTCCAAAAAATGTGTGTTTTATTATTTTTTTACTAAAACAAAATGATATCCATTTAAAGATAAATTCGTTATTATTGAAATTTGAGCAACAGGTTTCGACCATTATATGACCATTGGTCAATATGTCCGTTCAAAACAATTCAATTAATAATAATTATCAATGTTAGAATTAGTATTATATATAAAAATGAAAATAGTTAATTAATGAATAAATAAGAGTCGATGACCATATCTAGTAGAGTCATATTATATGAATCCCACTTATCATAACTTAGGTAATAGGTAGTGTCATTTTGATTCTCTCTTGACCAATCCCAAGTCAATATTTTACTTTTTAAGCTTCAATGAAACCACATACAGGATAAGTACAAGTTAGTTTAAATTACAACTCGAGTGATGTTATATGAGTCACCCCAAGAATCTATCACCATCACACACCTCACCCTTAGGGAATATACTTGTTTTATAAGGGGTTATATGATTAGGAATTAGTCACATAGTGTGTAATACTTTTGTATAAATAAAATCCTTCTTCCATCAATTCCATTCTGAGTTTAGGTTTTCAAAAAAATTTGACAAATTTGACAAATTTATTTTTTGACTGCAATTGTTTTTTAGATATGATATATTTATTATAGTAAATTATATTATTATTAATAGTTATTATTTTAATCAAATAGTATTACTAAAACACTTGCATTTAATTTTAAATGACATGAATTATTTTTCCCAAAGATAGAAGTATATTATACATTTTATTACACATCTTCTATCTGCTATTATAATAAAAAAATAAGCATATTTCTATTTCAAGGTTTAATTTCACATAATTAATGAATTATTATGATAAATGAAAATCATTTTTAAATCATCACATCAATATTAGGTTTGGGTAAATTTATGATATTTTTCTAAAATATATTGTTTTTTGTGAATAGTAAAAAAAATATTTTTAAGATTATGGTATGTTTAATGACATCATAAGGATGTAATAATTAATATAAAATGATACTAAAATGTTTTGGATTTGAATAAAACAACATTCCAACCATGTGATCCATACCATGGGATAATAAAATGGGCTTTCCCATGGTTTTAAAAATACCTCTATTGAGGTGCCCAAAGAAATCAGTAAAAAATAAATCATTTTTCTATAAATACCCACCAATTTCTCTATTAGTTTATATTTACAATTAATAATACAAAAAGATATAATAGTTTTACTTCATAATTAGTCCTCCCAATGTTTCCTCAATCACTCATGGTCCCAATAATAGAGTTTTAAGAACACTCCTCAAGGTAAGGGAAATCTCAACTTCTCATTTCCTTTCATATTCCCCTTTAAGTGGCATGTCATTCAAATTTCCATACTATGTTATTATATAAATTTAAATCTATAACGTTAATATATTGTTATTATTTTGTTAATGGGAGACCATTGTACCATTTAATTTTAATGTTTTTCTAGAACAATGTTTCTTAACCGTTATGGTACAGAATTTTCTTCTAAAAATTCATTTCATTTTCTCAAGAAATTATTTGATTTTATTAATGCGAATACAAAAACATCTTTCCTTTCAAAGGTAAATCACCAAAATTTTAAAATTATTTATTTTATTATGTTATTAACATACATTAATCCCACCTTCTTTTATAAACGGTTAATAAGGACATAATGATATTTTTTTAAGCACCTCCTTTTGAGAAGGTTTGTTTTTTTGAATCCTTTTACTTTTTTTCTCCTTGTGTTATTTTTGAAATTTATTTTTATTAAAATTTTGGATCATTTTAATTAATAAATAAGAAGGTATTGAATTTATAGTTCTGTAATGCATTGGGTAAATAATTAAATCTATAGATATGACATGTTTAATGATACCTTGGTGAAAAACCTTGTAAAATTTTATGATAGTGTGATGATAAAAATTGGTGATATGCTTTAGAATGACTCAATTAAATTTTGTAGTTAAATTTAAAAGATACATTTTAGGTTATTATAATTATTATATGCATATATCTCAGGACTTATGGAATTTTCACATGTTTTATTGATATTCCCCATGATCATAAGTAATCAATTTCCCATATTTTTCCTTACTATGCCTTCTGCTCATCCTATACATTGTTGTATGTCCCCAAATTATGAGATGAAATAAATATAAATTGTTTTATCCTTTAATAATCCTTTATAGTATAATAGAATAATTTATATGATTTCATTTATCATAAATCTTTTTTCCATGAAACTATTCTTTAAAATATCTTTTATTTGTAACACGTAAATGAAAATTAAAGTAACTAAAAGGCAGGATTCCATGAAACACCACCAATATGTATGAGTTCGAACTATATAGAGATATTTTCATTCAATAACTACATGTAGCTTGACTAAAATCATCATAGTATATTTTATGATACATAAATCTATAATCATGGTTCTAGAAGCATCAACCAAGGGGAACAATTCCCCTGCATACGTATTGTTCATCCCTATATAGAGAATTTCATATTATATAATTATGTTTTTCTTGATACCTTCCATCATAGGATACATATTTATGCCTAGATCTCTAATTTGGTGTCTAGATTAACAAATAAACGGAAAAAATTCCCCTATGATAATGGGTCAGACCCACGCAGAGTGTTTCCTATTAAATAACTATTTTTCATTGATTCATATCATCACAACATATGAAATGATTCCCAAACCTCCAATCATGGATCCCGCTAAGAAATCAGTAGGATCAATTCCCCCTCTTTGTAAAGGACAAACATGTGTGGATATTTTCCCATTCAGGATCTATGTGTGGATTTATTCATATAATCACATGATACATAGTGATGCATGGATCTCTAATCTAGGGTTTAGATAGATCAATCAATCAGAACAATTCCCCCTTTTAATATAGGTTAGACATGCATATATTGTTTCCCATTTTTTATATAAATGTAATTTGATTCATTTCATTACATGATATATATTGACTCTTGAATATTCAATCCTGGGTCTATCTGAAATAATGAACAATAATAATGACCCCTCTATGGAAGGGTCTTACCAACAGAGGGAGTTTCCCATTCTAGAACCATTTTTGTCTTGATTCTAGTCATCATAAGATATTTAGTGATTCTTATATCTTTGATATTTGGTCCAGCCACAATATATATATATATATATTTGTGTGTGTGTGTTCCCCCTCCCTCCATACGGACCGGACCTGCATAGGGAGCTTTCATGTAAGATCAATGTGTGGATTGAATACTACCATCACATGATACATAGTGACACCCAGATCATCAATCATGGGTTTATCCAAAATGTATAAAATGATTAATATAAACCCCTAACTGCATATGGTCTGGAACTATGAAGTGAGCACCTAGAGACCCACTCTTGTGTGGATCAGCCAAATGCCCATTTGTCCCTTATTTCTCACTCCAAGCATGGATAATATCTGCATAGAGAACATGGAAAGCCACTCTGGATGATATGATCGAGAAAAAAATTATAATGGGGAACATATCCAAGTGCATGTCATTAAACCACATGATAGAATGTATCCACATGGAATAAAACATAAAAAATAAATATACCTATTTATAAATAGGTTTGGGTCATGAAATATTTATATACCAATTCAATGTTGAGATCGATATGAGACATATTTTTGAACATGATAAACCTGCTCAATAAGGGCTTCAATATATTACTATCTATCAATAAGTGTATGGATGGATGAAATATGCACCTTAATGATAAATTCCCTTGAATAGTGGAATGTTCCCCTAAATATATTTTGCACAATTTTCATGTTCGTTCCCACATCTAACCCATATGTTGTTGAACTATATGGAATGGGAAATGAACCTACAATATTATGTTAAACATCAAGGAAAACATCCTTATCCCATGAAATTAAAAATAAAGATAGTTAAATCCCTACTACATGTTGTTAAAATGTTCCGGACATCAATCCTCATCGTTCATTATCCAAGGACCGTGAGAGCATGAACTTGGTCAACTAAATAATGGGGTACTCCCATCATATTTTAATCCCCTCCTCCCATAAATCAAAATTTATATCTTGAGAGCCTCGAGATTCTAAAAATCATCCTTGACACATTGAATGGAAAAAAAATCTCTCAAATGGCCATGATGTCGATGCAAAATGGAAATGACCTAACAACCATACACACCATGGCCGTGAAGGTAGGTATTTGTAGTCTGTGTGATCCTACATCACCTTGGAAGATCTTAACACTTCTGGTTTTTTAGGGTCATCCAAAACATGATTTTCCCATATCATTACTCATGGCATGATAACTGCAAGCCGTTATTTAGAAAATTATCATCTCCCTATCAAATGTATGTAAGAGTTCTATTGACCTAGGGTATCATAATTAGGATATTGTATGAAATTCCCCACTTACTAGATCTATGTTCATCACAACCATAAACGGTGACCCCTTTGGTCAAAGTTGAATGATGTAAAACATTATCCATTCATGGTATAAATAATATGGCCCTAAAAATGATAATGGAAGATACATAAAACATATAAAGTAGAAAACCCACAATGGGAATCCTGATAAAATCTCAAGTTTTCTCTATGTATACTCTTTATCTCTAAGGATCAGGTACAGTTCAAAGGATAAATTAATGAGGCATAAAGTGCATAGGGCCCATTTTTTTGTCATAGTAAAAGTTGATCCATGCTTTCTGGACCCCCTGATGTACGAAAAAGTTAGAGTATTGATATGTTACATATCTTTTCCACAATATTGTGTTCATTAGGCAGTGATGAATCCTTTATGGAGCTTGAACCTTTCTTGAATCTTACATCATAAAAAACTGCCATCCAATCAAGGATGTCTGATATGACACAACACGTTATTGAAGGTGGTATCCTTCTCTTGGAACCCCATGGACCTAGGGATTATTTACTACTATAACTTCCAAGTACAAAACTGGAAATAGGGACTAGTTCATCAAAATTGACCACTAGATCCTTTGAAGGACCCCCTTATACCCTTGAGTTATTTCCTTGACCTTGTGAAACATTATAGGCTCATTCTATCACTGATGATGGACATGTAACCACCATTTCCAATGAAAAATTCACTAAAATATTCATATCCCATCATTTAGAATTCCAATAACCAAACTATTCAACATGATTTTTCATGCTCAAAGATTCCTCACTATGCGATATACATGTTATCAAAATAGGAACACGAAACTCCATTCCGGGTCCATTTTTGGGCTCACAACATATGACATGAAACAACATGGTGTAGGGACCGAGGCTCCCCACCAAAATATAGATTACCTTAGGGTTCGAAAACCCTTCCATTTTTTTTATTTTACTCCACTTACAACATCATCATCTATATGTTTTTTCATCATAAATGTTATACGACCCTTCAAAAATAATGGGGACAAATATTTTCGGCAAAGATATCGAAAAATACCCTCCTTATATAAAACGGAACCCTGATACTTCTAAGCCCTAATAAAACGGTGGTACAACTCAATGCCTTAAGGTGTTTTGGGTCAACCCTAGTAAGTCTACCCAATTCTATAGTCGTCAATTCAGACATTTAGTTTAAAAATTACACTGATAATATTACAACTATCATGGTGAAATAGGCTTCTCTAATATCTTATCATCCATCAATACTGTCTCCAAAATTATTCATGGTCCTTAGAAATAAGTGGTGACCGCTCTGTTTAATCATTCTATAAAATCAAAAAGAATATTCCTTACCAATTAGAGGCATATCATCCTTGTATGAATGGAACTAGAATACTCATGCGCTTTGGAAGTAATGTGGAATAACTCCTCACCTTAGGGTGTTTTCAGTCATCCCTATAATTTATCATCCATTATATAATCATAATTAATTTCCTTGCAGAATGAATTTAAACTACATAGATTTTTTTACATCATTAATGCGTAATGTTAAACTGCATGTCAAATATCATAGTAGAAAGACTTTAAACTATATAGCATTTTTTATATCCTTACTGCATGCACAGTTAAAGTCATTTTTTCTAGACTTTAAACTACAAATAATTTTTATATTCTATTAGAATTATTTTTAAATGTATATCATTTTTATACATTACCTCATTATGTTAAACAACATAGTATCTTTCCCTACTGAGTGACATTCAACTATTGGAAAAATTCTACTCTATGGTTGATATTTTTACAAAAAATAGAAGGTTTGAGTTAGAAGAACATAAAAATAATACAAAATATTGTCCAAAAATGAAGCCCCTGAAATACATAACAATAACTGTCTTGTTTTAAAGAGCATGAAATATCCCATTGAAAGAGATATAATTCTCAATAGGCTAAGACCCCATGAAAAGGAACCATGGGAAAAATTAGAGTTTCTTATAACTATACGTGAAATTTGCGTATTCCATGAAATATTGTGAACTAATGAAATGGAATGGGAAAAAACATGTTAAGTCCTAAACCCATTCGAAGATGTCTTGAGAAAAAACAATTCTTTTCCCTATAAACTTAACCTATATAATTCTTATGGAAAATTATTGAAATATAAATTAAATGATGCAAAGATTATAGGGATCATCATTTATCTCTAAAAAATCAAGTTACCATACCTATGTCCACTGACATGGGATAAATTTAGAACATTTTACATTTAGAATATATATTTGACCCAAATTATCCATTTAAATTATTTCATGTCAAGGATAGTAGATATGATACATCAATGAGGAATCTCATATTTGAGGGAATTCATTTTCATTTCTCAGAAAATATTTATTGCAATTCAAGCATTCACACAATGGAATTTAGATATTCTTGGTATTATGCAAAGTATGGGTATCATTAATGATTCATACAACATCATATCAATGAAATTTCGTGCCCATCATGAAATAAGGAATCCTTGTCAATGATATGATAAGTTCATAATATTTATTTGTTAATAGAATGAAGAAAGTGGAATATATATATACTGGACTCTATCCTGTGAATATAAAAATAATGGAAGAGTCCCAAAACTACAGTCCCATCAAAACATTATTTTAGAGGATACCTTTAGCTCAATGTATTTCTACTCTAGGGTGGAAATTAATTAATGTAATTGATCAAAATATTACATTTCTACCTATAGAATCTGTTGTAATGCATCCACCATGGAAACAAAACCATGCCTGACCTTCTATGCAAGTTCAAGGACCCCTTTTTTTATCCAATGTGGACTTCTATGATATTTATATAACTTGATGAAAATGTTATAAATATTCATAAAGATTGATAATATTATATTATAAATGGACAATTCCAGCATTCCCATCACTAACAATGTCTCGGTGATGTGCCACCTCCACCACATGTTTGGATGCTTCACTCAATGCCTCAGATTGACTTCTCCTTATCAAAGATGAAGCCACTACTAATACTACCCATAATTCAAGTGACCTCATTTTCTCCCATAGATAAATCAATTTCATTATCGAATTATGAAGGGTAGTATAATCAAAACCCTCATACCCAATCATTGTAAAAATAATCATATAATGACCATGTCAGTCCTTCTACTCTTACAAGGGGGACGCCAATTCTACGTTTCAAAT
Source organism: Viscum album (assembly GCA_963277665.1). NCBI lineage: Eukaryota > Viridiplantae > Streptophyta > Magnoliopsida > Santalales > Viscaceae > Viscum > Viscum album. The sequence goes on from OY728155.1 coordinate 1,092,538,917, forward strand.
ATACACCCTCATTTACCACCACATAAATTCATAATGTGTAGTGTAATCAGATCCCTGACTGAAGCCCAACTCATGGAAATTAATATTTCCTTGGATTACATTGCTGAGAATATTAATTTATCTCAATCTATTCAACAAAATGGGTATGGATTTGGCCTTAGTGTTTGTTGATTTAGTCAGATTAATACCCAAGAAAGAGTTGAATGAAACATATTTTCTTTAGGGTGAAGGTTCTACAACAATAGGAATAAATTATTATGTGTTTCAAGATAAATAGTGTGTTTCTATAATGTAACCAATATATGAGATTAATGTTAGAAAAATATCTTTATCGATTGCATCAGTAGCGATATCTGTTTTTCCAAAAACATCATTGAGTGAGGAAGAACCATCCTCTTTTCAATAATGGCCTACTGTCACCCCCAATGAATTCCTCAAAATAAAAATTTTCTCACTCCCTTTCAGGGATTCAAGGGATAATGGAATGTTATATGACATGACATAAAGTAAACCATGTGTTGATTTTTTGAAGAAGTACTCACCGTATCCAAAGAACACCTCCATCAAAACTAAATACTTCACAAAATAACTATCAGAAAATGATTTCTCTAAATGTGAATTTTAATATGCTAAATCAAATGGAAATACCACTAGATTATTGGTAGTAAGAGTCAGGCCTAACTGAGCTGGATCAATACCCATCCCTACTTTTTGGTGGGTTGGGCCTAGTAGTGAAGGATATGAAATATCAATAGATTTCCCACCCATATTATATCGAATATAAAAAATTTCATCAATGATGTTCCAGATAGTACCTCTACATTTTGAAAACTAAATTGAGATAATAGAATGGTTCAAAATAGGGAAAGAGTTAGATTTTATACCAACGTGATTATTCTAGGGAAGATGGATCAGATACTTCAATGTGCTTCCTTTTCCCTTGAATATATGAGGAAAGTCCATTAAAAGAAAATGACGATGAATGCGTTGAGTATAGAAGTAATAGAAGAATATATTTTAGTTTATACGGATGGTAATCACAAAAATAATTTCATCCATTTGAGCTAGGTAACCCTCTTAATCAGTCCCTAGTCACCACTCAATTAAGCTCAAACATCCATACGCCGAAGATATTATACTAGGGATAGAATGAGAGGCATGTCTCCTATAGTTTTTTATCATAAAATAGAAACAGAAAAGAATGTATTACTTTCAAAAAAAATATGGATATTTCGATATGATGGAAGTGTCAATCTTACCACTAACATCATGATGGGATGGCCCATTATGTCCAGATAAACCTCGACTATACCCCGAAAAACCATTCTCTAAACCATAGAAAGGTAGTGGATCTGACCATTAACACTTTATATCATTTCATCATGGTCAGTAAGGAAGTACTTAATCTCAATGGGATGTTATTTGAATGTAACACTTTAAGGAGAAGTAGATGTAGAAAATCCTTCTATGTTTATTTCCTCCAGGCATAGCACTCCCTAGAGAACAAAATTTTTGTTCACTTCAGTCCAACACATGTAATATTAAGAGGAACTAATAAATTGACATATATTCACAATTTTACTCACAATTTCTGTGATATTCATTTCTATTAATTTTGAAATATACCCCTGTAATGAAATTGGGGGTTAATGTCTCACCTATTTACAAGGAATTTCCATGATTGAGGGTTTTCCCAAGGAAATTTTCTTACCATTCCTCTAATTTGATTTTATAGTTATGTGTAACCTCATATCTTGGGGCAGCAATGTATACAATGTCCAATTTAGATATGAGACAATCTAACTATTAGAATAATTCTGATGACTACCAATCTCAGTATAGCTTGTGGGGAAGTCTATCTGGGCCTGAGTCTCCTCCATAGTGAACACCAACCATAACCGGAATGACACCATTGGATGATTCTTGGTTCGAATGTGAAGGGATTAGTAAATTTCATCTGGATTCATTAAAATTGATGGCAGAACCAACAAGTTCCACATCATTCATAGAGGACCCCCCATCATTGTGGGATGAAAGGACTCCCGTGCGAATGGATATCATATAGGCCTAATCCTCAAGTCCTCCCCCACAATTGTCAACAATACCTAGAGTGGATATTATCTAATATGTTTTAAAGGATAAGTGGTAATGATTACTCCAGATGTCCCTAATATCCCAATCCCGTTAATGTGTTAGGACTCAACCCACTAATTCACTATAAGAATGGTATGAAGTTAACGCTTTAAATTTTCTATGTGGTTATGTACTCATAACCACATAGGTGAGCCCACATCTTTCCCCATAACACCTAAAAAGAGTTTGAAATATTGTGTGTCGGTCATCACTTGAATATATGGTGAATTATGTTGTATAATTTATCCAATATAATAATTTCCAACCTAATATTCATTCCTCTAACATTTGATTCTTCCATTATAAACAAAGAGACTCTGAATCCACACTTTTCCTTTATCAGGATTGGGTACCCTCTTAGGTAAATGGAATAAAAGACATATGACGGTACTATCCAGTCTACATTAGGAATCACCTCCAAACACCAATTTTATAATGATCCTCCTTTAAATATGGACCAATAAGCACCCTCAGTACTATAGGGATATAAGGTGGGATAAGCCTCTGGCATATTTTATTTGTGTTATGTGAGAATATTTATAAGAAATTATCCCACCCATTTCATAAATGGGATTCCAACCTTATAAACTGGGAACTTCTTAGGGTCCTTCTATACCATCCTAATTCATTCACGAGAAATTGGAGAGGTCCTCTCCATGTCATCCACAATAGATAATGGGGGAAGGAGGTCAACATATATCTACCCTATAATAGGTATGCCACAAATCTATTCAGTATCCCAGAGATTGAGGCCCACCTCAACAGACATCAGATGGAGTATTTTTTCATGATTATACTTGAATATTTTGTTTTAAAACAATAAAATATTTTAGTAATTGAATGTATATGAGATATATATAGCTTTATACCTTCCAATATTTTTCAGGTCAATGCAGATTTCAAAAGCAATATAATACACCAAGAAGGTTCATCCCCATTCCATTCTGAAACTCCATCCTAATTAAATATGCCAATTAGGAAACCATGTAAACCATTTTCTTGTGGACTATTACCACATTATAAAGTAGTACATGGGGATATCTAAATTATATTTATGAATGTTATTTCCAAAGTCTATCGACATAACTTTCATCATATTCCCATGTGACAATTTTTCATCAATGATGAAATAACCTATATTAATGATATTTTCCTAGAACATGTTATGCGTATTAATAATATAATTATAAGGCATGATTGATGACTATGATGGAAGGATATGAGCAATATTTATAAGAAAAATACATTAAATAGGTGGTATGTATGGGAGAGAATATTAAATAATTGTTATCCCAATCATGTTTGTTAAGATTTTCTATGATGACTCAATAACAACACAAATCTAGCATCCACACATACAACAATAAAGTTTTAATGAGCCACTACTACAATGGCCTCTTTCTCTTAATATATATGAGAACTAGAGGACATTTGTACAAGAGAAAATATAATATGTTAGATAAGAAAGGGTAATTAGTTAAAAATGATTCATAACACAACCACCAACATGTGACTCACTTTAACTATATAAGGGTCAATGAACATACAACCTAAAAATTATCAAATGAGTTATTGACTCAATAATATCTTATAAATCACATGACCTAACTTAGGTCTCTCAAATAACATGACTTAAAAACTTTATCACATTCACATAATCTCTCATATGAATTATGATTTCATGATAATGTGATGTTCATGTGGTACACATGATAGTCGAGTGATAGGGTGGAAACACCAGTAGATCATGTGAAGATCATGAGATAGCTTCATGAGCAAGGAAATGTGTGGAGCTTCTAAAAAATTACAGAGTTTGTTGATTTTTTTTAAATTGATGCCAAGAAAAATAGGACACGTGGTTATATCTTCTGAAGCAGGATTGCGATCAGTTCTTTTGATCCCTACTTCGGAAGGGGACACTCAAATAAATTCTCATGGAATGATCTTTTTATGTAGACACACTTTGAGGGAAATAATGATAGATATATAAAATCAAGGACACCTAGGAAATGATCCACATAATTATCCTATATTTATCGGACATATTGAAGAATTATCATGGTCTCTTAGAAGATCATACATCACATGAGACACTGATCCATGGAATCCCTAATGACTCATGGACGAATTTACATTCCTCACAACAGAGTCATTGTCCATAAGGACTTTGCTCTTGAGGGGGGGATTTTGACGACTTTCAAAAGTGTACAAAAGATCATATGATTGAATAAATACCCACAAAATATGTATTATTTTATTTTCAAATGTATGTATGACAGAGCATGTCTATATAGGATATCAAGAAGCTAATTATAGTGATTCCCAAGACCACTATGGATATACACACTCTCATGACTCTATAGAGATCAAATGGATGAATCAAAAACTTCATGTGATATATGGATGTTCATGTGATGGATTCCATGTGAGCACTCTTACAATTTCAAATCACTTCCATACAAACCCTCTTGTACTTGGTATGATGATCCATAAAATTAATCATGATATCATGAATTAACCAAGCATGTCAGACTGGTCATGCAGATTCCCTTTAGCATTTCCATTCAACCATGCAAATCTCAGACATGTAATTAATGGATACATAAAAAATATCTATAAAATTAGGGTTTAAAATATGAAAAAGTCATGCAATTTTTTTATTGTTTATTTTCATTTGATGAACTTATGATGTTTGTAATATTCCATAGGGCCCCAGGTGACAAGACTACCATGTCACACAATTTCATTTTGGTGCCAAATTCATCATGCTAAATACTTAGGACATGTCTGTAACGCCCCGACCCCAGAAGGCCAGAGTCGGTGCGTTATTACTTATCATTGGCATGATCATAAAAGACCAGTCTCAAAAGAGCGATTAGTTATGTAGCCTTAGATTTACTAGACACATTCATAAGGTTTACATTACATCATTAAATGGAAAACTACAACAACATTGTTTCCATAGAAAACACTGGGATCCCATAGACTATCCATGGAGGTCAGTCATAATATACTTCTTTGAATTTTGGGGAAAATAAAACATAGAAATGGGTGAGGTTAGATTCTCAGTAAGGATAACATTATGACCGAAACTTTCATAAATAAGCATAAACATTTAAGGAAGTGTATAAGACAAGAACAATATCATTTTTAAATGTGATCTTCGCATAAAATGGATAATATAAAATCAAATAATGTCATATACTTTATCACATGGATATTCTACTAGTCGAGTAATCAATGCAATATCAATAGCCATTTTCATAATTATGGAACGCATAATCCCAGACTATCAAAACAACATAGTCAAGGCCTTGTGGCAAGACAACAAATAAGATTTTGTCAAGGCCCTATGACAAGAAACTAGTTTGTCTCATGAGACCTACCGATGCATCAAGAAGCTATAGCGGGATCCAGCCATCACTTACTAAGTCTAATGCATTCCTCATATGAACAGGTTTAGACATAACATAAACATTCATATTTAAACATGCATACAAAATGTTAATACTTTATCCACAAACCATGAAATGTATAAAAATAGCCCATCCACAATCAAACATAACTCATTCGATACAATATAGAAGATTATATTGTATCAGATTAACCTCAATCGAGAATAATGACGGATATTGACATAGATGAAAAAGATCATCAAAAATATTAGAGTGAAATATCCCTAATTTTCTTGTAATCTTTTAAAAGTCACACCATATGTCAATAAGCCATTTAAAAATAGATTTTTGAATCAAAGATTCATATACCACTTGGAAACTTTTAAATGTAATTTTGATTTTAAAACATTAATGTCCATATAAATTAATCATAAAACCCATTTTTAAAACACGGACATTAATGAGATAGATTTAGAATAATAAATCTTTAAATCACTTAAAATGATATTTTAGTTAGAGTTCCTAACAAAAAGAGAGTCACTTTAATACAAATAATTGAGATAATAAAAACATTGTAATATCATGAGAATAATGGGATTCATGATATACTATGTCAATGTACATTATATACACCATATAAAAGTGATTTGGTGTATAACAACAAAGGAGTCTCAATGGATTGTAAATTGAGATAAAATCTCTTATAAAGACAATATCCTTAGGTTAAGGATAAATCAACGACATAATTGTGTGTAAAAAAATATAAATGCACTCAATATGATTGGATATTAAGTGTAAAAAATCATAGGACATTCACAAATATTCTTGTAAAAACAACACCAATGAATTAGATGTTTAACTCAATAAATGTAGATTGAGTCAAAAATACTCTTATCGAGTTCATATCGATGACATGTGAATTTATTAATGGAGTTATTATGTGTATAAAAATTATATCCATTGAAATGGGAGTGAAAATTATGAAATATGAAAATAAATAGTGATTCAATACATAATCATGAATTAAATAAATCAATGAATTATGCGTAAATCCAAATGAGGTGGAAATTGAAATTTCAAATTCCCTTATCGATTAGGTAACTTACGAAACATACACCCATGAAATAAGGATCGTACAATGATGATTTAAATATCCATTAATTAAGGTATATTACACAATTAATAAAATCATGGAAAGTACACATGACACATGCAATAAATAAGTGGTGAACAATGGAAATCTCGTGGAATTAAAAGTGAGATAAGATACCCCTAAATTTGCCATTTTTCCTTCATATACGGTAGTTTAACCTTCTTTATAATGGTGAAATAATTGTTATTTAATTATAAGATAATCATATACATTAATATGATATCATATATGAACTTCTAACACTAATTAGTTAATAATATCTTAGTATTACTGTCGTTTTGGGTGTTAACAGATTCATTTTCATTTATATTCTTTGTTATGTGAGCCATATTTGTTATGGATTGGATGTATATTGTTCATATATAGAATGAAATAATTTCTCTAAAAATTATTTTTAATCATCAAATGAAATTTAGTCATGAATAGATACTATGGGGAATGAATCTCACCATGTTCGTGGAGATGGTAATCTGTACGTACGCACCAGCGAAAATATCATTCTTTTGATATTAAAATAATATATAATTGGATGGTATATCATATATAAAGAATCATTATCATGTTATATTTTATTATTTACATGAATTACACATTATTATCATATCCATCCAAATGATAATGTATTGAATTAAAATTACATCACGTCGTGCAGACGGTAATCCGTACGTACACATGTATGGTGACATGTCATTCAAAGGATGGATAGAATAATGAATATGGATGTAACATATTTATAATAAAATTACATTATATATAATATTCTGGATTTATTATTTTAGAATAGAAATAACAAAGAAATTAGGAGTGGACAATGATATGATCTTGAAAGATGGTGGTGAAATTATTACCTCTTCTTCGGGTTATTCATTTTAATTTGATCAAAATTGCCCTTTAAGATGACTTTTTGACCAAAGGAGGGCCTCTATGATGAAATCAGGGAATTTTAGAGGATATTTGGTCAGGGTTTGGCCGAGCCAAAAGGCTTTTAATGAGTGAATTAGAGAGAAGGGGGAGTGCCCTTTTATAAGAGGGGTGAGGGGAAACTTAGGAAAAGCTAGAAATATTATTTTATAGTAAAATAATATTCTGTTTATAATGGCTCCAAAATGGATTATATAAAGGATAAGGTGTGGATGGGTCGAAACCCAGTCAACCAATATGTTTTAGATAGGTTTGGGTCACTATATTAACATTATCATTTAGATTTAACTCTTAGTTAAATAGTTTGACATTTACCATTTCTCTATGTATTTTTATATTATATGGTTAATAAACATACTATATACTTACAATAACACCAATAGTGGTTCATTAATTACACTTATATCATTATATAAGTCATTTAGATGATCCTTATATTTTTATCAATAGAATATCAATTATTAATATAATATTTGTTTTAAAAACTCTCTTTTGTCAATTTTGACACTATTTTGTATTTTGCTTTTTATAAATTCATAAGAGAATTATTACTTCAAATTAAATTCATCTAACCAACCATAATATGTCATATTAACCTATAAAATTACTTTAATACATAAAAAGTCTCAAATTAAATTTATTTAGATATTTATAATATCAATTATTTTAATATTTGATTAATTAGGTACTTACTGCATCATCATTTTGTCTTAGATAAATTAATTTATATAATGTATAAAAAATATAAATAAACTAAAATTATGTAGGAAATAGTTTTAGATTTCTAATGAATATTTATAGTCTAATTTATCTTATTTATAACCCTATATTAAAAATGTTTTAGTTATTAAACTTTGATTTTAACTCTTTCAACACTTCTTTGAATTAAATAATATTAGGTGTCCTAATTTAATCCATGTTGACCAAAGAGGTTGATATATTATTCCTAAGGTTGTTATTGTTTGAATTATACTTATCCAATAGAATTTGGACATGTGTTAGGGTAATAATAATATCATTTTACCCTTGATTACCCTATAAAATTTTAGTCGTCGTAAATAAAAGTAAAAAGGTGCAATTCACAAAAAATTATATTTATCTTATTGAACCACATTTTACTTCTTGATATTAACAGTGTCTCTCGGATTTTTGAAAATCAATTCACAGAAGTGGTAAAATTATGTTTTATATGAATTGGAAAATTCTTTTAGGAGGTGAGTAAAAGACGATGAAAAGTTCAATAAAATTTTTATATATCTAAAATTATTATCAACTGACTCCAAGGAATTACATAGATGTTATATAGGTATTATATATCCCTTTTTACTTAAAATAAATTTAAATGAAACAAATAATTATTTTTATAAAAAAAATTGGTTTTAAACTTTAACTCAGTGATTTCACTATTCATCAAAAATTAAAAGATTTCCAAAACATACCAATAATTCACCCTAGGATAATTTTGAAATTATAAATTCAAAAAATGAACTCTATTTTACCAAATTCAAATCATAGAAATTTCACTTATTATTTTAAAATTAATTTCCATTTTCAGAACCCAAAAGTGTATTTTTATGAAATAATAACTACCAAAAGATTGGATGTTGGTTATGTCCTAATTCAAAGTGAAATTACTTCCAATGAAAAAAATTCGATTAAATCGTAAATTTATAATCTAATTATACATACAAACCATTAATATGTATTTTTTAACACTATAAATTGTTTTTATTAAAAAGTTGTTCTCAGTTAAAATATATTATATACAGTATTCACCCAAAATTGAATGTTATCATAAAAACACAAAAAACTTATTGAAACTAAATTGTTATGTCCTTATCCCAAAGAAGAAGTTTATTTTGTCAAATTTAATATATATAAAAGTTTCAAATATTGGATTTAAAAAGGGTTCTCCATTAAAAGGTGTTAAATTGCATTTTTTTAATTTCTTCTTTTATCTGAAAAAATGAATTTTTCCTTACATTATGTTTAAGAAAAACATAACATGGATTCTAAAATCATAAGGGTAATATAAAGTTCAAAATATTGTTAATACTATTCATAACCTATTTTGAATGACTAGTTTAGTAAGTTGTGGTGCACTTGAACACGATGTTGCGTGGTGTGTAAGTTATTGAATTATATTGAAGAACTAATGTACTATGAAATCATGGGGTGTAACATGTTTCCCCCTCCAATAAATTACATCCACACAATTTTTAAAATTAAGATAGAGAATATAATGGAAAGTCCCACATCAGAAAAAGATTCAATTAATCTATCACATTAAAATAATTAAAGAGAAGTACAAACGTCATCCAAGTTAACCCATAAAAGGATTATATTTATGAAAACATGAATACGGAAGATAAACTAAGTGTTATGTTCTGATTTAGAGGGATATAAAACATGATTAGGAGAAATTTATCAACAAGAAAACCCCAAACTTGTGATGGGACAAATAGTCATTAGTTTCCCAGTAGGAAAAGTAAATAGACAACATTTTTTTAAGTTATATTTCATAAATATGAGGAATTCATTTATGATATTGAATAAGAACATAAATATATATACTAAATTTTTATGTATAGTTTCGTTATTTAATAAATTTATACCACTAACTCATTTTTTTAAACGATTAGTATTAAAGAAGGCTTGGTCACACCGGAAGAGCTAGAATAAACTTCAAGATAATCACATGATCCAAAAAGGATAAATTATATATTTACCTTGTATTTAGAGATTAATCAAAACCAAAACTGTTAGTACAAGATTCAATGATCCCCCAAAAGAATATTCCATTAGAGAAACAAATTATAAGGCCCCATCCTTAAACCTTACTTAATCTTGAGTTATTACAAGATTACACATTGAGGATATTTTCAGGATTAGAGTTTTGGAGAATTATATCATAAAACATGCATTAAATTCCAAATTTAAACAAATTGGTTACATAAAAGATAGTTTTAATTTTTCCCATAAACAGAAACATATTTAAAATAAAACATGGATTCTTTATTGACACTTACTTGAAACTATCATCATATCATGTACCATTCCCTTGACCTATGAAAAACATTTCAAAAACATGGGATCAGCATAAAAATCTCAGTAAGGGTTATAAAAAGTATGGAAAGGAAACATGAGTACATATATACATAATAATGAAATCATACTTTACCCGTAAAACATAATCACTTTAACATACCTCATAATATCATGAATAAATCATAGAAATCATAAAACATAAAGGTAACATGAGGCATTAATAACATTATTACGTAGGGAGTAACCCTCTTGGTTACGTTTGGAATACCCATCACAGTATATCCCCTAAATCTCTTTGGAGAAACTTTAACGTTTAACTCCTTCGCGTTACCCAATGCATTGGACAGCTATATCGGGATCACCCAACCTAAGTTTATCTCGGAACCACCCATCTTCATAACAATGACCAAGAACCATAACATAATCATAGCACATAACTTAAGCATAACAGAATGATAAAATTCCCACATTGCAATAACAATATAACATTTTAAGATATTGAAATAATGAATCCATTTTAAAAACCATTTTCAAAACCATTTAAAACATTTAATATAGAGATTTTTAAATCAAAGTTTCCCATAACACATTAAAGATTTTAACATTTTAAACCATTAATATCCATATAAATAAATCCTTAAAACCATTTTGAAAACATGGATATTATTGAGAAATATTTATAAGAATAAATCATTAAAACATTTAAAATGATATTTTATTTAAAAGGTTTTAAACAAAATGAGAGACACTTGAATACAATAATTGAAGAATACTATTTAATAAAAACATTATAATATCATGAGAATAAATGGATTCATGATATAATATTTCAAAGGATAGTATATACACCATATAAGAGTGAATAGGTGCATAAAAACAATGAAGTCTCAATAGAAAAGTAAATTGAGATGAAATCCAGTATAAAGATGGTATCCTTAAATTATGGATAAATCAATCTCGTAATTATGTGTGACAAATATAAATACACCAAATATAAGTGGATATTAACTGTAAAATAATCAAAGGTCATTCACACATATCCAAAGGATTACATATTCAATAACTACATGTTGAACCCAAAGAAATCGAAATTGGGCTAAGAAGTTCCCTTGGCACCCTAACGACGTAACATAAAATTTTAGAAAAATAGATAATTAGAGAGATAAAGGGTATCTAATCACTTGTAAATAAAATTTACGGAAATAAAGATATTTAAGAACATATCCCCACATAATAAGATGAAAATTAAAAGACATAACAAAACAAGTCTTTTAAAAAGAGGAGGGTGAAAGGTTCTCTTACTGATTTGGGTAACATTCGACACGTACACCCCATGAAAAAAGTACTATACAAAAATGATGTAAATAATAATAAATGAAAAAATGTAACACAAAGATTAGAATAAAGGACAGTACATACACCACTCAAAAAGAAATATTGGCAAATGTAGCAGGAATCTCATGAAAACACAAAGTGAGATAAAAAGCCCCTTACGAAATTTCGGCAGCCTAACAGCGCCAATTAAAACTTCCAAAATGGATTTATGAGAGAAAATAAGGTCTCTAATCATATGACCATAAATATTAAAGTATGAGTAATATAAAATAACATCCCAATCATAATAAATATGATCTTAAAAGGAATGAAATAAAAGAGTGTACTTAAAATGAAAGAGAGGGGTAGGATCCCTTACCTCGGGTCCGACTTGACTCGATCATTATTTAACCTCCTGAATAATAAAATTGAGTTAATTTCAAATTGATTAAGAACATTTTTCAAGTTCATTATACCTTTTATATCACTTACTACCATGCTATGAACACTATGTAATTATTTAAGTTAATAATGGTTCTTTTTTAGATCATTGCTACTTGAGTCAAAAATAAACTCTTTATATTTACAAGTTGTTCATGTGGTAAAATATATATTATATACAGAATTATATTCATTATGTAGATATCATATATATCATATATATCAATTATATACATGCATTTATAATATTACAAAACATTTAAAGGTAAGAAATGAAATGCACCGTTCATGGAGATGGTAAGCCGTACGTACGCATGAATGCTACTTTCATTTCTATTTCATATTTAATAGAACTAAAACATAATGATACATAATAGTATTATAATTCCAGTACTTTATCATATATAATATCATTCAATCTATCCTTTATACGTACCAAATATGGTATTAACGAATCAAATCACTTTGAGGGGGCGGTAGTCCACACTTCCTAAAATGAAGATATCACATTTAGCCATAATGGAACCCATACAGGTATGACATAAATGAAAAATACATAATATTTTGTAAAACATTAAAATATTATATATCATATATAAATATAGTGACATCTTAATGGCCACCTTTGAAGGTGATAGAAGAATATTGAACAATCATCGTTTCATGAGGCAGAAATTCACCATCCACAGAAACAGTATGTTATTTAACCATTAGATGCAGGTGTGTGTAAGTGTAGCTCGAATATTTCTTATAAAAACATCTTAGTATATTTATAATACAGGTTTTGTTATAAAATAAATGAATAAAAAGAGTTTAGAGGGACGGAGAAGCAAAATAAAACATAATAACACAAAAGAAAACACTACCTTAAAAACGGGTAACTCTTTTTGATTTGAGCTCAAAGGCTTCCTTGGGAAGACTTCTGCCCAAAGTGATGCTTCAAGGACTAATAAAGGGATGTGGAGAGACAAACTGGGAAGGGGTTGTCCGATAAAAAGGCTTGAGAGGTGTGGTTAAGGTGGTAGAGTTGGGGGCCTTTTATAAGAGGAGAGGAGGGGCACTCTTGGAAGGTTACAAAATGTTACTTTATTTTCAAATGAGTTTCGGATTTTAAAGGTCCCACATTGATTTATTTCGAGGTTAAGGTGGTAAGGGTTTTAAATATACTCATCCAATAGGTCTTTTAATAGTGAATGTTATAGTTTTAACATTATCTTTTCATTTTATTTAAATCCTTTATTAATGAGGTAATCGCTGCATCTTCATGATGTCATAAATAATTTAATTTATTTAATGTCTAAAAAGTAAAAAAAATATATCATAATGGAGGAAATATTTCTAGATTTATAATAAATATTTATAGTCAAACATATGACTTGTATATCCCTATTTAAAAATTGTTTTACTAAAACAACACAAGTTTGTGACATTTTAATTTTAACTTTAAATAAAAAGTTATTTATGTCATTTTCCAACCAAAGTGCTCCATGGGGTCCCCAAGTTGAACCATGTATTTTCTTGGTCGGCCATGACTCATCCAATGAGGGTACGACATGTGTCTAGGTCATTTCATCTTATTAAAACATTATTTTTACCTTAAACTACACTAATTACCTCTAAACGTGATTAAAACATAAAAGTTACTATTCACCAAAATAATTATCATAATACCATTGAAGAAAATTTTAATTCTTAATGAAAACCATGTATGTCATATTTTTGAAATTCAAAAAACAGAGGTGGTAAAATTTCATTTAAACGAAAAATCAGTTTTTTAAGTACCACTTAGTGGTTTTACTATTCATCAAAAATTGAAGTTTTCCAGAAAAATACCAAAAATTCACCCTAAGCTATATTTGATATTCCGAATTCCAAAATTATGTCTATTTTAAAAAATTAAAAACATATAAGTTACATTAATTAATTTAATAATTAATTCCCGCTGTCAGAGAAAAAAGTGTGTTTTTATGAAATAATAAGTATCAAAAGATTGAGACTAGTTTAAGTCCAATTTCAAAGTGAAATTAATTCCAAAGACAAATATTGGATTAAATGGTAAAAATATATTCTAATTTCACTTTAAAACCTATTCAAAAGATAATCTAATCATATAAATAAATTAGATTAAAAAGTGGTTTTGAATTAAAATACAACATTTTTCTATATTCATTAAAAAATGAACTTTATCGGAAAAATACCACAAACTTACACAATGTAAAATTTGATGTCCCTATTATAAAGAAGAATTTTATTTTATCCAATAGAATATATAAGAGTGATCAAAACTATATTTATGGACGGTTCTCCATCAAAAGGTGATAAGTCAGCCTTTAGTGAATGTTAGAGTATATATACCTAAAATTGAATTCTTTTTGTATTTTAAGCCTTTATCTTTTATTGGATAAATGTAAAAATATTTAACAAACATATATAATCATATTTTAGTTATTTCGATTCATTCTCACCAATACAACGACTACGGGTTAACTACCATATAAAATAATATTATTTTTTTACTAGTGTGCAACGTAAGATTTCAAAAGAACTCTTTGTTGCGTATCGGGTACGCTATCGAACATAGCAACCCATTTAAAGTAACATTAATATTTAATTCATAAATATTTATAAAAATTTAAATGCTTCATTCTTTATTCACCTGGGATGTTACAGAAACACTAATCTTAATTTCTAAAATTAAACCAACAATACCCCAAAGTTAAAGAAATATCATTCAATGAACAATTGTCCTTAAAATCCTTCAATATAATATAAACTAATATTGAAACCCAAAACATAGAAGATTTTTGTTACGTAGTCTTCCATGATAAATTGTATCTCCAAATGACATCAACTACGCTTAAATTCAAATAATAAAAAGTAATTAACCAAATAACATATTCTCTATTATAAGTTAATCATTTCCATAAAGAACCCAAATCACTACAAATCCACAATAAAAAAATAGATAAAAATCCACAATTACTCCTCAAATGAAATCCCATACAATTCTATTTTCCTTGAGCATATAGTGTTCCCAACAAATCGAATAGCTTCCAATATAACATTTATCACTTATTCAGCAAAACATTTTATTATAACATGGGTGTTCATTGGATAAGACATAAGATCCCAAATCAACTTATTTTTGATCAATAAAGTCATTTAACAAAAAATAATTAGTCACAATAACCATGGACTTCACGTAGTCTAGTGGTAAGCGATAAATCCCAATCACACTCTGGTTGTGGGTTCGATTCCAATAGCTTTTTTCGACGCGACGAGTTGTCAAATGGTCTGCGTGTTGTCCTTTTTCGAAAACATTATATTATAATAGTACCAAAGAAGATAAATTCAGAAAAATTACCATAACATAATTTAACCACAAATGTTATCTCATACCTTGCATTTTCATCCCAAAATATAATAACTTGTAATTTCCTCAAACCCAATGATCATATTAAACCAAATTGTTATTTATAACTATATCCACAAGAGAAAATAAAATTCATAATTAAATATTTTTTTTTCAGATGACAACTAAAATGTTACAAATACAAGAGAAAATTATTCCCAATTAATCCCATGAACATTGAGAACTAATAATTTAAAAAAAAAATCCAACAATTTATTCCCACATAGCTTCTTCTTTTGACAATGAAAATATCATATAGAATAGGGCATTCACTCGGGTAATGGCCAGGTCCCCTACATTTACAAAAAATGACATTTAATGGATTATTGGGACCATTTTTATTTACTTCCATAGTACACTTCATTTTTCCTCAGAAATATTTAACTTTATGTCCTTCTTTCCCACACGTAAAGCATTTCATTGTTCTATTTAGACACTTTCCTGGGTGTCTCCTTCTACATAACTTTCATGATGGAAATTTAGTATTTTTTCTCCATGGACTCTACTATTGGAGCACTTATCATTCATCGCATTTCCCTTCTTTGTTGAGTCCGAGTGTTGGTTAATATACATGTTGTTGATCATATATTTGGTAAACTGATTTGGCATGAACAAGATATCTTTTACAACTATCTACAATCCATTTTGTTGCTCATTTCCACCACCGTTACAACATTGTAAATCAATCTCAATATTACTATGACTTCCTTGGAATCCATCCATTGACTAAAACCAGAAATCATTATGCGAGTAACAATAGTCATAAAATTATTTAGAGAATATCATGACAATATATTTTTAATTTTGATACACCATAGGTTTAGCCATGGTGATTTATTTTCTTCTTATAATAAAATCCTTTATATATGTTTCTATTGAAAATTTAAATTATCCTAATCATATCCCTCAGGAGTGTCGTAACCAAGAGTGCAACAAGGCTCGTTATCATGCACCAGTTCTCATTCGAGTCTATATCAGAGCGATGATATAGGGTTTTACCCTTAGGTATATTTGTTCTAGAGCCGCCTCTACCTTCTCTTATCCAAAAAAAGATGTATTTCATGAAAAACTCACAATATATACACAATAACTAAATTCTAGGAAGTTATTATATACTATTCTTCAATGTATATCTTAGTGTTATGTGCTCTAATCAGGGTTTATCAAAATCTAGTTTCCAAGGTCTGTACAAAACTTTCTCTGATACCGACTGTAACGCCCCAACCCCAAAATCCCAGAGTCATTGCATTATTATATATCATTAGCTTGAACATAAAAGATCAAGTCTCGAAAGACTGATTAGTTTAATAGCCATGGACGTACTAGATATATTTATGAGGTTTACATTACATCATAAAATGGAAAACTACAACAACATTATTTCCATTGACAAAAATGAGATCTAATAGACTATACCTGGAGGTCAGTTATAATATACTACATTGCATCTTGCGAAAAATAAAACATAGAATTTGGTGAGCTGAGATTCTCATTATTTATAACATTATAGTAGAAAAAATTCATAAATAAGTGTAAACATTTAAGGAAGTGTATAAGACTAGAGAAAAAGCCTTTTTAAACACGAACTTCAGCATAATATGGAAAATCTAAAATAAAATTATTCCATTTACTTATTCACATTTTTATTATACAAGTTGAATAATCACATGAAATATCAATAGCCACTTTCATAATGATGGAATGCATAATGACAGACTATCATAACCACTAGTCAAGGCCTTATACTAAGACTACAAATCAGATTTTGTCAAGGCCTTGTGCCAAGACAATAATTTGTCTCACAAGACCTACTGATGCATAGAGGAGCTGCAATGGGCTCCACCCATCACTTACTTTATACAATTCATTCCTCGTATGAATAGGTTTAAACATAACATAATCATTCTTATTAAATCTAGCAAACGAATTGTCAATACTTTATCGACAAACCATGAATGGTATAAAAATAGCACATCCACAGTCAAACATAACTCATTCGATTTAATATTGATGAGTTTATTGTATTATATTAACCTCAATTGAGAATAATGAAAGATAATGACAAAGATGAAAATAATCATCAATATTATTAGAGAGAAATATCCCCCTTTTTCATGAAATCAATTAAAAGTCACACAATTTGTCCAGAAGCCATTTGAAAATTGATTTTTGAATCAAAGTGTCCCATACCACATTGAAACATTTAAAAGAAATTTTAATTTTAAAACATTAATTTCCATATAAATAATTACTTAAATCCATTTTTAAAACATGGGTATTAATTAGATAGATTTAGAAAAATAAATCTTTAAAACATTTAAAATGATATTTTAGTTATTATTCCTAACCAAAATAGAGACACTTGAAAACAAATAATTGAGGTAATCAAAACCTTGCAATATCATGAGAATAAAGGGATTCATGATATAATCTGTCGAAGTACATTATATACACCATATAAAAGTTATTAGGTGGATAACAACAAAGAAGTCTTAATGTATTGTAAATTGAAATAAAATATCTTATAAAGACCATATCCATAGGATAAGGATAAATCAATGACATAATTATGTGTGACAAATATAAATACACTATATATGATTATATATTTAGTTTAAAACAATAATAGGACATTCAAACATATTCTAGTAAAAACAACACCAATGAATTTTATGTTTAACTCAATAAATAGAGATTGAGTTAAATTTACTCTTATGAAGTTCATATCGATGACTTAAAAATTTATCAACGGAGTGATTATATGTATCAAAAGTATATCCATGTAAAGGGGAGTTGAAATTATGATGTAATCAAATAAATAGTGATTCCACACATAATCTTGGAGTAAAATAATCAATGATGTATGCGTAAAGCCGAATGAGTGAAAATTGAAAATTCAAATTACCTTATTTATTTGGTAACATAAAAAACATAAAACCATGAAATAATTATCATACAATGATGATTTAAATATCCATAAATTAATGTATATTACACAATGAATACAATCATGGGCATTACACACACCACATGCAATTAATAAATGGTGAAAAATGGAAATCTCACAAGATTAAAAGTGAGATAAGAAACCCCTTACTTTTTACTTTTTCCATTGTCGAGTGTTGGATAACCTCCTTTATAATGGAGAAATAATTTTTATTGAATTATAAAAGAATCATATATATTAATATGATATCATATATGATCATTTAACATTTATTTGTTAATAATATCTTAGCATTATTGTCGTTTCGGGTGTTAACGGATTCGTTTTCCATTATATTATTTGTTATTTGAGCCATATTTGTTATGGATGGGATGTATCTTATTCATATACATAATTATATCATTTCTCTAATCATTATTTTTAATCATCAAATTATATTTATTCTTGAATGGATACGATGGGGATTGAATCTCATCGGGTTCATGGAGACGGTAATCCGTACGTACGCACGAGTGACAAAATCATTCATTTGATATTAAAATAATATATTAATTGGATGGAATATCATATATAAAGAATCATTATCATGATATATTTTATTATTTACATGAATTACACATCATTATCATACCCATCAAATTAATAATGTATTGAATAACAATTACACCATGACGTGGATACGGTAATCTGTATGTACGCACGTATGGTGACATATCATTCAAAGGATGGATAGAATAATGAATATGTATGTAACGTTTTTATAATAACATAATATTATATTGATGATACTGGATTTATTAGTTTAGAATGGAAATAACTAAGAAAGAATAAGTGGAAGAAGAAAAGAACATGAAAGAGGGTGGTGAAATTATATCCTCTTCTTTGGGTTCTTCCTTTTGATTTGATCAAAAGGGCTCCATAAGATGTCTTTATGAAAAAATTAGGGCCTCTAGGATGAAGTGAGGGAAGTTTAGAGGATATTTTGGGTAGGTTTTTGTGAAGAAAAAAGGCATTTAGTGATTGCATTAGAGAGAAGGGGGAATTCCCTTTTATAAGAGGGGTGAGAGGAACCTTAGGAAAAGCTAGAAATATTATTATATAATAAGATCATTATCGGTTTATAATGGATAAAAAATAGATTATTTAAAGGATAAAATGGGGATGTGATGAAAACCACTCAAACTATAGGTTTTAGACAAGTTTGGGTCATGATATTAACTTTATCTTTTAGATTGAACTCTTAGTTAAAAAGTATGACATTTATCATGTCTCGTTGTATTTTTATATTAAATGGTTAATAAACATACTATATACATCCAATAGTTACCCAACTGGTTCATTAATGATACACCTATCATTATATATGTCCTTTGTCCGACCCATAGATTTTTAGGAATAGAATATCAATTAATAAAACAATATTTTTTTAAAAGATCTCTTATGTCAATTTTGACACTGTTTTCTATTTTGTTTTTTATAAATATTTAAATGAATTATTACATCGAAAAAAATTCATGTAACCAACCTTAATATGACATATTAACCTATAAAATCATTGGAATTCATAAAATATATCAAATTAAATTTATTTGGATATTTATAATATCAATTATTTTAGTATTTGGTTATTTAGGTAATTATTGCATTATCATTGTGTCATAAAATAATTAAATTATTTAATTTAAATAAAATATAAATAAATTTAAATTATGTAGGAAATCATTTTATCTTTCTAATTAATACTTATAGTTGTGTTTATCTTATGAATAACTCTATATTAAAAATGTTTTAGTTGTTAAACTTTGATTTTAAATCTTTTAACTCTTCTTTGAATTAAATAATATTAAGTGCCCTAATCTAATCCAAGTGGACTAAAGAAGTTCATATTTTATTCCTAAGTTTTTTTGGTCTAATTATACTTATACAATAGAATTATGACATTATTTAGGGTAATAATAATATCATTTTTACCCTTAATTACCCTATTTACTTTTAACCGTGGTAAATAAAATTAAAAATATAATATTCACCAAAAATTATTTTTATCTTATTGAACCAAATTTTACTCCTTGGTATTAACCGTGTCTCTCAGATTTTCGTATTTCAATTCACTAATTTGGTATAATTATGATTTAAGTGAATTGGAAAATTCTCCTTGGAGGCGGGTAAAGGACGGTGAAAAGTTCAATACAATATTTTATATATCAAAAATTATTATAAACTGAATCCAATGAATTAAATTGAACATATATAGGTATTATATATCCTTTTTGACCTAAAATAAAATTAAATAAATCAAATAATTATTTAAATAAAAATTCTATTCGAAACAATTACTTAGTGTTTTTCACTATTCATCAAACATTAATTGTTTTCAGAAACATAACAAAAATTAAACCTAAGATAATTTTGATATAATGAATTAAAAATTTAAGTCTATTTTTTCAAATTTAAAACATTGATATTGATGTTATTAGTTCAAAATTAATTCCTGTTGTTAAAACCAATAAAAGTATTTTTATGAAATAATAACTTCCAAAAGATAGACATTTGTTTATTTTAAATTTCAAAGTGAAATTACTTCCAATGACAAACATTTGATTAAATGGTAAAAATATAATCCAATTATACATCCAATCCATTCATATGTATTTTTGAATACTACAAATTATTTTGATTAAAAAATTTGTTTTCAGATATTATATATTTAATTAACTATTCACCCAAATATGAATGTTATTAGAAAAACACCAAAAAATAATTGAAACTATATTATTATGTCCTGATCCCATAGAAAAATTTATTTTGTCAAATTGAATATATATAAAAGTTTCAAATTTTGGATTTTAAAAGGGTTCTCCATTAAAAGGCGGTAAAACTACATTTTTTTAAAAAAAATTCTTTTATCTGAATAAATGTATTTTTTCGTCGATTATTTCTAAGAAACTCATAACATGGATTCTAAAATTATAAGGGTTATATAAGGTTCAAATTTTTTTAATACAAATAATAACCACTTTTGAACGGCTAGTTAGGTATGTCGTGGTGCGCTTGAACTCGATGTTGCGTGTTGTGTAAGTTATTGAATTTCTTTGAAAAACTAACGTACTATGAAATCTTGATGTCTTACAATGTTCATAAGTCATCTGACATCCCTCAGGATCCAAAGGTTAGTGGTAGGGGTTGTCTGTGACAACATTCGAACACCATCATAAGATCAAATATTGATCACGTGGTTCACTATATTCGACCTGAGTGATATTATATGATGAGACTTGAATGGAATTTTAAGATACCTTAATGAAACGTCTTGTAAATAGCATAATACAAAATTAAAAGGTGGTAGGATCATGTGGTCAATAATATGATTCTTTTCATGTGAAGGAGTTTTCATCCCAGCCAAAACATGTGAAGACCATTCGAAATGAAAGCATGATCCTATGGAGGGCCTCCAACATGCTAGTATAATCCCATAGAAGACCTAGGAAAAGTCTCCCTTGATCGTGAATAAACCTCTATATAGGAATATTAATCTAACGAAGAGTCTTAGATAAGATTACTATATAGAACAATGTCTATTTGACAAGTCTATATGAAAATATATATGCTCTTTTCCATAATTTCGACCCATCAAAAGTGGATGATGGGATTATCTCATAGTCACTTTTTTTAATTTTTCACATTGATGAATTCATGTATTACCAGAGGTACAAATCATGTGAAGTGAATGATGCATCAATGTCTCAATATTATATCTATGATATATGTGTCATACAATATGGTTTCAAACCATAGTGGTGAGGTCTATAAAATCCCTATCAATAAAATAAGAAAGGGACATTTAGCTTAAACAGAATATTGTCTCACAGAGATAATGAGGAATAGACCTACAAGAGCATAGAAGAGAAAAAATAGTGGAGTGGAAAGTCACACAATTGAGAGAGACATACACTAGATAAAAATTAGGGAATTGTATATGTGATCATGAAGGATAAATATTAGATTCACATGATTACTCTATATATCACACATTGGACTTCTAGTGGGTAACCCGTTGTTTGAGAAGGAGTTTCTACATTCCGACTGGGTAAAACAAAACCTAAATAAGCCGATGCTTGATTAAACTTGAGGCACATATACAATAAAGACCAAAAGATATTGAAGACTTAAATGAAGACAAATAATCTAATATTCATTAACTTTTCATCACCTAGCTATATGATGAAACAATACCAGGACATTGAAACCATGACTTATGATGTCTTCTAGATAGGTCACTCAAGTCACACGAGAATTATTGGATATCTCAACCAAGTCTTTAAATGTCCTCCAGACATGTTTCCCAAGTCTTTTGATGTCCTCCTTACAGGTCAAAAAATAATTTTTATGTCCTTCAGATATTTCTCCCAAATCATGATATGCCCTTTAGAAATTCCACCCAAGTGATGAGACACCCTATGTATATATCATTCTTCTCGTTGGAAATCCTTTAGAAATTCCATCTAGATCATGTGACATCCATTGGATGGTTCTACTAGATAATTAAATTATCATTGGAAATGTTCTATAGGAAACCAGGACATGTTCCGAAATCTTTATACATTTCATATAAGCACCTCAAGCATGTTATGTATACATTCATGACACGTCAAGATGACACCTGAGGATATGAAACCTTGTCTAGTGGACAAATTCCTGAATACCCCCAAATGAACTATATGATCTATGATTTATTCCTAATAAGGATATGTAGGATACCTTTCTAAGTCTCGAGCTCAAATTGGAATCCACTTTGGTGTATGATCCTTCAGGTACGTTATACCCTAACCAGTGGGATACAAAATTCCCAATGGGTGCACCATTCTACCTCATCCATCAGTGGGATTGAGTAGTTATTTAAAATATGAAGACTCTGATTCCTACTATAAAAAAGAATACATTTGATTCCTTTCCATGGACCGATCTCCAAACCAAACCCCTCATAATGGACTCCCTAGTGCCTAAGTCCCTTATTTAGATGTGATGAGAGTAAAAACTTTTTATCCCTTATTTATCACATCAGACATAGATCACATGATCCTTAGGATATATGATGATCGGAATATTCTCGTTATAATATTCCCCAAGCTTTAGAAACCTTCGTGTGTAATATTAATTTAGTTTCATGATATGACTCCACCATATAAGGGAATCCACATTAAATTATATCCAAAATTCAGATCTAAACTGTGATGAATCTATTTACTATTATAAAAATGATACATTGGATTCCTTCCTATGGTTAGAGCTCTATACCCAGTGCCTATGTTCCTTCACATATGTCCTTTATGTATGATGTTAAACTTTACCAGTTAATTTTTTGTGTGTTTTGATTATTATTATAAAAATGATATTTAGGAAACAACAAAATGGTTCAATCCCATCGTCTAATTATCAACCACCACCCTAGATAGAATTAATAATTAGAGTTACTGGTTATATTTCTCCAGAATTTAAACTAATATTGATTGATGACCAACAACAAGAAATTGATAAAGATCCTACGAGGCATAGAGATGTTCCCATTAGTGTACCCCCACATTACACATAGAAGGATTAATCAAAGGATAATTTTGTTACGGTAACGAAATCTGTATTGGTATAAGGAATATATTTATGAATATATCATACATTTATTTGAGAGTCCCATTATTGGAAATAATTCACCAAAAAACTGGTCTAATGAGCCCAACCACCCATTATCTCATCCAACGTATGTTTCTAAGAATTGTTCAGCATGAAACCCAAAAGGACCTCCTTCCTTTGGAAAAAAATATGCACTCATCTATAGATGTGGGAGCCATTGAGAGTTCCTAGGGAATATGATAATGGTGAACCCAGTGTGAGATCATATAATGAAATAATAGAGGTATCATTATAAATATAGGGACCACATCCAGTGTTTTTATTAGAAACATGGACCCTAATAGGATTAAGTGCATATTTGTTGTTCTTTATTTGTGTTACACTATACCAAACCAAAACCCGCACTCCAAGATCCAATATTGAAACTCAATAATTTAAATTCCTTGATTTGATGTTGATAATTGTGGAATAAATTTTTCCATCAAAAACCATACTACATAAAAAGGGGAACATGGATAACTTAAATACCGAAAGAAATTTTAGGTATATAGTTTTAGAGAATTAGGACAATATACTATATGGACAACTCATTCAACATGGACTCATAAGTCCTCAAAAGTACATTTCTATAATTCATATGAGCTTTTCTAATTTCAGAATTGGTTTTTAACATCATCCATGTGATTTCCATTATATTGATAAATAGATAAACATCAAGCATTAGAACATGGGTATAACAAAACATTATAAATGGTGAGATCAAAATCTCAGTAAGAGTAAACATAAGGATTAAAAATTAAATTTCATCAATAAGAATAAAATTTCATAAGGGAATGATGAATTAATATAATTGTATGGGAGAATCATAAAAAATCATACACATCAATACCTGGTCCATTAAATATGAAAATATAGAAAAGTCCATAGTCATAAGAATCAATAATCATGAACCATGTGATATCAATCTCGATCTTTAGAAACCTTAGGAACATATATCATGCATAAAGAAACTTATAATGTTACCTTGGAAAATCATTATAATTTTCACACTTTTAAATGGAATAACCATGTAGTCGACTTCAATACAGGTCACTCTTACAAATTTAATAACCATATGATAAAATACCTTAACCAATTCATTAGTGCAATACCGTGGACCCAAAAATCATTGGACCATCTTGAAAACACCCATAATTTGGTTTATAACTAAACCACCCATTAATTTTAGAAGTACCATTATAAAATCATCACACACAATTATTCCATGTAATCATAATGTTTTTAATAACAATCACATAGAAACATGATTAACCCATGTAAATAAAATAGGATAAATAAAAATATCATTGGAAGAAACATAGCCCATCCATGGAATGAGTTAAGATGGTATCAATATAAAATATTCCTAGTGTAGCATAAGTAACATTAATGTTACTTGATGTTGATGAATGGAAAGACCATTATAGATCATTAAACCATTATGGGGTAAAACATCATTTTTATATTGACTTTTTTGAAAACACTTATCATAGAAAATCACATTGAAAAATAATTTCATTAAAAAGTAACATTTTAAACAAGAAAATGAATCTTTGATTAAATGAAGGTGGGTAAATCTATAAATTCCCTTTACGGTAGAAGAACATTCTTTTTGCATGGTAAAATGTTCGAAGATAAATTGTCTTGAAAGGGAAAATATGATTCTATTGAAGAACATGGTAAAATAAAAAATGGTAAACAATTATTTAATAAATAATTTTCAAATTGGTAAAAAAATAATGAATATTTTTAGAAAACATGTTTTTTATAAGAAACCATGTTCTATGAATAATGTTATAATTTTTTCAGATTTACATAAAAAAATATATAAAAAATTATATATACAAATGACTGAAAAAATTGTAAAAATAATTGAAAAATGACATTAATTAAAATAGAAGAGTAAAATTAAAGGTTTAATTGAATTATCATCAAATAATTTCATTAAATGGAAATTAAAGGTCTTAAAAAATATCATTGAGGAAAATAATGATGAATCATTCCAAATTGTCCGATACCACTTTGAAACATTTAATCAATTAAAACTATGAATGTAATGCTAATAATAAACCATATAAAATAATGATTATAATTAAATTCATGAAATAAAATTTTAAATTCAAATCTCATACAAATCATAAAATAATATAGGGTTATAACAAATCAAATGTCTCATGGAAGGAAATGTTTCGATTACCACTTTTGTAACTACGAACAACATAAAACCAATAAAATAATAATAATTGAATGAAAAATTTAAAAAACATGAATATTAGTCAATTCATGATAAAATATATAATAATGGGTAGAATATACAGCACAAAAAAGTAGTGAGTGGTGAATATGACTTTAATCTCAGAGATGTAAAAAAGTGAGATGAAAATCCATTAACCTGGGTATGATAATTCATACATATACACAGTATTATTGAATAATAAAATTATGTTAAATATTTATTCAGTTGATATCCTTTTTCCTTTATCTAATTAATATTTATTCACTTATTATCATGTATTATGAATCTACTTAAACAAACAAATTTACACCAGGTATTTTGACCAAATTCTGATTATGTGTCAAAAAAACATTGGATTGTAAACTATGGTCTAATGGGTCATTATATAACATCTAAAGAATAATAAAAATGACATAATTTTAATATTTATACATCAATTATAATTTTAAAACTTATCAAAGAATATGGTTATAATAAATGAACTAATGTTATAAACATGTAGACAGTAGTTCGTATGTATGGATGAGTAACAACCTCATTTTTCAATTATCTTTATAGAAAGATGGTAAGTAACAATAATATTTATGTAATGATAATTATATCCAAAATAACTTTTTATTTAATAATACATACTTATATATATATTTCATATTATGTAAAAATAATCGCATCGTGTCGAAGAGGCGGTAGTCCACATGTCCATGAACATCGTTATCACATTGATATTTGTGAATGGGTAATAAAAATTGATATTTTATATTTAGAAAATGTAATTATCTAATTAATGTCATATATATATATATATTATTTAACATATTTTTTTATTTAAACCATTCATTATACATTATATATATATAGCGTGAATGAATCGCATCGCTTTGCAGAGGTAGTAGTCCACACTTTCAAAAATGATGTCAGCCTATTTACACAAAATGGTAAGATTAAGTTGAGGTGTAATAAATGAATTAAAAAGAATAAATACATAATAAATGTAATATATAACATATATATCCATATTTTACATCATAAATTCAACCATTAATGGTGGTAATGGAAGAATGAATAATCATCATTTTGTAAGGCAGCTATTCACCAGACACATAAGCAGTTTGTTTGTTACCCATTTAATAGAATTGTGTGTAAGTGAATGTTGAACACTTATATTTAAATCAAATCAGTATAATTTGGATACTTATTTTGATATATAAATAAGTAATATGAATAGTTTTTCTGTTTTTGAATGGAAATAAAACTGAAGATCTTGAAGAAATATATAACCTTATTATTGGGTAACTCCATTAGGTTTGCAGAAAAGTGCTTCCTTGGATGGATTAATTACAATGTTTAGGATTCTAGGATTTGGTGATATATTTTTTGGATATATTTTGGAAGAACATGGTGGAGCCAAACTGGTTTGAGAGGTGAGTAAAACATTGATGAGTGGGGGAGTGGCACTCTTGTAAATACCGAAATGTATATATTAATGGGAGGTATCCTTTACCTAATGTGCGTCACCAATGAAAAAATAATTTTAAAAAGGGTAATAATGGTCAAAATAGCCTTTTACATCCAAATATAGATGAAT
Source organism: Viscum album (assembly GCA_963277665.1). Classification (NCBI taxonomy): domain Eukaryota; kingdom Viridiplantae; phylum Streptophyta; class Magnoliopsida; order Santalales; family Viscaceae; genus Viscum; species Viscum album. The sequence goes on from OY728155.1 coordinate 1,092,567,166, forward strand.
TTTAATAATTTGGTTCCTTAACATCTCAGTTTCACCAATTTTAGCATTTTGGATTTTTAAAAGATACTATTTTTTGAACCCATGTAATTTATCCATTAATAACATATTAAAGTTATATTTATTAGAAATTATGGATAAACTGAATTATAAATATTATTTATTATTTATAAAAATAAAAATCCAATGTGTGATGGAAATTAATATAAATACAAGCACATGGAATGTCCAAAACACCAATTTATCCTAGACAATGCAAAAGACATTATTACAAACTATAGGTCCATAGGTTAATTATAATAGATCAATTGGATAATTAATAGAACATATTTAATATTTATTAAAATATAAATATCAATTTAAGGATATAGGGTTTTTATTAATTTTAAATAATAATATATAATTTATTTAAATATCACAATAATGTCAATTTGGACATTATTTATTTAAATTTAATTAAAAAAATTGAAAAAAATAATGGAATTAAAATATTTTTACTTCACAGATTTTTAACACTATATATTCATTTATAAAATACATATGGAAAATAATTCAATCATTTTACTTCACTTTTAATATTTATTGTCTCTTTTATATTAGTTAATTAAAAACTAAAGGATCACTGCGTTGCTGTTTATTAGGAAATTAATATATCTAATCCATCCTTAAAAAATAGTGATAGATAATAATGATAAAAATAACTCATTCCTCATTCAAAAATATATATATAACGTAAAATATGTTTTTTTTCATATGAAAATGTTTTATAAACATTAAATATACGAAAGGTTATCTTTTTGAATTTTTCTTCACGTAACTTATCATATAGGAACATTCATGAAATATTATCCCATGAAAACAAAAAATTTGAACCAAGAGAGGATATAAATTATCTATTTGAATGAAAATGGATTTTGGATAAGTTTCTAGGTCATTTATTCCCTTATGATTTTGGTTTAGTCCCTTGTTAGACATATTTTCACCTCAATCACCGTAATTAATTTTAATAAGATTCAGTAATAATTTTTGTCAAAAAGTAAATATGATCTTATTAGACCATAAATATTATACTATTTAATGTTTTGTATTTAAATTTTTTCTCAATTCAAATCAAATAATTGGTAAGATTAATTGTAACACTAATCCCCTCGATTTTGTGAGAAAATGAGTTTTTGAAATAAAAACATTCAAATGATCAATAAGCATTCATATAAAATTTAAATATAATAATAGTTATAATGACCTAAATTGGATTAATATAAGTATAATTTAAATATTATTACTTTAATAACTAATTCAAAATATAATTTATCACTAATAATTATTAAAAAATATTTTTTAACAAAAATGAAATATTTTTCAATATTCATAAAAAAATGAAACATTTCAGAAAAATAAAAAAAAAATCAGACTATGATAATTTTGATATTCAGAAATAAAAACTAATGTTTATTTTAAAACATGTATTTCTCATGGGTTTCTATGACTAGAATCTTGTGCCATTAGGAAAGGGTTATTATCATATGCTTCTTATATCCGATAATGATTTTGATTGGGTTTGGATGTTTGGAAACCTTCAGCTTAAACTAGGAGTTCGTCAAATCTCTGAATGTGACATATCCTTCACTCCAAATTCAACAAATAAAACCCATGGCTCAGATCTAGGTTCTTCTCCATGGGATCAATTGGTTTTTCTAGAATCCAAAAATCATAAACAACATCACCTCATGCATAAGTACACCAGTCAAAATCATTAAACAAACACATAATGCTGTGATTTGATTTTATGATTTGGTGATGATAGAAGTTGAAATTTCTTCTAAAATACCTGAGGTAATTGTTTTCAATGATAATGGCTACAAAATTTATATTTGAGAAGAATTTTAATGTATGGAACTATATTGAGAACTCTACAAAATCGTCAGATATTTTTTTTGTGAAATGCAGAGTTCTTAAGATCCATGTTTCTCAACCGAAGGATGATGGGTGCAATTAAATTATATGGCACATGAATGATAATTCTACTACTACTAAAAATAATGAACCATCTTGAAAGAGATATGAAATATTGGATATGAATGAATACTTTATAGGAGAATGTTTGGGTATCAACTGGGATGAACATGTTGAAGAATAAGAAAATGAAAATAATGATCTTATAGTCATGTAATAAATTGATAAGATGGTATCTGATACTTTTATAGAGCATTGGTCTATTTTGGACCCAATTCGGATTTCCCTGCTTGAGGCTAGACAACACCAGGTGACATCTAATAAGAATAATGCTCCAATATTTGAGGACAACGAGGTCACAGACTCGATGAAGAAACTATTAGAATTTGGAACATTGTTGATCCATGAGATGAATCCAAATGGAAATACCCATAAAGAGAACTCACAACCACTATAATTGGATGATAATTTTCTCATGGGTTACTCAATAGTTGTTATATAGATAGTGGCGCCACATGCAGGCCAATCTTGAACTGTTATCATTGCTGAAACTGGATAGCCCCAATTGAATCCTACTTCATACTTGGGGATTAAAGGTATGAATCCTTCAGTACATTTAGTTTCAAATTTTGATACCTCCATCACAATGTACAAAATAGTTAACACTGGCATTGAACTAATTCCCCTGTATAATATCTTTTGTATTCAAAGTGAAATACCCATTGATTCTGTAGTATCCACACATCCCCATGTGTTTCCCACTATTACTCATGTATTGGATGCACCCAACAACACAAAGTATGGTCCTATCACAATCCCCATTGATATTAATCCAACCATTATTACTAATTCTGTTCCTAATGTAGGTGCTACTAACATTAATATGGTCTCTTCTATGAGTAAACAGGACAAGAAGTCTTCTCCTCCCACCTCTCAAAATATTAGGAGATCAAATAGGAATAAGGGTTATTGTGGATTTAAAAAGAAAAAAGGGGGATCTTGCTCCAAATCCAGGTTTTAATGGATCTTCTATTTTGGAACTATCAGGGCATAGAGAACTCTGACACGGTCTCTAGTCCTAAAAGTCATATTTTGACGCATAAACCTAAAATATTTTCTATTACCGAACCAAAAATCATATTTTCTAGAAATTTTATGCATATTTGTGCTTACGGTTATATCTTTCTAGGTTCTTTCAAGAATGTTATTGCTATTGATTCCCTCTGGATATTTTTACCATTATACATTACAAAATGTTAACATTTACAAATTCTCTGATTAAATGTATATGTTTTATTTTTCAATTAATAAGTTAGATTAATTTTTTACAATTCTATATTCCAAGAATAGATATCAAGACCTAAGACCTTTATATAATGATCATTTGGAAATATCTTACACCATTCATGACCCATGGTTTGTGATAAAATTTTTTAATGATATTCTTTCTCCCTGTGAGAAAATTGGTCCTTCATAAACTCATATCTCTGCAAGAGAATTTAGAATATATGATGAGGACTGTAACCTTATAGAAATTAATCTCACAGGTTCTAAATTTACATGGTATAGAAGACACTACTACAGAGTTGTTGCGAGATAACATGATAGGGCGTTTACAAATTACCCACCTCTAGAAAATTGGGATAGTATCACTACCATGACATTAACTAAACAAAACATAGACCATCACCCCATACTAGTTATCATATTTTCCAAATGAAATAAGATCACTATTCCGTTCATATTAAAAAAATATTTGTCTACTGACATTGAATGTTCATCTCTCATAAAAAAATTTCTTCATCTATGAATCAACACTCAATTTCTTTTTTCATGTCCCGCTAATGTAAAACATCTAAAATAGTGTCTCAGAGATTGGGTTAGGATGAAATAAAAAAATCACAAAGGCATATCCAACCTTGAGAATGTCTTTAATCAAATTCCAATTTTTAACGCTCACTCTGATTTCCCTTTCGATCCCCAAAATGAAATCAACATCTCTGTAAAACATAATTATCTCAAAGTTCGTAAGGACAAAATTCATAAACAAGTTTTCAAAACTAATTCAATTTCAGATGGTGCTAGAAACGCTATGTCCAAAAATTCTTTTTGAAGAATTATAAATATCTCATGACCTCTCTTTATCCTCAGAGAAAACTACATTTTCCTAGATTATGAGGTGGCCATTGCTAATCTTGTGGTCTCCTAATTCCACAATATTTTTAATTGTAAAAATATTAACAATGACCTCATCCCCGAGAATTTTCATTTTATGCTTCATGATGATGACAATGAAATTCTTTTGAACATCCCTCTTGATCATGAAATCAAAGAAACTATCTTTATTATCAACCCTGATAGTTCCCCAGGCCCTGGTGGTATCAAAAAAGGTTTCCTTCAACAATATTGGGAGAACATCCACATTGATGTTTATAAACATGTCAAGCCTTTATTTTCAAATGGTTTTCTCCCTCATGGTATTAATGCTGAATTTCATCCCCTAATCCCTAAAGTGGCTAATGCCTCTGAAAGTCATCTTTTCTGGCCTATCGCTCTCAAAAACACTATTTATAAAATTATTATTAACATACTGCTAATAGACTTTATCCCATATGAAATAAAATAATATTTTGGAATCAATTTCGTTTTATCATTGGTAGATCCATACAGGACTACATTTTTATTCCCTTGGAATGCACCAATTTCTTAAATAATGATTCCAGAGGAGGAAACATTGCAATTAAACATGACATCAAGAAATCCTTTGACACCATTTATTGGAGCTTCATTTTCAATCTTTCACAGATATTGGGATTCAACGATACTTTTTTAAATAGGATTAACTCTTTATTTAATTGAACTTCTATTTACATCATTGTTAATGGATCCCTAAAATGCTACATTAAATGAACAAGAGGTGTTAGAATAGGTGAACATATATCTACAATGCTTTTTTCTATTATGGAAGATTATCTTAGTAGGCTACTCAGTCACCTGTTTGAAAAAAACAAACTCAAACACATAGAGGCGACAATAAACTAGAAGTTTTCTACACATCTTTTATATTTAGATAACATTATTCAATTTTTAAAAAATTAAAAAGAAATATTCAACATTTAAAAAATTCTTTGGCTCATTTTGAATAGATTTCTAGTCAAACTATTTTCTTGAAAAAATATTTTGTGTTCTTCAGAAAAACATTCTCTCTCAGTTAGAAAACATGAATTATAAATAGACTAGGAATTAAAGAAGGATCCTTCCCATTAACCTATCTGGGATTTACCATATTATGGTGAAGACCGAAATCCATGTAGTTTAATGCCACTTTGGACTAGGTTATCAATCAACTATCCTCTTAGAATGGTAAATACATCTCCATGGCTAGCAGGATTTCATTAGTGAAATCTATGGTTGTCTCTAAATTTATATACTCGATAATGGAATATAAATGGTCGACAAGTCTTATTAAAAAAATTAATGTTTACATAAAAAATAATCTATGGAATAGAAGTTTTCTTAAAAGGAAGCATGTTACCATAGCATGGTCTAACTATTGAAAGCCTCTGGAGTATGGTGGACTTAGCATTAAAAAGATCAAACTCTTTAATGAATCTTTACAAGCCAAACTCGCTTATTGAATTTTTAATAGTAACTCGGATTCCAATTATTTTCTCAAAGAAATATTCCTCATGAAACTCATGTAGGGTAATTTGAGCTATGTGAACTCTTCCATATGGCCATCCATTAGGAAAAACTTTTCCAACATTATGAATAACTCTATATGGTTGGTTATCTCATACTCCTCCATAAAATTATGTATGGACAACTGGACTGGCGTTCCCCTTTTATCCATGCTCTCTAACAATTCCCATCTGTAAAACATTAATTTTACTATAAATTATGTGATTCAATATAAAATTTTCCATCCCCCTAATAACATCATGCATGTTGTTGATAATTTTCCTTTCTATAATACTGTGGATTTTCTGATTTATGAACCTTCCCAAAATAGGGTTCATGATTCAAAATGATTTTACAATCATAATTTCAATAATTCAGATTCTAGTTTTTCATGGTTGAAAACATTTGATAAAACTCAGATTAAACCCTCAGGACTCAATCTTATTTGGCACATTTCTCAAAATCATATTCCTACCGAGGTTTTTATTTAATAATTCGGTATCCAACTCTGCTCTAAGATTCATTTATGTCACCAACATGTTGAGGATTCTAACCACCTTTTTTGTCATGTCCTACGACTATAGATCTATGGAATAATATTGTTGAAATGTTTTATTGCAGATGGATTTTTCTGAACTCTTCTTCCTTTCAATAAAAATTTTGTGAAGAGCTTGAAACATTGAAAAAAATCAATAACCTCTTCTTAGTTGTCGTTGCTGAGATCCTGCACGTGATCAGTTTTAATAGAAAAGAAATTTTTCACAACAACTGCTCATTAAATATTAATGCAGGTTAGATGTGGATTCTCATTGTAATTAAAGATGCTGTGTCGATTCAGAAATCCCACTGCAAAAACACTATTGGAGAATCTGTGATCTCGTGTCAACTTAGTATTGTGTGCATCTACAGTCCACTGAGGCACACCTTTGAGGTGTTCTGGAAATCCCCGATCTAAAGATGGATCGAAATTAATGTTTACGGAGCTTCTAAAGGTAACCTTGGACCTGTGGGATGTTGTGCGGTCTTCAATGAATTCCTCGACCCCTATTAAGGATACTTCTTCGGAAGCTATGTTTTCACCACAACTTTAGAAGAAGAAATGATGGTTGTGATCCTTACGGTCAACATTGTCAAAGAAAAGTGCTAGAAAAATCTTTGGATTGAATGTGAATCAGCCAATATAATCCATGCCATTTGAAATGGTATGACATAGCTTTCTTTGACTCTTACTACTCACTAGATAAGATGCCCTGCTATGCTTCTGGAGACCAGAAGCATTGCCACTCATGCTTTCCATGAAGTGAACATGTTTGCTGATGATCACACCAATAAGAGAATCAACCAAGGTATCACTTGGTTGGATGATCTGCCATATGACATTCTCAATTTTTTTATAATATATTGTAATAAAATACCCTCCTTTAGACTTATTTAAATTTTTTTATTGAATAAATTATGTCATGGTCTTTGATTGAGGCACAACATTTTAAAAAATTAAAAAATGATAAAATTTGTACTCCATGTATCACAATCTATTAAATAATTTAATTTAATTTTAAATAATATATTTCATAAAATCTCAGTATGTTACTTTATACCACCCCTTAAAGTGAATTTAGACTTATAAATTCATATTGGTTATCTGGAGATTAAAAGATATATAAACTATGTAATAAAACACATAGTGTACAATGGGTTAATAATTCATCACCTTAAAAGGGGAATGTTGAAAGACAAATGTTCACAAGAAGTTACTCATTAATAGGATTTCACCAATGGAGAATATAAGTGGGAATTGAGGTAAGGAGTAAATAATTTTAGAGGGTTATTGAGGTCATCAATAAAAAACAATTGAATAAATAATGGAATGATGATGTCCTAAATAATATTTGTGATGATTAAAAAGAACATCAGTTTATCAGAATTAAATGTACTAGGATAATTGTTTTTTCTTCAAGATCATTCTATAAGAGTTAATGTATTTTAATTACCTTATTTTCTAAGAGTAAATATACTTAATTTATTAGTATAATTTCATCCATTAATCAATTTCCATAAAAATATTATCTTGTTCTCTAAATATTGTGTATTAAAGAAGATGTTTTACTTCATGAATTAATAAAATACACTTTTTAAGACCACATAACCATAAAATGGATAGTCAAGCTAATCTACTTGTCATTAGACATTAACCAAAACCAAAATTGTTAGCACAAGGTCAGGTAATTATGAAAATGAATAAACCATTAAATGATACACTAACCATCAAAATTCAATACAAATACCCAATGTTCAAACTAAATTATTAGATAAATAAATATCCATAACTTTCTTGAAACATTTCTTCACTATGTTTGAAACAAATATATTTTTTGTATCTGAACATATATTTTATGAAGATATGTAAATCATTATTCCTCAAATGAAACACCATATATTTTCCAAATAAACATTATATCTTCTTGGAAAAAGGTTATACAAACATGAACATCGTATTGGCCATTGGTAGTGTAAAAAAACTTTATCATTTTTTTCTCATGTGTGTAAGCCCCACCTCTTAGCTAAATGGGAGATGTTTTCATCGAGCATACTATTTTTCCCTTTTTTCGAACAACATGATAACTAAATCATCCATAAAATACCTAATTTTTTCACAGAGGATAAAATACATCATCTTAATAAAAATTATCCATTTTTTAAATATCCCATCACTTAAAACCTCAATTGGGATGTATAATAATTTGTACTTGTGTTTATAATTTTTCTTATAGACCTATGAAAATATCCATAACTATTATGATAACCTCACAAGAATATATCTTAATCTCAAAAGTTATCTTAACCGACAAATGATATGAACTAAAAAATCCTAGAACCCACACTCCTGAATCCTTTTTTGAAATCCATGACATTACATTACCAACATTTATGTAGATAATTGTGACTGATAGATTTCCGTTATAAATTTATTAAATCAAAATGTGGTCATATATCAAATCTATAAATGAGGATCTTTTAGTTTTAGAGTTTTAGATAATTATATGAATCTCATACATAAAAAAACCATTCAACATGGAATCATAAGTCATTGAATGTACATTTCTCCCATTTCACCTAGAATTTCATATTTCTAATTTTTTCACCAATATCATCCTTGTGATATCATTTATTGACATAAATTGCAAAATAATATTATTTAATACCTAGGGTAAATTTAACAAAAGAAAGAGTGAGCTCAAAAAATTAATAAGGTTAAGCATAATAATTGACAATTAAATGTCATCAATAAGAATAAGTGTGCATAATTGAATGATGAATTAATAAAATTGTATGAGTGAATCACAAAAATCTCATTCACATAAATACATGGACCATCAAATATGAGATCTTGTAAATGGAAAGAGTAACCTCAACAAATAATCATGATCCATGTGATATAAATCTAGATCATAAGAAATATTTTAATCATATAGGAAGTATAGATAAACACATAAAGGTACCCCATGAGATCATTATTCTTTTTACACTTATAACTAAAATATCCATTCAGTTAAAATTTATACTTCTCTTCTAATATATAGAATAACCAAACATTTGACATCCATTCCCAATGCATTGGAGGGTAATCATGGACCGACTCTTGGCCTATCAAAAAACATTTTGTCATTTTGTTTATAACATAACCACTCATTAATTTTCCAATTACCATATAGAAAATCACATATAATTAACCCATGAAAAAATGTGATTAATAAAAATCTCTTAGAAACATGATTAACCCATATACAAGAAATGGGTCAAAAAAAATCTATTTGAGACAAATATAATCCATCCATTAAATGAATGAGGACGGTATAAATACAATACATCCAGAGAGTAGGATTAGTAACAAAAAGGGGTGTTGAGGTTGATGAATGGAAAAAAATTAAAATATAATTAAACCATTCTGGATGAATATATATTGTTTATATTAAAAATATTTTGAAAATAATTTACTATGAAATTTACTTTTTATAAAAATTATTTAAAAAGTAACCGTTTAAACCTAAAAAGGAATCATTAAGGAAATTATTGATGGTAAATCATTACATGATATATGAGGTAAAACCAACATTCCTTTTCCATGGTAAAAAATTAGTAATTTCATTGTTTGGAATGTGAAAAAAAATTCCTTTGCAAACATTTGTAAAAGAAAAAAATGTCAAAATGCCTTTAAAAATAATTTTTATTGTATAAAAATTGACAAAACCAATTTAAAAACATGGTTTATAAAATAAAACAAATTCATTGACCAACGAACTATTAAATCAACTCATTCTTAACAACATTATGTAAAATATTTTGACTAAAAATGTATAAAAAATGATACTAATACCAATAATAGGTTATGAATAAAAATATTATAGAAAACTGAATGAGTTTATTGAATTATTGTCATATAAGATCCTTGAATGAGAATTAAATATCTTTGAAATTATTCTTGAGGTATATAATCATGTAACATTCATAATTGTCCCATACAACTTAGAAACATTTGAAACATTGAACCCATGAATGGAATGATAATTAATAAAACATGGTATATGATGATATTAATGATATTAATTATATAACATTTCAATATATCAGTTCATAAACCTCCTAAAATATGATAGGTGTATAAAAAATCAAACGTCTCAAGATAGAAAATAGCGATAAAAGTACTTTATTACTTCGGTTACCTCAAAACCATAAAAACAATAAAATAAATATCAATAAATTAAAAATATAATGAAAATATAGATAAACTAGTTCATGTTATATTTTATAAAAAATATCTATTGATACACCACAAAAAATAGATAAGTAGTTGTTATAAAATTTATCTCATAGATGTAAAAAGATAGATGATAATCCATGAACTCAAGTCAAATTTGTCACACTAGTTCTCTATATTCCTAAATAAAAAAATATTTCAATTATCTAATATATTAATGACCTATTTATTTTTTATCATTAATTTTAATTAACTTATTACCATTTTGTATACAACTACATATATAATTTTGTTTATGGCAGCTGTTTTGATGAAATTCATTTTATGTGTCCAAAATAACATTGGAAGGCTGTATATGGTAAACGGGGTCATTATATAAAATATTCAAAATAATAATCATGAAATAATAATATATTTAAAAATAAATTAAACTTTTAAAAGTAATCATTAAATATGGATATGAAAAATGAACCACCGTTACAAGATATTAGGCCATATATACGCAAGAGTAACATCACGATTTTCAATGATCGTTATGGAAAGTATGTAAGTAAAAATAATCATTAAAAATGATCATTATATCATAATTTAATATTTTTTTAATTATTTATAGATATATATGTAATTCTTGTGATGGAAAATGAATCACATTGTGAAGGGGATGTTGTAGTCCACATGTCCATGAACAACGTTATTCCTTTTTAAGTGTGTGGAAGGGTAATAATAAAAATGATATATTATATTTAAATAATTGTAATTTTTTAACTAATATAATAAATAATATTTTATGTCAAATATTTTTAATGAAACCAATCATTTATACATTCCATGTATAGAGGGAATTAATCACATCGCTTTTAGTAAGTGGTAGTCCACACATCCAAAAACAATGTTATCATATTTACATAAAATAGAAAGTATAATGGTATGTTTTATAAAATAATTATATAAGAATAAAATAATGATAATTATCTTATATAACATATATAAATAGAGTTCCCATAATAATTAACTACCAATATTTTTCGTAAATAAAAAAATGAACAATCATCATTTTGATAGGAGGTAGTTCACCGTAGGCAAAAAATTGTATGTTCGTCAACCATAAGAATAAAGTGTGTGAAATTATAAGTAGAAAATTATAATAAAAATATATAAATATATTTATGATACAATTTATTATATAATAATTTAATAATAAATGTTGAGGTTGTGGAGAATGGAAATAATTGTGAAGGGCTTGAGGAAAGATTTTCCTCTTCTCTGGGTAACTCATTTTGGTTTACATAAAAGGGATCCACTTAATTGATTAAAAAACAATTAGAGGATTCTAGGGTGAGGGTAGTGATGTTTAGAATCCATTTTGGAATATCTTGGTTGAGTAAAATTATCTTGACATGTGTGAGTAAGTGGGAGGGGAGGAGGCCTTTTTATATCGGATGAGTGACGCTTTGGTAAATACCAAAAGGTATACAAAAATGGGAGGAATAATTTAACTAAGGTGCATATTTTTCTCCAAATAATTGTTTAAAATTTAAAAATGGTAGATAAAAACCCCCCAAATTGAAAGATATGTGATTTTTTATAATTTGGTATCATAACTTCTACGTTTTACAATTTTTACATTTTGGTTTTTATTAAAGAAATAAGTTTTATAACCTATGTATTTGAAACAATATAAATAAAATATATCTATATTTATTAGAAAATAAATTAAAATAGTTTTATAAATATTATTTTAAATTTAAAAAATAAAAATCCATTTTGTTTTGGAGATTAATTTTTAAGGAAGCACATGCAATGAGGAAAAACACTACTTTAACCCAGACTGAGCAAACAATATTTTTTTATAACAATGTTTTGATAGGATAATCATAAAAGATAAATTGGTCCATTATCATAAAAAATTAAATTCAAATTAACACTTAAAAATAACTAGTAATTATAAATAAGTTTAATTAATTTTAAATCATTTAATAAAATTAAATCTATTAAAAATAAAATTTTTGTCAATTTTTACGTTATATATTTTTTAATTTTAGATTAAAAATATCAAAACAGTATTGGAAGTAAAATATATTAGGTTCAAATATGTGTGAAATTTTATAATAATCTACACAAATAATTAATATTAATAATTCAATCAATTTACATGACTTTTAATATATTTAGTATCATTTTTTTATTATTAACTAAAAAATCACCGCATTGGAATTTATTAAGATATTAATGTAAAAAATGCATCACTAAAAAATTATTGAATAATAATTATCATAAAAATAATACAATTACATTTTAAAATTAATTATATAACCTAAAATATTTTCTTTTATCAATATATATATTTTTTAAAAACATTAAAGGTAATTAAGGTACCCTTTTTCCCTTTATCCGTACTAAACTTTTCATATAGGGAAAAATAATGAACTATTATCCCAAAAAACCATAAAATTCTAAAAAATATAGTATATGGTCGATCTATCAGTATCCAATGGATATTGGACAATTATATAGGCCATTTTAGTTCATAAGATTAGGGTTTAGTCCCCAGTTAAGCATAATTTTCCCTTAATCACCGTATTTACTTTTAATCACATTCACTAATATTTTGGACCAAAAATTATGTTGATATTATTAGAAAAAGAATTTATACAGATTATAACCTTGTTTGATCATTTTTAAAAATTCCAATCATAGACGTTGGAAAATTTAGTTTAACACTAATCTCATAGACGTGGAGAGAAAGAAGGGGTTTAAAGTAAAAATGTTCAAAATTACAATATGTATTTATATTAAATTTCAAAATAATAATGATTCCAATGAACTTAAATGGATTTATATATGTATAAGTTATCCATTAGGACTTTAAGAACCAATTTAAAATATAATTTACAATAAATAATTAATTAATGTAAATGGTAGACTTTTACTAAAATGCAATTTTTTCAGTATTCATCATAAAATGAAACTTCTCAGAAATATACCAAAAATTTAACCTAATTTAATTTTTACATTAAAATATAAAAAAATTGTTTATTTTTAAAAATAATTTTTATAAAATATTAAAAATTATGTTTTAAAATAGGTAACTGATTAAAATCATTTAAAATTGCCTTATTAAATAACAAAATTACTAATAAATTTTTTTAGTAACACATGACCATCTATGTAACACAAGTTACCAATGAGAGTACATTTTTTGAAAATAAATATAATCTATGAATACCACATCATATGAAGGGCTAATAAAACATAATCTCAAAAGGGAATGTGGAAAACATAAATTTTACCAAATGTTATGCATTACTTGGATTCCCCCAAGGGAAAACATATGATGGTAATAGAGAAAAGGAATAAATAATTAGAGATTGTAATTTTGTTCATCAATAAAAAACTAATGAATTATCAATGGAAAGGAAATGTCCTAAAAACATATATATGTTACGATTTAAAATACAATTAGTTCATCAGAATTTAATGTACCCAGAATTTTTTTCATCATTATCCCTTTACTATAGTTGATGATTTCTCTTACCATATATTCCAAGATTAAATATTCTCACTTGATGAGTATAATTTCATAATTCAATAATTTTCTAACAAAAAATAATATTTTTTATCCAAATTATGCGTATTAGAGATTATGTATTAATTCTTGATGTACTAAAACAATATTTTAATGACCATATATCCATAAAAGGGATATTAAAGTTATTCTACCAATATTTCGACATTATCCAAATCCAAAATTATTACCACATTGTATTATAATTCCCAGAATTTAGTAAACACAAAAATGATACACTAACCATTAAAAGTAAATAAAAGTAACCAATGTTGAAATTAAATTATTCCATAAATAAAAAGCCTTAGGATTCCTCAAATATATCATGACTATGGTTGAAACATAAATATTATAAGGATTTGATCCTATATTTTTTCAAGATAATTAAACCATTATTCATTGGGTAAAATACTATATATTTTCCTAAAAACCATTATCTTTCCCTAAAAAAGGTTATACTAATCATACATCTTGTACGTCTGTGGTAGTGCAAAGAAACCTTATTGTTATATGTTTATGTGTTCAAGCCCCACATCCTTGATAGTTGTGATGAGTTATCACTATGAATATGGGTTGTACAATTTTTATTTGAGCATGAAATCTAAATCCTCCATAAAACCCTTAATTTTTAACCTAGGAGATAAATTACCTCATCCCCAAAAAACATCTCCAAAATTATCTATATGATCTCATCACATAAAATCTCAATGTGGTGCCTAATATATTGACCTTTTTTATACTTAGTATTATATACCTATGATGAAATACATTATTCTTAATAAAAACACACATGAAAACCTCATAATCTCCAAAGGTATCTAATCATACATATAATTGCAACTATAACTTCCAAGAAACTGCACACTTGGATCATGTGATGAAATCCATAACGTTACCTTCCTAGCATTGATATTGATAATTATGACCCCAATTTTTCTGCTAAAACCTTACAACACTGAAGAATAACATTTATCACTTATATAATAGGGTAACTTTTACATTTAGAGTATTATAGAATTATTACACGACCATACATAAAAAAATCATTCAACTAGAAGTCATAAGTAATCCAAAGTGCATTTCTCCCATTTAACCCAGCTTTTATTATTTCACAATAGTCATCGACATAATCCTTGTAAGATATTTTATATAAATATATCATTCAACGTCAACATTTATATCCAGGGTAAAATAAAACACAAGATAGGGTGATCTCAACTACTAAGTAAGGTTAAACATAAGCATTATCAATTAAATTTCGTCAATAAGCATAAGAGTAAATAAAATAATTATTATATAATTGAAGATTATAAGAGGATCATAAAAATCACATACCAATAAATTCTTCGACCATCAAATATGAAATCATGGAAAAAGAAATATTCATCGAAATCAATAATCATGATCCATGTGATATCAATCTCGATCATTGGGATCATTATAAACATATTGCAAGATTAAATAAACACATAATGGTAAAATGGTACATCATTATACTTTTAAAACATTTAAATGGAATTACCATGCGGCCAAATTCCATAAATTTTATTCATACAAATATAATATCCATATGACCGACTTCCAAACACAATAGACTAGAGGGATATCATGGACTCACCTATCACTGGTTTATCACGGAACCACCCATCATTTGGATTATAATATAACCACCCATCATTTGGTTTATAACATTACCACACATTAATTTTCCAACACTATTGGAAAATAATCACACATATTCATCCCATGGTAACAAAATCGGTTGAATCACAATCTCTTCGATATATGATTAACCCATTGAAAAGAAATCAGTAAAATAACAATCTCTTTGAAATAAACATAATCCATCCATGGAATTAATAAGGGTGGTACAAATATGAAATATCACATTTGGAGGATAAGTAACAAAAAGGTTTTTTGATGTTTATTAATGGAAATACCATTAAAATGTCATTAAACCATTCTTGAGGAAAATTTCATTGATATATTGGAAGTCATTTTGACAAACGTTTTCTTTGAAAATCAATTTTTATAGAAATATCATTAAAAATTATACATTGAAAAAGAATTTAATGAATAAAAGAAATTATGTTGGGAACATCTGTACATGTAATATTAGTTAAACAGAAAATTAATTTACATGGTCAAAAGGGTAGAAATATCCTTTTTCAAAAAACCATAATATGAATAAATTTTTAAAATTGTTAAAATAAAAAATGATAAAAAAATATATTAAGGAATCATTTTTGAATGGATGTAATAACTATTAGAAAACCTTTTTAGAAATATGAGTTTTTAAAATAATACACGTTCTATAACAAAAGAGAGAATGAAGTCGAGTTTTCCAAAAAATATTTTGTAAAATAATTTTATTACTAAAGGGTATGAAAATGGTACTAATACTTGAAAAGTCACTTGAATAACCATAGGAGGGGAAAATTTTATGTTCTATTAAATTATGTTCATATAATTTCCTTTAATGGAAATGATAAATCATAAATTTTTTCTTGAGGAAAATAATCCCGAAACTTTGCAAAGCCTCCCATAACACATTAAAACATATGAACCATTAACCCCATGAATGAAAAGGTAATATATAAAAAACATAAAATAAAAATAATTTTAATTTTAATTAATTATATAACATTTAAAATTATATGTATGTACACTGTGTCAAAAATATTGTTGTATATCAAATCAAATGTATCGAAGATGGAAAATTCTGACAAAAGACTATTATCGTTTTGGTAACATTGAATCCATAAATCCTAATAAAGAAAAATAATTAAAAGAAAAATTTATATTACATTAATTCAAATTAATTACTGATATAATATATTAAATAATGGTAGTAGATAAACCACAAAAAATAATTAACTGGTGAATATGACATTTTTCATAGAGATGTAGATAGAGAGATCAAAATCCCTTACCTCCTGTATGATTAGTCATGCTTGTTATGTATATTCCGGAATATAAAACTTATGTTAATTATTTAAATTTTGCATAATATTTTTTAGGATTATCATTACTTCTATTTCACATATTACTTTGTTTTATTAATCTACTTAAACAATTATGTTTATGTAAGGTGTTTTTCAAAAAATCATTTTCTGTGTCAAAAACAACATTTTTTGTCAAATATGGAAATTGTTCCATTATATAACATATAAATAATAATAATCATTAAATAAATATAATATTTAACATAAATTAATATTTTATAACCTATTATCAATTATGGTTTTGAAAATGAACAAACATTGCAATTAGGAAGATTGTAGGTCGTATATGTTAATGAGTAACGTCCTCATTTTTCAATGATCATTACAAAAAATATGCATGTAATAAAAATATTTCTATAATGATAATTATATCATAAATATCATTTTATTTAATTATATGTACATATATAAATAGAATCATGTTGATGTAAAAGGAATGACATCGTGTCGAGAATGACATTATAACTTTTTAATTGTGTGAAAGGGTTATGAAGAAAATAGTAAATTATGTTTCCAGAAATTTAATTATTTAATGAATAAATATATATATATTTCAAATATTTTTAATTAAAACCATAATATATACATTCCATGTATAGCATGAATGAATCACATCACCTTGAGGAGGCGGTAGTCCACACTTCCACAAACTATGTTATCATATTTCAGTAAACTGTAAACTATAATGGTATGTGTTATAAAGGAATAAATGATTACTAAAAAAATATAAAATAATATACATATATATATATATATATAATTTTTTCATCATAATACCCATCCATTAAAGGTGGTAAAGTATAAATGAAAAATAATCATTCCGTGAGGCGACAGATCACTGTACACATAAAGAGTTTGTTCGTTACCCATATTACAGAAGTGTGTGTAATTTTTGGATGAAAAAAATCCATAAAAAACTATTTATATTCAGGATAATGGTGTTTTTATATAATCATGGAATAATAATAGTTCAGGTTGTGGATAATGTAAATAAAAATGATGTGCTCGAGGAATGATGTTACCTCTTCTATGGGTAACTACTTTTTTTTGCACCAAATGGATTTCCTGGATGGATTACTACTCAAGGTGAGGTGTGTAGGTTTATGGGATATATGTTTTGGTGATATTTTGGTAGATATTGGTCAATCTAAGGTGTGTTTTGAGGTTTGATAATTTGGGAAAATATGAGGCCTTTTTATAGTGGAGGAGGAGTTTCTCTCTTATAATGACAATAATGGACTCAGTAATGGGATGTATCATTTACATAATGGGCCTCCAAAATGAATAAATAATTGTTTAAAGATAAATCATGGTCCAAAAAAACCTCCACCACACAAAGTTAAGTTTATTTTTGTGATTTGGTTCATTCACTTCTTTGTTTCCCCGATTTTATCATTTTTTTATTAAAGAAGGTAGTTTTCTAAACTATATAATTTGACTATTAAGACTAAATTAAAGTGAAATTTTTTATGAAATAGAGACAAAGTGAATTATAAATATTGTTTTTCAATTAAAAAATATAAATCCCATGTGTGTTGAAAATGAATGGTAACACAAGAGCATGTAACACGGAAAAATACTAATTTAACCCTGATAATGCCAACATTATTTTTACGAACAATGTGTCAATAGGTTAATTATAAAATATAAAATTTTCTATTAATATAACATATTTAATATTTATTGAAATTAAAATTTATCTTGTATGAATATTGGAATGTCATGAATTTTAAATCATTTAATAAAATATAATTTATTATAAAATCTCATTAATGTCAATTTGAACATTATTTTTTTATTTTAAATTTAAAAATATTGAAACAATATTGTAATTTAAATATATTTTGTTCAAAATTATGTAATATTATATATTAATTTAGAAATCATAAGGACAATAATTCAATCTATTTAGTTAAATTTTATTATTTATATTATCATTTTATTATTTAATTATTAACTAAACTATAATCGGGTTTCTGTTTGTTAAGTAATTAATTTAACCAATTCATCTAAAAAATGATACATCATTTTGATAAAAAAACTCAATTAATAATAAATATTATATATATATAAAATAATATATTTGTTTACATATATCAGTGATTTATAAATTTTAAATGTAAGTATTTTTCCATTTTTTGGTTTTTCCATACATAACATATCATATAGGGAAAAATCATGAAATATAATAAAAATAAGCAATAAAATTAGATCCAAGATAGGATATGGTATAACTATTAGAAGATAATGTATTATAGAAATGTATCTAGGTCATTCTTCCTTAAGATTTTGGTTTAGTCTCTTTTTGTGCATAATTTTACCTTAATCAATGTAAATAATTTTAATAACTTTCACTAACATTTTTTTAACAAAAATTAAGTATAATTTTTTAGAAAAAAATATTACACTGATCAATACCATTAATTTACCTATTTCAAAATTTAAATCACAAAATCGGTAAAATTATGTTTAATCCCAATCCCATAGAAGTGGCGAGATAGCGGGTTTTCAATTTAAAATATTCAAAAGTTCATTTAGTCTTTAAAACCAATTTTGATATGATAATGATTCCAATGAACTAAATTTTATTAATATATTTTTAATTGATATATATTTTTACCTTATTAACTAATTTAAAATAAAATTTATCTTTAATAATTATTTAAATGAAAAGGTAGTTTTTACCTATAACACAAAATTTTCACTATTCATAAAAATAAAAAAATTACCACAAAAATAAAAAAAACATAACCATTAGATGATTTTGAAATTAAAATTTCAAAAATGATGTTTATTTTTAAGAATATAAATTAATAAAATTTCAAAATTTAGTTTTAAAACACTTGTGCCATTAAAAGGCAGTAAATATTCCATATTAAATAATAATAATAATATAATATTGTTCAGTAATACTTGTCCTTCTGTATACAAAAAGTTCTCAACATAACTCAATGTAATGTGAACGGAAAGATGAACTATGTATTTTGTGTAACAAAATCAATTAGAAAATTTAAATAAATTTAAAATAATATATTTTATAAAATCTTGTGATGTTACATCCTACCACTGTTAAAATGAACTTCACCCTTGAAATTAATATTTTTTATCAAAAAATTATAATTTTTAAAATTAATTTATTAAATCCCATATAATACAAAGGGACAAAAAATCACCATTAAAATGGGATTGTATAAAAAATAATGGTCACCAGAAGTTATGTATTATGAGGATTTCGTCAAGGGAGAACACAATTGGGAATTGAGGAAAAGAATAAATAATTATATATCGTAATTGAGGTCATAAATTCGAAAAAAGTAAATAATTTATGGAATTTTAGATGCAAAAATACAAATATCTTTGATGATTGAAAATATCATCCCTTCATCGATATTTAATTCACCAAAAAAAATTCCCTTCAATATCCCTCTCTTAGAATTAATGAATTTTCTACAAATATAATTCAATAAAAAATATACTTACTCGATTAGATGAACATCACGATTAAATGAATATCTACCAATATATGATATTTTTTATCTAATTAATGATTATTCCAGATGGTGTTTCAGTTATTGAAGTACTAAACTCAACATTTAAGTACCACATATCCATTAACGGGATAGTCATTCTATTTCACCTATCCGTATAAATTAAAGAAAACCAAATTTTTTTTCACATTGTAAAATAATTCCCTAAAATGAGTAAACCTTGAAATCATACACTTACCATCAAATGTTAATACTAATACGAAAAGTTAATACTAAATTATTAAATAAATAACTATCATTAAGATTGTTCTATCATTCCATGACTATGTTTGAAAGAAAAATATTTAAATTATTTGATCATATATTATTACAAGATAATTAAAACATTATCGCTTATATAGAATACAATATATATTTTCATAATAAAATTAATCATTAAATGAAAAAATGTTATACTAACCCAATCACCATGTAGGCCATTGGTAGTCCTCACAACCCTTATCATCATTTGGTCATGTTTTTCAAGCCCCACTTCCAAGATCGATGGATGATTTTTCACAGAGAATATGGGTTGTACTTTTTTATTATGACGTGAAAAAAAATCCTCCATAAAAACACATAATTTTTTTTATAGGGGATAAAAAATTCCCAATCCAAAAATAAATTTTCCAATAATATCTTTAAGATCTCGTCAATTAAAACATAAATTTGGTGTCTAATACATTAATCATGTGATTATCCTTAATCTTATAGAACTTAGATGATATACATAAAAAATAATATAAAATCACATGAAAAGCTCATAATATCCAAATTGATGTAAACAAACATTTTATTTCTACTATAATACCTCAAAACCTACACTCCCAGATACTGTGATGTAATCCATAACTTTAGATTATTGGATTTAGTGACAGTAACTGTTACCCACATATTTTCCACCAAAACTATACAACATCAAAATGAGAACATGAATCTATTACAAACAAGAGAAAAATTTAGGATTAGAGTCATTGAGATTTAGAGTAAACTCCTACATCAATTACTCATTCAAATTATAAATATAGCTCATCAAAAGTACATTTATCCCATTTTTCCAAGATTTTCTTATTTTACAACAGGTCCTCAAAATCATCCTTGTGACATAATTTATATAAATAAATAATTCAAAATAATTATTTAAAACATGGGGAAAATAAAATAATAAAGGGTGATCCCAAACACTTATGAAGGCTAAACATAGGAATTAATAATTAAATTTCATCAATATACATAAGAGTGAATAAGTTAATAATGACTTAATACAAGTGAATGAGAGAATAAAAAAACATCTACACAAAAATACATGGAAGATAAAATATGAAATCATGAAAAATTGAAATATTCATTATGAACAATAACCATCTACCATTTGATATAAATTCCACCATTAAAAACATAAAAACCATATAGATACTTAAATAATCACACAAATGTACGTTGGGCCACCATTATACTTTTTACACTTATAAATGGAATATATGTGTAGTAAACATCCATACATGTCACTCTTACAAATTGAATATCCATATTGCAAAATTTCACACCAGATACATTGGAGGTATATCATGGACACAACTGTTGTCAGTATATAATAGTTTCACCCATCATTTGGATTATAACATAACCACCCATCAATTTTCTGAGTACCATTGTAAAATCACCACACATAAATAACCAATAGAAAAAATGGGTTTACTAATATTCTCATTGAAACATTGTTAACCCATGTAAATGAAATAGGTTAAATAAAAATATATTATAAACAATCATACTACATCAATGGAGTGAATCAAGAATGTATTAATGAAAAAAATCACTCGAGGAAGATAAGAAACAAAAAGGGTTTTTTATTTCGATGAATTTAAATACCATTAAAATATAATCAAACCATTAAAGGGGGAAATATGATTTTTTTTATTTAAATACATTTTGAAAACAATTTTCCATTAAAATAAATTTTGAATAAAATTTATTTAAAAGTTAACTTTTTAAACAAGAAAATGAAGCTTCAACGAAATGATGGTGGGTAAACTCATACTTGTGGTAAGAGTTAAAAATAAAATTCCTTTTTTGGGTAAATATGTTATAATATTACTTTATTAGAAAGAGAATAGAATATTCCTATGATTTTTTTGAAATCCATTTTAGAAAACATTGGGTTTTAAATAAAATAGCTTCTCTAACTAATGAGAGAATGTAGTCTCATTTTTTAAAAAACATTTTCTAAAAGGTTTTGAGTTCAAATGAGTGCGAATATAGTACAAAAAATTTAATAATGTAGTGAATAACCAAATTATGAGAAATTTGAATGTTTTATTGATGTTTGTTCATATAATTTCTAGGAATGAAAATTTAACATCACATAAATTATTCTTGAGTAATATAATCATGAAACATTCCAAAGCATCTCATGCCACTTTGAAATATTTAAACCATTAGCCCCATAAATGGAATGTTAATAAATGAAACATATAATATAATGAGAATAATTAAATTCATTATATAACATGTAAAATGATAAATACATACACCTCATAAAATAAGATAGTTGTATAACATATAAATTTTCTAAAAGAAGGAAAATTGTGACAATTGTCCATTACCACATTGGTAACATCAAAATCATAAAACCCATGAAATAATATTCATTTAATGAAAACTATAAATAACATGAAGATAAATTAAATAATGATATAATATTTAATCAATGTAATTAGATACACATCAAAAAATAATTAAGTTGAGAATTTGACATTTATCTCATAGACGTAAAATAATGTGACAAAAATCCCTTACCTCAAGTCTGATTTGTCTCACTTTTTCACTATATTCTAGATTAATTAAATTCGATTAATTATATACTTTATTGAGAAATTTTTTCATGTTTATAATTAATTTAATTTCACTTACTACTATGTCTTATAAAACAACTTAAACAATTATGTCTAAGTCGGGTGTGTTGACCAAATTACGTTTCTTTTGTCAAAAAAACATTGGTAGTTGTTTTTGGTCAAATGTTTCATTATAGGAAATCTATAGAATAATAATAATGAAATAATTTTAAAATTTATAAATACATTATACTTATTAATCCAATCATGAAATATGGATATTTAAAATGATCCATCATTATAATCATGGAGATGGTAGGTTGTATATACAGGTGAGTATCATCCCCATTATTCAATGATCATTATGGAAGGAAGGTAAGTGAGAATA
This sequence comes from Viscum album, assembly GCA_963277665.1. Lineage (NCBI taxonomy): Eukaryota > Viridiplantae > Streptophyta > Magnoliopsida > Santalales > Viscaceae > Viscum > Viscum album. The sequence continues at coordinate 1,092,590,872 of OY728155.1, forward strand.
ATAATTACATAAATATAATTATATCATAAATAAAACATTATTTAATCATATATACTTATAAATATTATTCTTTATATCTTAAAGGAATCACATCGTGTTGAGGAGGTGATAGTTCACACGTCTACGAACAGCATCATCACTTTTTATGTTTGTGAAAGGGGAATAATGAAAATGATATATTATATTTACATAATGTTAACTATATCATGAATATAATATTTATTTTTTTCATTTCACATATATTTAATTAAATCAAACCTTTATACATACCATGTATAGAATGAAATAATCACATCTCCTTGAGGAGGCAGTAGTATGCACTTCCAGAAATGTTGTTATAATATTTACACAAAATGGAATGTTTAAGCGTATGTGTTATAAAATAACCAAATAATATTAAATAAATATTAAATATTAAATATTAAATATTAAATAATGTTTCCATAATATATCTGAACCATGAATGGTAGTAAAGGAAAAACAAACAATCATCGTCTCATGAGGCGACAGTTCGCTATACAACGAAATAGTAAGTCCATTTCCCTTTAGAAGAAACTTTTTTGCAAGGGTTGGCATAAAAATAATAATAACAACATATTATTATATATATGATAATCATTTTATTATATTATAATTATATAATAATATTTTAGGTTTAGGAGAATGGAAATATAATTGATGACCTTGAAGAGAGATGTTGCATATTATTTGGGTAAATCCTATTGGCTTCTACCAAAGGGCCACATTAGATGGATTACATAAAATGGATAAGCTGATAAGTTTCATGTATTTATGTTTAGAATCTATTTTGGTAGATCTTGTTTGAGGCAAACTGTCTTGATATGTGTGTGGAAGTAGGTGGAGAGGAGGTCTTTTATTGTGGGGGTGGAGTGTCACTCTTACAAATACCAAAATGTATACATTAATTGGTGGTCTAAATTACATAATACTCATAAAAATGAACAAATCATGTTGTAAAAAAAACGTTTAATGGTAATCATGTTAGAAAATATCAACCCTATAAAAATAGGTTCATTTTTATAATTTGGTTCATGAACTTCTATGATTCCACAATTTTAATATTTCGGTATTTTTTTGATGAAACTAGTTTTATAACCTATGTAATTTAACCATTGAGTCTGAATTAATGTGATATTTTTTAGAATATATATAATAAATTAATTATAAATATGATTTTGATTTTTTAAAATAAAATTCTCATGTTGGTTGTAAATTAATTTTATAACAAATGCATGAAACACACAGAAACACTTCTTTAACATAGACTATGTTACAATGTTTTTACAAACTATGTGTCAATAGGCTAATTATAAAATTTTAATTGATCCATTACTAGAAAATATTTAGTATATATTAAAACATAAAAATCACTTGAAAAAATATATAATTTTAATTAATTTTATAACATTTTATAAAATATATTTTATTACAGAATCACATTATTATCAATTTTGACATTATTTATTTAATTTAATTTTTTAAATACCAAAATATATTTTAATTTTAATATATTAAGATAAAATATACAAAACATTATATATCCATCTACAAAATTAATCATGGAAAATAATTCAATCAATTTACTTTACATTTAATATTTATACAATCCTTTATTTTACATAATTATTAACTAAAAAATCACTACATTTGTGTTTATTAATAAATTAATGTTCCAAATTAGTCTATAAAAAATAATGATAAATAATTGTGATAAAAAACTAATTTAATTTTTTCAAATTATATATATAACCAAAAATAAATTTATTTGTTAATATTTAAATGTTTTATAAATGTTACATGTAAGGAAGGTTCTCTTTTTTTCTTTTTTCCTTAACATATCATATTGGAAATTTTAATGAAATAATATCACAATAAAACATACAACTATAATAAATAGATTATAGGGACTAAAGATCGGTATAAAATGTATTTTGAAAAAATGTATATGTTATTTTGGCCCTAAAAATTATGGTTTATTCCCATGTTATGCATGAATTTAGTTTAATAATTATAATTAATTTTAATCACATTTAGTAAAATTTTCGGTCAAGAATTAGGTTAATATTATTAGATCAAAATTATTATACCTACTAAAATATTGTAGGTCCATCTTTAAAAATTCATATCATAGATGTTGAAGAATTATGTTTATTTCTAATCCCACAGACATTGTGGGAAAACATGTTTTTAAAGTAAAAACCATCAAATGCTTAATAATAATTTGTATCCAATTTCAAAATAAGAATGATTAGTATGAGTTTTATAGGATTCATATATGTATAATTGATCCATTTTTACTTGGAGAATCATTTTAAAATATAATTTAATATTAAATATAATTTAAAAGAATATTCAGTATTTACCTAAAATGAAGTATTTATCACTATTCATTAAAAAAATACATAAAAATACAAAAAATAACCCTAAGATAATTTATAAAATAATAATTCAAAAATTATTTTTATTTTGAAAAATAGAATTTTTAAAAGTTTAAAATATTTTTTTTAAAATAGATAATCTTTTAAAAGTCCGTTAAACTATAATATTAAATAGTATTATTAATAGTATATTATAGTTCTATAAGACACGTCCATCCATTTAAAAATTATTATCAATGATACATTATGTTTCTTAAATATGAAGATATAATATGTATTTTTTTAACACACTCTATTAAATAATTTATATTAATTAGAAAGAATAAATTTCATAAAACGCCGGGTTGTTACAAACTCCTTACTAATCAATCATGGAAGGATTAAGTAACTAGATGGATAGAGTTGAGTTTATCAACTCAATATTTAATAAAGGATTTCTATTCTCAACTATATTTGAGTCGTATAATATTTTGTTTGGATGATTCCCTGCCTAAAAAGCTGTGTAATGGGACAAATTCAAAAGCATCCTTTTTTTTTGAAGTTATGGATTTTATTGTAGTAATAGATATAATGAGTATAAAAGGTGTCATAATTTTACAAGTATGTGATTTTGTAAAACTGTATTAATAACACATGATACAAATTTGAAAAAAATTCTTTTTATTAGAAAAATATCATCATCTTCATCCAATTTATATTCGAGATAAATCATATAAGAAAGATAATCATAATGTAACAAACTCCAATGAAATGTAACTAATGAAAAGGTATGGTATAATAGAAATTATTTATGTCATATAAATTCCTATTTGAGTAATAATGTGTTGGATTTGTTCAATAAGTGAGTCTATATAGTTATTATACACATATATTTATTCAATTTTAGGTTCAAAGTCATTATATAAAAAAATGAAATAATTATTTTGAGTTTAATATACTGAAAATGATTAGGTATTTCAATGATACTCAATATGTTTGATTTTCCTTATAATAATGTTATAACAAAGGTTTCTATGGATATAATTATTTCTAAAGATTTCATTATGTTTTCATTCATGATTTTTTTTGTAATATAATTGATTTTAATAAATGATTAGTGGTTATTATCTAGTAATGAGCTCGAATGGCCCAAATGCCTTTATTTTTATTTTATTATAGATAATACACACGTTTAAGTGTTGAAGGGGAACGCGAAAATTACCTGTAATCCCCAAGCACAAGTCCTGACATGACCTGCAATACATGACCAGAAGGGAAAGAGGCCTACCACGCCCATTACATGACCCGTAGGCCCATCACTCTATGATTACCGCTCCTTAGCTTCTCCATAATTAGTCACCTTTAGCTCCCCACCATGCATTTCTGATTGGCTAGAATTTCCCTGTTAAAGGATGCACGATGCCTGGTCCCGATGGCAGTTGTCAGACCCTATCATTCATCCAATCTGGTTAGCTCTGCTTTTGGTGACTACTATTATTGCTCTGATCCTTTTCTAGGGCATGTTCTGTGTTAACTGGGCTACTTCATGGTCTTTTGTGGCCTGAAGGCCTTGCGAACCGATGGCCTTTGATGACCTGAAATCCCTTGAGAACCTTTGGCCCAAACCAGTGGCCCGAAAGACCAAATAGTTTGTATAGTTCCAGCTGCTACAGTACTGAACATTACCTACTACGGTAATGGTTGTAATTTTTTTTGAAATGGAAGATTATTTTCATTAAAAACAAAAAATGGTAATTTTTTTGAATTGGTACAAAAAAATATTTGTTTTTTATATTTTAAATGTTCTGACATAAATAAGTAATTTGGTTTCTCTATAACTCAAATTTAATAATGTAATTTCAATATTTATTTTCATACTCGAAATTATATTTTTCTTATAAATGGAAATAGATATAATCTTGGAGGAATCTCATTGGGCTTTATGATCATTCTCTATATGTAACACATTAGTGTAATTACATATTGGTTACCTTAATTTTTTTATAGTGGTGGGAAATGGTATTTTTTATTTGTATTGGACCATTTTATTGACTATGGAGAAGCTGAGGTAGTTATATTTAATGTTGTCTGTGTGTTATATAAAGTAATCGGTGTATTTTATTTCATTTATGTACATGTATTTTGTATTAGCCTTGAATAATTTTTATTATTTTCTCATTATAATATTTTATTTTATTTTATTGAGTGCTAGTTTTTTTAGTTGATTCATGTTTTATCTCATTTATTCTTTATCATCATAGAGGTTAAATAATTCTTATTGTTTGAATTAATACCATAGGAACTTGTTTCTTCCTATGATGACATGGAATATGGATTAGGATTTTTAAATGTTAGTTAGGGTGTTATGGTTAACAAATTTAATGGTTAGGTTACTAAGGGAGTTAGACCAACTAGGTTATGATATTATTCTCTCTATAACATTATATGATAAATAATATCTCAACATTGATTGGTCATCTATGATTTATTATATAGTGAGAGTAGTATAAAAATGGTTATGTTGTTATTTAAATCAATCTGGTTGGATATTGTAGATATGTAATGATATCTCCATATTTTTAGAAAAAATGCCTTTAATTGATTGTGAGGATTTAGTGGTTACTACCATTTTTTGAAACAAAATGTATTTTATTATTATTACAATTCATCAATATATTAATTTTCTTGAACTAGAATAAAGGTGGGGGTGACTTAAGAGGTGTGAATTCATGTTTTGTGATGACTAGGTTAGGGAATGAGGTTAATTATTTATTTTAGAGAGATGTAATAAATTCTCATGTTAGTGATCTACACACCTTGCATCAACCAGTGCCCATGTTTTTTCTTCTATGCTCATCTATTGACATTAGTAGTAGAAAACAATCATCCTATAATCATTACCCTACCAATAACTTACCGTGAATCCATCCGAATACATCATATTTCCATCACCACAAGATATAAACTTAGTTTCATCCCACCGCAGTATCCATAAGTAGTATACTTCCTCATTACCTAGGACAACTCACCTGTGATAACTACATGATCACCGTACCCTCTTTCTTATCATCATTGTTTAATAGTATATAATACTTTACATGATACCACATAATCTATTAATGGTCTTTGGAATGAACCTTGATAAATTATGGTATTAATATGGTAGGTAAGATTTGAACCCTAACTCGTATGATGACAAATAATTTTTTTGCGAACGGGTATCATTTTTTATAAATAAATAGTCAATTATATACATGATTCCATGTTTATAATGATAGTGACATTTTTAAGACTATCAAGTGTTATTAAAATGACATTTTTTTAATTTTTATTATATCCATTAAAATTTAAAGTGACTCAGTCAATGATACCTTAAGAAATCTTAAATGGAACCCACAATCATGAACATAATTATATTGACTTTTATCGATCAAGGAAGTGTATAATACAAATATTATATATTGTTATTAATATTAATGTGTAATTATGAAGCTTTCATAAATATCATGATTTTTGGAAATGATTTTTGTGAATTTTGAGATTTACTGTATGATTTAGAATGAGTATTTAAGATTTGATACTTGTATCCTTCTTGTAATATTTATATTGATACCTCATTATGATGATGTGGTATCATATTCAAAATAATTACAAGAACATTTTATGGTATGGAATTAGAGCATCTTGTTTAGATGGTGTTTTTTTAATAAAATTATTAATGATGAACACTAGCCCAGGAGTTGTTGAATAAGGAGATAGTAGTAGTTATGATACTTATATCTACCTCTAATTAAAAATCAGTGTACAATAGTGAGTATGGATATTGGTACTATTATTAGTGGGGTTTATCTAATGTTTAACTTAATAAAAATTAATGGATAATCAAATTGTGAGTAATTAATGATTTGATCTATCATTGAACTACTACTTTAATTGCAAAGGATTAACCAAGGTATTTTTTCTATGATATTTTTATTGTTTTTATGATGTAAAAAAATCATAACAATGTTGTGAATTGATCATGCTATAGCTAATGACATATCATACTGACAATGAATACACGAAATGATAAAAAAATGGACTAGATAGCATGTGATATTACTATGTAACAATATCAATATGAGTATCAATATTTGAAATAGCTAAAAATGTTTGTATGATGACATTGAAATAATTTCATTATTGATGTTTATAGTGTATTGATACTAGTTACTATATAGATTTAACAAAGAAAAATTATGTTAGTGGATGGATTATAGGGATGAAGTTTTTTAGATTTATTTCATATTAAATATTGATTTTATTTTATTGATGATACTACTATTCTCTAGCCCCATCATTTAACGGTTGTTCATGGGGGAGTTACCGAACACCCATTCAGCATAATGTTAACTAGATTAATAATATGTATGACCCATAAAGTCCATAGGTTGTTAACAATTATATAGGCTGATGTTTGAGACTATTTTCCATGTAATTGTGGTGAAAATATGATATTGGTGTTGTTGTAGGACATTAAATGTTCAGGAACCTAGTATGAACTGATGATTGTTACTTTTTAGGACCCTTGATATATTTTAATAAGGATAGTTATATAATATATAACTTTTTATTGATGTATTTATTGTTATGGTGATCTTTAGAAATGTATATCATGGTGAGCCAGAATTATCTACAATAACTTGATGGTTTTTGGAGTGAAATATACTCATGTTTAACAGTTTGTGTAGCTTTTTAAATGAGATAATTTCATATTCAGTTTTTTGACGTAAATTTCACTAAGATGTTTTTTATCACATTGTATCTACTATTTATTCAAACATTGATACATGAATTTTTATGAATTAACACTATTGACTTGGTTATTCTACTTTTAAGCTTAAAAAATTATTTGGTTGATATACATAAACATACATTTACATATTGGGCTACTGGATTCTGTTTTTGAATGTTTTAGGTACTATTCACTCAACGATCAAGGTTTAAATTAAGAGAAAAGTGATTCAGAGTTGATTGTTATAATAGTTAGGTATGATAGATGTCTTGTTTTCTTCTAAATATTGGAAGTTAATGATTTTTACCCAGTTATTTTTTATTAAATTTTTTATTTTTCATGTCATTCATGAATTGTATATTTTTTTATAATTTTCGTTATTTAAGTATTATAAATTATTCATGGATTAGTGATATTATTAAATTTTGAGGTATTTTATTTTATTTTATTATTGTGTAATAACTTCCATTTGATTACTGAAAATCCTTGACACTATTTCACCATTCATGGACTATTTAATGCATGTATAGGGTGACACTCTCATTCTAATCACATATCAGGGAGGGGTCTTGATGGTTATGAAATATGTTGTTTCACCAAGATGATATGATTCATAATATGTAAATTAAATAGAAATAATAAAATTTTGTGAAAATTTATAAATTGAATAGCCCAAAAGCCTATCATTTATCATCCCTAATAATTATGAGGAAAAAATAAATATATAATATATAATTATTTCATTACAATATTATGAGAATAAAAAATTGCTCCCAACGTTACTGCATAAGAATATAACCAACATCTATCTTAAAAAGTTATAAATCCACAAAAAAAATAAAATCACATGTATTTTATATGAACCATAAAATCATGAATTGATAGAGGAGGCCAAGAGATCAATTTTTATGTAAATTCATTATATCTTTGAAAATATTTTTTAAAGTATTACAGGTATACCTTATGCTGAAATCTACTCTTCCAAGTGATAAATTTCAAACTATGATCAATACGTAATTTCATAGTATTCAATTTATTTTCCAACATATCTCCCAATGGAATTTTTTTTGTAACATATTAATATTTTTATATAAGTTGTTTATTTAATTAAAATGTGATTGTAATATTACTTAATACAACTCGACAATATTCACCATTTAAATTTTTAAATGATGGAAATTTTCAGATTTATAAATAAAAATTTTCATTATAGTAAACTATTTTAAATCGTCATAACTTTTTTCCCACACTTTTTGAAAAAATTGAAATCATTCAAAAATGTGTATCATTATTAAAATAAAGAATATTTCCATTTAATATGTGTGGAATTTTATATATCACAAGTTAATCGGATTTTATCATATATGTGCCTAGTGTTCCTCAGAATACTTCACATCTAAACTACCCATTTTCTTGTTATTATTGATATCATGTTTTCAACAATAACATTGGTTAGATCTTCATATGATTAATATTTTGAATCATATCGTACTTTTCCTCTAACATTCATGCAATATAAAAAGTAATGTTCTATATTTTTTAGGATAAAAAAACATCATCATTCAATAGATCAATTTATTATAATTTATTTTCCTGCATAAAATAATTTCATATTTAATATTTACTTATTGTATTTGAATATTATTATCAATTTATTTCAATTATCTTCTATATTATATTTCAGGAGCTAATTAATTTATTCAACTACTTATGTAATATTATTTTCTGAACAAACCATAACAGATATTGGACATCCCACTCATAAAATTAATTGAATATAAAAATAATAATATTCAAAATTGTAATCATATATTTAGCTAAGAAATTAGTAATTATCCAAATAATCCACAAACATCAACAAAATAATTCTAAATTAAATATACTTAAATAAAATATATTACAGTATTAGATATTTCTATTTTTTTAACATAGGAAAAAAAATATTTCACAAGTATTATATAGTTAGAATTAAATCATTATGATTCCTCCTTACATATATATAGTATTCAGGGTAATAATAATCATAATGAATTATTAATTATAAAATATTTATGAAATATTATTATCAATATGTAAGACTAATTAATATTGTTTTTATTTTTTGAGGGCTTCTCATTTCATTAGGGATTTAATATATAATTGTGAAATAAGAGATTTTTAATTTAAATATTTCTTTCAAAATCCATATTGATCAATTATTTTTAAAACTGAGATTTTTTGATGATATAATGGGATGGAATGTTACATTCTAAGGAAATATCGTTATGTTTTATATTTCTAAATTTACAACTTTTATAATGGTGGGATTTCATTTTGGAATGGGTCTCATGAATATTTTTTTCTGCTAAAATTCTACACCATGAATTTTAAGATATTAATTCCAAATCCATAGGGTTCCACACCAATGTAGCATGTGTTTTAAACAAGATTCATTTTTTCTTCATATTTAATGAATGTGGGCTCAGTGTAAATTTAAAGTGTGTGATGGTGGTTGAATTTTTATGATAAAATACTAAAATTATATTTCTCAATTAGAAAGGTCTATCAAGTTGATTTAAAAAATAAATGGATATATTAGTGTTTAAATTGGGAATATTAATATTTTATAACAAAATAAAATCTATTGAATATTCAATAAATGGTTCATTAAATAAAGATGTATTCGAATAGAAATAGAAATATTTAAATTATTAGTGAATATATGATCAACTCCTTGTCATAAATTTATGGTTTAGATTTTATAAAGCATAGTTTTTGTATAAAATTCAATTTCATGTTTGTGTTAATATAGTACCTTTTTTAATGTGCAATAAAAATTTATTATATTATTTTAAAATTATTATTCTTAAATGTGTAATAAATAATTTTTTTAGATTCTATTAAATATGAAATAAATTTGATACATCGAAAAATCATTTTATACAAAATATAAGGTCAATTATTTAGTTAGAGAAGATGGTGTTGTGTCTGATGTGGTAATTATGATAGTCCTAGGAAGATGCAACATGAGTGAGTCTCAAGAATACAATCATATATCATTATATTCTGTATGCAACACCCCTCCATAATGATATAATAACTTATAAGGATTCTTGTATGGTGTGATTAACATATTGTTCATATGATATATTTTTCAAAATATTTTCACAATTTTGATTCTCATTTAACATAGAGAGTGGTTATAATCACATTTTTTTCATATATGAACCATTTATTTTTTATTTTTTATTTACATATTATTATTTACTAGTTTTATATATAAAATAAGTTCCATAATTTTAAGTGCTCGTATTATGATATTAATTTTTCATAAATTTATTCTTTTGAAATCATGATTAGGATTGTCCTAATAGTAGTATCAAGAAAATCATGGTTTTATTTGGTGTTTATATGGTGGTATTAGATACATGGTTATATATAGTATAAAAAGTCTCAATCCACTAACCCACAAACATAACGATAGAGAATATTAAAGTGATTGAATCAATGTATATAATGTGAAAAATGTGTTATATATGAAACACATGAAGAGAGAAATGTGATGGTCTATAATATATGTTTGGGGATTATTTGACTATGTCCTACTAAGGGTTTAAAATAAGGTATTAAAAATGAAGGTCCGAGAGGGGATATTTATATTTTAATATGAAGATGAATATGATATTCCTAGGATATGATAATAATATTAAATGGAATTAACCAGGAGAGACCACTATATATAATGTTATAAATCACATGAGATATTTACTACTATAGGTAGAATTATTTGGAATTAAAGGAAAACTTTTTTTATATTATCCAAATATATGAATGAATCATTTTATATGATTGATATTTTAACTAACATGGAACATATTATTGAATTGAATTTAGAATATTCATTTAGTTTTGTTTGAAAAATTTTAGATTTATAAATATTTTTTTCATGATAATAAATTATCAAGATAAAAAATCATATGATTTAACTTAAATAATTTATTTAGTATTTTTCTTGAATATCCACATCAAAATTATAATGTAATTTTCTTACTCTCATTGAATTAATTAAAATTTACCATCTGGTATGTTTCCTTCTAATGATGTAGTATGGATTTTATTATTATGAAAATTTGTTGATATATAATGGGGAATTATAATACATTTAATTATTAGAATTGGAAATTATTGTATAAGTAAAAGGATTAGTCAAATGAGACATGATGCATTGTGGATTTATATTATATAAAAAAGTGAATAATGTTAAAATCATATTTGAATATTTAACTAATAATCAATTATAAATTAATGTAAGAGATTGTTGAGAAAATTTTTAAATATGGAAAATATTATTAGTGTGTGGATAATTGATGAGAATTTTTTATTAAATAATAAATGTTTCATTAGATTATTTTATCTTATTTTCCATCTATAGTAAATAATTTCATAGTTAAAATTTAGTAGAATAAATTAATAATTAAGAAATTTTGATTGAATATATGTCTGCGTGTGTGTGTGTATATTTGGGGGATAATAATAGAAATGAATTTAATGGTGTGGAGTGTGAAAAGGTGACATTAAGGTTTCTTGGGAGGCCCCCTAAGTGAGCATCTTTTGAATAGATTCTCGAATTAGGAGATAATTTTTATAGCGCGTATCCTAATTACTAAAATCACCTATATGAGTTTTCATAATGTGTATTTGTACAATTAGACAATATAGAAGATTAAGATAAGTTTTTCTTAGTTGTAGTTTTTTTATAATATGTATAGTGAGGGGTTGTAATTATATTTTCTCATAACATAACAATTTCTTATTACTCATGGTTTTTTTACTAAATTATTAGGGTGTTTACATTATTAGGTGCTCTAAGTATAATATGAATTTTTCTATTATTATATTATTGATTTCAATTCTTTTATGATAATGATGATGATGGTTTAGAGATAATATCAAAACCCTGAAAGTATAATTTCATGTGAAAAATGATTCTCAGTTTTATCAGTCTTCTATTATATTTTATCAAAAATTATTAAATGTGTATAGAGATATTAGTAATGTCATAAAAATATAAATAAGATTAATAATGATTAAAATTCAAAACATAGTATAGTTATTAATTTATAAAAGTATTTTCCATTGTTTAATGAATTTGCTAACTATTTTATTGAAAATATTAATTCTTCATTTACATAAATTTCTACATAAGAGAAAAGATGATGGACAAAAATTTTTTTAGGACTTACGGAATTTAAATTACCCTTATGATTTTAAATTATTTTTAATATATTTTAATTCATTATATAATTGGTATAAATACATATATACATAAGTGAGTGATTGAAATACAAAAATTGAATGAAAAAAAGATTAGTTATTCTGAAAATAATATTTTAAAAAAAGTGGGTTTATGATGAGAAATCTTGAAAATCATATAAGATCATACATGAATTGAAGTTAAAAATTCAATTTTAAACAATAGTAGAGTTTATAATGGTATAAAATATCTCAATGGGTTTTAAAAATTAGAAACTACACTATTTATTGATCAAATGTCAAAATAAGTATAGAAACCTTTAAACAGATCCTCAACAACCAAAAATTAATGTTTCTATAAAAACAATAAATAATTATACAAGAATTCATATCTCATAAGTTACAAGTATGAAGTTGTTCATATTTATATATTTTATCATAAAAATATGTTTTCAATTTTTATTATCTAGAATTAAAAAAATATAATATGTTAAATTGTAATGAGATGCAAATAAATGATGTCAGAACTAGAAAAACATCATTTGTTGATTCCCATATAAAAAATTTGAGTTTAATTCCAAAATAATCTTATTTTTTGATGAAAATATATTATATTTGTCGTATTGTTTTTTTACGTTAATATTTTTTGAATTTCAAAATAAAACATATTTATAAAATATTTTAACAAAATAAAATCCGTGAATATTTTTGTTAACTAAATAAATAATATGTATCCATATCATCATTAAATAAGTGAATTTTAAATTTACAAAATTTAATTTTTTAGTTTTGAAAAATAAAATTCATGTGGGATTGTCAATGGAATGATATATGGAGTTATTTTTTTCATAGTAGTAGTCATTATCTGAAGCATATAATAAATTGGGAGATTCAAGTAAGTAAAAAAAGTGAATTTTTTTCTATAGGACACAATGTCCGTTTTATAATTTTAGTGAATTATGAATATAATATATGTGTTATATGTGTTATATAATGACAATGAAAACTAAACTCATTGTGTAATAGTTTCTGAAGTTCATGTATTTATATTCTTGTTTCGGATATAGAAAAATTATCATTTTATGAGATCTATAAATATAATACATCATGTTTTCTATTAATTTTTTTATAAATATATTTTTAATACATTATTATCATTAAATCCCCATCAAAGCTAAATTCATTTGTAATATTTGATTTGGAAGATAATAAAATGAAAAATGGGTTGGATAAATTAATTTTCATTGAATTACAAAATATATGATATGTTTTATTTTGGATTAATCTATTACATTTTGTTTTACCATTACAATATTCAGTAAGATCCCCACTGAGGTCAACAATAAAACCATGTGTGGCCCCAAAAGCCCCCCTTTAATAGTCTATCGGATGATGGCCAGAATTATGGTTATAGATCACATAAATGAGATACATTACCCTATAAAAATTTAATAACAGAATATAAGATAAAATATTATCTAGTAATCCATGATCAATATTGATTCCATAATCAAATTAAAACATAGATAAATTAACATGAATTTATTTCATAAAAAATCAAAATTATAACTATAGATAAATCATTAAACCCCAACAATGCAGAGAAACCAGAAAACCTTTATACCCCCTAGGTACTTGAATAAATCATCAAATATTGATATCATACCATCAACCCTAGTAATATTGTTAATAATATCTGATAACTAAATTAGAAAAACTTAAGTACTTATATATAATATTAAGGGTGAGTATATTTGTATTCTCATTCATTTATCCCCAAAATGAAAACCAATTGAATAAATATGCTACATTCCAAAAAATGAAATTATGGATATCAATAAGGTGTTTTTTGATATCAATGAACCAATATGTTATCTAGTAATCATTTATCTCTAAATAATCCATAATAAAATTATAACAAAGATAATTTTACATCAATGAATTTCATACAAAAAAAATTAAATCAAAGCTATAACTAAAGAAAAATAATTAAATCCCAACAATAAAGAGAAACGCAAATACCTCTATACTACATAGTTATATGAATAAATCATCAAATATTGATCTCCTACCATCAATACTACTCATAGAGTTAACAATACATGATAAATCAATTAGAATAACCATGAGTACTTGTATGTAAAATTAAGGGTTAGTATATCTGTATACTAATTTGGCTATCCCCAAAATGAAAAAGAAATTAATTAAATATTGTACATGCCTAATAATGAAACAATGGATATCATCAGGGATTGGTTTGATCTCATGAAACAAAAATAAGAAACTAACTGAAGTCCAGTTTATCCTACATGTTAACGAGTAACCATGTATATGATGAACTAGTCTATAAATTCAATTCAGCCTTGGAATCACAGTCTCTAGAAATAAATGAGTAATATATAAGCATAATTAATACACCAAACATAATAATAATAATAATAGTAAGGCCCCATGCATACCACTTTCTCTTACCCAAGAACATATAATTTTGACATCAATCATCATGTATCCAACCCCTTGAAAGAATATTCCATCACCTTATATCATAGTTGTGAAGGACACCAACCTCATGTCCTCCTCATGACTATCTTGTCCTTGTATCCACAACATATGTTTGGGAGAGAAATAGTTCTACTAATTATTTTTCACACTAGGAACCATCTCTATCTATATTGGGTCACACCTAGGAACACCATATTTAGGTTGTGTATTAATAGTGATAGGTACTACCATCACATTAAATAACATAAAATACAAGTACTTAATTATATATCCTTTATCATGGGTAACATAATACATATTTTAAGTTCCAAATAAAATAAAATGTGGTACCCCCACATCACAACATATTGATGATGTAATAGACCCATTTTAATGCCCTTGTTTTATAAGATATTCTATGAATGAGATTTTGTGAGATTTGGGGTTGAATTTTTAAAATTTATAGGTGTAAGGAGTGATGAAAGGTATGGTACACAATCATATTCACTGTGAAACCCAACCACATGTGTCTGGATAATCGTTTAGTAGTAATCCATAGTTAGTCACATAGTTATCCTAATCATATGTCCTTTGAATTCATTGTGGTAGATATATTATTAATTATGCATAGTTTGGTACACAATTTTATTAACCATGTGACATAGAAATGAGTATTGGGGATTTTGATAGGAATTTAATTTTAATAACCCATATGAATCCCATAATATATTATTAACACTTTTATTTTATTTCGGATGAATCTATATCAATCTTTTAGTTATTTTGGGGCTTATAAACCTTTTTAAAATGGAATTATTTCAAGGATCATTTATTGGGACCTAGTATCAAATTTTAGGGAATGATTGATCCTTTGGTTCCTTAATATACCTCCATGCATTCTATTTTTATTTGATCTATCTTGCTGATTTATTATATTTTATTATTTGGGGCATGAAATTGATATTTTTCCTTTATTGTGATTATGTATTGAAGAATTGAACCTTGTTGGTATAAGTCACAGTGTTGTAGGACTAGGAATTTATATTAGTGACCCGATTAGGTTGGTGGATTTTATCTATTATTGGAATTGGATAATTTTTTATAAATTATCATTTGATTGTGATATATTATGTAGTGACGGATTTTAGATTCTATAAAATTATAAATTTTTGAAAATTATATATATTTTTTGATAAAAACGTAATAAAATTGGGATTTCAATTAACCCATTGTATTTTATAAACAAAATAAAAAATGAACAATATATATTTTAAAATATATGATTGATTGTTTAATGAATTATTATAATAAATGTTTTCTATAGATTAATAGATGTGTTTATTTTATAGTGGAAAATGATCATTCAATTATTAAATTTGTAGTGTGAAATGACTCGTTTTTATGATAAATTATTGTTTTTTAATTAAATTTATTTGTAAAAATTATCTTGAATGGATTAAACTATGATATATAGATTTAAACTTGTATTTTAAGATTTTTCACTCCAAGTATTTTTGTGTTTAAAACTATTTTTAGGATACTTAATATTAAACCCTTTATGTTACATCTATGAGGATGGTTATCATAGAGAGTTCCCATTATAGTGAGAAACAATTGTGACAAAAAGTGTCAAAAGGAAACACTCAATCTGGTGTGAGTTTAGTTGTATTAATAATGTTTCATAAATTGTAATATATATATGCACTATGGAAAATAATGATTTTCCTTATGGTGTGATCAGAAATACTGAGCATGAAGGAATGATTTAAGAAAATTGTAAAATTCCTTCAAAAATAAGAAAACTATAACATTATAACCGATTTAGGGAAAATAAACGTTTTCATCAGTTTTTGAGGAAAAATGTTTTCATATAATATAAGAATAGTGGAATTTTATTGAATGTGTGGTTTTAGGAGGAATTCCAGTTTTTAGTGTGTTAGAGAAAAATATTTTAATTTATTAATTTTATTAATTTTATAGTTCCCTTTAAAATCATGGAATGATTTGAAAAATAGGGAAAACCAATTTTTTTATTTTTTTTTATTTGTAATGGTATACTATCATGCCATTTCATGTTTGATTTTCATGTATATGCATTGAATTATTAGGGAAATACTGAAAAGTGTGCACTCAACCTCTATATGGGAACAATAGTGGACATGTAGACATGATTGATCATGATGATGTCAAAGGGAAGATGTAATTCTTTATTTTTAGTGATCCCCAAATCCATATTGGAGTTATAGTGAAGGGTTGATAAATTATGGTTGAGCATGTGTATTTTGTGTTATCTAGTATCAATTTTGTTTTATTTTGATAATTTATTATTTATTTTATTTTTCAAAAAAAAATTCATAGTTACACATTAATATAATATGATTTATTTAAATAATTAATTTACTTTTGAATACATGGTTAATGGTGTATTTCTTAAGATAGAATCATTCAACATGTTTTCCTTTTGTCCCTTTCAAATTTTCAATATCCTCTAATGATTGGAGGACGTGCTTGGGGGATTTTTAAATATAGACTCATCGCATGGGATTTAGTCTCCAAATCTAGGATTTTAAAATATGGTAACTGTGAAGTCGATTGAGAATAATATTGATAATTATATTATGAATTTGTAATAATATTGTTTTTAATTTGATAGAGTATATAAAAAGATATATATATATCCTTTTTATAGAGAACATAAATCCATTAGAAAATCTACGCAAAGAGTGGTTAAAGATTTATTTCTTCCATGTTATACAATGATTGGCAGTAACTAACAAGAGTTCATTCATTTTTTTAGAATGGTAAATGTTTTAGTAGATGACAGGGATTTGAAATAAATTAGTTTTATAAAATGAAAATGGATTTCCATTGAATCACTAGTCTAACCATTTTAAAGTGTATTTTAGATGAATAATTATTTTTACATAACCATTTAGGTGAGCTTTTTGTAATGAAATTACTCAATGGAATAATATTTTATTTGATACAAATACAAAAGGATTATTTTTTTTGTTGAATAATTGAGTTTTTTTTGTTTTTATTTAAATATATATTTGTTTCATATAATATTCTTTCTCGGAGAGTGGTTTTTTAGCATGGGTGAGGGAAAGGAGTAGTTGAGTGTGCATTTGGAGACCCCCAGATGGTAGGTGTGATCATTTAGGCTGTATAAGGAAAACATTGGTATACTAATCTAGATATATTGAGAGATGATGATAGGGTATTCGATTATGTTATTTAGAAATCTCCATCCTCTGTAGGGGATGTGGGGATTAGGAAGGCTGATGAATGGTTATATAATATACCTCATATCAGAATGTCTTTATGTTTGAATCATATTTACTGAATGGAATATCTAGGATCTAGGGAGAGATTTAGGTGGTAGGGTAGAATATGTATCTCAAAGTGAAGGGATTTAATAGGATATTACATGAAACATACTACTAGGAGGACATGGTGTTATATAGGACTCAAGAGTTCATGGGATTTGGGTAGGGGTATTTTTCTATGATGGAATATGTATCGTTGTTTTTAGAGCTTTTGAAGTATGGGATAAGGATTTTATTAATGAATTTTTTTTGTCCAAAATAGGCCTTGTTAATAAGAGGGGGGGGTGAATTCTGGCATGGATATTCTTTTGAAAACAACTTCTAGCACAACTATATCAAGACCTCTTTATTACAAGGGTCACTTTTTAGGCTATTTAATGTTCATATTAATCTTCTACATTCCAATTTTATCTGATGATATTGATTTGAAAGAAAATAAATAAATAAGGCACATGGAGACATATATTTTTACTTGGTTCACCTGTACTGGGCTTTAGACAAGGAGCATACAACAACAATGAGATTTTTTTACCAAATTCATGAAATATCACTACCAATAATGATGTTTGGGCTAGATCAATTCTATTCCCAAGCTCGCCACATTTTCACAATTTAGGGACTTCTCACTTCATTCCCAACAGACACTCTCTATGACTCTTTATCTAGATCCCTACTAATGGAAAGGATCATCGTCTTCCTTTTCCATTTCTCATTTCCCTTGGATGTGATCCACTCATAGTTTAGGGACTTGTAGGTCCAATCATTATCTCTAATGAATGAATCCTTCATGATATGTGTATGATTAATTGAATTCTCACTTTTATATAATAATTAATACTTCATTACCAATGATATACTAGGAAATGTGAATCATTCGTACAACCTTAGGATGACATGAACACCACTCCATTGCCTTATGCGCAACATTTTTCCTTCTTCTCTGATGAAAACTTTTGTGCCACTTATAACATGCACAGAACTCTAACATGAAACTCACTAATTGAATCCAACTCACTATATATAAAAACATACATATTGTGCACAACTACATTCTTGTGTGCAACACCCTACTTCAGTGGAAACTCCCAAATTATGAATAAATCATTACATATGTGATACAGAGCTCATAATTCCTCAATGTTTTGAGTATCCTCAAATAAAGGGGGTATCCGCCTATTTATATGAAATTTTTTAACCTTTTTTCAACTCTAAAATATTATCCCCTAGTAAAAAAGTCCATTCAGGCATGTCTTTTTCACACAAAATCACCTCGTGTGGATAATCAATAAATTTGGTGACTTTCTTTATTTTTCCATTTTTTAATGTATTGGTCCTGCAAAATTACTAGCATGAAACATTCAAATATTACTTAAAACATGCCTAAAAATTACTTGTCCAAAAACAGTTCTCTCTATTCTCCAATTTTTTGGACCCAAAAATTTTGTAAGCACTAGTAATGGTGAGACCTTATATAAAATTTTTTTTACTACCTCTAGAGCCTCTATTCCATTATAATGGTTCTTTTTCAACATAGTTTGTAAAAAATATATCATGTACTCCACTAATTGCCACAAAAACCCATTTCTCAACAAACACTATTAATCCAAAATTGCATCAATGTTACCATGATGGATTTTTTCCCACAAAATGATAAAGTAATGAAGATTCTATATGAAGATAGAATGGGATGTTATGATAATGATTAATCTTATAATGTTACCATCAAATGTGGAGGTGGTTATTTTGAAGAATTGAATTGAAGTGGATATAGTAATCCCAAAAGGTTTAGTTATCTTCTTCCTTTGTCAAGATAAGTAAATTATTCATTTAATTGAATGCAGCATATGTAAAAGGACATCCAAAGAATATTTGGAAATTTATTTTATCAAGTTCTTCTAGGAAGAGGATTATTGGTGTGCGTCCAATTTAGGGAATTTTGACCTATGAAGTTGAAGGGTATTAGTCCCCCGTACATGTAACATTAGTTCAGGATGGTGTGTCACCTAATGATATATTATAACAAGTTCCTAATTTATACCTATAGTGGTACATCATACTATATATGTGGATA
This sequence comes from Viscum album, assembly GCA_963277665.1. NCBI lineage: Eukaryota > Viridiplantae > Streptophyta > Magnoliopsida > Santalales > Viscaceae > Viscum > Viscum album. The sequence goes on from OY728155.1 coordinate 1,092,611,137, forward strand.
AATGATGTATGGTGGAGCATTATGTCAACCAGTGTTAATAATTCATGGAATCATTGGAATATATCCCCAAAAAAAGAGGTATGAACATTTTAAGGGTCATGTGAAGTTAAACTACATTAACTAGTAAATAAAGAAGGTTGAGTTTGATGTGTGTCTATCTATAGTGATAGGTCTTATATTGATAAATTCTAACGTAATTCCAATATTTTTTTATACCAGATAATTACACTCATCTATATATTCATGATTGATTGGTAATTTAAGGATAAATGTAGAGTAAATTACTTATTATAGGAGGATTATTACATTAATTGGTGATAAGATTTTGAATGGGATTCTATTTGCATCCATTAAATAAGAAACAAACATGAATGATAGAAATATTTCTTAGAAGTAACCCACAAATCCCACATCTAATAGGCTATGAGACGGAAACTAGCTCTGATGATATGAAAATGTAATATTGTTTTCATTAACATCTACGATCATAATATGTAATAAAATGAAAAAATCGCCAAATATATATACCCCCAACAACATATGAAAACTATATAAAATCCATGTAATTATTAAAAATCCAAATGAACAAATCATCATTATAATTTTATACAATTAAAAAAATATCATATGATAATGGTTGTAGACTTATCCATCATCTCCCTATAACTAAGTCGAAATCTATAAAGTTCATCCCCATTTTTGGAGAAATTTTAGAAAATAAAAAACGAATATATATTAGTAGAGGTGGATATAACATATACATAGAAGGTTACTCCCTAATAACATTTGTGAAAATTCAAAAAAAAATTCTAAATATTTTTTTAATGAATATTAAAATATTATTATGATCCCTTATCAAGTCATTTAAAATAAAAAATAAATACATTAATATTCATTAAATATGAATATAAAAAATATGTCTAATAATATAATTATAACATTAAAATAAAATTACCCCACACCCATGTCCCTTTTGATCAAATCACAATCATGTCCCAATAGCATATGTCCTAGTACACTCATTCCATCATATTCAAAAAACAATATCATACAATAACCCAAAATTCATAATATAACATTTATTTCGACAATACACTACACCAAATAGGAATATATGATAAATTAATAGAGGGGGAGTAGTTAATAATCCATACAAACTATAAACTACATATTAAGGGTTTATATAGTAATAAACACAAATTCAGTAATCCATAGATGGTGTTAACATTATTAAATTTTAATATGATATAACATATCAACCCTCATATTGTATGATAAGTTTAGTAGTCTTCAAGAACCTGATATATAGATGATTCAAATTTTACATTGGATATAAAATATAAAAAATAACAAAATAAAATAAATCGCATCCTAGAAACTCTTTCAATGATTCATTTTACATGTCCAAGTGGAATGAAAATAAAATAAGGGTAAAATAAGACACTAAATAATGGTTGTGAATTACTGAATTTTTATGATCCCATATTTTTTCATGTGTGTACCTCTCTATGTTTTACTGTTAAAATTTTTTTCATGTGATTTTTTCCTCATCTTTAAACATTGGGGGTTGTATTTCATCTTGAATGCCTATAATTTGAATAATAACAGTTTTTGTTGTGACGAAACTTGATAAAACTATAGAGGATCCATATGAAGGAACTTTTTTGTGTGAAATGACCTAATGTTTAGGGATTTTGGTTTTTTTTTAAATTAATGGAGTCCATGTATAACAGAAAATGTGTTATAAATGGTTCTTGGTAAGCTGATATGATTTAAATGTGGGATAGGTTGTTTAATATGGAAATGGAAATAAAAACAATTTACAGAACATTTAAATGTAATGTAAATGGATTACACATTGTGTACTGTTTAGGAATTTTAAATAAAATAAATCTGAGGATATGAGTTTTTTGGAATATCCCATTAAAAATATTTAAATGATCAGTAACTACATTACATGACCTGTAATTCCAAGACCGACTATTTTGAATTGTGCTGTGTGGTTGAATTTTTTTTCTAACTCACTGGTAAATTGTCCTCTCAATGCTAGGGAATCTTCCTGGTGGTTTTGGAGTGTCAACATACCTTCTAGATCAATTTTGTGAAATAAATCACTAGTAAGTCATTTTGGTTTGGTTGCACATTTTGTCCCTTGGATATCCAACCATTTTGGTGAAATCCCTTAACTGTGTCAGTTATTGGTTTTGATCAAGATCTTGTTTGATCAAGGAACCTCTTGGATATCATCCCCATCTACTTCCTCATGGGGGTTTGTTGATGTAATCATTACATTATTATTCGGTTAAAGTAATGGGTATAAATATGGACTCTTTGGTTTGAATATATCCAAGTACGTACAATTTTTTTATTGTGCCAATGTAATGTGTTTCCAATATCATTTTATAGAGAATGATATTATTATATGGAGTCCACTGGATTAAAATGGTTATTGAATTGGATTGTGGATACCCTTTGGGCGAGTAAACCATGAATATAATTTAATTTTATAATTTATTATAGTGTGTTTTTGATGACATGAGGTATTTGGTGATTTCATATTATAGAATCCATCACTTGTGGATTATTTCTTATTATTTTTATTATTGATCAATTTTGATTTAATTCAAAGTGTTATATGAAAAAATGGTATATCACATAATTAACCATAGAGATCTATGATGTGATATTGTGGTATCCATAATGTATGATTGGACATGGGCTCTATACTAAAATACTTTCATATATGGCTTGGTCATGGAACCTAAACACTTATATTCTGTAATTATAATATTGAGAGAGCTTGGCCCAACCCCATGATATAATGCTTATTGTGGGTGGGTTCTTCCCAGTACCATTTTGTAATGATTATAGGGATTTAGGCCAGATGTTGTAATGCTTATAGGGATTTGACCTTGATATTGTAATGATTATAGGGCTTTGAACTATATTGTTGCGATTATACAATTATTTTATTCATTTTGTTGGCATAGTCATAGTACATGCTTAGAGGTACTCCATCATCAATCCAAAGTTGGTCATTTTACGATGGTTATGCCGTTTTGGAAGGAATAGTTCTATGAAAATTTCAGAGATATTATGACATGGTGGTGAAGAATGTTATTTTTGTATTTTAGTAATTTCTAAATTAATAAATGCATATTTTTATCTCATTATATCATACAATTATTATGAGACTATTTTTTTAGACACAACTATGTCAAACAAATGATTTATACTCCCACGTTTTTTGGGTCATCGTTTGATTCCAGAGCAGATTACGTGGATATAGGTTTGAGTATTAGTAAAGATCCTTATTGTTGATTTCCTTTGCTGGATATGCTGGAGTCTATAGATAGGACCGACATAGGGATTTGGTTCATGGAATGTTGAGTCTTTATTTAATTCTTATATTCATTTACTTGTATTTTTTATATCATAAAATTTAGATACATTTGAGCATATCATTAAATTTTTAATACTATTTTATATATTATTATATAATCACTTTTACTATTTGTTTTTTCTATGTTTATACTTTGATTTCATCTATTAATTTGTATCATTTCTACTTCCATGAGACTTCATACCAGGGGTATAGTCCCTCTACTATACATTTCACAAACTCGTTACTAGTCGATCACCTCAGGCATACATGGAGCATCATTTGAGGTCTCATATCTAACAATTTTTGGCCACGTGAGAGAGTTTCATATTGGGAGATGTAAAAAAGTAATATCATATGATACATTTTCTTTCCTTTATAATTTATTTACTATTTAGAAAAGGTATAATGGAGACTATAATGTTTGTTGACTTTTTAATGAGCTTGTTTATGGGAATAGATGACCCATGTATGAGGGAAAATCATGTTCTCAAGGATTAGATTGTTGTTTAAACTATTGTTAGTTTAAATTTGATGTTATATCACCTTGGGTGACTCATACATACTGTGAGATTATTGTTCTATGATGTTATTGATTTTTTAGATTTTTAATAATGGATCAAAATGTAATGAGATGAGTACCAATGCATCATAATAGGCAAAAAATAATATATATTGAGATTCATTGTTCATGATATGGATTTTTTTATTTTTCTTGTCATGTGATATGTACATGCATATGGAACTGGGATATGAGATATCTATTTTAATTGAAAGTCTCATTGAATTGACATGTCTTGATAAAAAACATGAATTCCATGTTTAGAGAGACCATTAGTCTATGGTTCTCTATTTTGGTCTGATGTTGAGGTTTATATTTTTGTAGATAGTTCTATAAGTAAGTTATCTTTTAGAGAAATTTCCTCCTTATAATCTTCAAATTGGGAATAATGAGAGTAATAATTAACACAATCCTGACATAGTTGAACAAGAGATGACTAGAGTCCTTGAATATTAGATGGATGATCAGCTTTATGAAACGTTTTTGAGGGTCATTATATCCATGTAATGGGATACTATCCTTTTATGCCATAGATATATGGGATGGAAAGAGAGTTTCAACTACAAAATCCACCTATATATTTTAGGGAAGGAATACCCTAGAATGCTTAATACGGGATCAAGTTAGTTAATTAAATCTTCAATCATCATGAGAAAACTATGGATAGGTGGGTGAAAATTGTTGCATACGATCTTCATGGACCTTCCATGTGTTGGTGGGATATTTTGGAGGAATCTAGTTAGAATAATAAGTTATATCGAAAGGGCATCATGGTGAATTTAGTATGTCGTTTCTATTATGAGATATTAATGGATGAAAAACTATGTTAGTTTATGCATCTTACATAGGTAGGCATCTTAGTGTTGGACTATTCATGACATTTCACCTACCTATATCACATTGTGACTTCATTTGAATATGAGGATATCTTTAGTGGAAGATATTTTTTTATTGTCTTTATTATTAGATCATGTTTATAGTGAACATTATTATTTTGATTAGTTTTAAGGATTCAAAAAACTAGGAACTCATTATTGAAGGTAATCTGAGGGATGCCCCGAGAAGTGGATAGTCTATTTTAGTTGGGAAACTGGGAGTTAATATATGTGTAGAAAGAAGTTCCTCTATGATAGTATTCACCAATGAAGTAGTGGGGAGTGATGTCAGATAACCGCACAATAATCACAGGATGGTGTCCCATTCTAGTGCTAAAAATATGGGAAGTACATCCAAAATAACCCATAGTGTCCTTAACCTATAGTTTAGTGAAATATCTATGGAATATTAGGATATCTTTAGAGGTTATGTATGAATTTAACATAGTAGACCAGTGGCAAGTGATATGGATAGGAACCTAATTTGGGATGCGGCTCAACTACCCCTTAAGAGGATGGTTGCCAGAGTTCCTTTGGCTAATCAGGACGAGGTAGGTGATGTGGAACCCTAGTTTAGGATCAATACTACCAATATGGTAAAATTGATCAGTCTAGTAATACTAGAGACAAAGGTAGAGGTAAATAATAGCTTCATGTTAGGTATACTACTCTGGATATCATCGATGTAGTATTATCTACCATTAAAGGTGAAATTATTGTATCGTAAACCTTATCTGGGGTTTTTTTGTTATATGTTCATAGAATTATTTTCTATATTTTCATTTTTAATTTATTTGGTCTTGGATGTGGAAATATTGGATTTTGTTTGGACCATCGAATCATTGTTTCTTTTGAGATCATAAAATATAAAATGTTTAATGGTCTGTTATCTAGAGATTGATGGTTACAATTTATTTTCAGAAGTGTTTGTGTTGTAAATGGAAGACGTTTATTTGATTATCTGTTTCTAAAATATAGTTCTATACCGGTCTCGTATCGATTATTATTGTATGAGAGTCTTTCTATCTCTAGAAGGAGGTATCTATTTAAACCAGGGTGAGTAGGATCTCCATGTTGGTAATGTATGACCAATTCAGAGCTGATTGGATTGTCTCATGGTTCATATATCTAGTCATTCTCTAATTGATGGTGGAATGAATAAATATTCTATACCTCTAGTGGTGGACCATTTTAAAGATTTTTCCCTGATGAGTTCTACAACTTACCGCCTGGGTGATTGATGGAGTTCATGATCTAGTTGTTTTTTGGAGTAGATCCATTTTCTATCATTTCTTACTAAATGGAAAAAGTGGATCCTTGAGATTTTAATTTTCATTTTAATGATTTGGAATCCTAAAGATGTATATTGACTAGTACATCTCTTTGGGGATCCCTAGTTCTCATCCCCTAAAAGACTGAGGTGTCTTTGTTCTTATGTGTGGATTATCTGAGGTTGAAGGAGATGATGGTCAATAACTAATATCCTATTACCTAAATTTATTATCTTCTAAATCAGTTGAGAGGTGAAAATATCTTCTATTATATTGATTTCAGTTAAGGTTACCACCAGTTAAGGGTTAGACTAATGGAATTTCTTATGACTACTTTTAGAGGTACGTTCGGATTGTATGAGTTTGTATTTATTCTATTTTCTTAACCAATTCACTAAAGATATTGATGGAATTGATGAATATGCTTTTTACTCTATTATAGAATAGTTTTGCTCTTTTTTTCAATTTCATCTAAGTTTACTCCCATTCGGTAGAAGATCATGCCAAGGATCTTAAAATCATCATTAGTACATTGAAATAGAATATGATTTATTCCAAGAAAAAAACTGTTTCTTGATTAATAAAGTGAACTTTTTTGGCCATTTCATCTCAGGGGAAGGAGTTTGAGTGGTCCTGAAAAATGTTACAGCTATGGAATCATTGAAAAAACGAAAATATGTCATCAGGTTTCAAATATTTTTGGGATTAACAGGTTATTATCTGTGTTGTATCCAATATTTTTCCTATTTTGAATCATCGATGTCTGGGAGGACTAAGAAATGAATGATGTTTTTATGATTTGATGCTTACAAGAAATATTTGTAGGAGATATAAGGAAAACTAAACTCAGTAAATATCCTCACATTACTATCATTGGGTAAATAATATTCAACATAATGTGATGCATCCATATATGGAATCAAATCATTTCAGATGCAGGAGGATTGACTAGTTGGTTATGAATCATGCAACTATATTTTTGGTATAAATGGACATGATAAGAAATAGGTACAACTTTTCCAAGTGATACATGATCCTTCTCTAGAGGAGGTGGGTCGAGTATCTATAGTCTTTAGAATTCAAGTTAGCATATACACTTGGAAAGGGAAAATTATATTAATTTTTTTTTGAGATGAAACAAACATATAGAAGAATGTTTGGACTCTTGCAATGAGTTGTGGATAATGGACCTCTATTCAGACATGAATTTGGATGGTGAGGGGTATCAAGGATGAGTAGCTCTTACCTTAACATATGTCATAACATTACTTATGGGTTGGATAAACTCCGAGAAGTTTCTTAATCTAGAGGACTCATTTCATAGATACAAATTAAATGGTAAGGTGACACCATCACAGTGGTCTCTTATAAGTATAAAGTATCAACTTTTTTTGTACTGAGTTTGGGTTCTTACAATCTTATGTGAGTAGCTGATGAGGGAGTTTCATACTTCTAAATAGAAGGTGTATCCTAGTTTGAAAAATATTAATCAAGTTCTTAGAATATTTTACTAGTGGTCACAAATGAATATAGAGTTACTAAGATTTGTGTATAGAAGGTTCTCTTGTCAGAATGTGAAAGCCATGCAATAGAGGCTAGCTGGTCATTTCCTACAGCTTTACATCCCAAAGTGGAACTGGGAAGATGTCTCTATGAAATTTTTGATAGTATTACCTAGGAGAACCCATACTAATGATGTTTTGTGGGTGATTGTGGATCACTGACAATGGTTTCACATTTATTACCAATCAGCAAGTCCTTCAAAGTTGATGATCTGGGTCTTCTTTACATACCTGAGGTAGTTTGTTTACATCGTGTTTCGAGTAGTACCATTTCTAAAATGGATCCACATTTCACATTTTGTTTTTGGAAGGGTATTCAGATGGAATAAGGATCATGAGTTCTTTTGAGAACATCTTATTATCATTAAACTGATGTTCTACTAAAGGTATTGTTTATGTTTTGGAGAATATGTTTCAAGCCTGTGTTTTGGATTTCGGTGGTTCATGGGTGAAACATATGGAAGTCGTGGAGCATTAATATAATAATATATTAAATGAATCTCTACAAATGAATCATTTATAGTATTTTTATGTAAGACCATGTCATTTCGTTCATTACTGGATGGAGACAGGTGAGTTAATGCATGTTGGGCCTTGTCTTCTAGAGAAAATTTCTATGTAATTTTAGTTAATTTGATAGAATTTGGTGATAATGAAGCGAAGGAATAAATCTTATAATGAACATTATATATGGCCCACATAATTATAGGATAGTCATTATTTTTTCCATTGGGTTTCTTCTATGTTAGAGCAAATCCATATCAGGAAATAGGGACAGCTAGCACCCAGGTTTGTCCGGAGATTCATGATAATGGCACGGGATGGTCCATTGGAATATTATTTATCCTTTCCAAAGTGATTAATGGAATTCCCAACATATTTCACATGTAATACCATCAAATATATCATTTTAATCCTTCCTGCATGATATAATTTCATATATTAAGATTTTATCAGTTGCGTCCTTCGAGAAGCATCTGATATGGGTTTTTGATCATAGTGAGAAATTACTTCCGCATCAAACTACACAATTATTTCAAGTGTAGTAGAAGAATGGGAGAATTAATGAAGATACATAGTAAAGGGAGTATTATTTTCAAACAATATGTCCAAATTTGTTCATTGAGACCTCACAGTTATAGTTCGAGATGATTTGAGATGATTTGTTACATGGTGGGTAGGTTGTAGTATCCCATATTTTTTCTGGTACATCTCCTTCTAAGGTTTACATTGAATTTTATTTCATGTGAGTTTTTCACCATCATTAATCTTTTCTGGTGTGATTCTTCATGAATATATGTCATTTGAACAGTAAGAGTCATGGGATATAAGGAAACAAGAGAAAACCGGAGAGGATGCACATAGAGAGACTTTGTTGGGGAAAAGGACCTATAGTTCAAGGATGTAGGTTTGTTTGAATTAATGGAATTTAGATATAATGGTTCAAGTGTTATCATGTGTTCTGTCCTGACCCATCCTAGGGGGGTCACACTACAAATCCCCAAGCCCTCAACTAATAGGCCAGGGGATGGTGACTAGCACTGAGTAGGCATATCAGTAACATGAGAGGCATTTCTTAAGTACATGTACACACACACACATCTCCAAACCCCCAAATGATGAAAAGAAAAAAACCAATAAGGAACAATATGAAAACATACAACTAAATCCATCAAATAGATTACAACAGAAGTAATGTGTAGAATGTAAACTAGGATAGAATACAAACCCACAAAACGAACGAGTCTGTAATCTACAATGTACAACCTATAAGAAAGAAAGAGGTATTGGGACTACTACTCATAGCTATAGGAAAACCTCGGCTTACAAGGAACTCAGAATTCTTTTTCCAATCTAGGTATTCCATAAACTCTGTCAAAATACCGCTCATATGAAAAAGACATGACATGTGTGGGAAAAGGCACTACAGGGGTGAGTATAACAATACACATTTGGGGACCCTAAAAACCAAAAAGCAATATAAAATGTAAATGTACAGTCAACACTAAACAATATATGTCTACAGAACATAATGCAATGGGAACACATCAAATTTTACTCAAAAACCAATCCCATAGTCTAGAGACAACTGACAATGACTCTATACCCACAGTAGGGATTGAGTTCGAAGATTCCACAAATCACTCATATGAGAGAACCCACTCCATGAGTTTGATAAATTTGAATATGTCTGTTCGAGAAGTACTATTCATCTTGAAAATCCATGAGAGAGATAGATTAACTGATAGATCTGAATAGAGTATAGATACATTCATTCAGAGAGAACAGCCCCATGGGTGAGAAAATATCACGATGCACGGATGAGGATCACTCCCAGGGCCTTGCTAGATACCATGAATCACTCAGTTTCACCAGATAAGTAGAGGATCATCATCCTGTATGATTGGTCACATCGATACCAGACTCTACCGAGGTTCAAGAATTGATATAGGACTTCGCTTCGGGACTCATAGAGGGTTAACTAACTCTATCTCAGAAACTACTACTAAAGGGGTCATACTCATATAGATGGAAACTATACCTGACCTTTAGGGGAATCAGAAAAGGGGACCTAACCTAAATGAAACATTCCCAAGGAACAGTGGCCAAGAGGTTCAATCCATGTAACGAGAAGTGCATGGCATATAAAAGGCTCACACACCATGTAATCTAATACCTGATACTTCCTGTGTACAACGACCCGTATTATAAGGATTGTCGTGTAGAATAATGAATACACAGTGTTCAAGATATTGTAATTCCTTGTTCCACTATTTAGGGAAGACTCTGTGTATACTGGCCATATGCCCATACGTAGATTCAGCCTGTCTATCTCGGACTTTCTATCGGTGCACATGGTAGATTTCATATCTGGTTGTGTGGTGGAGTACATGTTGTGTACTCCATCCCATGTTTGTGAATATTTCGAGACCAATGCCAAGCCCGCGTAAAGACCCACACATTGTGTAAAGATGGTCACTCCCCGTGTCTTAGATTCCTATCGCCCGGAACTCCAAATGTCGCTGGATGGGGTCCCCACAGCATGTATCTCTAGATGCATGTCGTGTTCATCACTAGGTGCAACATGTAAACCTTATCCAATTCCATATTGGTCCCACACTGCATGTTCATCGAACAACACGTTGTATTCTTTGGAATTTTCTTGAAATAAAAAACCTCCTCTTCGACACCTCGGGTGATGCTTGAATGATCATTCTGGAAAACGGTTTTCCATGAAACTCAATATCCATGGTCACCCCGCCCTTCCATCAACGTTTCGAGAGGTTTCATGTGTTCAATCATCCCAAAAACATCTTTTTAATACACCCACATGAATAATGGTCGATGAATAATTTCTCATGATCCAGGTCGATTCTTCATCCCCCATCTTCATCTCACCTCCTCTAGGTTGGATCAATGTTTGATATCCAATTTTGGACTATTTCATTGAAAAATTAGTTCAAAACTATCTGTTGTTCGTCACCCAATGAAGAACACGAAGAACATATTAGGGGGTGGAGAAGTTCAATAAAAAAAGGAACACACCTCTGTCATCATTATTCATGATGTCGATCCACTCCTGTTAATAGGTTTAGAAGTTGAATCAATACAACAATTCAAAATTAATAATAATAACCAATTACCTAATCAAAACCCCAAAGGAAACCAAAAATAACACCCTCTCACAAGGACACACAATCTACATATCAACCTGTTCATGGGTTGATCTGCGTTCATTGTTTTATAAAAGAATGGGGATAAAAAAATTGAAAACAAAACCCCTACCTGGTTTAAATTGAATAACGATCGTCGTGTCACGTTTGTTTGTGGGGTTCTATAGAATTCAAGATGTGTCAATCGACTTCTCCAACGTCACCCACCAATGGGTTTTCCCCCACAGTTACAACGACAGTCATCAATTCACAAGGTTATGCAACTAACCCTATGAGATTTGGAAAAGAATTTATTTAAAGGGTATGAATTATTTAACTTTGTTAAAAATTAAATCAATATGAGATAAATTATTTATTGATTTTATTTCTTTTAAAACATCTAAAAACAATCTTTTTCAACTACCCCATGCTGGTCGATGTTAGGCCCCACCAATGGTAAAGTCACTACTCTGAATGCAATGGTTCCCTACGATTTCTGATTTAGGAACCTGTTAAAATGTTATTTAACTTTTTCTTTAAAACCAATAGCATGTGATATTTATAAAATAAATTATTTGAAAAACAATTTGTGGCCACCTTGGGCCTCAGAATCGCATGTCGTCATAAGGCATGGCCCTGTAATAATTCCCTATAATATTTAAAATTAATTGATATAAAATCAATGACATTTCATTCTCCCCACCTTAGGTATTTACATCTTAGAATGATAATGCAAGGGACTACTCAAAAATATGTGGGTACCGCACATGAATCTGAGCCTCCCACTCATACGTTCTCTTCTAAAGATTCTTGTGCTTCCACCAGACAAACACTCACGGAATCACACAAATATAAAGGATCCTCTCTGGACGGTCCTCGATCTCTACCAGGTACTCTGTGAAGGTCTCACCATCCTCAATGTCTATCTATCCCTAGTCGATGACATGCGATGGGTATTGCATGTACCTCCTCTTCTACAACATGTGTAATTCATCGTGTACCTGGTGAAACTTTAGTTGTTGGGAAAGGCAGTACACCACATCACCAACTCTACATACTATCAAAAAGTGCCAATAAACCTCAAATTCAACTTACCTCCCACAAAAAATCTCCATAATCCTTGATAAGGTGATCCCCAAAAGAAGACATTGTCTCCTCCGTAGACCACCAATGGTGTCCATAATTTTTCAACATAATACTTTTTTTTGGATTTGTGATGTTTTCATCTGCTCCTGGACAATCTACACATTCTTAGTGGTATTGTGCACCTACATTGGACCCTTGAGTTCTAACTCTCCGGGATCAGTCCAGCAATGTGGGGACCAGCAAGGTCACACGTATAAAGCCTCAAATATCTCCATAATGATATTAGAGTTATAGATATTGTTTTACGTAAACTCTGCCAATGGTAGGTGGTCCTCCCAACTATGACTAAAATCCAAGATACATTCCCACAATATATCTACCCGAACCTGAATGGTTCTCTCCATTTTACCATATGTTTGGGGCTGAAATTTTGTTCCCAAACATATTTGGGTCCCAAAATACTCATATAATCCCTTGCACAACTAGGATGTGAAGAGTGCTTCACGATCTGAGACTATCATTGAATGTAATCTTTGAAGCTGATCTATCTTATGCACGTACATGCATCCCATTCTCTCTAGGGAACATTGCTCCTTGATATCTAAGAAGTGGAATGACTTGTAGAGTCAGTCAATGATCACTGAGATGGAATCATGTCCCTTATAACGTCATGTTAATCCCATAAAAAATTCCATCGATAATCCATACCAATTCAACTCTAACACATCCAGGTGTGGGAAAACCATGCTGGAACCTGGTGCTCATCTTTTACCAACTAGCACATAATGAATCATGAAACAAACTATACTATAGAATTCTTAATACCTATCCACCAAAACTGATACAAGAGGTCTTGGAATATTTTACCTTTTCAAGGATGTACCACCAAGGGGGATGTATGATACTCTCTCGGGACCTCCTCATGTAATACCACTATTATGACTGTGAATCCTCTAAAAAAGACTACGTGCTCCCTTCATTGAGAATAACTATCCAGATCATGTCATGGGGATAACTGACCATGTTGAGTCTCGCAGTCAACATCCCCTAGTTGTGCCTCCCTAACACTATATAAGATTGGATGGGTGACAATCATTAATAAGAAATAGGTTCCACTATATACATCCTAGAAGGATAACTGTAGTGATTCCCATTTCATCATCACCTCAGTCATCATTTGCGAACTCAATCTACTTCTGAGAGAAATGACCACTACACTCCCCTTACCAGAAGTATAGATGATCTTGAAGTCATAATCTTGATTGAATCTTTATATGGACCTTATAGACTTTTAATTAAATTTTTTCTATCATGATATTTATTTACATTCCAATATGTCATTATATTATTCTTATTATTATTCATTGGATTATTTAGTCAGATTTACTCTTGGTTTCTTCTATATTTATATTATTACTTATTATTTTTATATGAAATATTTATACTTCTATGAAACTTTATACCCAGTGGTATAGTCTCCTGACTACACATTTCACACACCAATTGCTAGTATAAAACCTTTGTAATTTGGGTTTGCATACTTGAGGTCTCATAAACAACCATTTTTTCCAATTGAGAGAGTGCATAAATAGGGTATGTTACAGAATCTATCAAAAAGTAAATAAGGCATTATCAATAAATTATGGAAAATAACTATTTTTTCATTTAGTCAAGAAATTTTTGAAAGTTCCATTAACAGTTAATATTAATGTAATAATCTCATGGATAATAAAAAGTAAATTCTCAATGTATGAAATTTATAATTCCTAACATCCAATTCAATGCCTTGTGCCAATATATTTTCAAATATCGGTATTTATACTATAGAACCCAATTTAATAAGGCTAGGTGACTGGTTTGTCTTATATAAACTATTGATTCATTTAAGGGATATCTATATCCATGCCACTTAAATTTAATCAAGTACAATTATTTCATCATATATTGAGTGATAATTTTAATTTATCAAAAATAGGCATTATCAACATATATATGTATTGAGTATAGAATAGAAAATCTGAATATTTCCCCTATAAATCAAACAAAATTCAAAATAAAACACCGTATAAAAAATTTCTATATGGTTTAGGCAATAAGAATTCCCATGATAAAAAGAATAGGGACATGTAAGAGAAATTTAATGATAGATGAAAGATGATAATAATTAAATAAATGTTTTTGAAAAAATTTAATGACTTTAAAATAAATAACCATTGACTCATTAAAAATAATGATTTCTTATAAAAATAAAGTATTTATAAGAATATATGAAAATTAAAGTGATCAATTTAAAATAAATTTCAATTAAAGTATTTTCTTAAAAAAACCCTTGAAATTTTAGAGAAGAATCTAAATATCCTAAAAAGATTATAAGGATGTGAAAATTCATTATCCTTTTATATGTTAAAAAGAAAAATTCAATTTGAATTTCGATATTGAATATAAAAAATGACCCTTTCAGAAAACATAATAAAGATTCATTTCATGAATTTTAAATATTCATGGATAACATAAAATTTCCTTGATTAATAATTTTAATTAATAAAAAGGAATTTTATAATACAATTTAAAAAAATATTGACATGGAAGATAAATATATTTAATCCAAAAGAGAAATAAGACTATATTTTGCCTATACAGCTCATTGCATGATTCAAGTTATAAAGACAAGAAAATTTGGATGAAAACATAGAAACACATTAAATATCAAGTGTATAATAAAATATATGTAGATTATAAAGGAAATATTATATTTTTCCTTCAATAAAAATATATTCCTTCCCAAAAATGATATTTTAAATTAAATACTTTCTTGATTTGGTAATTATTAAATTATAACCCTCATAAAAGGGTAAAATTAAATTACATATTTTATTACAATGATTATATATATATATTAAATTTATATAAATAAAATGGGTATTATATAAACCACAGAAAAATAACATTGCTGTATAATACCCAGAATATCTCAATAGAGTTGAAATTATGACGAAATCCCTTACCTCACACTCCTACTTAGATAAAAATTATTTAACTTTGTGAATAATAAATTAAAATTTATTATAATTATAAAAAACAATATTCATATCCTGAATATCATATATGATCAACTTAAAATATCTTATCACACATTTGTTAACATTATTATCATAATATAGGATGTTAACTCTTTAGTTTTTACATGCATGTTTAATCATGGATGTTCTGATTCTTATGAATAGGTTATAGTTTCACGATATTCATAATGAGAATAATTTTATAAATAAACTATATATAAATAATATATATATATATATATATTACTTCATTATATACACATTTACCTTCATCTAAGAATATTGGACAATGAAAATTAATCACATCACTGTGTGGAGGTGGCAGTTCACATGACAACTGACATTATCATTTTTAATTGATATATGTGTAAATAATTTTATTAAAAATTGTATTTATATAATAATTATTATTTTATAATTTTCATATATATTCATTATTTTAATCATTGATACTATCTATATTAGGTAGTGATGGAAAACAAATTACATCGATTTGTGAGGTGGTAGTCCACCATACAAACATGCGGTAGTTTTGTTTTCCATTTAAAAGAAAAGAAGCTAGATAAATATTATGGAAAAAATTTAATAACATATAATTATACGGGAGATTATTTTTTATTTATATTTTAATGGTTAGGACAGAATTTACAGGGGTAAAAGATGAATAAAAATGAAGGACATTGCTTAAGATGAATAATTCTTCTTTGAAAGACCTCTTTGTATATACTTTTAAAGACCCTGGAGGAGGAATTTAGGGTAGAACAAAAAATAAAGAGTGTGGATAGATATTTTGGGGATATATATTTTTTTCTTTTGTATTGGTAAAAATGGCTCAATAATTGTGAATAAGTTATGGGAGAAGGGTTCCTTTTAAAAACGAGATGGGCAACACACTTGTAATCTCTCAATGATCTAAAATAATATTTAGACTATTTCTTATAAAAATATATTCAAAATGAGTCTATTTATAATTTGATATAACATTGGTTCAATATAAACTCGTCTCATAGGATTCATACATATTTTTAACTTATATTAACAATATTATATTTAGATAAACATCTGGTAATGTCGTTTTAATCCTAATCGCAGTCACCAATTTTTAATCTTTTTAGTATTCCTAATGACAAAGAATGAAGGTGAAATCATTAAAAAATGTGGAAACTATATTTATATATATGGAAGATTTTTTTATCTAAATCCATTAATATAATTGGTAATAATTAATTAATTAATATTTCAATAATACACGATGTATATTAGGTTTTCATGAAAATTCTTTTTTCAAGAATAAGATGATCAATTATTAACTCTATAATGAGTATTAATAATTATATGAATTGAAAAACACATATTTTGATAATATATATATATATATTTATTATATTCAAATAATTCAATGTTATAGATTATTTTTAATAATTAAAATGGAAAATAATTACGCACTAAATAATAGTTTTATGAGAAATATATGATTCTTTCCTCTAAATTAACGTGTCTTTATTTCTATATAATTGATATTAAATACATAATAAATATTATATGTTATAATAAAATAATATAAATTTAATTAAGAATCATTAAATACTTTATTTTTACTAAGTCATAAAAGTTTATTTCTAAATACAATTTTAAAAAAAAAATCCATCACAGGGTTATTGTTACAATGTATGTTTAAAAATTATATTCATAGTTTCATTATATAATATTTTTCCATGGAATGGTAACATGTTAATTTAAAAATAATTTGTTGAAAATAAAATTATGACATATTATAATTGACTTTCTAGTATAATATTATTCCATTCATAAAAAATTTCATCCTCAAAATTTCTTGGATATTAATTTATAATCAAAAGAGGGTGGTCCATCTTCACGACATTCTCAAGATCCCATGATTCTTCCAATATCCAATTATTTATCCAAATATTCTTTACCAGTTGAGTCATTGGATTATAAAATATGTTTTTTCTAGTGTAATGAACCTGGATATGAACACTATAGTAATATATATTTTGTTTCTCTTCTCTTTCTTTAGAAGTGAGAATGCGTTTAGGTTCGGGAACATATCTCCTTAATAATGAAATATAGTACACATCATGCACATTAGATAGTCTTGGTGTAATTTAAAAATGGAAAGACCCAACATTAATTCATTCCTCAATTTCTAAAGGTCTGATGTACCTTGTGTGAGGACACAACTTTAAACTTTTATAACATTATTATCTTCGTTAAGAGTTTATATTCATACAGTCTCTAGGATATTTATGGTTTAAATTTATAGATAACTAGTTCATAAATAATAAATAATAAACTCATAAATGATATGTGGGAACTTCATCTAAACATACATTTTAAAAAATTTATTTTATTATAAAATAATCAGGTTGTCTCTTCATGAAAAACAATCATGAAATTCAACTAGACTTTTTCATTGTTCTTACCCATCCAAACATCATATGAAACAAAATAAAAATGCGAGATGTGAGAAAAAAGTGCAGTAAAGGGAATGAAAATTAACAAATTCATAGTGATGTGAGAAATATTAAAACCCATTAAATATTTACTATTATTACATTTTTTTTTGAGTGTAAAACAATTCCATTTTAAAAGAACACAATTTTTAGTCAATGAAAACATTAAATATTGTAGAAATGAAATATAAATCTATTTTAGGTGACCCAGAAAAACATATTCAGAAATTTTTATAATCCTATGTCAAAAATAAATAGAGCCCAATTAAATAGATACTAGAAATGAAACTAGTTAACCCAATCATTCTTTTATTTTTAGACCTGTATCATTATCCATTGCATTATAAAGCTATAATGGGGCTCTACACTTGTACACGCTATATCAGGATCACCCAAATTCATGATCTACAATTGAGTTCAAGGAATCTTATAAGCTATACTAGGATCACCCATTTCTCATATATAACACTCAAGTACTATATCATTAATAAAACATTCCATTATTTTTCATTTTAATCATAATACCCATAAAACTATTTTGAACCCTTATGTTAAACACATTCGAATATTGAAACACCCTTTCTTTTCGAAACCTATTTTCAAAACTAAACTACGGAGATGATAGGGAAGAATATTATTTGTTTAAATAAAATATAAAATATTTTAATGGAATACAATAATCCAATAATTATTATTGTATTGGTAACATTATTTGTCACCATATATGTTTAAAAAGAACAATTTTTTTTAATGAAAGTCAAAGCAATCTGCTAAATTGTGCCTTTTTAAAACATTTGAATGTATAAAGAGACATGAATTATACTTTATAATAATTTTTTGTCCATATAAATATGTTAATTTTATTTTGGTAAAAATATTGACATGGATGAAAAACATTTGGAAGTGAAATTTTAATATATGGGTTTTTAAAAGAAAGTGTATTACCTCGAGTTTGACTCTTTATATAGGTAAATAATAGTCCAAAAAACAATATTTGTTTAATTATTTACTTATTTATTATAATTTTTTATTTTATATGTCTATTTTATTTTAAATAATAATATGTTATACAAAATTACATAATAAATTATGTTCACATCGAACGTTCTGATGATATTTAACTCATATGTTAAAAATCACTAGAGTAGGATAACTATGGTCAGTGTTGTCATTGTTAAATATCTTTTATAAAATTATAAAGACATTATTTACATTTTTAAAAATAAATTATACATTAAAAATCGATCATTAAATATAGTTATGGAAAATGTGCAATGATACAACCCCGGAGAGGCTAAGTTGTACATATGTGTGAGTACGGTTTCCATTTTCAATGGTAATTATTGAAAGAAGGTAATAATTGTTTTTTTTCTTCAAATATTTTTTAAATAACATAACCTACATATTAATTTTTTATTACACTTATATATATCCACCATGTAATTTGGTGCTTAATAACATGACACATAGCTTCATGGAGGTGATAGTCTACATGTACGCACGGACGACATTATCATTTTAATGTAATTGAGAATTTATGTATAAATATAATATATGGTTTATAAATATTTATAAATATATCATTAATATCATATATATATATATATATATTAAATCAATTATTTTAACTAGCCCTGCGAGGTGGTGCTGAAAAAATGATTTTATAGGTTTCTGATGCGGGGGTTTGTCATACAATTGAATGATGATTTTGTTTCTCATTTAATGGATAAAGGAGATGGATGTAGGTTATGAAATTTTTAGAATCAAGTATAATTATATGTTATATATTATTGTTATTTTTTAATGTTTTTTTGTAATATTTAATGGCAGTAGTAGAAGGAATCAAATGAAAATGCTCGGTTGAGAACTATACCTCTTCTTTGAAAAACCTCTAATGTTTTACACCAACATGCTTCCTTGGTTGTTCATGTGATCATATAAAATATTCTAAGAAATATTTAGGTATGAAGGTAATGTATTTGGGTAGTTATTTTCTTAACTAAACTTCCTTTTAGGTGTGATGAAAATGGGAGAGGAGGCTCTATTTCATAAGTGAGGGGAGGGGCACTCATGGAATTTCATAAAGTATTAAATTTATATAAATATATTTCCACATTAAAATGGATCAAAATGATAATATTTAAACATAATAATAGAATAATTTTATGTAATATCATACCAAAAACAATTGTACATGATTTGATATTGGTTTCACCCATATATATTTGTTTTAACCCGTGTTATCCCCATTTGAATACAACTCTAGTAACACAGTTTTTACTCTTTAGGGGTCAATATAGTTACTATAAAAGAAATATTTTCAAAATTAATATACCCTGAAGGATATTTTAAATCATATTCCAGTCAATTTTCATAATATTATATTTTTAGGAAATTGTAATCATTTTAAAAAATATCATTTATAATAAAATAACATTAATGTTATTTTTTGAACTATTCATTTAATTTGACATTGAAAATAATATGTGAAAAATTAATTTTAATATATTCCATTAAAATATTTATAAAAAAATATTATTTTTAAGAAATGTTTATAAACATAAAAATTCATTCAATTTATATTACTTTTAATTTTTTAAAATCATTTATATTTCTTTTCAATTAATTGAGTAAATGTTGTATCTGTGTTGCATTAGAATTTATGGTAATAATAGAATTACATAAAATTATAAATAATATTGAATCAAATATAATAATTTAATTATTCTCAAAAAACCTATTAATATTCATTCAAATTTTTCTTTTCTTTTCCCATTGGAACAAATAATATATTTTTAAAAGTAACAGAGTCACATTCTTGTCTTTTCTTTACATAAAATTTTTTCAAGTTTAACATCCTGGTAAAATTGAAAAAAAAATTATATTATTTTAAGTTTGGATGTTTATATATGAAATAATCTCATCTAATAAAATTAATACAAGTGTTAGGGGTTTTTATCCTAAAGTATCCCACTTTACCTTTACTATGGAAAAAACATTTATTATGATTACAATTCATAATTACTCAAAGAAAAAGGGACCTATTTATAAGATTTGGACCTCTTGATTCCAAATATAGAATCCACATTTTATGATTAAAAACACATCATTCGAAGAGTTTAATTATAGATTAAACTAGAAAAACATGATGAAAAATACTATTTTAGAAAAAAAATGTATTTTTCAAGTAACATATGAGATTATATTAACTCATTGAATAATAATCATCATTATATTAATTTAAATTAATATAAATAGAGGTATAATATAAATATATCATTTAAATCATACCTAATTAGTGGATAATTTAGTTAATTAGATTGGTTAAATCTTATGCACATAATGATGTTTTCATAAAACATTGTTTTTACGCATAGAAATAAACTTATACATAAATCCTAATTTTTTTATTAAAATAAATTAATTATATTACTATAAATAAAAATTTTAATATATATCATTATGATAAAATAAGTTATGGGTCTTTTAAATAAAAATATTTAATGATGGTAAATGTTAATATTTTTAAAACTTGTATCATTCACCATTCACTGAAAAATTAATCATTTCAAAACAAATCCCCAAAATATCCCCATAAGATAAATTTTATACGAGGATCTAAAAAATGATATATTTTTTTTAAAATAACCTTTCTAAACGTTTCATATATTAATTATATTATTTTCTCATAAAATTAAATAAAACCCATTCTTGAAGAAAAAATATTTTCAAAGAATAAAACGAAATTAATAAAATATCTTAGATTATTTAAAAATTATTTTTCAATAAAATTATATTTAGTAGGGAGATAATATATATTTTATAAAGTATATAATCGTATTCATATTTTCCAATTTACCGGATATGTTATAGTGGAAATTTTTATGTATTATTATTTAATGGTTTGTTTGAGATTGGTATTGTGTATCGAATATGTTATCAAACATAGATTTATTTTCTTTTTTAAATTATGGGTGTAACATTTTTACCCATTAATAAATTTATTCCTCTTAATTTTAACTTGATCTCAGTAATCAATTGTTTGATATCTAGAAATACTGTTGTTGAAAATTCATATTATAATAAGGGTAACTAAAACATCATTTTTAAAAGAGGGAAAATAAAATTTAAAGGTTTTGTAGAATAGCACAAAACTAGGTTTACAAATTGGAAAAACTAGCTGGATGTGAAAATATTAACATTGGGAAAAAAATGTCCAATTAATTTTGGAGAGTGATAGAGATCCTTGATCACATGAAATTAGATGATGAACAGAAAGTTAATGACCATAAAATTAAAAACTGATGATTTGTGAAAAAGTCCATCTCTCCTTGGAAAAAGATGGTATTTGGATAACTTTTTGTTTCATGATCATTTTCATTGATTTTAATTGTTCATTTACCACCTACTATAAAATCATAAAGAAATATAATAAATTAAAAATTATAATTCCATCCTTTATTAAATTTTCACTATAATGTCATCATTTTATCCAATCGATGAGATTTAAACCGGGCTTTTATTTATATCCTATTCACTAAATCCACATTCTAATTGATATTATACTATAAAAAATAATATCACGATAATCCTGATATCATTAGATATTATCAAAAAAGAAATAGTTTATCATTAAATAACATAATTCCCCAAAATAATAAACCTTCATATGAAGAAATACCACATTAATCTCTAAATACCCAATGTTAAAAATTAATTATATGATCAATAACATGCCTAATATATCCTTAAAATATTCCACACTAAGATTAAATCCCAATAAAATTAGAACTATTTAATCATGTATTATATCTAGATTAATTTAACATCTTCATTAATCAACACTAGTCAGTAATAAAGTCATTTACACAAAAATATAGATTCCACAATCAAATAATCTCAATGATGTCATAATAAATTCCATAAATAACTAGAATCACCATAAAGAAATAAAAAATTAATTTATTCTTATAAAATATAATACAAACATTAGTCCTAAAATAAAATACAACAATATTTTATTTACTTTAATCATATAAGGTCCCCAAATAGAAAAATACTTCGGAAAAAACATTAATTGCCAAATTATCAAATCCCTTTTCAATTTCTATGGTTTTCTATATAGCAATTTTTTCAAAAAAAAATAATATTTTTTGACTATCATTTCCTTAAAATCAAAAAAAATTTAACCCAAATTTTTATTTATCCTTTCTGAATATTTTATTATATTAATGTATATAAATATTATACAATGTTTACTACACCACTTATCAAATGTATCAATTAAATCTAACATATGTTTTAGAATTTTGAAAAACAAATCTACTATAGAATTACCCTTATGTGTTTCATTATTCTATCATAATTAAAATATATAATAATATAATTGATGAACACATCACTAATTTATCCTTTTTCTCAAACCATTAACCATTATTTATTGTATTATTATTTTCTCGTTCTTGGGTTTCGGCCACGAAACACCAAACGGCTCCGTATCCAATGATTGATGGACCTACTTTCTAAAGGCAGGCATTCGTCGGATGGTCTGACCAACGACTCTTAAGAACACACATTGGTTGAGAGGATGGGAAGTTGGGCTCATGGCACCCTTTTTGAAGGGGGAATTATTGCCTGTTCTGGGACTCTCTTATAGATTTAAGACATATTCATTTGTTTGCGAATCATTGGTTTATACCCAAACATAGTATCCACAGATTCAACCCTGGTGGGCAATGGTCAACTTGACGCAGGGGTTCAGAATCATTTGTGCCCGAGGTATACCATCCCTTGTTGGATTAATGACCCCGAAGGGTTGGAAATCAATTGAGACAACACTAGGAGTGGCATGGTGAACTGATGTGGAGATAATCAGATCGACCAGTTGTTGTGCTTGAACCTCAAGGAGGATTCCAACGTACCCTGCTTAGGAAGAAGGGATCAAATTCCATGTAGTTCGGATAGGTGTCGGGGAACCGACGTGAAGAGAGACTAGGTTGTCTGATGGGTTGTGGGCTTAAAACTCATGGAGGCTTCCTACGTACCCTGTCTAGGAGGCATGGATCAAAGTCCACGTAGTTCGGATATACATTTTACCATCATGCTTGATGAGGGAATATAGTTTAATGTCATGTTGTATGAGGGTGGAAATCGACGTGAAGAAACGGACGATTGGTGGGCTTGAACCTCGTGGAGGCATCCTACATACCATGCTTTGTCATGGATCAATGTCCCTATAGTTCGCTTTGTCTCAGGGCTTACGCTTTGGGGAAGCCCAGAATGATGGATTGGGGCTTAAACTCTTAGGCGGACCATAGTGATGGATTGGGGCTTACACTCTGAGGTGGGCCATAGGAGGATGTCATGGTCGATTCTTACTCTAAGCCCATTTGATTCATGCTCGGGTTGAGAAACAAGAGGCACCAGGGACCAGAGGATCACGTCGCGAAAGCTGCATCTGTGAGAAGCAGAGTGGGGCTTACGCATGAAAGAGGCCCAGGGTGATGGATTGGTGCTTACACTCTGAGGAGGCCTAGAAGGTTGGGGATTACTCTGAGATGGATTCCCGGGGCTGCAATGTCCAGCGGGAGAGGGAAAGGGGGTGCTCTTGTTCCCATATCCTCTCTTGCGGTGCACGAGGGCTTCTTTCTGATGGGTATTTTACCATCTTTGAGGAACCCTCAACAAGTGGAGGGGCAGAAAAGGAATTCTCGAGCTCAGACTCCGCATTACCATGGGAATGTGAACCCAGAAATGCTTCGGGAATCTGCTCATGGGTCGGGGAAACCCCATTGCCCATGTTTACTGTGGGTATGTGAACTCAAAATGGAGGGATGATTTTCCTGAAAGTTATACCACGCGGATCTGGTGGCTCTGGCGGAGGCCTCGGCTCGGGGCCGATGAATAGGCCAATGAGGCAGTCGCAGAGGACTTGGCTGGATCAGATGGATTTTACCTCGCTCTGTAGATGAGGACACATAAGTATTTGGCTCACCACTGAGAGATATAGGTAGTGGTTCCCTTCACTTGGGGAAGTGCCACACGGCTGGAGTAGCCGTCCGCGAACCAGGGTGGTCCGTGGACTGATTGGAGTTTCGCGAACCAGGCCATTTCGCGGCTTTAGGGGCAATCCGTGAACTAGGGTGGTTCACAGAGGGATCTAGGCGGGCAGCAGCAGCAAAGGGCAGCGCCGATTGGAAGCTTGTCTGTCGGGGCATCGCCCGTGGAGGAGGGTGCTCCGCAGAATGATGGATTGGAAAAGAGGCATAAACTCCCTCGTTCACGGGGAAGAAATCCACATAGGGGGTATGGTTCGCGGTTCTTCCATTTTTTATTATTTAGGTTTGGGTTTCACCAAATTATTATGCGTTTTCTGATTCCTTCTTAATTCACATACCTGTTGTGGTTTGCAGGTGGGAATTTCCCTATTTGCGAAATCTGAAGCCTTCCTTCAACTGATCCCCTTCCTCCGAATCCGATTCCAGTTCTCCGATCCTTTCCCCCCTATCTTTTCTCCCCAATCCTTTCTCTCTGATCCTCTTCTTCATTCCCACTTGGTCACCTTTTATAGTGTGGGGAAAGGAAAGTGTCTGTGGCCATGTGACACCTTTTGCGGAGGCCCATAACCAAATACCCGGTTCACGGCTGACTTGTTCAATCTGTGATTTTTGGTGGGTATTGAACGATCCCCTTCTCCATGAGTCGAACTCAGGGAGTGCTCCGCGCTTGATGAGGGTCCCGCCTCCATTCCGCGAACGACAGCGAGTGCGGCTTGAAGCGGTCAAAGCGGTCCGCAGTTGGGGCGATTCGCGACGGTGAACCGGACTGGCGCCCATCCTCCCTCGCGACTGCGGAGGCTCTCCACCTCCATTTCACGAACGACAACGGTTCATGGAGGGGGTGCCTCGCGGCACCTGGCCACGTTGTTCTTGCATGGACCAGTTCGCGGACCGGTCCTTCGTGCCTCCTCTTTTATTACTTTTTCCCCAATTCATTGGGGTATTTGGGTAAAATCACTTTTGCAGATTTTTCAGGACCCCACAAAAGCCCCCCATCGGAATGGGGACCGATCGGAACGAAGAGGAGGCCATTCCGATGCTAAGTGGTCCTGAAACTGAGATGATTTGTGGTATAAAAGTGGACCCGGTAGGGGAACATGCCTATAAATACGGGGAGCCCTCACTTGCCTTTTACCGAATTCTTTGCGAAACCAGAGCTCCTTCGTGTCTGTATGTTTTCTCCTTTACGAAGTGCCTTATCCGCGAACCGGTAGAAACTTCCGTGAACCATTTCTTCCTCACAGTCACTTTCACCCATGAACCGACTTCCCAACCACGAACCATTACTATTAATTAACTAAAAATTAAGTGATGACGGGTCGCGGAGGAACTTTCTTCACGGTTTAGACGCTCCGCAGACTAAATATCTTATGAACTTTAAATGTTTTTTAGCCTTTCAAATGAACTTGGGGTTGAATTTCCATGGAGCAACTTGGTTCGTGGCTTCCTGGGCAATGCTCTGTGGGCTAGGGCTTCGCAGAATGATTTCACGAAGGGATGCATCCTCCAAGGCTTCCTTGATGATTCGATTATGAATGCTCCTTATCCATTCATCTTTCTGTCCCTATTTTATTCTGGACTGATTTCTCTCATCGTGCAGGGAAAAAATATGGTTCCCCCTTGTTCTGCACTGAGGCCTATTATTGAGCCCCTTTTAACTGCTAATCAACGCCTGAAGGACATGGCTGACTCTGTTCAAGATGGAGACTGCCACTCCCTACCATCTTCTTTCCTTCCCAACCGGCACTCCAAATCACTGCAGGAATATCCTTCTTCTAACATTCTTCCTGCCTATGGGTTCGGTTTATTGTACGACACCTCGATTCCTGAACCCTCTCGTGACAATAATCACGAAGCATGGATATTTACCGCCACTATTCCCCAGTTCGTGATACCTACCGGCAGGCGGCCTGCCTCGAGGGGTACAATTGTCGGATTTGTGTTGAATCACCTTCCAGTATCTCCGATAGGAGTACCACGTCAACAGGAAGGAACAATCCACTATTATCGGAGTATTGACTGCAGCGCCATGGTAAGCAACCAGCATGGTTGGCCGGTGAATCAGGATCTCCAGCCGGGAGGAGCATTTATGTCATTCGACTGGGGGTGGCCCTTCTGTGTCTATCAGAGCTGTGCAGAATTTGGGGCAGAGCTATGAGCCATGGGCTTGTATGAAGCTTCCTGGGTGTCCCAAACCTATACCCATCGGCCTCACACCCTCTCCAAGAAACTGAAATGTCATTGGAGCCCAGACACAAACACTTTCCATCTGGTCCATGGGGATGGGGGCGTTAGCCTGTGAGACGTCATTCAGATTTCAGGGGTCCCCGTCATTGGGAGTATGTATGATGAGTTCCTGCCTCCTTCCGCTATGTGTGAGAACGAAGAGAGGACCCCCCCCCCTAGAGAAGAATCTCATTAACCAGGCACGAAAGCACTCACATGATACGTCTCCAGAACAGCTCGTCCCATACCGTGAATGGGTTACAGCTTTCGTGAGAAAGAAGAAATCCGAAGAATCCACGACTCTCCCACACAGGCCCACGACATTCCCTACGATGGAGTCCCGTAAGTAGGGGGAAGCTATTTACTGACTTTAGAGCATGGATATTTCTGTGGCTGGGGCTGGGAGCTTATTTTGGATGTCGACCAATTGCTCCTCCTAGTAGCATTTCTGGCAATGTTCTTAAGTTGCTGGTTATTACCCTTACGCGAATTTGAGGGCGTGTGGGTCACTACTTTTGTCATGGTGGCACACTTGGATACCGGTAATGTTATCAACCTATTCTTCCCAGTGTTGGACATGATTTACCGGTTACATGGAAATATTACTGATGGGAATCGGCCAAACCGAGTGGCCGACCCTTTCCAAATTCTTTGGGGATGGTTAAGCATTCACATTAAGAACTGCTACACATTCATCAAACTACATCAGATTCCAGGAACCACATTCTGTCCGTTCTTGAAACTAACCAGTGGGGTTATGCCCGAAGAGTGGGAGACCCAAGAGAAGGATAGCCAACATACAGTTTTGAACAAGCGTCATCTATCAAGTCGAATTTCAAATTATGACTATTTCAATTTTCATCTCCTTTCTTCTCCGGCTGGCACAATTACGAACACCATAACAGAAGAGTTTAGAAATCGGGGCTACCTCCTCTCCCTTCGAGAGGGTATTCTGGTGGCTCATATTGGTGGGGAACATATCGGCGAGGGGTACACTCCTTGCCAATTTGGGCATCAATTTGGTTGCGTCCAAGCACAGTGTCCCCCGACACTTAATGGTGCCCGCGAGGACTGACATTTGATGGCGGCCAGACAACTGTGGCTAATGATTACCCGGGAGGATACCGGCTGTGAGGTTATCACCCCCATGCTTGCGGACACCATTACATTCTTATCCAAGCGTTATGTTTACTTCTGGGAACAATCATACCCAAATGGCCATCTAGGGACATTAGTGCCCACCATCTCAAGTCCCAAACCGTCAAAGGGCAAATGGAAGTGAAAGGAGGATGGTGCTTCAACTAGGCCGGGAAAAATCATTCATCACCCGACTAGTCCCGTGCTTCTGGGGAGGATTTTAACGGAAATAGGTGTATCCTCCCATGCCCTTGAGGCTGCTCGAAGGGGGTTGAAAATCCCCACCGATGATGCCTTTCCCACAGCTTGGGGCCAATGGGATGAATTCAAAGCCAGGTCAGCCTTTTGCAATTAGTACCCCCATATTCTATGGAAGTACCTTCAGGAATCAGAAGTATCTTTTGATGATTTGGGCTATATTTCCTCCCCTGTTAACATTCTTCATGATGTGGCCCCGGAGCAGGTCAATCGATATCTCTAGGATCTTGAATCCTATATTTACGTGCACGAGGGTCACGTGGTATTAACCCACTGAGTCTAGGCCATGCTGCATCCTGTGACTGATGAGGAGGGGGAGGGAAGTGACCACTCTTCCGGGTTGATGATCTTGATGGTTTCCTAGTCGTGGATGAGGCCATGGAATTTCCGACCATACCTGCGAGGTCCCGCCCACGAATAGTCCCAGAGAGTTCTAAGGTGGAGGCGACATCCGGAATACAAACTCGACCATTGGCGCTCGTACTAGCTTCTACCACCGTCCGGCCTTCTCAGAATGATCCTCCCCAGTCGGAGATTCATGTAGTGGCCTCATTGTCATATTCTTGGAGGATTTGGGATGACCTGACGGTCATTGGTTCGGATGAGGAAGCTTGGGAATTTCTTCAATCATGCCCTCTTAAACTTCCGGGTATCTAGATGATCTTCGCTCCACCTCACTTGCAGTTGGAAGAGGATTTAGATGAAATTGTCGCCTCAATAAAATAGATGGATGCATATATTCAATCACTCTAGAATCGTCTCTATGGGAGCATTCAGGTGTCTATTATGAATAGATGCCACGAATTGTCTGAACCTGAAGAAGAGGTTGCTCTGCTTGCCCATTCTGACTTCTCCCCCAATTAATTGTGGAGGTTCTAAGGTTTCATCCTCTTATGCAGGGTTCTGAAGAATCTCAGAAATTGATTACTTCTCTGCAGTATATGCCTCATGGTACCGTTGCGGGGGAGCATGTGTTTGTTCCCACAAGGGTCATCGAGGAAGGATCCCCTGGCGCAGCTGTGCTCATGGAGGCGACCTTCGCGGATTCTGCTAGGGTCTTTCCTCCTCTCGTCCCTTCCAGAATTCTGGGTGAAATGTCCCCTGGGCAGATCGAGGGATGGAAATAGGAATTTCTTTTATCGGAACGGCTCAAATAGGGAATGTCGGGTAATCATGACATCCTGTTTTCTCATTCGGAAACTTTCATTCTTAGACTTCGTCTGTCGTTAACTGTTTGAAATATGGGGAAGGACAACTCGAGGATCTGGTTGTGGCAACCCAATTTGTTCTAACTTCTGCTTACTTGCCTCCTGTGGAATCGCCTATACCCACGCCTGGGCGTGAAGAGATGGTAAGCCCTGCTGGAGGGGCCGACAATATGGACACTTTACTCCCACCCATATCAGTCAGAGATATTCCAGAGGAAGAACCGCTGGTTTCCGAGACCCTTACTGATCATATAACTTTTTCAATTACAGAGGACGACGAGGCGCCCATGATCGCTGAGGGGCATCCAAATCTGACGGAGCCAACCACCCCAGGTTTAACGGATCCCGTGATGATGGAATAAGAGCATGCCATTAATTCAGTTGCTGGGAATCCGGAGCGGGCCATTATCTTGTTCACTAGAGGAGTGATTTCTTCAAGCATGGTCTCCGTAGGCAACCACTTGAGGAAGGATTTGGAAACCGTGGGACTTAGGAATGGCCTTAGGCCCTGGAATCCTCTGGGGGCTCCCCGGATTCCTTACCTATCGAATATGTTGCATCCTCTTCGAGTGGCTATCATGGCAGAGTAGAGCTCACGGATGTAGATGCATTGTTGATTATGAGTAAGTTACCTGGTCTTCTACTACTGACTGCCTTTTCTTCCCTTCTTTAATAAGGGGTACTCATCTATCTTACTGACTCTCGGCATTAGGACCACAACCTCTTGCGCTGACAATGGTGTCGCTAGACCCGGTTATGCCTATGACCACCACTGTTGGGGTCGAAGCTACCACAGTGCCAGAGTTTGCGGGCAAGGCCGCCTCGGGTCCCTCCATGGTGACGTTTATTCCCGAATATGTTTCCTCATCTGGGAATGATTCGGAGACTGATGAACAAGTCCTCTCCAGCCTTCGACCTGCTCGCCCAAGGGCTTGTGAGAAAATCTAGAGACTGATCTCACAAATGCCCTTGGTCGAGATGCCGACCAAATTACCGAGGCTACGTAATTCGTTTATGCTGATGGGATTTGATGACTTCGACTATCATGGTGTTTATGACATAGTCAGGCAGGTAGTACCTGATCGGGAGAGGATGGGTGATTTCTAATATCATCTTTCCGCTGCTGAATCTGAGGCATACCTTTCTACGACTCGGAAGCTCTGCCTAACAGAGGCTCATGACCACGTCGGGGTCCTCGCAGGACTTCAAAGTGATGTTATTGAGCAGCGTTCTCACCTGGAGGTGCTGAAAAATGAGATATAATAGCTACAGTAGGAAGAGGACAACGTCTCCGAACAGATTGGAGAATGGGAGTGGCAGCTGCAAGAGGAAATAACGGCAAGCACAAAGGCGGCTCAGGAGGCAGAATAATTGTGGGCTGGTGCGGAATCTCAGATGGCCATTCTGCAGAATCTCTCTCATTCAATCGAGGATTGTCACTAGCACCTGATACAGCTTTGTGAGTCCACCTAAAAACATATGTAACCACCTTTCATACTAGAGGAGGCTCCGTATTTTGGATGCCCTTCTTACACACCTTGTTATGGAATAAAGAAACGTTTCTCCTTAGTGCTTTTGTCACCTTTTCCTGTGATAGAATCTATTTGGTATGATTTCCACATATGTTAATTATCTGAACATATAATAATCTGGGTTCAGGACTAAAAATAAATCAAGCTCTATCATTTTCCTGGACCATGGGATCAAGTGAGCATAGTCTGACTATTGCTTGGGTTTTACTGGAAAACCTTACATAATTTTGGCAGTTTTATCCATTTAATGCCCTGATTTTTCCTGGGCCCATTCGGTATGGACCCAGTGAGTATAACCTAGCTTTTTCTTAGGACACCTTTTTCGAGTTTTTGTCCTAACAGGCTTTTTGCCTCTTTCTTTTGTGAGTGGTTTAAAGTCCCGCCGACAAGACTATCATTACTAATGTTTTAGATCAAACAGCTTTGAAAAAATATGGCTTGGTGATGTCCCCAATGGGGTTGAACTGATTAAAAGACGTCTTACTACCCTTTAGACGCACGTTGGGGGAAACATGTTCGAATTTGGGCGTCAGGTAGGGCATGTCTCAAGGAATTGGAGCTGTGAAGGCATACAGAGTTAGGACGAGCATTGCCTAAGGAAAACATACCTTTGGTAGACAGGCCAAGGTCAATCAATATGCAGATCCACTGAGGGAATGGTATGCATTGTCATACAAAGGTGTCCTTAAGCCATAGACTTATCCATTTCTGATGTCCATGGGACTTCATGGAAGTCCGACATATGGAAACCACGATGGGTGGAATGGCAAAGAATTAAAAACCCTAGGGGTGGCTCAGAAGGGGAGTGTGACATCTGAATGGGTTTTGGGAACATCCGTACTAATAAGAAGTGTGGTCCGGAGACCACCTCCCTACGCATTTAGTTAGCATAATGGATGGTTGAGGCTTGACACAGTTTAAAGTTATGCAGCTGGGACATCATCTGAAATAGAACGACTTTTCTTGGTTCTTGGTAATATCATCAAAGACGTTCTTCCACATTTAGGTAAGATTGAGAAAGAGGTTGGTAATATGTAGCTCAGAGGATTTCTAAATCCTGGGATAGAAATGCGGGCTCAGAGGCCAAGAGGCGTATGGAGGGAAGCATCGCCTAAGGGAAACATTCCTATGGTAGACGGTCCAGGGGCAATCAATATGTAGAGACGATGGGGGCATGGTATGCATAGTCAACAAAGGTACCCTTAAGTCAAAGACTATCCACTTCTGATAGCCGAGCAACTTCAGGGAAGTTGAGATTTGGGACCACCAGGGGTGGCTTATGAGAGTTCGGCTTTTTCTGAGTATAGAGTATGGTTTATGATGAGATTGTGCCTGAATACGAGGGAAATATCTAGACTAAACTTCTTGAGAACAGGTGCAGTAATACTTTATCACGCTGGTGTGAGGCGGTGGTTTGTGCAGGTCTGACATGTGCACTGCAAAAGAGAGGAAAACTTTTGTTCCTTACTGAACCCATGATGGGTTCGACCGCGCATCTTTAACGTCATACGGGATGGACGAGGAGCATTATTAAAGGTTTATATGTAGTTTAACGTCATGCAATGAGGCAACTTCTGTGCAGTTTAACGTCATGCGGTAATGACATGGATATCTTTAAAGGTTGTCGGGGGCATTATTGTGAAGGCTGCTCTTCATCCTAATATAACTGGGCTTGAATACCTCAACATTACCCAGTCGTGGAAGGGGGTTCATTGGTGTAAATCATGGTTTCAAGGCTTCTTGGATCAGGAGAGGTGATATGGGGGCTTTGAGGTCGGTAAGCGTACAGAGCTAGGGAGCAGCATCGCCTGTGGAAATATTGCCTTTTATGGATGATCCAGGGGCTATCATTATTCCGAGCCGCTGAGGGCATGGTATGCATAGTCGTACAAAGGTGTCTACGGGTCGATAACTTTCAACTTCCAATGGCCGTGAGTGGTCATGGGGATCCGTGATTGTCCGCGCCACGAAGTCTGTCAATTGGTGGGGAATGCCTGGACATGTTTGGGATATTCGTCCATGGATGCTATTAAAGCTTAAAGAGCCCCCCTATACTGATTTATCTTGCTCTTGGTGGTGTGACTTTACTCCTCGCAGTTTAACGTTGTGCGGTGAGGAAGAAGTACTCCTAGTTTACCGGTCCTAGAGCTCGGACCATTGGGTAACTATTGTTGTAGTCACTCGAAGGATAATTGGGTCAACATGTTCTGATTACTTAGAACAAGGTTGGGGATGATGGTCATTAACTACAACTTTGAGCTTTCCCGAATCAGTAGGTATGATGTGGGGGCACTAAGGCCGGTAAGCGTATGGAACTAGGAGACATACCGCCTGAAGAAAATCATGCCTTTGATAGACGCGCCAGGGGATATCATTATTTAGAGCCGCTAAGGGCATGGTATGTATAGTCGTACAAAGGTCTCCCTAGGTCAATAACTTTCCACTTCCTATGTCCATGAATGATTATGAGAATCTGTGATTTCTCCCAGTGTAGATTTCAGCATGTGGGGATAATGGAATTCGGGTATACAGAAAACACATTCACTGCATTTGTCCGTTGAGTCAAATTATCCTAGTCCTAGCTTGATGTTTGTTGATACAGGTCGCTATGTGAACCACTGGGGGAAACACAGGCTAGCCAGATAGGGATACCCTGGCAAAATCTGGATGTGAATATGGAAATGCACTTATAAACCACTTCACAATAATCATCTGGATCAAGAGGTATGGTATGGAGGCTCTGAGGCCGGTAAGAGTACAGAGCTAGGAAGAGTGTCGACTGTGGAAAAATTGCCTTTGGTAGATGGGACAAGGGCTATCAATATGAAGAGCCACAGAAGGCATGGTATGCATAGTCGAAAAATGGTGTCCAGGGGTCGATGACTTTCCACCTCCGATGGCCATGAGTGGTTATGAAGAACCATAATTATCTGGGCCGTGGAGTCTAATGTATGGAAATTATGAATACAAATGTGCAAGGAGTATCCCCATTTCATATCTCCATGTGTCTTGGGAGGGTCGCGATGAAGTCCATGCATTTTAACGTCATTTGGTGAGGACAATCCCCATGCATTTTAACGTCATGTGGTAAGAATTAAAGTGACCCGATGTGAAAGAAAAAAGGGGTCTACGTAGTTTAACGCCAGGCAGTGGGGACAACTTCCATGCAGTTTAACGTCATGTTGTAAGGATGAACCCCATGCAGTTTAAAGTCATGCGGTAAGGATGAAGATATACACCCTATACAAGTCTTGTCCGTACATGGGGGAAGGGGCATTTCTATCATCATTGTCCGTGTAGTTTAACGTCGTGCAGTAAGAATGATAAGTACACCCCGTGCAGGCCTGATCCATACACGGGGGAAAGGGGGCATTTTTGTTAAGGGGCAAGGCCAAGACTGAAGAACTTGTCATCACTATGTATCCTGTGAAGGTAGGAATCAAGCCGTACTTAGTTCTCTAAAATCCGTGCAGTTCAACGTAATGCTGTGAGGATGGAGTCCATACAGTTTAACGTCATGTGGTGAGGATGATGAGAACACCATGTTTATGTCTGGTCCATACACAGGGGAGGGGCATTCTAAATTCTTGTTATCCATGCATTTTAGCGTCATTCGTTAAGGACAGACTCTATGTAGTATATCTTCATGCAGTGAGGACGTGAATACATCCCGTGAAAGTCTGGTCTTTACACGGGGAAATGGGCACTTTTGTTTTTTTTTGAGGTGGCTGGGCATGTGTATGGAATTATGGTGTCACTACATATCCTTCAAGGGGAGGAATCAAGCCTCATGTAGTTCTCTGAAAGACGATACACCCCGTGTAGGTCTGGTTTGTACACGGGGGAAGAGGGAATTTTTTTGAAGTGGCGGGGCCAGGATAGGGAATCCCGACATCGCTACGTATCCCACAAGGGCAGAAATCAAGCCATACATAGTTCCTTGTAATGATGATTCACCCCGTGCAGGTATGGTCCATACATGGGGGAAGAGGGATTTTTTTTTGAATTGGGTGGGCCATGATATGGAATCCTAGTGTCGCTACATATCCCTCAAGGGCAAGAATCAAGACATACATAGTTATCTATAAAGACGATACAACCCTTGTAGGTATGGCCTGTACATGGGGGAAAGGGGACAAATTTTCTTTTTGAAGTGGCTGGGACAGGATAGGGAATCCAGGCATCGCTACATATCCCACAAGGGCAGGAATCAAGCCATACGTAGTTCTGTGAAATCTGTGCAGTTTAACGTCATGCGGTGAGGATGGTGTCCATACAGTTTAACATCATGTGTTGATAACGAAATAAAAAATGAATGTCGTGCAGTTTAATGTCATGCGGTGAAGATGTGGGTGTTATTAGATCCTGTACAGTTTAACGTTTTGTTTTTAGGACGAGGTGCTTGGCAGTTTAGTATCATACCTCTCGGACAATGTGTATATCATCTTTTTTTCATCCGTGCAGTTTATCATCATGCGGTAAGGACAAACTCCATGCAGTTTAACGTCATCCAGTTAGGACGTACTATACAACTCAT
This sequence comes from Viscum album, assembly GCA_963277665.1. Classification (NCBI taxonomy): domain Eukaryota; kingdom Viridiplantae; phylum Streptophyta; class Magnoliopsida; order Santalales; family Viscaceae; genus Viscum; species Viscum album. The sequence continues at coordinate 1,092,647,017 of OY728155.1, forward strand.
TTTTTCTCATCCGTGCAGTTTATTATCGTGCGGTAAGGATGAAATCCATGTAGTTTAATATCATGTGGTGAGGACGTGAAAATGACATGGTCTCCATGTGAAATACTTTTTTAGGAATCTCACATTGGTAGGAGCTGTAGTGAATTGCCCGTCCATGGAGATCAGGTTATATGCTCCGTTGGAGTAGACCCTGTATATAGAATATGGTCCCTCCCACTTGGGCTACAGCTTTGGAGGCTTCTTGCGGGGTATCATTGGGGTCCGGAGGACCAGCACTAATTCCCCTGCCATGAAAGACCGGAGGAGGACCTTTTTGTTGAAGGCTCTTGTGATCTAGTTCTAGTACACTTCCAGGTGGTGCAAAGTGTGCAGTGACTTCTCATCTAGCCTTTTCAATTCACCTAACCGCTTTTCTGTCTTCTCATCACCGGATAATTGATCACCGATGGCAACACAGAGTGAGGGAAATTGGAGTTCAATGGGAAGGACCACCTCCATGCCGTACACCAATGAGTACGAGGTAGATCGAGTAGCGGTGTGATTTGTGGATGGATAAGTCCACAATGCCTGGAGGAGTTTATCTAGCCATGACTTCTTGTCTTTGTCCAGCATTTTCTAGAGGATAATGGATATGGTCTTGTTGAAAGATTCTATCTGTCCATTGGCCAATGCATGGTAGTAGGATGAGTGGTTAGCCTTGATAACATACACGTGTTATAGCTTTTCCAACTCAGTAGAGCAGAAATTGGTGTCATTGTCTGTCAGTAAAGTATGATAGACACCAAATCTGGTAATGTTATTGGTGTTCATGAAGCTGCCAATATTTCATGCCCTGAAATTCTTGAGGTGTATGGATTCTTCCAATTTGAAAAAGAAGTCGGTCCCCGTGAGGATATACTTCAGCTGTTTGGACGTGGTAGGAAGATATGGTCCCACGACATCCATCCCCCAGACAACAAATGGACAGGAGTACTTTGCTTTATGAAGTAACTCCGGGGGATGGTGTATAAAGTTGGCATGAATCTGGCATGAGTGGCATTTTGCGGTAAAATGATCATAGTCTCGTGCCACTGTGGGCCAGTAGTACCCAAGCCTTCGAACCTGATGGAAAATCTTGGTCCCTGATTGATGTGTTCCACATGCTCCTACATATACTTCATTCTTGATGGCATTATTTTCTTCTCCGTCGATGCAACTGAGGAGAAATCCATTGAGAACTCGTTTGTAGAGGACCACTTGCTGACCCACGTGGCCATATAGGAAAAAATTGATTGTCCTTCTCCGTACTCGTTTAGCCCTGTCTGATAGAAGCTCTCCTCGTTTAGGTAGTTCGTGATGGGGGTCATCTAGCCCGTAGTAGGAGCATACTGCTTTGGGACAGGACTGACTTCGTGGATCTCTTCTTTCTTAGCTTGCAAAAATGGCAATACAATTCGACGGTGAGAAATACTGATAACCGTTTCATCTCAGCCTCGGTGGGCTAGGGTTTTGGCCATGTTGGCTAATGCATCATCCTGAGCGTTCTAGGACCGGGGAATATATTTCAATGTTGGTTTTGTGGATAAATCGGCCATTATCCCTCGGACACGGTCAAACAAGGTGATTAGCTCCTATTTTTTATTATCATAGTCACTATTGACCTGCTTGATGACCATCTCTGAGTCACCTTTTATCTTAAGGTGTTGTACTTTTGCCTGGAGTGTGAGTTCTAGGACTGCAATGAGGGCTTGATATTCTGCCTCATTGTTCGTACATCCCTCTAACAAGAGGAATGAATATGGAAAAACATCCTTTTCTGGGGACACAATTATTATCCCAATACCCACTTTGCAGAATCTGGGATCCTCCATCCTCTTCCCGATGGGGCTTCGGGACGTGCCATCAAAGTACATTTCCCATGCTGGGAACTCCACTTGAACCGAGAAGATATCTTCATCTGGTAGTTCAGCATTTGGTGCAGTGGTCCCCATTGAAGGGTGCTCTGCTAGAAAATCTGCTAATGCCTAGACCATGATGGATTTTTGAGGCACGAACCAGATGCCTAATTGTTGCGGGATGACCACCCATCGGGATAGGCGCCCAGTTAGCATCGGGCAACTGAGGATGTACTTGATCAGGTTACTCCGCGAGATCAAATGGACCTCATGATGATGCAGGAAATGTCGCAGATTTTGAACCGCGAATACCATGTCCAGATAGCTATTATCAATATTTGAGTATCAAGTCTCAACATCAATCATGGTTCGACTGAGGTAATAGAGACTGTTTTCACTTTCAGTGTCGTTCTTCTGTGCGAGGAAGGCTCCCAATGACCATTCTATAGCCTTCACATATAGAATGGGAGGCCTTCCTTCGACTGGGGGGATGAGCACCAGTGGGCTTAAGAGGTACTTCTTCATGTTTTTGAACACTTCTTTTCAATCTTCCGTCCACCGGTACGTGACCCCCTTCTTCATCAACCTGGTGAAGGGTAATCATTTGCCTACTAGGTTGGCTATGAAGCGCCTAATATAGGCTATATGCCCTTGGAATCCCCTCATCTCAGTGAGAATTCGAGGGGGTGACAGGTTCAGGATAGCCTTCGTCTTCTCAGGGTTGACTTCGATGCTGCGATGGCGTACGACGAAGCCAAAGAATTTCCCTAAGGTAACCCTAAAGGTTCATTTCAAGGGGTACATCTTCAAGCTATGTTGTTGGAGCTTGTTGAAGACAGTCTCAATGTCCAACAGGTGATCTGAGCGATGTCTAGACGTAACACTATGTCACGAAATGAATTGGGTCTCCATCTGAACCGACGCCCGACCCAGCCTGCGTCAAGGCCCGAAGGGTGTTCCCGATCCCCACGGGCTGGCACAAGTGCCCGGGTATCAAAATAAACTTTGGAAATGGTTTAACCTAGTGAAAAAATATAAAGCAATAAACCAAATAAAAGTAAAAGTGACAGCCAGATGTGAAATTAACCAAAAAAAAGTTTTTTAGTCACAAGTATTCAAAACCCACATGAGACTAAAAACAAGGTGCACCTTCCTTTTCGGGAGCCCACCTGATTAGAACTCCACAGTTAAGCGTTCTTGGCCTGGAGTAGTGATCAGGATGGGTGACCTCCTGGGAAGATTCTCAGGGTGTGTGTGAGTGAGGAAAAAACACACTGGAAAGGACATGTGTTGTCCTGTGGGGACTATCATTAGTCAGATGACCCCTTCAGGCATGTGGGTGGACCCTGGGGTGGGCCCCATGTGTCTGCGGGGCAACTGGTGGTACCTGGTGGGCCAAGACCCGACAGCCATGTTAAGGTGGGGTGGTTGTGAGAAATGCATTTTAAAATTTTTTTGACATGCATGCGTCATGAAAATTTCACTTTCTATAGAAATGATCATGTTTTCTTCATTTTGACCTTATTGGGGTAAGTCCAAAAATTGTTTAATCAATTGTTTATATGGTGCAAAGATGGTTTTAGAATATTTTAGTGTGAAATTGATTTTAAGGTGGTCAGACTTCATGGTGTGCCATCGGCAGTTGTTTCTGACAGGGACCCCCACTTTACATATAGGTTTTGGGGAGGCCTCCCGATGGCTTTGGGTCGCAGATTAAGATGAGCACGACATACCATCCTCAGAACAATGGCCAGATGGAGCGGGCGAATCAGATTCTGGAAGACATGCTCTGAGCCTATGTGTTAGATTTTGGAGGCTCATGGGATAGCCATTTGGGGATGGTCGATATTTCTTATAATAACAGTTACCAGTCTTCCATCAGAATGGCACCCTTTGAGGCGCTCTATGGTCGGCCTTGTCGGTCTCCTCTATGTTGGGCTGAGGTAGGAGAGGCCTCTCTCATGGGACTGAGTCTTGTTCAGGAGACGTCTGAGAAGGTCAAGATGATTAGGCAGCGGTTGTTGATAGCTCAGAGTCGCCACAAGTCTTATGCCGATCAGAGGCGGCGGGACCTTGAGTTTTTAGTGGGGAACAGAGTGTTCTTGAAAGTGGCCCCTCACTTGGGTCACTGTCGTTTGGGGAATCAGGGGAAGCTAACACCGAGATATGTCGGACCCTTCGAGATTCTTGAATGGATTGGCATGGTGTCATACAGATAAGCTTTGCACTCACAGTTGACATCGATTCACGACGTATTTCATGTCTCCCAACTAAAGAAGTACAACCCCGACCCGTCGCATGTGCTAGATTGGGAGGAGCTGGAGATAGAGTCCGACTTGTCTGTGGTTGAGCGACCAATGCGTATAGTGGATTCCCAGGAAAAGGTGTTGCATGGAAATTTCATTCCTCTGGTCTGTGTTCTTTGGCAGCACGGGAATGATGAACACGAGACTTGGGAGCAGAAGTCATGGGTTGAGCAGGAGTACCCATTTCTATTATCTGATCAGGCATTGAGCTGACTTTCCATGGGCGGAAAGTTTTCATGGTGGGGAGAATTGTCACGCCCATACGTCATTTAGAGGTATGAAATTAATTTTAAATAGTTATTTCATGAGTTTAAATTTCCGGTTTATTTAATTGCTTGGTTGAAGTGTGGAATGAATCGACAAGGGGCTTCCGCAGTGGCGCTGATAAATGCGTGTTGGCCTTACATCGCTTGGCGTGCATGCAAGGCACAAGCAAATTGGATAAATTTTTTTTATGTGCACTGATAAGTGTGCACTGATAAGTGCGCGTTGATAAGTGCGCGTTGGCTTCACGTCGCTCGGCACATGGTGCCGATGCTCGAACGTTAAATAACCGGATAAATTTTTTTATTATGGTTTTACTGTTTATTATTGAATTATGATTATTATATTAATGTTATTATTATATTAAGATTATTGTTATTATTATCTTTATAATTATTATGATATTATTATTATTATTGCTAATATATTATTATTATTAAAATATTATTATTATTATTATCATTATTATGAAATTATTATTATTAAGATTATGATTATTATTATTACTATTAATATTATTATTTCTAATATTATTATGATATTAATATTATTAATTTATTTTAAATTTTTTAACTCTCCCTCCCATACCTAACCCTAGCTGTCGCCACCCCCCCTTCTCCTATTTTTATTTCTTTTCTTTTCCTTTCTTTTTCTTCCTTCTTCCCCAAGTCTCCCCCTCCTTCTATTTTGTTTTCGCCCACATCCGCGGCGCACCCATCCTACCAGCGCCCTCTCCCTCTGCCCATTATCTCCCTCATCCTCTCGCACCTGCACCCCCGCCCCTCCAGCAACCGCGCTCCGCCGGACGGCTCCCATCTCCCTCTGCTCCGCCAGCCCAGACCACCCCTCCGCTACCGCAACTCCCCCCTGCTTGCCGAAAAACAGCCGGAACCCTCCCTTTGCTCGCCGGACATCAACCGGTGCCCCCCCTACTGCCCTCCACTAGCAGCTGCCTCACCTCCCCCCTGCTTCCAGTCACACCCCGCCGCTCCCCAATTGCACCTGTAGCAGACCAGCCCCCCCTTCCGTTCTTCTTTCCTTCTGTTTCTTTTCTTCTTCTTTTCTTATTCTTCTCCTTTTATTCTTCTTATTCTTCTCTTCTTCTTCTTCTTTCTCTTTCTCCTTCCTCCGCTCCGCCGCGCAGGTCAGTTTTTATTTATTTATTTTTTATTTTTTTAAATTTATTCAGTTATTTCATTTTATTTAATATGTTATTAATATTTTATTAAAAATTATCATTTATGTGATCATTATTATTATTATAGAATTGTTATTATTAATATGTTAATATTATTATTATATCATTACTATAATTATTATTATGTTATTATTATTATTATGTCAATAACAATTTTATTATTATTATATTATTATTGTTACTATTATTACATTATTATTATGTTAATTTTATTACTATATTAATGTTATTATTATTATTATTATCATGATAATATTATTATTTTGTTATGATTATGCTATTATTATGATTATTATTATATTATTGTATTGTTATTATTTTTATTAAAATATTATTATTATTAAGATTGCTATGATTATTATTATTATGCTGTTATTATTATTATGTTATTGATATAACTACTATTATTTTTGTTATTATTAATATTACTATTTTGTTAACATTATTAACATTCTGCTGTTTTAGGACCTGTTTGACTGCTTGATACGATGCAGTCATTGCGCAACTGGAGTCTTGCACCGTGTCATTTTTCTGTTCCCATTTGAGGTAGGTGATTCCACACTCAATTATCATCTGGCGATCTTTTGCGTGTTGGTTTAATTTTTCAGGACCCTACTAATTAGTTTCCATATTTAAAAATTAGTTTTGATTAATTTTTAAATGTGCATATAATTTTCTAGTGGTATATTTATGTGGTGCAAGCCCATTTTTATTGTGAGAACTCACATTGGCTGTTTATTATTATTTGTAAACTGTGCAGTGTGGTTTATGTTTTTTTTAAGAAAAAAAAGTTTTGGTGTGTGTGTGGTTTTCAAAGAGTATATCAGTGTACAGGTATCATGTTTGGATCTATGTGATAATGTGACAAGTTATATGAACTTTGATCTTTAGGTGAGCACAAGGAGGGAAGGCGGGGTATTAGGTGGGGAGACTGCGACTAGTGAGCTAGTGTTCCGGAGATGACCTGACACGGTTTCACTGGCAGGTTTGACGATTACAACACTAACTAAACATATTATATCTAAGGGTCGTGGCCTTCTAAGCCATGTGTTCTGAGGGTCGTGGCCTTCTAAACCACGTTATCTGAGGGTCGTGGTCGCCTAATCCACGTTTAACAGAGACACAATGTTCTATGATCCCACTAGTTCTAGTACCCATAGGGCCTCTCCCATCCATTGGTGCTACCAGTTACTTTGTGTGCATAATGATACGTCATATGTCACTTGAATTGCTATCCTAATGTGTTTATCTTGAACTTCCTTTCTTTTAAATCATTTTATGAAACCATTTCCTTTTCACTTCTTTCTCTCTTTATTTTAGCATTGCAAATGGTTTGTCTATTGATAGTTGTGCGTGGAATATTTTCTTGGTGATATCCTGCTGGGCGATTGCTCACACCCTACTTACACCCTTGGGTGTAAGTAGACTTGTTTACTTCTGATACAGGTAAGGGTCCATCTTTTTGGAGCAGTGGTTCATGTTGTTAGCAGGACTATCTACGTGGCGTTTTGGTGGTGGCTTAGAGGTGGTGTCCTCATACCGGGCGACAGTCGTTAAGTTGGTTTTTTGGTCACCTTGTTTTTAGTCTCATGTGGGTTTTGAATACTTGTGACTCAAAAACATTTTTTTGGTTAATTTCATGTCTGACTGTAACATTTACTTTTATTTGGTCGATTTCTTTATATTTGTTCACTCGGGTAAACCATTCCCAAAGTTTATTTTGATACCCGGGTACTTGTACCAGCCCGTGAAGATTGGGAACGCCATTCGGGCATTTCCGCGGGCCGGTTCAGGCATCTGTTCAAATGGCGACCCAATTCGGTTCGTGACACACTAGGTTATCCACGTAACATTCAATGAATTTCCCTAGGAATGACTTAAAGATCCGATGCATGGCACACTGATACGTGGCGCCAACATTCTTGAGACCAAAGGGCATGACACTGTAACAGAATACCTCTTGTGGGGCCCTGAAGGCAATGGATTCTTCGTCTTCTTGGTCCATCTTGATTTAATTATACTCTGAATAGTCGTACATGAAGGTAGAGTCTCATACCCGGCCATTGCATCAATTAACAACTCGGTGATTGGAACCGACAAGTCATCTTTCGGACAATGCTGATTAAGGTCTATGAATTCAATGCAGACACGGATTTTCCCATTCTTTTTCTTGACATGGATGATTTTATCCAATAAAATGTTGTAATGCTCCTCCCTAATGAAGCCCGCTTTAATGAGATTATCGGCTTCAGCCTCTATCTTGATAGCATACGAGGGGTGGGTCCTTCTAGTTGTCTGTTTGTAGCCCCGGTGGTCTTCTGGGAGACATAGGTGATGTGTTGCTACCTCGGGATCGAGCCCTGTAATTTCCGTGTAATTTCATGAAAAGACATCCCGATGTTGCCTTAGGAAGGAGTTATATAACTCGTGTTCCTCAGGAGACATGTCTGTGCTAATGACATTGGGCCGCATGACTTCTTCGGTAACCATGTTTATTTCCCTGAGCTCATCCACAGTGGTGGAGATACCCTCCTCAAATGCGGGAGGTGTATCTCTACGATCTCCCCCATCATCTTCTCCCATGACCGCGTCTTCTTGATATGACGAGGAGAGAGTTTCTGGTCTGAGCCATCGAGGGTTTGAGGGAGAGGCATAGTGGGATCCCATCTTAAGTCCCCAAATAGAGGGTTGGTAGATGTTCCCGTGTTGTCGTGCTCGGCCATTGTGGCTGAAGTCATGAGGACATCTGAATTCGTGTCTTGACATGAACTCCTATTCTCAACACGGTTGATGGGAAGGACATAATCTCTGCCCAGCTGCCTGAGGGGTTCATCGAGGACCATTTCCAGTCCATTTGGAGCGGGGATCTATTCGACGCCATTGATCAAAGTCTTCTTCTTCTTTTGCTCATAGAACCCATTGTATATGTAATGTGACTCGGAGATCTCGAAAGGGGCGTTGTCGGTGTGCAACATCCTACTTTGACCGTTGATGCATAACTTGATACACTGGTGGTAGGATGAAGGAACGACCATGTGCTTGTGGAGCCATGGCCTTCCCAGCAAGGCATTGAATGGTGTGCTCTGCCAGACCACGAGGAATTCTGTGTAGGCTACCGGGTCACCAAAATGTGTATTTAGCTTAATCTGTCCCATTGGATTCTACTCACTCTTGTCGTAACCTAACAATGTTGTGGCTGAGGGAATTAGATTGTCCTCACCGTAGCCCACCTTACGGAGTGTCCGTAGGGGAAGAAAGTTAACTCCAGAGCCATTTTCTATACAGACTTTTCAGAACACAATACCATTCAGTGTGTCGGACACATTTAGTGGTCTAATGTGACCTTGAATGATGGCATCTTCGTCCGGATCAGAGAAGGAAATCACTACATTGCATTCAGTCGGGCCAGTCTCCGTCTAGTAAATCGCAGTGGTAGCTACCTCCTCTTGGAATTCCTGGGGGCTGATCAAAGCTTCGATGAGCACCTATCTAAGTTAGAATGACAAAATTATGTCATCCAGGATTGACAACTTGGCTAGAACTGATGCCAGATGCTTCAGGATGTCATATTTTTTCTCCAGCGGTCGATGCTTCTCCATTGGTGGGAGAGTCTTAGCGGGTGCTTTGGGAGCTGGAGCATTTGACGAGGAGGGAACAGATGCATGGTTGGATGTCGATGGTGTTCCCGCATTTTGAAGACTTGGACTGGCTGGTCTGTTTGAGCCCCCTAGGAAACCAGACATTTGCTCCTCCTTTGGTGGGTATCGCAGAAAAATAGGGCCAGAGTGGCTGCTTGTGGAGGTGGAGGGGCATTCCATATTCTATTGAGTCCTCTAAAGGGCCCTCCCAGGGGTTTCCTCAATATTGAAGGTATGGGCCGGGGTCCAGCCGTAGGGATGGTTTTGGTCGTGGCTACACCACCCTTAGTATCCCCTACCTCTATGATTCCTCTCCCCGGATCCTCAAGCAGGAATCTCGGGTTTGTAATCATACCCTTCGTCAGGGAATGATTCCATGAGATGGATGACGTTAATAGAACCAAAGATTGTCTCTTCATCCACTGATAGTTCAACCTGGTTGGTAGTCTCTGATGGTGCCGTTTGGTGGGTCGGTGTCGTGGTTCCAAATTCGAGGGCATGAAATCTGCCATGGTCGGGACTAACTTTGGCCTCGTCGCAGACTGCTCCTCTTGTGATTGTTTCCTCCTTCGGCTTTTTCCTGAGGACCAGCGTGTGGAGGGTTATGAGTCTGATGTGGTCATATTTGTCGCTCTAGGGGCTACTGGTGGCAACACCGGCTGCTGTAGTTGAGCTCGGAGTATGCCCTGGGCTCGATTAGTAGTCTTCCGAGTCATCCAGTTGTCAAATTTCTGCCCCTTCTTGCTGTCGACTTTCTGCCACCCCTCCTCATTGTCAGAGTCGGTGGTAGATATACATTCCACATGTGATGGGGGTGGTCCCAGCTCGACTTTTCCGGAATCTACCATCCTCTGTAGAAGGTCTTTTATGATGAAGCACGCTCAGATATTATTCCCCAACATCCAATGGTAGGGGCAGTAATCTGGATTATAATTGCGGCCAACTTCTTCAGGTCTCCTCGGCTCTAGGAGGCAGAGAAAGTTGTAGTTCATGGCGGCAATGAAGTAGCCACGAACATGATCGTCCCGGAAAGAGTATACATTTTGTCTTCATTCTTCAAACTGGTTCTGCTTCAGTCCTCTCTGATCGTCCCATTAAGGCGGGGGTGGACACTAATACGCAGGGTTACCTTGACGATTTGGTGGCGGCCGGAGCGGTGGAGTGGGCACAGGGCCCAGCTTGAGTGTGATAGCGGACGCATCAGCTCTAGGAGCTCTCATCACCGGATCCTTTGGGGCTATTCGGGACTTTGAATTAGTCCGCTGTAGGGAGTCCTCGATTCTCTGGGCAATAGATGAGAGATGGCGGAAGCCAGTGGTGCACTCCACCGATATGAGCGGTGTTCACAGCTCATCTCTAATATTATCGATTCATATGGCTAACATCTCACTGTGAGGCATTTGCATGTTCAGAGAATAGGTCAAACCTTTCCATATAGTGATGAAATATGAGACCCTCTCGTTCTCCCTCTGCTTGCAGTTAATGAGATCCATGACCATTGTTTTAGGCAGTGGTGAACTGAAGTGGAACCGGAACTACTGTCGGAGGTCCTCCCAGCTCTTTATCGACTAGGCCGACAGACTCATATACCAAACGAAGGAGGATCCTTGCAAGGTCCCCATGAATCACATGAGTTTCACTACTTCTTCTTGTTCCAGAGTTCCCATCATAGGGTCACAATAAGATGCATAGTTCATCAAATGCTGCTCCGGATCGCCTGACCTGGTTAAGATGGGGAATACTGGGCTCCCAAAATTGGGTGGAGGTGGTGTGTTGGTCACCCAATCTGGGTAGGGTTTCCACTCTGGAGGTATTAGAGCGCGTCGACCTTCCATCGCTTCCAATCGAGCTATTAGTGCCTCGATGGTATTGGAGAGCCCCTTGTTTACATACTTTTGGTAGTTGGACGAACCAAGTGCCTCATTGGGCAGGAGCCCTGATCCTGATTCGTTTGCTGGGGAAAGTCTTAGCCTTTGAGGTGTACTTTCTAGGAGTGCATGACGTGTCTCTTCTTGGGATGCACCTTCAATAAGGCGGTTCCTCTGGAGTAGCTCGGTGTTAAGCTGCCTCAATTATTTTATCTCTTCTTACTGTCAAGTTAACATCTCTTCGAGCGTGAGTGGCTCTTTTTTATAGAGAGATGTGGACGGGTTATGGGTAACCATTACTTTGTTCTTATCCATTTTGGAAGCTCACAGGGAAGGTAGAGGGAGGTTATCTGTAGGGGAATCCATATTTAAAGAGGCCCTCTGGTTCCAGGTGTGCACAACTGGGTGTTCATGGTGAGTCACAGCCTGACTGGAACCATCATCTCCCGATCCTTCCAGATATCCATTTTCTCCGGTGTCACCCATGGGGTTAGCATCTATGGCATTGATGAACGCATATTGCATGGTGGAAGGGATGTTATCTTTCAAATAGGAAGAGGATCTAATGTATCTTCGTTTGGCCCTCCCTTTAATGACCTGGGATTGCCCTCGGACTTCTTGATGAAGGGTGATGTAGAGAGTTCTTTGATGCGACCTTACGGTGCACCTTCCTCTCAGAGGGGGTGATAATTCAAATGATGGGATAGGATGGGAACCCCCTCTTCTAACTGTCATCCCTAGATTAGAGAATACTGTTTCTCAGGGGAGAGGTTGCTGTTGAGGGGGTAATAATGCCCCCAGCCCTGAGGGATGGGGCTGACTCCGTTCCCTGGACGGTGAGTCTCTTCCTGGTTTTATTGTTCTTATGGGGGGCATTTGTTGTTAAAAATGCCCCCAGCCCTGCATGCTAGGGTTGGCCCTGGATTGCTGCAGTAGCTGCGGCTATCACGACCTGCCTAACCTCGTGTGACCCCATCCGGGAGTGAACCGGATCTGGTGCCGAATTCACCTATGGATCAGTCCCTTCTGGGGAGATAGGCAGTGATATTTGATTGGCCTCTCTTAAGTTAGAGGCATGTTGTATGCTCTTGGTGGCCTAATTCTGGAGTTTTTGAATTGCACTTTCCCACCAGGCCTGACGCTTCTTGGACATACTCGAGGCCCGACTCTGTTGGATGTGTTGCCTTTCCTAAACAGGGGGCCAACCCGATTACCATATCGATGTGATGACGTTACACGATACCATGCCGAATAGGTTTTTCTTATCTAGGAGTGGAGTGAAATGAAGAGCTCCATGTTCCCCCCATCCACTGATATGGACTCCTGTCAGAGCTTCACCGATGAGGTGGCACAATTCTTGCAGTACACGGAGGCATGCTGCTACATATTCCCTTTGAGCCTCTCGGGGCGTTGTTGTCGCGTCGAGGAAAGGGCCTCCAGGTCCATGTGATGTAGGAGGCCCCCTATCATCTTGACATCGTCTACATACCCGTCATAGGGATGGAATCTTGACTTCAGCTGGCGGAGGGTCATCCATATATTATGCTAGATGTCGTTCATGCATTCGTCCGATAATTATCTGGGTATGTCGAACTGAGAGGTGGTCGTGGTCCAAAACATGACTGGTATACCATTGTTGGCCAGTCGTTTCCTCAGGTGCAGCATATCGGCATATTCCTCCTCCAGTGATTCCTCTGCCTCGTCAGCCCAGCTAATTCTCGCACTATAGTCGGAGGCAGTGGGACCGGTAGGTATCAAATTTTCTGGTGGGCGTTTCTGAGGTGGTTCAAAAGATGAACACGGCCCTGGAATGGATCTTGATCGAATAACGGCGTCGTTAGTGACAATATGTGAATCTGATATGCTCAATATCATCCTTCTGAGTTCCTCGACATATGAGGGGTTTTCGGTGCATGAATCTGCAGGATGAGGACCTTCCCGTCGATATAATATTTCATTGTGGGGATGACCTTCACAATGATGTCCGTAATGGCAAGGACTACCATTACTGCTTGATGCTTCACTGCATAATGGAATTTTGCAGTGCACACCCTGGGGAGGACCTCCAAGGCATGTTGCGGCAAGGGGAGGACCTTTTGGCTTCATAGCGTCGTTACAAGGAGGACCTTCGCAACAACTATCATCATGGTGAGGATGACCATAATGGCTTGACGTTCGACATGCATCCGGGGGAGGACCTTTAGGGAACGCCGTGACAAGGGGAGGACCTCCTTGTCACTTAGGTCCATTTCTGGGAGGACCTTCGCAATGGTGGTCGTGGTGGCGAGGACTACCATCACAACAATGGAAATGGTGAAGACTAACATTACTACTACCTCAAGGAGAATATCTGTGGGATACATCCTGGGGAGGGCCTCCAGAATGTACCGCGGCGAGGGGAGGACCTTCTCATTGCTCGACGTCCCTACAGGGAGGACCTCCGTTATCCGGGTGGCGAGGACTACCACCGTGACCTCGTGCCTGGCTGCGTAGAGTTCCATTGCAACGTAACCCCTAGGGAGGACCTTCAGGGCATGCCATGATAAAGGGAGGACCTTCTTGTCGTGATGAGACATCACTACGGGTAGGGCCTCCATAGTTGCGACTATGATATGAGGACTAACATCACAATCTATGGTCCCACTGCATGGAGAGTGATTTCAGTGTATACCCCAGGGAGGACCTTTAGGGTGGACCACAGCAAGGGGAGGACCTTCTTGTTGCAGATCATCTGGTCACGAGGAGGGTTTCCGTGACTCGCATCAGGAGAGAAGCTATTGTGACCGATTGATATATGCCCGCGGGGGAGGCCCCCATGGGAGCTCTGGGGAGGACCTTCAGAGCTACTGGTAGCGACATTGAGGGGAGGACCTTTGCAACTGCTACTGCCACTCCCATAATATGGTAATAGGTGGACAGGGTTTCGAGCCTTTGATGAGCACTTGGCAGCGTCAAAAACCCCAACATCTAGCAGAGCGGAGTCATGAAACTGCTCTTTATTTTCTGACTTCCTTCGGCGTGTTCGGGGTGCTCTTTTGTAGGCAGCGGGGATCGTCTGCTGGTGACAACGGCCTCCTCCTCCATTGGGTCCCTTTCTAATTGGGTCATGTGACATTGTTGGGATACGCCGACGAACATATTGACTTTTAGCAGGGATATATGCTTGCTCTAGAGCATCCACAATGATGGAAGAGTGTCCCCCAGTTGGAACGAGTGAAGTTGATCGATCTTGTTGCCCTTGCGTCATGGAATATAGCTGGCGACCCTCCTGTGCTGAAGCAGGGATGCAGATCTACTCCGAGGCAGCTATCTCGTCTCTTAGATGAGTCGCATTAATTGGGGAGATGGGCTCATGAGACCGAGTCCTTACTGTTTCAGCCGATGCAATTACATACTGGCAAGTCAGCAAGATATGATCTGGGATTGATACCTGCTCCTCCATCATTTCCTAGATATGTAGAGATACATCTTTGGTTGGAACGAGTATGAAGGCACATTCCGGTACTAGAGTAGGAATATCCTGCTCCGGTCCTCTAGTGGTCAGTGGATACAGACAATTCTCTTTTGTCGGGGAAGGTGAACGAATATTACCCTCTACCGTTATATGCCGGTTTGTCTCTCTGTTTTCTGCCACATCGGGGTGGTGGACTTTACTTGCATCCGTCGGGAGCTGGCCCTGTATATATTGTTTTACCATCGTATCGAGTCGGTGGCCTTTGTTGGCGGGGAGACGTGCCCGACTATGATTTTCCACCACATCTAGGTGGCGGCCTTTGTTGATCGCCACCATATCAGGATGGCGGGTGTCTAAAGCAGCTGCTGAGAGCATGTCCTGCAGTTGTCGGGTCGCCTCTGTGTCAAGCTGGTGGGCTTCATGACCTTAGTCAGAGAGAGGTTCCTACCTGGTGGGTGTTGTCCTACGTTAGAGACGGGCCTGATGGAGCTCAGTGGGGATACACGCCGACTTGTGCGATGTAGCCATGCCTGGATGGAAGGCTCGCGAGGAGTGAACTGGTTTACGTGCCTGTTCGAGGTACGTCTTCATGGCTTGGTAGTGGAGCTCCTCGTTAGGGACCTAGGTGATGACCAGTCCCCGATTGGACGTCTGCTGCCCTCGTCGGGTAGTCATAGTGGCCGGATCTCAGGGAGTGTCGGCCTGAATCCTCGGGGAAACATCCTCCTCAGTGCGAGGATGTTGGGTCGCGGCGTGACCGCGATGACACCGTTTAGTGGGGGACCTAGAACAGAACCCTCATTCGACAGGGATGAAGTCTTCAACGTCGACCTCATCTACATCCCTAAGATAATTGAGGTACGCAATGTTCCGTTCCAGGGAAAGGCTCCCGAAATGGTTGGAGACAGCGACATGGGATGTCTGGGTCTACCTTTGTAGTCGCTACTGGGCAGGCGACCGGCGAGATCTAGCGGATTGTAGGGCGTGCATAGTCACCTCCACCGTTGGGAGAGTACCATTCGTGTGGTACTCTCAGATTAGCACATCCAAAACCCAGTGTTGAAGACACTGGGTGGGTGACGGGGTCCTCCATTGTTGTGGAAGTATCATCCTTGTGTCATTGGAAACATGCACTTGTGAGTTCCATTGCGATGCCATTGGATCGAACGGGGTTCTGAAAGTAGTTCATGCGAAACATTTTAGCAAATATAGTTATCAAACCCATAAAAGCAACATCTCACAATCCCATGCGTTATTAATGACCTTGCTTGGCCCTCCTTTGGAGCATAAGGGGGCACTGGGTGCGATTAGGTTAAATCTGTCATGTTTGGTTAAAGAATCATGTCGGGTTCACCATTTCTTGTCTCGTTCTTGGTTCTCGGCAATGAAACACCCAATGGATCTATATCCAATGATTGATGGACTTGCTTTCCAAAGGTAGGCGTTCACTAGATGGTCTGACCAACGACTCTTAAGAACTCACATTGGTCGAGAGGATGGGAAGTCGGGCTCATCGCACCCTTTTTGGGGGGGAATTATTTTCTGTTCTGGGACTCTCTTATAGATTTAATATGTATTCATATGTTCATGAATCTTTGGTTTATACCCAAAAAGAGTATACACAGATTCAGCCATGGTGGGAAGCAGTCAACTAGATGTAGGGGTTCAGAATCATTTATGCCCGAGGATTACCATCCCTTGTTGGATTAATGACCCTGAAGGGTTGGAACTCAATTGAGGAAGCACTATGAGTGGTGTGGTGAACCGATGTAGAGATGATCAGATCGAACGGTTGTTGGGCTTGAACTTTAGGGAGTCTTCCTACGTACCCTGCTTAGGAAGTAGGGATCAAAGTCCACGTAGTTCAGATAAGTGTCGGGGAGCTGACGTGAAGAGAGACCAGGTGTTCCGATGGAGAGTGGGATTGATCCTCATAGAGGCTTCCTATGAACCCTGTCTAGGAGGCAGGGATCAATGTCTACGTAGTTCGGATATACAGTTTAACATCATGTTGAACGAGGGAATACAGTTTAACATCATGATGGACGAGGGTGGAACTCGACGCGAAGAAACGGCCGAGTGGTGGGCTCGAACCACGTGGAGGCTTCCTACGTACCATGCCTTGTCATGGGCCAAATTCCCCATAGTTTGTATTGTCTTGGGGCTTAGGATCTGGGGCAGCTCAGAATGATGGATTGGGGCTTACACTCAAAGGCGGCCCATAGTGACGGATTGGGGCTTACACTCTGAGACAGCCCATAGGAGGATTTCATGGTCGATTCTTACTCTAAGCCCATGTGAGTCATGCTCTGTGTGATAAACAAGAGGCAGAAGGGACTAGAGGATCACATTGCGAAAGTTGCGTCCGTGAGAATCGGAGCGGGGCTTACGTATGAAGGCGGCCCAGGGTGATGGATTGGGGAATACACTCTGAGTAGGCCCAGAAGGTTGGGGCTTTCTCCAAGATAGACGCCCAGGGCTGCAAAGTCCAGTGGAAGAGGGAATGGGGGTTCTCTTGTTCCCATCTCCTCTCTTTCGGTGCACGAGGGCTTCATTTTAATGGTTATTTTACAATCTTCGAGGAACCCTCAACAAGTGGAGGGCCAGAAAAGGGATCCCCGGGCTCAGACTCCGCATTACCGCAGGAATGTGAACCTAAGAATTCTTTGGGAATCTGATCAAGGGTTGGGGTAACCACTTTTCCCCTGTTTTACATGGGTATGTAAACTCAAAATGGCACGCTGATGCACCTGAAAGTTATATCACGCGGATCCGGTGGCTTTGGCAGAGGCCTCGGATCGGGGCCGATGAATAGGCCAATGAAGGAGTTGTAGAAGACCTAGCTGGATCAGAAGGATTTTACCTGGCTTTAGAGATGTGGAAACTGACGTATTTGGCTGAACATTGAGAGATATGGGTACTGGCGCCCTTCGTGTGGGGAAGTGCCATGCGGATGGAGAAGTCATCCGCGGACCAGGGTTTTCCGCGGACAGATTAGCAGTTTGTGAACCAGGGCGGTTCATGGCCTCAGGTTCAATCCGCGAACCAGGGTGGTTCGTGGGTTTGGGCATAATCCGCGAACTAGGGTGGTTCGTGGAGGGCTCCAGGCGGGCAGCGACAGCCAAGGGAGGCACCGATCAGAAGCATGTTGGTCGAGGCTTTGCCCGCGGAGGATGGTGCTCAGTGGTACGACGGGTGGGAAAAGAGGCATAAACTCCCTGGTTTGCGGGGAAGTCATCCGTAGAGGGGTTATGGTTCGCGGTCCTTCCCATTTTTATGATTTAGGCTCACATTTCACCAAATTATTATGATTTTTCCAATTCCTTCTTAATTCACATACCTGATGAGGTTCGCGGGTGGGAATTTCGTTGTTGGCGAAATCTGAAGCCTTCCTTCAACCGATCTCCTTCCTCCGAATCTGATTGCAGTTCTATGATCCTTGCTCCCCGATCCTTTCTCCCTGATCCTTTCTCTCTGATCCTCTTTTTCTTTCCCCTTTGGTCTCCTTTTATAGAGTGGGGAAAGGAATGTGTCTGTGGCCATGTGGAACCTTTTACAGAGGCCCATAACCAAATACCGGTTTCACGGCTGATTTGGTAAATCTGTGATTCACGGTGGGTATTCAATGCTCCCTTCCTCAACTAGGAGAACTCAAGGAGTACTCTACGGTTGCGGAGGGTCCTGCCTCCATTCCACGAACGATAATGGGTGCGGCTTGAATCAGTCGACGCTTTCCGAGGTTGGGGAGATTCACGATGGTGAACCGGACTAGCGCACATCCTGCCTTGCGACCGCGGAAGCTCTCCGCCTCCATTTCGCAAATGAAAACAGTTCGCGGAGGGGGTTCCTCATGGTGCCTGGCCATGTTGTGCTTCCATGGAATAGTTTGCGGACCAGTATTTTGTGCCTCCTCTTTGATTAATTTTTCCCCAATTCTTTGGGGGATTTGGGTAAAGTCTCCAATGAAGATTTTTCAGGACCCCGCAATTATTTAATATTTTATTCATACAAATCAATGATATAAAATATCTACTTACAATTTTTTAAATTAAGATCAGCCTTGTTTAATAATTCTAACATTAAATAATAATTCATATTTTAAATTCAGTGATCAGGTACGTATTGTATGTTGTTGATATCCCCTTTATCTTCCAGCTTGAAGTCTATATCTCCAAAAAAGATATAGTCAAGTCGAAGGTGGTATTTCCCTTGCTGAATGAGATGGATGAGTAGATATTTTTTAATAAACTAAAATAAATATCATGAATGATACACATTTTAGAGAAATGAACAAGTTTTACATAGATCAAAAAGTATCTTTTAGTTTATTTGGATGCTAAAAATGTTTGAAAAATCATTTGAACACGATTTATCCATGATAGTGATAATTAAATCATCTAGAAGTGATAAGATGGTTTTGTGAGGAATTTTAATGTTCATCTTGAAAAAATAACATCAATATGTTGAAAAGAACATCATTAAAACATTGAATGAATTATTACTTGTTAAAATGAAAATTTTCATTTTCAATACAATAACAAAAGAAATTTAATTTTACATTACCCTTCAAATCCTCAAAAATATCAATAATAAATTCAATAGTAAATAATTTTTTAACCTCCCTGGTTACGTCATTAAATAATGATTACATCCAAAAAATTGTAACTATGTTATTATGAAATAATCCTTTATATTAAACCTAATAGTTACATATACCCCAACCCAATAAAATATCTACAAAAATATCACTAATCATGATAAAATCCCATAACATAGTACCATAAAGGGGGTGTATGTTCCATTGAACTTTTTATTAACCATAAAGATTTAAAAACATAACAGTATCTATATGTCTTTAATTAAACATGAAAAAAATCATAATATGTGATGATACCTAAAAAATTTCTTTGATAACGACTATAAGGACCCACCATTAAACATTACATAATTCTGGTTTTCGGTAAATAATTTATTTCACTACATTCTTCAAGATATTTAAAATTTATATTTTTATTGATATAGGTCATAATATATATATAATAGTCCAATTCCTTGTTAGTGGTCACATCTATTAATTATTTATTTTAATCATAATATAATACTTGAAAATGAAACATGATATGTTTTCATGAAAAATATTCTTTTATTTAAACTAGAGTTTTTCTTTTTTCTTAACCATTGATAAACTGTGTGAAAAATATTTTAAAAGTAGGAATGAAAAAAAAATCTCCACAAGGTACATAAAAGTAAAAATCTATTAGTCTAGTAACTAATTAGAAATACATTAATATACTAAGCTTTAACATAATACTCTTTGAGCCTAAATCATTTCCATTTGAAAAACACAAATTTTTCTCAAAGAAAACATTAAAAGTCATAGAAGGTGAATATAAATCTATTTTAGGTGACTAGGAGAATCATATTCATAAACAATTTTAAACCTATTCTAGAAATAAATGGATCATTGTTAAAACCATAGGATAGACCACACTAGTTAACTCCACCCTTATTTCCTTTGATGATGAGAAACATTACATAATGCATTTGAGAGTTGTATCGTGCTCACCCATATTAATGAAGAATAGTGGGGGGTGAACCCATCATATAATTTGTATCAAGATACCAGATTTATCATATTTAATTTTAATGTACCATATCAGGATAAAACATTTTATTAATTTTCCTTTTCATCATAAAACCCTTGAAAATATCTTTTGAACCCATATGCCAAATACATTCAGATATTGAAATAC
Source organism: Viscum album (assembly GCA_963277665.1). Classification (NCBI taxonomy): domain Eukaryota; kingdom Viridiplantae; phylum Streptophyta; class Magnoliopsida; order Santalales; family Viscaceae; genus Viscum; species Viscum album. Next base: position 1,092,667,372 of record OY728155.1, read on the forward strand.
CATTTCTTTTGAAAACCTATGTTTAAAAATATAACACCCATTAGGAAGAGAATGTTGGGTTTTCTTTGAGGAAACCATAATGTGTTGTAAAATAATACAAAAATAAAATAAACGTTTTGGCTTTGATAAATTCACTGTCTTTGTATTCGTTAAAATACAACAATCCTTTTGACTTTCGTAATGAAGTTCAAAATATTTTGTAAAAATTTTCCTTTCATAAAAAAATTTGATAAAAGATAAAAGATACTTCATATAACGTTTATTATTATTTTATTTCTATATAAATAAACTAATAAGATATTTTTTGGAAAATACTAACATGGAAGAAAAATGGTTCGAAGTGAAACTTTAAAATATGAATTTTAAAAGAAAGTTGCTTACCCTGAGTTCAAATATTTATTCATGTTTTTCATATTACCAAATAAAAACCATATTTTAAATATTTAATTTATTAAGAATAATTTTCATGAACATTATTATATTATATTATATAATATGGTGTTATATACAATTATTTATCAATTAGGTTAGCGTCATACGTTTTAACTATATTCAACTAATATGTCAGAAACAACTTTGGTTGCTTGAATTTGGAAAACAAGGTCATTATTATGTCATATAAAGAATAATAATGAGTCCATAAATATAATTTTTATACATAAAATTTCCATTTAAAATAAATCATGAAATACATATATGGAAAATGAACCGGGTTATAATCATAGAGATGATAGAGAGTACATATGCAAGTGTGACGTTTCAATATATCAACGATCACTATAGAAAGAAGTTATATATTATTTTAACTCTATATAATGATCATATTATCATAAAAACATATTATTTCTTTATATATACATAAATAATTCATCAATTTTATGTGGTGATAAAAAAACGAATCACATTGATTCGCGGAGGCCCCATTCCACATATACTCATGAACGACATTATCATTTTCATAGTGAATGAAAATTTGAGAAATTATATGACATATTACTTTAACCAATGTATACATACATTCTGGATAATATATATATACGTTCAATATATCATTATAACCAATTGTGAGAGGTGGTGATAGAAATTAAATTAAATCTGTTTGGGATGTAGTAGTGTGTCGTACGCATGAATGATTACTTCATTTCCCATTTGATGGAAGAATGAGTATGATATTGTTTATTATATTAAGATAATAAAATATCATTATATATAAGGTAATTTATTTATTAATTCTTTTTGGTAGTAGAATATTTTATGTATGTATAAGAATAAATAAATTGAAAATGCTTGGTTATTAACTATTCTTCTTCAAAGGAGAACATCATAAGGATTACACACAAATCTATCCAAAGACATTTTAATAGTAAAAAAGGACCCCTTTTCATTGGTAGGGGTGTAAATAATGGATTTGAAGAGTTATTGGACCAATAAAAAGAACTTTTACGTGTAAATAAAAGATTATTGGAGGTTCCCCTTTATAAGAGAGGGGAGAGACAATCATGGTTTTTTAAATTATTAAATTAATACAATCTAATTTTTGGGTTAATATGGATCCAAAATGATAGGAATAAAAAATAAGATGAGGATAAGTCTAAATACTCTCATAAAAAAATTGGAAAAATTTAAGGATATTTTTTCACCCTTATGATTTTAATTGAGGACATGCTTCATGCATGTGTCCTATATTTTGGTCGCTGGTTGGGGGACCACCTACATTTGTTAGAGATTTCATAAAACAATAGTTATCAATCCATCGTTGGTATAGATATTTTTGAGGCGTTGTATTGATGACCGTGTAGAAAACCCTTTATGTGGGATGGATCCAAGAGAGCCAACACTCGTGGGCCCAGATATGATAAATGATACCACTGAAAATATGCAACTCATCTGAGAGCAGATGAATCCTTCATAGAGCCGACAGAAGACCTATAAAGATAGTTGACAGAGACCACTGGTGTTCCTAGAGGGGGAACATGTATTCATGCGAGCCTCCCCTCGATGGGGAAAACGATTAATTGGACATAGTGGAAAACTCTCACTACAGTTTATTAGACCATTCCTGATACTTCAGAGGATTGGAAAGGTGTCGTACCACTTGGCACTGCCACCACAATTGGAGTGGGTGAAAGTCTTCTTCCCATTATCCTAGCTAAGGAGATGCGTTCATGACCCATCTCACATCATCGATCATGATGATAAAGCGATTGATGATGAGGTGACTTTTGCAGAGTACCCAGCTGAGATAGAGGATTGACATGAGAGGATCCTTCATGGGTGGTAGATACCTCTGGTACACGTTCTGTGGAAGCACGGGAATCTCCAGGGGGCACATGGGAGGGATAGGGTTATATGTGTACCCAATACCCATCCTTGTTTTTGTGTATTTTTTTGTATTTCAGGGACGTAAAGCCCCATGGTGTGAAAAATGTAAAGACCCAAAAAAAATTTATGTAATGATTCTAATTATTTGGCATTATTAAATGTATACGAAAATTGGTGCATGTGATTCCTAGTATTGGTGTTACCAGAATGATGTTTTGATATATTTTTGATACATTCAGTAAATTCGCTGGCGGAAGTTTTCATATATTAAAATAGTACTTGGAATTGAAATCTGAGAGCACAGTTGAATCCACAGTGCCAAGATTCACTCAACAGATGCTTCATTTCGACTATAGTAGGTCGGGAGATAATGTTAACTGTTGGAATTTTTAAAGAAAATTAAAATAACATGAAATTATTATTTTATTTTCTTTTTCTCCAACGGAAGAGCAATGGTGGAAAGACCAGTGACCTGTAAAGACATTTTATTTCCTGATTAATCAACTGTGTAACACCACCGTTGTGAATTAAAATAGATTGATTAATTTTTTTATTGAACCTCATTAATTATTCAACATGTTACTCACATTTCCCCCCATATTTAAATGGAGCTCGGGGTGGGGTTTTGGAATGACATATCTATACGAAGAAACACTAGCAGAGTTCTATGTCCAAATCCACTAACATAGGTTGAAATATCATGCGACAAATAACCGAGATTGACAAACGACGATGACACCATCCAATATGGATGCTCATCTTGCCACAACTGCGACACCTCCCATGGATCTCGAGTTATGGGGTTTATGTTTGGTTTTGATTTATAATTATTGAAATGAGTTTATTTAATCATTAATGTTAGATTAATATCCTTCCTCTTATTATCATGTTACTGCAAAGGGCGCGGGCTGAACGAAAAACTCCCAGACCCTCCGACGCATCATTCACGTTTCATTATTCAGGGACGACATTCCTCAATTTTGATGGCAATGTGATACAGAGGTTAACGCTATGATAGAGGTGGACCAGGAGACTTTTAGGTGTAGATGGAAATATGAATGGACATACTGAGCATGCCCTGATTCCCGTGGAAAGATCCGTCAGCGCGTCATGTCAGTGGAGACTGGAGGAGGCCCACAAAAACCTATCGCGGGCTATGGATAGGTAGAGTGCCATTGAGCGCCATTGTGGATGGCCTGATCCAGCCGCTTAGTAGAAGGGCAGCACCCGCAGGCTACTCCAGTAGTATCAGTCGCATCCATTAGGTTGCAGAATGAGTGAGCGGTGCGGCCCTGTGCCACACCATGTCGGCTGGAGAATGGTAGTCCACCTATCCGACCGATGCATGTGGTGGGGTATCACCCCAACAGTCAGAAGAAATAGCCCCGCATCCGTGGGGATAGTTGGAGAAACAGTCCACCTTTAGGTAGATCAGGCTGGACACCGACCGGGCCATAACTGTGGCCTAGTGGGCCAACGCGGTTGGGCCGAGCTAACCGTAGACCAGGCCAATGAACAAGTCAGGCTACCCCGATGGGCTAGTCCCAGTGAACTGGGCCACCATTTATAGGATGGACCTGGGCGGGGTAACGTAGACCCCGGGACCCGTTGCGTCAGGCCATCCTGACCGATTCTGACTCGGCCCATACCCAACCAGCCCCTGAATAATAAAAGGCATGTTACTGATGAATCGGGTGTCTGTTTTACACGCCTTTAGAGGCTTTGAGACCCCTTTTGGGAATAGGTCCCTTTGGAATATTCTTGTGGGCCTGACCGAGCCGGGTCGTACCGAGGTGTGATCACCTCAATTTCACAAAAGGGGTGTAACTGATAAATCGGTTGTCTAATAGACGTGTCATCTAGGGAATAAGGACCCTTGGGACAAGGTATTCCTTTAGAGATACTGTAAGTGAGTTTAGACGTAGTTTTATATGTGACCTGGGTTGGATCATAATTGAATCCAACCATTCCCTTTTTATAACGTTTCCCATATCTCACTGTCGGTTGTCTGATCGATGTGACTTCTATCACGTTGGGACCCATATGACTGGGTTGTATCTTGGATATGCTATTTTTTGGGACATCATACTAGTTGAAATATATCTGATGGCTTGAGGGGAAGACTCTTCTGGAGATCAGGCATGCTATTTGTGGGAATCTAGTGGATGGATGTGACAACAAGAAGAAGAGCGACCAATAAAGGCCATAATTAGAAACTCCAAAGTGGGATGATGAATTTGTATGTCTAATAATCCCTACCACTTTACTGGAGATGTATACATGTCAGCACCAGCGACCAATATGGGTCAGCACCTGCGACCAATACCGATCAGCACCAGCAACCAAAACCTGTCAGCACCAATGACCAAAAAGTGTCATCATCTTTCAACTAATACGGGTCAGCACCTACGACCAATACAGGTCAGCACCAGCGACCAATACAGGTCAGCACCAATGACCGAAAAGGGTAAGCATCTTGTAACTAATATGGGTCAGCATATAGGGACCTATACAGGTCAGCAGTACAGTTACTATGGATAGGATGATCTGGCTTTATGAATAGTCATCAATATCCCAGTAACCTTGATGCTATACCATTAGAGTGAGCTATATCTTTTTATTTGTGCTTCATGATTTAGATCAGGCTTTTGATATTATCTGTTTTTTATTTTCTATTGATCTTTTTATTTGTGGATTACTAAGAGACCTTCTAGGGTCTCGGGGTCCCCTACTAGGTATTGTAATACTCACCCCTGCACGACCTCTGCCCACATATGTGTGTGTCCTGCAGACTACTAATTCATTGAGGAAGAAATTGGAGGTTCGGGACATGGTGGAGCATAGTGAAACTTGTTCAATCAATATCCTCTTCTTCGAATTCAGACTTGTATTTACTACCCTCTAAGTAGAGATCTTTCGATGATGTGATAGGTGTTTATTTTCATTTCACTTACTAGGGATTGTATTACGACCCACTATTTTCATTTTATAGTTATACATGTCGTTGTACTATACTCTTGTTGTAATACATTACATTTGTTGCTAGTTTACTTCAGTTTCTCTCTTTATGTATGGACAGATCTCGATGGAAATGACTTCTCTATTCGGGAAAAGATTTAAGGAGCTAGTCACCAGCCCCTGTCCTTCGGAAGGTGGACATGGGGTAGTCACATCTGGGCCTAATGGGATGGGTCATGACAAACGTCGTCTTCGTATTTTATGATACCCATATTGGTTGTATTTTTAGATCATAATCATATTATTTATTTCCTTATTATCTCTCTGCGGTTTCACATAGCTTCACACTCTCAGTTTTTCAATCACCTCTCTTATTTCTATCATTAATTTCCTTTTATTCATAGGTCTCTGATAATATATTTTCTATATTATTAATATATAAAATATTCTATGAATATTTTTGTTCCAGTATTTAATTTTATTTTACATTACTTTTTATCACCCTACAATATGTGGGTTTTTCCCATTATCATTCATATGTTTCTGTCTTAATATTTATCTCCAGTAAAATTCAATGAGATCCCTTTTCAATTTACATTATCATTTATCTCACATGTAGTATACATTTTAGATATTTTATATAGGATTTGAGACTCATCCTTTATATCTCATCATTTTATATAAATTTACAATTAAAAAATATGTTGAAATATAGTTAAATCACACCACATTTTAGATTTTTGGATTTTCTTAATCATTTTATATTGAGAGCTTCAATATAAATTAGACTAGACTTTAACATTATGTTTATAAAATTCCTATACAATCTAAAAAATTATTCTCGACCTATAGATTGAATCACATCTATGTTTTAGATATATAATTCTATTATCGTCAATCAAATGCATCATCCCTTTAATTTTTATTTTTAATTCATCTGTAATATCAGTTCTTGGATCAATAATCTTTTCAAAAATTCATTCATCTATGATATTATTAATATCTTTCATAGATAACCGCTTCTCAGTAAAAAAAATGAATCATAAATCTCGTTTTGAACATTTTATCAATGAATATTAGTTCTAGGATTATTTCATTTCATTTCATCTCCATATTTTGGAATTTGTCTTTTTAAATATATTTAATTCCTAAAATATTCATATATCCTTGAATATATTCATCTTGAATTTGAAATATTATTCCAAAAAATCGATGTTTTGGATCTCACATCCTTTGAGTATTTGAGATATTTTAAATAATGAGGATCATATCATCTGTGTTTTACAGTTATTTAAATAGAATATTCAATATTCCCAAATTATAAATTAACATTATATAAGAATCTATTATTACAACTTTGTGTCATAACTTATGACACTCAATGTAACCTATATTGTTACATCTTAAAACATGTATATGGTTCATGGGTTTATCTTAATTTTTATCAATATACATATGTACATTATGATTTTCCTTGTCCCCACAATGACATCAACTCCCCATTAATTGTGTAAAGGGTTGAACCCTACAATTTTGTTTGTAACAGAAAAATTATTCTATTTACACATCTTAAAAACTCAATGGGAATCTTATGAAATCATGTATTGTCAAAAGTATTTTATGAAAATAAAACATTTTAGGTCCGTATATATTATGAAGTCTCCTCATTTTATGAACTCAACCAATATCAATCATAGTGTAAAATCCAAACACTAGATCTCAATTTATTACATCATATTTGAAATTATTACACACATAACTATTATCAAAGTATTTAAAAAATCTAACAATATTTCTCAAGAGTCATATGTTCATTATAATCTCTTAAAAAGTGAGTCATACTTGGTAGGAAGAGTACAATGATCTTTGATAATTATTACAAAATCTAAAGTTTAGAAAACACTGAATAATTATATGAATTTGAATCATTATGAGAAAATATATATATGGAATGTAAACAAGTGTAAAATGTTTCTATAAATTCTATAAATTTCCCTCAACTCATTTTATCCTCATATTACTATTTAGAACTATCAATTTATTCTTTTAATGTCAAAAATTAATTTTTATATTATATCATTTATTATGAATATAACAATTAGGGGATGGCGAAGAGCAGTGCGGAACCTTGCGATCTCAATCCTTGTAATTCTGTTCCCAGATTGAGTAGAGTTGAATTGGGAAAGACCCCAGGTTGTGAATCAGTGGTGGAAGACTGCTTTGGTCACAATGAATTATTTTAGTCTTTGTGTAAATACATACCCTAAATTAGGTGTTGCTCGGGATGGAGCTGTAGAAAAGTAAAGTTTTGCGAATATAGTGAAAAATAAGGGAAATTCCTCCTTTATCGATTGTGAATATGATCCATCAGGTAGGATCATTATAAAATGGCATATTTCACATGTTTTGTAGAACCAAAATGTTATTGATAAAGGAGTGAATTTGTGTAAATTTTCCATAATTGCTCGGGTACTAATTCTGAAAGGGGATAAGCCGTTGAGTTTCAATGAACTCACTGAGATGATTACAACAATGTGGGGATTTTCTGTTTGGAAACCGATCGTGATGGGTCATAGATAATATCATATTGTTTTTCCATCTGATGAACTTAAAATGCGTGAGTGAAGTCTTGGATACATCCCTTTAAAGCATAGATTTCTTCAAATTCATGAAGCGGACCATATTTTTTATGCGAATTCTGAAAAGAACACATATGCTCAGATATGGATTAAAGTATGCAATCTTAACTGGATATATTGGCATCCATAGATATTATGGGACACTGCTTCATCTATTGGTAATCTAATTAGGCTGGATAAGCAGACTGACAGCCCATCCTTTGGTTATTATGCTAGGATTTTGGATGAGGTTGATATGTCTGTCACACTTGTGGAAGAAGTGGTGTTGACCACTAAAAATGGTAGTCTTACTCTTGGGATCCATTATGAGAGGAATCCCAAGTTTTGTTCGAATTTTCATTTATTTTGACATGTGGTCTCACATTGCAATAGATATAAAATTTTTAGTCTCTGTAAAATCATAGGGCATGAGGTTTTGAAATGAAGGAGATATAAGGGAAAGGTTGCTGCACCTAATCCATATTAAGTTAAAGGTGGCTCGGGTAATTAGAATGAGATAGTTTCTCAATTGGGATATCTAGTTCTAAGCTCTATGGGGGGATCCCAATCAGGATAAAGATCCTACTACATCATCTGCACATGCGGCTGTTAATGATTCAGTTCCTTTGGCCCTATATGGCCCTTCTCATCCTTACCCCCTCATTGATAATGCTTTGGAGGACTTGCGGAATGATGATTAAGTTCATATTACCTGTGATGATGTACAAGATCTGGTGATTTCTGATCCTTTGGAATCTGTTTCCAAAGATGTTATGTTCAATAAGGAAAACCTTGATTATTCCTCAAAGAATTTTCATCCCCCTTCTAGTGGTGGTGGTTATGCAAAAGAAGATCAGAATTTTGGGAAGCATCCTAGATAATTCCTTCAGCTACATCCAAATATGTTAAACTCTGATGATGTCTCAAATGATCTTTTCCTCCCATCTAGTGGTCATGTAGAAGCAGGTCAGAATTTTGGGAAGCAGCCTGTAGAATTCCATCAGTTACATCTAGATATAGTTGGGAAGAGAATACTCCCTATCACAATTATTTCTCATGTGGAATCCTTGGACATATTCTCTCTCCTTAGTCTTGAGACTTCTTGTGTGGATAGTGATGACTTTTCTACTCTGAACCGAGATTTAGGTGATCTGACCCATGTTGAACTGGATACTTTTACACATATTGAAACCCTGAAAAAAGCTAATGATTGTCCTAGCACTAGTCTCATATCAAAAAACAATAAGATCTTATTTTGTAATTTCCAAGGGATTGGGAATTCTCCCACGGTCAAGTCCTTTAGGCACCTCTTCTTGACCAATAAACCTCTTTTGATTGGTATTGTCGAGCCAAGAATGAAATTTGAAATATGGTCCAATTTTAAGTGGTCATCGTTGGGATATTCTTATGTTGCTAATAATTTAGTGAGTAAAAATGCTGAATCATTATGTTTTATTAAGCATCATAGTGTTCTATTTAACACTCTCATTAATGACATGCAATCTGTGACTATCTCATACAGCATAAATTGTTTCAATATCTCATTTAGATTTTTTTTGCTTTTAATCTATATACAAGGAGAAGAACTTTGTGGAGGAATCTTGAAGATATCTCTGAAAATATCAGTAATAATTGGATTATTCATGGTGATTTTATCATAGTTTTGAGTCCTGATGAAAAAAATAGGAGAGAATTTTTGCCATGCTTCAGCCTTTGATTTTTCTTCTTGCATTAAAAAATGTGGTTTGGTTCAGGTTCCTATGTCTGGAGATGATTTTACATGGAAGAGGTACACCAGAAATGGAATGAGGGAAAGTAAATTGTATAGATTTTTTGTACAAGGGGATAAGGGCACTAGTTCAATGGATGTGTCTGGAATCACCTTTCCAAGGATACATTCTGATCACAATCCTATTCTTTTTTAGGATTGTGACAGCAGAATGAGGCCAGCCCAGATCCCCTTCAAATTCAATAATGCATGGATGTCATTTCGGGTTGCAGGGAGATTGTTTTGGATGTCTGGAATTCACACTTCTTGGGAAGCCCCTCCCATCATGTCCGTTATAAAATTAAAGTACTCAAATGTAGATTAAAGAAATTGAGCAAAGAATTCTTTTCCTCCAATGATAATGACATTAAACAGGCAGATATTTTCATGCTAAAACACCAAAAGGTTAATATCCTTCATGATGTCCCCTTAGTGTATGAGATTCAAGATTCTTCAAATCGGGACAATCTCATGACACATAATGAACGATTAGATCATAATTAGTTCAATTTGATATGGTTAAAGGAGGGGGATAACAATTCTATGTTATTTCATTTTTATCATAAGGAAAAGAGATCTAAATGGAGCCTTGTTCCCATTTCTATTGATGTGAATATGTTCTCTTCTAAATGTGAACTTGTTGAAGCTATCATTGGCTTCTTTGAGACGCTATATTCTGATATTGGAGTTGATCACTCTGACAAAATTATTCATTGTTTTGAACCCTCTATTTTGGATATACAGAATAATAGGCTCATTGAAACACCCAATGATAACGAGATTTTAGATGCTCTATTACCATTAAATATTGATTGTGTGGATGGTCTCGATGGCTTTACCAACAAGTTTTTTAGGTTCTACTGTGATATTGTAAATCAGGATGCTACAAATGCAGTAAGGGATTTATATAGGTCCTCTTTTATGGCTTTTGTGATGAACACTAATTTTATTGCCTTGATTCCTAAGAATGAAGGTGTCGTTGATATTAAAGTCTTCCGACCAGTGGCTTTTTGGAACACCATACCTTTGATTATCAGCAAGAACATAACCTTGAGGTTGGGTGAAATTTATAAGGGGTTTATTTCTAAAAATCATTATTGGTTTTTACCAGGATGGAACATAAAAAATTGTCTTTTCACTACATCTAAATGTGTCAGATCCATGAAGTGGAGGAAAAATGATGGTTACATGGCTTTAAAGATTGATATTTCCAAGGTGTTTGAAACGTTTAGGTGGAGTTATCTTTTCACAATTTTTTTAATGAAAGGTTTTTTGCAGAGATTTCTTAGTCATGTTGCCTCTATCCTAGGTAGTGTGAGATTACCTATTCTAATTAATGGATCCCCTAGAGTTTTTTTTTGATGTATACAAGGGGTTAGGTAGGGATGTCCTCTCTCTGGTCTGATTTTGGAGATTATTGAGGATTATTTGAGATGGTGTCTTAATGATCTTGCTAATTTTGGTTGGTTCCAGAAGATAAAAATTGGAAGGAATCTTCTAGCTCCCTCTCACTTGTTCTATTCTGATGATATTCTGCTATTTGGAAAGGTGTAAAAAGGGACCATTTCTTGTATCAAGGGTACATTTTCACATTTTGAGGAGGTTTCAGGTCAGATCATTAGTTTTCATAACTCCTCGGTTATGTTTAGGGAAGGTATCACCATCTTGAAACAGAACCGAATCTCTTTGAAACATGGAATGCAGAGGGGAACTTTGCCTTTCAAATATCATGGTGTACCTCTATTTTGGGGAATAGTGAAGCGATGTTATCTTGAGGACATTGCTGTGAAAATTTATAATCAATTAGTGAACTAGAAAGGGAAGAATATGTCTCAAGCTAAAAGAATTTTCTTGGTTAATTTATATATTACCTCAATGTTTGTCTACTCTCTCTCTCTGTTTACAGATTGATAAGGGAACTTGTTAAAGAATTGAAGAGCAAGATTATAAATTTCATATGGACTGGATAAATTAATAGGAGAATGCTCATTACAGTGGCCTGGAAATATTGTATTAAATATACCCAAATGGGGGGAATGGGGGTGAAGGACCGGAGGGTCTTTAATGATGCTTTGATTAAGAAGTTTGTATGGAATCTGCTATCTAGAGCTGACCCCTATGTAGAGTTTCTCTATTCCAGGTTTGTTGAAAAGCATAAGCATGGGTATGGTTATTATATGACCTCCTTTTTTTTGCCTTCCATTAAGCATGACTATGATGGTCTGAGGGTAAATTTGAGATGGCTGGTTTGTGAGAACTCCTCTCTAAACCTCTAGAAAACTCTATGGTTGTTCCAGACCATCTGTGATGATATTTCTGTTTCTACATCCCTAATGAACTATGATATTTCTGATATCAGTGGTATTTTCAATATGAATGAGTTTTTACCTGGTCCCCTCTGCATGCAGGTTTCAAGATAAAATTATGTTGACTTTGACACTATTGTATGGATGCCAAATTTAAATGGAACATTTTCCAATAAGGAGTGTTATGGGATATCTTGTGGTCATTCCTGGAATCCGCCCGCTTGGATAAATGGTGTTCGGACTGCCTTCATTCCACCTACATCAAAAATTATCATCTGGAAAATCTGGAAACAGCGCATCCCGGTTTAGCACCTGCTGCAGTGCTCCTGGGTTCAACTGGCCCCTACCTTCTTTCTCTATCATGATGCCGATAAAACACATCAAAACTTGTTTATCTCATGCATATTCATGAATAGGATCGGTCTTTACCTCCAGATATATTCAGGTGTTGTTTTAATTTTCAATCTCTGGAGGATATTTTGCAGTCCATTTGAAGAAAAGATTGCAGTGAATAGATTCACTCCCTTTGGTTGGCATTTGTTGTGAGTGTCTTCTCCTACTTTTGGAAAGTGCGGAATGAATTGTATTTCAGCAACATTAATCCATCCTTTCATACTGCTGTTTTGTTCATCCATCGTACAATTCGGACTACCTCCCTTATTCAAACAGGTTCTATGAATAATGATGTTGCTGATCTTGTGCTTTTGAGATCACTTATTCTGCATGGTAAGTCCAAGAAACCGTTAATGACGAAGTATGATTTATGGATACCGCCTATCCCTATTTGGGTCAAAGTCAATGTTGATGGAGTGGCCTTGGGTGCTCTGGGCCCTGCTGGTTGCGGTGGAGTTTTTGGAACATCATGTGGATTTGTGAAAGGATGGTTCTTCCATTTTATTGGCACCGGTCTTGCAATTGAGGTAGAACTTTAGGCTATGATTAAAGAAATCAATTATTTTGTTCACTTTAATAGGCACCAATTATGGTTGGAGTTCAACTTGACAATTTTTGTTCAAATTCTTCATGAACGATCCCAAAATGTTCCGTGGAAGATCTTGCCTAACTGGATCGAATGTCCCCGACATGTGGAGGTATTGTCTCTTGAAGTAACCCTTGTTTATCGTGAGGCCAAATGGTTTGGTGATGCTCTATCCAAGGGAGAAATGGTAGAGGTTAGATCCAATTGGTCCTATATCTCGATTTATTTTTACAACGACCTTGTCTTGGATGATATTTGTTGTGTTGTTTGTACCCATCTTTCTTCATTTGTTCCGTGACTCTGTTTTCTTGTGCATTTTTATTTTTACTAAATATATTTTTTAGGAGCAAGTTTCCAGCTTACCTCCTTGATTTTTGGGTATTATAGAATTTACTCTTCCAAAGTACGAAGTTACCTGTCCCAATAAGATGATGACTCATCCAATGTTAATATGAATCTTATGAAGTCACACTTATCCATTATTCATATTTATCATATTTATTCCACAATGTATTAAAATATATTCAATGACCCTCTAGATCAACTATGGTGTATCCAAACACATCAAATAACATGAAAAAATCTATAAATAATACGTGGAATTATTAAAATAATTCCAAACACCTCCAACACACATTGATGGAATTCTAATATATGTTAAAAACTAAAGTTGAATATTTTATGAACCCGTCCACCCTATAAGTTCCATTTATAATTTCTATGTTCCAGAAAATTAATCCAAAATATTTTCACCACAAAATATAATATCAGTAAAAAATAATAATATAGAGGCAAGTTCTCTAAAACTATTGTCCATCTATTACCATTAATATTATAATTTCTTCAATATCACTATTCATCAATCTCATAAAATATAAATAATTTAGAAATTTTTTTGTATTTCATCTCTATCAATTTCTTTCATTATAAATAAAAGATCTGAAATAATAATTTTTTATACATAATAATTACATATAATCTTTTTTATGAGGTGTTCCATGACATTAGCCTTACTATTTATCCTTTGTTACAAAAATACATGAGAAATACCTTGACCTTTACTGGGTAGAATTTTATTCGATCACCCAAAAATATAAGACACATATTTACATGTTCATTGACACCAAATATAATATCAAACAAATTGGAGAATTATCATATATAGATATATATAATTTTTAATAAGTTAAAGACTATATTAAATAAAAGGGGCCACATCCCTAAAATAGATAATGGATTCATGATAAAATTCAATGAATTCAAAGCTAAATATTTTCTCAATTTATAAGTCATTTCCCATGAAATTGGATACCCCCATGACACTATTGTTACATATTTTCAATATTTTTATGGTTAGTTTAAAATATTATGGGGGGTTTTGTATGTATATATCAATTTCATTATTTTCTTATTCTATTTCAAGGTTTTGTATAGATTATTTTGGGTAAACCATCTTGGTTGAAATTTTCCATGGAATTTTCTATCTATTTCATCTGTGCATATTTATTGTATACATGTAGTAAATATTTTGTCTATTACCAAGAGAATTTTAATAAAAACCAATTGAGGAATTTTATTCCTTGGATGATAGTTCTTGACTTGAACATGGTTAGGTAAATAATATGAGTGAATATAAAACAATTTTTTTGTTTATAATACCATGGTTTCTCATATATTTAGCATGGTTTTGTAAATCATTTTTCTAAACCATGTTAATTATAACGACCCAGGTATTTATAGAATAATAATTTCTGATTAATATTAATACATATATATATATATATATAATATTAATTTTAAAGTGGATGATTTCTCTGATAGCATACTCGACATGCATCAGGCTTCTCTAAAATTTTATGTTTCTCACATTTTTGAGTTATATAGAAAAATAAAATAATTATAATATTATTTTAAATGGAAATTAATTCAAATCCATTATAATGATAAGAATGAACAGAACTAACTAAAATCTGATTATTAAATATCCTTATATTTATCCAATAAATTATAGAGGTTTAAAATAAGAATGAACCTATTTTTAAACATGAAATACTTTAATAATCATTAAAAGGTCAATTTTCTACCTTTTGATGAAGAACCCTTTCTAAATAATGTTTTTATAAAATATATATGTTCTATTTTACAAAATAAAATTATTCTTTAGTAGTAGGAAATTATAATTTACTTTGGATGAAATTTTTCTATTATTTTGATAACGTTCATTTTTTATGAAAAGTTAAAAATACAACATTTTAGTTCAAAAATTAATATTAATCAATTCTATTTATATAGTTATAATATTTAACAAATTTGTTTTAAAGTGTATTTGAATTTTATTTTTATCATTTAATCAAATTTGTTCATATTAAGTAATTCCGCTTTGAATTCTTGACATAAAGACATGTCAATCTTTTGGATGTTTTTACATCTTAAAACCACACTTTTTGGTTTTGATAATAGGAATAAATTTTAAATTAATTTCTAGAACATATGTGTTTTTAATTTAAAAAAAATGGGCTCCATATTTGAAATTAGGAGGTCCAAATTGTGTAAATAGATAACTTTTATTTTTAGACCTAATGAATATTAAATTCAGTAAATATATTATTTTCCACGGTCAAAGGGTAAATTTGCTAAATAAGGGTAAAAAATAATATTATTATAATATTAAATTACCCTAACACATGTCCTCATCTTGTTAGATGAGATTATTCCATCCATGGGCATCCTTGGGTAGATTTTGGGACCCCAAGGGGCAACTTGGATGTGAAAATTTCATTTTATAAAAATTAATTTAAAGTAATGAAGAATATACGATAAACATGTAACTTTTATTAAAACCATTTTTATATGGGGTTATATAAGTGATTATTTCAACTATAAATAGTATTTATAAATATA
This sequence comes from Viscum album, assembly GCA_963277665.1. Classification (NCBI taxonomy): domain Eukaryota; kingdom Viridiplantae; phylum Streptophyta; class Magnoliopsida; order Santalales; family Viscaceae; genus Viscum; species Viscum album. The sequence goes on from OY728155.1 coordinate 1,092,683,224, forward strand.
AGAATATATAAAAAATCACGGTATATTCTTTATAGTTTTTAGATATCAAATAAATAAATTTATTTATGAGACAATGATGATGTAGTGATTACTTTATTAATCAATGTTTTAAATAAATGATATTATAAAAATTAAATTAAATTTATTTTGAAACATTTTATTCCATACACTATTTTTTTGGATAATTGTTATTTTTAATATTAAAATTAATTAAGGATGTTGGAAATAATCAAGTTTTTATGGGTTTTTAGAAAATCATTATATGAATAGTATATAAATTTACAAAAATTCACTTTTAAAACAAATACAATTTTATTATATGATTTAATAGTCCAAATAAAATATGTTTCACTTAAATGACAAATAGTATGTATTATAAGTCATTAATTAACCACTTTTGGTTATATAGTCAATTTATTGTAACTATATTATCCAAATAGTAGGAATATGCAAGAAGAAATGGTAAGAGTCAAGTAAAGTAACTAAGTGTTGAAGCTAAATGAAAACATTAAATTTTAAACTAAAACTTATGTAAAAACAATTAGATAAGAGTATTTATAACAATAATCATATTATATTCGAATTAAATGAGTTTTTTTCCTTTATAAGATTGATATTCATTTTGTACTGAAATAATCATTAAAAAGTTCCTAAAACACCCCTCCTCCCTCTTATAAAATGCCACGACCTCTAACCCTTAATTAAACCTCTAAAGCCCCCATTGTCTTTTCAAAACTATTCTAGAATAATCTCCCAACATCCCAGAATTCCTAATATAAGACATACTTTGAGAATAAATCAATTAAATAATACCTTTTAGCTTATATCAATTGGAGTTACCCGATTTGAGGCAATGTCTTCTCAAAAGTTTCATCCATTTTTTCCTTCTCCAACCACCTAAACTCACATTATTAAATAATTTGATAACAAATACCGAATATTCGGTATACTAGGATGTTTTTATGAGAAATATTTTATATACACTCAATCAAACCTCCATCTAATGGATTTAGTCTATGCTGTTTTTGTGGATGGCGAACTACTCCATCATGAACGAATGAATGTTCAATTATATCCTACCACATATCAAGGTGGCCATTATGATGGAACTATAATTATATATGTTTTATAATATATTTCTATTTTCTCTATTATTCTGTATTTTTCATTTACATCATTCTTTTATGCTTTCCATAATGAGTAAATTAGTTAATTTCATTTGAGGAAGTGCGGAATATTGTCCCCTCAAAGGGATATGGCCCATTCACGCTATAAATGGAACATATAATGGATCGAATTAATGAAATTATGTACCCTATATAACATATATATAACATTGGAATTATAATACACATATTCATCATTTAGTTTTCATTCCATTAAATATGAAAAAGAAATGAAAGTAGCATTCATGTGTACGAATGGCATACCGTACGTCTCCATGAACTGTGCATTTCTTTTCTTATATAAAAATGTTATGGAATATTCGAAATAAAAATATAATAGATATAAATACATATATAATTTATATATGTGATATTTAAGTCATTAATACATTTCTTGAGATAATGGTATTTTGATCACATGGACTATTTGTAATTATAACATGTTCATTTTTGATTAAAGTACAGAACATCGACAAAACAACTGATATGAACATGAATAATTATATTATTGTTTAAGAAAGATAATAAGTGATATAAAAGGAATAATAAATTTTAAAATTTTATGAATCATGTATTAATTAACTTAATTATATTATTTAAGAAGAACAAGAAATATCTATGAAGAGTCTGATTCATGGTAAGGGAAATTTATAACCCAATTTAAATTCTTTGGGATGATCTTATAATTTCTATTTATGTCATGTTATGACTATTTTAGAAATTAATTTTGATACATTATCTTGTATTTATAATTTATTAAAGTTTAAATATATTTAATACACATAATTTGTCTTTTTTTATATTCAAATGGATCTTTTTAAGGGACTTCGTCTCAATCTCCAATCATTGAGGCATATTTTGGTTTATACACAACCTTATTTTATATGGTGTATAATTATACCGCTCATTATTTTTATTTAATTGAATGTTTTTAGAAACAATCTTTTTTATGAAGAGTTTTACAAAACGACTAAAAGAATGTTTATTTTTAACGTACGCATTGATAATGACCTTTCTGCCACTATGAGAATTATTTGATATTTGGATTCCCTAACAAGACATGTTGTTTTTCAAAGGAAAATAAATACCATAAAATATTTTTATATATTTTGTAATTGATAATGGTTTTTATAATGGGTTGAATATTTCATTATATTGAAATGATATATTTTGATTGCAATGTTCAAATGTTATCTTTCCTCTATTCTTGTGTAATGTGTTGTTATTATGTTATGGTTCTTGGTCATTGTTTATTTATATGGTTGGTTCCATGATTAACCTAGGGAAGGTGGGCCCATGATAGATCTCCAATGAATTAGGTAATGTGAAAGAGGTAAAAATTAATGTTTCTCAAAAGAGATTTAGGGAATATACCATGAGGGTTATTCCAAAAAAAACTCCCTATATAGCTATGAAAGCAATAATTAAGTATGAAATTGTATCAAAAGTAACAATTATGATTTATTATTTCAATGTGTTATACATAAATATTATGATTTCACGTCGTATGTTAAAGAACATATGTTTTTTATTGAAATGTATGATCTCATTGATTTTTTTTATTTATGGGCTAATGTATAATTTCGTTATTTCAAAACACATACTCATCATTTTATTCTCATCCCATGTTTTTGAATTGTTTTTCAGAGGACATAAAGTGGAATAGTTTCAAGGTTGGTATTAAGGAAAGATCATGATTTTTAAATCATGGAACTAGACATGCCTTTTTTTAATGAGTTTTAAATTGTGAAAATAATTGATTGTGGGGAGAATTGTCTACTTGTAATATTCATATTGTTATGTATAAGTAATGACTTAATTAACAAACATTATAAACTTGAAAGGATCCTCAATGTATATGATTATCCTAATTCAATATTATGTATTGTTTATGGATGGGGCCTTTTTGTTGGTATCAGGGGTCCATTTAGATACCTTTATATGATAGGGTTTAATTTAAGAATAAGTGACATAACCATCATGGTTAGAATATTATAAGGAGTCATATTTATTTTAGAAAAAATGAATGAGTTTAAGATAACATGAATAAGTATATCATAGTTTTTACCATTCTCATAAGATTGTATATGATGATTTTACTAATATACTCACACTGATATTTTTTATTTTAGTTTATGGCTGTATCTAGCTGGAACCAATGTAACATTGGATGTGAATGAAACTATGGTGGTTTTCTCATTGAGAAACAGAATGAAATATGAGATGCAATGAGAACTCTTGTGGTCATTATTAACTGAATATCGGAAGTCATTACTGACCACTTGAACCTCTATGTTTTTTAAGTCATTAAATACGTGAGGAAAAAATCCCGATGGATGTTAAGGTAATAATAATCATGGTATGTATAATCCAAAACTATGTGTTTGGGATGTGGAAATAAACACCTTATAAAATGCCTCTAAGGGATGGGAAGATGTTATAGATGTGGTAATGAAGGTCATATATCAAAAACCTTGCATGAAAAAAAGGAAGAATCCAGTGAACTTTAGGAAAATGAAGGAAGTTATTTATGAGGTATAGATTTAATGTTTTCAATGTGGTTTCCATAGTCATTATACAAATACATGTCCTACAATGAAGGTTTAGTAATTAGATCAGCACGGTCATACAAATATATGTTTACCAATTCCTAATACCATTCTAATTGAAAATGAGGAAACTAAAAATGACATATGAAAGGTATGGATTATTTATTATCTCATTTTTTTACATTAATGAAAAATTAGGAAATTATGCATGATTTTGTTTGTAGGAGTGAATTATAAAAGAATAAGATGGAAAACATGGATAAATTATCCTGAAGAATGTTCAATGATTGAGATGTGTAAGAAGTGAAGAGTTATATTTGATCTATGGATGATGATGTGATTAAATGTATTATTGATATGATTTCTTTGAGATACCTTTTCTAGTATGTATAAGCATGAATTCTGATATATGAGAATGATATTTATGGAAGATTTATATTTTCTTGTGTGGTAATAATTGATAACCTTAGGGTTTCAAGAGATCTTTTTATTGGAAATTTTTTGTTAATAGTTTTTGTGATGAAAAATGTGAGGTATGAAATAACCTTTGAGGTTAAAACATGATATGGTTATTTTTTAGGATTTTATCTCTTTTTGTTAATTTTTTTAGATTTATACGGTTTTTGATAATGGAAAACACATAGAATATGTGACAAAACATCGGGTTAGACAAAGGTATGGGAATCGAACCCACAACCAAAGTGCAACTGGGATTTATCACCTAGCACATGTCTACGTGAAGTCCCTAGTTAATATGAATTATTCTTTTTAGTTAAATGATTTTATGGATTTAGAATATGTTGATTTTCGGAACATATGATTTATCAAATTGATATCCATAGTATAAGAAAATGATTTGGTGATTAAGTGATAACTGTTATTTTGGAATATGTTCTCTCTTTTGTGAATGCAATTTTCCAAAGAAAAATATAATACATTGGGATTTAATTTTTTGATAAATGGTGGAATTCTATTTTGGGAAGAATCTATTTTTTTATTTTAGACATACCATAATGGAAATAATTAACCTATCATAGAGAAATTGGCATTAGGTTAATTACGCATTAGCATGGGACTTCTTGTGTACTAGATGTTATTAAGAAATAAATGTTATGATTTACTATAAGAGACTATGTAATTAAATTCTTCCATGAATTGGGTTTCAATCATTTTTTTTATTATATTAAATAATTTTAAAGGAAATTGTATTCTGAATAGTCTATGTTGAACATTGTGTATTTTTTGTAGTGTTTTGGAGATTAAGAGTAATATTCTTTTTTATAATGGATTATCATTTTTGGGGATAATATGATCTTGTACTAACCATTTAGGTTTTGGATAATGTCTAAAGACATGGAAAATATCTAATTAATCTTTTTTCGATGATGTTATTCTCTATAAGTTGATTTTACCACATCAGGTGTGACCATGTCATCTTGAACACTCATCATTTGGAGAAAAGATGTGTTTTGGTAGAAACATATTAATAGATGAAAATCTACATGAAAAGTAATAACATTTGCTTGTGTTCATAGTCAATCTCATAAATAAATTCCCCAAAATTATAAATGGGAAATAATTTTTTTTTTCATTTACGTTTCCTAATGGGGTATCAAATATCATTTAACCTATTAGAAGATTGTGGTTTTATACTGGTTAAATTTTTCCTTTTCATGTTTTCTATCACAATCCATGAAAACATGATGTTTTGTTTTATCTTCCATATTCATGTTTTCATTTAATCCAAATTTTTGTTATATCAGGTGGCCATAACACTTCTCTTTTTTTTATTTTAATGTTACAGCTTGATTGTCTATTTTTCTGATTTGGTACTTTCAATGATGTTTATGAGTCCAATTTTAAAATTTCAAGGATGTAATTTTAAAAAGGGGGGAAGGATGTAACAACACATGTATTTATAGAATAAAAATTTTAGATTTATATAAATACTTATAAGTAAGAAATTAATTTAAAGGGGACTGTTTTTTTGAAAGCGTTGTAGACACACAATGGGCTTCTCTGAAATCTTATGTAGCACACAACGTTGAGTTATACCAAAAAAATAAAATAATATTATTATTATTTTAAAGGGTTGATAAATCCAAGACATTTTATTGACGTTAATGAACATAAATAACTACAATATGATTAATCAATTTCCATACATTTATTTAATAAATTTTAGAGTCTTAAAATAAGAATGAATCTGTTTTTAAGCATTAAATAATTTAATATTCATTAAAAGGACTTTTTACCCTATTTTGATTGTGAACCCTTATAAAAACTAGTTTTTATAATGTTTATATTTTTTATTTGAAAAAATAAAATTCTTCTTTAGAAGAAGTACATAAATATTTTCAGTGGATGATATTTTGGTATTTTTCTTATAAAGGTCATTTTTATGAATAGTCGAAAATAATGCATTTTAATTCAAAACAACCATTTAATCCAATTTATTTATTTAGTTATATTGTACTTTTATACTAGTTTTAAAGTTTAATTGGATTATATTTTTATCATTTAATCCAATTTTGGTCACTATATGTAATTTTTTTTAAATTGGACGTAGTAACATGTCAATATTTTGGTAGTTTTTACTTATTTAAACCACGCTTTTTCTGTTTTGACAATGATAATTAATTTCAGCAACTTTTGTGTTGTGAATTTGATAGAAAAGATTCCATATTTAGAAATAGAAGGTATAGATTGTGTTAATTGTTAACAAATATTTTTAGACATTATTAATAGTAACATCAGTAAATATTTTATTTAACATGGTTAAATGGTAAATCTGGTAAATAAGTGTACAAATTAATGTTATAATAATATTAATTTACCGTAGAACATGTACCAATCCTATTGGATGGGATATATACTACTATCTTCATCCTTTTATATATTTTGGGACCCCATGGAGCCACTTGGATGTGAAAATGACATTTTATAAAAATTAATTTAATGGAATGAAAAATATAGCATACACATGTATGTTTTACTAAAACAATTTTAATATGGTGTTATATAAGTGATAATGTAGACTATAAATATTAATTAGTAAATAAATAATATTTACTACATCATTGTATTTTATTTATTATTTTTAGACATCAAGAAAATAAATTTATTTTTGAGACAATGATGATGTACTGATTACATTATTAATGAATGTTTTAAATAAATGATATTATAAAAATTAATATAAATATATTATGAAACTTTTTAGGCTATTAAAAAATTTTATGGATAAGTATGACTTGTTATAATTTAATTAATGAGTACTTATGGAATGAATAATGTTGTTTTGTAGTTTTTAAAAATCATCATATGAATAGTATATAAATTGGCATCAATAGGTTTTAAAAAAACTAGTTTATTATATTATTTAATAGTTTTAAATATTTATGATTTGGAAAAATGACATAGATAAGGTGTAACATGTCATTTATGAACCACATGAGGTTAGATTGGAATTTTATTGTTAATTTATTGACCACATATCTAGAATATACAATAAGGCATGGTAAGAATGAAATGTGTTAAGTAAGGGTTAAAACTAAATGATAATGTTAAATTTGAAACCAAAAATTGACTAAAATTTATTTTTTGAGAGTATTTAGAAAAATATTCTTTTTATATTATAATTAATAGTGTTTTGGACCTTTTCAACATCGAAATTAATTTTATAATCTAATAATATTTCAAACTTTCCTAAAACACCCCTCCTCCATCTTATAGAAGGCTACCTCCTCTAAACCTTACTCGCATATATCAACACACCTTAGCTCTTCCAAACTCTTCCTAAATAAGCTCCAAACATCCATATTTTCCTCATATAAACATTACCTTGTGAATAAGGATATTCAAGAAGGCCATTTAGAAAAAATCAAAAGGAGTTGCCCGATTTGAGGAAATCTCTTCTCTCAAACATCTTCCATTTATTTTTCCTTCTCCATCCCCCAAAACTCTATTTATTCAATTATTTTATAAAAACACCAGATTATTCATTATACTGTTATTTTTTATGTGATTTATTAGACCTTCACTCAAACACACCTCCATAAAATGGATTGAGAACGTACTATTTCTTTGGAAACTGAACTACTACCTCACAAAACGATGATTGTTAAATTATATTCTACCACCTCTCATGGTGGCCTTTATAATGGAACTATATTTATATATGATATATATGATATTTTCATTTTATTTATTCTTATGTATTTATCATTTATATTATATAATTATTCTTTCCAAAATGCGTAAATATGATAATTTCATTTGAGGATGTGTGGACAACCACCACTAAATGTTATATGACTCGTTCATTATATACATGGAACATATAAAGGTTTGAATTTATTAAATTATGTAAATTATATAACATAGATATCATACTGGAATTATAATATACCTATTTATTATTATTTTCCAATCCCTTAAATATGAAAAAGAAATTAAAGTAGCGCTCTTGCATATGTACGACATACCATCTCCATTAACGGTGAATTTTATTTCTTATATCCAAATGGTATAAACTATTATACATATATATATATATAATGGATATAAATAAATATATAGTGGATATATATTATATTTAAATTATGAATACAATAATGTAAATAATGTACTTTGGACAACATGGGAAGTTATTAATTATGGCAAGTCCATTTTGTACTCAAGTATGAAACATCGACAAAAAAATGGATTTCAACTAGAATAATTATATGATTGTTATAACAAGGTAATAAGTGATATAAAAGGAATACTAGTGATTAAAATTTTATGAATAATTTTCTCAATTATTTTAATTTTATTATTTTGAAGGGTCAAGGAAGATACGTGACAAATCAGATTCAAGGTAAGGGATCTTCTAAACCCCATTTTCATTCTTTGGGTTGATCATATACTGGATGTTTATGTCGTGTTATGATTATGGGAGAAATGAATTTTTATATCTCATAATCTGTTAATACATTCTATATGTTTATATATAGTGAATATACACAATTGATCTATTTTATTTAAAAAATGATATTTTTGAGGGACTTCGTCTCAATTTCCATTCGTTATTGGATATTTAGGTTTATAGATGAACTTATTTTATACGGTGTATAATTAAAACCTGTTTTCATTTAATTTAATTCAACGATTTTCAGAAATAATTTTCTTTTCTACAAATAATTTTACTAAATGACAAAAATAAGGTCTCTTTTTAACATTCATGGTTACACCGACCCTTCCACTGCCACGAGCATTATTTGATATTTGGATATCTTAATAAGACATAATGTTTTTAAAAGGAAAATAAATACCATATAATAATTTAACATTTATATTTTTTAAAATGATTTTGTGAATGGACTGATTATGTTCGTATGATGAAATGATATATTGTGATTGCAATGTTGAAATTTAATATGTCATTTATGATTGTGTATTGTGTCATGATTATGTTATGGTTCTTGGGAATTGTTTACATATATGGGTGGTTCCATGATACACCTAGTGCGGATGACCCTAAGATATATGTCCAATGCATTGGGAAACATGATGGAGGTAAACGTTAATGTTTCTCTAAAGAGATTTAGTGAATATATTGTGGTGGGTATTCTAAATGTAACTCCCTATATAGATGTGAATGATATAATATAAGTATGTTATAGATGTCAGAGGTTAAAATTATTATGTATAATTTATATGTGTTATTCATAAATATTATCATTAGTTGAAAAATTTTAAAGATCATATGTTTTATGATTGAATATTATGATATCATTGATTTTTTTGTATTGATGGGATAATTTTTTCATTCCTTATTTTATTACACTTAATGTGTTTTTTATGCTCACCCAAAAAATTCTAAATTTTATTCATAGGAATTAATGTTGAGTAGGGTCAATTTTGGGATTAAGTAAAATTCATGATGTATACATCATGGAACTAAACATGTATTTTTAATGAGTTTTTGTATTATAAAAATAATGGGTAGTGTGTAACTGTGCCTACATGTATTATTCATGTTGTCATGTATAATTAATGACCACAATCTATAATGTACTAAACCTAAAGATATCCTCAATGTGTATTATTGACATAATTTAAGATTATGTGATGTTTAAAGATATGTCCTTTTAAATGGTATCATAGGTCGGTTTAGATGCGTTAAGAGGATAGGGTGTTATTTAAGAATAATTGAAATACCCATAATGGTTATCATATTAGAAAGATTTGTTTTTATTTTAGATAAATTGAATTTGTTTAAGAACACATGAATAAGTATATCTTAGTGTTTTCACTCCTCATAAGATATTATATAAAGATTTTACTTATATAATCCCACTGACCATTTTGACTATAGTAAATGGATGGATCTAGAAGGAACCAGTGTTAAAAATGGATGTGAAGGAAACTATGGTGGTTTTTTGAATGAGTTACCGAATGAAATGGGAGCTTCACTATGAACTCTTGCAGTTATTCTTAACCAACTATCTAGAGTAATGATTGACCACTTGAATCATGGTGATTTTTCTAAGGAATCATATATGGGAGAAACAAATCCCAATGTATGTTCATGTAATAATCATAATAGAAACTATATTAAAAAATATATTTATCAATGATGCGGAAAGAAACACCTAGGAAAATGCTTCGAAGGGACGGGAAGATGTTATAGATGTGGTAAAATTGGTCATAAATCAATAACCTTCCATGGAAAAATGGAATTGTCTAGTTGACTCTAGGAAAAGGAAATATTTTCATTTTGAGGGATCAATTGAATATTTTATATTTTGTGTGTATGGTCATTATAAGAATAGATATCCTACGAAGAAGGATTTGGAATGGGATCAGTAGGATCGTACAAATATATTTGTACCAATTCCTAATATCATTCCAATTGAATTTTAGGAAACTAAATATCAAATATGAATTGTATGGATAATTTATTAACTCATGTTTTGACATTAATAAAATATTATTAAATTATTAATGGTTTTTTATGGAAAATAATTACAAAAAAATAACATGGAAGACATGGATAAATAGTCATATCGAATTTTTGATGATTAAGATTTCTATGAATTGAAGAGTTATTTAGGATCTTTGGATGATGATGTATTTGAATATATTAATGATATTATTACTTTGGGATAATTTTTCTATTATATGTACCACTGATGTCTGATATGTGAGAGTGTTATTCAAGGAATAATTATCTTTTCTTGTGTAGAAAGAATGGATAACATTAGGGGTCCATGTGATCTTTTTTAGGAAATTATGGTTTATTAGTTTTTGGGCTGAAAAATATGTGGTATGAAATAATAATTTGGGTTTAAAACATGTTATGGATATTTTTATGGATTTTATCTCTTTTGTTATCTTTATTATAATTATATATTTTTTGAAAATAGGACAACATGCAGACTGTCTGACAACCCATCCCATGGTACAAATATGTGGGAATCGAACCCACAACCAAATTGAGACTGCGGTTTATCACTTACCACTGGAACACGTGATGTCCGTGGTTAGTATGACTGATTATTTTTAGTTTAATAATTTTATGGATAAAGAATATATATTGATTTTTGGAACTTATGATTCATTAAATTGATATCCTTAGTATAAGAAAATGATTTGGTGATTAAGTGATAAATTTTATTTTTGAAGACGTTACCTTTATTGGGAACACTATATTCCAAAGGAAAATATGATACTATGAGATTTAATTTGAGGAGTAATGGTGTTATTTTATTTTGGTAAGAATATATGTTTTTATTGTTGACATATGGAGATGGAAATGATTAACCTATCATATAGAATTTGTGATTTAGTTAATTACACTTTAGTGTGAGACTTGAAGAGTAGTTGATGTTATTTTGAAATAAATGTTAATATTTACTATAGAAGATGACGTGATTAAATTATTCTATGTTTTGGGTTTCAGACAGAGATTGGTTTATATTGAATAGTTTTTAGGGAAATTTTTTATTGAATAGTCTTTGTTTAGCTTTTGGTATTAATTGTTTAATTTTGGACATTAAGAATGGTTTACTTTTTTATAAAGTATTATCTGTTTTCGGGATTATCTGATCTTGTACAAACCATTTTGGTTTTAGTTAATGTCTGAAGATAGGGGAAATAAATGGTTCATCAATTTTGTATTATGTTAATCTCTAGAAGATGATTCTAGAACTTCATATGCGACCAAGTCCTCTTGAATACCCATCGTTTGGATAAAAGATGAGTTTTTGATTGAAAATTATCAAATTATGAAACTATACTAGAAAATTAAGTATATTTCCTTATTTTATTAGTCAATATAATAAATAAATTCTCTAACTTTCTGAATGGGAACTTAGAAACACATTTTATGTTTACTTTTCCTATTGCGGAATCAAATAATATTTAACCTATCACTAGTTTATTGTTTTCTGGATGTTATCTTTCTTCTGATCATGTTTTCTATCACTCTCCATCGGATCTTGGTAGTTATTTTTTACTTCTATATCAATTTCATCATGGAATCCTAGTATGTGTTATCTCGGGTGTGCTTTATACTTTTCTTTATTACTTTTAAAGTGATATCTTTATTATATATTGTTCTGATGTGGTATATTTAATGAGGTTTGTGCGCCCAAAATTAAAATTGAAAGGATTCAATTTCCAAAAGGGGGAAGGATGTAACATCCTTGGTATTTTTAGAATAATTCATTTTTATTTATATTAATACTTAGGAATATGATATTAACTTAAAATGGGATGCTTGTTTTATAGCATACTCGACATACAATGGGAATCTTCATAATATTATGTTTCACAGAAGTTTGAGTTATACCGAATAATAAAATTTGAAAAATATTATTTTAAATGGTAGTTAACACATAACCATTGTATTGACAGGAATTAATAGAAATATCTAATATATAATTATTAAATTACCTAACATTAATCCAATAAATATAAGAGGATTAAAATAAGAATGAATCCGTTATTAAGAGAACATATATCAATATTCCTTGAAATGTCGATTTATGGACTTTTGATGGCGAACCATATTTAAATATACTATTTGTCTGATGAACTGCATTTCATAAGGCATTTCCACTTAATCTAATATCTATAAAATGGTTTTGTAGATGGTTTTTACATTATTTTCACAATGATAATGTATCTTGATAGGCTTTTCGGTCACCAAAGGATAAAGCATGTATTCTTTGAAGTTTGTAGATTTAGAAGGGAATTAGAGGCATATAGACCCTTTTCCCCCTGATTATGCTGGAAGGGAGTCATTCAGATCAACCACTTGAAATGAAGGACATAAAATTGAAGAATTTAAAAGGCAGAGATGACTCGCACGGTTGTCACATGGTTTACCAAGCCGTGTGGGCCATCTAGAAGAAAACTGTACAGTTCAACTATTCAAGAAAAAATCTCTTGCATGGTTGGCGCAAAATTAACCAATCCGTGCACCCAAATAGTGTGGATGAAGGATTTGAGACAATAGCTATTGCACAGTTGGTGCATGGTTTACCAAACCGTGTGCCCAAACCGTCCATATCAGTATAACTTTCTTGTCTTTGCTTTACCACTTTATAATAACTCCTTGACCTAGGATTTTTGTATGCTTTCTTCTTGACAACTTAGAAAGTCACTTTTTGACCTGGAAGACCCTAGGTAGTAAAAGGGTCAAAGGGATAATACTAGGGAAAAGGGATGGAGGGACATTAGAGGAGAGGGAAGAGATATTTTATGGGGAACTTGTTTTATTCTTGTATGATTTTACTTCTGAGTTTTTTTCAGTTCTATTGTAATGAATTCTCTGATTCATTTTAGTAAGTTTCTTACACTTTCAATAATTATCATCTAACCCTCCCCCCCTTGTGTAGGTGCTTGAAAAAATGTGGGTTCGCTAGAACCATTTTCTCTATTCTTATATTTGTTCATGATCTCTCACCTAATTATCCCAAAACAAATATATTTTATTCTGCTGGAAAAATTCCTATCAGACCAAGAATAAGGTTTGCAGGGATCTTTGGGAGAATTATGATAAGAATATCCTTGACCATTGGATATCCTTTTCATTTCTATGGGGTGGTTCCTGTAGTAAGAGTCAGTAGAAAGCAATTTCCAGGCCAAAGATTTGATTTCTACTGACTTGATCGGAACTCACAGGACCAAGGGAGTTATGAAAAATTTGAAACCCAGAAATGTGGGTTAATATGAAAAATATAACACAATAGGGAATAAGGTTTTAATGTCTCGTGCTAATGCCCAACCCCAGAACATTTTCATTATCATTCATTAAAATTTGGTTTTAAGTAATCATCAATTTGAAGTTTAATCGGTAGTGAATTAGAAAGTCTCTAGTAATTAGTTACCTTTTTGGTCTAGTACCAATGAACAATCCAAACCTTTTTAAATTCAAAATCTTCACCAAGTGACGTGAATTCATGAAAACTTAAACGTCAATTTTGTTTGCCTATGGACCGACCCCGTACTTGCTCACTATACTAGTACAAGTTAGGGAATTTAATTTGGCTAAAAACAATATTTCTGGTAAATGACCTGCCAAATTTTGGTGTCGTTGTCAGGGAATATTAGACGGTCATTTTTGTTAATTGTATGGGGATTATTTGGAGAAAATAAAAATTAAAAATTCTCTAAAAATTATTTTCTTCATTTCATTTCCATTTTCAACTATTTTTCCGTTTTAAATTGGGTGTTTTGACTGTGCGTGCAGGCATGTAGTATATGATTGGTCGAGTCACTCGTTCGCCAATTGCCGAGTCATCAGAGTTACACCCTATAGACCCCGAAATTGAATGAATGTTGTCTAGGTGACGTCATGCACTTATGGGTGATCATAACACATATGATCCCTTGGTGCATCAAGAGGAAAAGATGGGGGTTGTCCAAGCTCTCGGGAATCAATTTATTATCTAAGGGAATCCACCAAGGGGTCGCATTGAAAAGCAGCATCTGAATCCACCAGGGGATTATATAGATTACCTTCTATGAAACCAACAGCGGCCACTGGCTCAATTTGTGTCGGGATTTAGAAAGCTACCGCAGAGACAATACATTCAGTGTGAGGAACCCCATTTTTTCCTCAGAACCAGTAGGATTATTACCCTCAAGGTCAAAAAAAGATTATTCCCCATACACCTCAGGAACTACTGCAGCTGTTCCAGACACTTATGGATATGGACTACTCTTCATTTAGGGTGTAGACAACAGAATAGTCAGGCTAGCAGGGCAGGCCCAACATTTTGAAATCAAACCAGCAATAATGCAGTTGATTCAGAATACCGTTAAATTTGGAGGTTTGCCGAGTGAAGACCCCAATTCTCACCTCTACAACTTTTTGGAGATCTGTGACACTTTCAAGTACCACGGCGTATTAGAGGATGTCATCCACCATAGACTATTTCACTTCTCATTAAGGGAAAAGGAAAATGACTGGATGAAGGGATTGCCTCAACGATCCATTATAACCTAGTAGGCATTGGCTCAAGCCTTTTAATCAAAAAATTTCCCTCCTTCAATGATGGTCACTTTATGAAATGAAATTAATAATATCTAGCAGCATGGCTCAGATTCTTTTTATGAGTTGTGGGAACAATTTAAGGACATTCTTAAGAAGTGCCCACACCATGAAATGCCATTATGTATGCAAGTCCATACTTTTTATGGTTGTCTCACTACTAACAGAATGTATGTGTTTGATGTAACTACTGGAAGGACAGTCATGAGAAAGTATCTGGAAGTGATATTTGAATTGTTAGAATACATGTCTGCCAATAGGTTTCAGTGGCATTTTGAGAGATGAACTCTGAAAAGGGGCATGCATAATATTGATTCTACCACAATACTAGCTACTCAAATCGATGCCATATCAAAGAAGATTGAAGCTTTATATCTAAAGCCTTCATCTCAAGTTCAAGCTATCATCTCACCAGAGTGTGGTGATTGTGGTGACCACCATACCATTGGAGAGTGCCCAGGGTCTACTGTGGGAACCCCAACAAGTGAGGTCAATTATGTTGTGCAGAACAGAGGACCCAAAAGCTACCCTCAATACAAGAACCAGGGGTGTCAAGTAAATCAAAATACATGCTGGGTGTAGCAACATCAAAATCCTCAGCCCCGACCACCAGGACCACCAGGTTACAGGAAATAATAGTTCCAAAATTAGTACCTGGGGCAGCAACATAGTAACCAATTCTAGCAGGGCACATATCATCCACAAGGGTATCAAAACCCTAGTCCTTCCCAACCATTGAGACAGTCACCTCCCCCATAGGTCTCCCAACAAACTCAGTATGAACCTCCCTCATTGCTGGAGGAAATGATGTCCAAATTCATAATGTCCTCTGAGACATGATTTTGAAACTAGGAGGCATCAGTCTGAAGCCTTGAAAACCAGATTGGGTAGCTTTCCAATCAGTTGTCTGATAGTAATCCTGGCACACTACCGGGAAACACATAGAAAAATCCACAGGAGGAGGAAAATGATCTTACTCTAAGTAGCGGGAAGGAGCTGACACCAAAGGTCACTATGAGTCAGGGTGCCCCAACATCAAAGCAGTCCACATCCTCAGGTGGAGAAGTTGTTGATGAGGAATCTTCCCCACTACATGAGAATGATAAAGAACCGAAAGTCCAACTATATACGATTATAGAAATGATCAAAGAATATGAGGCTCCCTTTCAATTTCCTGTAAGGATGAAACGAAGGAAGATAGACCAACAATTTTCCAAATTCATGGAGATCTTCCAGAAACATCATATTAACATCCCCTTTACTGAGGCATTAAGTCATATTCCCACCTACGTGAAGTTTATGAACGAAATTCATTCAAACAAAAAGAAAATAGATAATGTGGGAACCATTCCCCTATCCAAGGAATGTTCGGAGGATGTCCAACATACTCTCCCTCCTAAGATTCATGATCCGAGAAGCTTTATTATCCCTTGTACAGTTTGACCTTGTGAGTTTGGTAAAGCCCATTATGATTTGGGGGAAATTGTTAATATAATTCCCTTTGGGGTATTCAAGAAGTTAAGGATGAACGATATCAAGCCAATGCGAGTGGCACTCCAATTAGTTGATCATTTTATTAAATACCCCAGGGGGCTATTGGAAGACGTATTAGTTAAAGTGGGGAATTTGATTGTACCAGCAGATTTTATTATCCACGATATAGAAGAAGGAAAAGAGGCATCCCTATTTCTTTGAAGACCCTTTCTGTCAATCAGAATGTCGTTAATTGATGTGCACCAATGTTAGCTGATTTCCGTGTTGGTGATGAGAACGTTTCCTACAATGTCCTAAAAGTGCTGAAACTTGTTTCGATGATGGATCAAGATGATTGTTGTTATTGGACAAAAATGGTTGAGCGCTTCGGCCTAGATGAATGAATTAAGAAATATTATTCTTTCAGCAATGAATTTGTTCTGAAGGATGACCAACATGTAGTAAATTGGGAGGAAGTAAGCTTTATTGTAGTCATAGGCAGCCATTACTGGCAAAGGGAAAAATGTCCGGATTTATTAGAGAGAGCCGAGGTTGAGCCTATTGTACTGTCCATTCTCAAGTCTCCCCAACTTGAGTTAAAAACTCTCCCTTCCTGGCTGAATTATGGTTACTTGGGAGATGATCATACAATTATTGTGATCCTAAATGCATCACTCTCAAAAGATCATGAAGTGTCTCTTTTGCATGTCCTCCAAAGGCAAAAACAGGCCATTCGTTGGACGGTTGTTGACCTTAATTGTATAAACCTCACTATCTGCACTCACAAGATAATTATTGAGGATGGGGAAAAGGCATATCGCCAACAAAAACAGTGATTGAACCCCCCCCCCCATGAAAGAATTAGTCAAGAAGGAGGTGATCATATTGCTTGATGCTGGTATTATATAACCCATATCCAACAGCCCGTTGGTGATTCCTCTATAGGTGGTGCCAAAGAAGGGTGGCATCACAGTAGTGACCAATAAAAAAACAAGCTCATCCTGACCCGAACAGTCACGGGATGGAGGGTTTGTGTCGATTTTCGGTAGTTAAATGATGCCATAAGGAAAGATCATTTCCCTCTTACATTCAAGGATCATATGTTTGAATGATTGGTGGGGCATGAATTTTATTGTTTCATAGATGGTTATTCGGGATATAATGAGATTTCTATTGCTCTGGATGATTAGGAAATGAGCACCTTTACTTGTCTGTATCGAACATTCTCCTACAACCGCATGTCATTCTGAATCTGAAATGCTCTAGCCACCATTCAAAGGTGCATGATATCAATATTCCATGGTATGGAGGATCAAAATCTATAGGTCTTCATGGGTGACTTCTCAATATATGAGAAGTCATTTACCACTTGTTTGATGAATTTGGAGTTAGTGATGGAGAGTGTGAGGACACAAATTTGGTTTTGAATTGGGAGAAATGCCATTTTATGGTACAACATGGAATTGTTATAGGTCATAGAATCTTAATGAAAGGAATTCAGGTGGATCTGGATAAAATTGAAGTTATCTCGCAGTTTCCCATTCCCACATCATTCGAGCGACTTGGACCTTTTAGGTACTAGCAAGTTATTATGGAATATTTTTCTGGGATTTTTCCATGATTTCTCATTCTTTAACCAATCTACTATCCAAATATGAAATTTTTGAGTTCTATGATAAATGACTTGAATCCTTAAAAATTTTGACGGAAAAATTGGTCTTTTCACCCATCATGATCACTCCAAATTGGGAGGATCGGTTTGAAACTATGTGCGATGCGAGCAATTATACGGTTGGGGCAGTCCTTGGACAACGGTTGCATCATATTTTTAGACCAATCTATTATTCCAGATGAGCATTAAATGAAGCAAAACTGAATTATACCACCACGGAGAAGGAAATAATAGCAGTGGTTTTTTTGCATTTGACAGATTCTAATTTTATTTAGTGCTTTCCAAAGCTATAGTCTACATAGACCATGTCGCGCTTGTGTATTTGCTGAATAAGAAGGACTCCAAACCATGACTCATCCGTTTGGTGCTCCTTATGCAGGAGTTTGACTTGGAAATTAAAGACATAAAGGGAAGTGAGAATGTGTTGGCTAATTAACTCTCCTAGATGGAGCTACCACACTTAGAGAGAGAAGAATACCGGGAGATCAAGGAAGACATTATTGATGAGCAGCTATTTTCCGTTCGAGCCCCACCTCGGCCATGGTTTTTTGATCTTGAAAACTACATAGAAACATGAGTTTTACACCCAGTATTTTTATTTTGACAGAGGAAGTGGTTTTTGTCTGAGGTACAGTGGTATTTCGGGGATGACCCCATACTTTTCCACTCATGTGGTGATCGGATAATCCGTCATTGCGTCCCGGAGGATGAGATTCAATGTATTTTTTAATTCTGTCACTCTTCTCCGGTAGGAGGATGTCATGGGCCAGATCGAACAATTGCCAAGGTTTTACAATCAGGTTTCTTTTCGCCAACCCTGCATAATGACACACATTATTTTTTCTCCTGTTTTGATCGATTCCAGTGGAAGGGAAATGTTGGTCGTCGTCCCAGGATTCGGCAACATGTGATACTTGTAGATGAAATTTTTTATGTATGGGTAATTGACTTTATGGATCTGTTTGCCCCATCCTTTGGGCACACGTACATTCTGGTATGTGTTGAATACATTTCCAACTGGGTATAGGCAGGGGAAATGACTCATAATATGGCTCAGGTCGCCATTAGTTTTCTCAATAAAAATATTTTCAGTCAGTTTGGGACCTCGCGAGTGTTGATTAGTGACAATGACACTCATTTTGACAACAAACTTATGAGAAATTTTTTCTTAATATATGGATTCAAGTACAAACAAGGGACACCCTACCACCCACAATCGAGAGGTCAGGTGGAAGTGTCAAACCGCGAGCTGCAACAAATACTGGAGAAAACGGTGGGTGCATCAAGAAAGGATTGGTCCAAGAAATTGGATGATGCATTATGGGCCTACTGGACAGCTTTCAAGACACCCTTGGGCATGCCTCCTTTTCGATTAGTCTATGGAAAACCCTGACACATACGGGTGGAGAAAAATAATAATTCCTATTGGGCTATCAAGGACCTTAACTATGATCTCAAGGCTATAGAGGAAAAGAGAATATTCCAATTAACATAGATTGATGAGATTAGGTGGGAGGCCTATTAGAATGTGAAATTGTATAAGGAAAAGATAAAGGTAGTCCATGACCGCATGATCTCTCGGAAATCCTTCCATCCATGTGATAAATTATTACTTTATAACTCTCGTATAATGTTTTTCCCAAAAATTTTAAAGTACCAATGGTTGGGACCCTTCACGGTGATTACTGTTTTCCACTATGGAGTGGTGGATGTGGCTGACAGAGATGGGAAAACATTTAAAGTTAATGGGAAGCACCTGAAATCATACTATAGCAAGGAATATATGGTAGGCTCATTTTACACCATGCAATTGGGATATCTCATGGTCCAGGAAAGTCCATCTCGAGACTTAAAACATAGCAATGTCTGTGAGGTAACCCAACATTTTTAGAAATTTTCTATTCAAATGTTTTGTTTGTTTGAGTGTGAATAGGACTGCATGCTAGTGTGATTTTCTATTCTTGTGTGTTATAGTGTAGGATTCTCACTCCAAGTAAGGGTATTATATGGAGTTCTGTTAATGCGAGTATTATACATTCAATGGAAAATCTCCAAATTTCTTTTATCATTAAAAGGGGATCAACTATTTTAATGAAAAGGGTGTGTTTTCATTTTAAATGGGGACAATTTTCAGAAATGTCTTCACAAAGAACGAACCGCACGGTTGGCGCACAGTTTGACCAAACAATGCCGCGACCGTGCCCCTTGGACTCTCCCAGGCAGTGGCTAGCACACGGTAGGTGGTGCCGACACAGATGCACCACTACACGAGGGTCCGGCTACAGAGGAGCACCCTGCTGAACCTGCGGCATCCCACCACTCCACACCCCAGGGGCACATGATTTTCCTACTGCCGCATATCACCTGTCCGGGCCACCCCCTTCTTACTCTCCTTATCTTTTCTACCCTGTCCTACATGGAACACCTTACGCTGACCCAGAACTCCTCATGAAATGGCATCAGGACCAATATTCGATATTCCACTGGAATCTGGAGCAGACAAGGATGGATGTGGAGGACCTTAGCTTGGCCGATCTTCAGCCTACCACATTATATGAAGCTGTTACCCACCAATATCCATCTTAAAATATTTCGGGAGCCGGAACTTTGATGGGCGTGCCTTCTACTACCACTTATCCCACTGATCCTGTGGACCTGCCTCCGCCTAGCACCGATCCGACCTGGGACACTGCTACGTGTGCTTTCTTTTTTGATCCCTATGCTCCTAAACCAAATGTTTTTTCATGTTATCTTACTTGGTTCTTTTGATGTACCTTTAAACTATCTTCTAATGTATTCTATGGTGTGATATTTCTTCCTGCATTGGTGTCCTTGTTTGTTGTGCTTTTCTTTTCCTACGATTGGTACTACTTTTTCCTGCTTCACTTGTATGGTTCTTTTTTCCAACAACCATTTCATCTGTTCCACGCTAGACATTTTTCCATTCATCGAGATATCTCACACCACATAATTTTCACATGTACCATGATTCAGGGGAGGTTTTCACATTCTAACTTTTACCATTTTTCTTTGGACCTACCTTTTCATGCTTCTTTTCCCACCATTCTATATAATATTACCATCACGGGGGATCGTGTTCGGTTTTTGTGTGGGGGAGGGTGCCCTTAATTGGAACCCCATTTTTATTGATTGATTTCCCAAGTATTTAGGGTAGCATATTTTCTTATGTGCATCCAAAGGGCAGTTATAGTTGTCATAGGTTTATACCAATTAGCTAAAACTAAATTATGGGAATTATATCTGAAAATGGATAATATTTCCGGATTTTCGAACCAAGTTTGTGATGTGAATAAACATCATAGTACGTGAAAAGAAGCATTTAGCCAATCCTTTAGAAAAACATTCTGTTGAAAGATGATTTTTTTGATTGAGTAATTCTAATTGAGAAACCCCTTAAAATGGAATTTGAATTGTGCATAAAGAGAGGTGTAGTTTTTGGAATTGTAGATGCTGCACTAGTGGCTATTACGCTGTCTTAATTTCATGAACTCTTGACTTGCTCAAACATTTTCATCATGTATTGACATGATCATATTTGGAAAAATTTCATGCTAGTATCCCACAACACTAAAAAGAAAAATAATATATTTTGATATATGAAAAGGCATGACCAGTAAATTTGATGACACTTCATCATGTTCCAATCAATGCATGCCATTGAGGGTTTGTGACTTATAAAAGTGATATCACAACAATTGGTGATGATGAAACCGGGGCTTAGCTAATCTGAATGTATGACTGGATGAAAATGGAGGTATTCACTCTCTTTCAATGTTTTAGGGAAAACTCACTTTTAAGAAAAATTTATTTATGAATGAATGGTTAACTGTTTTGGATTAAATCTAATTTGTTGGATAACATCATAGGCTTAGGAAGCCAAGAAGTATGAATGTTATAATTATTAATGGTAATTAGTTCAAAATTCATATTCACCTAAATGGTATAATATGTGATATTTCTACCTGTCTCTTTGGTGATACCTTGGTTATGACTGTCTAGGATTTTGTTTGAGGACAAATAACCAATCAAGTGTGGGGGAGTTTGATACACTATTGTGCATAAGGCATTTCCACTCGGTCGAATATCTATAAAATGGTTTTTTGTATATTTTTCACATTATTTTCACAGTGTTAATGTATCTTGATAGGTTTTCAGGTCATCAAAGGATAAATCATGGATTCTTTAAAGTTTGGAGTTTCGGAAGGTAATTGGAGGTGTAAGGACCCTTTTCCCCCTTATTATACAGGAAGGGAGTCATTCAGATAAACCACTTGGCATGAAGGATGGAAAATTGAGGAATTTCAATGGTAGAGATGACCCAAATGGTTGTCACATGGTTTACCAAACTGTACAGGCCATCCAGAAGAAAACTGTGCACTTCAAAGATTCCAGACAGAATCTCTTGCACGGTTGGTGCACGGTTTACCAAACCATGCTCCCAAATGATGCATACCAGTTCAACTTTCTTATTTTTTCTATACCGCATTCCAACAACTCCTTGACCTAGTATTTTCATTGATACTTTATTTTGGACAACTGGGAAAGTATCTTTTTGACTAGGGATACCATAAGGAGTAAAGGGGACCAAGGGATAATACGAGGGAATAGGGATGGAGGGACACTAGAGGAAAGGGAAGAAATATTTTTTGGGGAACTTATTTTAGTCTTATATGAGTGTACTTATGATTTTTTTTCAGTTCTATTGTATTGATTTATCTATTTCATTTTAGTATGTTTCTTACTCTTTCAACCATGTGTAGCTAACCCCCCCCCCCTTGTGTTGGGGCTGGGAAAAATGTGAGTTCTCTAAAACCATTTTCTCTATTCTTGTATTTGTTCATGATCTCTCACCTAATTCTCCCAACTCATCTATATTTTATTTGGATGGAAACATCCAAATAAGAACAAGAATGGAGTTTCTAGGGATATTTGGTAGAATTATGACAAGAATATCCATGACCATTGGATATCCTTGTCATTTCTAGAGGGTGGTTCCTACACTAAGAGTCAGAAGAAAGCAATTTCCACACCAAGGAATTTATTTCTACCGACTTGATTAGAACTCACTGGACCAAGGGAGTTTCGACACATATGAAACCCTGAAATGTGTGTTATTATGAACTATAAAACACAATAGGGAATAAGGTTTCAATGTGCCTCACGAATTCCCATCCCCAAAACAGTTTCATTAGTATTCATTAAAATTTGGTTTTTAGTAATCTTCAGTTTCATGTTTAATCGATATTGAATAAGACAATATCTAGTAATTAGTTACCTTTTGAGGCCAGTATCAATGAACCAACCAAACGTGTTTAAATTCAGCATCTTCACAAAGTGAATTCAATTCAAGAAACATAAAACTCCAATCTGTTTCTATGTGGACCGACCCTATACTTGCTCATTATACTAGTACAATTTAGGTAATTTAATTTGGTTGAAAACAATATTTTAGGTAAACAACCAGCCATTATCATCTTACTATGTACTATATGAAAAACTAATACTCTTATTTAGAATATATAGATCAATATTTACTTTGGATGACATTTTTGTATTTTTCTAGTAATGTATATTTTTTATGAATTGAGATAAATACTGCATTTTAATCCCAAACTATCTCTTAATCTAATTTTTTGATATTGTAATATTGTAATTTAAGTTAGTTATAATGTTTAATTGGATTATTTTTTATAATTTAAACAAATTTTTTACACTATATTTAATTTCACTTTGAAATGATACATAAACACATGTCAATATTTTGGTACTTTTTACTTCTCGAAAACAAGCTTTTTTATTTTTTACAATGAGAATTAATATTAAATTAATTTTTGAAACATATGTTTTTTTAAATTGAAAAAATGGATCCCATATATGGAATCTGGATATCAATTTTTTTTAAATAGATAACTTTTATTTTTAAACATTATGAATATTAACTTCAGTAAAAAAATTATTTACTATGGTTAAAGCGTACATATAGTAAATAAATGTAAAAAATTATATTATAATAATATTAAATCACCCTAAAATTTGACCTGAACGTATAGGATGAGATATTTATAACCATGGGCATACATGGGACAATTTTGGGACCCCATGGATCTAATTGTATTTTGAAATTACATTTTATAAAAATTAATTTAAAGTAATGAAAAATATAACATAAACATATATGTTGTACTAAAACAATTTTTATATGGGGTTATATTAGTGATATATTCGAATATAAATTGTCAATAGAAACATACAATGATTGATTACATCATGGTAGTTTATTTATAATTATTTGACACCATATAAATTAATTAATTTAAGAGACAATGATGATGTATTGTTTACTATATTAATGAATGTTTTATATAAATGAGAATATAAAAATTAAAATAAATTTATTTTTAACCTATTTATGTGATACAAAATTTTAGGGATATTTATGATTTGTTATCTCTAAATTAGTGATGTTTTTTTTAATGAATCAGTTTATTAGATATTTTTTAAAATTCATGATATGAATAGTATATAAATTGACATAAATGAGTTTTTTATAAAAAATAATATTTTATTAAATGATATAATAGTCCAAAAAATCTATGATTCTGCAAAATTACATAGATGAGGATTAAAATTTCATTAATTAACCACTTGAAATTCGATTGGCATTTTATAGTAACTATATTAACTACATCGTTTTAAAAAAGAAGAATTCATGTTAAGAGTCAAATAAGTTGACTAAGGTTTAAAGTTAAATGATAAGGTAAAATTTGAAACCAAAACATGTCTAAAAACTATTGTATGAGATTATTTAGAACAATAATAATCTTTTATTAATATTAATGTATTTTTGGTCCTTTTTAAAATCATAATACATTTTATATTAAAATAATCTTTCAAATGATCCTAAAACACTCCACCCCCTCTTTTAAAAGGCCACCACCTCTAACCCTAACTCACACCTATCATGCCCCCTTGGTTCATCTATCCTCTTCAAAAATAAGCTCCCAACATCCCTCTATTCCTCCTATAAGCCTTACCATGAGTATAAGGATATTCAAGAATTGCTTATAGCATAAATCAAAAAGAGTTACCCAATGTGAGGTAATGTCTTCTCTCATATATCATTCATTGAATTTTCCTTCTTGAACCACCTAAACTCTTTTTATTCAATTATTTTAAAACAAAACCAGTATATTCAGTATTCTAGGATGTTATTATGAGATTTTTATACCTACACTAACATACACCTCCATATAGTTCATTTAGATCATACTGTTTCTCTGGATGTTGAACTACTTCCTCGCAGAATGATGACTCTTCAATTATCACCAACCGCCTCTCATGGTAAATATTATGGATAAACTATATTTATATATGATATATATTATATTTATATTGTATATGGGTTTTATTTTTCTTTTACATGATACCTTAATTATTTCTATATTGCATAAATACGATAATTTCATTTGAGGACGTGCTGACTACCGGCCCCTCAAAGTGATATGAATCATTCAAGCTATACATAGAAAATATAAAGGATGGAATTAATAAAATTATGTAACATATATAACAGTGATATTATATTGTAATTATTATATACCTATGTTTGATTCCATTTTCATTCCTTCAACTAAGGCAAAGAAATGAAAGTAGCGTCTAAGTGCACGTACTTCTTACCTTACCCATGAAAAGTTCATCTCATTTATTATATTCAAATCTAATGGAATATTAAAAATACATATATATTGGATATAAATACATATATAATGAATATATATGATATTTAAATAAGTAATACAATTCTGGATATAATGTAATTTTTACCAACATGGAAAATTTGTAATTAATACAAATTTAATTTTGACTCAAGTACTGAACATCCAAAAAAGAACTAATATAAACCTAAATATTGTTATGAATGTTATAATAAAATAATTACTCATATAAAAGAAATAATAATCATGAAAATGTTTATGAATAAGGTATAAATTAACTTAATTTTATTATTTAGGATGAATATGGAACATATGTGATGACTCAAATTCAAGGTAATGGAACTTCTTAACCCTATTTACATTCTATGGGTTGATCTTATACTTCTTATTTTTGTCGTGTTATTGTTATGTGAGAAATAAATTTTCAAATATTATCTTTTATGTATACATGATTTATGTGTATTTATAGTGAATACACATAATATATTTATTTTATTTGAAAAATGATCTTTGTACGGGGCTTCGTCTAAATCTCCATCCATTGGGGCATATATTAGTTATGACCTTATTTTATATGGAGTATAATTATTCCCCTTTTTTAATTTAGTTTAACAGTTTTCAAAATTATTCTTTTTTTTATAAGAATAATTTTACTAAATGAAAAAAGGAATGTTTATTTTTAATGTACGTGGTGATAATGACCTTTCCACCATTGTGAGAATTATGTGATATTTGGATTATTTAACATGATGTAATTTTTTTAAAAGGAAATTAAATAATAATTTTACATATTTTGGTATTAAAAGTAGTTTTGATAATGGATTTATTATATAAATATATTGAAATTAAATATTGTGATTTTAAAGTAGAAGTTTTATCATTTCTTTATTATTTTGTTATATGTTATGATTATGTTATAGTTCTTGGGAATTGTTTACGTATACGGGTGGTTCCATAATAAACCGATGGTGGGTATCCCAAGAGAGCTCTCCAATGCATTGGGAAACTTGTTGGAGTTAAATTTCAATGTTTCTCTTAAGATATTTAGGGAATATACCATGATGGGTATTCCTAACGTAACTACCTATGTAGCTGTGAAATGTAAAATGTATGTATTTTATGGATGCCACAGGATACCATTATGATTTATGATTTCTATGTCTTATTAATGAATCTTATGAATTCAGGAGCTGTTTTAATAAGTATATGTTTTATTATTAAAATGTATGATCTCAATGATTTCTATATATTGATTGTTTAATGATTTATTTCCTAATTTTACTACCCTTACTAATATTTTTATACTCATACCAGATTTTTTAAATATCTTTACAGGAAAAAAAGTGAAATAGGATCAAGGATGTGGTCAAACAAAATTCATGTTTTTTTAATCATGGAATGAGACATGTTTTTAAATACTTTTTGTATTATGGAAATAATGGATAGTGAGTAGAAGTGTCTACTTGTAATATTCATGTTGTTATGTATATGTTACTACATAATTATCTAAAGCTGTAACCTGAAGAGACCCTCAATGTGAATTATAAAAATAATTCAAGATTATGTAATGTTTAAGGTCGGAGCCTTGTATTAATGACCTTGTATATTGGAGTTCCATCATGTGGGTCCCACACATATGGAACACAATTTTCATTACCATTCATCAAAAACATGAAAATTATATAGATTTACTTAAAACTGAATATATGATTTTTCCCTTTTAGGATTTTCAGAACCTTTTCCTCATCTCATTTCCCTCTCATTAATCTAAATGCAGACACATAAGTGAATCTATGTATCATCCTCTATTATTTAATCCATTTCTATTATCCTATATTTCAAGTCGATTTATTGAGTTACTATCGAATTTTCCTCCTTGTTGATCCTCACTTTCCCCATTCCTCTTCAGTTTTTCTTCTCATACATATATTATTCCCTATTTATTTGGATTTAGGGTTTTAGTTAACCAAACCTTGTGTTATTTATTGATTATGGGTGAAAATGGGTTCCTCTGTTTTTGGTTGGGCTTATATCATTGAAGTAAAAGTGTTACAAAATGTTTCTATGTTATGGAAATGGTTGTTTACATTTTGTTCCATTGTAATTCCGTCCATTGGATTCTGAAATGTTTTAAAAATAATTATTTTGAAATTTATATGAATATCTTATTCCCCTAGTTGGTATAAGGTGGTTATAAAATGGTTTTGATACTAGGAATAAAGTTTTCATATTCTAATTGTTTGTAAAAATTCTTGAGCATCTCTTATAAAAGATTTCTAGTGTTTTATGGTGCATTTGACATGGTATTGGGATTATAAATAGGTAATTGGACTAGGTAGTTTTTTATGTCATGTTTCATGTTTTAAAATGAATAATTTTAAAAAAAAATGTTATTGTAAAAAAATATTATTGTCGTGTAAAATGTTATGGAAATACAATCATATTTTTAGATACATTTTTGAAACATTATAAAGTAATACTTTATTATTATTTGAGGAAATCTTTTTAGTCCGTTGTTTTTATGCTTAATTTTATTCATAAAATAAGTGTAATATTATATATTTGTTATTTCATTATGAATAATGAAAAATGGGATGTTTTATATGAAGATTTTATGGGTGAGAGAAGGTTTATTGAGAATGTTTTATGTTTAATAATGAACTAATTGCATGGTTACATGATTTCTAAAATATGTTATTTTATATAATCGGGAGTCTTAATGGACTAGTTAGGATATCTAGATATGTCCAAGACCTAGTGTAGATTGTACACTAAAATTTCAATATTTCCTAGTTAGGAAATAAGTATTCTAATGGGATGAATTATATTTTCAAAAGAAGATATGTTCTCCTATGGTGTATTATATATTCTTTTTAGACCATCATGTCTACATTGCTGGTGATTGGTTCATTTCGGCTAATATTGGGATCCAGTCACTAGTCTATGATCATGTAATATAATCCCTATTGTGTTACCTATGAATTTAGTATATTATTTAAGATTTTTTATCTATCCTTTTCTCTTCACCTTTTTGGTCCCCTTACCCTTCTTTGATTACATATCATATTTTATTGGTTATACAAAATTCATATATATTGATTAATCGGTGTCAACATTTACTATTATATGCTATGGTTATAGTTTTTTAATACTTTCAAACTATATTATAAATTATTTTGGAATGTGTTGTTTTTAATTTTAATGTAGTGTTGTCTTCAAAATGTTATTTATAAATTCATTAAAAAGAGGATGGAAAATAGAATTAGTTTTACTCATGAATTAAAAGCATCATTCTTTTTATTATTGGAAATTTTTTAAAAGGAATGTTCTAAATTTTTTTGTGGAATAAAATTTAGGGTTATCAATATAGAAATATCATTTTATTTTAAATAATGTATTAAATTTTCTGGTTTATAGATAAAAAGTATTTAAATGTAATATTTGGTATATTTACTCCCATTCATGTGATTTTTTTAATAAAAAATGTTAACTAGAACTATTATAATGTATAATAAAAGTAATTGTATAGACTCTTTGGTGATATCTGACTCTGAATATTTTGTTCCCACATTTCAAAAAAAATATATTATATGTGGGTATTAGAAACTCTAATTATTTCACCTAGGTTCCTAGTATTTTATATCATTTGTGATGTATCATTGGGTGAATTGAAGGATTACTTGGTTTATTGTGATCCATTGAGTGTTACAATATTTTTTTAGATGATGTTGTCTATTTTCTATATTATATTGATGGGATATTTTTTTAGAAAATAATCTATGGGTTATTTTATATTCCATATTTAGGTATCTACATACACTATTCATTATTCCATTGTACATTTTGGAAGTTTATTTATTACGTTTTTCCCTTTTATTTTGATTTAAAATTTTTCACCAATTATCTGATAAGCATGGATGTCCAGTGTATATATAAGTTAGTTTGGATCTATGATAGCTATCAAAAAAATTTATACTATTGTATAAGGGTTAAACAATAACCATGTTTGGGTTATTAAGACCCCAAACATTGGTTTCTAGGCCGTGGGTATCCGAAATTCCTTTCAATCCTAGTGCTATACTAGGTTGGGTGATATTTCACATGATCCAAGGCCAGTTCAATACAAATGGTATCAGATATTATTTTCTAAAAGATGTCCTAGGTTTTTGAATAACACCCATGTATTTTTTTTTACTTCTTGGTAGTATGTTGATTGTTTTTTTCATAGTGAATTATGAGGTTGTAAATGATTAGTTTCTAGATCACCAACAATCATGATAGTGCTCATGTTTTTGTGAGTCGTTGTTATTTTTATTATGTAATAATTTTATTATTGTATTGATGTATTTAGTAGAGTAATTTATATACCCATTGACACTAAATGGGTATCCATGGGGTTTTTTAGATTTTGTTATGATTACACAAAATGATTCAAAGGTATGAGGTTAGCTCAAACAACCTAAAAATACCAATTTCACTAAAGACATGATTTTGGGAATATTTTAATAAATGGTTCATGTTTGAGACATGGACCTTCAGTCCCTACAATCATTTAAATAATGATCTTTCATCCCATTTTAATTTGTACAAATACACCAATATTAATTTACTGTTTTGAGATATTCATAGTTTTGAGAAAATAATAAATTTGGGACTTGTGATATGTTGACCATTTTGATATATTTTTAGTTGATGGTTATGTAATTCCATTAATTATGTGATGGATTTTAAATTAACTCTTTTTAATGAAAGTTAACTTAATGGGAAATAATTTAGGTTTTTGAAAAGATTCTTTTTGGATTTCATAAAAAAAAATTTCATTTCTAATGTAATTCTGTTTGAAGTGGTTTTTTCATCATTAAATCCAAAATAAATTAGTTTTAAAAATATTTTGTTGGTTTATTTTTAATGTAACATAATACTACTAGTGTGTGGTTAATTATAAAATAGAAAATTGAGAAGTTATATAATTTTATTAAGGGGTACAATGTTTCAGAAATAAAATATAAAAATAAAAATGATTACTTGGGTTTTTTATTTTGAATGATATCAGTTATCATCAAAATAAAACATTTTAATTTTATTGGTTTTTTGATCTTTGATATATTTATAGGTTTTTGGTTTTTAAGTGTTTTCATGTTAAAATTATTTTGAGATGAAAATGTAATTGGGTTATCATTTTGGATTGGTGTAGGGTAAATTTTAATTTTTAACTAAAAATTTCTTTGATGTTACCTTTTGTTATCTAAATTAAGGTATACTATTTAGAATGCTACCATATTTTAAAATATTGTTTTTTAATTTAAAAGGGGGTGTTTTGGAAGATCATTTCCTATTTTGGGGATTTTATATTTTTATTTTGTACCTAAATTGATATTCATAATTTTGGATATGTTTTTGGAAACATGATCTTATGGTATTCATTTTTCAATTAACGTAAAGAATGCATACGATAAAGGTATTGGGAAATGGTGGAGGGTTATTTATGGGAAATTTATTTTTATAATATAGGATCTTCCTATAAAGTATGTTGAGTGGATGGTAAAATATTATTCTTCTATTGTGGTAATGGGTTTAGAGACCCAAATTTTGACGTATATGGACATTACATTACTTTTTCAAAATACTTAATACATAAAAAAAGTAGACACACAAGGACCATAATAGTTTAGTGTCTTTGGAAACTCAGAATGTAATCTTCTAATCATGATGAAAGATCTTCAACATCTCACATAAAGATCATTCCCGTTTGGTTTTCTTACCTAAAACCCTTTCTTTAAATCCTAGGTAATATATAACATATAATGGTGAGCTAAAACGCTCCGTAAGGGTAAGCATGGATAAAATAAAACAAATCATATAAATTTTAACATCAAAACATGAACATAATATTTAAACATCTAAATAATGGGAAATGACAAAAAACATGGAAGTACATAAGGAATGGATCATAAAGAAACATTAATCATGATAAAATAGAATGGGAATAAAACAAGTGATTGTAGAAACCATTAAGCACATGATATGATTTCCATAGTAGCCAAGGCATTGCTTCCAAGACCATCTTAGTGGAAAATGTCCCTTTCTGAATCGATTTCACTCCTCATTCAAGTCCTATATTACTGAACCAGATTAACTGACCATTCTATCCATGTCTATATCATGAGATATAAATATTTTACCAATGTATTGGAGGGAGATATAGGTCCCACCCATCTCTTAATGAAATCATTCTTACTTGTGCCACAACATAAATATAAATCATTTATGATAACCCGAAAAATAAAAATGGGATTCATAAACATCATCCAACTATAACATAATCCATATAAAACAAATGGATATCATTTCATCATAAGAAAAGAGACCCATGTAAATCATAGATATATTATACTTGAAACATACACATATGAAATAATTTCATCTTAGATGGAAAATGGTTTTGATAAATCACTTGAAAAGAGTTCTTGAAGAAAATATCCTTTCATCATCAAAATGATTTTATTTTCACAAAATACCATGGAATTTTAAAAGAAAGTATTATATTGAAAATAATTTTGAAATATTGTAGTGTAATAGTCCTGAAGAAAAGGCATTATGAAACCTTAAAAATCCGTTCATGCCGTATAAGTTAAAAAAACCATTATCCTCATACTTTTGTCGGAAAAGTCAAAAAAGTTCCTCGTATAGTAAACAGAAGAAATATTCCTTCTATAACATGTGGTAAAAGTAAAAATGGGTAAAACAGGACATTAAATATACATGAAAACATTTTTAGAAAATAGGGTCATGGATGATAAATATAACCCCAGTTAATTATTACAAATAAACAATCTCGGATAAAACGAGATTGGAAAAGTTATCCCTTACCTTACGTCCGATATGCTTCGTATGTATCCGAACGTCCTATATAATGATTTAAATAATATCATTTACTTATTATAGAATCATATTCATTGTTATGATATCATATATGGTTCTCTTATGACTTTATATTACCCGTTCATTGGTAAATTCCATGTTAAAGCAGCATTTTGGGCAAAATCGTTTCATTTATTGTATGTGTTTTGACTTGTTGGTCTTGATATTATTACTTATATCATGATTTACGTAATTACAGAATGTAAAACATGATTTATATATAATATATATTTAGCATATAAATATATATATATATATGATTTATCGATAAATGGAATGAAATACAGCGTTCATGGAGACGGTAGGTCGTACGTACGCATGAATGCTGTTTTTGTTTCCTTATTGAATTGAATGGAATTAAGCAGATGAATTACATATATATATACATAAATATATTAACATTATTATGTAATATATTTCATGATTACTTATTATATGTATACTTTATAATAATTCATTAATGGTTAACATGGAGAATGAATGTCATCACGTCGTGGAGACGGTAGTCCGTACGTACGCACGAGCGATGATATCATTTCCATGAACATGGAACTGGATTGAAGTGTATGTGTAATATTTCAGAATCAATATAAGTTTACAATATTCATATATAGTTGTTTATTTAATCCAATATACCCATCCAAGTAAGGTGGTGGTCGAAAATAGATTACAGCACGACGTGTAGACGATATTCCGTACGTACACACGCATTATGATTTCGTTTTCCGTAAGATGGGTAGAAGGTTAAATAAGGTTATTTCATATTTATAATAACATATCAGTATATAATTAATACCTATGTTAATACTTTATAATGAAACAACTAAAGAAGAATAAGTAGAAGAATGAAAGAAACTTGAAAAATCAGAAGAAGAGATTACCTCTTCTTCGACACACCGCTTTTAAGTTCCCTCTTAAGGAAGTAGAGTTGTTCTATTGAGAAGACCAGAACCAGAAGTATGTTTCTAGGAAAGTGGATAAGAGAAATGGTCTGGGTTTGGCCGTGCTTTAAGGCTTAAAATAGTATAAAGAGAAGAGGGAAGGGGTGCCCTTTTTATATGGGAGGAGAGGGGCACCTTTGGGAAAACTTAAAATATTATTTTATAATAAAGTAATATTCGGTTTTAATAGATCAAAACTGATTTATTTACAAGATAAGGTTGGTATTGATCTAAATCATCTCAACTAATAGATTTTAGACAAGTCTAGTTTACTATTTCATCTTTATCATTTATATTTAACTCAATGTTATATAATTTAACTTTTACTGTGTCTTTTTGTTTTCTGACACTATATGGTTAATAAAACTACTATAAAAAGGAAAACGAACCCCATGTGGTTAAATATTAATATATATATCCTTATATAAGTATTTTGGCCGAACCCTAGATTTTTTAGAATATAATAACAATTAATAATATAATATTTGTTCGGAAAATTATTTTATGTCAATTTTGACACTATTTGGTAATTGATTTTTGTGAAAATCATAACATTATGATTAGTTCGAAAAAAGTAAATTTAATCAATAATAAAATGTCATATTAACCTATAAAATTATTTTAATTCATAAAAAGCCTCAAATTACATTTTTTTGGGTATTTATAACATTAATTATGTTAATATTCCATTAATAAGATAATTACTGCATCATCATTGTGTCAGAAATAAATTAAATTATTTAATGTCTAAAAATTATTAATAAAATATAATTATGTATGAAATAGTTTTATCTTTCTAATGAATATTTATGGTCGATTTATCTTATTTATAACTCTATATTAAAAATGATTTTATTATTAAACATTTGTTTTTACAATTTTAACCCTTCTTAAAATAAATAAATAATAATTGTCCTATTCTAATCCAAGTGGACCTAAATGGTCAGATATTATTCCTAAGGTTTTTTTTGGTTGAATTAAACTTATCCAATAGAATTAGGACATGTGTTAGGGTAATAATAATATCATTTTTACCCTTAATTACCATATTTACTTTTAACCGTGGTAAATAAAAGTAAAAAGTAACTATTGACCAAAAATTATTTTCATCTCATTGAACCACATTTTAGTCCTTGATATTAACCGTGTCTCTCAGATTTTCGAAATTCCACTCACAGAAGCGGTAAAATTATGTTTTATGTGAATTTCCAAATCCTCCTAGGAGGTGGGTAAAAGATGGTGAAAAGTTCAATAAAATTTTTATATATCTAATATTATTATAAAATGATTTCAATTAATTACATTGAACATGTATAGGTATTATGTATCAATTTTTACCTAAAATAAATTTAAATAAAATAAATAATTATTTAAATAACAAGTCAGTTTTTAAATAGTAACCCAAAGTTTTCACTATTCATCAAAAATTGAAGGTTTTCAGAAAAATACCAAAAATTCACCCTAGTCTAATTTCAAAATTCCGAATCCAAAAATGAAGTCCATTTTGAAGGATAAAATTAATAAAATTTCAAAATCTGGGTATTTGTACTCATAACAGCTTGTTTAAATAATATTTTAATAACATATTTATGTTTAGGGAAACACGATATTGCGTACAACACACGCTATCGTGGAAGGTCACGATTTTGTGTAAAGCAAGCCATGTCAAGGATGAATTTAGTGATAGATCCTTTTCGTGTAGCATACAACACAACACATCAATGAAATTAAAAATAATATTTTTCATAAAATCTCAAGGTGTTATATTCTACCCCCTTAAAGTGAATTTCGCCCTCAAAATTCGTCGGTGTTATAAATGGTTTACTACTAGAAAGTTTCTTCCATAGAAACCCACATCATAAAAAAGAATACCAAAAAATGACGTTAAAAACTAAATTATTAAACGTAACAGTTACCCAAATTAACTAATCACTCGGATTCCACATAGGATAACATAGGTGGAAATACGGATATGGAAGAGAAATATAACCATCGGCTTCTGATGAAGAGTGGTAGAGGACATTGCTATGAAAAATCCAACTATCACAAAGCAATAAATTTGGGACGATCTATGGTACCATCCGATTCATCAGGTATGAGGGCACTAGGACAACATTTTTTGTATTAAAGATCATTTCCCTAAAGGTGAAGAATTTGGATTAGAAGAAAAACATTATTAATTTCAATATTGTCTAATTGTTGCTTGTGGCTCCAACAATTTCCACTTCATCTCTTAACGAAATGAAGTTGAATTTGTCTCCTGTGAAGTGTTAGCAGTATATGCGATAGAATGATATGTCATTCCATTTATTTCAATCGCAAAAAGTTTATCACAATTTATTAAATATACAGAGGTCCATCTATGCTGAGATTAATAGTATATGGTTTCTAAAATGGACTTATACTTCAGTTATCATAAATCATAATAAAATGAAACTACTTTCTACCAACCAGGAACTTCCTGTCGGCTAGTGGTAGGCGATAAAGGCATGTCGCACTTTGGTTGTGGGTTCGATTCCCACATCCTTGTCTGACGCGACAGGTTGTCGCCCGTCCTATGGGTTGTCCTTTTTCTAAAACTATACTATTATAACATTCTATTGAAAAAAACTCTAGACTTAAAAAATACTAACTAATGTTCAACATAATCCATTTGAATCGTTAGGCTTATCCAAATTACTTCTTTCCAAACATATGGTATAAAGAGAACGATTACTAAAAAGGTCATAAAACAAGCTTGAGAATACCATCATTTATCCCGCATATATCTTGTTGGTCACATTCCAATCATGTGAAAACCTTAATCATGTATTCTCTTGAAAAAAGAATACCCATTGAACCTTAGTGAATACAAGAATGCTGTCAAAAGTTAACTCTTTCCACATACCAATATCCAAAAATTCTATATACTCAAACCATGAGATAACTTTGTCCTTATATCAGTAATGAGCTCATGAATACTATCAAACATTTCATTTTCTCCTAATCCATTAATTATGTGCATATCATCTTCTTTCCAAAAATATCTCAATCACTTTCCATGGTTACTGGTACTATAAAATTAATGAATACCAAAATAGACCAATAAATAAATATTCCAATATTCCACGATAATATATACAACATTATTTTGGAATACCATTACATAAACACTTAATCATTCCACCAAATCATTTTCATATTCAACATCGTGAATAGTGATCGCATGTGACTTCCCTTTATCCTTTCCCTTAAGAGGTTTCTCACGTTGATCATCATTAACCCATGGATTAGGGAATTTATAAGCATAATGTCCAATTTCCTTGCACTTGAAGCATTGAAGTGTTGGTGGAGCGTTCTCTTTAGTTTATTCTCGATTCACATCATTAGCATCCTTTTTCCCATTACTTCAAAAATGAAATTCTCGATGACCTTCTTTTTGCCTAGTTAAAATGTTTTCTAGTACCTTTTAAGCAATCTCTACCATACTTCTTTCCACACTTTGAACATAAAGAAAAATGCAGATTCTTTTCACCATTTTTCTGACATTTCTCCTTGAACTCCATATTTTGTTTCTTGTCAAAACCATGAGATGGATATGTGACACTAACTTCCAGTTCATCCTTGATAGCAAAACAAAAAATTTCTTCATAGCTACTGAAGTCTCTTATAGATAATGCCCTTCAAAGACTTGGTTTTAAGAAACTGAAGGATCGATCAACTTAACATTCAGGTTGGATGATAAAGCCAGATGCATTCCTTGCAAGCCTTGTAAAAATCGCCTCATATATACCAACAGATTCATCATCCTTTTGCATAAGATCAAGGAACTCCTTTTCCATCTATTTTTGAAGAATACGAGGGATGTACTTATTGAAAAATATGTTCTTGAACTCATCTCATTCCATGGATTCAATTTCACCTTAGGGCCTTGTTTTCTTAATTATAGTCCACCACTGGTCTGCTTCACCTTCTAAATGGTAAACATCCAGAATGACTTTTTCATGTTCTGAATAGAAAAGTATGGAAAATATCTTTTCAATGGTATTGATCCATTGTTCAGCAATAAGTGGATCAGAAGACCCACTAAAAGAAGGTGGATGTTGCCTCATGAAGGACTCAATAGAATATTGTTCCCTTCTCTGCTCATTTGGAATTCCAGAATGATTCATAGCTCGTGTTAGTATAGAAATAACATTTTGTACTCCATCTCCCATAACATTGGTTTGTTCATGAGTACAATCATTGCATTGTCCATTAAATTGATCAACGCGGTTCTTTTGGGTTCCCTCCATCGTCTAAACCCCATAAAGAATAGGGTGAGAGGCAAAAACCATTCTAGGGAAAACAACATAATAAAGGCGGAGTACATTCAATATCTAACATATTAAGTTTAATTCTAATATTGTTTCCGTAATTCAAGGACTATAACCTATACGTACACTTAACCTTAGGGACATCCCTAGACAAACCTTAGAAATATCTCTAGGGATCTCACTAATGTTTTCTCATCCTAGTTTCCAAAGGATAAATAAACATTTCCTCTGATACCAACCATAGAGACCTTAATCATGACGTACATGGACATTACATTACTTTTGAATAATACTTAATACATAACAAAAAAAGACACACAAGGACCGTAATAGTTTTGTGTCTTTGAAAACTCGGAACGTAATCTTCTAATTGTGGTGAAAGATCTTCGACATCTCCCATAAAGATCATTCCCTTTTGGTTTTCATAACATAAACGTTTTATATAAATCTTGGGGAAAAGTAAACATATAAAGCTGAGATCAAATGCTCAGTAAGGGTAAGCATGGATAAAAAAACAAATCATATACATTTTAACTTAAAAACATGATCATAATTTTTAAACATCAAAATCATGGGAAATGACATAAAAAATGGCAGTACATAAGGAATGGATCATAAAGAAACATTAATCATGATAAAATAGCATGGGAATAGAACATGTGATTTTGGCAAACATTAAGCACATGATATGATTTCCATAGTTGCCAAGCCATTTCTACCAAGACCATCTTAGTGGACAAAGTCCCTTTCTGAATCGAGTTCACTCCTCGCTCCAGTCATGTATTACTGAACCGAATTAACTTTCCATTCATTCCATGTCTATCTCATGAGATATAAATCATTACTCAATTAATTAGAGTGAGATATATGTCCCACCCATCTCATAATGAAATCATTCTTACTTGTGCCACAACATAAACATAAATCATTCATCATAACCTAAAAAATAAAAATGGGTTTCTTAAACATCATCCCATCATAAAATAATCCATATAAAACAAATGGATATCATTTCATCAATAGAAAAGTGAAACCATGTAAATCATCGATATATTATACTTGAAACATACACATATTAAATAATGTCATCTTAGATGGAAAATGGTTTTGATAAAACACTTGAAAAGAATTATTGTGGAAAATATCCCTTCTTCTTCAAAATCATTTTCTTTTCCCAAAATAACAATCAATTTTAAAATAAGTATTGTATTGAAAATAATCATGAAATCTTGTAGAGAAATCTCCATGATGAAAAGCAATTATGAAGCTGTAAATATCTCTTCATGCCGTATAAGTAAAAAAACATTCTCCTCGTACTTTTTTCAGAAAAGTCTAAAAAGTTCCACGTATGGTAAACAGAAGAAATATTCCTTCCATAAAACGTGGTAAAGGTAAAATGGGTAAAAAAGACATTAAACATACATGAAAACTTTTTTAAAAAATAGGTACATGGATGAAAAATATAACCCCAGTAAATAATTACGAAAAAACAATCTCGGATAAAAACGAGATTGGAAAAGTTATCCATTACCTTACGTCCGATATGATTGATATGTATCATGATCTCTTATATAATGATTTAAATAGTGTAATTTACTTATTATAGAATCATATTCATTGTTATTATATAATATATGGTTCACTTATGACTTTATATTACCCGTTCATTTGTAAATTCCATGTTAAAGACGCATTTTGGGTAAAATTGTTTCATTTATTGTACGTGTTTCGACTTGTTGATCCAGATATTATTACTTATATCATGATTTAATTAATTCCAGAATGTAAAACATAATTTATATATAATATATATTCAGTATATACATATATATATGATTTATCAATAAATGGAATGAAATACACCGTTCATGGAGACGGTAGGTCATACGTACTCATGATCGCGGTTTTCGTTTCCTTATTGAATTGAATGAAATTAAGTAGATGAATTACATATATATAAATAAATCCAGTATCATTATTATGTCATATATTTCATTATTATTTATTATATATATATTTTATAAATATTCATGAATGGTTGACATGGAGAATGAGTCTTATCACGTCGTGGAAACGGCAGTCCATACGTACGCACGAGCGATGATACCATTCCCATGATCGTGGAATTGTATTGAAGTGTATGTATAATATTTCAGAATAAATATAATTTTAAAATAATAATATATATTTATTTGTTTATACCATTATACCCTTCCATGTAAGGTGGTGGTCAAAAACAGATTACACCACGGCGTGGAGACGGTATTCTGTACATACGTACGCGCGGTGATTTTGTTTTCTGTATGACGAATAGAAGGTCAAATAAGGTTATTTCATATTTATAATAACATATCAGTATATAATTAATACTGATGTTATTAATTTATAATGATAAAACTAAAGAAGAAAATGTAGAATAAGAAAGAAACTTGAGAAAATCGGAAGAAGATATTACCTCTTCTTCAACGCACCTCCTTTAAGCTTCCACTTAAGGAAGTAGAGTTAGTATTTTGAGAATGCCGGAAACCCCAGAATGTTTCTAGGGAAGTGTATAAGAGAAATGGTCAGGGGTTGGCCGAGAATCAAGGCTCAATATGGTGTGAAGAGAAGAGGTAAGGGGAGACCTTTTTATAAGGGAGGAGAGGGGCACCGTTGGAAAAACTTAAAATATTATTTTATAATAGAGGCATATTCGGTTTTTAATAGCTCTAAACTGATTTATTTAGAAGCTAAGGTGGGGATGAATCGAAATAATATCAACCAAAAGATTTTAGACATGTCCAGGTTACTATTTTATCCTATCTTTTAGATTTAACTCTATGTTACATAATTTAACTTTTACCGTGTCTTTTTGTTTTCTTACACTATATGGTTAATAAACATTCTATAACAAGCCAAACGATCCCCAATAGGTTAATTATTAATATATATATCTTTATCTAAGTATTTTGGCCAATCCTTTGATTTTTTGGAATATAATAACAATTAATAATATAATATTTGTTTGGAAAACTATTTTATGTCAATTTTGACACTATTTGGTAATTGATTTTTTTGAAAATCATAACATTATTATTAGTTCGAAAAAAGACAATTTAATCAATAATAAAATTTCATATTAACCTATAAAATTATTGTAATTCTTATAATGTCTAAATTACATTTATTTGGGTATTTATAACATAAATTATGTTTATATTTCATTAATAAGATAATTACTGCATCATCACTATGTCATAAATAAATTAAATTATTTAATGTCTAAAAATTATAAATAAAATACCATTATGTAGGAAATCGTTTTAGATTTATAATGAATATTTATGGTCGATTTTATCTTATTTATAACCCTATATTAAAAATGACTTAATTATTAAACTTTGATTTTAACTATTTTAACCTTTCTTAAAATAAATTAATAATAAATGTCCTATTCTACTCCAAGTGGACCTAAATGGTCATATTTTATTACTAAGGTTGTTTTTGGTATAATTAATCTTATCTAATAGAATTATGACATGTTTTAGGGTAATAAAAATATAATTTTACCCTTAATTTCCCTATTTACTTTTAACCCTGGTAAATTAAAGTAAAAAGTTACTATTCACCAAAAAATATTTTCATCTTATTGAACCACATTTTAGTCCTTGATACTAACTGTGTCTCTCGGATTTTCGAAATTCTAGAAATAGAATCAGTAAAATTAAGTTTTATGTGAATTTCCAAATTCTCATATGAGGTGGGTAAAAGATGGTGAAAAGTTCAATAAAATTTTTATATATCTAAAATTATTATTAAATGACTCCAATTAATTACATTAAACTTATATAGGTATTATGAATCAATTTTTCCCTATAATAAATTTAAATTAAATAAATAATTATTTAAATAAAATTTCGGTTTTTAAAAAGTAACCCAGTGTTTTCACTATTCATCAAAAATTGAATGTTTTTAGAAAAATACCAAAAAATCACCCTAGGCTAATTTCAATATTCTGAATCCAAAAATTGAAGTCCATTTTGAACGATAAAATTATTAAAACTTCAAAAAGTGGGTATTTCTATTCAAAACAACTAGTTTATATAATAGTTTAATAACATATCGTTGTTTAGTGAAACTCGATATTGCGTACACCACATGCTATCGTGGAAGGTCGTGATTACATGTAATGAAAGTCAAGTCAGGGATGTGTGTAGTATAAGATCCATTTGGTGTACTATATAATAGAAGACATCATTGAAATTAAAAAGAATATTTTTTATAAAATCTCGAGGTGTTACATTCTACCCCCCTTAAAATGAATTTCGCCCTCAAAATTCGTCGGGGTTATAAATAGTTTACTACTTGAATGATTTTTTCATAGAAACCCACATCGTTAAAAGGAATTCCAAATCTTGACTTTAAAAACTAAAGTATGAAATGTAATGGTTAACCAAATTAACTAATCACTGGGTTTCCACATAGGACAACATTGGTGAAAATTTGGATATGGAAGAAAAATATAACCATCAAATTCTGATGAAAAGTGGTAGGTGACATGTCTTTGATAAATCCAATAATCACAAAGCCATAAATTTGTGATGATCTAAGGTACCATCCGATTCATCAGATATGAGGGCACTAGGGAAACATTTTTTGTATTCAAGATCATTTCCTTAAAGTTGAAGAATTTGAATTAGAAGAAATACTTACCTTATTTTAGTATCATCTCATCGTTTCTCTTTCCTCAAACAATTTCCACTTTATCTCCTAAAGAAATGAAGTTGAATTTGTCTTCTATGAAGTGTTAGCAGAT
The DNA here is from genome assembly GCA_963277665.1 of Viscum album. NCBI lineage: Eukaryota > Viridiplantae > Streptophyta > Magnoliopsida > Santalales > Viscaceae > Viscum > Viscum album. Next base: position 1,092,726,320 of record OY728155.1, read on the forward strand.
TACGTGATAGAATTATAGGTCATTCCATCTATTTCAATCGCAAAATGTTTAGAACAATTTATTAAATATACAGAACTCCATCTATGGTGAGATTAAAAGTATATGGTTGCTAAAATGGGCTTATACTTCAGCTATCATAGCGCATAATAAAAGAAAACTAGTTTCTATAAACCAGGGACTTCCTATAGGCTAGTGGTAGGCGATAAAGGCCTGTCACACTTTGGTTGTGGGTTCGATTCCCACATCCTTGTCCGACGCGACGGGTTGCCACCCATCCTACGGGTTGTCCTTTTTCTAAAAATATACTATTATAACATTTTATGGGAAAAAAGTCACTAGGCTTAAACAATACTAACTTATGTAAGACATAACCCATTCGAATCTTTAGGCTTATCCAAAATACTTCTTTCCAAACTCATAGTATAAAGAGAACGATTACTAAAAAGGTCATAAAACAAGCATGTGGATACCATCATTTATCCATCATATATTTTGTTGGTCACATTCCAATCATGCGTATAAATTAATCATGTATTATTTTGAGAAATGAATACCCATTGAACCTTAGTGAAAACATGAATACTGTCAAACATTAACTCTTTCCACAAACCAAAATCCATAAATTCTATATACTCAAACCATGTTATAACTTTGTCCTTATATCTGTCATGAGATCATGAATACAGTCAAACATTTCATTTTCTCCTTATCCCTTCATTATGCGCATATCATCTTATTTCCAAAAATATCTCAATCACATTCCATGGTTACCGGTACCATAAAATTATTTAAAACCACAATAGTCCAATATATAAATATTCCAATATTCCACAATACTATATACAACATTATTTTGGAATCCAATTACATAAACACTTAATCATTCCACCACATCATTGTCATATTCAACATCGCCAATAGTGATCGCATGTGACATCCCTTTATCCTTTTTATTAAGAGGTTTCTCAAGTTGATCATCATTAACCCGTGTGTTATGGAATTTATTAGCATAATTCCCCATTTCCTTGCACTTGAAGTATTGAAGTTTTGGTGGAGCATTCTGTATAGTCTTTTCCCTATTCACATCATTAGAAACATTTTTCCCATTACTTTGACAATCTACTACCCGATGACCTTCTTTTCCACACTTAAAACATTTTCTAGTACCTTTTAGGAAATCTCCACCATGCTTCATTCCACACTTTGAAAATAAAGATACATTCATATTTTTTTCACCATTGTTCTGAGATTTCTCCTTAAACTCCATCTTTAGTTTCCTGTCAAAACCATGATATGGATATGTAACACTAACTTTCAGTTCTACCTTGATAGCACAACACACAATTTCTTCATAACTACTGAAGTCTCGTATAGCTAATGCCCTTCGAAGACTTGGTTTTATGCCACTGAAGGATCGATCGACTTTACTTTCAGGTTAGATGATAATGCCAGATTCATACCTTGCAAGACTTGTAAAATTCGCCTCGTATATTCCAACAGATTCATCATCCTTTTGATTAAGCTCACAGAACTCCTTTTCCATTTTTTTCGATTATTACGAGGGAAGTACTTATTGAAAAATATGTTCTTGAACTCATCCCATTCCATGGATTCAATTTCACCTTGCGGAATTGTGTTCTTAATTCGAGTCCACCACTAGTCTTCTTAACCTTCTAAACGGCAAACAGCCAGAATGACTTTTTCATGTTATGAATAGAGAAGTCTGGAAAATATCTTTTCAATGGTACTGATCCATTGTTCACCAAAAAGTGGATCCTAAGAACCACTCAAAGAAGGTTTAAGTTGCCTCATTAATGACTCAATAGAATATTGTTCCCTTCTCTGCTCATTCCAAATCACAGATTGATTCATAGCTTTTGTGAGTATAGAAATAAGATTTTGTACTCCATCTCCCATAACATTGGTTTTTGCAGGACTACAATCATTGCATTGTCCATTACATTGATCAACACAGTTCTTTCGGCTTCCATCCATCATCTAAAACCCAAAAAGAATAGGGTGAGAGGAAAAAAACATTCTAGGGAAAACAACATAAAAAAGGGGGAATACCTTCAATATCTAACATATTAGGTTTAATTCTAATGTCGTTTCCGTATTTCTAGGACTGTAACTTATACGAATACATAACCTTGGGGACATCCCTAGACATACCTTAGAAATATATCTAGGGATCTCACTAAAGTTTTCACATCCTAGTTTCCAAAGGTTAAATAAAATTTCCTCTGATACAAACTGTAGAGACCTGAATCTTGACGTACATGGACATTACATTAATTTTGTGGAATACTTAATACATAACAAAAACAGACACACAAGGACCGTAATAGTTTAGTGTCTTTGGAAAATCGGAACGTAATCTTCTAATCGTGGTGAAAGATCTTCAACATCTCCAATAAAGATCTTTCCCTTTTGGTTTTCTTACCTAGAACCTTTTCTTTAAATCCTGGGGAAAATAAAACATATTAAGGTGAGCTCAAATGCTCAGTAAGGGTAATCATGGATAAAATAAAACAAATCATATACATTTTAACTTTAAAACATGAACATAATTTTTAAACATCTAAATCATGGGAAATGACATAAAACATGGCAGTACATAAGGAATGGATCATAAAGAAACATTAATCCTGATAAAATAGCATGTTATTAAAACATGTGATCATGGAAACCATCAAGCACATGATATGATTTCCATAGTAGCCAAGGCACTGCTGCCAAAACCATCTTAGGGGACAATGTCCCCTTCTGAATCGAGTTCACTCCTCATTCCAGTTCTGATTTACTAAACCAGATTAACTTACCGTTCCAGTCATGTCTATCTGATGAGATATAAATATTTACCCAATTCAGTGGAGGGAGACATAGGTCCCACCCATTTCATTATGAAATCATTTTTACTTGTGCCACAACATAAACATAAATCTTTCATAATAACCTGAAAAATAAAAATGGGTTTCCTAAACATTATCCCATCATAACATAATCCATATAAAAAAATGGATATCATTTCATCATAAGAAAATTGAAACCATGTAAATCATATATATATTATACTTGAAACATACACATATGAACTAATGTCATCTTAGATGGAAAATGGATTTTTTAATACACTTGAAAAGAAATCTTGAGGAAAATATCCTTTCTTCTTCAAAATCATTTTCTTTTCACAAAATACCATGAAATTTTAAAAGAATGTATTTTATTGAAAATAATCATGAAATCTTGAAGAGTAATATTCAAGAATAAAAGGTGTTATGAAACCGTAGAAATTCATTCATGCCGTATAAGTTAAAAAAAATTTCCTTGTACTTTTGTCAGAATAGTCAAAACAGTTCCTCGTATGGTAAACAGAAGAAAGATTCCTTCCATAACATGTGGTAAAAGTAAAAATGGGTAAAAAATTACATTAACAATACATGATTATATTTTATGAAAATAGGAAATGGATGATAAATATAACCCCAGTAAATACTTACGAATACACAATCTCGGATAAAAATGAGATTGGAAAAGTTATCATTTACCTTACGTCTGATATGCTTCGTATCTATCCAAAAATCCTATATTATGATTTAAATAATGTAATTTACTTATTACAGAATCATATTCATTATTATGATATCATATATGGTTCATATATGACTTTATATTACGCATTCTTTTGTAAATTCCATGTTAAAGCTTCATTTTGGGTAAAATCGTTTCATTTATTCTAAGTGTTTCAACTTTTTGTTTTGATATTATTACATATATCCTGATTTACTTAATTCCAGAATGTAAAACAAGATTTATATATAATATATATTCAGAATATACATATATATATATATGATTTATCGATAAATGGAATGAAATACACCATTCATGGAGACGGTAGGTCCTACGTACGCATGAACGCTGTTTTCGTTTTTTTATTGAATTGAATGGAATTAAGTAGATGAAATACATAAATATATACATAAATCCAGTATCATTACTATGTCATATATATCATGATTATTTATTATATATATACTTTATAATCATCCATGAATTTTTTACATGGAGAATGAATCTCATCGCATCGTGGAGACGGTAGTCCGTACATAGGCACGAGCGATGATACCATTCCCATGATCGTGGAATTGTATTGAAGTGTATGTATAATATTTCAAAATCAATATAAGTTGTAAATAATAATATATAGTTTTTTATTTAAACCATTATTCCCATCCAATTAAGGTGGTGGTCGAAAACAGATTACACAACGACATAGAGACGATATTCCGTATGTACGCACGCGGGGTGATTTCATTTTCCATAGGATGGATAGAAGGTTAAATAAGGTTATTTAATATATATAATATTATATCAGTATATAATTAATAGTGATTTTATTACTTTATAATGCTACAAATAAATAAGAATAAGTAGAAGAAGAATGAAACATGAGAGAATTGGAAGAAGAGATTACCGCTTCTTTGACGCACCTCCTTTAAGATTCCTCTTAATGAAGTAGAGTTAGTCTTTTGAGAAGAAAAGAACCTCTAGAATGTTTATAGGGAATAGGATAAGTGAAATGGCATGGGTTTTCCAAGCTTCAAGGCTCAAAATGGTGTTAAGAGAAGAGGGAAGGGGTGCCCTTTTTATAAGGGAGGAGCGAGGCACCTTTGAAAAAACACAAAATATTATTTTATAATAAAGTCATATTCGGTTTTAAATAGTTCCAAACTCATTTATTTTGAAGACATTGTGGGTATGGATCTAAATCCTCTCAACCAATATATTTTAGACAAGTCTAGGTTAATATTTTATCCTTATCATTTAGATTTAACTCTATGTTAAATAATTTAACTTTTACCGTGTCTTTTTGTTTTCATACACTATATGGTTAATAAACATACTATAACAAGACAAACGAACCCCAAGTGGTTTATTATTAATATATATGTCCTTATCTAAGCCTTTTGGCCTTACATTAGATTTTTAGGAATATAATAACAATTAATAATATAATATTTGTTTTGAAAACTATTTTATGTCAATTTGGACACTATTTGGTAATTGATTTTGGTGAAAATCATAACATCATGATTAGTTCGAAGAAAGTCAATTGAATCAATAATAACATGTTGTATTAACCTAGAAAAGTATTCTAAATTCTAAAAAGTATCAAATTACATTTATTTGGGTATTTATAACATCAATTATGTCGATATTTCATTAATAAGATAATTACTGCATAATCATTTTGTCATAAATAAATTAAATTATATAATATCTAAAAATTATAAATAAAATACCATTATGTATTAAATATTATTATATTTATAATGAATATTTATAGTATATTTTATCTTATTTATAACCCTATATTAAAAATTATTTAATTATTAATCATTGATTTAAACTATTTTAACCCTTCTTTAAATAAACTAATAATAAATGTCCTATTCTAATCCATGTGGAACTAAATGGTCATATTTGATTAATAAAGTTGTTTTTGGTCTAATTACACTTATCCAATAGAATTAGCACATGTGGTAGGGTAATAATAATATCATTTTTACCCTTAATTACCCTATTTACTTTTAACTACGGTAAATAAAAGCAAAAATTTACTATTCACCAAAAATTATTTTCATCTCATTGAACCATATTTTAGTCCTTGATATTAACCGTGTCTCTCGAATTTTAGAAATTCCACACACAGAAGTGGTAAAATTAAGTTTTATATGAATTTCCAAATTCTCCTTAATGGTGGGTAAAAGACGGTGAAAAGTTCAATAAAATTTTTATATATCTAAATTTAATATAAAATTTCTCCAATTAATTACATTGAACTTATATAGGTATTATGTATCAATTTTGACCTAAAATAAATTTAAATAAAACAAATAATTATTTAAATAAAAAGTCAGTTTTTAAATAGTAACCTAGTGTTTTCACTATTCATCAAAAATTGAAATTGTTCAGAAAAATACCAAAAATTCACTGTAGGCTAATTTCAATATTCCAAATCCAAAAATGAATTCCATTTTGAACGGTAAAATTTAAATAAATTCAAAAATCGGGTATTTCTATTCATAACTGCTAGTTTATATAATAATTTAATAACATATCGTTGTTTAGTGAAACTCCATATTGCGTATAACACACGCTATCATTGAAGGTTGCGATTGCTTGTAAAGAATGCCAAGTCAGGGATGCGTGTAGTAAAAGCTCCTTTTGGTGTAGCATTCAACCCAAGTCGTCAATGAAATTAAAACGAATATTTTTCATAAAATCAAGGGGTGTTACAATGGGGATCCATGGATAAGGATTGGTATTCTTGGGTTTTAGAGTGATGATATTTTCTGAGAATATTTCCTTCTATGTTTTGAGAATTTTTTTTTTGATGGATTTTATATGGTGATGTTTTTTACAACATTGTAATATTTCTTTGGTGAGTGGAAATTATTATAGAATGCCCATTCCTAATTTCCAGGTGATTTTTATAGTTATTTTTTCATTTTATATTTGATGTGATATATATACATTTTTTTGGGTTTTATTTATTGAACATGGGGATGACTTGGGTATGTTCATATGTAACTGGGTGTTGTCTGATGCATGTAGAGATGTGTGTTCTGTATGGATGATTTTTTTTAAGATCACCTTGAGATTGTGTTCCATGATCATGACCCCCAAAAACATTTTTCTTCAGATTAATCTAATAAGTATCTATCCATGATAATTCTCGTTATGTAATGTCTCTAATTATGCTATTCATTGGTTATCATGGTATGTAATGGTTTTGGTTCATTTGGGGTTAACTGGTCATGTAGTTGTTTGATCTTCCTTGGAGTTTAGTTAGTTTCACATTGACTAGATGTGGTTGGTGGAATTTGGTGGATTTTTTGGTTTTTGGAATCATAATTGTTTTGATAATTACATTTATAGAAGACATAGTCTATATTTACACCATTCTACATGAACTCTAAATGGCGGTCAGACCAAATTAGATCTTCATATATTTAACGATTTTTATTGAATGGTTAATGTTTCAATATTTTGGGAACTTGTTTCATGTTTATTAAGGATTCTGAATGATTTTATAGGGCACGAATTTTGTTTTGTGTGTCTTATTTTATATTATTCATGAGTTCTTCCTCAACAACTTTCCACTAATTGTATCAAAGTGAAACAATTTTGATGTTTTATTTTTGTTTTCATTTACTAGGGAATTTATATGTGAAAAAGTGGAATGGAGTGAGAACTGGGACACACTATAACATTTTAGTTTTACATTTTACAATTATTCCAGGATAAATGTCCTTTTTTTGAAATATATAATTTGATGGAACTATTCATCTTTTTAGGGATACATGGAAATTGGGTATTATTTCTATTTTTGGTATATTTTAAATAAATGTTATTTTGGAATGTTAGTATTCACATGAAGTACATGGTTTATCCTAAACATTGTGCCTCCAAGTATAATCCTTGTGGGACAATTTTTCTTGGGGTGTTGGTGCACAGATTGTGAAGGGTTAGTGACACCATGCAAGTGAATGTGTGACAATGTTTCAGTTTTTTAAATCTAGTTTTACACAATTGACAAATGGTTAGGTAAAATATGAAACCAAACTATCAATATAACCTTCCATAGGGGATTTTCATCCAGTGGATACCACTTGGTGAGTCCATGTATTGTATAACCATGTATACAAACCATGTGGTCTTCCAAAATTCAATAAAATGTTATTTACACATTTCCCACTCTATTATTCTATGGTTTCTGACCTTTCTTACTCCCACAATTAATAAAAACATAGGAGTCTATTAGGAGATCCTTTCCTACCTACCTTCTTCATTCAATGTCTCATATCCTTTTTTTAAACATTGGGGCCGAAGCCTCATTTTATTATTAATGAAAATAAAAGACCTATTTTTAATTGGGTAGAAGGAGACCCATTACATAGCTCGAAGGCCCAGCGGTCTTGTAGCCTATTACATATCTTGTAAGCCCAATTTTTGAGCGCAATTGTCATTCTATGAATAGTAACCCATTTTCTATAGTACCCGCACAGTACCGCCACTGCTATAGTGTCTACCGCCGCTACAATGCTCACCGATCTACAGTACTCATGGCTACTACAGTACCACTATAGTAACCCACTCCCACCCCCCGTCCAACTAGGGTTTTAATATATTTGTGAAAATTAATCCATATATTTGTTGGATTTATAGTTTGAGGTGATCTAACCATGTAGTCTTGATTGATTAATGTTGCGAGATTGGAATATCCTTTCATAATTGTACATTTAACATTAATATGGTGCTGTTGTAAATTGTTTTTTCTTGAAAAATGTGTCTTCTTTCATGATGATCCATTTTAATTCATTCCATTGGATTTTGGAGTGTCTTTAAAATATTTATTTTAAAAAATATTTTCATATGTTGTTCCCATTATTTATTGAATATTGTTTTTAGATGGTTTCCTTAAATAACATCAAGTTTTCACATGCTTGGTGTTTATAAAAACACATAAGAGGATTTTTTTTGATTGAATTTATGTATTATAAAGTTCAGCTGATAATATTTTGGGATTCTAAAAATATCCCTATAATTTTTTATTTTTTAGTATCAAATTTTTTTTACATGTGAATTAATTTATAAATGGGGATATTATAAAAATTTGATTGAGGTTGTATAACATTGAGTGATATTCCTAGCCTCTTTTAAATGTCGCATTATGCCCTTTATACATTATTACATTAATTTTTTTGAGACCATTTATTTATTCCCTTACATTTCAATGCATGATTTTATTCATACCATGAGGGGAATGTTATATATATTTTTTCATTTTTTATTTTGAAAACTGGGTTTTTTCATGAGAGGGTGTTGGAGGTGATATAATGTTTATTGAGATGTTTTTATTTAATTAAATAACATATTGGGTGGTTTTTTTTCACACCATTAATTTTTTATGTGATTATATTACTATGAGACTATAGAATCATGAAAAGTTCAATCTCTCTAACTAAATGTTCTATAAAGAGGCTCTAATTATTAGTTAGATATGAAGAGTTAATACTCGATGAATTATATTCATTATGGGAGGTAGGTGACCATATGTTGTATTATATAGCCTAGTTAGTTCCATATGACTACTAGGACATTATAAGGATATTTTTTTCCAGTTTAGTGATCCAGTCACCAACCCAATGTCATTTTACTAGAGTCATATTGATATTCCCATCATGTTTGGTTTTAATTGCGGATTATTTTATAGATCATATTATCCATAACATGTTCATACACCCAAACCCTTATTTTATTATAATGAACCATTAATTTTTTTCAAATGTTTCCCTATATTGATGTCTCATTCCTAACTTTTGAATATTTGTTAATTTTTAATAGTTTTGTTTTAATTTCCAACAAATTTATGAAATAGTTTGGAATTTTTTTATTTAATTTGAATGAAATGTTGCTTTTAAAAAAATATTTTAATTTTTTTAAAGATAAACTAGAAATTTTAAATTTTTAATCATGAATTTAAAATTCGTTTCATTTACTGATTGATCTGTTTTAAAAGAAAATCCTTGAATATATTATTTTTTGAAATTGAGTGATTGAAGTTACAAGTTCTGAAATATTTTTAAAGAGATATTTACATTTTGGGTTTGGAATGAAAAATTATTTAAATGTTATATTTATTTTATGGAGACAAATTCATATGAAACATATATTTTTATAAATAATGATCAAACTTAAATTTTTGTATGTATTATGAATGGAACTATACAAACTGTTTTGGGAAACCATACCGGGAATATTGGGATCACACCCTTTATATGATTCATTTTGACTATCTATATATATATCTTATGTTCTCAGGTGTTATTTATTGGATCATATTAATGATTGTTATTTGGGTATATGGATAAGGATTTTCATTGTGGTGAGTGCATGGATTTCACATAAGGGGTTTGTTAGAGATGTTCTGGTTCGATTTTATTTGATTGTGATGTTGAATAATCTAATTTGGAATGGTTTTATTTTAAATTATTAACTAATGTGTCCAATATAATTTTATTTTATTTTTTTTTACATTTTGTACATATGGTTATTACAATTATTACATTTTGGATTATTTTATAAATTTTCATTGATTATTTGTCATGCATGGACATCGAATCTATATATAGGTCTTGTCGGATCATTGTTTGGTCCAATTTATTATGTATATTATTATATGAAATGAAAACCATTCTTAGGTCCTTGCTATCCAGTATAGAGATCTATTTACCACTCCTTGGGGGTTAGGAATTCCCTTTAGTCATAGTGGAAGACTATGTTAGGTGACACGTTAGGTACGCATTGGCTGGTTTATTGAATGAATAATATCTTCAAAATCCTATTAGGGGAGATTTATAGGAGGGGAAAATATTTATTTTTGTTAAATTGTGATTCAGGTGCACCAAAGTGATATAGTATTCTTATCTCTATGAATAGTGACACATTATTGTCCTAGAAGTCAGTAGTAAAGTTGAATTTTTTTATAAATTGTAATAATCAATGAATTGGGAAATGGATCCATTTTTTAAATAAGGATTATATTTTTTATATCATTTCTCTAGGGTTAATAATTCTAAATATAAACCTGTGTTTAGTAAGAAACTAGATAAGGATATAATATATATCCAAAATAAGTTATAATTTCTTACTAAATTAAGAACAAGATGGGTTATAAAGGGAGAATTTATAATGTGTTATTATAAAATTTGTCCTTATGATTTCAATTTTAATACTAAATATAGTCAATAATGTACTATATTATAATATATAATTAATATAAAATCTATAAGAAATAACTTTATTAAGAAAAAACACTCAATTGATTCATGTGATCCAATCATAATCCACTAATTATTTTTTTGTCACTAATAAAAGAATCAAAGAGGTAATCCATTTATAAATATCCACACATGCTTAAATGTACCAATTTATATGATCTTTATTTTATATATACTATCAAAAAAATAATGAATTGGTCAGTGACATTTGTATGATCTCCATAAAACCATAAATGAAACCTGAGAAGGATAAATTAGATAAGTGGTAATCTTCCCCCTTTTCTCCCTATATATAATTTAGGATATTAATGTAAGGAGGTTAAAATAAATTCAATAAGAAATTAAAATGAATTTAGTTTTTAAAAATCTGTTTTAATACTATGATTAAATGAGTCTTAGTTACTATTTTGTATCAGACGATGCACGACTAGTAACATTATCTAAAAATTCTACATAATATTTATTTGACCAGTATTATGCGTAATAAACGGTTATAATATAAAGATAAAATCACATCATAAAATGTGATTATGTATAAAAGATTTATGTATGCTCATTTACTCATTGTTTTTCTTATCAAATAATAAAAATGTTACATTTATTCAAAAATAATTATCATATTCATAAATGTATGGAATAATGTCATTATGGGTTATGAATTTCCAAAGGAATTTGAATTTTTGATTTCGAGAGCATGAATAGTTATATGGATTCAGATTCAGATTGAGTATCAATGATTTAGAACACCTCAAGGAGATATTATCATATATTAATCCTGAAAAAGGAGGTGACTTTGGTTCATAGGTAAATCTCAATATGTCCAACTTGAATTTTGGAGTGTTAGAATGTATTTTACATAGTCCACAAATTTGTGCATGGTTAATAAGAATTATATGATGAAACTATATGGTATTGGATAGGATTGGGGTTGGAACACTATTCATGAATGGTGGCCTAAAATCAATACAAAATAAGCAATTTAATCTCAAAAGGTATTTTAATGGCCAAAGATCAATTTATAAAACCATACAGTCAAATTATGAAAGACTAAAGCTATAGATTGTTACAAAAATATAGTTCTCCCATGGTGTGGAAAACTAGGTTACTACCTAATTTTTTTAATTTATTTATAAAATGATAAATTTTTACCCTTCCATTTTAGGAAACTAATCACTTCTTCCACTCCTATCATGCATAATGAACAAGGGAGGAGCTCTCATCCTTTTCATCTACGAACCTCCTTGGTTTGGTTAGATTAAAGGGTGTTTGAGGCGATAATATCTCTATTATTTATATATTTATCATCTTAATACAAATATGATTATTATTGGGTCCATATCGAGGGGTTTTATTGCCAATCCCAACTAATAATGGTAAAATCACCCTGATATGATGGGGATTTTCCCCTTATAGATAGAGGAAATCTTATTTCAATGTTTATGGACTATTTATGATTATTTAATTAGATATATGTTTCCTTATATATTTTTTATGGTTTATAATCTAATTAAAGGAAATTATCCATTGTTTCGGGTATTATGAATGGGAATTGTTTTAGAATATGTTTAGGTTCATATCGGGTGTGGACAACACCATGTTGCTTGAGTTTTCTACAAGAGGATATTTCGCAATGAAATTTCAAGCATTATAATAATTTGAGTTAAAATGAATAATTAACCATAAATTGTGTTTACTAATTAAATTTTATATTATGGCTTGATATAGGTGATAAGTGTTGATAAAATGCATGAATTAGGTCACGTTGTGTTCGTTCTTAGATTTAAAGGATTAAAATGTATGAGGGAGGTTCTATGATTAGATATACACAATAATAAATAAATTTTTATTTATATTTATTTAATAAATGGGTTATAAAATATGTGTGACTAATCCCAATATAATTTTATTATTTATTAAAAATATAATTCCATTAATATACAAATGTTTCAAGGGAGAAGACATACCCTTCTGTACTAGATGTGTTCCTCAACCATAGATGGTTGAGGATGTGGTCCAAAAAATGCACACTATAAAAAACTTGGGAAATTTATTGGTAAAAGTGAGATGATCATAAACATATCTACACTTGTTATAGTTTTCTTCATCTCCCCTATGTATGTTAAAATTTTGGACCTAGCACAAAAAATAGTTCTGTCGACTAGGAACTGTGTGTAGGTCATAACAAGACCTGGAGAGACTCAATGACTTGATCATTATAAAAATAGTGTGGATGAAGGGCATATCCTTTTATAGTATCTGATTACATGAGTAGGTTTACCTATAGTAGGATTATCAATATATTTCGTGAGTTGATATACCAAGTATAACTTTTCAAGCAAGGTTTTCATTCTGAAATCACATTAGTGAGATGATTGGGTTGGGCTTTCTATGAGGTCAGGGTGGAAATAACTTGATTACAATGAAAAATAAAAATGTCATTTCCTGTAAGAAAAAGGATTTACCCATGATATTAATATGTTTTATTGGTTCCCATGATTGGTATCCTTGTTATGAAGTAACCTAAGGATCCTTGGTGGCTGTCATAGTTTCATATTGACCCAATTGAGAGTTAGTGATATGAGGTATTTTTGGTCAAATTTTGGTCTGTCCTTATAACCCATAGATCTATGGTGTGATCCAATATATAAATAGTGATGATGAGTGATTGTGACACTTGTTGTATAACCCATGTTATAATTATAAATATGACAAGATGTAGACATTTTTCCCTTATTATATGTTATTATATAAGCTTTCATGAGATGGATATACATCCCAACTGTATTTATGATGACATTCTAGGGATATGTCATATCATCTAGTGTTTACACATAATGAATACGAATTCCAAATATGCCTAAAATCCCACTATTATGCATGATGTCTATGTATTACAACTATTTCCTATATCTGATTGTTACTCTTGATGAATATTCATTCATAGTATGCGTAGTATTTGTTAGTTACAATTAAATATTATGGATTCCTTGTATTTCTACGATATTGATTTTACACAAGATTACCATTCAGGCCTAGTATATCTTGGATTTGACTATATTCATGATGTATATGGGTTTCCTAGGATACGTAATATGATATAGTGATGCGAATATTTATATATGGATGGTTAAGATATTTTTAAGGATGTGAAATTTATTCCTCATAAAAAATGGATTCATAGGATACTTCCTATGATATGTCGTGTTCCCCCTATACTAATACATAAGGGAGATAACATGGATTTTTCCATGGATATGGTATTATGCTTGATATAATATTTTATGGTATTAAAGATGTTCTGAGACACTTTGGATGTATACAAGGTTCCTATGCTCGATCTTAGTGTCACTATTGAATGAAAGATTAGATATTGATTATTTTATTATTCATTTGAAGTAATTTATATATTTACTCGATGAAAATAAAATTTTCATATACAATGATACTTTTTTATGTTAGGACCCCACTAGTGGTTCACTAGTAATTCTTACTCACACCCTTCTCAAGAAACCATTTTTCTTGGCCGCTTGATAAAACATCACGGGTAGTAGCTTCATATTTGTAAGAGGCCTGGTATTATATGCATGAGAATGATTTATCTGGTGGAGTATGAATATATGGGTGTGTAGAAGCTAAACCATGATAATAAATCCATTTTTTATTATTTTATTTATTTGTAATATAGTTTCATTCCATTGGATAACTAGTTATAATTTCTAATAACAGACTTTTTCAATAAATTTTTTATTACAAGAAACTACGATATTTATTCAACATACTCAAATTATTAGTGAGGATGTTTATTGATCATTTAAATGTAGTGATTATTATAATATGAGGGTATAGTCATCCAATGGTGACAACTTAAATGTTTTATAACATATCACTCTAGACCACTAATTAGATCATAGATCAGCAGTTAGTACTTTAACACAAGAACACCTCCCAATATACTAGAATACAATAACTGGGAGTGGTGGTCTAAGGAGGTACTATGAGAAGCATATACCAAATAGTAGATTTGGTAATCATATATAAACACACCAACCATCACCCCCATCCATAAGAGTAATAGTACACATAAATAAAAAATTATAATATTCTATAATAAAATAAAATATTCCATGCATACATACATACTCATAGAAATACAAAACAATTGACCACCCACTAGGTAAATCAGTTATAATGTCGACAATGAAATAAAAAAAATAAAAAAATTGATAGAGGAACTAAAAAATTCATCAAGCTTCACCATATCCCAATATTTAACTCTCAACTAACCTACTCTAGATTGAAAAAAAATCACATGGCTCAACCTAGCCTAGAACATTATTAAGATAGGGATAATTGGATAGTCATGTTAAATGTATTCTTGTGTATAATGTAAAAACAAAACTCAGTATAGAACTGCCTATGTGTTCTTGTACCATACCTTAAGTGTATTGATATGTGCATTTGACATGTTATACATAAATTAAAAAACAAACAACAACATATTCTCTAGCCCAATGCCTTAATGTCACTATGAACATCACATAGATCATTACAACCAATCTACCAAAACCATATCATTTTCGTTAATTAGGTATGTGACCATGAGTGACCATTCCATTTTAATCCAATTCAGGGGTGAGTCTAATTACAAAATGATGATATATCAACCTAATATAACAGACCTATGTATCCCTATAATATAAAATAGTATCACATAACACCCATTTGAGAGCTCTCTACTCCTGAGCATAGACCAAATGTTTTGAAATAATTAGGAATTATAGTTGAAATATCTATATTAGTATATCATATCATCTCACGATCCATATCTATGGAATCACTCAGAAGAGTATCATAGACCTCCCCTACATGAGTTTTCCTATATAGTAGTAACCCAAAATTCCCTTACAAGATTTTTCTAATCCAATGGCATAATATCATGGGTATTATAGTCCCCAATACTGGATTTTAATTATCCATAAATCACAAATTATAACACATCCCCATTGTGGTTTCCAAATTAAAAACTTAAATATCAACCATAAGAGTGTTTAAAAAAAATTAAAAATAAAATAACACCCTTATTGCTTTCTTCAAACCTCTAAAATAAGATACATACTTAATGATAATTTTTCAAATTCAAATAATAATAGATATCACATATGCACATTTTTAAATTACACCACAAAAAAAAGAGAATATAGGGTTGGACAGACTCTTAAACCCATCAACACTTTCTACACAGAAACACATTCAACATATGGCCCATCCACATAGAAAAACATAACATAAGGATCCTAACCAGGCCTACTAAGAATTTACATCATAATCCATCATACACCCCCTTACTGGACGTATCCAAGGCAGAAAAGGATTAGTCAGGGTCTCAACCATCAGTGGCGGTGGAAGGTAAGGCAATGTTGGATGTCCAAAATGGACTTCACACTTTTTCATTGAAGGGATTTTCATGAAAATATTTTTTTGTTACCAACCCATTTAATTAAATAGGCCCACACCCTCTAATGTTTTACTATACAACCACAAGAATATAATGAAAGGGAAAAAATAACAATTTATGTACAAGAGACACCTACCTCAATTAGAGCTACTTGAATTTTATTAAAAGCGTGACACCTAAGATTAAATTATTGTAAGTGAACATTTTATTTTCATTAAACTATATTAAAATTCACATTTTAGTATTTCATGGAACACAATTATAATATTATAGGTTGATTATCAATTTTGAGAATAGATGTTCAAAATAAGACTAGGATGAATTTGTGAAATTTTTTATAGAAATAACCGTTTATGAAAAATAGAAAATGAATTATTTAACAATTAATAATTTTATTTATTATATATAATTTTCTATTTATTTATTATCTTTTTTATTTAAATAAATAAAGGATCATTTGGAGGTAAAAAATGATATTTTTCTGAGAACTGTTTTTAGTGAGTAATATATTTACATTTTAATTAATTAAAAGAATATATAAAAATGAAATAATTAAATGAAATTTATATATTATATATCTAATTATCTTAATTTATATTCATATAATTATGATTATTAGTCCAAGAGTTAATGTAAATTAATTTTATGTATGAAAAACACACTGTCATAAAAATATCATTTTTCATTCTATTTTAAAGGTTTGTCATGAAAATAATTTCCACACTTATAGGAATGGAATTTGAAAAAAGAATTAAATTTTTTTAATTATAACCCTCTAATTTTCTAATGATTAATCATTAATTTTTTTCATTTTTTATAGTGTACATTGTATAAATTGGTTACCATAGTTAAGGTTAATATAGGTTTACCAGGGTAAATATAGAAATATAAGTGTTAAAACCACTAATGTTTTTTATAAATACAATTAGATTAGTTTATTTTGAAGAAATATAATATAAAATTTTAAATAGCCTAAATTTTTATCCAGTTTCCTATTAAATATACTCAGTAATATTTTATTTCTTTGATAATATATAAGTGCACAACCGAAATCACTTTTAAAATGGAACATCCTCCCCAAACTTATTCAAACCTCAAGATCCATTTATAATTTAAAAAACCTACCTATATATCTCCCCAAAATCAATATACATGTTATATAGGTTATGGTCTTCCCGAAAAAACAAACCTAGGGTCCTGAAGAGGGGATTTAAATGAGCTCTTACAAAGAATATGTAATCATATTAACTAAAAACATTCATTTTTATTCTTATTTTAACAAATTAAATTATTTCCTAACCATTAAAATATAATAAAAATAAAATTAAACATACACTAACATGTCATTATATTGATGTAATTATATTTATCCTTATTATTCTCCATAAAATGCGAAACAAAACAATCACTCATGTTTGTGGTAGATTACTACCTCACGAATCGACAAAATTGTTTTCACCGCCACCTAACATGGATACTAATGATGATTTTAACAATGAAAATATATATTATAATTATGACAAAATTATTATTCAGGAAATATAATATATCATATATTTTATTACTCTTCTACTAATTAAAATAATTATATCCTTGCTCGTGCGTATGTGTAGACTAGCAGCTCCCTGAAGTGATTTGATTAATTTTTCACGTTTTCCTTTCATTGATGAATATGAAAATGTATATAATGAATATTTTTATATATATGATATTTTTTAACATTAATATCATTATAAATATTATTAAACTATAACATATACACAAGAAATAAAATTTAATGGGGAAACATGCATGACCATACAAAATAGTTCACATTCAATCTAATAATAATTTTTTTAAATGAATGATAAGATGTTATAAGTGGAACATATATTATATTATACAGAATTGTATATATCTCTTAGGTAATTATAAAAAACATAAATTTATTATACAGTAGGTTAATTCAAATATAACTAAGATGAAATACGTGGTATGGTATTTATTCTCAATTTCTACTCCATTGAGACATATTAGATATTAAACACATAGTTTAATTCTTTGGTGTTTATACTACCCATTTGTTGTATATAACATGAATCTGTATTCATTAATGGTAATTAATGTTTCAATTGATGTTTACTCTTTCGAGGGGTAATAATTAAAAATTTACCGAAGAGGTAAGAATTTATGTTAAAATATATTATTTAGGATTACTTATATTTTCATTGAAGGAATCTTATAATATATCATACATAAACTATTTTTATTTTCTTATCATATATATATTTAATTATATTCCATGTTTCATTCAAAATTAACTATCTTTTTCAGTTGAATCGAGAAAACAAATGTTTAAAATAAAATATGATCTTATTGGTCTTGTTGATCATGTATATTTTTTTTCAATGACCATATTTTTCAAAATTGTATTTAAAAATTCATTCATATTTAATCAATTAATTTATAAGTGAAATTTTATTTTATCTATGATTGTTTAGTATTTATGAATAGATTTTTTCTAATTTTATAATAGCTTGTAATTTTTTTACTTTCTTTATAAAAATTCCAAAGGAAGGTTTCTTTTTAATGTATATGGTGTTAATGGATTTTCCAACCAACATTACCATTGTATGAAACATCGATCCATCAATAAGTTAACAATTATTTTATATTGAATTTCTACAATGGATATTAATTTTTATTATTTCTCTTCGATTTTATTATACTCTTTAAAATACTTGGTGTTATTACAATACCTATATTTTCGATGAATCGAGGCACATCCATTATCTATAATAAAAATTATGATAATTAAATTTGACATAAAATTAACATCAAAGTTACAATATTACTGAAACAATATCCATATTATATTGATTTTGTGTATTATTTTTATAGAAACCATATAACACTTCTATATATACTTTTTAAATATGAATATTATATGATTTAGAAAAGAAATATTGATATTCCATATTCATTACTAAATACATATATTTATTGATAGAAAATATATTTTTTAAATTAAATGGATCATTTAATATATGAGGGTTTAATTAGATTTGATGTTATAAGTGGGGACTAATTATATATATATCATCGAATCATTGATAGGTGTCATAAGAGAATACATTTTAATCCATATTAAATGGTTTTCATTGTATACCTTCCCATATATAAAAATATGATGGAACATGGCCTTGATCATGATTTCTGAAATTATTCATTAATATATATTAAAATTCAATTGATATTATCTATGAAATTATTTCACTGATATTTTTGCAGGATGCATTTGAATATAAAGTTATTGACTAAAGAGAATATGTTTTTAGTTATTTAGCTTTCTATATTGATTATTCCATACTTAATCATGATAATTTAAATTTTATGTTACCCTTATTGAGCATTTGAGATCCACATTATTGTGTTTTCCATTCCAAGAATATGAAAAAGGAATATGTGAATAAGCTCTAAGGGTGTGTATTTTTTTTTCATTTTTTCAGTTATATATTCAATGTCAAACATAAAATATGAATGATGTATGTTTTTGGTTCATTAATATTGCTAATTATATTGGTTATTAGTGATTTGGTCCCTTTCATCATTTTCCAATGCAATAGATTAGACACTGAATTTTGGCTACTGGGTTTTTTGGTTGTTATAGTTTTGGTGAAATATATTTTAGTAGAATCAATGGGAACTAGATTTATCAATGTATAAATTAAACAAAAAACCATATGATAGTTTATGAATATATATATATGTATATAACAATATAAAATGTTTTTATAAAGTTGATATTGTGTCATATTCCTAGAAAATACAACCATGTTAGGATACTAGTAAATATATGCTATAAATGAATAAATGAACAATGCGGTAACAACTCTGAATGGAGATGATTCTTTATTAACTTGACCATCATTGATTCAGAATGACTGGGAATGAGATTTTACACCTTGATTTGCAGTCTCAATGGATTTAATTTTGGTTTTTTCATATACTCTTTACAAACCATTATGAATGATTTTATAATATTTTCATTTATTGATGATATTCATAATGAAACAATATTTATGATTATGATATTAGAAATGTATATATTTTAAATTTATGTTAATTGTTAGGAAATATTTATAATTATATACTATAATTTAGTATTCATAATATTATGAGCTAATTAAATATTTTACATTTTTTGGAAATGGAACTTGGTGGAAGGAATTATATCAATAGTTGTGACCAATATTGAGATTTACCTGCTGAGTATGGCAATAGAGATGATGTTAGAGAGGATAAGATCATGGGAATATAAGGTAATATGACCTTGATAATGACTAATAATACTAGCCATATTACACAAAATGATGTTACATGACATGATACACCTATATCAGATAATTTCATATGAAGAAATACTCCATAATTTATTATAATTACTAATATAGTGGTATTTTAGTAATGGATTAAGAGACTTGAATATATATTTCAAGCCTCAGGATGTAATGAGTTGGGAAAATTTTATATTGGAAGGGTATTGACATAATGGTGAGGTCAATCAATGTTGTAAATTTATCTACAATATTGGGTAGGAAAAATAAATAGAACATATGGAATATAGACCTTCTAAATTTACATTTCTCAGAAAATAGTTTCATTATGAGTAATGAATTGAAATGAAGATAAAGTCCCTCAACTGAATGAAAATGGAAGAAGATGATGTTTAATAGTATATAGGTACCATTACCATACAATGTAGGCATGTTTCAGATTATATACATAACATGAATGTAATTATTTGTTATTTTTTTGATGTTCTTAATACAAGTACCTTATGGGAACATTTATTTAAAATTAATTCATCATTTGATGAAATGGTATTATGTGACATCAAAAAGGTGGAATAATTTTATAGATCTTATATCTTAATGTGGGATTAAAATAATAAGAATTTTTCTGAGAACTAATGAAAATTAAATGAGCCAAATATGAATAAGGAATTCAATCAATTTTCATCATGTAAAATTTATGGAAATAAAATTTTAGAAAATTTTTAAACGGTATTTCAATTTCTAACAAATGTTGATTCTAAGGCCATGTAGATAACGAATCCAATAGAAATAATTATACGATAGATTTCCAATGATTAAATTATAGAGATATGATGAATTACTCAAATCAATAAACCATGATTCAAGGGAACCTACCATAAAAGAGACAAAGGGGATAAGGTTAGCATTAGGAGATCACTTTAACTGATGTTGAGGTTTATAACAATGTGGTGGTAGGTCCTTTAATAATAAATTTGTATTCAGAAAACTCGTTATATTTTCTAGATCATAACACTATTTACAATCATACATGTCTTCTAATAAAATTAGTTATTTCACTAGATCGGGAAGAATTTAGTTGTTATTGAGAACTCATAGTGGAAATATCACTGCAAAAATGAACTATCAATCAGTTCCAGTTATAAATAACAATAATTCCCTTTTTTTATTCTTGATTATTATACATATGGTTAACAATATTATATTCTTTGGTATAAACTAGGTTAAAAAATATATTTTTAAAATTTATATTCATGATACGAAAATTAGGATTCTTGATAAAGGTGTGGAATTACATATCCTTGTAGGGGAGACATTATCATCGAGTTTATTTCTAGATCCACCACCAGTTTCTTCATTAATGTTATTTTAGGGGAAGAAAATGGTCATGATCAGTGAATGATAATTTTTTCCATAAATATGAATATGTACAAATAGAAAAGTAATAAATTGATTTTTTTCTGGAGTAATTACTGGACGTATTCTAGAGAGGGAAGAAGAATTTTCCATTGATTCAATCCTGGATGAAATAAGTATATCTAAAAAAACTATAGAATTGAAACATTGAATGTAGTGGATTTATAGTAATAAAAACTAAAGAAGTTCTATGATAAGGTATTCATACGCCGTAGTTTTTCACTATAGGTAGGATATATTCTTCTTTTTGAATAAATATATATGCATTAGTGTTTTTATTAATTATTGGGAAATAATTGTTATTACCAAAAATAACAAGTGTACACTTCCTCATATTGAAGACATAATCAATCAAATTTATGGAGGTGATTATTTTTCAAATATTAAACACAGATATTGGAATCATGAATTCCATTTAAATATGGAAAATATTCCAAATAAAACCATTCAAATGATTTATAAAGGTTAAAATGTTACAATAAAGCCCATTTTATTGAATATTTAACCCTTTAGTTTCATGTATACTATCAATTGAGTATTCATGGAATATATTGAAAATTTTGTTGTAGCATTTATTGATGATATATTATTGTACTATAAATTTTATGAGGTCTATTAGAACCATTTAAGAATCATTCTGGAAAATCTTATAGAAAACGAGTTATGTGGGAAATATAGCATGTGAAAATTCTACATCATGAATGTTTCTTTTCATGGAAATACTGTCTCTAATAATAGAATATCATTGGCCATGTAAATAAAAATTCTGTCAAATAATTCCTTACACTAACAAAAATTATTTTGGGATGAAATTTTCTTTGGTTTTTAGGTTACTATCAGTGATTTTTTCATAAATTATCTTGATTGGCTATCCTATAAACCATGATTACATGAAATGCTGTTTAACTTTTATAGATAAGATATGTGAAAAATGTTTTCATGAATATATGGAGTTTTTGGTTAATTACATAATATTGAAACTACTATTAGGAAATGATAGATTTGAGATATATAGTGATGCATTGAAGATGGGACATTCTTATATCATTATACAGAATGCTAAAGTTATTTCAGGTAAATTAAGGTAGTAAAAGAATCATGAATAGAACAATCCAACCCATGATACTGAGTTGGAAACCATAATATTTTTATTGATTACATGGAGTTTTAATCTTTATAGTGAAATATATGAGATATAGAACGATAATAAGAGTTTTAAATTTATAATTTCAATGAAATACCTCTAATTGATACAAAGTGGAGGTCATGAACTACTCAAGGATTAGGATTTACAAAAAAAGGACCACCTAGGGATGGAAAATAAGGTAGATGATGCATTGGGAAGGAAATATCATGGCTTCTGGACCAAAATGAGGTTTTAATGGGATTTTTTTTTCATGGATTTATTATATATATTAGTTTGTTAATTACTAATGGGAAACATCACACCCTTTTTAAATCATTCCCTAACCATATATATTATAAAATGTAAAACGTTGTCGATCTTATAATGGGAATTTAAAAAAGAAAATTAAATCCATTATTAAAGTTATATTACAAGACTTTGTTTATGAAAATAGAGTTCTGAATAATGGAAATAGTTTATGAGTACCATATATACCTTTATTGAAAATGGAATTACAAGATGATACTCACAGATCTTATTTCATTTTACACACTACTAGCACTATGATGCAACGGTATTTTAAGGAACATTTTTGTGGGATAATATGAATTTGTAAATTTATGATTATCTACCAAGACTCTTTTTTGTATCAATTTGTGAAGTATCAGAGGAAATATCCTAGAATAATGATGCAACATATACCTATTAGTATTTAGAAATTTGAGGATCATACACATGAAAATATCATCATATTACTAATGACTGATATAATGAATTATTATATATGGGTTATTGTGGGAATCCTTATCAAATTTGTATATTTATTTTCTAGAAGAGATTAACTACCTCTTGAGAATATTAAATATATCTATGTTAAGGAATTTATTAGACTCCATGGTGCACCAAATTTAATTTTCTCTAATATTTTTTCATTATTTAAAATAGATTTTTTTGAAATGTATTCATAATTCTCTTCATACCAAGCATTAGTTAAGCACCACCTATCACCCCATAATTTATGGATAGTCTGAAAGAACTATTCAACATTTGAAAACATGTTGATATCACATTCCATTGAAATTCATGGTATAATGGATTTTTATTACCTTTAGGGGAGTCTTCTTATAAATATAACTTCCATTAATGTATTTTAATTTTGTTATTTGAAGAAGTATATGTAAAGAGATGTCATACTTCAACTTGTTTAGATGAAGTTAAAAAATGAAATAATAATAACGTAGAACATATAAAATAGAAAATGATTAATGTAATAGAAATTAATATCCATGTTAAAATATCTCAAAATTATACAATCATTGATGAAGAGATTTTGAATTTCATGTTGGAGATCATGTTTAATCGATTGTATCTCTTTTGGAGGACCTTATAAGTCTCTTCAAGAAAGGGAAAGTCGGAAATAGGTACATCGAATCTTTTAAAATTATTAAAATAATTGGAGTACTATATTACCATTTATTAAATCCACCTAGACCCTCTAAAGTACATTATGTGTCGCATATCTTATTTTTATGGAGGTCTATGCATGGCCTAACACATGTGATCGACCATGAATAAATAGAATTATAACCATATTTATCTTAATGTGAAGATCCTATAATGACTCTTGAAACTTGAGAAAAAGTGTTTTATAATATAATGAATTTTTTGGTTATATTAAATTTGTGAAATAATAATATAGAAAAATAAAAATTTTATCTTGGAGAATTTATGAAGAATAACCGCCCTTATTTAATTAGAATGTAATATCTATGAAATTCTATAAAAAAATAAAAAATGGAGGAATAATGTATGGCATGTTATTAAATAATAGTAACTGAATATTTTATTTTCATGAAATGATAAAAAAGGTACATTTTAATATTTTATAAAAAAATATACTTTATAATATAAATATCAATTTTGAAATTAGTATATTGATATAATCAGAGGATGAATATTTGAAATTTACCATTAGAAAAAATATTTAATGAATAATTTGAATTGATAAATTTAAAAAATATAAATATTATATATAATAATATTTTATATTTTATATAATTTAAAATTTTTTTATTATAAATTAATTAAAATAAAGATAAGATCATTTGGGGGAAAATGGATAATTTTCATAAAACTACTATTATGTTTATAATGTTTTTCCATTTTTATAAAATACATAAATATCTTAAAATGAAGTATTTAACTTATATGTATATAATATATATATATATAGAATTTTAAATTCATATAATGATTCTTAGTAGTTGTAGAGTTAATGTAATATCCATTTACGCTTAACAAATTCATTTACAAGATAAACTATTTTTCATCATGTTTTACGATATTATTTTTAAATAAATATGTGCCACATATATAAAAAAAATTGAAAAAATATTTTCCATATTTAGAATCATAATATATGAATTTTATTAATAAGGTAATTTTAATTTTTGGTCATTATGTAGATTAAAAATAGTTAAAATTGTTTATTATGGTCAAGATTAAAACTGGTGTACCACGATATAATTTAAAAAAAGGGTTACGATGACCTAAAAACATTTCTAAAACCTATTTCCTGATATTATTTCCACAATATTTTATATATCATCTAAAGAGACTCAATTTAGAGCCATTTTTGAATGAAATTTGCATAATAATATTTTAACACCAAAAAATTACAAGAGTACCCCAAACCTCATATATAAATGGGAATCTCCTCCCCTTACTTCTTCACACATATTGATCAATTTAGTTCAAACAAATCCTACAAAAAATGTCTCATAAATATCCTTATTCAAATTTTAGATGTTCTGGTATTTCCAAAATACTCACCATACCACATAAATGATGAGATCTAAAGGATCTCTTTTATGAAGGGAAAATCATCTTTAACAAAAACCATCATTTTAATATTATTCAACGATATTAAATTATTTTTAACAATTATAATATAATAATAATAGTAATTACATAATATTTAATAGTTATTATATTTATTTAGTAATGCTTATCTTTCTCTTAATCCATATAATGGGAAAGAAAAACCTCACTCATATGTATGACGGACTACAGCCTCGTGAACAAATGTAAATTTTTTCAAATATTGTCAAACATGAATGGATATAATGAATTAAAAAAATAAATATGTATCTGATAATTATGAAATAAATATGATTCTGTAGATTTAATATATAATCGACTTCCATTCCCTTCAACCAATTACAAAATGGTAATGTTGTTCGTGAGTACGTGTGGACAACCACCTCCAATAAGTAATGTAATTCATTTCTTTGGTTCTGCTTTCAAGGATGACTCAAATTTTAATAAAAAGAGTAAAAAAATATATATATAATTTATAATTTTAATATCATTTTATATATATTTAAATTTTAACTTAATTACAAGAACCTGAACTTTTCAGATGAAATCAATTTGAGAAAACTAAATAATCAATACCTAAAACGATGATAATAATGTTATTGAAAGGTTGAAGAGATTTTATTTGTGGATAATATATGATATTATATATAATAATATGTTTCTATTATAAAATTATAATAAATCTATATTTCTTATACAATAGGTTAAATCACATTTAACTAAGTGGAATCCTTAGGTAAGTGATTTCATCTCAATTTTCACTCTATTGATATATATTTGGTAATAATGTCCTATTTTATTTTAAGTGATATATATATAAACCATTTGATGTGTTAGATTTAGTTCCCAAAAATGAAATAAATTGTAATTTTTATATAATTTATATTAAATGAATAAAATAATAATTTAAATTAAGTATCACATATTGATTGTTCTTGTGCATAAATATATTGTGGTAATGTCCTAGGGTATCTATCACATCAAAATTGGTCATAGAAGTTCCCTGATATGATTAGAACCTTGAAATGATATGAAAAATATCACTAAAATATTTTTTCTGCAATTGGATAAAATTCTATGACAAGGGTTTATGATTTTTTTACTTTTAAGTAGTAGTACTCGTAAGTAGATTATACTTAATCTCATAAAGTCCACATTTTGTAATACAAAATATTATTGTTTATGATAAAAAACACCTATAAAAATTCAACATGTTTATGTGTCATTAGATACTACTATCTAAAAGAATATTTAATGTCTCATAGAATTTAAGAATTTTATTAATTCATGTATTGAATCACATAAGTTGATGTACTAAGAAAATCATGACCCCAAATATCATTCCAATGTATACTATGTTGTGTGTCTCATGGATGAAATTTTATTAATTAATATTTTGAGGATTTTGTTTCCCATTCAATTTTAATAGAAACTCATATCTCATCAATTTTATTGAAATAGAAATGCCACAGTAAATTTTGTGTCCATTGTGTAACAACATGTTTATTCCATATAGTAAAAAATACCTATAAATAATATAGGTTGGTTAGATGTGTGTGTGAGCTTATTGATAATATATTTTAAAGAAAGTGATTATAATACATATCATGTGTTCACATCTTGTTATGTATGTTGTGGAAGTAAATTATTTCTCTAAGGAGCCTTGATCCATTGCTAGACTCTAATATTGGGATTTAGAAAAAAAACCTTATTTCAATGAGAAGCAAGTATAGTGGGTCACGCATTATGTCTTTCTATTGATCTAAATTAAAATCTAGTTGAATTTAAATATAATAAGATATATTACACTCATGACTATGTATTAAATTTATTCATTATTTATTGTCCTCAAATATTTGGTAGGTAAAAAATATATTTAACTATATGAATAATTAATAAATTTTTATTCTCCAGAGAAAATAGAATATTCATTTTATTATATTTTATATTAATAAAATATTTAATCTCCAAATTTTGATTATAATATTTATTTGTGATTAAAAATATAGAATGAATTGATTTATTAAAATATTCGATAAATTTCACAGAGGATGAGTGCATCGAGATTGAGTTCCTAAATAAATATTAATTTGAATACTGGTAAAATAAAATTTATCATTATTCAAAATCACCGGCTCTATAAAATGAAAATTAAAATAATAATATTATAAGATATATTAGGGTTATATAAGGTTTATTATACATAATTTAGATCGTTGTGAAATTAAATTTTCTTATAACCTAAACCCAAACTCTATAAGTTATCCGCTATCTCTATTTTGTATGTTTAATCAAGAATTTAGGATGATTTTGAACAACAAGTTTTTTCTATATATTCCCCCATATCTAATAATATAATGAACTAGAAGAATAAGAATGAGCCCTTAAATCCAAAATGAATTTTAACTGGTAAATAAGAACAACCTAAAATGATCGATCTAACATTATTGAACCCTAAATTACATAATCATTGTACATAAATCAAGGGACTATTTGTGGATCAATAATAGTGTAAATATATTTTTTGTCCATCATATTAAATGATGGTAATTGAAAAATTGTTTTGGGAGATCAACATATTCATAAATTAATGATCCTAAGATGTGGTAAGATTCCTTATGATATAATTTGAATTAAATATAAATTTAACTTTCAAGAGGTCCTATCAGGGTATAAGTCTTTCAATTTTTATATTCTATGGAAATATTTTATTAGTCATAACATTTAATTCTTATAAATATAATAATTATACATTTAAAAAATAATTAATGGTTAATATTCCAGTGGGAACTTCTGTTGTTTCTGAATCCTTCATGTGGTATGAGAGTAGTCACATTCAAATTTCTAAATATTTATTTTATTTTTTATTTGTTTATTAACTATAATGGCTATATATTTCATTTTCATATTATTAATTTTTTAAGAGAAAGTTATATTAATATTATTTAATTAATTAAATATTAATCATTCAATATTTATAGGTTCTAAAATATTATATATTATAGGGAACAGTTAGAGATATCATCAGGGAGTTCCAGTGTTTATGGTTAGATTATTAAGATAGAAAATGTCCAGCTAGAACACATATAATGTTTAAAATTTCATAGTACTTGGATGTGTCGTTGGATATAAGACACACCAAGAAACTATTATATATTGAGTGTTTATTATACTCCTCGTATATATTTTTAAAACATGGCCCATGGTATATCTGATTACATGGAATATACCTGGTGTATGTGTAATGTGGTATAAATGTTATAGCGGAAAATTTCATGATAGAACTGTGGCTAAAAAAATGTGTTTGAACTATGTGATACTGAAATCCTAAATAATCAATGAAACATATTGTGTGTAGTCGGTGAGAATGAAATGTAACTTATGAGTTTTCCCCATCCAAAGAATGTCACAACCCATCCTCGGGGCCCGTGTCGTGTCTAACCCTTTCCCACCTTCCATAGGCTAGGGGCTGGAGACTAGAACCAAAGGCGTAAATCCCGATAAAAAGGGAAGTGATTTCCTTTATAAAAGTAATCAACACAATAGAGTTCACTACTGAAGTATTCACTAAGTAAACTGAGTACAAAAGTAAGCATTGAAAAGTAAATGGTCCAGTACACAACCCCAACTGAAAGTACAATACAATTGAAAGCTATCACAACTGCAGTAAAGTAAAACATCAACCACTGAGACGTCCTCTGGGAATCCTACCTGATTTGTGGGTATATATGGCCTCCTCAACACCTAAAGTCTGTCTGTCTGCTTCGTTTACATCTTTCCATTTGGTCCACCTCTAGATACCGTCTAGATCTACAAGTCTCTACCTTGATCATTTTTGCCCGTCGTTTTCAACCAACACAATGTAGTGTGGGGAAAGCCCATGCAGGGATGAGTATACGATACTCAGTAGAGACCCCGAGACCCCTGAAGGTCTCCCAGAATCCACAAAGGATAAACCACAGAAGAGAGATACAAACACGAAGTATCAACCAACCCTACATAGGTATATTCCCATACATATACCTAAGTTATCAACCACTGCACGACTCCAACTCTCGAGCCCAATTACAACCCAGTCCACACTGGAAAGAAATCATTCACATAGATGATAATGATTGAAAATCAAGACTTAGTTCACATAGGTATACATCATTCGTATAGCGATAGAGATGATCAGATGTAGTCACTGATTCATCTAAGTTGTCGAACCCACACAAGATACATGACCAACTATTTGTATAGTGATGAAGATGATAAGAGGTAGTTATAGATTCATCTAAGCTGTCAGACCCACACAGGATACAAGACCAGCCACACTGCTGGACCCACATAGGATACAAGTATAGAGGTCAAACTATCATACCCAATCAGGAAACAAGAACAGTATTCATCACTATCGAACCCACAGAGAATTCCAGAATGATAGTCGTTGCTGTCGAACCCACCGAGGATTCCAATACAGTAGTCCTCACTGTCAAACCCATGAAGGATTACAGTACTGTAGTCATCACTATCGAACCCACAGAGAATTCCAGTACAGTATTTGATGCAGTCGCAGCCTGCTCTAGGGTTCTCGCCACAACATGCTCGATTCCGAGAGGGTTCTCTCCTTGAGCAAAGGGGGTCATTACATCAACTATCATGAAGTATAGAGTTGATTTATCCCAAAGTTATGTCTCATCAAAAGAAACCCAACGCGATAGAAAGAGCGTCAATCGAATGCTCGGTCTGAGAGTTATTAGCATCTCCATTCCTGGGTCCTGGTTGGAATTACGCTCCTTCCAAACATGGACATTTTCCAATGTCGTCCAAAACTCATGTAATGTAAGGAAAAAGGACCGCTTCGTCCCGAGGGTCCCAGTGCCGTAGACGGCGTGCCGATCGGACGCACGAACTTCAAGTTATTCATCATTAAGTGGAACAGGCCCCGCTGGTTAAGCCCGATGGGACGACGGGTCGGGTCAACCATGTTTTGGAGGGTCCGACCTGGAAGAGGGTCATAATGTCATAGTGAATCACGTGTCCTGACCCGAGGGACGTGGCCCAGCCCGAATGGGCGTGGCCTGGCCCAAGGGGCACGCTTCCCGGCCTGGTACATTGCGGCCCAGCCCAAAACAGCACGGCCCGACCCGGTGTGGCACGGCCTGAGTCAGCACGGTGCTTCCCGGACCGTTTCGACTGGCACGGACCTGAAGGGCACAGCGTGGCCCGACCCTGTGCATCAAAGAGGGTCGAGGGGTCTGAGGGGGGGGGGGGACGCAGCCCCCTTCTTTTCCAAACAAGTGGCGCCAAGCGGCATCTCCCTCCCCACTAGCTTTCCAAAGCCGTCTGGCCTTCCCGGTTCATGTGGACACTCGGGCGGGATGCGGTCCGGCTGCGCTACACGTTCGGGTGTCATGTCTCCTTCACCCGTCTGGCCGGTTCACCACCAAAGCGGCCCGTGGATTGCTGGCCGAAGTCCTCTGCAGCGTGGAATCCCTGGGGCACCATGGTTTTTTTGGTCTGTCTTGCTTAGCCGGCATGTTCATAATCAGATGATCGGCCCACAGTTGCAGGCTGTAGATCCTCCTCAAGTGGCAGGTATGAGGCCTCCGCCGTCGATCGTCACCTCTTCCCGTTGCGAATCAAAAATCAAGGACAATGGAGGGTCGTTGGGCCATGTTCATTCATCTCGTGCCCTCCATGTTATGCAGTAACATATGGACAAGAATATTCCAAAGAATACAACAAAATCGAGATAATTTATTCACATATAAATTATACAAAACCCCTACCTTTCAAAAGACGTCACACGTTGAGCTGGGGAAGACGAGTGTCGTGGTAGTCGTGAATCGTAGAAAAATATTGTCGTCCAATCAATGATGGCGGCAGAGTCATTGTCGCACGCGACGTAGACTCCTTGATGTCAAGGTGCATCTGAAGAAGAAGCTCCATTGGAATAAGTCCTTCATGTTCTTAATCGGGGATGTTCTCCATTAAAGAATGGCGTTCTTCGTCGATGAAGGATCACCTCTCTTCTAATTCTCTAGAGCCTTCCCCCAAAACTGATTTTCCAATACAAAAGAAATAAAAAGGCTCTCAAATTAATAGAATTTCCATACAATTCAATTTGAATCAAAAGAGGTGCCGAATAATTAATGTAGACATTAATTATAAGATTTGGCACAATTTATGGGAAGAGGGAGGTGGAGATGCTCCACAATTAATGAGGAGTGTCAAAAAAATAAACAGTAGGGAATTAATGGGGAGTTGAGGGTAGGTGGATGGGTTCAGGTTTGTGAGGTCCCCACTACACTAAATCCTCTCAGGGGAGGTTAGGTGGGGTGTGGGCCCACCCTTAAATTCCTCTTGTAGGCTATAACTACCATAAATAAATAAAAATGTGTATAAAAATATTATTTAATTTATTCTAAAAACCCCAAAAAAATTCCTTGAAATTTTCAGGTCTTTACATTACCCACACCTCAGGGCATTACGTCCCCCTAAAGATACAACACTCAATCGGGCATTAAAAGGAGGTACTGTGCATGCATCTAATCCTCCCACTCCCATGTGCTCTCTTGGAGGTTCCTGTGCTACTAGCGAATATGGACCGGAGGAATCGACCATCCACGTAGGACCCACTCCTGTCGATCCGTGTTCTCCACCGGGACATTCGTGAATGTCACCCCGTCACCAAAGTCTAGATTCCTATGATCAATGATATGGGTCGGGTCGTTCATGTATCTCCTCAGTTGATAAACGTGGAAGACGTCGTGCACCAGATGCAACTGTGGTGGAAGGGTCAAGCGGTAAGCCACCTCGCCTACTCTACTCAGGACTAGGAATAGTCCTATGAATTGTGGAGATAACATGCCACCCCAGCCAAATCTCCGTAGACCTCATCGAGGTGAGACCCATAGGAAAATGTGGTCTCCATCCTCGAACTCCAATGGTCTTCGTCTCCTATAAGCATGTGACTTCAGTCTGCTCTTTGAAGTCTTCATCTGCTCCTGGATGATCTACACGTTCTCCATCATAGCATGCATCATCTCTAGTCCTACTAGTGCTAACTCCATAGGGTCAGTCAATCAAAGAGGTGATCTGCATGGTCGGTTGTATAGTGCCTCTTAAGGGGACATCTTGATGGTGGAGTGGTTTTTGTTGTTGTACGCAAACTCCACCAAGGGTAAGTGATCCTCCCAGCTGCAAAAAAAGTCGAGGACACATTTATGGAATATGTACTTGAAAGCCTGAATGGTACTCTCAGTCTGGCCATCTATTTAAGGATAGAAGGCGGTGCTTAGACGTAGCTGTGTCCCAAATGCCTCCTGCAACCCCTTCCAAAGCCCGAATGTAAAGCGTGTGTCCCGATCACAGACGATCGTCAATGGCACACCATGAAGTCGTATGATCTATTGTACATAGAGGAGTCCCAATCTCTCTACTAATCACTTCTCTCTAATTGGTAGGAAGTGGGCCGACAAGGTGAGTCATTCTAGGATCACCCAGATAGAGTCATTTCCTCCAGATGTACATGGATTTCCAATCCCGAAATCTTCTTATTTCCCGTCCCACTTCCACTCTGGGACCTCTAAGGGCTGTACCAATCTTGCTAGTACCTAGTGCGCTTCCTTCAATTGCTGACATGTGAGGTATCATGAAACGATCTTGGCTACAACCATCTTCATCCCTGGCCACCTGTGCTATCGTCAGAGGTCCTGGAACAGCTTCGGCACACCTGGATGTACCGCGAGCACGTCTCATCACACAGTCAACTTCCCCACGTTGTGCCTCTCTGACTCACTGAAGGTGTGGAGGAGTAACTGTAAGTGAATGTAGAAGAGCTTCTCCATCTCTATCCACATATTATATTTGCAATGCTGCTAGCAACTCTGTCACCTCTACTATTAGCTGAATGCCTGATCTCCTACTTAGAGCATAAGCTACAATGTTCCCCTTCCTAGGAGTATAGACTATCTCAAAGTCATAGTCTCAGAGGAACTCGAGCCATCATCTCTATCGCAGGTTCAAGACCTTCTGTTAGAATATGTACCAGAGACTCTGGTGGTTAGAGTAGAATATGAAGCACTCCCCAATCAGATAGTGCCGCCACATCTTCAAGGTGAAGACCAATGCTTCTAACTCCAGGTCATCGGTAGTGCAGTTATGCTCGTTCTATCTCAGCTAATGTGAACCAATAGCGATCACTTCTCACTCCTGCATCTGGACACACTAGAGACTTTGATATTAGAGTAAACTGTAAACCGTTCGCTCAACAAACTATGGGTGTGACTATCCATTTTTAATGAACTCAACTACACCCTTTTTCTCTTACGTCCTACAAGTGATGGTAATATTTTTCCTTTTCCAAAAATATAAATCTGGTCTAACCCACTGGATGAACAACGTTCTTCACCTAATACAGTCAATCCTGACATGAACCGTACTTTTTCATGCCGTGGACGATGTCGTAAGGCCTCGACACCACTACCAAGAGATCCAACAGTTACTCTCACCTCCAAGGGTCAAGTCACAGTGTTAGTAGCAGTGTGTGGTCACTGGGTCTCCTCAAGTAGGAATCTCGAATGTGTGGGTCAAGTCAATGATTTTATCCGGAACCTCTCAGTATCAACCATACGAAATGGTAGATAAGCGAACATCACATGGACAAGTGTCTCTTATTACTTCAACTCATAGTACAAATATACAAAACAACCACAAACAACGAAAAAAAATGCTAGAAGCCTCATGAACAAAGGCCTCTATGTCTATAGTTAGTTCCGCTCCTATCCACCTTCTCTTGGAGGTCAAGGAAAACCATCTAAGGTTGGTGGTAGTAGTAGTGATCGGTGAATCTGATCACCATCTGCTGATCGACCAGCTCCACTACATTGTCCCCCGCTCAGTTGTTGCTCAAGCTCCTACTGCTACCTCTGGCTCAGTGTATTCTCCAATGCCTCCTGATCGGCTTTTCGGGGAGTCAGAGATTCACGTGATCTCTGACCGCATTCTCTGTAGGAAAAATAGAACCTCATTCGTTCTAAACTCCCTCGGCCTTGGGTGCCCCTCAGCCTCAATTCCACATCATGGTGTCGTCTAACTGATTGTATAACCCGCTTGTGCCCCCGTTTCATCTACCTACTACCTACTGTTGATGACTCGACTACTGTCAAAAAGCCCTACGGCAAGAGAAGCTGATCCTGAGTACGCACTGAGCGTAGATTCAATGGTACAAACTCTACCCCGAAAAGACCCAAGAAGTCTCCCCAGGAGAGAGTCGCCTCATCGTAAAACTAGATCATCAGGATCCACCACCTCTCAGCTGCTCCCTGAAAGAGGCTAATAGCTAGGTACACCATCAAGTCAGCGGGTGTCCCAACTATGTGGAGAACTAATGGTACAACCTCCATCCAGCACCCAAAAGTCTGAAAATATGTCTCTCCTAGAAACCTCAGAGACCTCCATCACTGAAAATCGTGAATCTCACTCAGGCGGCGTGCACTCTCTACAGCTGGGGTTTGTGGTATTTTTGGCCCAGTGGGTAGCGGAACTGCTGGTGCCTCCACTGTGATGGGGCACTGCACTGAGGCCTCATCGCACTGTGGGATACCGACTCACACGTAACTTAGAACCCTATCTGGATGCCTTCGTGGGGCCATCCTAAAAATAAAAAGGTGTTCCATGGTCAAAACAGTATACCTGGTGAGCTGACACAAAGTAATCACAAAGAAATTTTTTCAATGACAACACACACGCAATCAGTGTTTTCATACACTGAGTTAGAAATCAAAGGTTATGGTCCTTGTGTATGGATATGTAAGCCGCCACACCAACACTGGACTCCCTGGACCGAAAGCCACACTCAATACTCTTAACATTATTACTTCACAGTAAGAATAATCATTGTCCTGAGATATGTGGTAGAACTGACCCCTCTGATAACAATTTGTCACGACCCGTCCTCGGGGCCCGTGTTGTGACGACCCCACGCCCGACATCCATAAGCCAGGGGCTGGTGACAAGCACCAAAGGCGTAAATCCTGATAAAAAGAAAAGGCATTGACTTTATAAAAGTAAACAACACAACAAAGTACACAACTAAAGTAAGCACTATGTAAACTAAGTACAAAGGTAAGCGCTGAAAAGTAAATGCGCCAGTATACAAACCCAACTGAAAGTACAGTACAACTGAAAGCTAGGACAACTAAAATAAAGTAAAATAGTAACCATTATGTTGATCTCCGAGAATCCCACCTGAAGGGTGGTTACATATGGCCTCCTAAGCACCTCAAGTCTGTCTGTCTGCTCTGTGTACGTCTCGCCAAGTGGTCCACCTCTAGGTATCATCCATCTCTATAAGTCTCTACCTCGATCAGTGATGTCTGTCGTCTGCAACCAATACAATGTAGTGCAGACAAATCCCATGCATGGGTGAGTATACAATACATATTAGGGACCACAAGACCCCCAAAGGTCTTCCAGAAGCCAAAAGGATAAACCACAGAAGAGAGATACAAACACGAAGTATCAACCATCCCTACTTAGCTATATTCCCATACATATACCTAATTTATCAACTAGAGTATGAATCTATCTCTCGAGCCCAATTAAAACCCAGTCCACACAGGAAAAAAATCAATCACATCAATGATAATGATTAAAAATCAAGATTTATCTCAAACAGGTATACATATTTCTTATAGCAATAGAGATGATCAAATATAGTCACGGATTCATCTAATCTGTCGGACCCACATAGGACAAAGACCAGCCAAGATGTCAGACCCATACAGGATACAAGACTAGCTATTTGTATAGTGATGAAGATGATCAGAGGTAGTTACTAATTCATCTATGATGTCTGACCCACACAGGATACAAGACCAGCTATGCTGTCGGACCCACACAGGATACAAGACCGGCTACTCTGCCAGACCCACGTAGGATACATGTAAAGTGGTCAAACTGCCAGACCCGCACATGATACAAGAATAGTAGTCATCACCATCGATCCCCAAGATATTCTAGAACAGTAGTTGTCGCTGTCGAAACCATGTAGGATTCCAGTATCATAGTTTTCACTGTCGAACCCATAGAGGATTCCAGTAAAGTAGTCCTCATTGTGGAACCCACGGAGGATTCCAGTATAGTAGTTGATGCAGTCGCAGCCAGATCTAGGTTTCCCGCACACAACACGCTCAATTCTAGGAGGGTCTGCTCCTCGTACAAAGGGGGTTGATACATAAACTATCATGAAGTCCAGAGTTGATGTATCCCAATGTTCTGTCTCATCAAAATAATCCCAACGTGACAGACGACGCGTCAATCGGACGCCCTGTTTGAGAGTTATTGGCTTCTCCGTTCCAGGGGCCTGGTTGGCATTACGAATGTTCCAAACCCGATCGTTTTCCAAAGTCGTCCAAAACACACTTAGACTAAATAAAAAGGACGACATCATCATGAGGGTCCCAGTTCCGCAGATGGTGCATCAATAGGATTCACGTTCTTCATCATAGTCAACTTTAAGTGGAACGGGCCCGGCCCGTTAAGCCTAGTGGGCCTATGGGTCGGGTCAACCCTTTTTTGGCGGGTTCGAGCTAGTAGAGGGTTGGACCGACCTGCTGAATCGCGTGGCCTGGAAAGAGGGCTGCGGACCGGCCTGAGGGGGGTGTGGCCCGGCCCGGAGGGCCGAGCGGTCTGAGGGGGGACGCAGCCCCCCGCTTTCTCGAATCAACGGCGATATGTGGCACCACCCTCCCAACTGGCCAACCGAAGCTGGCCGGCCTTCC
This sequence comes from Viscum album, assembly GCA_963277665.1. Lineage (NCBI taxonomy): Eukaryota > Viridiplantae > Streptophyta > Magnoliopsida > Santalales > Viscaceae > Viscum > Viscum album. The sequence goes on from OY728155.1 coordinate 1,092,764,134, forward strand.
CGGCATAAGTGGTCCCCTTGGGGGCTGTGGTCCTACTGAGCGGCACCTTCAGGTGTCACGGCTCATTCACCCGGCCGACCGACAAGCCGTCCAATTCACCGCTGAAGCGGCCCATGGATTGCGGGCTACTGTCCTACGCAGCGTGACACACCTATAGCCCCATGGTTCTGTTGGTCCATCCAGATTATCCAGCCAGTTCTATGTCGGCCGAGTTGCCCACGGTTGCATGACGCAGTTCCTCCGCACGTGGCTGGCATGTGGTCTCCACCTTCGATCGTCGTCGCTACCCATTGTGAATCAAAAATCAATGAAAACATAGGGTCATTGGGACGTGTTCGTTCAGCACGTGCCCTCCACGTTAGACAGTAATGTATGGCCAAGATTATTCCAAAGGATACAACACAATCGATATAATCTATTCACATATAAATTATACAAAACGTCTACCTTACAAAAGACGTTGTACGTCGACCCATGGAAGACTAGCGTCACGGTAGTCGGGCATTGCAGAAGAACGGTGTCGTCCCATAAACGATTGCAGAAAAGTGATTATCGTAGGTGATGTAGAATCCTTGATGTCGAGGTGCATCCGATGAAGAAGCGTCGTTGGAAGAAGTCCTTCGCGTTTATTGTCGATGTTGTTCTTCGTTGAAAAATGGTGTTCTTTTTCAAAGAAGGATCACCTCTCTTCTAATTCTCTACACCCTTCCCCCAAAAGTGATTTTCCAACGCAAAAGAAATAAAAATGCTCTCAAATTAATAGAATTGTCATGCAATTCAATTTGATTCAAAAGAGTTGCCAAATAATTAATGTAGACATTAATTATATGAGTTGGCACAATTGATGGGAAGAGGGAGGTGGAGAGGATCCCCCATTAATGAGGTGTTGTCAAAAAAATAAACACTAGGGAATTAATGGGGAGTTTAGGGGAGGAGGAAGGGTTCAGTTTCGTGTGGGCCCCACCACATTAAATCCTCTCAGAGGAGGTTATGTGGGTTGTGGGCCCACCTTTATCTTCCTCCTACAGGTTATAACTACCAAAAATAAATAAAATTGTGTACAACAATGTTATTTAATTTATTCTAAATCCCCAAAAAATTACCTTTCTACCCACATACAACGCAACTGTGATAAATGTCCCCTTAAGAGAATACTGGTGCTATGAGTTCATCAGTGTCTTTGGATTTTAATTCTGAGCACCGGTTCAAAATATAGAAAAACCCGCTTGTACATTTATAGAACATACCTGAACAAAACTTCAAAAAATTGATTCTGGGCACACCGAGCCTTGGATTCAGGTACCGTTAGAAACTGTGTACACATAAAATTACAAAGTATTTAAGAAAAAAAAATTCCTCAAATTTCTAGGTCTTTATAAAGAACATCTCAATTCATTTAGTGGGTTGTGTGGACACATGTAAAGAAGGACATATGGTGTTTAGTTAGAGTACAAATAGTATGAATTTTTATCTAATGATCACATTTAGTCAATTTGTGGGTTACACAGGCACAAAAAAATTGGAACACACAATGTGTTATAGGCTATTACAAGACTAATAATTTGGATGGGACACACATCAAGGTCCCTTTCATTTATACCAAATGCACATAATATGTGGAGCCTGACACGTATCTTGTAAGTACACATCCTATTGCATCCAAATAAGGGAAAAATTTAAATTAATGTAAAATAATTAATTGTAGTATTGAAAAAAATGACACTATTTTCATCAGATGTGTTTGACTATGTAATAATGTTTTTAATGAATTAATAAATGATCATTTTATTTTCTGAAATTATTTATAACTAATTGTAATACCATTTTATTTTACATGAATGAATTTATTATTGGTTACTGAAAATGAATTTAAATGGACATTTATATATATGGAATTAATTAATTAGTAAATTAATTGATAAACATATGCCTATCTCAATAATAGAGAATTAATTCATGTGAATGTTAGATAGTATACTTTTTCTAATTTTTACATATATATAATTGGTCAGGAGATTTATCCAAAACTATGGATATAATATTTTAAATTAATTTAATTTACTAAATGGGTTGTGAAAATATTTATTATTAAACTAAATCTGATGTAATACACTTCATCCCTACCTCTATTATTATTTATGATCAATTTTTTCATGGGTTTGTTTTGGAAATTTATAACACCTAGATATTTTATGAGATATATTCTTTTTATTTTTCACAATGTCTTGTGTTGTATGCTACACGAATATTAGATTCTGCTATATACAACACCATCAACGCTTGTGGGATATGAAATACTATGTTTGTATTGTGATAAACATAACTTCAAGTTATTTTGATAGAATCCATTACACAATAGACTGAGTTTAATTGAACAATTTACTATTATTATGTAATATTAGATACTAGTTGTTATAATGGATCTTATGAACGGTATTAACATTTTTCTAAAAAACTATTTACAATTAATTAAAATTATGAAATAAATATTTATGGATTTTATTAAATTAATATATATATAATATTAAATATAATATTTCTAATTAAACATATTTATTATCTATAAATTATATAAGAACAAATTCAATTTTTTGGACACAATAATTATTTTAAAAATTGTTGTTTTTCCACCTTTTAATGGAGCACCAACTTTAAATATAGTTTTTGTAATATACATACATTATATTCAAAAAATAATATTTTATTTATAATTGGGATATATATATTTACATTGGATGAATTTTTATATTTTTTTTATAACTTTCCGGTTTTCATTAATAGTAAATATACACTATACTATATTTGAAAAATATTTTATCAGCAAAATAAATTATAATATAAAATTATTGGATATAAAGGTTTTAATGTTTAAATAGAATATAATTTTATCATTTATTATTATAAGTTATGACATTATCAATAACTCTACATTGAATTCAGATATAAAAACACTTCAATCTTTTTCATTGTTTTATCTTTTAAAAACTTGTTTTTCATTCCTACAATGAGAATAATTTTAAACTAATTACTGAAAATTTATTGTTTGAAATTTAAAAAAATGGATTCCATATTTGGAATCATAAGGTAAAATTTATGTAAATATAATTATATAATATTTTGGCATTATGAATAGTAACTTTAGTAATTTTTATTAATACGGTAAAATGTTAAATTAGGTAATTAAGTGTAATTATAATTTTCTAAAATTAACATAACATTGATTCTAATATGATTATCAGAGTATTAGTTGACCAAAACCATACTTGGGTCAAAATGATATCCATTGGAAACTACATGGATGTGATTAAAAAATTTAAATTTTTTTTTAAAGAAATGTTAAATATGTCTCACTCAAATTTTAATAACCAAACTATTTTTTTATGGAAGGATATAATTAAGATAAATTTGATTATAAATACTTATTTTAAAGATAAAATGTTTTTATTTATCATTGATATTTATTTTTAAATTATAAGAAATATGTAATTACCTTAAAGACATATACTTTGATGATGTACAAATTAATTAATTCATTATAAATCACTAAAATAATTATTATTAAAATGCTAATACCCATCAAAAGACCCAAAACATATACCAATTATAATTGGTAGAGTATCTATTTTCTGAAATATTTTTATTTTTGTGTTATTGTACATATGTAGACATATGGAAGAGATTTTGACACTGATATTATATAATTTGAAGAGATACTAAAGTTGTCACCTTCATAATTAATTAACTATGACATTTTTATTGTTGGATTTTACAGAATCTAAATTTGACTAAATGTATGATTACGAAATATAGTAGATATATATTCATTATAGTATTTTATTTTTTATTTTTAATAAAAAATGTGTATATTAAATAATTATACATAACTGATGTAGTAATTATTTTATTAATGGACATATCATTTTTTTATTAAAAAATGTAAATTAAATACAATTTAAGCTAATTAATAAGGCCAATAATTTTTATAGATGACCTAGAAACTATATAGATATAATAAAATAATATTTTGAGGATAAGATCTTATCTTGTTATTTTTTAAAAACCATTAATTAAATAGCATAAAAATTGTCAGTATTGTAATTTTGTCAAAATAATGATTCATTAAACTATTTAGAAAACAAAAATTTTTTTCAAAAGAAATTTAATATGATGTGGTATAAAATGACATAAATTAAGTTTTATGTATATAATTTACTTCATATAATCAAATATTTCACACATTTAAAATTGAAATATTTGTTACACGATTTGAAATGAAATAGAATAACTTAGTGTTAAATTTAAATGATATGTTTTAAATTGACATATAAACTTATCAAAAATTTATTGGATGATAATATAAAAGTTTATCACATATAATATTAAAAACTATGACGTTTTTTAATATTTTGGATGTGTGTTTACTTTTTTGTAAATTAATATTTTTGGATATTCCAATCGTGCACCTCCCCTGAATTATAAAAGGGAACATCCTCACTCCTAATTTCAAGTCACATTGATTGATGAATACCAACCATCCCCTACTAATTACCCTTAAAAAATTCCATATTCAAATTATATAGGTTATGGAATTCTCAAAAGACCATCCTTAGTGACTTTAAGAGGTTAAGTAGAGGGAGCTCAATGATGAAGAGATAATCTCCTCTACTGATTCATTCAAATTATCTCTTCTTCTACTTAATCTTATTGAGTTGTTTCAATTATAAATTAATTAATAATGTATAAAATGTATACTAATATATTATTAAGATTATGTAATAATCATATTCTCCCTTATAAGAATCCGACGAAAAATGATATCATTATATGTGTGTACGTACGTCTAATTGTCTACATGTCGTGGTGTAATCTGTTTTTCCGCACCACATGACATGGATTTTCATTATGATGGAAACAATAAATATATATGATTATTAAAAAATATTTATTTGGGAAATATATATATATACCATCTACTTCGATACGATTTATTATTTAATGGAATGATATCATCACTCTTGTGTACATACAGCCTACCATCACCACGATTTGATGTGATTCAATCTATATAATATCCATTAAATATTTATAATATAAATGTAACTAGTAAATAAATATGATATATATTATATTAATATTATTTTTTCGTGATATTACTATAACCTAATAAGGAGAAATGTAACTTATTTGAAGAATCATGAATGAGAAAATGAAGCAGTTGAAACCCGAATAACTAGTAATAATGAAATATTTTTACCAAATAAATTATAATATGATAATATATGATATCTTAAAAGGAAATATGATTCTTGAATATGTTAATTAACTTATTTAAATCATTATTCATGATTTTTTTGATACATACAATATATTGAGGACCAATGGTAAGGGATAACTTAGAAATCTCATTCTTATCTGAGATTGTTTATATGTAAATATTTACTAGGCTATATTTATCATCCATATCCATGTTGTATTCATATGTATTATAAAATATTCATCATATACTTCTACTATTTCTTATAGTTATTTTTAAACTGTGGTGATGTTTTACAAAAAGTAATAAATGAAATCATTTATTGCTTTTTTAGTATGTATTTTTTTGACTTTTCGACAAAAGTACATGAATATAATATTCATTTAGCTTATACAGAATGAACTAACTTTTACACCATCATAAAACCTTATTTCCATGAATATTACGTTACAATATTTAAATGTTATCTTCAAATAAATTATTTTATTTTTAAATTTCATGTCATTTGGAGAAAAGAAAATATTTTTTAAAGACAAATGGATATTATCTCTATGAATTAATTTCAAGTGTTTTATAAAATTTATTTTCCATTTCAGTTGGAATTATTTATGTAAGGATACGTTTCTATACCTATTATTAATATGGTTTTATTTTGTGTATGATTTAATTCAATTTATGAAATCCATTTGTTTTATATGGATTATGATTTACTGATGTTTATTAATCACATTTTATTCCTTGGGTATTGTTACGATTCTTCTTTATGTTGTTGTAGAAGACATAAATATGGTTTTCATTATTTGATGGATGAGACCCATATCTCCCTCTAATTCATTTAGTAATGATTTATATCTCATGAGATAGACATGATTATACTTTTCAATATATCTGGTTATGTAATACAAGACTATAATGATATGTAGACCTAGTTCAATAATGATTGGAATGGGCAGTGAACACATTACAGTAATTGACTTTTTCTACTATGATGGTTATTGAAATGATCATTCGCTAAAATGGAATTGATTTTCTTTACTTCTTTGTTTCCCAAATACCATTTATTATGTTAATACCATTTTATCATGGATTTTATAATTTTATATTTATTCTTTATGAACTACCATGATTTATTTCATGACTCAACATTTTGAAATTCTTAATTAATGTTCATGTTTTTACATTCTTATGTTTTTGTTTTGTTTGATTTTATTCATGTTTACCCTTACATAGCATTTGATCACACCCTTTTTATGTTATATTTTCCTCAAGATATAAATAACTGTTTTGTGTTTGAAAACTAAAAAGAAAAATCTATATGGTTGATGTTGAAGATCATTCACCAAGATAGAATAATATGTTCCATGTTTCCAATGAATGTAAAATAATAACGTCTTTTGGTTCTCTATTTGTGTAATGTATTAATTTTTTTCAAAAATAAAATGTAATTTTCATCTACGTCATTCTTAGATCATTATAGTTGGTTTCAAAGAGATGTGTTTTCTAACCATTGGAAACTAGGATGAGAAATCATTAGTGATATACCTATAAATATTTTAAGGTTTTCCTATGACTGTCATAAGGATAAACATAATTGTAGGTTTCAATCCATTATTTTTGTTGACGATCATGAATAACCTAGGATTCAACCTAAGATGTTATATATTCAAAGTACTCCTCCTTTATTATCATATTTTCTTAGTGTGATAATTACCTCTCACAATACTCTTTTTGGATTTTAGATAATATTTGGAACACAAAGGAATCGTGTTAATGATGAATGTAATGGGAAAAGCCAAAAAGTTTCCCTTGAACAACCAAATGTTATTGGATCTAGAATAAATAATCTAGTTTAAATTACAAAAAATCCTACTCTGATTTATAATGACCAATGGTGGGAAAAAATTATCATGATTCCCTCACAAGGCAATATACACCTTCTTTTAGTGGAATGATCGATCTATTATTTACTGATAAATGGATCTATTCCATTGAAAATATATTTTTCATTTTCCACTATTTAGAACATGAAAATGTTATGTTGGGCACTAATCACATGGATGGTAAAGTGAAAATGTGGTGGAATATTATCCAGAATAAGAGGAAAAAATATAATATTGTACTAATAGATAGGGATGAGTTAAGAAACTAATTTTTAAATATGTAACATCTTTTTATTATTTTTACAAAAACTAAGACTGAATTTTCCCAACTTTCTTATGGTAATGATAAGAAATTATGGATATAAAAAATTGGAATCTCTAAAAATTATATATAAAAGAAGATTATATTTTATTTATGCTCACAGAATAGAAGGACACATAGGGGAAATGCCTTAAGGGGACTGATAAATTTTTTATGTTTGTAAAAGATGGTCATTTGGCATTTTACTATCATAATAGTGGGAATAAATAGAAATATCCAAAGTGTTAACCTCCCATATTTCAGTGTTACAAGTTAAATGAAAATGAAAATTATGTTAACCAATTCCAAATTTCATGTGTTAATTATGATGACCGATGTCAGAAATATCTTTAGGAAAAAGGCAAAGGAAAGTCACATGTGATCACTTTTGGTAATGTGACGTATGGCAATGGAGTTGTGGAATTATTTAGTGATTATGTATAAGAATAATAGAATAATTTTATTGAAGTAAATTTATGGAATTATGGAACAATGAAACATCTATGTATTGGTCCATTGTAGTTTTTCCATTTGGATTTATGACCATATACAGAATTGTACTCATAAACAATAATAGTGATTGAGGTAATACTATTTTATAGAAAATACATGATTTAGTGATGAATAATCCTTAATAAGATCATGATAATGTTATAATGATATTAGTATAGTGATATTTTTGATATGAATAAGTAAATTATATGGTAATGATTTCCTTAGAACTGATTAAGGATTGTTGGAATGTTTTTTATGCTATCATGGATAATCTTTATTTGCTATTAGGATTATCCAAAAAAATATGCATTTTTTAAAAAAGTATATATGTAATAAAAATAAAATATTGTGGAATTTATATGTTTTTAATTTGAAAATAATGATCTTCATTATGATATATTTGAGGTAAATGTTACGTCGATTTAGTTCACCTTTTTTTAATCTTTTAGATTCTCGGTTTTTGAAGGATTGTAAGGTTATCTATTTATGTATAGTATAATTTATACTCATGTTGATTTTTGTTAGAATAATTTATTATATAACTATATTTGGACTTATTCATATTTCATAATATGTGGTAATCTTTTTGTTGGGATAGATGGAATGACCTATAATTCTATTTAGTGTTCGCTTGATCTGCTAACATTTTAGGAATAGAAAATTCACCTTCATCTTTTTGAATAAGATATGACCTATAAATTTTTTATGGAATTACCAATGGTGAAATTGGACTGAAATAATGTATTTATATCTTGTCATGCTAATTTTTCAATATTTTGAAAAACGATCATGATGTAAAAGGGTGTCCTATTATCATTATTTTTTATAATATTAATGATATCTTTGTGGCTACATTAGTTTATTGTTTTGTAATTGTTAAATTTAGATAGATAATTAAATTTATTATGATCAATTATATTTATCAATATCTATGTTTATTTATTATTTTCCTCAATACCAAATCTCTACATATGTTCTCCAACATAGAGACCAAGTTTTGATTTACTTTGTTTAACTATTATCTTCCAACTATTCATTTTTTCAACAGATGTTTTAGTATTACAAAATGGGTTTATATACTTTTATAACTATGATTAATTTCAATAGAGAAATTAATTTTAATGGGGGTATAATGTAGCACCCCTATATTACATGACATTGACCCTATTTAATTTCTGCGATTTATTGTATTGTACGTTACACAAATATTAGCAAGAACTATATGTAAAAATATCTTATCTTATGGTAAACACAACACTATGTTTGGCTTGTTTTATATAAAAATTTTATTTCTTTTGGAAAAATCCATTTCATGGAAGACATATTTTAAGTGAACAACTAAATATTATTATGTTAATTTAGAACCAAGTCATTATATTGGAAGGAAGGAACAATGTTAATTTTCTTCTAAAAAGCTATTTAAATGATAATGAAATAATGAAATCCCTCTAGATGATTTTTATTAATGTAATATATATATATATATATATTATTAAATATAATGATTTAAATTCATCTAATATGTTTTTGATACATGATATAATAGGAAATACAATTTTTCAGATTGAAGAAGTATTTTTTAGAAAAATGTAGTTCTTCCCCCTTTTGATGGCATGTACATTTTAAATATGGTATTTGAAACATTTATATATTATATTTAAAAACATAAAAACATTATTTGGAAGTATGATGTGAAAATTTAATTCAGAGGATTTTTTTATATTTTCATGATCACATTAATGTTTTAATGAATAGTAAAAATATAGTAACTTTTAATTGAAAACAACATTTTTCATCGAAATAATTTATAAGGATAAATTATATTATTAAATAATTTATTTGAATTAATAGAATATATAAGTATAATTTAATGTAATGTAGGTCATTGTAATTAATTATATCTTGAATTAAGATGAAAAAATATTTCAATAATTTACAATGTTTTAACTTTTATAAACTAGTTTATGGATTCAAAAAATAGGATTAATTTAAAATTAATTATATAAAATTATATTATTTGATTTTTAATAAATTGATTCCTCATTTTTAATATGTTGGTACAAATTATGTTAATATAATTATTTTATATTTTTCCAATTATGAATTGTAAATTAAGTAATTTTTTTTAATACTATAGAAAGGTAAATCTGTTAATTAATGGTAAATACCATATTTTAAAATTACATTAATACTTCTACTAATATGACTAGATGAGTTATATTAGACCTAAATCATAATTGGGTATAAATGATAACCGTTTGTGGCTTGTAGAATGATATTAGGACATTTAATATAATATATTTAACGAAATGTTTTTATATGTATCACTCAAATTCTAATAACCAAACCATTTCTTATATAATGTTACACTGAAGATAACTTTTATCTTAAATACTTATTTGAAATATAAAATAAATTTCTTTATCATGTTAATTTATTTAGAATTTTTGGTAAATATATAATAACCTTAAAGAATCATACTTTGATGGTGTACAAGTTAATTAATTGATGAGAAATAAAATTTTTTTTGATTAAAATGATAAAAACCATGAAAACCGAAACAGATTGATAATTCATATTTTTTTAGTATATCAAGACAATAATCTTCCATAGGTTATGTTTTCGGCCATTTGGATGCATATGCAAGAGATATTGGCACTTATTGTTTTAAAGTGATGTTAATGTTTCCATATTCATAATTTAATAAGTATAACATTTTTAATGCTCTATTTTCTAGAAGACAATTTTGACTACACTTATGATTCACAGATCATGGAGATTTTAATTGATCATAGTTTTTTATTTTCATTTTTTACCCCAAAAATAATTATATTAAATAATTGAACAATACTAATGTTGTTATTATTATATTAATAGACATATCAAATTACTGTTATTATTAATATTAAAATAAATAATAATTGAGCTAATTAAAATGTAAATTTATTTTTCTAGATAACCAATTACCTATATGGATATATTAAAATATCTGATTTGATAGAAAAGATTTATCTTAATATTTTAAAAAATCCATGAATTGAAAAGGGATAAAATTGAAACTATTGTTTTTTTGGGATAAAATGTTTTATTAAATAATATAAAAATAGTAAAAAAAATTAAAAAATTAAATAATTATTATATGATCCACAATGATCTAAATTATTTATTTATTATTTATTCCCAATCATATATGTAAATATTTTACCCTTTTAATTTTGAAATAATTGTTACCCATGTTATGATGAAATTGAATAACTAAGTGCTGATCTAAAATGATAAGGATTAAGTTGAAATATTGAATTGTCAACAATTTATATTCTGATGATATTATAACTTTATATATTATCATATTCCAAAATATAAATTTTATGATGTTTTTGGACATGGTTTCATTTTATTATAAATTAATATTTGTGGAGATTCCAAATATTCCTCTCACATAAATTATAAAACGAAATATCCTCACCCATAAATTCAACTAACATTGACCCTTAATGTTTGGACATACACATCCCATTTCCCTTATTAAATTCATTAGTCACATTCTATATATTTTGGTATTCACAAAAGACCAACTATAGTTACATTAAGAGGAGAACTGTAGGGAGCTCATCGAAAAAGAGGCAATCTCCTCAACCTATTTATTTTTATTATTTTGTATCTGACATCCTCTTCATGAGTTTTTTGCATTATAAATTAATTAATAAATTTTCAATTTCCTAATGATATATTATTAAGCCTATGGAATATCTGTATTCCCCCTTATTTCTATCATACACAAAATGAAATCACCTTGCGTGCGTACATTATACCGTCACAATGTCGTGGTGTAATCTATTTTTCACCACCACATGACTTTTTTGGGTATAATGATAAAAATATAAGATATATATGATTATTATAACAAGTTATTTATTTTTTAATAATATATATAACATCCACTTTGATGGACATAAAAAAATAATGGAATGCTATCATCACTCGTGCGTACATACGATCTACTGTCTCAAGGATGATATGTGATTCATTCTACTTGATATCCATTAAATAATGATTATATAAATGTGGAGAATAAATAAATATTATATATATTATTTCAATATCTTTTTGGAATTATATAACTATTTAATAAAATGTTGACCATAACTTATTCGAAAAAACATGCAATAGAAAATGAAGCCATTAATAAGCAAACAATGACAAATAATGAAATATTACTAGAAAATGGATGATTATATGATCTTATATGATATTCTAAACATATATATGACTATTAAATAAGTAAATGAAATTATATAAATCATTATACAGGAGTATTAGATAGATATAATGGATAACAGACCTATAGAAAGGGATAATTTCATAATCTAATATTTATCAAAGATTGTATATACCTAAGTATTTAGTGGGGAATATTTATCATCAATGTCCATGTTTTATACATATTTGTAATAAAATATTCTTCATATTATTCTAATATTCCTTATAGTCAGTTTTACACATGTTTTATTTTTTATGATATTTTAGGAATTTAATCTTTTATCTCTTTCATTATGAGGTACTTTTTTACTTTCCAACTACAACATTAGAATAATGTTTTCGTTTAACTTATTCAAAATGAATAGATTTTTAAAAATTCATAAAACATAATTTCAATGAATCATTCATTATAATATTTCAATTCTATTTACAAATAAATTATTTTCTTATAAAATTTCACGGAATTTTGAGAAAAGAATTTTTTTCAAGTAGAATGGTTATTTTCCTGAAGAAATAATTTCAGGTGTTTTATCAAAAAAAAATTCCATCTAAGATGAAATTATATAAGTAGGGATTTTATAACCCTATTATTAATATTGTTTTAATTTATTTATGATGTAATGAAATTTAGTAAATACATTTGTTTTATATGGATTCTGATTGATTGAATTTTAAAAAGATCAATTTATTCCTTGGCTTATGTTATGATTAATGATATATGTTTTTGTAGCACATATATGATTCATTTTCATTATGTGATGTGTGAGACCTATATCTACCTCCAATTAACTATGTAAATAATTATATTTCATGATATAGGCATGATTTCAATAGAAATTAAATCTGGATTAGTAATACAGGGCTATAATGACATGTAAATTTGGTTGAGTAATACTGGGCTCAAATAATGATTGAACTCGGTTCAGTAATGTATTTTGAATAGTATGGTGGTATTGGAAATTTTCCTTGTCTAATATAAAATTATTTTCTATTATTAGGTCTTTGAAACAATTATATGTTTTATGTAAATTTTATTTTATCATTGTTTGTGTTCATTTATGATATTTGGCGTAAGAACTTCTAGGATTTATTCCCCAACTCACCATTTTGATAGTAAAAATTTTTGTCCACTTTTCTATATTCTCAGGTTTATTTTTTGTTTGATTTTCTTCATGATTATACTTATTGAGAATTTTTTATCACCATTTTTTTTGACTTATTTTCCCCCAGATATAATGATATGTTTTACGTAGGTAAACTTATAAAAATAATCTTTATGGGAGATGTTGAAGATCCTTCTCAATGATAGAATAAATTTTTCTGAGTTTCCATTGACACTAAAATAATAAAATATTTGGGAATCTATCTGTGAGAATTAATAATTTTTGTAAAAATAAAATGTAATTTCCTTTTACAGTATGCATAGGTCATTAGAAAAGTTCTCTTAATAAATCCTTTGGAACCCCTCAAATGTGTCTCAGTTATAACCATATGAAATAAATGGAGTATCCCAAGAAACATGGAGGCACTTCTTGACTGAACAATGATGAAACCAACCCAAATGTTACAATGGTGGAAAAGTGTTATTCAACAACTCCGGGAAATAATGTCTCAAGTAATACCCCCTTCAGTTCATATGTTGATTTAAAATCTACTCAATAAATTATTCATTAGATAAGATTATTTTTGGGAAATTTATTATTTATATATTTTTTATTATAAAAAATTTAGTATAAGTTTTGAATACAATGATAACATAAATTAATGAAATATTATGGAATTATGGATTACAAAAATATTGATTTTTCATAATTTTTTTATCGAAATGTTGTTTATCATATATGTAAAATCTAGATAATTTTAAAAATAAATGTAATGGATTAAACAAATTATGATCAATAAATAAAATCCATAAACTTAATATAATGTATTACTAAGCCTTCCTTTACTTAATTTGGAATGAAATAAATAAAACTAAATATTTCAATGAACCTTTAAAAGACACATACTTCTATATGTAGAGTTCTTCTGAGTGATTTGTGATCACTTAAAAAAATTATATCTAGTGGATTTGACCTTTATAGAATTGGGTTATCTTAGAGGAAATATTTTAGGAAATCCTAGTTCTGATTTCAGGATTTCAGATTCCACACAATGGATCAAGGATCCAGAGACATAAAATTGGTTAATACATGCCTACCAGTATGCCATTTTTGAATTAATTTATCCTTTCCTTTGGTTAGGATAACTATCATATGGATCCCCACTACTAGAATATATGAGAAACTAGAAATTATTAGTCTAATGGTGATTGATTTTGTGACGTGATAATATAATGGGAGACTTAATATAATTTAATTCATTATCTATCACATAAATTTTAATCAATTGAATTACTAATCATATTTTTTGATTATTCTATAAAAATGGAATGTGAAACCACAAAACCATTATGATCATTTCTTTGGTTAGGATATTTACATAACAATAAAAAATTATAGATATGGTATAATCAATTATGTGCTTCTGTATTTTTGAAAACAAATATAAATTATATATTGGAATCACTTATTCTTATTCTTACCCCCAATAGGTGAGTTGTAACTCTACAGCCCTACCTCGTTCGCTTGTGGAGGTTGTGAGGGATACTTGGCCTTAAGCAACATTCCCAAGATGCCAAAGGCTGGAAATATATATTGAGCGCTTCAAGATTAAATTGGGGAACGATTTTCCCTTAAGAAAAATCAAACCAAACCATTAATTAACCACAACTATATGACGAATGTCAATAAAACATTTCAACATGACATTCCAAAAGATGACCAAATTGTTCCACCATACACCCCAATCCAAAACAACAAAAAAATAACAGAGTACCACGCGGAAGACCAATCAACAAAGCACCACGTGCCATGATACCACCCGAGCTCTACACCTTGCTCTATTCTCCATGCTCAACCAAGACATAACAATGCACCACTAAAGGAGGGTGATGCCTTACGTTTTACCATGTCACGATACTGAACATCTGCAAAGACACCAACATGCCAAATCAAGGGGGGAGAACAAAAACTATGTAGGTTTTCCCCAAATGACTTCCCTACACACACCACTTGTATAAAACCGTTATCACATTTATATAAAATAGTTTATATAAAAAATCACAAGTGATACCATTTCCATAAGCCAACCAAACCCTTACCAAGCCATTTCACCCAAACAAAACCACCAGGGGAATGCCAAACAAACATGCAACAATCCATATCATCATTTACACATTAGCACAACAATTTCTACCTTACAACGAAGTTCACCACAAACAACCAAAACAACCAAACGATGGAGCTTCCGTCCAACTTGTTCATCCATTAACCCCAAGTGGATCTTCCCGTCCGCATATCCTTTGACGGTGGCCCTTCCGTCCACTATCCATCCCCTTTTTATAGTTGTACTTCTCACTACATCGACACAACATTCCCATAAATCCATAAACAATCATATAACTAACCAAAGTCAAAACAACATGCAATCGACCAATTATATTGCATATCAATCCACTTGAATAAATCACCCATTTATTGGAAAACATTTTCCATTCCAATAAACATTTCAATAAAACAAACTATATATTAAAAACCATTTCCATCAATAATTTTCTCAAATCAACCATCACATCCCATTTTAAAATATCCATTTAAAAATGCACAATAATAGCATATCACCAAAAAACCCTCTTTTTCCCAAAAAATCCAAAAATGGATTTCCAAAAAGCTTCGCACATAAAAACATAGTTAATTTCAATCCAACCAAACTAATTGTACCTAGAAACCACTAGCTCTAACCAAGTGGAGTCAAAGGGGAATCCACATACCTTTAGGGTTACAGAGAAATCGACCGACGAGCAATCACACCTCAAATCTGGCGAATGCACCACCGAAACCTCTCTATACCCCTTTTCCCTAACATTTGCAAGACTTAAAATCAACATCCAAGGAAACCACAACCATATATCTACACAAAACAAGTGTATATCTAGAAAAAAAATGAAAGATAGGGATGTAGATCTAGAGGAAAACACAAGGGAATCAAGAGGAGAAACTTACCATGGAGAAACCACCTTCACTCCACCAAGAAACCCCTTCAAAACGCTTCCAAACCAAGCGGGAGAGCCCCTCCAACCCTTGATAACCAAAAATAATGAGTGAGGATCTAATGGGATAATGATTGGAGATGAATAAGGCACGCCTACGTGAGAAAAAGTTTTAAAACCCAATTTGAATTGGTCACATGGTTAGCCCACACGGTTTGGAAAACCAGGAGCTAACCGTGTCCACGCTATTGACTTGAGAGTATGGGTATGCATGGTAGCCTCAAATAGTCTAGAAAACCATTACCAAGACATGAGAAACCTACTTTTCCCCCCTCTACTATTTTGTGGAGAATCTGCACTGTTTCCACTAACATTCCTCAAACTGTGCACCCATAAAAAAGCTTCCAAACTCATCCAAAATCATTCCAAACTCTCCGAATCACTTCCCAAATCATCCAATGCACTATAAACCTATAAAAATTCTTAAAAGGATATATAACTCAAATAAGGGGTACTACATTTTCCCGAAAATTGTTCTTTCCACCCTCTGAAAGTAGTGAACCCGCCCATTGCTGAAAGGGCTCGGGCCACTGCTTGACCATCTCTTTCTCCCGCTCCCTAGTCACCTCTTGAATTTGACCATGCTGCCAAAAAACACAAACTAAACCGATTCTTTATCATTCAAGACTTTCCATTTCCTATCCACAACCCGCACTGGCATGTGCACCAACAAAGCATCTGGTACTTCTTCAACATGATCCCATCAAATCACATGGTCACGATCCAGCTAATACTTTTTCAACAGTGACATATGAAACACATTGTGCACCACACTGATCCTATGTGGAAAAGCCAAACAATAAGCCACCTCACCAAACCGTTCAAGAATCTCAAAAGTCCCAATGTTCCTCAGATATTACATTTCCTACTTCCCAAATCGATGATGTCCCGACCTAGGAGAGATCCGCAAGAAGTCATGATCACTCACCTCAAACGACAACGACCGTCAACAATTATCTACATACGATATTTCTGACGAATCCGAGCCATCTCCATTCTCTACCTTATCAACATGATCTTCTCTATAGTCTCCTAGACAAGGCTCGATCCAACCATCAAGGACTCACCCATTCCCACCTAGAACAATGGAGAATGACATAGCCACCAATACAACGCTTCAAACGGAGCCATATATATGGATATTTGACAACTGTTATTGTACAAGAACTCAACCAACGTCAATTGCTCCTCCCATGAGCCACCAAAATCCATGACAGATGCCCTCAAAATATCCTCCAATTTTGGTATCTTCCCCTTGGATTGACCATATGTTTGAGGGTGAAACGCCATGCTCATAGTAAACTAAGTGAGAAGGGCTTGCTATAAATATTTCTAGAAACAAGATGTAAACCTCATATCTCTATCTAATTCAATCGAAACTAGAATTCCATGCCTTCTTACCACCACTCGGATATAGATTTTGGACATATCCTCAATCGTATGAGATTCGTGAATTGGAATTAAATGGGACAACTTTGTTAGCCGATCCACTATTACCCAAATTGCATCATTCTTTCTGACCGTTCTTGGGAGACCAATGAAAAAAATCCCTCGCTATTTGCTCCCACTTCCAAACAGGGATTGGTAAAGACTGCAACATTCATTTTGGCCTATGATGCTCTGCCTTGACCTGCTGATACGTCAAGCATCTCGAAACAAACTCAGCCATTCTTCTTTTCATACCAACCACCAAAACTACGCATTCAATGCTTTATAAATTTTCTAAATTCCATAATGAACAACCCACCTGGAATGATGATACTCCGTGAGAAGATCCTCTTGACAAGAAACCGGTGCCACAATTTTATTCATAAAACACAAAACAGAACCTTAGTTTAGTTTCCAACACTCAATGGCCTCCCCATCATTGATTCTCGACCCCATGGTCACACACTCAAAATTAGATATATGTGACTCTTTACCCAAACCAAAAAAGTTAGGAATCAACAACACTGGAAAACAGACCCCTATATCACACTGGTCTTCACATTCCAAATGCATATCAGCTATAGCCAACATCAACTACCACTGTTGTGATGCCTGTTTCACCATATGAGCATATGATTTTCTACTTAATGCAACTGCCACTAAATTTACCTTACCTGGTGTGTACATTAAGTCAAAATAAAAAATCTGGAGATATTCTATCCATCTTCATTTCCTAAAGTTTATATCCCATTGTGAGAAAATGTGTTTCAAACTCTTATGATCTATATATACCGTGATATTCACACCGAAGAGATAATGACCCCACACATTCAAGGCATGGGCCACTGCTGCCAATTCCAAATCATGAGTTGGGTATATCTTCTCATGAATCATTAACTACCATGATCCATATGCAACCACATGATTCCCTTGCATGATAATGCACCACAACCCAAATACTGATGCATCACAATACACAACATACCCTTTTCCTGGATCTGGAAAAACCAAGATGGGTGCTGATCTAAGGCAACCCTTTAGCTCTTCGAAAAACTGCTGAAACTCTTCATTCCACTATAATGGAACACTATTTCTTTTCAAAACTGTCATTGGCGAAGAAAAACGTGAAAAATTATGAACAAAACGTCAATAATACCCAACAAGACCAAGAAAACTCTATATCTCAAACACATTCATTGTTGGTTTCCATGAGATAACAACGTCTATATTTTTGGATCCACTGAAACACCCCTTTTAGAAATCACATGACCAAGAAAACAAACTTCCTGCATCCTAAAGTCACACTTTGTCAATTTGGAAAACTACAGATGATCCCTCAAGATCCCCAGCATCGCCTCCAAGTGCTGCTCTTGTTCCACACTTGTCTTTGAATACACAAGATTATCAGATACAAACACCACCACAAATGAATCCAAATATCTCTAAAATATATGATTCATCAATTCCATGAACACAGTTGGCGCATTTGTTAGACAAAAAAACTTAACCACATATTCATAATAACCATATATACTTCAGAAAGCTATTTTAGGTATATCGACCTTTCTCAACCTCAATTGATGATATCCTGATATTAGGTCGATCTTGGGGAACCACAAGGCTCCCTTCAACATGTAAAAAATGATCATAAATTCATTCTAATGGATATCTGTTCTTTATCGTAACTTGTTTACGTCTACGATAATCAATATAGAGCCTCAAAATTCAATCCGCCATTTTCACAAACAACACCGGAGCTACCCACGAGGACATGCTAGGCCAGATAAAACCATTGTGTTCTAACTCTTCTAACTAGACCTTCAATTCCCGAAATTCAGTAGGTGTTATCCAGTAAGATGGATGTGATATTTGACTAGTCCTTGGAAGGAGATCAATCGTAAACTCCACTTCTCTTACGAGAGGTAACCTAGAGAATTCGTCCTGAAAAACATCCATGAATTGTTCCACCACTGTTGGAAGGACACTCTTCTCAATACCGTATACTGATTCCAATGACCTCACTGCCAACTGATACGATAATGTTCCCCATACTGGTGCCAATAAACACATTACACCCTTCCATTCATGCCTCTCTCCTCTAAAGAGAAGTCTAATGCCATCATGTGTCGTAAAATCCATTGTCCGTGCATTACAATCGATTTGGGCCTTAAAATCCACCAGCCAATCCATTCCCAGGATTACATCATACCCATCCATCTGAAACACTGAGAAATTTTAGGATATCTCTACCTCACCCACAACAATACTACATGCTCTTCACAAGAAGGCTCAGCACTCTCTTCTCCCTAGAGGAGTTTGAATTTTCAAAATCGACGGGATTATTTCTAACCTTAAACCCAGCAACTCAACCATACATGCAGCAATAAAAGAGTTTGAAGCACCCGTATCAAATAAAAAATGCATCAATGTAGAATTTAAATGAATAGTACCTCACACCGTGGATGGTCCTAACCGATCATCCACAAAAAGCTGTTCAGTTCCGAAAAATGCCTTTGTTGCCACATTATGCTGTTTATTGCTTTGATGAGGCATCGTGGTATTCCGAGAAACACCATGACCTAATTTACTCTACTGAGGAGGTGTGTTCTGTGGTCCCCTTCCCTTTGAAGCATATGAAATTTGCGATCCCTAAGGATTGTCACGTGCACCTGACCTCAATGAATTTCGACAATAATGTTACAGATTCCCCATCTGCTTATATTTATGACAAGCTTGAGGTTGTGTCATACAATCCCGCTTGATGTGGCTCGTATAACCACACTAAAAACATCTTGTCTTGCTCTGGGGCTTCAAAGGATGATTCACCAATCCTTCCTCCGCATTATATGCCATATTCCAACCCTGGGAATTATGTTTCTCTCCTTCGCTTGAACCTATCATTATAGTTCCTACTATTCCCCATGGGTACCACCATGCTTCCTCAGCCTGGAGCACCCAACGAATACCTCTCAGCCATGGAGGCTCTATTCCCCATCTCTGTGTAATCATCTATACACATCTCCTCTCTCTTTGAAGTGATTTCTTACCATAACCCTGCTTCAAGTATCCTTATCTTCAACGACATGCTACCTGCCACATCGAGTGAAAACGCACTAAGTTCATAAACATAGCTTCATACTCCATCATAGACATATGATCTTGCTTCGAACTAAAGATATTAGACATGCCTTTAATTCTGAACGTATGTGGGTGGAATTTTTTATTAAAAAATACCTCAAATCCTTCCCACATCATACTCTAGTCCGTTCCAGCTTGAATTGCCGACTCCCCCCACTAAAGGGAATGATCGTCCAACATATACGTTGCGAAATTCACATTCAAATCTACTTGTGTTCCCATGAATTTGATGATCTTGTTCATTATATTAAACGATGATTCGAACCTCTCTGGCCCTAAATCACCCCTGAAGATGGGTGGATTATGCTTTTGAAATGGAACTGCATGTTCCACATGCCTTGGTTCATCCATTTTATTTCAACTTTCCACAACATGGAATGCTTCCACTATGCTTTTTAGTAGCTGCTGGTTCACCTGAGGCTCAGGTGATACCACAATCTCAGCTGCCTCCTCTGGTTGGTCTCTACGACACCTACTCGGTTCCATTTCTATCAAAAAAACAACCAACAATGATTCTCACTTCAATAGTCATAAATAATTCCCATTTATAATCTTGTTACACAACACTATCGTCCAAGGCTTTCCATAAGATCACATTTTCCATGTTTCACCATTGTAAAAACCAAACCATTCTCAAAATTCCAATTTATTAACATTACAATTTCACACATTCATATCACACAATAAATCATTATACCCCAATGAAATATGCATCCTAGAGGGATGTCATTTATACCTTATATGCCATGCACATCTCATTGGATACACCTACAACAATGTGATTTCCACTGACTATAAGTTTCTTCGAAACACTTATGCACCCAACTCCCTAGAAACATGAATTTTAGCATAACAGGGTTAGCTACATCCTATTATGTTATACATTCCATATTCCAATACTCCTATTCATTGATACCATCCTAACTCAAGGAACATTCCGAAATGAATGTCAACTCCAAAATCAAGGCACCAAAGCGACCGAACAACTTCTCTCACTTGAAACCTAAGTACCAAAAAAACTGATACCACTTGAAACACCTTTCCCCTACCTCATTGGCTTGTGGAGGCGGTGAGGGCTATTTGGCCTTCAGAAATGTTCCCAAGATGCCAAAGGCTGGAAATAAATGCAGAGGGCTTGAAGATTAAATTGGGGAACAATTTTCCCTTAAGACAAAACCAACCAAACCATCCATTATCCACCACTATATGATGCATGTCAATAAAACATTTCAACATTAATTCCCAAAAGATGACCAAATTATTCCACCATACACCCAAATCCAAAACAACAACACAATATCAGAGTACTGCGTAGTAGAACAAACAAAAAATCACCACGTTCCATGATACCACTACAACTCTACACCAAGCTCTAAGCTCCAAGATCCACCAAGACATCACAATCCACCACAAAAGGAGGGTGATGCCTTATCTTTTCCCACTTCACAGTACACAACATCTGCAAAGACACCAACGTGCCAAAGCAGGGGGTGAGTACTAAAACACAGTAGGTTTTCCCCAAATGACTTCCCTACACACGCAACTTGGAAAAAACCGTAAGCACATTTATATAAAACAGTTTATATAAAATAATCACAAGTGCTACCATTACCACAATCCAACCACACCCTTACCAAGCCATTTCACCCAAACCAAACCACCAAGGGAAATCCAAAAAAAAAACATGCCACAAGCCACATCATAATGTAAATGTTAGCACAACAATTTCCACCTTGCAATGCAATTCACCACAAACAACCAAAACAACGAAACAATGGAGCTTCTGTCCAATCCATTCATCCATTCACACCTTGTTGCTCTTCCTGCCCACTTAT
This sequence comes from Viscum album, assembly GCA_963277665.1. NCBI lineage: Eukaryota > Viridiplantae > Streptophyta > Magnoliopsida > Santalales > Viscaceae > Viscum > Viscum album. Next base: position 1,092,786,875 of record OY728155.1, read on the forward strand.
CCATTGATGGTGGCCCTTCCGTCCACTACCCATCGTCTTTTTATAGTTGTACTTCTCGCCACTTCAACACGACATTCCCAGCAATCCATAAACCAGCATATAAACCACCAAGGTCACAACAACAAGCAATCAATCAATTTCATTTCATATCAATCCACTTCAATAAATCACCCATTTATTGAAATACATTTTCCATGCCCAGAAAAATTTCAATAAAACAATTTATTTATTGAAAACCATTTCTATCAATCATTTTCACAAATCAACCATCGCATCCCATTTTAAAATCTCCATTTTGAAATCCACAACAATAGCATTTCATTATAAACCCCAATTTTTCCCCAAAAAACCTCAAATGGATTTCCAACCAACTTTTCACATCAAAACACAGTTAATTTCATCCCACAAAATTATTTGTATGAAAAAACCACTAGCTCTAACCATGTGGAGTCGAGAGATAAGCCACCAACCATTAGGGTTCTTGAGAAATCGACCCACGAGAAATCACATCTAAAATCCAGCGAACGCACCATCAAAACCTCTCTGTATCCCTTTCCCAAACATTCACAAGCCTTAAAATCAACATCCAAGACATCCACAACCATAGATCTACACACAACAAGTGTAGAACTAGAAAACCATAAAATAGAGGATATAGATCTATATGAAAAACACAAGGGAATCCAGAGAAGAGACTTACCCGTGAGAAACCACCTTCAATTCGCCAAGAAACCCCTTCAAAATGCTTCAAAACAGAGTGGGAGAGCCCCTCCAACCCTTGAGAACCGAAAATACCCAGTGAGGCTCGAGTGGGAGGATGTTTGGATAAGAATGAGGCAAGCCCATGTGAGCCCGGGTTTTAAAAACCTATTTTTATGTGGCCATATGGTCTTCCCGCACAGTTTGAAAAATCATGTGCTAACCATGTGCACACTACTACCTAAAGAGCAAGGGTCTCCACAGTTGCCTTGCATGGATTGTAAGACCGTGCGTAGGATAGGTGAAGCCTATTGTCTCCCCCTGCACGGTTTCCTGGAGAATCCGCACAGTTTCCACTAACCTTACTCAAACCTTGCACTCATAGAAAAGCCTCTAAACAAATCCAAAACCAATCCAAACTCTCTCAAACTCTCCCCAACTCACCCAATGCAATTTAAACACATAAAGAGGCATAAAAAGGATATGTACCTCAATCTGGGGGGTACAACATTAGTGAAGGTGAGAAGGATTCCTTCCAGTGAAATGTAGAGGATTCTTGTTATGTATGGTGTATTATATTATAAACTATTTCTAGATATTTTATGAAAAAACACAAGGACATGGATTCTTAGACAATAATATATAATCTATATATTATTTATATGTGAAATAAAGGATTTGAGATAAGTAATATTTTCAATTCACAGTATCATTGTAAATTGGACGAAGTGAATCGAGATATTGATCATGATTTCAAAATTTTAGGGGTATATTAATCAGGTATAAAACCCGAGATTTCACTTGGATAATAAAATAGATATCAATATAATTTTATTACCCTTACCACAAAGGTTTTTCATATTCATCCAATACTAAATAATTGAAATCGATAAGTCACATTGAGAACCTATTTTCATAATTCACCCAGAATATAAGAATTGGTTGAATGTTGTATCCACACCCTTTTTGGTGAAATGTTTAAAAAACATTGATAAATATAACATATATAATATAAATACAAATAATCCTAGAAACAAATCTTACATAATACAATAAAATCATAGTTAGAATAATAAAAATGAACCTATTTTATTATTATGTTGAATGAGTGGACATTAGAAAAGAAATTTAATTTAATTCAATAGGTAAGAAGATGAATCCACACCACATATATTGATCATGATTCTATTCACCAATTTTGTACTAAATAAAAAAATATTAAAAAAAACCATTTATTTAAATAAATGAAAAGTTCAATAATAGAATGGTTATAGAGTGAACTCAAAAGGAATTGAGAAAGGGGGATTCCTAAATCCACCATGAGGAGTCAACTAAATTCTCATTTCCAAATGGATTAATTCACGGTTTTTAATATGTGATAAAAAATCTTTATCTCAATTTACAACAATATAGAACCAGATATTTTTTTCATATTTATGAAAAAAATTATATGGTAATTCAATTCAAAAATAATGGTTCAGTTACTATAAAATCATATATATCAGTAACAGTGAATGAGGAATAAATAAAATATAATAATAATATCTAATTCTGGAAAGATAATTTTTTTCAAAATAAAAATGAAATAATTTAACTTTTTTTAGATCCTTAAAAGTATTTTACTCACAATTGAGCTATGATATAAGATATAAAAATAATTATAAATCATATTTTAGAGAAATAACTCTTTATAAATAAAGGTACATCATAATGATTTTAGAGTTTTTCATCACAACAACATGAGCTATTCAAAAACTAATTTAAAAGTCATATACTTCATGATATTCAATTAATAAATTTAAAAAACGCTTAGATAAGTAAATGAGTTCACATGGTAAATATTGATGAGTCACTAATCTGGTTTTTTAGAGAACATCATATCCATATAGTCATTAATCACACATGTGTAGTAAAGGTATTCAAAAACTATCATTTCCTTATAGGAATCAATATCATTATTATAGTATATGGAAGTGAAATGATGATTCTTATATATGTTTCCGATATTTCACAATTTTTCCAAGATTTGTTATAAAAAATGATTTTAAAAATGTAAATGTGGGGCCACTATATTGTCTAATTGATATCATATCTATTTGTATATGATAAAAAAATATTTGGAAACTAACACATTTTTTTGTTGAAAAATATTTAATAAAAGAAATATTTAACTAAAATTGGTCATAAAAATTTAAGGTGAAAATTATTTAATACTCCTATAACCCCTATGTATATTAACGTATAGTAAAGGTAGACTATAGTTGCATCAAGGATGCATGTATCTTTAATTTTAGTAGGAGAAGAGTTATCATATAGGGGTTAAGGATCTGGATGAACATGGGTTGTTATAAGAATGATGAACCCCCATAAGCTTTGTGGGTTGATTAGTTGAATAGGTAAATATTTAATAATAACTTATAACCAAATAGGTAGTTTGTATTGACAATGGTACATGGTAGATATCTTATTAATTAAAAAAATTATCCATATAAAGAGGTTGTGATTGAAAATATGATAAAATTGAAAATCAGGAATAAATTCATGTAATTGACTCAATGTTTAAAAATCTAAAGGCACAATATTTTTAATGTCACAATGATTTAATATTGGTAGTGAGTATTCAATTGAAACTAGACATGGACAGTATAAGGTGCTACCAAAATAGAATGATTTATTTTTGGAACATCCATTCAATGAAAACTCCAAGAAAATATTCATCATAAATAAAAAAAAATTTAATTATTGTTTTCAAAGAATAATTTTATGGTCCACATATTGGGTTATTGATAGTAAAATCCACATCATTAGAGGAATCAATGATGATGAAGTCTAATTGATATATCCAAAAGGATATCTTATGTCATATATCTATAATTCATATCTAGAAAGGTTTGGTGAAGTCAATAAATGATAATGAGATGTGAAGATTATAGAAATTCATTTAGTAATAAATTATGTATAGTTATCATATAATTTTTATTTGAAAATTACTTAGTAACATGGTAATCAAATAGGTTAGTGGGAGAACTATATGTTTTCATGATAAATGTTTTGATAACATATGGGAAATAATTATTTCATCTTACATGTTTTTAAGTTTAGGGATGGAAATTTCTATATTTATGACTTAGAATAGAAAATATGTTATATAGAAAAAGATCTATAAAATAGTTCTATGAGTTTTCTAAATCTAGTCTTTATATATATTTTAATTTCTTATGACAATAATAAAAGTTGAAACAATGAAATACTGATTTTTTGGGTAATATAATCCTTCAAGTACCACATGCATGGGAATATGATTAGATTATATAGATTGAAATAATTTTTCAAGATGATGTAAAATGAATGAATCTAATATTTCATGATATATGTTAGAACCGATTTATTTTATTGATCACAAATAAGGTTTTTTATGTTTCTAAAAAAATCAATGTTTTATGATAGTTAATCATTTTATATGTAACTTTGAGAAAAATAATAGTTATCTGTTGATCTACCATTCGTTTAGGACGACCTATCATTAGCTAGGTTGAATTATCATTTGTTCACTAGATCTACGGTTAGTTCAAATATATATATCGATGGACTATATCTACTGATCAATGATTTACTATTGAAGATATATAAAACATAATAGGTACACCAATCAGTAGATCTACATCTGATGGAATCTAGCAATAAATAGTTATACCACCTACCACATCTATCATCACAACATCTACTGATATACTATACTATATCTACTCTACTATAATTTCCTCTAATGTGGTCACAATTTTGAGATACTATTAAAAATCATCTGCCGCAAGTGAGCATCCACCGCCATGATAAGTATACTATTCATATATCTACCATTTATAGACCTACCGACAGAAATCCAATATTTTTTCCTAGGATGTAGTTATAATTAAATTAATTCAATTAATATTTTTTTTATTTAAATAAATTCATCTACAAATAGATTTATGAATAATTATTCTTAAACTGGTCTATTTATTTTTTAAAGAAAAAAGAACATCATTAGTAATTTTTTGTTCAATACATGTATTAGGTTATTTGTTATTATTTTGAAATATAAAGTTTTATCTAAAGATATATAAATTTTTAAGAACTCCCTACTATGTGTGGGTCGAAAATATTAGTTATACATGCATAGATAATACATACTATTAAAAATTGAATCAAGAGAAATCCAAATGAAATTATGCATGGATAGATTCAAAACATCAACGGACTTAAAAAAGGACTTTCTAGACCTTCACGATGCTCTTCATTCCTATATATTCAACGAAACCTATTTAATATCTATTTAAATACACAATCATGGACTTTTGAATATATGATTCTTATCGGATTGGGAAACATCACCTTTTCCCATATCTAATAATTTAATCATTTTGTGGTTTATATTTTACATGTGTATTGTTTTTTCATGATTCTTAATAAAACCAATCCTCATGTACATAAATGGAGTGTTCTTGATACACTATCTAAAATTTTATCAATTTTAAACCCTGAACAATAGTGTATTACATCATGTGTGACATATTCTTATTTTACCCCATTTAAAACTATGGATGACTATTTTTCTTCTAAAACAATGTTGTGTGTTGTTGTATGTTAAGCCTGACATAGTTTGTGCATAAATATTATTTTTTAATAAACTACCTGGAATTAGATAATATCTTGGATATGGGATTAAGTCTCATCATGAGAAAAAACCACTTTTTTTAATTCTACATTTTCATTTATTAGCTTAATTTTCTATATTTCCACATTCAAAACTATATATATTTTAAAATATGTATCAAAAGAATACTATAATAGTTAATCATAAGTTGGGTTTTATATAGGGTGTTTGATCAACTAATTTAGTTTCCAAATATGAAGTTATTTAAAATATTATTTTAATATGCATTGATCCCACATTGAGATGCTATTTGAGATATGAAATTATATATTTCTTCTATTTTGATTAGTAAGGTGGTTTATTAAATGGTTGGATTTTGGTTTTAATTTTCTTTTAAAAAGAATTTTTTTAGAAACTCAATTCATCCCCATTATTCAATAACTCATTCTAAACAACATTTGGTATCAAATGTGTTTTCAAATTATACCTTTCCTATGAAATACTTCTAAATAAATTATCTTAATTTTTTATTCTAAATTTACATCTATATGGATTATAATATTTGAGAAGGAACTGCCACTAATCGTCTTAATATTTTAATAGTACAAATTATACTCAATGTAAGGATAAAAATGAAATTTATATTCAGAGAATGGTTTTTGAAATTTATAGATTCATTAAGGATAAATAAAAAATACCCAATATACCTATTGATGAATAGAGTGATTCTATTAAATAATTTTATTACGATAACTGTAAATATGTGAATGAAATATAATATTCCTTAGAATATGAGAATATTAATTGAATATTATATTGTACCATTGAATTTAAGAGTTGATATACATTGGCTATTTCTCATGAATGAACATAAAATTTAAAATAAATGAAATTTAATACATATAATATTTAGTATGATAACTTTTATATTAAACTAGAGGACTAAATTTATGATATGCATCTCATGTTCAATGTCAGTTTTAACAAGATTAATTCAAAAGGAAAACCATTTTTAGAAAAAGATCAAGTGATGCATTTGATAATATGGTTGCCCAATAGATATAGTGAATTATTAGTTTCAATTGCATAATAATGTGATATATGTATGTTTCATGTTTAATATCTAATACGAATGATCATGATGTATGAATAGGAACTAGAAGTGAAAGGGAAGAATAAGATAAAACAAATAAGTCATATTTAGACATCATGGATTCTGACATAATGAGAAAAGGGAGGATTAAAGAAGGATGCTAATGTGAAGAAAAATCATATTTAAATTATGATAATGAAACCGATCACATAGAAAAAAAAAGACAAGAAATTTTAAAAAATGAATAAATTATTCAAGAATACGTTCTAAATTGATATGTATAATAATATAGGATATTGGAAAAATGAATAGAAAGAGGATGAAAGTTTTATTTAATTAGAATTCCATGAATAAAAGAGAAATTTTCATATCAATTTAAATTTCCATATGTTAATGTTTAAGAAAGGGTACAAGGAAAGGGATAAGAGGTATAAAATGGAAATTAATGAAACTTGGAGTTCTTTAGAAATATAGTTTTGTTGATTAATAGTCTTGTAGATAATATAATCATGATGAAGATAATATGTGTTCTATGAAAAATGAAAATTCAGTCCCTAATATTATTTTTGCATCTCCTATACAAAATTCAAATCATTCTAAATATGAAAATAGTGATGAAAACATGTCATGTGAGGAAATGTTTTAGTATTTTAATATGTTAGAGGACATAATCAATGAATCTAATGATAAAAACATAAGTATAATGAATTATCATGACTTTCTGATAACATTATAATATATCCTATTATAGAATTTAAAAATATTGATCAAATTTTAAAATAAAATAATGAGCTAAAATTTACTAGTTAACAAATAAAATAGAATTTAGAGGAATACAGAAAAAATGAAATTATTTAACCCAAATTCATGGAATGAAAATTGTACCTATGTTTGATAAATGAATATTTTACCAACCTTGACTCATAAATATCAATAAGTGTAAATTTATTTCTAGATCTAATTCCATCTGTTCAGTGAACTCTTGTTGCTATTATAGAATAAATAATGTTTTAATTTCAAAAAGAATAATATCGTCTTATAAGAGAAATGTTAAACAATATTGGATTCTGAAATCCCATATTAATAACATCTATAGACCTAGAATTATATGGGTAATGAATTCATTTTTGGATTAAATCTATTTTGTAGGATGCCTGCTTATAAAATCAAGTAAGAATATATGATGACAGGAAAGTGGCTACTAAACGCACTTGAATGTTATTACTCATTTATCCATAAACTAATTATGGTTTATGGGGGACATGACAACATTACTGAAAATGTAAATGTAAAAATATTTTGACTTGGTCAAATTGGTACCTCTAATAATATTTTAATTTCCATTGTTTTATTTATATATAGATATATGAATAATCTTACTAGAATTTATAATTTATGTGATGATGGTATCAATGTTAAATTTAAAAATAATGTTTAAATGTTTTCAATTCTAAAAATGATTTATTTTATAAAACATTGATAAATGATAATGAATACTCTATTAATTTGATTACATTTTCACTAATAAAACTCACATCTATCTTCCCTTCCAAAAGAGTCTTATCACTATCATTGGATAAAATTCCATTTCAACCTTAATTCACATAGAATAACGACTAGGAATGTATTATTGAAGGATCTATGTAAACAAGAATTTTCAGTTGAAAATTTCTATAACCCATTTCCAAAATGGAAACATCAAAAAATCTATTTTAAATCAATGATAAATGTTTCGACTTCTCCACAAAAAAGAGTTTCCCAGATGATTTTATTTGAAATACTATTAGGATTCTATCTTAAATTCGATGTAATATGTTTTTATTATAGTATATTTTTTTTATAGAGATACTTGGGTATTATTTCTGTCTTACAAAATTGAATATATTTTTTTAATTTTCAAAGTATATTAAATTATTAGAAGTCCAAGTGGAATTTAAATTAACAACTTATGAGGTGATTATGTTTGTGAGTTTTAAAACCATTATTTTGAAACATTATGGTCCGAACATATCTGGAGTCATAATGTTCATCGCCTACAACCCCACTACAGATTACTGTAGTGGAAAGGATAAATAAAAACATTCCGGAAATTTCCCCAACTATGCTCAATGCAAATTATTTAATAATTTATTTTTGGGAAGAAGATATGGGTATAGCCTTATATATAATCAATAGAGTTCTTATAAGAGAAATTATATTGAAACCGTGATATTAATTATGTAATTGATGGAAACCGAATGATAATTAGTTTAGTGTTTTTGGTTGCAATGTCATTATTCACAATATAATCATTAATGTTAAATATTTTGAATTCAAGAGTGATAAAATAATTCTCATTAGATATTCAACAACTATTCATTCATATAGGACATTTAATAAAAACAATATTATTGTAGAGGAATATATGCATGTACAATTTGATGAAAAAAAATCAAATGAGCATACTATATCAAAAAAATCGTGAAATTTATAAATCAATGTAAAAATATTGGACATCTAAATGAAACATGAAAAAACTATTCAAGTTATGGTGAAATACATAACATGATCTTATAGAGGATAATAAAATATCTAGTGGTTCATCTCCTTGAATTTCCAAGACTCATACATATTTTTACCTATATATTGTAGTTAGAGATCTTCATAGTGATCCAAGTACATGAACATCTCTATGAAATAATGCTAAAAATAAATTGTTTATATCAATTATTCAACATATTAATATCAATAAGGGAATTAATGATTAATTCTAGGTAATTTTAACATAATAGAAACAAAGGAAAATTTAATTAAATATAATATATAAACTATTTGATAGACATAATGGAGTTATGAACATTGGAACAAAATGGGTTATTTGAAAAAAGTTATGGATTCAGGAAGAATAGTTTGAAATAAAGATATATTTGTGGCCCAAATATATAATAAATAGAGATTTATTTTCATTGAAGAAACATTTTCACTTGTAGATGGTCTTTAATATTATGAAATAATTCTTTCCTATGAAACACATTTGAATTTCAAATTATATCAAATTCTTGTAAATTTTAAATTCATAAATGATTATGTATTTGAATATTTTTTTGTTGAATATCCCCTTGTATATCAAAATAATCAATTTCTAAAATACATTTTAAAATTAACTAAATTTTTATATCGTTTAAAATATGTTCATAGAGCTTGGTATGATCGGCTCAACTAATTTTTTTAATTTCAAATGTTTTTAAAATTGAATAAATGACAATAATTTATTTATAAAAAAAATTCGAATAAGTAGTAAAAATTTATTTGGATGAAATAATTTTTAGATCTTCTAAAAATTAAACATGTACTAATTTTTCAAAATTTATAAAATTTGAATTTAAAATGTGATTTATAGGTGAGTTATAATTATTTAATGGTTTTAATTTTTTTAATTCAATATTTAAATATTTTAATTTAATGTTAAACAAATATCTTGTAAAATATTTCGGTATAGTTAGAAAAAAGTGTATTGATACCCCAATGAGTAAAACCATTAATCAAGATCTTTATGAAACTATAAATTCAGTTGATCGAATGAATTATATATGTGTGAATGGAAGATTACAATATTTAACTACTATCAAGATAGATATTACATTTAGTTTCTATATTTGTTTCAATTTTTATGAAAATACTAACATTTACATGTACATACATTCAAATTAACGTTAATGTATATATGGTATATAATACACTTAAGACAGTTTTATCCTAGAGGATTTTTTTTGATTTAGTGATTTATTCTGATGTAGATTCTTGTGGTTGTAATTTAGATAAAAAATAACCCTTTGAGCATGATACCTTAAGGAAGTTAATTAGTTTCATGGTGATGTAAACAAGAAATATTCTATTTCACAATCTACTACTAAGGATGAGTATAAATTTATAGGAAATTAATGTTTATACATTCTTTTGATAAATCAAATGCTGCTAAACTATTCATATCTTTTTTGAAATGTCCTTTTTAATTTTAGATAATACAAGTGAAAAAATGTATCTATGAATCCTATATCTCATTCATGGAAACAATATTGATATAAGACATCTTTTTTTCAGATATCATTTCCAAAAAGGTTATAAGTTCTTGAATTCATTGGAATATAACATTAGTGTGTCGACGAAATTCCAAAACCGTTGAATATTGATTGATTAAGTGATATCTGACATTAACATGGAATGTACAATTTAGAATATTTAATTACCTTATAATTTAATTTCTAGAAATGTATTTAACCTTCTTGATATACCATTATTGGTCAATCATTTTGGACCTATAATTAGTGATTAACCGTTAGTGATCAACAGTTGGTGATCAACCATTGGTGATATACCATTGCTATTCTACCATTGGTTATCTACATTTTCTGATCTACAATTAGTGATCTATCATTGTTGATCTTACTATTCTTATCTACCATTGGTGATAAACCATTACTAATAAATAGTTGTAAATCCAAATTTGTTTATACACCATTGATCATCAACTTTTGGAGATCTACCATTTGAGAATAGTTTATTTTTTTCTACCACTTCTGTTATTTTGTGATTAATTTTTATTTGATTTGATTATGTAAATTTTCTCATATTTTCATTTATAAATCCCAAAAATTAATAATATACAAAAACATGTTATTGAGAACCCCCTCTCTCAAATATCATTCAAACCTTCCTTCTACTTTCTATCTTGATTTTAAACCCTCAATGAGTTCATCCTTCCTCCTTCAAACTAGTATAATGAATTAGAGAGTCAAACATGTTTTTTTCGTCTCTGAGAAGAACAAATATCTATTAGAAATCACGAGGAGAATATGTCCATTCCACTATTGATTAATGTAATACAATAACTCTCAACATGAGTTATTGTTCCATAAAAGGATATAGATGTAGAATGGTTAGTTTTAATTATGTTTCTTTTGATTATTGTGATTCATAAACGAATATAGATTGAATGGTTTTTAAGGAATGGTCGACCATTATATCATAGGAGGGTTCATCGGATTTATCAGTATATAGAGTATATTTTCAGTGAAAATAAATATTCTATTCTGATAGTGATTTATGGAAATGGGTTTTATTCTCATCAAAATAGTGATCCAATGTCTTAATGTACCTCATTAATGTATTTAAAATGAGTTCTGGGGACCATTCTATGTTATATTGAGTTTTTTATATGAGGATTACCTAATGAAATTGACTGGTAGAACCATTTTGTGATGTCTTGTTGGTATGAAAATGATGGGGGAGTGTATATTGTTGTTTAAATTTATCCAACATATGCTTTTTACCAGGAAGGAGGGCTTTAACACCATGAGGTACCATGATTTTTTTCATGTTTCTTATGAAAAGGGGAGATATGTAAGACCTATGATGGTATTTGATGGTCCACATGATGGATATGTGAAATACCTTATCTTGATTAAACTACGTGATCTATTATATGTTTATTTTGGTTATGTTGGAAGATAAATATATTGATCTTGAAGATTATGAGGATGTAATAAGTTGTGGTGGATTTTCATTATGTAAGTTTACTTGTAATGGAATGGAGGTAAAGTTTCAGCCTTTTATGAGAAAATTTGGGGCTAAAAAATAATAAGATATATTGGAATTTCAACCATGTATATAATCATTCCCAAAATAGTGACTTGGTTGATCCAAGCATGGATCCCAAGTAATTTTTTATTTATTACTCTAATGATAAAGATGAGGAAGTGTGATATAAACACAATTAATAATTATCAACTCTTTTTTTAGTAGGATAAGGTAATGAAACTGATGTACTCATAATCCCGAATGATTCATATGTACCATCCATTATATACCTCTATGTTCCTTTTAAATAATGAATACTAAGATATCATTAAGAATCTAAGGAGATGTGGGTCTTAATTGAGGAATATTATTTGATTTATTATAATAGATCAAGATAATTTGTTTAATTAATTAATGGATCTGATGGGTATGATAATGATAGTGGTGGTGATAGTATTGATGGAGAGAAATCACATAATTATTTTTGTTCTTTTTCTATTGGTATGTTTGATGATGATGTTAGACCTTGGCCAACTCAATATATTTTTATTATCTAGGTATCTATTCCTATAGATTAAAAAATTTCATCAAAATTCAATGTTAATGAATGTAATTATTCTTATGATGATGATGTTCATGTTTATTAGATTCAACGTGTAGATGTTATATTTGATATAAATGAGGAGAGACACCAAATGATAGAGAAAAATCACCATGGGTTTATCAACTAGGGATTCAATATTCAATGTTGGATGATGATGATGATGATTAAAAAGGATGTCCACTAGAGCATGGTGTAATTTCAATACATGTTTATTTCAAAATAACATAAGGGATCTCTGACTAAATAGATGATAAAGAAGGTTAGTTGCAACTTTTCCCTCCAGTCATCATGCAACTGAATCTTCACATTTGGAGGCCAAACAACCCATACATGAAAGGATTCCATCTCCTCTACCGTATGCTCTTCTACCTTCGGTTTATGTAACTAGTGATGATTTAGAAGCATTTATAGTGAGCATGCTATAATATATTAGTGGGATCCTTAGATCTGAATCTCCATGAGAACCCACACTGTGTAAAGCTGATACCATATTGATTTTGGATTTAGTGATCTCCCATATATAGAAAAGGATTATATTCAAAATGAATCAACTAGAGATTGAGAATAAGTGGTTTTCTAATGATATGGAAGAAAAAAAATCTGTCATACAATAAGTCACAAGGAAATTTTTTATAGGAAAGAAATCTCTTCTGGAGATATTAGTGTCTTACCTATAGCAGGTGTTTCAATATTTAGTGTGACACCACCTAATCCTTCAATTTTTGGGTATGATATTCAATCCATTATAATAAATGTTTTAATTATTTTCTTCAATAATCTTTATAAATCTCATCAAGATGAATTTTTTCAGATACTGGTTCATTGTTATAATATTAATTAATTAGATAGGGAATGACTGGCTGGGGATAGGAGTGATATAGAAAATATTAAAAAAGAAACTAATCGATAACCTTCAAGGATTTATAGAAAACATGAGATTAATTTAGAAATTATGTTTCCGGTTTATAATCTTATAATTCATTCTATGACTCATACATTCGTGGAGAATGTGATTTATCATAGGGTTTTAGCCCCTTAGTTCATGATTTACATGGTAGGGAAGAAGGGTTTATTCAATTAAATAGTACATGGTCAAAAAATAATTATTGATTTTTGTTAATAGGATAAGGAATGTTGTATATTCCATAGGGACTATAGTGGTGGAACCTCAAGCAATCCTTTTTTATTCTATTACTTCTGTGCATTATTCAACACCCATACCTCTAGAGTTTCAACATATTGTAATGACTCTAGTTGTGGTTATTTGTTACCTAAGGCTGATCATTATAATCAATCCTTCTCTTTTTACTCCAACACCCTCATAATCAACCATTTTTACTGAAGATTATAGAAATGGAATGGCACCTATGGTTGCTTCATCTCATCGATATGAGAGTGGTTTATATTCTTATTAGTTCTGGATAGGAATTTTATTTTCGTTTTCATAATTTTTGAGATGTAATATTTTTAATTATATATATAATAATGATTATATATTATTCATCTATATATACTTTTTTAGTTGAATTTAATATGGTAATTCTTACATATACATACTTTGAGATATTATGAAGAACACTCTCTTAATTCATCTATACTTATTCATGTATTTTTTTATATACTATAAATACAATGATTTTTTATCATGAAAAAGAGAATGACTGTCAGAACATCCTTGTTTTAATTATCACAAATCCAGTTTTTTATGTTTCAATCAAAATCATTGTTTTATGATAGTAATTAATTTTCTATGTAACTTTGTCAAAAACATGTTTATGTGTTAAACTACCATTACTTTAAAAAGATAATTCACTTGTTATGTTGATCTATCTTTAATTCAACCAATATACCTTTAGTCCAAGAATATATACCACTAATAGATTTACCATTGAATATATATACATCTAAATATATCTATCAATAAAGAGATATAGCACTGAATGGATCTATCATCAGATAGATCAACCACCAGTATTATCTACTATCAACTCATCTACCACTTGATTGTACTAACTCATGCATATGATATAGTTCGCTGATTCTACTACTATGAAGAGCTACCTCTAGAACAAAATTTTTTCTAGTGATCATACTACCTCATAATAGATCTACCATTCAAAGAATTAACATTTAATGATCTACCACCAGAATGCAACCATTTTTGTCCAGACTCTTATTCAAATTTTATTCTTATAATTTCTTGTTTATTAAATTAAATATCATCATCCCCATGTGGTTTTATGAATAATTATATTTAAACTAATAAGTGTATTCATTATATAATAATTTATACAATTACATATTTTAGGTTTAGAAGAAATAATAGGATGTTAATTATTATAGTCAAATGTAAAATTCGACTCCATCATGTGTATGTGTAGAAAATATAAATTATAGATGATAAGAAATAAAAATGTATAAACACTAAATCAATTGAAATCATAACACACCTATGTGTGGAAAGAGTTATATCAATGTAAAATATAAAATATAAGGACTTTCCAAACCATTTGGATGCGATGTATTTCATCCTAATATGAGAAACTGGTTTTAGATTCATTCAATGATAGATCTGAGGAACATTAAGAATTTAATTATTTTCATATTGAGAATCATCAAATTTCCATAACTATTCATTTATATTTATGTTTATACATTATATTTGAGTTTTGTTTTGTTTTTATATGATTACCTATAAAACACAGCCCCAGGTACTTAACTGGAGAGTGATGAACACTCATTCTAAAATTTCATCATTTATATACCCAATAAAAATTTGGAAGAGGTTGTGTTTGATCATTACCTATTTTATAACACATATAACTATGGAAGCGGCTTTATGGATGGATGTTATTTTTTGTTGTGGTATGATAAACCCTATCCAGTTTTGGATCATGTTTAATATTTATTAAATAGCTTGATAGAGGGTGAATTTAATGTAGAAATAATCAAGTCTCGACTTCAAACTAATCCCCAAATTTTAATTCTGAAGCTTATGTTACTGTTGTTTACTATATTCGAAATTTAAAAAGTGTATCTATTTTAAATTCCATATCTAAACAGCACTCTAATTGTTAACATTAATTTTGGGTTTATATAGGGTGTTTGATCATGAAAATTAATTTCAATAGTTAATGTTATTGGAAGGAAAATTTAAACTATGAATTGATCTCATATTAAGAAGGTATTAGAAAAATAAAATCATATATTCATAATACTTTGATTAAGTTGGTGTTTTTATTAAATTTATGGATATTTTTTTTAATTTTTTTTCAAACAGATGTTTTATTGGGAACTCAATTAACACCACTTGACTTACTCACTCCAACCAACAATGTATAAGGATGTTTAATATTACTTATGAATAATTAATAATATATGAATATAAATAAACCCAACATAATTATATCACGTTGTAGTTATAAATATCATACAATACTTTGAAAAGTAAAAGGAATGAGTTCCTAGTGTCTAGAGAAGTGTGGATAATTATCATCAAGGAGATTGAAGACTTGTGTTCACTTAGTTAAATCTTATATTTTATCATATATAAGGATATGTTATTATGAATGAAAAACTTATTACAGATAATGGTTTCTATAAGTATTATATTTGAGTATATTGCATCTTTTGATGTAGATTAAAGAGTGGTTTAGAAATTTACCAATCCATTTTTTTTGTTACAAAAGACGCATATTTTTATCATTATTATGATAATAATTGACTATTGACTGAGTAAACATGTCAAGGTTATGACATTAGAAAAGTAGCTAGATATATAGTTATATCCCAACTTGAGGATTTTTCAAAAGGTACTGATGTTACAGTATACAGATTCACCACATAGAAATGTTTCTTTAGAAACCCCAGTCTTCGAAAAGTGATAGAATTTGGGTCAGTACTATAATAAAAAAATAACATTTAAAATGTGAGAATTAACTAGTAGATAACAGTTTCTCTTATTCAAGTGGGAGCCTATTGGAGTTTGTGTTATAGAATAGACTAATTTTTAAAATATATTACATTTATATTCAAATAAATGAATATTAATTTAAATTTATCATCATATATTTGTATTTATTGTGAATAACTATGTTGTGATATTGTCCTAGGGAATTGGTCGCATCATAATAGAAAATAATTATTCCCCACATTGAGGAGAACCCAAATATTTTATTATGATATAACTTAAATTTTAGTCCTATATTTTGATAAAATTCATTGATAAGGGGACATAATATGTTTACAGTTAGGTTGGAGTAATTATAAGTATATTTGAATTTATCTTATTATGTTTTAATTTGATAATCTCAAAGATTATATTTTATAATAACATTCTCAATTCTTGGAAGTCCTCAATTTTATGTGTCATCATATATTCCTATATATGATCAAGTGTAATGGTAATTAGACATTAAGAATATTATGACTTTTTTCAAGACTCATGTACTTTGATATACTAATAAAAAACACGAGACCATATATTCACAGAAAGAAGGGTACATTAGGTGAATCATTAATGACATGTTTTTAATTAATATGTACATAAAATATTTTTGCATTCTATTTTATTGTAAGTTTATATCTCAGACCTTTGATTGAAATAGAAGCATCACATTAAATTACAATTCCATGTTGTATTGATGATTTTATTTCAAGGATTAAGGGAAATATCTATCAACTATATAGGTTGAGGACATGTGTAAAAATATTTCATGACAAGATATTGTAACAATGGGATTATATTACAAGGCATGTGTTCTTGAAAAATTTTCAATGTTGTTACATTAACTTATTTCTTTTGGTATCATTTTCTAATTTTAAGATAGTAATTTTAGTGTTTTGGTAGGCCCATATAATGCTAATGAGATTTATTCCAATAAGTTCACACATTACAAGTCTCTATTGATATCAATTAAATTATATTTGAATTTAATTATAGAAATAAATATTATTCTCAAGATAGAAGATTAATTTTATTCTGGATTTATTGATTAAATATATTCACATGGTAATCAATAATTATTTATTCATTAACAAAAAATTTATTTAATTAAATGAATAAATAATAAATATCTATTTTCAACGATGTAAATAGATTATTTTTTATTGTATATTTAATAAAAAATTCTTCTAAATTTCAAGAAATATTTTTATGCATTATTTATTGTCCCTAAATATTCAGAATGTAATAAATAATTATTTATTCATTATTAAATAATTTATTTCATTATGTAAATAATTAAAAAATGTGTATTCTCTAGTTTGTGAAGAGAATATTTAATTTTATTTTGAATATTTAATAAATATTTATTCTCTGAATAGTGAATGGTCTTTTTACGTACATATAAATGTATTTAATGGAATAATTATATGGGTATTCGATAAATATAGATGATATTGAATGCACCATGATCATTTTAAGTGATAAATATTAATTTTCAACTGAGTAAAATAATATATATCCATTTTTCATTTTTCACAGACCATAAAATAATAATACCATTATTTTATGGCATGGGGTTAGAGAGGGTTTATTATTTTATTTAAGGTCAATTATGAAATTAAATGATATTTTAAGCTAAACTGCAACACCAATAATATATTTTTATGTCCGTTGTGTAGGGTTAAGTGAGAATTGAAAATTTCATTAATACATTGAATTACAATATGTATTTATCATTCTATCCTCCTCTCAATAATGAGAATTACTAGAGAGAGTCTATCAAACCTAATATAACATAAACAAAACAAGAAAAACATCATATGATGGTCGATATACCATTCCTGAACCGGACATTCCATTGGTGTCATTCAATGATCAAAGTGCCTCATGTGGATCAACAGAAGAGAGAGTTTATGTTGTCTTCTCCCTACACAATGATGATATTCTAAAATCAGTTTCTTATGATCAATATCATTTTCAAATAAATATCCTTAGTTGATGTAATATTTCTCGAAATCTAATATAAATTTATTATAAGTATATCATGAAAAATATCCTCTTTTGGTTATGGGATTTATATTTCAATGTTCAATGGAATTTTTTTTTCATCCTCTTGTTGATATATAGTATAATTTTAAAATGATCCATTAAATAAAACAAAAACATTATCGTTTATTCCCCTAAAATGCATTTGCAGTTGTTCTGAATCCTTTATGGTGTATATAACAAGAATATCTACTTATTAATGTTAATAGATGTTTTAATTAGTGTTCAATACATCAAGGGGTTAAAATGTAATAGTTACCAAAGAGGTAATAATTTTTTTTTCATCATTGCTTTTTAAGAATTATTATATTAATATTGATAGAATATTATAATATATTCTTCACAAAATCTATATATTTTCTAATCCTATAGATATTTAATGAGTCTCCAAATTTTCCACTAACATTTCAACTCTTTGGAACATGAATCACGAAATGAAATGTATAAAATGAACGCATATCTTATTTCTCATTTTAATCAAGTATATATTTCCTCTTAGCAATTCCTTTTCAAAATTAATTTACAAAATTCAATTATATTTACTCAAATTATGTATAAAGTAAATTTTATAAAATCATTTACATTTTATATGTTTTTAAAGGAATCCTTATTATTTTTTGTGAAAGTGTTATTTTCATCTTCCTTTTAAAAAATATAGAAAAATAATTTTTCTTTTTAAACTGTCATGATTTGACATATTTTCCCTACACCAGATCCATTTCAATTTTTTTATTTTCGTATATGTTTTTTCAAGGGTTTATAATAGAAAATTCTCCAATTTAAATTTATTTAAAAATTTTCTCTTCCATTTCCTTCTATTCCAAAATAGAATTTATTTTATTACAAAACCTATATTTCTTATTAATCAATGGTCATCCACTATCCCTTATGAAATTGTGGTCATTTAATTTCTCATGAATTTTCTAATTTCATATTATTATCATTCATAAAAAATATCCATATTATTTGTATCACGGTTATACTATATATGCCGTATACCAATTATACATATATTGTTTTACTATGAAGGTGATTTGATTGGCGAAGGAAATATTGAGATTTAGGTTTATTTAATCAGTAAAAAAATTTCATGAAAATTAATATTGTTTATGAATTAAATTGATTGTTGAATATATAAGGAATTTATTGGACATGTAGTAATGTGTGGGGGATGGTTATTGATATCTCGTTATGCATCAACGATACTCTTTAGACAAACCAGTTTTCTGGCATTATTAAATGTGTTTTGGTGTACACCAACCCATGTTAAAAAAACAATTAGATGAAATCCTTGACCATGGTTATTAACAATATAAATTTACATCACTGATAAATTAGTTATTATTCTCTATGACATTACTAAATTCATATTATACATGGATAAGTTTCATGCATAATTTATTGATACCATGGGACTTGTTGTAGTTATTTACCTTGATGTATTTATTATGAATTATTAACTCATAATAGAATATGAATTATTAAAAATGTTGAATTAATATTGAACCTCCTTATTTTAGTGATACCATATCATTTTTTAATGATTTTTATTTATTTCATGTTTTGTGTTTGTCAAATGTTTTTCTCGCCTAATATGAAATATGTCTATGACTGGAACTAAAAGTGTGTATATTTTTCAGGATCAAATTCTCCTATACATATGAACAAAATACATACTGTGTGTGGATTCTATCTGTCATGTACTAATAATGAGTTGATGATCAAGTGACTTTATAAACAATAATTGTATCATATGTTGATGATAAAAGTAACCACATGAAGGAATCAACCAAAATTTATAATGAAAATATTTAAAACTCAAAATAATGTAAAATTTATCTATGTAATGTACTGAACACATGTTTTAATATAGTTTCCACATAAATAGATAAAATGGCATGAATAATAAGTTAATTTATAATGAGAATAACAATAAATACCATTATAAAAAGAGTACTAGACACATTATTAGATGTTCCTACCATGATTGGAAGAGTACTGGGCACATGAAGATATGTACCTACATTGAAAAAAAAATACCTAACACATAAATGAATGAAGTTTTCATGACTAGTTGTTGTGAAATCTGACTACGCATAGTAACATTAATAAAAAATGAATATTGTTATGTGAGGACCAACCTATCAGGTATAAAATTAGTAGTAGGGTATTTCAACTTCTCTATTAGATGAATTTCATGTATTAATTATAGAGTTATTGAAATTACTATTATAATAAATATTATACAAAAAATACATTGAGAAGGGGTTAATTTTAAGAAGAATAACCTCTTATGAAAAAAATTTATTCTTATAAAGAATAAAAAAGGAATATATGTATGTATTTATGATACATATAAGACTCATTCAAAACAATTTATGGAACTATATTTTACTAAAATTTTTGTGAAAACATATTTAACAAAATTTAAAGAAAGATTCAAAGACTCCTAAAAAACCAAAGGAATATTGATAGAGATGCATCAATTATTATCATTCTATATTAATTTCTCTTTTTACTATAGGGAACTGTTTAGGATGAATTTTATTACTCTATTTATCTTTAAACACATACTCTTGTGTTGAAATAGAGAGTGCTAGACTCTATCTATTAATTCATTTAATCTGTAAACCAATTAATAACTTCGAAAGTGGTCATGTGTGACACAAAGTTTTGTTATCACATGATGAGATATAGAAGAGAATTTTTTATAGACCAGAATATTTATGTATAGTTATTTTTAGAACCAATCTAAGTTATAGGTCAGTTTATTTTATAACAAAATTCTTGTTAGTGGGTGATTGTGAAGGGGAGGGGATTACCTGTCCCTTTATAGCTGTACCAATTGTTTATTTATGACGTGCAATTATTTTTATTTTTTAATCTATTTTCATAAATTATATGTATCTATTTTCTGAACTATATAATAAAATATTATTATAGTAGTTAAAATTAATTTTAGTATTATATATCATTTTTTATTTGATTAAATCTTTTTCAAAAGTTAAACATAGTTTTCAAAAACTATTTTCAACTGAGTTTTGATAAAAGATCATTGAATATTTTTTATGAGTTAAAATTATATAACTCCATTTTTTAAGTCAAATGAGAATATTTTAAAAAATGGGCGATTAAATTTGTAAATAATTTTTATGAAAATTTATTTGAAACTCAATTCAACCCTTTAATTTTTCCACATGTACTAATTTTTTGTAAGAGATAAATTTTACAATTACTTATTATTATTACAATCTTTAATTGACAGATCTTACAACTTATATTAATTTAAATTTAAATTTTATAGATAAAAATATTAAAGAAGGAACTACCCCTAATGTACTTCTTAATTAAATGGAATAAATGATTCTATATGGATTATCAAGATTTAAATCCATTTTTAGAACATTTTCTTCAATATCTAGACCGATATCGAGTATATCATGAAATAAAACCAATGTGGAAAATGATTAGTGGAAAAATTCCACTTAGTATAAATATGAAATTAATTATAAAGCCATAAATTCATTTTAATATTAATTAAGAGCTGATAAATATAATAATAAATATTATTTCTTAATCCTTTTGTATTATATAATATCTTGTTTTTTCTCCTGAAGGAACTCCTAATTTTTTGTAAATGCGCATAAATATATATACAAATATATATTATACATTCAAGATGAATATTGAAGATTCCATTTTTTACATGTATCTCTACTTCAGAAAAGATTATGAACACGATTAAATCACTTGGAATGATAATGGTTGATATCTCTATTTTTCATCTATATTTTGATAGGCTTTTATATGTTCTTCCATTTGACATTAAATGACTAAATTTGAATGATGGACTGATATATATGTTATTTTTATTCTCATACTAGTCCATATTTTAAAATGTATGATTGAAAATTTGGAAATTGGGTAATAAAAATAATCATAGTTTCATGATTAAAGTGAAGTAGTGAAAGAGTATATTTTTATGATTATTTGGTGTATTTCCAAGTAATATAACTAAAGAACCGATGAATGATTAGTATTCTAGAAAAAAATTTAACATCCAAATTTTATAAATATTATATGATGTGAAAATCCAAAAACATTACACATCAAGGAAAACATTACATAACGTGAAATTTTATGAACATATATAGAAAACCATATATTTTTGTGTAAATTTTGATGGTGGACATTCCATTAGTGACTCGAACCACCATTTTTCATGATTTCATTCTATGAAATTATTGTCTATGACCTCCAAGATTATAAATAATGGGTTAGGGATAAGATAATAGGAATTTAAATCCATGAGTGAGTTCTGACTATTGGGTGGCAACAATAGGCTTCTGACTAATGATATATAGGTTTTCCTTTATGTTTTAATTTCCTTTTCATTTTTTCCTTTCGTGTAACCTCCAATGGTGTTTATTTTAATTCCAATATTTCTTATTATGTTTATTAATTTCTTCATTACCTTTATTTCTTTATATATCTATTATGTTTTTGGGATTAATCATCATTTGGGATCACCCAACAATGGTAGGTTGAAACCCATAAGGGTGAGATAAATCAGTTACAGGGGATGTGTACCATCATTTTTTATGTTATTTATCTTTTAAACATGATAGAATTTAAATTGTAAATGTTGTGACTATATGTATATATTATTCATTATTGACCCATTGTCCATATGCCATCAGTAAATAATGAACCCCAACATGACTGAGATGTTTTTATGTCCATTGAATGGAATTACTCATATTATTTTAGTAAAATCATCTTAATGTAATTTAGAATTTTTTTTTCATATAACCATGATGAATTGGGATTATATGCTAGATTTATAGTGAGTGAAATTTAATTGTATTGGTAAAATTTTTTTGTTGTGAAACTATTGGGTTCACTTGTTCTTCAAGTGATGTGGAATTAATTTGTTTAGGAAAAAAATACCTATAAACTAGTTCCCCTTTATTATGTTTTTCTATTTGATTTATTTTATTTCAAATTACCCCATTAGTAAAATAAAATAAACAAAAAATTGAATCAACATAACCTGTATACTAGAGTAATCATCATTATATTCTCTACTCTCTTTGGGTTCAACCACATACTTCACTTATGTCGCACCATTGTAGATTGTAATTTCGGGGATAATAAAAAGAAGTAATTTGATCCTTGACGGGAAAAAAATAAAATATTTAGGCATACCAAATTTTGGATCCATTTCTATGGAGAAGTTAAAAATTTCAGAAGAACAAATAATAATTTATTAGGTGGAATACATTTCATATCCCATTTATATTTTCTGATTTTATTTTATGTATTTATATTTTATTTCATTTTGTAGTTATTATTATTTTTATGTGATGACCAAAACAATTATTAATGAAAATTCCTCTTCATATAATTAAATGTCTTACGGATATATAAAACACATGCACTTGGTTTTATTTTTTTAGATTTTAAAATACTTTTAATATTTTTTATCTTGGAAATACAGCCTTTTAATAGTGATCACATGATTAATATAAATATAGGGCTCTAACAAATCCAATTTACTTAGAAAAAGTAAGTGATGGCCTCATCTGATATAATTTTTCCATAAAAGACAATTTATTGGAGTTCAGGAAGGAGGTAGCGTCACTAGGATTTAATTTTGACCGAACCTAAGGTGAACTTCAACACGTTAAACATGAATGGAATCGTTTACATGATAAGTGGGTGTTAATAGAGATTACCAGTCGAGCGATGTTATTTGAGTCACCCAGAGTCTATCACCATCACACGCCATACCCATAGGTTTTATGCAGGTGTTATAAAAGGTTATGTAACTAGTTCATGGAACTATTATAATGTGAAATTTTTTTTCATAATGAATATACATTAATTTTATTATTTTTTACATATTAAAATGGTTTTGTTAAAAAAATAGTATTTTTTGTTCATTTTCAACTAAGAAAGCTATTTTTGATGAATTATTGGATTTTTTAATTAAATAATATGTTAATAAAATAACATTACTAAATTTAATTTAATTAAATATAAATGATCATATAATTTTTTAAGAATACTATTATAATTTTTATTATGGTTTGAAATTTTTTTTGCCAAAACCCATGAATTTTTTATAAACATTTATTTTTATTTTTAATGTAAAAATTCACATTATTATAAACTTGTTTAGATAAAATTAATATCATTTTTGGATTCAGGACATTGAAAGTATCTAATGGTGATGTTTTCATAATTTTCTGAGGCATTCAAATTATTAGGGAAAAATTACATACCGTTTAAATATATAATGTGTTGTATGACAACATAATGACCCAATAGTGATGTAATATATTATTATAAAAGTAATATTCATAAAATATAGGTTTTAACTTTAAAATATTTTGACTTTGGATTTGTTTTATTAATTTAATGGTGCCTTAGTGGACCCTCCAAGACTTATAAAATTTTTAAACTTTTAAAAAAGACCTCCTTGAGAGTGAAACTCACCTACACATAAGCAAGAAAAATATTTTAATAATATAGGATATTTTCCATATAAATTTTTTTTTACAATCCACTTTCTCAAAAATCATGGGAAAAAAATATGGGATGGTTTGTCGTGTTGATCAATTTAATGTATATTGTCCAAAACCTAAATAATAAAGTATTCTCTCTCCCTTCCTATATAAAACCACCCATTCTCCCATTTCTCTTTACTAAAATAATTTAAAACATGAAAAAACTCTTCTATAATCTATCTATAATTCTCCCAAGGTGCCCCAAGCTCCAAATATTCGTCTCTTAAGCCTCTCCCAAGCCATTGGGATCACACTTCAAAGTAAGGGATCCTCACTCTCATCTCCTTTCAAATTAAAGCACCTTATTTGAAAGTAGTTCATGTAATTTTGATTTGATATATTTTCATTATTTTATAATAATTATATTACATTCCATATGATGTTTTTTAAATGATGGATTATTTATCCTTCCTCATTTTTACCCTTACATATGTTGTTACAATTCCAAAGTTGGTAGGGGGATTCACTCTTCTCATTTCCATTCATGCTACTCTTTTACATTATGGTTTTTACATTCAATATTTATATTTATGGTTATGATGTTCCATGACCCCCATAATGTCCATTTGATGTATATTATATGATATCTTCTTTTCACTCTCATCAATCCCCCATATGATCCTTTAAGCACACCTTTTACCATGTCGAATTTCCGTAAGTGATATATTCCTTTCTCATTTTTGTCCACGATTATTTATATATTTATACCCATGTATTTTCAATTAAAAATGTTGGGGTATGGGATTTCACATCCCCTATAATTTCTTCCTTATGTTTTAATGATGAGATACCACTTTCTCTCTCATTAATCCCTCCCATTTTCACCATCTACCATTCTCAAAATTTCATAAGGCTTATTCTGTTTCTCCCCATTCTTCCTGTTTCTTTATTATGTTACGCCTTATATTTCCAAATTTCATTTGTTGGGACATGTATATATCGGACCCCTTTACTTTCCATTTTATGTACATGTTATTAGATATCCTTTTATCTCTTATCAACCATTTATATGAATTATTATGTCACACTGTTATGCTGCTGAAATTGCACTACGATTTTTCATGCCAAAATCACTATGTAGTGAATACCATTCCCATTTCCCTATCAAGGGTATCCTCCTTCATGCACTTATACTTATTGATTATATAGTTACATGTATTTATTCCTTTTTACATAATCATTTAATATCTTATGATATCAAATGATTCTATGTTTTATGATCCATATGCCACACTTATGCATGAAATTAAATGTTCATAATGGGTGAACTCGGAGAGCATTCCAATGCATTGGGTAAAGATTAGTTTCATGATACATCATGTTCAATGTGGGATTAATCATGCTAATTCTGATGAAATTAGAGTATAATTATTATAATTCATCTGAAATATGGGTTTACTCATGCTCCATGTGCAATTAGACTTAGATTATTCTAATAACATGTTAAGTGTTGTTACCACATATCCATGTTATGATAATCATGATATATAATTCCTTTAATGTTCTTGTTTCTGTTATTATCCATTAATATTGTTATTACCTAACATGTATTGTGTTCTTCATGTTATGTGTTTTTTACTCCCTTATTAGGCATTATAGCTCACCCTTTTCATATGTACATCCTCATGTCATCCCATTCAATGTTATGTATGATGGAATGTTTCAGTCATGTAAAAGAAGTTTTTAATAAAGTTGTTGTGTTTTATTTTCTAATTGGTTTTGTGAGGTTCCTAATTTACCATGATAGTAGAAATCCAGATCCTTGTAACTGTCATAACTTTATGTTTATTTAATAAATTATGTTTAACCGTGTAATAAAGAGGAGAGTTGTTATAGTTGGTATCAAGGGATAGGTTTAGTTATTTTTGGGATTATGATTAGAAAACCCTAGTCAAATATTTACTGATAAGACTATATATAATAAAAAAATTCCCAATTTTTGGTGAGTATTGATTATGTGGATTATAAATCACATAAATCCCTTTATTGATACGAATAAGTAGAGGCGGCCCTGGTAGCAATGTAACTAGGGGTAAAACCTGAAAACATTGCATTAAGTTAGACTTGAATGGGAAATGGTGCATGAAAATTGGCCTTACTACACTCTTTTTTTTACACTACAATGGTATATGATTTTCTAAATTCATAATCATAGAATGAACCATTAATAAGGGAATTAAAAATTTCCCATAAGAAAGAATGTTGGGAACTAGATCCGGGATTATATAGACTGAATCATATAAATTCATATGTTAAATAAATAAGTTTAATTTAGAAGTTTTACATTTATGTCATTGTATTACTCTTTATATGTTACCCCTAACATTCCATTAATTGTAGCAAATGTCATGTAATATGTGGAATCGGGCTAACAACTGATGTGTGGATAGATGTGATTAGTATTCTAATGAGATTCCAATATGATGGGAGCAAGAATCAAAAACATTGTAACGATAATCTCTCAATTAACAAATGTTCTGACTAGAAACATGGGTCAAGAGGAATATCAACCCCCCCCCCCCAGAAAGGTCAACCCACAATCAAGAGCTTCATGAGACAAATTTCTCCTATGTTTAATGGATAATCTAATCCCTCAATCACCGAACAATGTATCAACTCCATCAAAAGGATTATTTATATCCTTCATTGATCTAAACTAGAGAATGTTTTTCTATCTACTTCTCATATGGAGGGTGAAGCTAATAAATGTTATACATTGATCAAAAATACGAAAACTGAGGAAGAGACTGAGGTGTTGGAATGAAATGTTTTCTGGAAAATGTTTTTCGATAAATTTATTCCACAAACCCTTCAACATAAGATGGTAAAAGAATTCATTTACCTCATGAAAAAGTTGAAAATCTATTAGAGCGTATGAGTAAAAATTCCCAAGTCTTTCACAATACACCTCTATCTTTTTCATTTCCCCCCAAATGCATGGTTGAACATTTTTTTGTTTGGGATAAATACTACCCAGCAGAAAGCCTCCATGTCTTCGATAGCTATGAAGAAATTGACTGAAGTGCCCTCAATGTCGAAATGGAGAGCAGTGAATCTTAGGGGTATCATGGGGAGAAGAAGAGTAAATTTGACTTTATTTCTAGGTGTCTGATGGATAAATAAAATAGTGATAAGAAATTCCATCACCAACTAGTCAATGTTTTAGAAAAAGGCACTCGGGAAATTGTTTGAATGGGATGATGAAATTCTTTAGGTGTGGAAGAGGAGGGCACTTGGCCATTATTTACTAACAAGAAAAACCTGTAGCTATCACAGCGGAGAGAAACGATTCCTTCGATCCTAAATTCAGTTTTCATTTCTTCAACTGCAATGATCCAGGGCTCTTGGAAAACTATTTCCCTAATCCAAGGGTTTTCAGAGGCAACCAACAACCTCCAAGGGAACAAGGGAGAGCTTTTTCAACCACTACCTCTAAAGTGAGTCCCATAAACGGTGTGGTGAAAGGAATGGTAGTGATTTAGTCAATAACGTCGAACACACTTTTTGATTTTGGTTCGAAGAATTCATTTATATCATGAATGTTTTTTCAGAACAATCCCAACACCACCACTAATCATGGAAGTAGAGATGTCAGTGTGAATGGAAAATAGGGAAATCATTGCATCCCATTAATATAATACCTCCCATGTCACAATTTGGGGATTTCACATCCTATAGAACCTATTCATACTCACTCTAGTTTAATTTGTTGCAATTAATGGAATGAATTATCTTTCTCTATATAGGACCAACATAAATTTTTTTGAATGGGAAATTAGACTAGATATGGTGAATCTACCACTAATTCAATACAAGGGAAAGAAGGGGGATGAATCCACTTTAGCACTATCATCTCATGTGTTGATATTACTTCCCAATGAGATTTTGTGTCTTGTTCAGATGATTGAGTCTAAGGAAGAGACCATCCTTGATGAAGTGCCTATTATGAGGGAATTCGTTGAAGTTCTTCCCATGGAATTGACTGGTCTTCCTCTAAGAAGAGATGTTGAATTATTGATTGATATTACACCTGGGTTGTTGAAAATACCCAATATTCAATCTAGAATATTTTTTATGGATCTTGATTAGTTAAAGAAACAACTACATGAGAATTTGGAAAAATGGTTTATACACCCAAGTGATTCCCCATAGGTTTCACCAGTCCTCTTCATCAAGAAGAAGGATGGGTCAATGTTCCTTTTCATAGATTATCGTGGGCTCAAAAAAATATTGATAAATAAAAAGAATCCACATCCATGAATTGATGAGTTCTTCGATCATCTGCATGGAGAACAATACTTCTACAAGATGGATCTTTGGTCTGGAAATTACCATGTGAGGGTGATTACGGATGATCTCCCCAATACTTCTTTTCATACAATGTATGGGCTCTATGAATTCACATTAATGCCTTTAAGAATAAATAATGCTCTAAAAATATTCATGGACCTGATAAATAGATTATTTGGTAATTACCTCAAAGAATTTGTGGTTGACGTTATATAATATATTATAATATACTCCAAAACCAAGGAGGAGCAAGAAGAGGATCTAATAACTATAATGGAGACCTTTCGAAAGGTGAAGCTCTCTGAAAAGTATAGAAAGTCTGAGTTATGGTTGAAGGAAGTCTCATTCTGGGGTTATATCTTTTAAAGTAATGGGATATCTATGGATACCACCATGAAAAATGTTATTGAAGGATGATCGAGGCAAACATCTGTGACAGATATCCGTAGATTCCATCGGTTATCTGGATAGAATCGCCGATTTGGGGGGAATTTCTAACGATTTTTAAATCCTATAACCAAACTAAAATAGAAGGGAGTGATGTTTTCACAGAGTGATGAATGAAAAGATCTATTCAAGGTGTTAAAAAGATAATTATCATTGAACCCATTCTCACACTACCAACAAGTGGAGAAATTTTGTTGGTATGTGGTGATGCTTCACAGAAAGACATGAGATGTGTATTGATGTGAAATTAAAACATATTGTACAATGCATCAAAAATATTGAATGATCATGAGAAAAAATATCCAAAAAATGTTCGAGAATTTAGTATAGAAATATTCACTTTAAAAATTTGGCAACATTACCTCTTTGGGGAGAAGTGTGAAA
This sequence comes from Viscum album, assembly GCA_963277665.1. Lineage (NCBI taxonomy): Eukaryota > Viridiplantae > Streptophyta > Magnoliopsida > Santalales > Viscaceae > Viscum > Viscum album. The sequence continues at coordinate 1,092,817,145 of OY728155.1, forward strand.
TATATATGGATCACAAAAGCCTCATGTATGTATTCACAAAAAAAGTGTTGCACATGTAGTAATGAAGATGGTTTGAGATGATAAAATACTATGACTATTCAATCGATTACTCCCTGAGAATGTGAACAAGGTGGCAGATTAACTATGAATTAATTTTCCCAAAAATCATTCCTTGAAAATAATTGAAAAGTATCCAATATTCATATATTTGATAAATATTGACAGTGGAATCATAAATAAGGGAACATCATCAATCATTTCACAAATGATTTCTCAATTGTGTATTTTGGAAATGTTAAAGGATACCCAAAAGGATTGTTTGGAAATTCAAAAGATAGTGGAAACTATCAAAAAAGATAAATCCTCGGAGTTCAATACTAATGAAGAAGCAATTGTGAGATTTGGGACAAGACTGTGTATTCTATTAAATTTGGAGTTAAAGAATGAACTTTTGGAAGATGCACATAGTTCAAATTTCTCCATTCACCTTGGAAACACAATGATGTATCAAGATCTACCCGAGCATTATTTGTGGTATAACATGAAGAAGGTGATTGTTGAGTATACATCATAGCTCTTGGCATGTCATCAATTGATGGTTGGGAGGCAAAAATCTATGGTTTTGTTGAAACCATTACCCATAGAATCATCTAAATGGGAGAACATCACCGTGGAAATTGTCACCAGACTTCCAAAGACATAATAAGGAAACAATTATACCTGGGTTGTTGTGGATCATCTTACATATATTAGACACATTATTAAAATTCAACAGGATATATCATTTGATCAAATAGAACAGATATACATCACAGAAGTGGTAAGACTGCAAGGGGTACCACGATCAATTGTATCCAATCGAGATCCAAGATTCATCTATAAGTTATGGAAGAGTCTTCAACATGATCTGAATACTGATCTAATCATTATAATTTCTTACCATACTCAAATTGATGGCCAATCTGAGAAGACTATTCAATCACATGAGGTAATGTTGAGAGAATGCTCATTGGACATCAAAAGAGGATTGGATAAATATCTTCTTATGGTTGATTTCTCAGACAATAATAGTTTCCACTCAGGCATCGAAATGGATCATTATTATTCCATTTATTGGAAGAGGTGAAAACACCATCTTGTTGGGATTTTTTGGGGAGAAAATACCCATAGGTCCAGAAATGGTCAATGAAATGTTGGAGAAGGTTAAGACCATTCAGCAGCACATTAAGGCTACTCAGAGTTGAAAAAGAGATATGCGGACAACCGTTGACGAAACCAAGAGTTTGATGTTAGAGAAATTGTATTCCTCTGAATATCACCAAGGAAGAGTGTTATAACATTTGGGAAGAATGGAAATCATAGCCCAAGGTACATCAGCCCTTTTGATATATTTGATCGCATTGGGCAAGTGACATATTGACTATCACTCCCATTGAACCTGTCTCATGTCCATGATGTAATCCATGTATCACTCTGGAGGAAGTAAATACCTCTTTCATCATATGTATTCAATCTAGAGGTGGTACCTTTGGAGAATGACCATTACTGTTAAGATAAGCTAGTGAATATCTTAGATTGAAAAGAAATAGTTCTACAAAATAAGACAATTATTCTTGTCAAGGTGTTATGGTGAAACCATATGTTTTAAGAGGCATCATGGCAAGCAAAATTAGTTATTAAGAAGAGTTACCTTCATTTTTTAGTATCAGAAAATGAAATTTTGAGGGTGAAATTTCTTATGGGGGGAAGAATGTATCAACCCAAAATATTATGAATTATAATTCTTCTTGTTCTAATTAAATATTGTATGGATATATAAAACACATGAAAATCATTGGTTTTATGTTGTTTATATGAAAATAAAGTTTTCATTTGTTGTCGTTTCTAATATAGTACTTGAGGAGTGATCAAATGATTACTATAAATATAGGAATTTAACAAATCCAATTTACTCAGAAAAAAGAAGTGATGGCCTCTTCTAGTATAATTTCTCTATATGAAGCACATTTCTTGGAGCATAGAAATGAGGTTGTGTCATTGGGAATTGATCCTGACGAATCACCATCAGAGCTTTAACAAATTAAGCATAAAAGGAACCACCTATAGGAGATGTGGAAGTTAATAGAGATTACCACCTGATAGATTTATCTGATCCACCCCAAATGACTTTCACAATCGCACACCTTACCATTAGGTCGTATTCTGTCATTATAAGGGGTTATGTAACAAGACACTAGCACTATTATTATGTTCATTATTTCTATATATAGAATATAAATTCATTTAATTACTGTTAATTTGTAAATTTTTTTAGAGGAATAAAAAGTATTTTTATTTAATATTCAATTAATAAATATATATTGATGAATTCAGAGATTTGTGAATTAAATAATATTTTTTATAAAATATTATTAATAAATTATATTTTATTACATATAAATGATCATATTAATTTTTAGGAATGAAATTGTAATTTATAATATGATTTGAGTGCTGTTATTCTAATAACCCGTGAATTTTTGATAAATTTCAATATAAAAAAAATACAATATTTGTGAATTTATTTATATAAAATGAATTTCATTTTTAGATTCAGGAAGTCTAAATAATCTAATGGTTATGTTTTCATTATTTTCATAGACAATCAAATTTTTGGGTAAAAATTTAATACCGTTCAAATATATAATTTGTTTTATAAGCACATGATCCTCGGTCCATTTGGTGAGGTCTCCTTAAAAAAATCAAGACACCCGAGATCAAATCCATGAGGAGGCTAATTTATGGGGGTACGGTAGCAAGTACTATAACTGGAACTGTGCATAACTATAGCATCTACTGTAGCAGGAACATTAGCAATTAATGTAGCGGGAACTATAGCAGGAATTTTTGGCACTATTACAGCCCAGAATATACCCCCATTTGGGCGTTCGGGCCATCGATTTGGTCCCAGAATCCTATAAGGTCTTTGGGCCTCCCAGGACATAGGGTCAGTAAGGCCTTTGGGCCACCTCAAGGCCATCGGGCCACATTAAGTGCAGATGCAAACCAGAAAACCTACAAAGGAACAAACAACAGAAGGAGGAGAAGCAAGGAGTATTCACCATAGTAGAAGGTAGACAAATTTCATGTATGAGAGGGTCTGACACCATCATCGGGACAAGCCTATGCATGCATGGGAAAGCATAGCTGAATAGCCATGTGAAGGTAGAGAGTTGATTTCACGATGAAGATGTTGGGGAGGAGCAGTTCCATGTAGTTAGTCTGGGTTTCATGTAATGTTTGAAGCTTATAATCTATGAAATATTCTATAGAATGCATTCAATTTAACACTTACACCTACGGGCCTTGTAAGGGTTCAACCTCACCCCATGAAAGGTGGATTATCAATATCAATAAAAAATAAAGGCATTCGATCCATTGGAGGTGTTTTATAACATCATAATGACCGAATAGTGATGTAATAAATTACTATAGAAGAGTTGTTTGGCCAATATATGTATTATCATCAAATAAAGTAATTTTAGATTAGTTTTATTAATTTTATTGTGCCATATTTTACCAATTTTGACTTATAAAATTTTATAACTTTTTAAATTGATTTCCTTGAGATTGTGATTCACCTCCACATAAGCAAGACTTATATTTTAACAAGTTCGAGTATTGTCCTTATAAAAGAATTTTTTCTTGTCCACATTGGAAAATCCATGTAAAAAACCATGTGATGGTTTTTGGGATTGATTAGTTTAATGTATAGTGTCTAAAATATAAATAATAAAGAATTCCCTCTCCTTCTTATATAATCCCACTCAATTTCCCATTCGTCATCATTCAAACCATTTGGAGCTCTACCAACCTCATCCCTCTTCTCTATCTAGTCCACCCAAGGATCCACATGCTACCAAAACTCCTCTCTCAAGCCCCTCTCACGCCATTGGTTTCACATTTCCATGTATCGGATCCTCACCTTCCTCTCCTTTCAAATTCCAGCATCTTTTTTGAAAGAAGTTCTTGTAATTTTGATTGCCTATAATGTTATAATTTTATAATAAATCTATTACTATTCATTTCATGTTATTCTAATGTGGTTTTATATATCCTTCCCCATTTTGGACATTACCTAAGTTGTTACTGTGACAATTTTCTATAATGGATTTCACTCTTCCCATTTTCGTTCAATCTACTCTTTTACATTATTATTCTTATGATCCATATTTATATGTTTGGTAAGGATGTTCAACAACCCCCATATTATCCATTTGAGTCACATATTATGATATCTTACATTTACTATCATCTACCCCCTTTTTATTCATTAAAAACACATGTTATTATGTCGAATTTATTTAAGGGATTAATTTCATTCCCATTTTTGGCCAAATTTCATTATATTGGTATACCCATGTATTTTCAATTAACAAATTTTGGGTATGAGTTAAAAACTCTCCCATACATACATGCTAGTGTCTTAATGATGTTATTCTTCCTTCTGTATCATTAATCGCTCCCATGTTCAACCTTTAGCATGATGAAATTTCATAAGAGTTATCCCCTTTCTCATCTTTCTTCAAGTTTCATTGTTATATTACACCTTCTATTTCCTATTTTCATGTGTTGGAACATGTATTTATATTACTACCTTACATTAAATTTCATGTAAAGGTTATGAAATTTCTATTTCTCTCTCATCAACCATTTTATTAATTTTTATGTCAGGTGGTTATGCTGCCGAAATTGCACTTCGATTTTCTTTGCCAAAATCATCATGTAGTGAATCCCACACCCATTTCACTATGAAATGTATTCAACTTTAGGAACATATTCTTATTGTATATAGATTTAAATTAATTTATACCACAGTCCTTAATCTTGGAATTATTTATGATGTTGAACGATTCCATGTTATATGATCTATGTTGCACACTTATGCATGAAATGAAATTTATATAAAGGGTGAGCCCTGAAAGAGATCCAATGCATTGGGTAAAGATTAGTATCATGATATTTCCTGTTTAATGAGGGCTTACTCATGATAATTGAAGTGAAATGATGTTTTACTCATGCGAATTCATGTTCAATGAGGGTTTATTCATTCTCCGTGTTCAATGAGCTTGGGCTCCTACTGATATCATGTTAAATGTTGTTGCCACATCTCCATGTTATGATAACAATATATATAATTATTTTATATCATTTTTTCTATTATGATAAATTTATTAAACTATTCCCTAAAATATATTTTATTATTCATTTCATTATTTGTTTAGTCCCTTACTAGGCTTTATAGCTCCCCCTTTTCTTATATATGTACTCAGGTTATCTCATTCAATGCTAAGTACCAATGAATATGTTGGTAATGTGAAATATTTTTTCTATAAATAAGTTGTATTTTATGCTCAAAGTTTTCATTTAATGTTACTAATTTTCCAAGACACTATAACTCTCAATCCTAGGAGTTTTTTGAAGTTAACTTTTCTGTAATAAATCACGTTGAAGTGTGTAATAAAGAGTAGGGTTGTTATATATTCAATATTATTCTCCTATATGTTAATGGGGATTTTCATGAAGGATAAATTTTCATATAACTCTTATACCACTCCACCATTAGAATACATTTAATGTCTAGAGTATCTAGCTAGATAATAAGAATTGAATTAAGAAGGGTGGATACAATAGGAAGATAGTAAGGATGATTCATATTCTCATGAGTGTGGGGAATTCCATTCTATATAGTGGTCTGAAACCTATTATAATAGCATCGATGGAGAACCTAAGTATAAAGGCTATGATGGTATATCTAGGTATGAGTAGAATTCAGATGATAGTTTAGCCACATTTCCCACAAATAATATTTTAGCATTGCATTAGAGGATAGAAAAAAATGAGGCTATTCTCAAATAACTAGGTGAATTTATTATTAGAAATACTCTAGTTATTTCAAATTTAAATTCCATTATGAAAAATCTACCATTAAATTAGATTTCATAGATTGTGTGTCATTAAGACAATGATGATGAAGTGAATATTGAGGATGTCGAAATTATTGAAGATACAAACAGAAAAATTATAGATGTGGATTTCACGGAATAATTATTTGATCATGATGAGATATTTAAATTTTTTGAAATACTATGTTTATAAGAAGTATAATAACTTAAGGAATCATTTATATACATTCAAAAATACAAAGAAGAACAATATTAGTATATTTTTCAATACCATGATGGTGACGAAATAAATATGCTGGAAATTTTGGATTTCATGGTCAAAGAGGAAGACGAGAAAGAGGTCGATGTAGTTTAAGCAATAGAATTAATCTATGTAATGAAAATGTGTAAATGAAGAGGACAATATGAAAAAATGTGTTAACCACATTGGCATTATAAAGATTGTAGAATATTGGGGCACTGTGATAAACATAGGAAAAGGAAAACATCATACCATGGTTGATCTCCAAATACAAATATAAGAGAGGAATAATAAGACATATGATGTGAAAGAAACAAGATTTGAAGAAGATAATATAGAAGAACCTCCAAAAATTGAAGAAGAATTTGAAGTTTTTATAGGGGATTAAGGTAACAAAAATCCCTCTTATGGTTTTCAATTTTCTATATATTTCAAAAAACATATCCTCAAATTGTATCATAACACTAGTCTTGGACAACAAATGGGGGATGAAGATAAAGACTAACTGAGATGTACAATAAAGCTAGACCTATTTAAATCTACGATGTTTAGCTTTAAATCATTCATCAAATAGGTAAAAAAATGTAAAAGGACTCACTGCAGACCATAAAGAAGTGCTTCTAGGGGGAAACTATGATTGTTTAAATTTATTTCTATAACATTTTATATTGTATTTTACTATTTTAATATCTCTCTAGGTGGGTTATATCATTATCTATTTGAGAAAAATTTTTTAATTTTGAAAAAAAAGGATATAGGTTCATTGTCTATTTTTATTTTTGAGGCTATAGAAGAAATAATCAAGATGTAACTGATGTACTGTGAACAGGAATAATAAAGTTCATGAACCTTACTCACTTTGTGAATTCCCTAAAAAATAATACTCATCTTTAAAATAAACCCACTTCAGGAAATAGGGCTAGGAAGAACCCGAGTTACTTAATTAAAAGTATCAAATTGAAGGGGAGTAATTTTTTTACCTGTTTATATTTTTACATCATTTTTTTTGGATTAGAAATAATTTGAAAAAATTGCATTTTAGTACTTCTTGAACTGAAATGAATTATATTCACCCACACAAAAAATTGATTTGTTTCCTTGTACTCACTGATCTAGGAGACATCAACACCAAGGAGAGTCATTCCAACATGATAGAAAATTTGAAATATATTTCCCACAAATTTCAAAGATATAAGTTGAAATATAATTTTAATTTTATTTTATTAATTTGTAATTTATTGAAAATAATGGCTCATATGATTGAATTTCATGATTTTGATTCAAAAAAATCATATATTTAGTAAATATATTGTTGATTTTCATGCCATAGACTAATTGAATTCTATTATGTACCCATTCATACAATTATTTTGGGAAAACAATTTCCTATTTTTATCATATTTCATAATTGAAACATGGGACTTTTAAACCTACTAGAAAATTCATTGATATATTATAAAATATATGACTAAATGAATTCAATTTTAAAATGATTAATGCAATTTATTGATGATCCATTTTATCCTAAAACAAAATTTCACATTGATCCTTCATAATACTATAAAATATATTGAAGGCGTTGTTACTCTTAATCCACCTTATATGACATTAATTTATTTCCTACCAATTTATTTGTTTTTTTCATGATATTCAGTTGAATGAGAATTGGGGATGGGTTTTTTAGGGTGGATATGTCATTTGAAAATTTTGGAGCATACTATAGGGTGTTTAGAATTGATATTTCAGATGTTTCATAATTAAATTCATTATATTTAATTGAATATAAATATTGTCATTAGAAGAATTTAAACAAAATAAAATGTTTTGTTTCCTCACTAGGACAAAAACCAACATTATTAGACCAATGATCTCATATTCATGTGTGGTCAGGTTATGGAAGCGATACATATCCATCGGAGTCATTTGAATGGAAATAAAATGAAAAAAAGTATTTTCAATTAGGAGAATAAAAATTAAAAATTTTCATACTGATTATCTCAAAATAATATCTAATTATATGATTTATGTCACTCTTATCATAGGAGTGATTATGAAAAATAAAAAAAATAGAATTGAAATGGGAGTATCAAAAAAAAATTAACAGACTAATGATTTTATCAATTGTTGTAGGGTGTTTGGAATAAGGATCAATATAAATAATTGCTAAAAAATAAGATGAATAATAAGATAAGGAAAGTTTTCATTATGATTATATTTTTTGTGATCCTTTAATTTGATGTTTTTTGCTATGTGAGATGACATTAAATTGGTGAGAAGCACTTCATTATGCTTGTATTTTGAATATCATGGGTTATACATTAGAGTGCAGCCTCTTCCTTGAGCCTTACATATTTTTTAACTTTTTTAAAAACCTAACCTTACCCTTAGAAATATTTGATCCAAATTGAAAATCCAACATGACTAATTTTGATATTTTTCATTATATAGTAAATAATGTAGACTAAATGTAATCCTATGGTTTTAATCCTGTACATGAGGTATATTCACAACTCCATTAAAATTGTTGTGGTGAGTGATGAGTAGAAAAAAAAATTCTAAGGTAAATTATAAATGGAATGGGTGTTAATGAAATGTTAAAATATTTGCGTAAAAAAGTTAAAATCTATTAAATTTCATGTTTTAGAAGAATCATGTTTTTTCGATTTATTATTGTATATGAGTTGTTCTTTTACGATATATATTTATAACTAGTTTTTATAAAAATCATAGTCTTAAAATTCTTCTATGATTGAATTGACCCTTTTATTTTTGATGTTGAGTTCTTTCTCGGGGACGAGAAAACATTTGAGGGTGGGGGTATTTGATATCTCTTTATAACTTCTATATTTTGATAGGTTTTTATTTGTGATTCTATTGGATATTAATAGATTAAATTTGACATGTTTCTCAAATTTTTATGTTTTTTTATTCTTATACTGTACCAGCAATTGGAACATATGATGGGAAACATGGAAGTTAAGGGAAAATATGTAACTTCACGTCATGATCAATGCAAAGTAGTGTCATAGTAGGTTTTTTAGGATGATTGTTGAGAATTTACAAGGATCGTATATGATGAATGAAGAAAAAATGAGGGCCATAGAATATGAATGTTTCATTACACCTCATTTAAATAGTACATGACATTAAAATCTATGCACATTCCATGTCGTGTAAAACACTACACAATTTGAAATTTTTTTAGAAGATCAAAAAATGGGGACTTTAACATTTCTTTCAACCGAGGGAATACCATTTGTGACCCAAAAAACATTTAGAATCATTCCCACTAAAAAATTAATAAGTATGAGGGTTCCATCTTTGGGAAATGTAATTTCATACTAGGCATGAGATTCGACTAACAAGAGGTTGTCATAGGGTTTCGACCTACATTTGATAGGTTATACATTATGTTCTTAATTTATTTTCATCTAATAAATTATTATAAAATAAAATGGTGTGTATTATACTTAAAATATTTCTATTTAATTTATTCATTTCTACATTACTTTTAATTTTTATTATCTCTCCTATGTTTTTTGGTTTAATCATTATTGGTGATCACCAAATTGTGGTTGACAAAAACCCATAGGGGAGATATAGATAAGTTAATGGTATTTGTTCCATAAATTTATTATTTGATTTTTCAAATAATATGTGTTTAATTGAGAAGTATCATTTTGTACATGTGCATCTATTTTATCCATCATTGATCTATTTACCATAATCCTTGATTAATAAAAAAACACAAACACGACTGAGATGATTTATTCAAGTCAATTGAATAGAATTGCTCTTCTTCTTTTGGAAATATGAACATACTAATATTTAGATATTTTGATTTATTTGACCATGATGAATTTGGATTATACGTTTGTATTGGAAAGAGTAGAGTAATCAAGAGGGGTGAATGTAGTATATATAAAAATTTCTCTAAAAACTATTATTTGAACCTCCGCAAATATCTAAAATTAAATTTCACAGTTAGCTAGTAGAAAATTTATAAGATCTTTACTACTCATTTAATTTCACAAAATATTGACTAGTTATCAGTTGAATCAATTTGATAATTTATAAAACATTTGAATCTAATATAATAATTCAATATTGTAATAAATAGTCGCATAGAATAACCAACAGAGGGAAATTTATTTTTATGAAATATGTAATAAATCTTAGTAAAAATAAAAAGTAAAAACATACTAGAAAGATAACAAGAGGTTCAGTATGAAGCTGAGATGTAATCCTATCCAATTGGTGAGAACCTACAACTAAGAAGTTTAAATTAAAAAATATTTTGATCAAACCCTAGGTCAGGGTTCACCACAACACACAGGGTTATCCAGGTCACCCTTGACTACTACAATAGTTCATCATGGGATAAAAAACAAACATTTCACACATGAACTCTTCCACAGTTCAACGTGGGATACAAATGGATAAAAAGAGTTTGGTATTGAGGATAGAATGTATCCTCAGGTTATGAAAATGATTAATTGTGTGTGTAACAGAAAGATACACACACCACTCAGAAATGTAACTGAATGAACACAACATAGCTAAATATGTGTAGTTCGGTTTAGAAGGCTCTCTGTGTTATGTAGTGATGCTCTGGACTCATTCGAAGATGTGGATTTCAGGTTAAATAACTCATATAGAATATTACACAATTAAAAGTGTCGTATTTGTGCATCTATCTACCGGTATGGTTGTTTATGTATATTATTATCAAACCATGATTTTCTGAAATAGTTTGTAAATTTGTTGTTTTGATTGGTAGAGAATTCCTCATGTGTTCTTCTATTCTTGAGTTCACAGTGGTTGCATGATATTTGCGGATGATCTTCATTATTTTACTCTCATGAATGAAACACAAGACTATGTTGACATGTCTATCTTCTTTCATTAAAAAAAATATTATTATTGAAGGTTGACAAAGTGCATGTATATTTCATGTTCATCGAATGACCATACTATGTTCTGTCTATTAAATTCATACAAAGGATTATAAAAAAATTCAGTATCATTAAATGAAAAAAATATTCCCATTATTAAAAATATTAATAAATGTAATTTTAAACAGTCAATCAAGACTCGTCTGTCAGTGTCTCCTTCTGTCGGTGTCTCTATATATCAGTTCCTCCTTCTATTAGAGTCTCCATACATCAGTGATTTGTTTAAACGGTGAGTCCATCATTCTATTGATGAGAGTGTTGATCTATCAGTAAGGCAGTAGATCTATCGGTGAATGGTTTTCACTTTCAGTGAGTCCATGAATCAAAAGCACCATACCATGGTAGTTCACTGGGACTAACTATAGGTAGTCTTCATTTTTGAGTCATATGCAACGGAGAGTCGTCTGCATCGGTGTCATGTGCAATGATGAGTCTGGTGTGTCTTTACAATGGTGTCTACCTCACATACATAGAATATATGCATATTTGAACTATTTTCCATTGATATATATTTCTTTCGGTTAGTCATCTGTCTATCATTGTGAGTGACTCATGGTTAGATAATTTTAGATGATGTGCATGTCTAACAATTCAGCAATGTCAAAGAGTTTTAATGTCCATAACCACATATATAATCAGTTATAAGATTGATTATACATAAGCACACACAAATAGATATATGATTGAAATGACATGATATTGAATATAATTTATTCACATAATTTAAGTTTTGACATGAGATAAAGATATATGTTGATACATGACATGATTTGTGATAATTAAAACCATTATAGTTAGAGATAGTGGCCAACAGTTTCTATGGGTCAATAATCTCCGATTTTTTTATGATGAAAAATCATGGTATTATTATATACCATTGTAGAATGTTTAATTTAAACAATCTGATTAGTTTCTCCCATAATGATAAAATATTGTATTAGATATAATTTTAAAATTCTGTATTTGAGATAAAAATTCATAAACACATAATAAATCTTGAACACATGATAAGGTTTAATAAAGTTCTCCCCATTTTAATATTCTTATTAAAATTCCCACTATTGGGATTAACAAAAATTGGATAGTGGAAAACTAAAAGCAAGGAAATAGTATTAAAAATCCATGAACATTGAATCAAAAAAGAACAACAGCTTAGAACTATAAAAAATGAACACACCACACTATATGAAAGGGTCAAGGGGTTCCTTCCCCTTATTAGAGGGATAAAATGATGGTTCATCGGGAGGGTTAGACTGAGAAGAAGGAGGCTCCAAATGGATATTCATAGGATGTAGATGCACTCCTTCAGGAACTGTAGATGCTAGGGTAGGCCTGTGCTGGGAAAAAAATCTAATATTGAATAGTTTCGATAATGATGGGTCTGACCTGAGATAATGACTGGGAAACTCAAATCCGAGGTTGATAATACGATGAACTAGTAGTGAAAAGTGGTGTAGTAGGAGGTATGATAATGGCTTCACATTGGACATGGAGATATGTTTTTAACAGCTTTATGAACTCTTCAATGCTCTCACCTCCATATTTCATGGCCTTTTCAAATTCATCAGTATTTTCTATAAACCTTTCCATCATGGGATTTAAATCTCTAAACGTCTAAATAAGATCATTAAAATATTTTTTCCCAAGTAGAAGAGTAATATTGGTGGGAAAATACTTAAAAATTCTATTAATTTGAGGCTTTTGAAGATTTTGGATAAAAACTCATTAATCCTTTTTATCTGCTCTTTCTGAGTGTGTGATGTAGTCCTTGGAAAATACATCACATATTCTTGCACCTTAACTGATGTGCCCTCAACCTTGTCCATACTAGTAATTAAATCTTGAAGTTATTATTTCAAAATTAAACTAATAGTTGTAAGAATTTCTGATTGTGAAGACTAAACTGGAGGAGAATATGTTGAAGAAAGAGAAGGGGACATAAGTTCCTTACGTTCTTTTCTTAGCTTGAAAAACATGAAAGAATTAAAGTGAGAAAAAATATTCTCATGTCCACTAATGTCACATTCCGTTGTATTTCTATACTCGGTGTTCTATGCATTGATGCTATTGGTTAACTTCTTCATTTCATTCTTGATATTTGTGTTGCTTGCCAGAATTGTTTCTATAGTTAAAATTATATTTTTATGAATTTCATTAATCACGATCATGGAAACTGAAGAATAATTAATTAGAGATTCACTAGTTATGGAAAGATCATAACAAGAAGAGCCGCCTTACATTACACTATCAAACACAGATCGAATTTCCTTCTAATTTTCAGTCATCTCAGTATTTTGTCTCCTGGATTAATCAATTTCAAAGTTCATTTGATATTTTAATGAATGAATTATGGAGTCATAGATGTCATTCGTGGAGTTTTAAAAATCATCCTTAGTGACATAGTTACTAGAAGAGGTCATAGCCTCTGTATCCCTTATACAAAGTAAATAAGACTTCATCATCATAATCTTCATAATCCAATCCCAGTGCCACATAACCTGGATTCCACACCCATTTAGCAAAATTATAATAATCTATAGGAGTAATATATCATGACATACTCTTCATATATAATAATCTTCTCTGGATTTAGCTACTGTTGCTTGAGACACCCCCCAGAGTGATCCTTCTTCACAGATTTTTCCCTCTCAGTTGATGATTCTTGTCTAGGTAGCTTCAACTTATGTAGAGTTATTTTTCATGTATATACTACATCAAAAACTGGTTCACCTGGAGAAACATTTTCATCTGGAATAGTACCCTGAATAGATGTACCAGTATTATCTTTTAAAACCACCATACTAATAGTTTCTGAATGTTCATCAGGATGACCAGCTTTACTATAACAACCCCTTTAATTACTTTCATCATTATCAGCACCATTATTCTCTACATATCCATTTTCATCACCAAATGTCTCATTTACATCTTATTTAGGTAATTTTGCATCACTTTCACCACTAACATCTTCTTCTTCTTCTAAACTGGATTAACTGACATATTCTACACTTCCTACATCTTATATTTCTCCACATATAGTATATTTTAGAAAACATTAATGAGAGGGTAAGTCCATAGGTGGGCTTAAAGATCTAATTGAAACTCTTTTTGTTGTCCCATTAGTGTCTTGATCACTTCAATCATCAACTGGTGATCAAATATCTCTGACCTGAGTAGCACTATAATCTCCCTCATCTGAAGAATATATTAATTGTTCATCTAGACTGAGTCTATGATCCACTAGTTCCCCTGGTCTAAATAGATGATCTACATGATTTAACATTTCATACAGTATATATTTTTCACCAAACCATTTTTTTCTCCATGGGTTCCAGTTAATATTCATTATCTTAGAGATATCATAGATTAAACTGAATAAACTATATTCACTAACAAAAAAATCATCAACATCACATACATAGCCATTATCCTTTAGGATTAATGAAAACTTTATGGAGAAGAAAATATAATTTGACTTAAAACCAGGTTTTTTCATCTCATTTATGTGATCCAACAGATATATGCATAGATTCCATTTAACTACCTTTTGTTGAAAATACACTAAGTATACATTCTGGTAATTGAGAGAATAAAAGTCCCCTTTTCCTGGGAGAAATCTAGTGATGAATAAACATAAATAAAATTCTCTACTAACCACTCAATTCTAAGGCAACAGGTCTCCTATGTTCCTCATTTCAAGTTAGCCCTTTTAGAGCGGTCTTATAGAAAATGATTTCACTTTCAGGAGGAGAAGTACCTTGATAATCATCAAACATTATTCTATGAAGAACCTTTAGACATTTATCCTAATGTCATAAAGAGAAATAAATTTTATTCCCTTTTACTATCGAATTGACGAAAGTTACATCAATTCCTTCCAAAAAAAGTTCCATATTCATGTAGTATTCATATACTATCTTCAGGTAGAAAACAGTATCATTGGTTGTGAACTAGTCAAGCCATCCTTGATCTAACAGCAAGATCAACAACAAAGAGATTCTCTCTAAGATCCATTCCAAAAATAATGCTTTCTCCTAGGTTACAACATCGTTTTCAGGATTAATATATACACATCCTGAAGGTTTTATCGATTGAAGTTTCTATTTCATGGAATCATGAGACTCACCCTCTTGTAGATCTTTCTTCACATGCGTTATTTCAAATAGTTCATTCTAGAGGTCAGAAGGTGAAAGGTTTGGGGTAATGAAATTGTATAGTGGCTGAGTGAGAGTAGTGGTAAAGAAGTATAGTGTATGGATTCAAATTTATTTCATTTAGGGATTTCAAAATTATAGAGTAAAAAATAATGAACCTGGTTCATGGAATTAATGAATAATTTTATTTTTGAAAAAAAAAACAGAAAATGTATAGAAACAATGAGCAATCAGTGGCTGCATGATAGAATTATTATAACACTAATATTGTCAGTATCACAATAGTGTCGGTGTGAAAACAGTGTTAGTGTGACAACAGTATTTGCATAGCAACGGTGTCGGTGTGACAACAATGAATGTATGAAAAAAATTTCCGAATGAAAACAATGTCGGTATGACAACGATGTCAGAATGAAAAAAGTGTGACCAAGAAAACTCCACAAAAATGGGCCAAAGGAAAGGAAAACACATTGTATTTTTGATTGATCCTTCCAAACTCAGGTCTGATGTAATTCATTCTTTCATAGATCAATGGATTATTGAATATATCAACAAGATGATATTCAGTTCCAATAAATTATAATGTGATATCAACCCTTTAATAGTAATCTATCAAAAAGTGATGTCTTACATCAATATGTTTGTTACAGAATGAGAAACTGGGTTCATAGAAATGTTAATAGCACTTTTATTGTCACATTTTCTATGAACATGTCTAAATTGATATCCATAGTCTAGAAGAGTGTGTTTCATCCACTAAATTAGGGAACAACCGCTACCAACAACTATGTTTTCAGCTTGGGAAGTAGATAATGCAATAAAATTCTATTTCATACTATACCATGAAACCATAGACTTTCCAAAACGTGACATGTCCTATAGGAACTTTTTCTATCTAACCTGCATCCCCCAATGTCACCATCAGAATAACTCACCTTATCAAAATAATTTAAAATTGGATAAATAATTCCTTAATTGATAGTATGCTTGAGGTATTTAAAGACTCTTTTCACATTATTTATGTGAGATACTTTGGGAGTATCTTGAAAATGGGAACACATACACACACAAGACATTATATTTTTCCAACTAGTAGTCTAGTAGAGAAATCATACAATCATTACTTATTTAGTTTTTGGATCAAAAGATTTACCATCTTCATCAAGATACAATTTACAAGTAGAGCTAATTTGAGTGTCACTACTTTTAATTATATCAAATATAAATATTTTTCAATGATGTTTTTTGAATTTATTTTAATTTAAAATGATATCATATTTATTTTAAAAAATCTAAAATTTAAGGAACAATTTGAGTCCACCCACGAAACTCATTTCAAATTCATTTTTCAACATATATTAAAACTCAATACATAAATATTTTCATGAAGATCCAAAATCTATATCATCAAAATAAATTTTAACTATTAAAAAATCTTTAGAAATATGTTTTATAAAAATTGTGGTATTAGTAATTCCCTTTTATAATACATTTGATCTTAGAAATATACTTATTCTCACATACCAAGCTCCTGTAGACTGTTTTAAATGATATAGTGATTTTGTTAATATGAAAACCAGATTTTGAAATTGGGGATCTGTAAATCATGGGGGTTGTTCAACAAAAAAATCTTCCACTATATACCAATTTAGGACTCTGCATTTAACAACAATTTTATAAATTTGAAATTAAGATGGGAAACATAAGAAAGTAGTATTCTGATGGGATCATGTCTTGAAATATGTGAAAAATCTTCGTTATAGTCAACGAATTTTTCTTTAATATAACCTTGTGTAATCAATCTAGCATTGTATCTATCAATATTACCAGATTTAAATACATTTTTTCCTAAACTCCCACTTAGTACCTCTGGTCATGGTTTTTTTGGTTCTATGCCCAAATTTCCAAACCTCGTTTATTTCAAATTGGTTATGTTCTTATTGAATATCCATCACCCAAAATTCAATTCTAATTGAATAATTGATGTTCTTATGTTCATGATGTGATAAGAAGGCTTGATGTTCAACCTTATTTCTATGAGAATCTCTAGTCAGTGTCACTTTATCTAAATATCCAACAATAGTACTTAAAGGATTTTTCATATGAGTTATATTTTGTCTAGAAAAAGAGGGGATAGTAAAATTAGGTTCATATATAGGTTTGGGATCATCATGTTCAGATTCTGAAGACTTTTCATATCAATTTGATTTAACAGATTTCTTGATGGGAGGATTTGATGATCTTTCATTTATGTCTAAATTTTACATATCATCATTACGGTTGTGACGAGAGGTCATATGTTCATATGGATCTGTTTCATCAAATTTTGTATCTACTGATTCTTACATATAGTTTGTATTTTTATTAAAGGCTCTATAGGATTTATTAGAGGTTTAGTAACTATGGAAAATTCATTCATCACACATGGATTCATATTTTTCAAGATAATTATTACTATTATGGATATAGACTTTGTAAACAAAAATATTTAAATAACTAAATATGGGTTTTATATTGTTCCATGCCACATATAAATTATTTTTGTGGATATACCTAGTTGAAAATATATTAATTATGATTCATGTTTTATTTACAACCTTATCCCAAAAGTAAATATTTAGAGCATATTCATTTAGTATGGTACAAGTGATCTCTTGTAATTTTATGTTACTTATTTCAACAACTCCTTTCTGTCCAGGTGTCCTAGGGGAAGATAAGTTGTGACTATACACAATGTGTGAGAAAGATGATTGAAATTATTGGTTTTTAAACACACTTCCATGATCAATTATTAAGGATTTATTTATATGTCCATTTATATTTTCCAATGATTTAGCGTACATAGTGATGTATGAAAAAGCTTCAGTTTTGTGAGATAATATAAAAGACTATGTGTACCTATAGTAGTCATCTAGAAGAACATAATCACATTGATTCCCATTTAAACTCAATACTCGAAATGGTCCTAACAAATCCATGTGAACCAACTCTAATGGATGATAAGTTAGAACTTCTTTCTTTGATTTGAAAAATATCTTCTGTTGTATATCCCTTTGATAAGAATTATAAACATTGTCATCTGAAAACTCATGTTTGGGTTGATCCTTTACAAGTTATTTTCTAGTAAGCATTCTATGATTTTGTAAATTAAAGTGTCCTAGTTTTCTATGCCAAAGCCAAAACTCTTTGTAAAAGGCACCTAAAAAGGAATCAATTTGAGAAACTATAGAATCTAAGTTAATAAAAAATAAATATTCAATTCTAAAAGTAGAAAATAAAAAATAATTTTTAGGGTTAAAAACATTGAATTAGTTATTTTAAAATTTAAAATTAAATCCATAATTACATAATTGTGAAATATTTTAAAGATTAAAATTTAATCCATCAATAAAATGTACTTCATAAATTAAGACTCTATTTGAGTTACCAATACGGCCTAATCTAATTATTTTTCCTTTAGCATTATCTCCAAAGGTGAAATATCCACCATTAATCTTTTATTAGGTTCTTAGATATTTATTAATCTCCTATCAAATTCCTTGAACATCCATCGTCCTTGTACCATTGACTCTTGCTGGAGCTCTTCAAATAGCATTCCTAAGTGATAATAGAAGAAAAATTTATTTTTGTTACCTAGAATTTTGTGGGTCTAGTGACATAATAATAAATTATTTAGGTAACTGCATATTCATTATGTGATTCATAGAATAATTATTCCTTATATTTTAAAGGTAATCTCTATTAAGCCCATAAAAACTTTAGGTAATAAATCATTTTCAGAACTAGTAGATGAAGTAATGTTTTGATTTTTAGGTTGAAGAACAGATTTTCCAAATTCAGTTACAAAATGTGTTTTTGATGAGGTTCTCTTTCCAAACTGATATCCAATACTAGAAGAATACTTAGGACCTATCTTTTTACAATGAATTTGAGTAAGTGTATATTTTCTATTGGTAAAATTTTCAGGATATTTCTTCAATTGCTCATTATACATTTTTAATTCACTGTTTTATATGAGATGTTGAACTTTATTTTCCATTTTATTAGTAAGTACATACATAATAGATAAATTAAGAGTATTTTTTTTCTTTAGAGAATTATATTTATCCATTAGTTCATTTCATGTCTCAGATAGTAATTTACAGTATTCAAATAGTTCATCACATGTCATATTTTCAGTCCCACTTTCTATTTTGGAATAATAGGAATTTTGTGAATGAGAGTCTATGGTTACCTCAGATGGTTTTTTCATAAAACACATATATTCCATGTTATCTTTCCTATCATGAGATGATATTGATTCACTAGATCTATACTAAGAGGGACTCATGGTGGCCTTCATATCCTTCTTATATTTCTTATTTTTTTCATACGACTTTTTGTATTTTATATTTAGAGAGTCAAAATTGTCATGTCCTCTCCACTAACATTCATTTTAGATAATATATTCTGATATTTCATTTCTTCTCCTGTCATTCTTACAATTTCCCTTGTTATCACATCTTCCTTTTTAATTGAGATTCCAAAAAATCTTATTCTTTCTATAGAATTTATTTAATCTTCTAGCCACCTGATCCATCTATTCATCACTATCAGATATTGAGTCATCATTATTGGAGGATTAAATAGAGGCTATAACCATCTCTTTTACCTCATTATTTAATGTAGTATCCTTGAAGGCTACATATTTTCTCTTTGGTTTATCCTATTCTTCTTTGTGGAATTTCATATCTACCTCATACATCATTTGTTCTCCAATGAGTTCTTCGTTGGGTAATTTAATAATGTCACATGATAATATTATTGATATAGAAGTTCATATATCTCTATAAATTAAGCATCTAAGAATCCTAATTATTTGTTCTTTGGTATTAACATCTCTTCCTATAGAGATTATTGTGTTCCCAATTTCAATAAATTTGAGATAAATGTTAGAAATAGGCTCATAAATCTTCATCATAAAGTTATCAAATTTAATTTAATATGTGTCAAGTATCATTTTTTTATCACTAGATATTCCGTAATTTGAAAATGAAAAAGTATCCCAAATTTCATGGCCTATTTTACATGAAGAAATTCGGCTATATTCTTCATATCCTAAAGAACAATATAAGGCATTCATGGATTTGAAGTTATTGTTATAATAATTCTAATATGGGTCATCCCAAGTATTTATATATGAAGTATTAATCTTATACTAATCTAAATTTGAAGATAAAATTTCAAAACCCTTACTTTCTAATTGCATTTTCAATTTAAGTTTCCATTGGGAATAATATGTACAATTAACTAATAGAGATATATTGGTATAAGAACCTTCCTGACTATTATCCATAATAAAATTTCTTGGAAGATATTTTCAATAGATAAACATTTAGTATTAATAGAAATATTATAATATTTGAAATACAACTATAATCATAGTTTAAAAAGTTTGAAAATCATTGAAAACTGAAAATTTCTGAAAATTCTAATACAAAATGTTGACATATTACAGTACTCAAGAGGGGGTGAATTGAATATCTATAAAAAATTCTATGAAAAAGAATTATTTATACTTCCCAAAATATCTAAAATTCAATTACCCAGTTTTCCAGTAGTGAATTAATAATATATTGATGTTTGATTAGTTTATCAAAAGATTAATTAGTTATCATTTGTATCAATTTTTTAATTAATATATGTTTTGATACTAATATAATATGAAAATATTGATATAAAAACATTTTAAGACTATCTATTAGATATAAACTTAGTTTTATGAAATATTTTCTAAAAAAGAGAGTAAATGTAAAAAAGTAAAAACATAGTGCAAATAAAACAAGAGGTTCAATCTCAAGCATGGACATAATGCTCTCAACTTGGTGATCACCTTCCACCAAGTAGTTTAAATTAACAAACAGCTTGATCCAAATCCTAGATCGTGGTTCACCACAATACCCATGGATTTCATGGTCTCCCATGACCTCTACCATAGTTCTACATGGTATAAAAATGGATAAATGGAGTGTCAGATTGAGTATTTTTGGTATCCTCTAGTTATGAAATCGAGTCTATGTGTGTGTAGCAGACAGATACAAACAATGGTCAAAATTGTATCTAAATGATCACAATTGATCTATGGATGAGACGTTAGGTTTAGTGGGTTATGTGTGTTATGTGGTGCATCATTGGACTCTTTTGATGATGTGGAATTGATGTTTGACCCCACTTCTAAAATATGGCACAAAATAGAGTGCCATATTCTGGCATCCAGCTACAGGTATGGTTGTGCAGATATTTTCTTCTCCTTCCATAGTATTCTTAAATTTTTTTTCAATTCAATGTTCAGATCAGTTGAGTTTGCCTCATGTGTTCATCAGTTCTTGAGTTCATAGTGGTCGCATGAGAGTTGCAGATGTTCATCAGTATTTCACTGGTATGTATGCACCCCACAACTATCTTGATATTTCTATATTCCTTCTTTTAAAATACTTCTTATTTTAGAGGATTGAAATATAGCATGTACATTTAATGTGAATCAACTCATCATACCTTGTATAGTATACTAAAAGTATTAAAAGGGATTATAAAATAAGATAGTATCATTAAATTACACAAATATGACTGTTATGAATAATATTAATAAATAGAGTTTCAAACAGTCTATCGGTGACTCATCTGTCACTGTCACCTTCTATTTGTTTCTCCTTCTGTCATCGACTCCTTCTGACTGTGTCTCCATACATCAGTGACCTGTTTCAATGGGGATTCCTTCCATCTATCAGTGAGATAGTTGATCTATCATTGGGACAGTTGATCTATCGATGGCTCATTTTTATTGGCGGTGAGTCCTTATGTCGGTAACACCATGAAACTGTAGGTCACATGGACTAAAAGTAGGTCATCATAATTGGTTAGGTATATAAAATGGTGAATTGTATTCATCTGTGTCATGTGAAATAGTGAGTCCAATGAGTCTTTCAAATGGTGTCAGACTAACATTCTTAGAACATGTGCATGTTTGAACTGTCTGTCAGTGAGTCAAATGTCTGTCAGTGAGTCATATGTCTCTCGATGATAGTGACACATACAAAGATAAATTTTTATGTTCAGTATGTTTTAAAATTCTGAAAATTTGGAGAGTGTTAATGTTCATAAACACATAGGTAATCTGTTATAAGCTTTTTTAGACTTAAACAGACATAAATAGTTATATGATTTAAATGATCTTATATAAAAGATAAAGCTTTGACATAATTTAGGATCCTAAATGAGGTAAGGTATATGTTAATATATGACATGATTTGTGATAAATAAAACCATTATAGTAGGAGATAGTGGAAAATAGTATCTATGGTATTATAGTAAGTTTGATAGTTAATGACAATTTATCATATTGATAAAAAATTTTGGTTGCATAATTATTTTATGAAATTTTTTTGCAAGTGAAGAAATTTTTTTTTAAAATCCAACTATGGATACTAGTTCCCCTATATTCTGTTTTTCTATTTGAAATTAGTGATTTTAAATTACATAATTAGTTTAATAAAATATACCAGAATCTATATTGACCTAATCATTAGTCTAGGTTTTTCATCACTACGTTGCCCTCTCTATGTGGTTTTGACCACGTAATTTCACTATGATGTGCCTTTGTAGCTAGTATTTCTTGAGTTAATATTAATTAGTAATTTTATCCATTTCTATAGAAATATAAAATATATTAATGGAAAATAAATTGAACAAATATATCATGTGAAGTGACTTCTAATATGTCTAATTGACTAGTGGAGTGATACTT
Source organism: Viscum album (assembly GCA_963277665.1). Classification (NCBI taxonomy): domain Eukaryota; kingdom Viridiplantae; phylum Streptophyta; class Magnoliopsida; order Santalales; family Viscaceae; genus Viscum; species Viscum album. The sequence continues at coordinate 1,092,840,223 of OY728155.1, forward strand.
AGCCATGAAATAATTTATTAGCCATGAAATACATTATTGGAAATATTTTAATTTTTAAGGATGTACTCAATTTAAAAAACAATGTTGAAGGTGACCTAAAGAATAAATTAATATACTTCATGATTTTTTACTTAAATATAAAAAGTGAATATCAAAGATAGAATATTGAGTAATGATAAATCAATGTATTATTTTGATGATGAAATGGATCACCTAGGAATAATATTCAATAAATTTTATATGAAGAAGGAAATATTCCATAAATAAGGTTATATGGTTATATATATTAATATTTTAAATTTTGGTAAATATATGAAAAAGGATGATTCGACTTTGGATATGAAATACTATGAGTGTAAATGAAAAGGGCACTGTTGGAGCCAAAATATTTGAAAAAAAGAGAGAGGAAAGAGAGACCCCTTGCCCTTCCTTCTGAAGCCTCAAAGCGGAGCACCCAAGAAACACAGCCGCCACAAAACACCATAGGTGGTAACTCTCCATGAACTCCCTGACGTTCGCGACGCCGCCACAAAGCACCATTGGCGGTAACACTCTGCGAACGCCTTGATGTTCGCGAACCTACCATGAAGTAAAGGAGGTGGTACACCTCTGCGAACCTGGTTGACGTTCGCGACCGGTTACAAAGCAACTGAAGCCCCCTTCACGTAGCGTGAGATCTACTTCGTGGCACCTCTTACCTATAAATACCAAGCTCCCCCTGATCTCTCTGGACAGACAAATCCGACCATTCTTCTCCGTAGCTCCCAAATCATGAAGCACTCTTTGCTCTGGGAATCATGAGCTTTGTGAGCTATTTTTGCTTTGTGAGAGGCCTCCACCTTGTCTCGTTTTGAGCCCCTCTTCCGAGAGGGATGCCCTTCGCGAAGCCTAATGGAATTCACGAAGGAAGGGGATCCCCCAGGGGACCTGGGCAGATGAGGAGCGTTTATTCTTCGCGAAACACCAACATTTTACACGTGATCCACATTCCAAGGCAGGGTCACTGTCCTTTATTAAGCACACCGCTTCATGGCACCTTTCTTTGTGAGGAACCTATGCTTTGCGAGCCATTTCTCTATGAACAAAATTACACTTTGTGATGCACCTCTAACTCGCACCTCTACCCTATTCTAAGGCTAGGGCACACCACTTCACGAAGCACCCTCCTTCACAAGTGCCCTCCACTACGCAATGAAATCGTGATCCACAAGGCACCAGCCTGTGGACCCCTCTACCTTTCAATTCCTCTTCTCGTGCGAACCTCAAGGTTTGTACGATGTGATTTAAAATTCCCCCGGACAATACCACTCGTAGCATTTCTTCCCCTAATTCTTCTTCGCATAGGTACGCTAATGGCTATTACTTCTTCGCATTGCCATGCTAACGTGGACCCCTCGATGGTTCTCACTGTGCCCCCCCCCCCCTTATACATGTCCTTGTTGAAGTATTACCTCCCCCAAGTGGCAGAGGGTACATGTCATGTATGTCCTATGGGTGTGGAGTGAACCCACCTCATCTGGGCTATAGGACGTTAAACTGCCAAGCATCTCGTCCTCAACACATGCCGTTAAATTGTGACCCGACCTCGTGCTTCGCACATAGGGTCCCCTCGGCTCCGAAATTCATTACGCCGCTCGTCTCCACGGGGATGAGATCACCCCCCACATGGGATTATATCCTCCCCCTAGGAGTGGCATTTTTCTGTGGAGAAGGGCAGCCACCTTGGTGTAATCCCCCAAGCCCCTCTTTTGGTTGGTAGCACCCATGCACCTCCGTACTTCCTCACTGCTTGGGCCAGTGAAGGGCATGATTTGGAATGAGGCACCTCCTTTATTCAGTCCCAAATCCCTCTACCTATTCACTTTATCTCTCTTTGTCCTGCAACCTTGAATAAGTCCTGACACCATGGGTCATTCAATGCGTAAGCCCCTCTTCACTTCTCACAGACACACCCTTCGCGATGTGATCTTCAGGTCTTTACTGCCTCTTGTTTCTCACACCGAGCACGACTCACGTGGGCTTAGAGTAATCATCAACCATGAAAATGTCCTCGTCCATAATTAAATTAAACTATATGCCCTTGTCCAGCATGATGTTAAACTGTATTCCCTAGTCCAGGGAGACGTTAAACTGTATGCCCTCGTCCAACATGATGGTAAATTGTATGCCCCTTTCCTGCATGACATTAAACTGTATTCCCTCGTCCAGCATGATGTTAAACAGCAGGCCTAAACTATAAAGACATTGATCCCTGTCAAGTCATAGTATGTAGGAAGCCTCCACGAGGTCTAAGCCCACCACCAGTGGACACCTAGGTTCACATTCACGTCAGTTCGCTGATGAAAACCTTCTTGAACTACGAGGACATTGATCCATGTCATGGCAAGGTACGTAGGAAGCCTCCCTGAGGTTCAATCCCATCCCCCTCAGACCGAGGTCCATATTCACGCCGGTCCTCCGACACACACCATTCTGAACTACGTGGTCTTTGATCTATGTCAAGGCATGGTACGCAGAATCCTTCACGAGGTTCAAGCCCAACAATCATTGGCCCCGACAGTTTCTGTGTCGGTGTGCCAAGCCCCTTTTTCACCTGAACTATGTGGTCTTTGATCCATGTCAAGGCATGGTACATTAGAAGCCTCATGAGGTTCAATCCCACCACCCGTCGGACCCCCGGTCCACCTTTTTGTCGGTTCGCCATCATCCCCACCTGATCTATGTGGACATTGATTCAGGTCAAGTCGTGCTATGTAGGAATCCTTCCAGAGTATCAAGCCCACCATACACCTATGCCAAGGTCCTTTTTCACATCGGTTCACTGATACGCCCCGTGCCGCATGACTTTAATCAGCATCCCAATATAGCGGTAAGCCGTTGTGACCCTGCGATCCGGTTTTTCCGACACCCTTTCGTGTCAGTTCAACAACCCCATTTTCCCAAACTACGTGTACTTTGATCCATGTCAAGGAATTGTATGCAGGAATCCTCACAAGTTTCATGCTCACCACCCATTAGACCAAGGTCCTTCTTCACGTCGGTTCTCCGGCTTCCAACCCGAACTACGTAGACTTTGATCTATGTTAAGGCATGGTACATATGAATCCACATGAGATTAATGACCACCACTCGGTTTTTCCGATCTTATTTACATCAGTTTTCCCACCACCTTGGGCGGCCAAGAGTGTAATCCCCACACATCCATCCTGAACTACGAAGACATTGATTCCCAACCATGGGGATATGTAGGAATTATCTTCGATACTCAATCCCATCACCCCAGTCATCTCCTCGACAGCTCCATTTCATTACCCCTCCACTCTGTGTAGCATTAAATCATCTATCCTGATTCTTATCCAGGCTGCCACTTCCTGGTGAGATCATTCCACAACATTCCCGTCCACATAATTCGGGATGCTGCCCAAGGGCTGGCTCCGATATCGGTGTTCCCTCAAGGGGGATTCCTCAATCTTATCCACTCTAGCTAGTGTTTTGATCATCTCGGTCCGTCTATGTTGGACGTTAAACTTGCGGTATACCCTGTGTTAATCATGGGAAGCTGAGGAAAACCAAAGATACATGCCAATGGCATTTGATTCCTCATGCTTGATATGGGAAGCCTCGGGATTCCATGCCCTTGAGAAGCCCTATTATAAGGGAAAAAGATAGACACGCCAATTCCCCAGTGTTCAGACACGTTAATGATGCCTTGATGTGACTACTCCCCAAACTGAAGGTTGCTTCCCTGAACAGACCCCTTGGAATGTCCTGAAAAAAGCAGTGTAATTAACCGGCGTCCATGGATATATGGAATTGGGAGGATTTTCATGAACAATGTATTAAATCTATGAGGGAGACCTGGACTAGGTGATGATTTATGAGGAGGAATCCACTGAAGGAGTAACCGATATCCCATCATCTTATTTTGATCAAGGTGAAGACATCCCTGAATAAGGAACAGATGTTGCCTGCCTTTGGAAAGCGGGAATGTGGGGCAACAAAAAGTAGAGCCAACGGCCTCCACAGATAGACGCGTGCACCCCGGAGAAATAGTCGAAAATAGAAATGGTGAATCTGACGTGAAGTTATTCTCCTCAATGTAGATATTAGTAGCACTCGAGACATCAGTATATTGACGTGTCACAGGATCCAGATATTCAGCGTCAGGTCCCGCCAAGTAAATAGTGCGCCTGGCGTGAAACTCACCAAAAGTTGGTGCAGAAGAACGCCGGGAATTTTGTTCTGTAATGTTGTCAGTTTGGATCCATCTTACCGGAAACAGAAGACAGAATGGCGTTGGGGCACTAGTTGTCAATTTCTTTTCCTCACCGTGCTGATGAGTTAATCTCCCTGCTTCTCAATAATTTGGTTGCTGCTACAGGGACACGATCGCCGCCTACCCACCAATGTAGGGGCAGGGGTAACACCAGCACAGCTGCTCCGCATGGCCTCATTGCTACCACAACATCGTCTTCATCCACGAACATGGGGTGCCCATACCCCATCTCCCCATCAAAAATCATCCAATGAAGGGTGATTAATGACCTCGTACACCGTTACGAGGAGGAGGGCATAATCGCAACTTGGTATATGGTCCCCCTAGACCTGGAGGCGTCCAGGCCCCATCGTCAAAGCCTCCCTCGATGCTTTCACTGGGAGCCCACGCTCCCCACCCCAACATTCAATCGTTTCAAGAGCCCATCCTTGAAATGCCATAATGACTCCCAGCCTTACGTTGATGTGGTGGGTGATGTCCATCTTTGACCAGTCAGAGTCCCGATCCGAGGACTCCAAGAAAGGTCCCCCACCCAGCCATGTCAGCACCGCCATCTGGCATTTCTAGAGGAGTAGGTAGGCTATGCCCCTACACCACCATCACCGGATCTCCTGACCCGACACCAACGTTGGTCCCTAGATGAGGACACCTTCCAAGGGGCGTTACTGTTGAAAACTACTATCGCATGATCCACCACCGACGTATATCATGAAGTCCCTGCACACACTAAGAAAGGGCGCTCCTATGACCGACCGGAATTGAGGACCCAACCGCCCCATGGGCAGGCTGGGTTGACCCTCCGTGTAGTAGGCCTCAGTGGTGATCACCGCGAACCAACCAGCGGTGATGTCATCCCATACCGAGATCCTCCTCATACCACTACTCCACAGAGCGTGGTCCTTCCCCGCTCTGAATATCATCATGGAGGTATGCCCTGTGATACCCCCAACCCGGATGAAGACCTGCCCCGCAGCAGAGATACCTGTCGCGGAAGCATTTCCCGTGCCCACCACACCGGGTATGGAGTTCCTCCTCCTGCTCACAACCATAGATGTGAAGATATTTCCCATCTGGTTCTTCTCCAATGTTGGGATCCTCCCTACATTCTCTCCACAGATGGTGAAGGTCCTCCTCGCCCTAGCAACTAGACGGGTGAAGGGCAGCCTCGCTCCACCCACATCATGCATGGAGGTCCACCCCATGCTCCTGCTGGTTCCAACGGAGGTTTCACCAGCCCAGGTGTTGTTCATGGAGGTCCTCCCCATTTCCCCTTCGACATTTTCCCTAGTTCCCCTCACACCTCCGCTATCTCAAGCTAAAATCCTGTCCACCATGGCACCAACATGTCCCTGAGACTACATTTCGGGAATCAACCTTGTCCTGAAGAGCCATCTATGGGAAGGATGGAGGGTCATCGCTACCACAAAAAGAATCTTTGGAAGGACCGGGTAGAGATCAAACTACACCGCTTCTCGGATTCTGATGTAGAATGCAACTCAGCAATTGAACCCTCCCCTTGGTCCTCTGTGTCAAGGACCGGGGCAGGAACAAGGCATGTCAGCATCATCCTTCTTGAATGCGAAGTCCATCAGATTCCCACCTCTCATCGCAGGTACTTGCAGGAGGAGGAAATTTTGGGAATCCCTCAGGTTCCGAACGTGCAGTCACCACTGCCCTCACCAGAAGTGCCCACTACCTCGATGAGAGATCACAGAGATCTATTTTGGGGACTGATGGCGGTTGAGAAATACCGTGACCCATCACCAGTAACCACGATCCCTGCACCAGACGCTGTGGTTATTATCCCGTTGTATCGTGACATTGTGGTCAGGTCACAACACTCTTCAGTGGATGGCCCAAAATTTGGCAGCAAGTCTGCTCATTCGTCGTATTCTTCGCCGCCCAATTTACTGTCCCTGCAGTCTACATCTGTACCGCTAATGGTTCCTCATCCACCTCCGGTTGACGAGTGGGGAAATACATGGTTAGACCCTGATCCGAGCGCAGGAGCTTCTGGAACATTCTTACAGCAGATCACTTCTCGAAGAAGTTCTTGCCAGTGGCAGCATCGAACTTTCGTGTGACAGAATCCCTCACCACGGATGAAGTCGTTTGCTTCCATCAAACCTTAGGGGTGATGCACTTCCGTCTTCATTATTATACGGTGGTGTACCCCAGTATCCAAGTGCACTTTGAGGAAATCGGTGAGCAATGTCGTCTTGTCGATTTGGTTGCACTCCCTAAGGCCTAGCGCCCTGATTCACCAGGTCACCAATGCACCCTCCAACAAAAATGCGTTAAAAGTTTCAATGTACTCCGAAAAATAATTAGGGAAGCCAACCCCCATGTGAAAGTCTGTGTTTGGGGACAATATGCCGCCCTCCCCTTCAGTCCTATCCGGTGGCAACCCGATTCATTATACGACATTGAAGACATGCCCCAGGAAGGGTTATTGTCCACATGGCTGACATAGTGGACAAGGAGGACGAGCTAGAGTTTCTCGATGGAGACTAACCCCCTGAGGGTGTACCACCCTTGTTGGACCCATCAGAGAGTATTACTCGTTAGTAGAGGAACCTCCAAGGCCTCCCCGTACCCACCGAGTCTCTAGTACTTAGTCAGAATGCCGGTAAGGGTAAGGAGAATATCAGAACTATCAGGCACTTCGACCCATCCACATCCGTGCAGAAGATGGACGAAGACCTTGAGAAGGCCATGTTGCGCCAACATCTAGTTGAGCATAAGAGGCTGTTCGACGAACCCTGGTCGAGCGCTCTATAGAGCGGCGACCTGAAAATGGTAGTCCTAAGCCGGGGCAGTAGGGGCAGGAACAAACTCCCCCCGGTGAGATGCCTTCAGGAAACCCTGACCATGCTACTCCTGCAGATAGGGCAGAAGCCGGAACTCATAGTAAGAGGGCACGATACGTCTCACCAAACCCTCCTGAACAGTGAGGCAATCTGAGGAATCCAGCCCGGGTTCCCCCAGCTTCCCGACAGGCCATTCCACCAGTCGCTCCACTTGCTGTTGAAGCCATCTACCATGTCGAAGAGCCCGATAACGAACTCGTGGATAAGGATACCCATCAATGCGGGGACCCCCACCTGGATGATCCAATAGCAGCACTCATCGCCCACCTCGAGGTGCTGGAAACGCGACAGGTGGCAGTCCCACCAGATGGCATGCCATATCCCGCGTGGGTGGACGAATGTCTGCACCTCTGGGTTTTGGAAATTACACTTTCTCACCTTTTAACATGACAGGTGACCCACCGCACCGCCTTTCCCACTTTTCCTCCAGGTGTGGCACCATGTTGGGGACCCCAGCATAGCAGGAAGCTGCCAAGCTCTGATGATTTTTGCAGATTTTGGAGGGCCCTGCATTTGTCTGGTACGACCAGCAGCCTATCGGATTGGCCACCGGCTAGGAGGATCTCCACCGGCAGTTCCTATACCGGTTTAGCTCCACCACGCGAAAGACATCATCACAGACCTCTTCATGTGCAAACAAAGGCCTGATGAGTGAGTCGCGGACTAAATAACCCGATGGAAGGGGCTTACATACTCCCTCGACATGCCACTGACACATTACAAATTACTGATGATGTGTGTAGGGAATGTCAAAACATAACTGGTTCTTTCCCTGATCACCCAGAACTACCTCGGAGGGGTCTGGGACTTCTTAGATAAGGCCAAGCGCCTCGAGGAAGTTATGTAATAGGCTAGTCAGGCGGGTTTGTCTCCCCCTATGATCACAGAAAGGAGGGATTCCAGAAATGAGCCCACTGCGGTGGCCCAAATAGAAGCCCCTAGGTAGCTAGAATTGCAGCCACTAGCACTGCCTCCACAAACTCATAGAGGCCATCCCCCTCAGGCACAACCTCTTGCCCAGCAGCGACCGCCTCAGACCCGACAGGTTCCCCCGCGCAATGTTCCACCACCACCTAGGCGGGACAATCAGGCTCCGCCTCCTTGGTCGGCCCCTCTGGCCCATCGTCAAGTCCAGTCTCCTAGAGCCCCCTATCTAGAAATAAGGAACCAGACATACTCGTTCAATGAGAATTAGGTCCACGGTTACTTCTGAAGTTCCCTAGAGTAGGGGATTGTGCATTTACCCAAGTGTAGAAGGCTGGCAGAGGAAAGGCTAATCGATCTCCCCAAATACTACCCCTATCACCGGTTCCTGGGGCACACCCTCAAGGAGTGATATGTGTTTAAATACTAGCTACACGACTAGGCCGATAACAATATAGTCAGGTTGGGCCAGGCCCCGACACAAGTGGGAGGTGCCATTCTGTGGTCAGAAAGTGGTAGCGAAGACGAAGGTGAGTGGCAGTAGGTTCCCAGCCGCGGGTCTAATAGGTATGATGACAGGATGGCACGTAAAACCATCTCCTGAGCCCATGGTATTATTCAGGCATGCCTGAATCAACTGGAGCCTTCAGAAGATGAAACTAGTACCTCTATGATGTCATCTCAGTTGGCCTCTTCCTAGAAGGGCACGCAACGACGACGCAAGAATAAGCAATGCGCTCCACCACTATCATCGCCATCCTGCACTCTCGGTGACTTCATGCCCCCTTAGATGGGAATTCCTCCCAGAATTCGCCCAGTGGTGGATGAATCTTCGAGCGACAATCAGGGGTATGCTTCGGTTAATATCGGGGAGCTAGTAAATCCGTATATGACTCCCGACGAGGGGGAACTCTGGGCGACCCTCCCCAACGTCCCTATCTGACGTCAACATCAATGGAAGCATGGCTACATGGGTCTTCAAATCACGTCAGTTGGAACTTTCAGTCAGGCTATGCACGCTACTGAAACTAGAAAGCAGGCCTATCATAGAGCTCAGCACGTGCAACCTCGTCATCTTGTTCCCTCAGATATACCTCCTCTGTCATTTGTGCTACTAGATCAGGAAGAGTTGCCTCATCCGTACTGCAGTCAGTCTTGATGCATTGGCTAGACCCGCGCGCCCCTTCACCCTTTGTACCAGTGCCTTACTTTTCCTTGCCACCCTTCTAGAACTAAATTCAGCTTGATCCCCATCCCTATGGGGTACGTAGGAATGCCTGTGCATTTTGCCTCAAGCCTAGCTCCACTTTCGTTTTCGGTCCCTTGACCTAAAACCTCTCCCAAGGGGGTTGTGTGGTGTGGTATGGGAGTATGTCCTACTCTAGTTCTAGTTGTTCACCGCGCTGTACACATCCCTGGTTAACATTCACGTCGGGTTTTTTGTAATTTCCCGCCACGTTCCTCTTGTTTTACCTTCCATCCATGGTCCAAATTCTACGACCCTAAACTAAGATCTCCGTATGGGAAGGGACTCGACTCCCTCTATCTAATATGTCTCATTAACGTATTCAGATGTGTTTTGACAAAGAGTCAAAAGTATGGAATTTTCACGGGGACATCCCCTCATTTCATTACCAAGCTTCGTGTACTCGCTATTTGAATCCTCATCCTCATCCATGTCCAAAAGGACCCTCAGAAGACATGGATGATGGGATTAAGGGCTCTCCATGGATGCTGGGCCTATGGGATCTCCTATCATATCGGGCCAACGTCCCTAAGGATCTCGAACGACATTTGTGACAGGTCCTGTGTTTCAAACATGGTAAACGGTCGACCCTCATTTGTCTGTCCCCATTCCAGGATAATGCGATATGGATGTTGTGTTTCCGCCACGACTAATAGTTTTCCTCCATCATCACGCTGCCATAATTTTTACCCAAATATTGATCATCATGATTCACACATTTCCACTTCCTCATGTTCAAGTGTAAATCTGACATACTCGGCTTTATCTCTTCGTGCATCTAAGTGCACCACATGGATGTGTTAGCATCATTGGGCTGGTATTCACCGAGTGTCCCTTCGACCTATCATGCCCCTTTCTTGTGTTGGGAAATTCCCACCACTACTTCTTGTTTCCCACATAAAGCATGACTCACGTGTGCGTAGTAGTTTTGGTAGGATGTGTACCAGCACAACCAGGCTTCTCATCATCCTGCACGATGTTAAAATGTGCTTCTAGAAATAGGTATGGCTTGCTTCTCATACTTATGGGATACGTACAGACACACTTGTATTTTTCTTATGGTCCAGCCCCAGGAGTAATAAATCCTGATCTTCCCCTTTCTGGCCCCCTGGCCGGACCCCTCGTTGGGGATCGTACAACTGTAACCCTATCCCAAACAAGATCAAGATTACACAAGATTACATTGGGAAGCGACAGACCCCCTCTCCAGAGATGCCCTGTCTGAAAGTAATGATCCATGATCAAACCGATGCGCCCATCTAGCATACTCCCACCACGGTGGTGTAATTTCATGAGTGTTGGATTCTATTTGAACAAACCATCACTCCACATTATTCTCTTCGCATTCCCCTTATTCAGACTCTCATCCTCCTTCAAGTCTAGAGAAACCCCCTAACAGTATGGATGCTCGACCTATGGTCTGCCTGCTGTCCTAGGCCAATGTTCCGAAAGACTTGTCATGTTTGGTGGGACCCCCTAACAGTATGGGTGCTCGACCTATGGTATGCATGCTGTCTCGGGCCAATATCCCAGAAGACTGATCAATGATATTTGAGTTAGGCCCCATGTTGCGAACATGGTCAGCATCCAGGGCTCATTTGTTGTCCGCATTTCTGGATAATGCAATATGGATGCTGGGTTTCGGCCACGATCAACAGTTATCCTCCATTGTCATGCCACCCCCCACAATGTTCTGAATCTTGGGTATCGTGATTCACCCTTCCCATTCCAATCTGTTTGGACCAATTACAGTACCCCTGGTGTTGCACCATTCATTCACAAGAGCACGCTGAAAAAATGGTAATTCGGTTGTACTGAGAACTTCCTTCTCTAGTCAGGTCTCTCCCATTTCCTGGAAATCCGAACCGGATATCCAAACCCTGGATGCCCGAACCATGGTTAACACTCCTATGTGTGGATGGGGTGATGGGTTGGTTATCTGTTGTTTCTCACATAGGGTCTGACCCATGTGAGCATATGGAATTGTCGTTGGACGTTCCCAAAACATTGTAAGGATGCAATGATCCAGTGCAAACTACGAAACTTGTGCATTCTATAGAATTCAAAAAAAAATTAAGCACGCAAGTACATTTAATGGTTTGTAACCATTATAGTACCTGGGGGTTAACTCCCCCCATGGACGGATTGACCTCGTCAAAAGAGCATTGCAGCTTCGCCACCCTTCAACTTGTGGAATCCAAGAATTGATGCTGCCGAATTAACTCTGGATCCTCCTCAGCAGCGATTGGGTGCAATTCATCATCCTCAACTTGAGCCCTCTCTTTGTTAGCCTGAATGACGACCATCTCTTCAGAATCATTCCTCCTACACTCTTATTCCTCTACCAACTGGGCCTTCAATCACAAGATTAGCTCAGATTGTGCATTGAGAGAGGCTGAGTGTTCATCCACCTGGGTCCGTAGGTGTTGGACTTCATTTTCAGCCTCCTGGAGCTTCTTGAGGTTCGTTGCCTTCCTCTACTTCCATCCCATGCCGAACCCGTGATCACGGTCTTGGATATTCTCTTCCATGATATCTTAGATGAGCATGTGAGGGCGTTGGGCATCCACTCCCCCAGTGCACAGTTCGCGTAGTCTCGTGCGGAGTCTATCCATCTCATTCAGTCACATTGCTTGGTGGTGTCATCGACGAACTGCGTGAACAGTTTTCACAATCGGTGGTGGAATATTTTATTTTCCACTTCATCGGAGGTCGTTTCATCCCGATCCCCGCGATTGGTAGGCTTGTATGCGAGATACGCCCGCAATAAATCTTCAGCAGGATCAACGTCGGGCGTTAAGTCTTGCGCAACATCTGTCGCCGGAGTAGGCGGGGCGGGACTTGGGTCGACCGGTCGATCCTTATTGTAGGACTCCACCTCAATAACCATGGGCACGACCCTACTGGGGGTCCCTCCAATGATAGGGAGTTCTTTAGCTCGGGTAGGTGGGGTAACTATCTCTATGATCACCAGCATGCCCCTAGGAGGGATGCCACCAGACATCTCGACCAGCCTTTCCACAACATCCCATGATAGTCGTAGAACTGTACGTGACAGGGATGGACATACACGTCAGTTAGCACGATATACATATGAGAGTAATGAATTTTGTGGAGAAGACTTACAGAGATCGAACTCCTAGTGCTGCTCCTGAGTTGATGCCAACAGGACTCCGAGGCGTGGCCCTCCATATATTTTCTAAAGGTCTGGAGATTCTGGAGGAGCCCCCTCGAGTCCCCCAGCCCTTCCAGAAACAGAAATAGACGCGACTGTAGTCGCGGGTTCTGAAGTTCCTGATTCATCACCCACTGAGGGGAGAGAGCAAGGTCTGTGTACAAGTTCCTCATGCATGGTTCAAATGTTCGTGAGTGGTCTCTATTGACCTGAGAGCAGACCATGAGGAATGATACTTGGATTACTACCTCGATAACCTCCATGAAATCATTGAAATCCAAGTCTTGATCACCGAATTCGCCTTCCTCCAATGAGATCCCACTACCATCCTTGTTTTCCCCAAAGGTTTCGTCTGATTCTCCCGGCAGAGGGAAGCGCTCCCTCAGTTCGGCGGCCGACAGTTGTGGGGGAATCTTCTGATCCAGCAGTACCCTCAACCAGTCTGTCATTGGACGTGAGACACCACTGGAATGGAAAAATTCCTCTATCTCATCTAGGTATTGATCCGCCTCCACCGGAGACACTGTGAAACCAGCCCGGACATGGCCTATACCCGGTAAAACCATCCTAAGATGGTTCAGGTGTTCCCACATCTCGGGCGGACTAAGGTGTTGTCAGTTGACATCCCAAATATACTAGGACTCTGGGAAAACATCATTCTCTAGCATGTCTATATGGCGCAGCCGCTACCCCGGAGCCTGAGTGGATATCCTGTGGAGTCCCCTCATTGGGTGCCCCTCCGGATGGCTCTACTCTTCCGGGACCACCGGGTCCACTACCGCTGTTGGATTCGCCACAACTGTCGCACACTTAACTGGTGAAGGTCTTGCCACCATGGAATCCCCACCACCATGAGAGGCCCCTGCTACCCTCTGACCCCGACCTCTGGATAGGGGTGGCCCGCCATCACCATCTTGACTGATTCACCGCTTCAGTATTTCCCCTAGATAAGCTGTCTCCCAACTGATGGCATAATCCATCACTAGTTCGAATGCAGCAGTAGATGGAAGCAATGCATTTTTCATCATCCCATCTTCCTGTGTGAACATGAGCCACAATTTCGTCATCCCACACGGGTGCTTCTCATGGTGCACCTCCCTATAGACCTATAGGGTCAGCTGCTGCAGGCACCGAAATTGCCTCGCGAATAGGTGCGGGGTGTACGACCAGTAGAGAGGCTCGCGATCCACCCTTTCCACCAAGACTCCACCTCTGATTTCCATGAGATTGGCCCTGTTCTCTTCTATTCCCTGACCATCATCGGTGAGTACCCCCATCGGCAATGGAAACAGGTGGGCGTTAAACTTGTCTGCCTTCCACACCGGGTTCAGCACCATCGGTACGGTTAATTTGACTGGGAAGCTCCTGGAAGCATTCATAGTGGAGGGAAAGATGTTTGACCCCAATGGAGAAATAAGGTTTTGATATTCATAAAACTCCCTGATGTGCGCCGTGATCCTCCCATACAGAAGGTGAAAGGGCCCGCATATCCTCGGCGGCTTCTTGCCCTCGCTAACGTGCCGCAACATCTTATACAATCTGGTGAGCATCAGAATCACCAGATTGACCCACCGTCTTGTGTCCAGCATGGATTCCATGATAAACGAGCTAGGTTGCACCCCCATGTTGGTTTCCCTCACTGGTAGGATCCAACCATAGATAAGGGCCACAATAAATGCAACCAACCTAACAATCGGCTATTGTTCAGTGATGAAACTGAAACCCCAGGTCTTCTACTGTATGACTTCAAATATCTACCTATATGAGTGCTCCTTGCCCCGTTGATCCCCCTTCGGACAAGTTATAGGCCTCTGAGAGAACTCCCGAGCCTCCGAGAAGATCAGGAACTTCTTGAACCACCTCTTAAAGTGGACATCTCTCACCACTTCTTTGTCCTAACTGGGGACCAGTCCCATTAGTGCCAGTGCCAGCCGCGACATCTGCTCCGGATCCTCCTGCATGCTCATAATGGGGAGGAACTCATAATACAAGTACCCCACGATTGGGACCCCCGAAATATGATGGACATCCGAGAGACTGATTCCAACCTCCCCATGGTGTTGCTGAAAAGTGGTGGTCCTAGACGACCATCTGCTCAACAGCTCCGATATCAGCTGTTTCAGTTGATAAATGTGGAATTGGGAGGCCCATTCCACCTTATTCAAGCCCACTCTCCTCAGATCAACCCCAAACTCCTCTCATGACGCACCTACCCAGTAGGCCAGGCCCAATCATTGGTGAAGTTTTTGCCCCGACATAAGTCCCACACATCGGACAACCCCTTCTTCGGATCTCTCAAGGATACCTTCAGTATGGTGCGATACATGAAATGGGACGTCTCCGATTGAAATGGCTTCCCATCGATGTTTTTTAGATGGTTGTATAGACAGTTGGCAGTGACAGGTGTGAAGTCATCCCACACATGACCATCGGCCACCCTGAACCAATAGTGCTGGCATAGCATGCTCTTGAACAAGCAGACTGGTTCGTCCCTGCTCGCCTCAAGAATGAAGACATTATCCTTCAGCCCGAAGCCATTGAAGGGTAGATTATTGCACATCGGATAGTTATTTTGGATCCCTAAAAATAGTTCTATCAAAGAATTATTGTCTGAGTGGCTTCATACTATCTCCCCCAGGCCCAGACAGTTGGACATCTCATCCCTCTGAGCAGCGTCCCCAAGAACCACCAACACAGATTCTTGTTGGGCCATTGGGATTCAAAACTCAGAAAAATTTCAGGTAGGGTCACAGAAATCGTTCACGGAGCTCGTTCGCGGAGCTCTCTCGTGAATCCACGATGTGGAGAATCGCCTAAGCTTATAAGAAGACCTTCTCTTGGATCTATCGTGGAGTCGGAGACTCGCTGTTCACCGCAAAGCTCGATTCCCAGTGAGAAGACCCGGAGTACGCGGAGCATCACGAATCGAGAGTGAAAAAGGATAAAGTCTCAATGAAGGAAAAAGAAAAGACAGTTCAGCCCCATATTTATAAGCGGAAGCCACCGAAGCTTCATGGCGCGTCCGGATCGCACTGCCCCTATCCTCTTCACATGCCGTCTTCACGAGTCAGCACCGCGAACTGTTGATAATTTTGGTGATTTTCCTCAGTCTTCGACCATTGATCCCTCCACGGCTCCAAGTCTGAGGGGGGTCATTTTTTGGCGCCAAAATATTTGAATAAAGGAGAGAAGAAAAAGTGGCAACATGCCCTGCCTCGGAAAGCCCCAACGCGGAGCCCCCAAGCAACGCGACCACCTCGAAACAACAAAGGCGGTAACTCTCCGCGAACGCCTTGACGTTTGCGATGCCTCTGTGAGGAACTATAGGTCTTAACTATCCGTGAACGCCCTAAAATTCATGATCCCTCTGCGAAGCAATGGAGGCGGTACCCCTCTGTGAACCCGGATGATGTTCGTGACCCGCCGCGAAGAAAATGAAGCCCCCTTCACGTCGTGTGAGGTCTGCTTTGTGGTTCCTGTAGCCTATAAATACTAAGATACCTATGAGCTCTTTGGAGAGACACTCCGACCTTTCGGCATCTCAGCTCCGAAATCGCGATGCACTCTTCGCTCCGGGAATCATGAGCTCCGCAATGTATTTTTGCTTCGCGAGAGGCCTTTTCCTTTTCTCGTTTTTAGCCCCTCTTCCAGGAGGGATTCCCTATGCGAAGCCTAAGGGAATTCGCAAAGGATGTGGATCCCCAAGGATACCTGGGAAGAGGTGTGGAATTTTTTCTTTGCAGGACACCCACCTTTTACATGTGATCCCCATGCCAAGGCAGGGTCACTGTACTTCGTGAAGCACACTGCTTCATGGCACCTTGCTTTGCATAGTACCTATTCTTTGCGAGGAAGTGCTCCCCAAACACCCTCCCACTTCATAAAGCACCTCCCACTCGCGCCTCTGCCCCATGATAAGGCCAAGGCACCCATCTTCATGAAGCACCCTCCTTCGCAAGTTCCCTTCACTATGCAAAGCAACCGAGATCGACATGACCCCTACCTGTGGACCCCTCTGCTTGGAAATTCCTCTTCCCGTGCAACCCTCAAGGTTTGCACAATGTGATTTCAAAGTACCCTGGACAATACCACCTGTAACGTTTCTTTTCCTAATGATTCTTCGCATAGGCATGCTAATGGCTATTTCTCTTTCGCATAGCAATGCTAACGTGGACCCCTCGGTGGTTCGCTCTGCGACCCACCTTCTACACGGCCTTGCTGATGCCTTCCCTCCCCCAAGGGGCAGAGGGTGCCGGTCATGTATGTCCCAGGGGTGTGGAGCGAACTAACCTCATCCAGGCTACAGGACGTTAAACTGCCATGCACCTCGTCCTCAAAACATGACGTTAAACTGTGACCCGACCCTGTGCCTCGCATGTAGGGTCCCCCCAGCTCAGACAATATTTACAATTCTCGTCTCAACGGGGATGAGATCACCCCCCATATGGGATGATATCATCCCCCTCAGAGTGGCGTTTGTAAATGGAGAAGGGAAGCCACCTTGGCGTAAGCCCTCTATCCCCTATTGCGGAAGGTAGCACCCATGCACCTCCGTACTTCCTCACCGCAAGGGCCAGCAGATGGTGTGATAGGGAATGAGGAACCTCCTTTCATCGGTCCCAAATCCCTCTCCCTATGTGCTTTGTCTCTCTTGGGCCTTATCCTGGAGTAAGTCTCGACACCATGGGCCATTCAACGCATAAGCCCCTCTTCGCTTCTCATGGACGTACCCTTCGTTACGTGATCGTCGGGTCTCTATTGCCTATTGTTTCTCACATTGAGAACGACTCACATGGGCTTAGACTAAGCATCAACCATGACAATGTCCTCGTCCAGCATGATGTTAAACTTTAATCCCCTATCCAGTATGACGTTAAACTGTATGCCCTTTTTCAGAATAATGTTAAACTATATGTCCGCGTCCAGCATGACGTTAAACTGTATGCCCCTGTCTAGCGTGACGTTAAACTGTATACCCCTATCCCACATGGCGTTAAACTTCACACCTGAACTATGGGGCATTAATCCATGCTAAGGCATGGTACCTAGAAATCCTCCACGAGGTACACGCCCCCCACTAGTTGACCCCAGGGTTCACCTTCACATCGGTTCACCAACGAAACCCTTACCTAATAACAAAGACTTTGATCCATGTCAAGAAATGGTACGTAGAAAGCCTCCCTAAGGTTCAATCCCATCACCCCTCAGACAAGGGTCAATATTCACATCGGCCCCATAACACACACCATTCTGAACTACATGGTCTTTGATCTGCCTCAAGCCATGGTACGTAGGAAGCCTTCATGAGGTTCATCCCCAACAATCATTGGCCCCGATTGTTTCCAAGTCGGTGTGCCAAGCCCCCTTTTCACCTGGACAACATAGTCTTTGATCCATGTCACAGAATGGTAGGAAGCCTCATGAGGTTTAATCCCACCACCCATCAGACCTCTGGTGCACCTTCACGTCGGTTCGCCGACATCCCCACCTGAAATACATGGTATTTGATCCATGTCAAGGCGTGGTATATAGGATGGCTTCCTGAGGTTCAACCCGACCATCCACCTAGGAAAAGGTACTTTTTCAGATCGGTTCTCTGACACGCCCCCATCCCACATGACGTTAAACTACATCCCAATCCAGCGGTAAGCTGTTGTGACACTGCCATCCTGTTGTTCCGACACCCCTTCGTGTCAGTTCAACAGCCCCCTTTTCCCGAAATTAGTGAAGTTTGATCCATGTCAAGGCATGGTACGTAGGAATACTCACAAGGTTCCTGCCCACCACCCATTGGTCCAAGGTACATCTTCATGTCGGTGCTACAGAGTCTAACCCGAACTACGTGGACTTTGATCTCTGTTAAGGCATGGTACGTAGGAAGCATCACGAGGTTCAAGACCACCACATGGTCATTCTGATCTCATTCACGTCGTTTCTCCCACCATCATGGGTGGCCTATAGTGTAAGCCCCACACATCCATCCTGAACTACGCAGAATATGATTCCCTCCCATAGGGATACGTAGGAAGTCTCTTCGAGACTCAAGCCCGTCACCACCATCATCTCCACGACGGCCCCATTGCATTCTCCCTTCACTCGATGTACCTTTCCAACATCCATCTTGATTATTATCCGGTCAACTACATCCCGGTGAGATCATGCCACCCCATTCCCCTCTATAACATTCGGGAAGCTTCCCACAGGTTGGCTTCGATATCGGTGTTCCATCAAGGGGGATTCCTAAATCTGGTCCAGTCCAGCTGGTGTTTTGATCAGCCCGATCCGTCTCCGTTGGACGTTAAACTTGTGGGATACCCTGTGTCAATCATCGGAAGATGAGTAAAACCATAGACACATGCCTATTGAATAAGATTCCACGTACTTGATGTGGGATGCCTCGGGCTTTTGCGCCCTCGAGAAGCCTTATAATAAGGGATAAAAGACAGACACGCTAATTCCCCAGCATTCGGACACGTTAATGATGCCTCGACGTGACTAATCCCCCAACTGAAGGTTCCTACCCGAACTGAAACCCTTAGAATTTCCTAACAGAAGCAGTGTAATTAACCGACATTCATGGAAACATGTTTATGGGAAGAGTTACACAAACAATGTATTAAATCTACGTGGCAGACCCGGACTAGGTGAATAGTTATGTGGAGGAATTCACGGAAGGAGGAAATGACATCCCATCATATCATTCCGATCAAGGAGAAGATGTCCCTGAATAAAGAATAGATGTCGCCTGCCATTGGAAAGAAGGAATGCGGGACAAAAAAAGCCACACTGATATCCTCCACAGACAGCCGCGCGTGCCCCGATGAAAGCATCAGAAACAAGCACATTATGGTTGATTTTTACAAAATCATGTATATGAATGAGACCAAAGATAAGGTTATATATTATAAATAGGTTATGAATTCCACATGGAGTGCCTTCAAATATAGATTAAGTGTCTCAGACTTGAGTATAGAAGATTAAAAGAAACCATTTACATGGGTTTCATGAAAAACAGAAGAGTCGTACTAAATATTTCCCTTATATATCCTATTTATATTTAAATTAATAATATTAATGATTAAAATGATGAAAACATTATTATTGAGGATTTATATGAGTATTGAAATAATTTTGAAGATATATTCAATGAATTAAAGGATAAATATACAATTTTAATGAAAAATCATGGTCTAACAGTTCATTTAAATTTGAATATTTCTATAGAAAAGGAAACAATTGATAAAATATTAAACACAATCAATGATCGCTAAATACATAATATAAAACTAAATAAATAAATAAAAATATTAAAAAATGGTAGAGAAACTATTTCTAGGATTCTTGAAAAAAATCATATGTATACCACTAATATTATTTACCAACATGGTCTGATGAATATATATATGGACAAATAAATTTCTAGTTCTAGTTTAGAAAATCCTGTAAACACTTCTTACTCTTATGGACTTCATAAATTAATAATTTTAAAAAGTATGATGCCTATTTATAATAATCTATATTAAAAAATTGGGATTCCAAAGCCTCTTATTAATATAATTTATGGACCAAAGAATATACAATCTCCCAGATGATTTTGGGTTTAACTTTTATTATTGGAAACATTATTGAAGCATACCAGTAAACATATTTGTTTTCCTGATAGTGGATATTCAAAACACATTAACTATGACTGAATGATCTTCAAGAGCCTTGTAAAATTGGATGATTGGCATGTTCACTTTGGTGAATGTGATTGTTGGCGCCATAATATTGCACGAATAAAAAGGACAAAAAAGACTGCCCGGACGCGGCCTTGCGAAGCCCCGACGCGAAGCACCGCGAGCATCGTGGTCTCACGATGCTCCGGAGGCGGTAACTCTCCGCGAACACATTTGACATTCATGAGCCCGCTGTGAAGCTCCGGAGGCGGTAACTCTCCACGAACGCATTTGACATTCGCGAGCCTACCACGAAGCTCCGGAGGCGGTAACTCTCCGCGAACACATTTGATGTTCGCGAGCCCGCCACGAAGCTCCGGAGGCGGTAACTCTTCGCGAACGCATTTGACGTTCGCGAGTCCACCGCGAAGCTCCAGAGGTGATAACTCTCCGCGAACGCATTTGACGTTCAAGAGCCCATCGCGAAGCTCCGGAGGTGGTAACTCTTCGCGGAAGACGTTGACGTTCTGGAGGGCGCCGCGAAGCACCTAAGGCAGCGCGCGAGTTCTACTTCGCGGCACCCCTTCCCTATAAATACTAGACTCCCCCTGAGTCCCAAAAAAAAGGGAGGAAAGAGGGACAATCCGACCTTTCGGCTTCTCCTCTCCCGAATCGTGAATCACTCTTTGCCCCGAGAATCATGAGCTCTGTGAGGTACTTTTAATTCGCATGACGCCTTTTCTTTGCCTCGTTTTGAGCCCCTCTTCTGAGAGGGATTCCCTTCGCGAAGCTCTAGGGCATTCGCGAAGGAGGGGGATTCCCAAGGGAACCCGGGCAGCCGCGGAGCATTAATGATTTGAGAAACACCCAAGCTGTACTAGTGATCCCTATGCAAAGGAAGGATGGCTACACATTGCAAATCACACTGCTTCATAGCACCTTGCTTCGCGAGACACCCCTTCTTCGCGAGTCAGTGCTCCGCGAATACTGTTCCACTTCACGAAGCACCCTCCACTCAATCCTATACCCCATGCTAAGGCGAAGGCATTCTACTTCGCGAAGCACACTCCTTTGCATGGCAATTCCTCTTCCTGTGAGACCCTCCAGGTTTGCACGATGTGATTTCAATGTCCCATGGACAATACCACTCGTAGCGTTGCTTCGCCTAATGCTTCTTCGCATAGGCACACTAACGGCTATTGCTTCTTCGCATAGACACGCTAACGTGGACCCCTCGATGGTTCGCTCCACAACCCCCCTTTGTCATGGCCTTGCCAGTGCCTTCTCTTCCCCAAGGACTAGAGGGTTCCAGTTATGTATGTCCTAGGGGTGCGGAGTGAACCCACCTCGTCTGAGCTGCAGGACGTTAAACTGCCAAGCATCACGTCGTCAACACATGACGTTAAACTGTGACCCGACCTCGTGCCTCTCATGAAGGGTCCCCCCAGCTCTAACATTTTTTACGCCACTCGTCTCCACAGGAGTGGAATCACCCATCCACAAGGGATGATATCCTCCTTATTGGAGTGGCGTATGTTCTCAGGAGAAGGACGACCCTAGTTCCCCAACGGATGGCTGCACCCCTACATCTCTGTACTTCCCCACTACCAAGGTCAGTGGAGGGCGTGATAGGGAATGAGGCACCTCCCATCATTGGTCCCAAATCCCTCTTTCACTGCGCTTTGTCGCAATCCGGGCCTCCATCCTGGAGTAAGTCCCAGCACCATGGGCCGCCTAATGCATAAGCCCCTCTTCGCTTCTCACGGACGCATCCTTCACGATGTGATCGTCAGGTCCTTGCATCCTCTTGTTTCTCACACCGAGCATGACTCATGTGGGCTTAGAGTGATCACTGACCCTGACCCCCCATCCTTAGCAAACTATAAGGACGATGATCCATGTCAAGGCATGGTACGTAGGAAACCTCCATGAGGTTTAAGCCACATTACTCAGTCATTCATTCATGCCGAGTTTCTCCCTCGTCTAGCATGACGTTAAACTACATGCCTTCATCCAGCATGACGTTAAACTGTATTCCCTTGTCCATCATGACGTTAAACTGCATGCCCTCGTCCAGCATGACATTAAACTGTATGCTCTTGTCCCGCATGACATTAAACTGCACACACCAATTTGAACTACGAGGTCTTTGATCCATGTCAAGGCATGGTACGTAGGAATCATCCATGAGGTTCAAGCCCACCCATCATCTGATTCACGTCTAGTTCTACCTTCGTCCAGCATGACTTTAAACTGCATTCCAGTCCGATGACAAGCCGTTGTGACCAACCCAAACTACGAGGACTTTGATCCGTGTCAAGGCATGGTACGTAGGAATACTCCAAGAGCTTCAAGCCCATCTCCCATCCAACCAAGGTCCCTCATTTACGTCGGTTCGATGACACCCACCGCCATTCTGAACTAGGGGGACTTTGATCCATGCTAAGGCATGGTACGTAGGAAGCCTCCACGAGGTTCAAGCCCACCGCCCGTCATTTATTCACGTCAGGGTTCACTACCATCCCGCATGACGTTAAACTGTATTCCATCAATCCTTTGAACTATGAGGACATTGATCCAAGTCAAGGCATGGTACGTAGGAAACCTTCCCAAGGTTCAAGCCCACCACAAGTGGACCCTCGGGTCTACTTTCACGTCGGTTCACTGATGACACCCTTTGAACTACGAGGTCTTTGATCCATGTCAAGGCATGGTACGTAGGAAGCCTCCCCATGGTTCAAGACCATCTCTCATCAGACCAAGGTCCAACATTTATGTCGGTTCGCTGACAAATTCCATCACTTGAACTACGGGGACTTTGATCCATGCCAAGGCATGGTACGTAGGAAGCCTTCCAGAGGTTCAAGCCCACCACCCATCGGACCAAGGTCCACCTTCACGTCGGTTCGCCAATGAAGCCCCTCTAAACTACGTGGTCTTTGATCCATGTCACGACATGGTATGTAGGAAGCCTCCATGAGGTCCAAGACCACCACCACTAGGACCCTCCTGGTCCTCCCCATTCACGTCAGTTCGCTGATGATTCCCATCCGACCAAGTTCCACCCCCATGCCGGTTTACCAGCACCATCCTGAACTACGCGGACTTTGATTCCCTGCCACGGGGATACGTAGGAAGCCTCTTCAAGGATCAAGCCCAAATTCACTGTCGCCCTTGCGATGGTCCCATTTCATTCCCTTCCACTTCATTTTCCTATCCATCATCCAACCTGATTCTCGCCCGAACCATCATATCCCGGTGAGTCCATGTCGGCACGCTCATCTTCACATCCACCCATGGGCTGGTCCCGGTATCGGCACCCCTTCAAGGGAAATCCCTCAATCCGATCTATTCTTGCTAATGCTCTGATCAGGATGATCCGTATCCGCTGGACGTTAAACTCACAGCATACCCTATGTTAAACATAGGAAGCTGAGGAAAACCTCATATATGTGTCTATGGCATATAATTCCCCACGCTCGATGTGGGATGCCTCGGGCTTCCACGCCCTCGAGAAGCCCTGAGACCAGGGATAATAGACAGATATTCTAGGTTCCCAAGCATCCAGACACGCTACTGATGCCTCAATGTGACTACTCCCCCGACTGAAGGTTGCTGCCCTGACCGGACCCTTTGGAATGTCGGGACAGAAGCAGTGTAATTAACCGGTGTCCATGGAAACATGGCACTGGGAAGAGTTTCACGAACAACGTATTAAATCTATGAGGGAGACCCGGACTAGGTGACGAGTTCTGAGGAGGAATCCCCAGAAGGAAGAACTGACATCCCATTATCCCGTTTCGATCAAGGAGCAGACATCCCTAAATAAGGGGTGAATGCCGCCCGCCTTTGGATAGAGGGAACGCGGGGCAACAAGCGCCGCGCGTCCTCCTCCATAGACGGATGGATGCGTGCGCCCCGACGAAAGCATCAGAAACAGAAATGGTGAACCCGACGTGAAGTTCTTCTCCTCGATATGGAGATTAGTAGAGTTCGAGACACCAGTAAATTGACGTGTCACCGGATCCAGGTATCCAGTGCATGGTCCCGCCAAACAAATAGCGGGCCTGTCGTGAAACTCACCGAAAGTCAGGGAAGTAGAACGTGGGGCATTCCATTCTGCAGCGTGTTGGCGTGGATCCTTGTTACAGACTTAGAGAATGGAAGTACGCTGGGGCACTGGTTGTCAATCCTCTTCCTCTCAGTGTTGATGAGTTGATCCCTTCGTTTCTCAGGAACCAGGTTGCTGTTACAGAGACACGATCACCGCCTTCCCGCCTACGCAGGGGAAGGGGCAACACCGCCACAGCCACCCCGCATGACTCCGCTACCGCCATGACGGCCACGACATCTCGAAATATGGGGCACCCACGTACCCTTTCCCCGTCAGAGGTCATCCAGCGAAGGGTGATCAACATCCTCATGCACAGGTACGAGGAGAAAGGGGTCATCCCAACATGGGATATGGCCCACCTGGACTTGGAGGCATCCATGCCCCGCCATCAACACCGCCCTAATAGGCCGCGCAGGGGGGCCCTGCTCCCCACCCCAACGTTAAACCGTTTCAGGAGCCTATCCCCGGAACGCCTTGATGACTCCTCGCCTTACGCTGATGAGGCGGGAGCCGTCCGGCTCAGCCCGCTCAGGGTCCCGAACCAAGGGCTCCATACAAGAGATCCCGCCCGGCCGCATCAGCGCTGCCGTCCGACTCCACAGGAAGAGATGGAAGGCTATTCCCCTGCACCACCTGCACCAGCTCGTCTGACCCGACGTCAGCGCCGGGCCCGGACTGTGGACGCTCGCCCAGGTGCGTCAACATCAACAGCTAAAATGGCCCACGCCACCGCCAACGTGCATCATGAAGTCCCTGCATACACTGAGTAGGGGCACTCCTTCACCCAACCAGGATCGAGACCCGAACCGCCCCACGAGCAGGCTAGGTTGACTCTCCGGGTTGCAGGGCCGAGTGGTGATCACGGTGAACTGACCTGCGGTGATGTCACCCCTTAGGGAGGCCCTCCCCGTACCACTACTCCACAGAGCGTGGGCCTTCCCCTCTCCGAAGCTTGTTATGAAGGTATGCCTCGTGCTACCCCAATCCCAAAGGAAGACCTGCCCCACGGTAGTGGCGCTCGGCATGAAAACCTTTCCCGCGCCCACTATACAGGGTATGGAGTCCATCCTCCTACCCCCGACCGCTGATCTGAAGGCACTGTCCATCCAGTCCTTCTCCAACGTGGGGGCCCTCCATATATCCTCTCTGCAACCGTAGAAGGTCCTCCTCGACCCAGCAACTCGAGGAGTGGAGGTTAGCCTCGCTCCACCCGCATCGACCATGGAGGTCCTCCCCATGCTCCTGCCAATTCCAACTGAGGCTCCGCCCACATGAGTGTTGTCCAAGGAGGTCCTCCCCATGTACCCTTTGACATTTTCCCTAGTGCCCCTCGCACCTAGGCTATCACGAGTGGGGGCCCTCTCCTCCACGGCGCTAGCGCCGCCCTGAGACTACATGATAGGGATCAAACCTGTCCCGAAGAGCCACCCCGGGGCAGGAGAGCGCGTCGTCGCCACCATAAGAAGAGTCCTGTGAAGGCCCAGGTGGAGATCAAACCTTCCCGCTTCTCCGACTCTGAAGCGGAATGCGACTCAGCGATGGAACCTTCTCCCCACTCCTCTGTATCAAGGACTGGGGCAGAAACCAGGCACGTTAGCCTCATTCTCCAGGAATATGAGGTCCACCAGATTCCCATATCTCTCCGCAGGTACATCTAGGAGGAATAAATCCTTGGAAGTCTGCAGGGGTCGACCATGCAATCACCTCCATTGTCACCAGAAGCACCCTCTACCTCTCCCAGAGATCACGGAGAGCTATTTTGGGGGTCAACGGTGGTAGAGCAATGACATTACCTTTTACCGGTAGCCGCGACTCCAGTGCCGGAAGCTGTGGCTATCAGCCCATCATATCGTGACATCGTGGCCAGGTCACCTTACTCTTTAGAGGATGCCCCAGAATTCGGCGTCTAGTCAGCTCGTTCTTCGTATTCTCCGCCGCCGAGTTTACTATCCCAGAGGTCCACCTCGGTATTGCTACCGGTCCCTCAGCCGCCTCCGGTTGATGAATGGGGCAATACAGGGCCAGACCCCGAGTCCGAACCCAGGAGCTTCTAGAGCATTCTCGCAGCGGATTACTTCCCATAGAAGTTCTGGCCGACGGCGGCACTGAAATTTTGCGCACCATAGTCCCTTACCCCTGATGAAGTGGGGTGCTTCTGTCAAACCCTATGGGTGACACACTTCCGCCTTCGTTACGAATGGGTGGTGTACCCCAGAAGTCGAGAGCACTTCGAAGAAATCGGCGAGCAATGCCGCCTGATCGATTTAGACACACTCCTTGTGGCCCAGCACCCTGAGTGGCCAGGCCGACAGAGTGCCCTTCAACGAAAATGTGTTCAGAGTTTCAAAGTACTCCGCAGAATCGTCAGGGAAGCTACCCCCCATGTGCAAATCCATGGTTGGGGACACTATGCCGCTCTCCTCTTGGACCCTATCTGACGGCAGCCTGATTCGTTATGAGACATCGAGGACATTCCCTAGAGAGGGGTCGTGATCCACATGGCTGATGTAGTGGCCAAGGAAGATGAGCTTGAATTCCTTGATGGAGACTTACCCCCCAAGGGCTTACCGCCACTGCTGGACCCATCAGGGAGGGTTACCCATCAGAAGAGGAACCTGCTAGTCCTCCCAGTACCCACCGAGTCGCTGGTACTTGGTCGAAATACCGGCAAGGGTAAGGAGCATGTCGTAACTATCAAGAACTCCAGCCCGTCTGCCTCTGTGAAGAAAACTAACGAAGATCCTGAGAAGGCCACGTTGCACCAGCAGCTTACTGAGCAGAAGAGGCTGGTTGAAAAACTCTTGGTTGAGCGTGCTGTAGAGCGGAAACCCGACTATGGTAATCCCAGGCCGGGGAGGTAGGGGCAGGAACAATTTCCCCCAGTGAGATGCCTCCGGGCAACCCTGCTCATGCTACTTTTGCATAAAGGGCAGAAGCCGGAACTTACGGCAAGAGGGCACGATACGTCTCGCCAAACCCCACCGAACGACAGGGCAATCTGAAGAATCCAGTCTGAGTTCCCCCAGTCGCCCTGCAGGTTGTTCCGCCAGTTGATCCACGAGCTACCGAATCCATATACAGTGTTGAAGAACCTGGAAACGCACTTGTGGTTAGGGATCCTCGTCAAGACAGCGACCCCACTCGGATGATCTTATAGCGGCACTCACAACCCGCCTCGAAGTGTTGGAAACGTGACAGGTGGCGGTCCCACCGGATGGCAAGTCGTATCCCGTTTGGGTGGATGATATGCCCGCACCCCCGGGTTTTGGGAACCC
The DNA here is from genome assembly GCA_963277665.1 of Viscum album. Classification (NCBI taxonomy): domain Eukaryota; kingdom Viridiplantae; phylum Streptophyta; class Magnoliopsida; order Santalales; family Viscaceae; genus Viscum; species Viscum album. The sequence continues at coordinate 1,092,867,761 of OY728155.1, forward strand.
CACTTTATCACCCTTCAACGGGACAGGGGACCCACCGCAGCACTTGGCACATTTTTCTTCCAAGTGTGGCCCCATGATGGGGACCCCGGCTCAGCAAGAAGCTGCCAAGCTCCGATGTTTTTTATATACATTGGAAGGTCCAGCATTCGTCTCGTACAGCCGGCCCCCTATCGGATCGGTGACCGGTTTGGAGGATCTTCGCCGGCAGTTCCTATACCAGTTCAGCTCCACCACACGGAAGACCAGCATTGCAGACCTCTTCATGTGCAAGCAAAGGTCGGATGAGTGAGTCACAGATTTCATCACCCGGTGGAAGGGACTTATGTATTCCCTCGATATGCAACTGACTCAGGAGAAATTACTGACGATGTGTGTGGGGAACATCAAAACGGGGCTGGTAGTCTCCCTGATTACCCAGAACTTCCCTGGAGGGTTCAGAGATTTCTGAGATAAGGCACAACAGCTTGAGGAAGCTCTGTAATAGGCTAGTCAGGCATGTTTGTTGCCCCCTATGATCCCAGCCACGAGGACCACCAGAGCCGAACCCACCGCGGTGGCCCAAATAGAAGCCCCTAGGCACTTCGAATTACTTCTAGCAGTACCATCCCCGCAACCCCGCAGAGGTCCCCCACCTCAAGCACAAGCTCCTACCCAGCAGCGACCGCCTCAGAATCGACAGGTTCCCCCGCGCAATGCGCCACCGCCACCTAGGCGAGACAATCAGGCATCGCCTCCCCGGCAGGCCCCTCCGCCCCTCGTCATGGCCAGGCCCCCAAGGCCCCCTATCAGGAATAAAGGCACGAGACTTATTCGTTCAATTAAAATCAGGTCCCTGGCTACTTTTGAAGTGCTCTAGAGCAATGCATTGTGCGCCTGGCCGAGTGCAGAAGGCCGGGAGAGGCGAATCTCACCAATCACCCCAACTATTGTCCTTATCATCAGATTTTGGGGCACACCCTCAAGCAATGCTATATGTTTTAAGACTGGCTTCAAGACCAGGTCAACAACAACATAGTCAAGTTGGGCCCGACACCAGCACAAGTGGCGGGTGTCTTTTCCTGGTCAGAGATCGGCAACGACAGTGAAGGGGAGTGGGAGGAGGTCCCCAGCCGCGGATCTCGGAAATACGACGACTGGATGGCTCGAAAAACCATCGTTCATGCCCATGGTATCATTCGGGCGCGCCTGAAGCAGCCGGAACCTTCAGAAGAAGTAGCCATTACCTCTGCATCGCCTTCACAGTCGACCTCTTCCCAAAAGGGTAACATCGACGACGCAAGAAGAAGCAACGCACTCCACCGGTGTCATCGTCATCCCACACTCTCGGCGACTTCATTCCCCCTGAAATTGGGATTCCTCCCAGAATCCGCCTGGTGGTGGATGACTCTTCGAGTGACAGTCAAGGGTACGCTTCGGTTAACACCGTGGAGATGGTAAAGCCCTATATGACTCCCGAAGAGGGGGAATGCCAGGCGAACCTCCCCAATGTTTCCAGCCGACGTCAATGTCAGCGGAATCAAAACCTCGCCGGTCATCAAGGTAAGTCAGCAGGCACTTTCAGCCAAGTCGTGCACTCTACTGAGACTAGGCAGCAGGTTCAGCGCAGAGCTCAGCACGCGCAACCCCATCTAACGCCCCCGGCTCTACCTCTACTACCGTTTGTGCTACTAGATCAGGGAGAGATGCCCCGTTCATATCACAGTCAGTCTTTCCCGGCTACAGGCCAGCCTCCGCTATCCGATCCTAGTCCGGTGACTACTCCCCAGGCTTCAACCAGTAGGCAGTAGGATGTACCCAGTACTAGCCGATCGCCGGTTCAACCGGCATGACCCGTTATGCCTCCAAATGCAGAACGACCTCCTGTAGGTAGAGGTTCGTGTTTGGCATGAATGTATGATGTCCTAAAGCACCTGGTCGGCATTCTGGAAAGGCTTTCTATCCTTGAGGCCCTTTGCCTGTCATCTGAAATGTGTGAGGCACTTGCCGGGGCCTTAAGAAGCCCCCTCCAGTTTGAGATGGAGGTAGAAGCTGCAGAAGCCTTCCATACTAAGACGATTGAAAATACCGAATATAAGGTGGTTATCTTGTTCTCCGGTGAAGATGAGGACCCTCCTCTACAGGGGCACATTCTCCCGCTGTACATCACTGGCCACTTCAATGGTGTGGAAGTCCGCCGCTGCCTCGTTGACAAGGGTTCCGAAATCAATCTAATTCTGACTCAGACATTGTGAATGTTGGGTCTTTCTGAAGGTGATTTAACTCCCTTTGACCTCAGAATCCAGGGGTACGATAGGACCGAGCAAACCCTAGTCGACATGATCCACCTGAAGACTCAGTTCGGTGGCTTAATTTCCAGCACCGAGTTCATGGTCGTCTCTCATGACATTGCCTACAATGCATTGATGGGTAGGTCATGGCTCCATCTGCATACAACGGTCCCTTCATCTTATCACCAGTGCCTCAAATACTCACTCAACTGTCGAGTAGGCGTGCTCCAAGGAGATGCATCCCCTTTAGCTTCTTGTGAGGCTCGCTACATGGTTGTGGGTTATTACAAAAGTAAGGATAAGCAAATCCTAGTAAGTGAGGATGAACCCGCCCCAGTCACAAGTGATCCCTAGGCAAGCATGGATGATGCCTACGTCCTCCCGATCCACCGATTGGAGGCCACGACCCCTGACATGGGGAAATGTTTTGTTGTTTCGGGTACAAAAGGAAGGCATGATCCCGTGTCCAAGCGACGGCGGAAAATCACCTCATACTCCTACATCAACCAGGCTCAGGTGATCCCGGAACCTCTTACCCCTGTACGGTACCGGGACGTCAAACTTATGACAACGACGGTGCACCATACTTGCCTCTTCCTCCGGGATGGAATCCACTGACCCAGGCCGACACGTCACCACTACTTTGATATCATCAAACGTGGCCCCTTAGGCTGAAGTCCAGATGGAATAGGGTCGACTGCCTTCATTACTATGCTCTCAATGCCGAGTGAGTCTCCTGATATGATGACCACTGCAGCCCACACCGTCACCAGCTTCCCCTCTGGCTTTGATAGCCTAGAAGTATCTCCCATTGCGGGAAATCCCCCCACGGGTGGGGAGGAAGACCTGGAGGATGCTCACCCCGCCTTTGAGGAAGGAATCTCTACCACAGTTGATGAACTGGTACAGGTGAACCTTGGTTGCAAGGCAGACCCGAAACCCACATTGATCAGTGTAGCCATGTCCCCCGAGGATCGGCAGCAGTAAGTAGACTTCCTCAAACAACACCGTGACGTGTTTTCCTGGAGTTACAACGAGATGCCAGGACTAGATCCCCAGGTATCCATTCACTGTTTGGGCCTCCGGGAAAACCATCGTGGATTTAAGCAGCCTCCAAGGATGATGCACCCTTCTCATGGTGTTATGGTTGAGGCCGAAGTTGACAAGCTTATCAAAGTCAACTTCGTTAAGGAAGTCCAGTTCCCCAAGTGGCTTTCCAACATTGTGCCAGTCAAGAAGAAGAATGGGAAGATCAGAGTCTGCATCGACTTCCATGATCTTAATCGCCACTGCCCAAAGGATGACTTCCCACTCCCGGTGATGGAGTTATTGATTGACACCACGGCCGGGTTCTAAGCTCTCTCTTTCATGGATGGGTATTCCGGGTACAACCAGATCCGGATGGCCCCTGAGGACGAGGAGTCCACCGACTTCAGGGCTCCCCAAGGTACCTTTTTCTACCAGGTTATTCCATTCAGTTTGAAAAATGCAGTTGCCACTTATCAGCGGGCCATGCATCTCATATTCAAGCTGATTATCGAGACATTGGTGGAATGCTATGTGAATGACCTAGTGGTCAAATCATGTCAGTGCTAGGACCATCTCAAAGACCTTGAGAAGGTGTTCGGTTTCCTCTGTTCCCATCATCTGAAGATGAACCTGTAGAAGTGTGCCTTCGAGGTCACCTTTGGGAAGTTTCAGGGTATTGTTGTCAGATACGGAGGTATCGAGATCGACCCAGAGAAGATCAAGGCCATCGGCCAAATTCCTCCCTCGAGCAACATTCGAGAGTTTCAAGGCCTCCAAGGCCACTTAGCCTATATATTCCGATTCATCGCGAATCCAGCCGACAAGTGTAAGCCCTTTTCCCAGCTCATGATGAAGGGAGCCGCTTACGAATGGGATGAGGAGTGTCGGGCCGCCTTCGAGGAAATCATGCAGTATCTGCTACAACCTCCGGTCTTGATGCCACCCATTTCTAGAAAGTCATTGGTCCTTTACGTGACCTCCCTGGAAAGATCCCTCGGTGCGCTGCTCACCCAGAAGAATAACTAGGGTACCGAGAACAGTCTCCACTATCTCAGCCACATGCTTCTCGATACGGAGGTCAGATACTCCCTTGTCGAAAAGAGCTGCCTTGCACTCGACTTCGCCATGAAGAAGTTGCGGCATTACCTGTAGCAACATGAGGGGCAATTGGTCTCTTGGGTGGAGCAACTGAAGTACATCCTGAACTGCCCAATGCTGACTGGCCGACTAGTACGGTGGGCGGTGATTCTGCAGCTGTTTGATGTCAGGTTCGTACCTCAAAAGGCCATTAAGGGATAGGCGTTGGAAGACTTTCTAGCTGCCCATCCAGCCTCCGTGGATCAATCTCTGGACCTGGATTTTCCTGATGAGACAATCCTCTCAGTCGATCATGTCGTCCTGTGTTGGAAAATGAATTTTGACGGTGCCTCCCAGAGCCCCACCAGTAGGAGGCTCAACGATCCCAAGCTTAACATAGTGGGCCTGGGTATTGTCTTCATTACCCCGGAGAAAGCCGTCCTGCCATTCTCGTTCCTGTTGTCAGAAGGCTGTACGAACAACAAGGTAGAGGACTAGGCTCTCATCACTGACCTCGAGTTGGCCCTTGAGATCCATGTGCCCCATCTACATGTGAAAGGAGATTCTAATATGGTAATCAAGAAGGTTAATAGAGACTACGTCGTCAGGAAGCCGGAGATTGTACCATTGCTAGAGTACACGCTCCGCCTAATGGCCCAGTTCTCTTCTCGACCAGAGGTTACCCATGTTCTGCGGTCACAGAATGGTCAAGCAGACGCCTTGGCTAGCTTAGCCGCATCGCTCGCAGAACCCGAGCAAGATGAGTTGATCATACATGTGTCACATAGGAGAGTCATTTCCCCCATCACCCAAGAGGAAAATGCTGGCCTGTGGGTAAGTCATATCACCGCCGGACCCTCCACGTGAGGGGTCTCGGGTTTGTCAGACATAGTGGTTGAAGCCACTCTCGACTGGAGGGCACCTTTTGTCGAGTATCTCCAAAATGGTCTCCTCCCAGACGACTGGGCCGAGCGCGAGCGAATCTGACACCGCACGCTACAATTTACCCTCCAGAGCGGCCCCAGTCTTGAAAAGATCCTTTATAAGTGGAGCTTCGATGGTGTCCTCCTCCGTTGCATTCAAGGATTAGAGATAACTTATGTTATGCAAGAGGTTCACGCTAGTTCCTGTGGTTCCAATCAAGCTGGGCCGAAGCTGTCCCATCAGATCTGGAGGTTGGGGTACTTCTGGCCCTTTATGATCCACACTTGTATTGGGTATGCCAAGAGATGCCACGCGTGCCAAGTTCACGCCAACTACCTAAATCGGCCGCTGGAGCCCCTCCACCCCACCAAGTACTCATGGCCATTTGCGGTATGGGGACTTGATGTAGTGGGACCGTATCTACCGGCAACATCCCGCCAGTGTAGGTTCATCCTGACTGCTACAGATTTCTTCACCATGTGGGGATAGGCAGTTCCGCTCAAGGAGGTGAAGGCCCATTCCATCATCGACTTTGTGAGCTCCAATATTATCCACTGGTTTGGGGTCCCTCACGCCATCCTCACTGATAACGGCACCAACTTCCGAGCGGCTGAACTGAAGAAAATGTACGCCAAGTACGACATCCATTCAATCCATACCTCCCGCTACCACGGACAGGCAAATGGACAGATCAAGGCATTCAACAAAACCCTCTCTAACATTTTCTAGAAGATGGTTGGTCAGAACAAGAAAATTTGGACGGACAAGCTCCCCAACGCCCTCTGGGCTTATTGGACGATGACTCGCAACTCTACCCAGGTGACCCCATATTCCCTGGTGTATGGAGCTGAGGCCGTCCTACCCATTGAGATCCAGCTGCCGTCATTACGCACTATAGTCTATGATCACCAGGCATTAGATGAGTTAGCTGAAATCCGTCTAGTTGAATTAGAAGCACTGGACGAGAACCAGCTTCATTCCCTGCACAATCTGGAAAGGCATCAGGATAAGATAGTGAGGGCCTTCAACAAGAAGGTTCGTCTCCATTCATTTCAACAATGCGACCTGGTACTGGCCCTTCGAGCGCCAATGATTCCCGGTAGAAAACCACCTAAATTAGAACCCAAATGGGGAGGGCCTTATATCATCCATAAGGTTTACCCCAATGGAGAATACGCCTTGGTGACCACGGATGGAGAGCGCATAACGCCTCCCACTAATGCCAAGTTCCTCAAGCAATACTTTGCCTAGGGAAAAAGGGTCATTCACGACCTTAAACTACAAAAGGGTCCCACATGACCTTAAACTACATGTTATGGTCCTACATGACCTTAAAGTGTGAAAGGGTCCCGCATGACCTTAAACTGCACGTTATGGTCTTGCACAACCTTAAACTACATCTTCGTCCTGCAAGACGATAAACTGCAAGATGGTCCCGCATGACCTTAAACTGCACGTTATGGTCCAACACGACCTTAAACTGTAGGGTCCTGCACGACCTTAAACTGCATCTTCATCCTGTAAGATGATAAACTGAAAAATGGTCCCGCAAGACTTTAAACTGCACGTTATGGTCCCACACGACCTTAAACTGTAAAGTCCTGCATGAACTTAAACTGCATCTTCGTCCTGCAAGACGATAAACTGCAAAATGGTCTGATCTCTATGACTTTAAACTAAGATCTCCCTCCGTCCTTACAACAAGATGCTATACTGCAAGCCAGTCAGGCCTTCCTGACCGAGGCTCAGCCTCAAGCCCCTTGGCCTCCTTGGGCCCCTAGCCCCCTGTCTCCACCGCGAGATGTTAAACCGCAAGCTGGTCAGGTCTCCCTGACCGTAGTCTGACCTCAGGCCCCTTTGTTTTCCCCGACATACCCTCTTGCGGGATTGTATGGTATGGTGTCGAAAAACGTCCTCATTCATGTTGGATTACTTGTCGTACCTTACGTATCCCCAAATGAGAAGATTCCCCATCCCGCATGAAGTTAAACTGCATCTTAAGAACTACGTGTGGCTTGATTCCCATTTTGATGGGATACATAGGAACGCTCAGACGCCTCTTCTTGAACCCAACCCCAAGGTTTTCTCTTCCACTATCCCCCCTGGGAATAGTTTCCATGGAGGATCATTGTGTATCGAGGAATACACTTTCTTAGCCCCGCTCATACAACCCCGCTTACACAAGGATTGTAAGGGTTGCACCATGTGCCCACTCCCGTTCTTCTATCCTACCACGTCCTCACCGCATGACGTTAAACTTCATGGCCATCAAGAACTACGTATGGCTTGATTCCTATCCTAATGGGATACGTAGGAATGCCCGGGCATTTCGTCCGTTGGCCCAGCCCAAAAGCCAAAATCTTCCCCTCGGGTCAAGACATGGCAGGGTGCACACTTTTTCCCCAACTCACGTCGAGCAAGCCTCGACCCAGCTGCACAGCTCCTAGAGATGTTTGCCTCTTTTGTGGATGGATATAGCTATGCTTCACCCACTCCTTGACTGGGATTCCGTCATTTTTCACACCCAGAGGGACCCCCAAAAACGTCCTGGATACTACGCCCAAGGGCTCTCCTACTGATACGGGCCAACGCCCCCGAGGGTTTTCAAGCAACAAGCCGATACAAGTCCCACGTTGCAAATTTGGTCAGCGGTCGATGCTCATTTGTTGCTCCCATTTCAGGTCACCATAGGAACGATGTGTTTCGAATATGGTCAACAGTGTCTTGGATCTTCAGATCCACCCTGAGATGTCCCAAACATCGAGTGTAGTGATTCGTTCTACCCCATCCCGAAGTGACAAACTCCCCCTGGTGGTGCTAGTGGTCGGGCCCATGGCCCCGATTCCCATATAAGGGGTGTATGGTGTGGTGTGGGAATATGTCTTCATTCACGTCAGAATCATGTACCACGCCATACGCCTTCCCTTATGAGGCCCAGCCTTAGGCCCCTTGGCCTCCTCAGGTCCCCGACCCTCATCCTCATTGCAAGACATTAAACTACAAGCAGGTCAGGCCTTCCTGACAAATGCCTAACCGTCAGGCCCCTTGACCTTTCCAGGCCCCATCCTAGGTCCTCTCTTATAGGAGTGTATGATGTCTTGTGGGACTATGTCCTCATTCACATCGGTTTATTCTCCGTACAGTACACCTCCTTTGTTTGTGGGTATATTACTCCCCCCTCTTCATGTATGACGTTAAACTGCATCTAGAGAACTACGTTCGGCTTGATTCCCATCATCATGGGATATGTAGGACCACCCGAACATCTAGGATTCGGGTCCAGCCCCATATCTCGGGAATATTCATCCCATCTTGGCCCTTTGGCCTACCCTTCCTCCATGAGAGGATTACATGGTGTGGTGTGGTACTACGCCCTCATTCACATCGGTATCGTAATGACCACACCATGTATCTCTCCTTCCTGAGTTGTTTCGTCGATCCCTTTTCGGCGGTTCACCAATGTGCCTAAGAGTACTCTGGTTTATTACCTGGAATGCCAAGCTTTACTCGGACACGTCCGCACCCGCTTTCCAGGATTTGTGTATCCTTTCATCACGGATTCCATCATAATTCACACCCAGAGGGACCCCCAAGAATGGCCAGGATACTACACCAAAGTGCTCTCCTACCATTACGGGCCAACGCCCCTGAGGGTTTCAGACAACAAATCGACAAAATCATGCGTTGCGAATATGGTCAGCGGTCGATGCTTTTTTGTTGTTCCCACCTTAGGCTAACGCAATATAGACTCTGTGTTTCCACCATGGTTAATAGTTTTCCTCTATCTCCACGCCAACCCATTAAGCCCAAAATGTCGGGTACACAATTCACACCCTTTATCACTTCACCGTGTCCAAGTAGAGTCTCGGAACTCTTTGTACTTTTCCTCTGTGCACGTCTGCGCGTTGGGGAAACAAGCCACGTCAAAGTTGTCCTTCGGGGCTCTCTGCCGACTCCCTAATGATGGACGCCCCACGTATTGCAACAAGGAACTCCCCCCTCCTTGTTTCCCACACTGAGTTTAACTCACGTGGGCTTAGGGATCGGGTTGACATCTGCGCTAACTTGGGAGGTTGTTACCATTCATGGTCCGAGCACTAAGTCCATAAACTAAGATCCATCCAGAACTATGTTTAGCTTGATTCCCATCCTCATGGGATACGTAGGACCTCCTAGACGCCCTGTCTTCAGGTATAGCCCATTTAGAGAGCCAGTCTCTCCCCATGTTTCACCTCTTACCTCTATATAGGCCCCTCAGCCTAAGGTCTCACTCTCCGAGTGGCATACAACGTGATGTGGGATAATGTCTCCATCAATTGTGTTTTATAACACTACGCACGTTCCCCTCCTAGCATCGTCTCTGCTACGTCTGTGCTGCATGACGATAAAATGCACGCTTGGTCCTATCATACGACCCTAAACTGTGACATTATTGTCCTGGCTGCACGACGAAAAACGGAACTGCATTGTGATGACCTCGTTGTAGAGGACATCACTTTGGGTATTGGTCACGTGTCATTCCATTTGTCAACGCCTATCACGGCTTGATCTTTGTGGCGACACCATGGCCTACTACTCTCGGCCTGTCGCATAAAAAACACTCACCTTAAAGAACAAACAAGATTTATCAAATTCCGCTTCTTTTAGTGCAAGGTCCACGACCTCACTCCCCTTTTCCCCTGGCACTGGTACCTTACCATGTCACCTTTCAGAACTACGTATGGCTTGATTCTCATCCTCATGAGATACATAGGAGCTCCTGGGCACTTCCCTGCGGGCCCATCCTAACCTTTGTGTTTGGTCCCTCGACTTGAGCATTTCCCCAGAGAACGTATTGTAAGTAGGGCTTAGGTCCTCCTTCACGTCGGGTATTGTTTCCATGTGTCCCCTACTCCCTTTACCCATTTATGGTCTAAGGTCCATCAAGAACTACTTGAGGCTTGATTCTCATCCTTATGAGATATGTAGGAGTGCCCGGGCACTTCCTGCGGGCCCAGCCTAACTTCCACTTTTGGTCCCTTGACCAAAAAAGCCTCTCCCAAGGGGGTCGTGCGGTGTGATATGGGATTACGTCCTTATTCATGTCGGTTTGTTCACCGCACTGTACACACCCCCTATTCCCATTCACGCCAGGTGTTTGAGTTACTCCACCATGTGCCTCTTTTGTCTCCTCCAAACGATGGTCCGAATTCTACGACACAAAACTAATATCTCCCTATGGGAAAGGAATCTGCTCCCTCTATCTAATAAGTCTCGTTGTCATATTCAGATGTGTTTTGACAAAGAGACCAAAGTGTGGGATTTTCACAGGGACATCCTCCTCATCCCATGACCATGCTTCGTGAGCTCGCTATTTGGATCCTCATCCTCTTCCACATCCAAAAGGACCCTTGGACGACATGGATACTAGGCTTAAGGGCTCTCCATGAATGCTGGACCTAAGGGCCCTCCAATCCTTTCGGGCCAATGTCCCTATGGATATCCGACAACATTTGTGACATAGTCTCATGTTTCGAACATGGTCAATGGTCAACCCTCATTTGTTTGTCCCCATTCTAGGCTAACACAATATGGATGCTGGTTTTCTGTCACCATCAATAGTTATCCTCCATCGTCACGCCACCATCATCATGATCTAAATCTCGAGTGCCATGATTCACACATTTCGACTTCTCATGTTTAAGTGGAATTCCATCATACTTGGCTCTTTCTCTTCGCGCATCTAGGTGCGCTAAATGATCGTGTTAGTGTCATTGGGTCGATATTCAACGAGCGTCCCTTTACCCTAACCTTCCCCTTTCTATGTCAGGAAATTTCCACCACTACTGCTTGTTTCCCACATCGAGCACGACTCACGCGGGCTTAGTAGTTTTGGCGGGATGTGTACCAACACGGCCAGGCATCTCATCATCCCACATGACGTTAAATTGTGCTTCAAGAACTACGTATGGCTTGATTCCCATACTTATGGGATACGTAGGGACACCCATGCATTTAACCTAGGGTCCAGCCCTAGGAATCGTAAAATATTGTTCCTCCCCCTGGTCGGACCCCTCATAGGGGACCATGTAATTATGATTTTTCCCTGAACAAGTTCAGAATGCCCCAAGATTACATTGGGAAGCGGTAAATCCCCTCGCCAGAGAGGCCCTGTCTGAAAGAAGGAATGATCCATGATCAAACCAATGCGCCCATATGGTGTACTCCCACCATGGTGGTGTAACTACCTAAGTGCTGGATTCTGTTTGGAAAAACCATCACTCCATATTCCAGGCTTTGCGTGCCCCTTATCCGGACCCTTGTCCCCATTCATGTCTCACGGGACCCCCTAACGGCCTGGTCTCATGCTGCATCGGCTCACCTACCGTCCTGGGCCAATGTTACGGAAGACTGGTCATGTTTGGAAGGACCCCATAACAGTATGGATGATTGACCTATGGTCTGCCAACTGTCCAGGGCCAACGTCCCAAAGGATTGATCGACAACATTTGTGACATGGTCCTGTGTTTAGAACATGGTCAACGGTCGACCCTCATTTGTTGTCTCCATTTCAGGCTAACGCAGTAAGGATACCTCTTTTCCATCATGGTTAATGGTTGTCCTGTATTGTTATGCCATACCCACGGTGCTCCAAATCATGGGAATCGTAATTCATGCTTCACGTTTCTGTCTGTTCGGACCAATTTCAGCGCCCCTGGTGTCGCACCATTCGTGCATGAGAGCACGCTAAAGAAACGGTAATTCGGCTGTCCTAAAAATTCCCTTCTCCGGTCAAGCCTCTCCCATCTTTCGGAAATACGGACTGGTAATCCGAATCTCGGATGCCCTGAGCATGGTCTTCACTCCTGTGTTAATTGGGATGAGAAGACAACTATCTCCTGTTTCCCACATCGGGATAGACCCACGTGGGCTTGGGGAATTGTTGTCGAACGTCCCGCAAACATTATAGGCATGTAACAAGGTGATTCAAACAGTGGAAATCATGTATGCTACGGCATTCAAAACAAAGAAATTTTTTTTGAAGCACGAAAGTACCAATAAAAGGTTTTTGGTTTGTTACAATACCAGCGTGTCGATTCCCCCCATGGACGGTTTGACCCCGTCAAAAGCGCGTTGCAGCTCCGCCACCCGTTGGCTTGTGGCATCCAAGGCATGCTGCCACTGACTTAGCTCCAGCTCCTCCTCAGCAGCGGCGGGGTGCAGTTCGTCAGCCTTGGCTTTGGCCCTCTCTACGCCAGCATGAACGACAACCATCTTTCCAGAGGCCTGCCTTATATGCTCTTCTGCCTCTGCCAGCAGTGCCTTCAACCGTGAGACCAGCTCAAATTGTGAATTAAGAGAGGCTGAAAGCTCATCTGCCCGGGTCTGCATCTGTTGGACCTCACCTTCATCCTCCTGGAGCTTCTTGATGTTGGTCTCCTTCCTCCGCTGCCAGCCCACGCTGAGCCCATGATCATGCTCCTGGGTCTTCTCAGCCATAAGATCTCGGGTGAGTGCCTGAGGAATTTGGGCATCCACGCCCCCGGTGCATAGTTCGCGCAACCGCGAGCGAAGTCTGTCCATTTCGGCCAGCCATTGCGCTTGGGGGGTTTCCTTAATGAAGCACGTGATCAGCTTCCACGACCGGCGGCAGACTATGTTGTTGTCTTCCTCGTCGGAGGCTGTTTCGTCCCAATCTGCGCGATTGGCAGGCTCGTACGTGGGTTACGCCCAAAAGAAATCCTCGGAAGGATCTACATCTGATGTTGAACGTTGTATGACACCGGGCGCCGAAGCAGGCGTGATAGGACTGGGACCGACCGGTTGATTCTCTTCATCGGAGTCCACCTCGATGAACTCAGGCATGAACCTACTGGTAGTCCTGCCAGTGATGATGTGTTTCGCAGCTTGAGGAGATGGGGGGACTATTTCCACCATCACCGGCATGCCCCAAGGAGGGATGCCACCAGACATCCCGACCAGTCTTGCCGTAGCAGCCCACGCCAGTCAGAGAACTGTATGACAGAGAGGGACATAAACATTAGTGGGCATAGTCTACATGTGACGACGAGGAAACTATTAGAGAAAACTTACAGAGATCGACCTCCTGGTGCTGCTCTTGAGCTGGAACTAATGGGACCCAAATGTGAGGCCCCCTGTATACTTTTGGAAGGTCTGGAGATTCCGGAGGAGAGACCTCGGGTGCTCTGGTCGCACCAGACGTGGAACTGGACGCAGCCATAGGTGCGAGTTCTGAAGGTCCCGACTCATCACCCGTTGAGGGGCGAGAATGAGGCATGCGAAAAAGTTCCTCCTACATGGCTCAAACATCGGTGAGAGGTCCATAGTGAACCAAGAACGAATCGTAAGGAAATAAGTTCGGAATGCTACCTCGAGAGCCTCTGCGAAATCGTCGGAATCTGAGCCTTGATCTTCGACCTCGCCCTCCTCCAACGGGCTCCCTCCTCTAGCCTCATCCTCCCGAGAGGAGTCCTCTTATTATTCTGGCAAGGGGAAGCGCTCCCTCAGATTGGAAGCTGATAACTATAGGGGGACAGTTGGATTCAGCAACACCCTCACCCGATCTGTCATTGGGCGAAGGACACCACTAGAGTGGACGTAATCCTCCAGCTCGTCCAGGTACTATTCTGCCTCCACCGGAGACACCATGAATCCAGCCCGGACTGGGCCTATGCCTGAGAATTCCATCCCGAGGTGATTCAGGTGGGCCCATATCTCAGGTGGCCTGAGGAATGGCCGGTTGACATCCCAAATGTCCCAGGCTTCCGGGAAGACGACATCCTCTTCCATGTCAATATGACGCAGCCACTTCCACGGAGCTTGAGTGGATATCATACGAAATCCCCTTGGTGGCTGCCCCACCGGATGGCCCTGCTCTTCCGGAATCACCGGATCCGCCACTGCTGCCACACCCTCGGCCGGTGCGGGTCTCGTCGCCATGGCAGCCCCACTACCACGAGCGGCCCTAGCTGCCCTCCGACCCCAACCATGAGATAGAGGAGTCCCACCGTCATCGACCTGAATAGTTGGTTGCTTCAACATCTCCCCTGGGTAAGCAGCCTCCCAACTAATGGCATACTCCCTCACCAATCCGAAAGAGGCGGTGGATGGAGGCAATGCAATTCACATCTTCCGATTTTCCCATGTGAACTTGAGCCACAACTACCTCATCACACACGGGTGCTCCTCATGATTCACCTCCCAGTAGACCTGCGGGGTCATCCACTGGAGGTACCAAAACTGCCTCGCAAAACGATGCAGGGTGTACCATTCAAAGAGTGGCTAACGATCTACTAATGCAACCAAAACTCCACCTTGAAAGGCCAGGATGTAAGCCCGATGTTCTTCCGTTCCCTTCCCTTCGTCAGTAATTATCCCCGTCGGCAATGGGAAGGGTTGGAAATTAAACACATCCGACCTCCACTCCTGATTTAGCACTATCGGCACGACTAGTTTGAACAGGAAGCTCCCGACCGTGTTCAGGATGGAGGGGCGTAAGTTCCATCCCTGCAGTGAAATGGGGTTTGGATACTCATAAACCCCCCTGATGTGCACTGCAATCCACCCATACAGGAGGTTGAAGGGCCCTCATACCCTTGGCGACTTCTTTCCCTCGCTAATGTTCCACAACATTCTGTACAGTTTGGCGAGCGTTGGAATCCCTAGATTGATCTGCTGCCCCATGGCCAACATGGACGCCATAATAAACGAGCTGGGCCGCACACCCATGCTTGTATTCCTCACCGGTAGAATCCAACCACAGATGAGAGCGGCGATGAATGCCGCCATCCTAACTATCGGCTGTTGTTCAGTGCTGACACTGAAACCCCAAGTTTTCCATTGGTTGTCCTCCAAGACCTGCCAATACGAGTGCCCCTTACCCCGTTGGGCCACCCTCGGACAAGTTCGAGGCCTCGGGGGGAACTCTCGATTCTATGGGAAATTCAGGAAGCATTTGAACCATCTCCTAAAGTGGACATCACTCACTGCCACCTTGTCCTCTCCAGGGACGAGTGCCATCAGCGCTGACGCCAGTCATAGTATTTGCTCTGTATCCTCCCACGCGCTGATGACGGGGAGGAACTCATCATACATGGCCCCCAAGATTGGAACCCCAGAAATCTGGTGGACATCCCACAGGCTGATGCCCACCTCCCCGTGATGTAGGTGAAAGGTATTGGTCCTAGATGACCATCTGCTCAGCAATTCCGGCATCAGTTGCTTCGGTTGGTAAATGTGGAATTGGGAGGCCCATGCCGCCTCATATAACCCCACTCTCCTCAGCTCGGCCCCAAACTCCTCACATGAGGCACCTACCCAGTAGTCCCAGGCCCAGTCATTAGCAAAGTTTCCGCCCTGTCACAGGTCCCACTCATCGGACCATCCCTTCTTCGAATCCTGCAATGCCGCCTTCAGTATGGTACGGTAGAGAGGAGGGGATGTCTCCTGTTGCTGTGGCTTCCCGTCAATATCATTTACATGGTTGTAGATACAATCAGAGCTGAATGGTGTGAAGTCCTCCTGTGCGTGACCGTCGGCCACCCTGAACCATTGGTGCTGGCATGGTGTACTCCTGAACCGGCAAGCTGGTTCATCCCTACTTTCCTCAGGGATGAAGACGTCATCTCTCAACCCGAAGCCATACAATGGCAGCTTCTTACACTATGGATAATTCTTCTGACCCTCCGATAGCAGATCTGTCAAAGAAGTGTGGTTTGAATGGCTTCAGACCATCTCCCCAAGGCCTGGATAGTTGTCCATCTCATCCCGACGGGTGGCATCTACATACACCCCCAATACAGCCTCTCGATGGGCCATATCGATTCCGGCCCTTAGAAAAGATTTTTTTTTCAGAACAGATCGCGAAGCTGGATCGCGAAGCCAGATCGCGAAGGTCGGTCTCGATACTAAGCCGTGATGTCTGGCCTAGGTCGACAAGCAGAAGTTTGCTTGGAGCGGGCGCGGAGTCGGAGACCCGCGGTTCACCGCGAAGCTCGATTCGAGGAGGGCTATCGCGGAGTACACAGAGCTTCGCGATGTCGAGAGCACAAAAATACAAGGAAGTCGCATTAAGAAAAACGAGGTCGACCCCCTATTTATAGGCGGCGACCCCAGATCATCGCAGCGCGTCCGGATCTGAGGCCCCGGTCAGCACCGCAGGCCCCCTTTGCGAAGCCGCATCGCGAACCACCGAAAATTTGGCGATTTTCCCTCAGACTTCGACCCTTTTCCCTCCGCGGCTCGAAGTATGAGGTGGGGCATTTGATGGTGCCAAAATATTGCAAGAACAAAAGGGACGAAAAAGACTGCCCGGACGCTGCCTCGCGAAGCCACGAAGCGAAGCACCCTGAGCATCGCGGTCTCGCGAAGCTCCGTAGGCGGTAATACTCCGCAAATGCATTTGACGTTCGCGAGCCCGCCGCGAAGCTCCGGAGGTGGTAACTCTCCCCGAACGCATTTGACGTTCGCGAGCCCGTCGTGACGCTTCGGAGGCGGTACCTCTCCGCCAACATATTTGACGTTCGCGAGCCCGCCACGAAGCTCTGGAGGCGGTAACTCTTCACGAACACATTTTAGATTCACGAGCCCGCCACGAAGCTCCCGAGGTGGTAACTCTCCGCGAACGCATTTGATGTCTGCGAGCCCGCTGCGATGCTCCGGAGGCGGTAACTCTTCGCGGACGACGTTGAAATTCGCGAGTGCAACACGAAGCACCTAGGGCGGCACACAAGTTCTACTTTGTGGCGCCCCTTCCCTATAAATAATGGACTCCCCCGGAGTCCCAAAAAAAATAAAAAAGGGAGGAGAGAGGGACAATATGACCTTTCAGCTTCTCCTCTCCCGTATCGCGAAGCACTCTTTGCCCCAGGAATCATGAGCTCTGCGAGGTACTTCTAATTAGCGTTACGCCTTTGCTATGTCTTGTTTTGAGCCCCTCTTCCGAGAGGGATGTCCTTCACGAAGCTCAAGGGCATTCGCGAAGGAGGGGGATTCCCAAGGGAACCCGAGCAGCCGCGGAGCATTTATTCTTCGCAAAACACCCAAGCTATACTAGTGATCCCTATGCTAAGGCAGGATCGCTACACATCGCGAAGCACACTGCTTCTCAGAAACCTCCTTCGCAAGGCACCCCTTCTTCGCGAGGCAGTGCTCTGCGAATACTGTTCCACTTTGCGAAGCACCCTCCACTCACACCTATGCCCCATGCTAAGGCCAGGGCACTCTGCTTCGCAAAGCACACTCCTTTGCTTGGCAATTCTTCTTCCCGTAAGACCCTCCAGGTTTGCATGATGTGATTTCAATGTCCCATGGACAATACCACTCGTAGAGTTTCTTCACCTAATGCTTCTTCGCATAGGCACGCTAACGGCTATTGCTTCTTCGTATAGCCACGCTAACATGGACCCCTCGATTGTTCGCTCCACAACCCCCCTTGATCATGGCCTTGCCATTGCCTTCCCTTCCCAAGGACCAGAGGGTACCGGTTATGTAATTCCTATGGGTGTGGAGTGAACCCACCTCATCCGAGCTGCAGGACATTAAACTGCCAAGAATCACGTCCTCAACACATGACGTTAAACTGTGACCCAACCTCATGCCTCTCACGAAGGGTCCCCCCAGATCGAACATTTTTTACGCCACTCATCTCCACAGGAGTGTAATCACCCATCCACAAGGGATGATATCTTCCTTATTGGAGTGGTGTATGTTCTCAGGGGAAGGGAGACCCTTATTCCCCAACGGATGGATGCACCCATGAATCTCCGTACTTCCCCACTACCACGGTTAGTGGAGGGCGTGATAGGGAACAAGGCACCTCCCATCATTGGTCCCAAATCCCTCTTTCACTACGCTTTGACGCACTCCGGGCCTCCATCCTGGACTAAGTCCCAGCACCATGGGCCGCCTAATGCGTAAGCCCCTCTTCGATTCTCACGGATGCATCCTTCGTGACGTGATCGTCCGGTCCTTGCAACCGCTTGTTTCTCACACCAATCATGACTCACGTGGGCTTAGAGTGAGCACCGACCCTTACCCCCACCCTTAGCGGACTACGAGGACTTTGATCCATGTCAAGGAAAGGTACTTAGGAAGCCTCCATGCGGTTCAAGCCACATTACTCAGTCATTCATTCACGTCGAGTTTCGCCCTTGTCCAACATAACGTTAAACTGCATGCCTTCGTCCTGCATGACGTTAAACTGTATTCCCTCATCCAGCATGACGTCAAACCGCTTGCCCTCATCCAGCATGACGTTAAACTATATGCCCTTGTCTGGCATGATATTAAACTACACACCCATTTGTACTACAAGGTCTTTGATCCATGTCAAGGCATGATACGTAGGAAGCCACCACGAGGTTCAATCCCACCCATCATCCAATTCACGTCGAGTTCTACCTTCGTCCAGCATGACTTTAAACTGCATTCCAATCCGATGGCAAGCCATTGTGACCAACCCGAACTATGAGGACTTTGATCCATGTCAAGGATTGGTACGTAGGAATCCTCCCAGAGGTTCAAGCCCATTTCACATCAGACCAAGGTCCCTCATTTTTTTCGGTTTGCCGACACCCACCACTATTCCGAACTACGGGGACTTTGATCCATGCCAAGGCATGGTACGTAGGAAGCCTCCATGAGGTTCAAGCCCACCGCCCGTCATTTATTCACGACAGGGTTCACTACCTCCCACATGACGTTAAAATGTATTCCATCAATCCTTTGAACTATGAGGACTTTGATCCATGTCAAGGAATGGTACGTAGGAAACCTTCCCAAGGTTCAATCCCACCACTAGTGGACCCCCGGGTCTACTTTCACGTCGATTCACCGATGACACCCTTTGAACTATGAGGTATTTGATCCATGTCAAGGCATGGAATGTAGGAAGCCTCCCCGAGGTTCAAGCCCATCTATCATCGAACCAAGGTCCATCATTTATGTCGGTTCGCTGATGAATTCCATCATCCGAACTATGGGGACTTTGATCCATACCAAGGAATGGTACGTAGGAAGCCTTCTAGAAATTCATGCCCACCACCCGTCGGACCGAGGTCCACCTTTACGTCGGTTCACCGACGATGCCCCTCTGAACTACGTGGTCTTTGATCCATGTCACGACATGGTACGTAGGAAGCCTCCACGAGGTCCAATCCCACCACCACTAGGACCCTCCTAGTCCTCCCCATTCACGTCAGTTCGCTGATAATGCCCATCGGACCAAGGTCCACCCTCATGCCGGTTCACCAGCACCATCCCGAAATACGCGGACTTTGATTCCCTGCCACGGGGATACGTAGGAACCCTCTTCAAGGCTCAAGCCCAACTTCACTGTCACCCCTATGATGGTCCCATTTCATTCCCTTCCACTTCATTCATCTATCCATCATCCACCCTAATTCTCACCCAGACAGTTATATCCCGGTGAGACCATGTCGGCACGCTCATCTGCACAGCCGCCCATGGGCTGGTCCCGGTATCGGCACCCCTTCAAGGGAAATCCCTCAATCCGATCTATTCTAGCTAATTCTACGATCGGGATAATCCATCTCCGCTGGACATTAAACTCACGGCATACCCTGTGTTAAACACGAGAAGCTGAGGAAAACCTCATATATGTGTCTATGGCATATAATTCCCCGCGGTCGATGTGGGATGTCTCGGGCTTCCATGCCCTCGAGAGGCCCTGTGACCAGGGATAATAGACAGACATGCCAGGTTCCCCAGCATCCAGACACGATATTGATGCCTCAACGTGACTACTCCCCTGACTGAAGGTTGCTGCCCTGACCAGACCCTTTGGAATGTCCCGACAGAAGTAGTGTAATTAACCGATGTCCATGGAAACATGACACTAGGAAGAGTTTCACGAACAACGTATTAAATCTACGAGGGAGACCCAGACTAGGTGACGAGTTCTGAGGAGGAATCCACATAAGGAAGAACCAACATCCCATCATCCCGTTTCGATCAAGGAGAAGACATCCCTGAATAAGGAGCGAATTCCACCCGCCTTTGGAAAGCGGGAACGTGGGGCAACAAGCGTAGCGTGTCCTCCTCCATGGAGGGATGGATGTGCGCGCCTCGACGAAAGCGTCGGAAACAGTGATAAAGAACAAATAGTTGTACACAATAAATTTGATAACACTAGTATTATTTTGAATTCTGAACTCTTATTGGAATATTGATTGGAATATAATTAGCATAGTATACCATAGTTATGTGATAATTGGTATCCTGATATATATGAAAAAATTTAATACAATATGTATGATTCTATGAATGTTTTAATTTTTACTTCATTTCATAATTAAAATTTTTATGCTATTGATTTCAATTAATTATTTTCTCAAAATATTTCTTAAAGAGACATTAATAACATGTCATGGATTTGGAATAGGAGACTAGTACATTGAAATCTACACTCATTTAGAAAGATAACTAGGAAATTATTACTCAATGATCTCTTTAAACTAGAATTCCTAAAAGGAAAATTATGTATCTAATGTCAAAATATATAAGACCATATGATCTCTTTAAAACCAAAGAAATAAGTGTCAACATCTCAACCCCTAGAGTTGGTTCACATATACTTATTTGGAATCGATAGATTTTTTTTCTTAAATGTGAAGCATTATGCTTGTGATAAGGTAGTTTATTTTTGTAGAATCACTTAGGTATTCATTTTATCTTATAAGAAGTTAATATTGTCCTTACATTTTCATGGAAGGAATTTCTAGAGTAAATATTGGTCAAATTTAAATTTAAACCATTAAAATTGATCATGATTGAATTTTTGATAATTATGACATCGATTATTTATTTTCACAACATGTTTGTAGTACCAAGCTTTGTAGATCTAAGACTCTATAATATGATATTTTCAATGAAATATAAATAGATAAATTTATGAAATTTATTGGACCATGCTAAATTAATATTCACTACCAATTTATTTCTAAACAAATGATATGAATACATATTACTATATTATTAATATAGATCTTATTAAAACATTTTAAAGAACTCAACTTATGATTTATAAAAAGGGAAAAAAAGAAAAGAAAAATAATTTTTTTTTTTTGGTCATAAAGTCATTGTACTCAATTAAAATGACATTATAGGATTTTTCCTCAAATAGTGATGATAGAATAATACTTTTTCAGTCAACATCCGATAAATAATATACGGTATTCAATAAATGAACATAAATTATGGAATACTCTATATGTGGCCAATTTGAAAAAGTAGAACAACATGAGGTCAATAATCCTTTAGAAGAAAATGAAAATAACCTTTAGAATATTAATATTAATGCCTTACCTGAGGCTAATTATTTTTTTTGCGAGGCCTATTGAAATATAACACATTATAAAATGATTGAACATGAGCTTGTATAAGATACTGAAGTGCAAAAAAATTCTATTACATGATCTATAAGGACTCATGGAGTCTATACCTTAGATTCTATAGTTTGATATCAATATAATGGAAAATTTACTAGATATTATCTTAAAAATAAGTTCAAACATTATGCTATCTTGTGACAACCCGAAACTAAGAACATCACTAAATAAATTGATGAATAATTATGGGTAATTGAAATGTATGGAAAGGTAAATACATCTAAGACAAATATCTTATAGGAATTTATAGATATACATAAATACATACTAAAAATTGGAACCTAGTTGAGTATTTGGAATAATGTAGATGAGTCAAGAGTTATGAAGTGGACGTTATTATCTATGAATAATATATCTCACAAGTATATAGACTTAAAGATCTTAGAATTTTTCATTCCAGTATAGCAAATTTGAATTTAAAATGATTTAAAATGGATTTCAGGAGTGTGTTCATAAATAGTTATATAATTGAAGATGTATTTGTGGAACAACCTAGTGGATTTCAAACAACCTCATTTTCTAATTAATCTATTAAATTTTTAAAAAAATCTTTTTTGGCTTCAAAAGCTCATAGATCCCAATAAGACAGGATGAACACATTTATTATTTCAAATGGTTTTTCAAAATTAATGGCTAACCCTTCCATATTTATTAAAAGTAATTAAAAATATTTTTGTAGTAAAAAAATATATTGATGATATTATTTTTTATCCTCAAGAAATTACTTGAGTACTAAATTTTCATAAATGATACAAAAGTATTTTCAAATGAATTTATTCGGTGAATTAAAATTATTCCATGGTTTTCATATTTTCCAAAATTATTAAAGGACTATATTACTAAAAAGAAGGTACGTAGGGATCTTTGAAAATATTTTTTTATTGATAGTACCAAAGATAGTGATACTCCAATGAGTACATGTTGTAAAAAGAATCTAAATATAACTAGAAAAATATTTGATCCAACTGATTAATGAGAAATTATTGGATGTTTACTATATTTATATGTGATCTAATTTAATAATACGTTAGTGTGTGCATGTATCTACAGATTAAGTGAAATAAAAAATAATCACATTTACATACATGGAAAATAATATTTAAATACTTAAAAAATAAAACTAATTTAAGACACTTTTATTCTAGAGGATAAAAATTTTATTTTTTGGTTATTAATATATAGATCATGGTGGTTATAATTTAAATATAAAAAAACATTTGGATCATTCCATTGTTGAGAAAATATCAACATTCTTGGTGTAGTAAAAATAAAAAATATGATGCATTATCCACTATAAAATATGATAACATTGATGTGGGTAGTTTTTATGAAAATGTTATATATATTTAACA
Source organism: Viscum album (assembly GCA_963277665.1). NCBI lineage: Eukaryota > Viridiplantae > Streptophyta > Magnoliopsida > Santalales > Viscaceae > Viscum > Viscum album. Next base: position 1,092,890,819 of record OY728155.1, read on the forward strand.
CACATTACTAGAATATGTATATCCATTTTATCATGTATCTATAAATTAAGTTAATACAAGTCAAATATATATATATATAAGAATCATGAATCACATTCAATGAAAAACACATTTATATAAGACATTACATTGTGATGGAATATATTAAAAAAAGTGATATTACTCTTGAAATCATTAGCACTTTATAACGACACATACATTACATACATTTTTATTACTTCATAATTGAAGAAAACTTATTACAACATATAACAAAACCAGGAAAGGACCGTATAGGTATAGAGTCTTTAGAAACTGGGAAACATAAACAACCGGTTCATAAAGCATCTACTTTGCCTCCCATTTATTTCATCATATCTAGAGTCCCTTTTTGGCATATCCTACTTAATAACCGTCTTTCTGACCTGAGGAAATATAACAGACAAAAGGGTGCTCTCAAATTCTCAGTAATGGTAAACAAAAGAAATATCAATCACATCATATACATAAGAACATAACTTTTGGAAATCATAACCTGCAAAAGAGATCATAATTTCATAACATGGGATAAATCATAGTAGTGAAATGTAATCCCAATAATCATAACATAAAACATGAATCTTTGTGGAATACACCCATAATCATATAGAATCATTTCTTATTAGTCAAGAATCATTGCCAAGACTATCTTTGTGGACAATGTCCATTTCTGAACTGAGTTCACTCCTCATTTCAGTCCTGTTTCACTAAACCAGTTAAACTGCCATTCCAGCCATGTCTATCTCATGAGATATAAAATCTTTACCCAATGAATTTGAGGTATATATAGGTCCCACCCATCTCATAATGATACCATTCTTATGTGTGCCAAAAAATTTCATGTTTTATGTTATGATTAATGGGATTAAATTTCACCACTATGATTTATCCCAGGTTATGAAATTATGATCTCTTTTGCAGGTTAATATTTCCAAAAGTTATGTTCTTATGTATATGATGTGATTGATAGTTTTTTTGTTTACCCTTACTGAGAATTTCAGCTCACCCTTTTGTATGTATTATTTCCCCAGGTCAGGAAGTAGGTTATTAAGTAAGATATGCCAAAAAGGGACTCTAGATATGATGAAATAAATGGGAGGCAAGGTAGATGCTTTATGAACCAGTTGTTTATGTTTACCAGTTTCTAAAGACTCTATAACTATACGGTCCTTTCCGGGTTTTGTTGTATTTTGTAATAAGTGTGCTTCAATTCTGAAGTAATAACAATGTATGTAACGTATGGGTCGTTATAGTTGGTATTAGAGGAAAGGTATAGTCAACCATTGGAAACTTGGATGTGAAAGCCTTAGTAAGAACCCTAAGGATAATTCTAAGCATAGAACACAATATTAGTGGTTTAGAAATGGCCATGAAAAACCTATGATAAGACCTTAAGTGTGAAATTTTATTCTTGATTATGTGGTTTTCCTATTATAAGTAGTGTTGCTCACACTATTCTTCTTGGTTTTAGTCAATGGCTGGAACCTAAAGGAACCGTGTTAATGCAGAATGTGACGGGTAATGAAATGATTGTCCTGCTGAGAAACCAAACGTTATGTGAACTGGAATGAAAAATCTTGTAACCATGCTCACACAACTTTCTCAACCTATGAATCATGCAGGACATCCAAATGAGCAAAGGAAGGAGAAACATTATGTTGAATCCTTCATGAGGCAGCGTCCACCTTCATTCAGCGGGTCTACTGATCCATTAGGTGCTGAACAATGGATCAATACTATTGAAAAGATTTTTTCAGTTCTTCAATGTTCTGAACATGATAAAGTCATCTTAGCAGTGTATCGTTTGGAAGGTGATGCTGATTAATGGTGGAATCTTATAGAGAATACAAGGCAAATGGATTTAATTGAGTCTATGGAATGGGACGAGTTAAAGAACTTATTTTTCAATAATTACTTCCCTCTTATTCTCTGAACAAAGATGGAGAAGGAGTTTCTTGAACTAAAGCAAAAGGATGATGAATCTATTGGTACCTATGAAGAAAATTTTACAAGACTTGCAAGGTATGCTTCTGGTATTATTATCCAACATGAGAGTAAGATCAATCGATTCCTTAGTGTCTTAAAACCAATCTTCGAACGGCCATAGCTATAAGGGACTTCAATAGCTATGAGGAAATGGTTCGATGTGCTCTAAAATTTGAGATGGATATTGGAGTAAACCATCAGTAATATTGGTTTGATATGAAGAGGAAAATGGAATTCAATGGAAAATCTATAGAGCACACTGAAAAGAAGATGAGCTTTCCCTTATGCTAAATGTGTGGAAGGAAATATGGAGGGAGTTGTCTTAAAGGGACAAGTAAATTTTTCAAATGTGGAAAGGAAGTTCATCGGACATTTGAATTCCTCAATGATGGGAAGAAGATGTCTAATGATGAAAAAAAATAAGGGGTACACAGAATGAACCTACTACACTTCAATGTTTCAAGTGCAAAGAGATGGGGAATTATGCCAATCAATGCCCAAATACAAGGGTTGATGATGATGGTCGACGTCAGCAAACTCTTAAGGCTAAAAACAAAGGAACATCAAATGCAATTTCTATCAGCGATGTAGAGTACGATAACGATGTGGTGAAAGGTACACTTACCATCCACTCTAAAGTAGCAAATGTTTTATTTAATTCTAGATCCACCCAAGGGTATCACTAAATTACCTCAACAGTTAGATGTAGAGTTAGCTTGGAAAACCCCTAATGGCACAACAGTCGCATCAAAAGCTTATAATTCTTCCCCGATTGATGTTTGTGGGAAATAGATTCCTACAAATCTTGTGATCCTTCCTATAGTGGAATTTGATGTGATTCTTGTCATGGATTGGCTTTCTTTATATGGAGCTCATATCAATTTCCAATAATGGTAAGTCACATTTCATATTCCAGATCATTCACTGATTGCCTATCGATGCAAGGATGAACATAACCATACAGTGGAAATTTCTTCCATCTTATGGGTCTTGATTCCACTAAATGAGGGTTATTTATCTCAAATGGCTGGAGAGAAACTCACGATTAAGAATATGCCCGTTGTATGGGATTTTTATGATGTCTTTCCAGAGGAATTGCTGGGTCTTCCACCAAATCGTGAAGTTGAGTTTTCAATAGAACCCATACCAGGTGCTTTACCTATTTCAAATACACCTTATAGAATGGCCCCAATTGAGTTGTAGGAATTGAAGTAGAAACTCCAAGAGAATCTTGATAAGTGATTCATACACCATAGTGTGTCACCTTGGGGAGCACCTATTCTGTTTGTTAAGAAGAAAGACGGATCAATGAAACTCTACATTGATTATCGAGAACATAACAAGATCACTATCAAGAAAAAATATCCTCTCCCGCGCATTGATGAATTATTTGACCAACTACGCAGAGCTCAATACTTTTCCAAGATTGATCTTTGTTCAGGGTATCATCAATTAAGGTTAAAAAGGGAGGATATACCAAAGACAGCTTTCTGTACAAGGTATGGACACTACGAATTTATAGTGATGTCATTTGTTCTTACTAATGCCCCATGATATCTTCATGGATCTGATGAATAGAGTCTTTAGAGACTATCTTGATCAGTTTTTGGTAGTCTTTATAGAGATATTCTTGTATATTCAAAGAGAAAGGAAGAACATGAAGATCACTTGAGAATTATATTGAAGACCCTGAGAAAGGAGAAGCTTTATGCCAAATTTACCAAGTGTGAATTTGGCTTCAAAAAGTTTCATATTTGGGTAACATAATATCAAAAGAGGTGATATCTGTGGATCCAGCAAAAAACAGAGGTCATTGAAAGATGGTTGAGACCAACAAGAGTAACTAAGATCCGAAGTTTTCTTGGTTTGGCTGGATATTATCGACAATTTGTAAAATATTTTTCATGATTATCTAATCCACTAACCAGGTTGACTCGGAAAGGAGTTACGTTTGTTTGGATGGTGGAATGTGAAGAGAATTTCAAGGAGTTGAAAAGAATGTTATCCAGTGCACCTGTGCTCACACTGCCTTGTAGTGGAGAAAGGTTTGTGATCTACAGTGATGCATCCAAGAAGTGATTGTGGTGTGTTCTTATGCAAAATCATATGGTGATAGCTTATGCCTCATGACAGGTTAAAATACATGATAAAAATTACCCAACTCATGATTTGGAGTTAGCTGAGGTAATCTTTTCATTAAAGATTTGGAGGCATTATTTTTATAGAGAAAGGTGTGACATTTATACTGATCATAATAGTTTAAAGTATATTTTCACACAAAAGGAGTTGAATATGCTCCAAAGAAGTTGGTTGGAGCTGATTAAGGATTACGACTTCTCAATCCATTAACACCCTGGGAAAGCAAACAAGGTGACATATGCATTAAGTCGACAAGACCATGCCAGTTTATCCATGATGAGGATCACAAAAGATCCAATATTTATTGATTTACAAAGGATGGATCTTGGAATTATAATGGAAGGGAAAAAATCTTATCTTTCTCAAATGAATGTTCAACCATATATACATGTTAAGATGAAAGAGGCACAGAAAGAAGATGTACAGTTACAAAAGAATGTGAGAAATGTTCCTGAATTCAACCTTGATTGTGATGGGATAATAAAGTTCAGGAATCAGGTTTGTGTTCCTCCCATCCCAGAATTAAAGAAGGAGCTGCTAGATGAGGCTCATAGTTCTTTATTCTCTATTCATCCTAGAAGCACAAAGATGTATAGGGACCTGAAAGAGTACTTTTGGTGGGATGGATGGAAAAGAGATGTTGTTGAATATGTCTCTCTATGTTTGGATAGTCAGCAAGTTAAAGCTGGGAGATAGAAGTCCAAGGGGATGTTACAACCATTACCCATACCCGAATGAAAATGGGAAAATATCACTATAGAAATTGTCACCGGACATCCTAAAAAATCAAAATAAATAATGCTATGTGGGTCATAGTTGATAGTCTTACAAAGTATGCACACTTCATTGCTATTAGAATGGATTTATCTTTGGATTTTCTTTCCAGGATATATGTAAAGGAAGTGGTATGATTGCATGGAGTACCACTTTCTATTATATCTGATCGGGATCCGAGGTTTACCTCAATGTTCTGGAAAATTCTTCATCATACTCTGGATACCGAGTTGAGTTTCAGCACTGCTTATCATCCTCAGACAGACGGTCAGTCTGAGAGGACGATTCAAACTCTAGAAGATATGTTGAGAGCTTGCTCTATGGATTTCAAAGGTGGTTGGGATCAACACCTACCTTTGGTGGAATAATCTTATAATAATAGATTTCACTCCAGTATTCAGATGGCTCCTTATGTAGCTCTCTATGGAAAGTAATGCTGGACTCCAACTTGCTGGGATGAATTTGGGGAAAGAAAGCTATTAAGACATGATATTGTTGATGAGATGGCATAAAAGGTCCGATCTATTTAACAACACGTAAGAGAAGCTCAGAGTCGACAGAAAAGTTATGCCAACAACCGAAGAAAAGACCTAGATTTTGAAGTGGGTGATAAAGTGTTTTTACGAATATCTCCCTAGAAGAGGGTCATGTGATTTGGAAAGATGAGGAAGTTGAGCCCCAGATATATCGGTCCTATCGAAATACTGGATTGTGTTGGGAAGGTAGCTTACTGATTGACGCTTCCACCGAATCTCTCTCAGGTTCACGATGTGTTCCATGCATCTCTCCTGAGAATGTATATACATGATCCTTCACATGTACTCAGCTCAAGATTTGTACCGCTGGAACAAGATCTTTCTTATGAAGAATAGCCGATAGAGATTCTCGATCGTAGTGAAAATTTCTTACGGAACAAGACCACATGCTTGGTGAAAGTTTTATGGAAGAACCACCTATTAGAAGAAGAAACATGGGAGATTGAGGATATGATGAGGGAAAGGTATCCTCATCTGTTGTTACAAAATGACAAATTTCAAGGGTGAAATTCATTTTAAGGGGGGTAGAATGTAACACCCGAGACTTTAATGAGAAATATTTTGTTTTTATGTTATATAAATCATCAAAGTAGTATTTCACACAACACTTTCATGGATTTCTTTAAACGCAATCATGACCTTCCTCGATAGCTTGCATCGTACGCAATACCGAGTTTCACTAAACAACGATATGCTATTAAAATATAATTAAAACTAGCCATTATGAATAATAATAACCACATTATTAAATTTTATAAATTTTATTTTTCAAAATGGACTTCATTTTTGGATTCGGAATATCGAAATTAGCCTAGGGTGAAAATTTGGTATTTTTCTGAAAACATTCAATTTTTGATGAATAGTGAAAACACCGGCTTACTATTTAAAAACCGACTTTTTATTTAAATAATTATTTATTTTTATTAAATTTATTTTAGGTCAAAATTGAAACATAATACCTATATAAGTTCAATTCAATTAATTGGAGTCATTTTATAATAATTTTAGATATAAAAAAATTTTATTGAACTTTTTTCACCGTCTTTTACCCACCTCCAAGGAGAATTTGAAAATTTACATAAAACATAATTTTACCACTACTGTGAGTGGAATTTCAAAAATCAGAGAGACACGGTTGGTGTCAGTAAGTAAAATGTGGTTCAATGAGATGAAAATAATTTTTGGTGAATAGTAACTTTTTACTTTTATTTACCACGGTTAAAAGTAAATAGGGTAATTAAGGGTAAAAATGATATTATTATTACCATTAAACATGTCTTAATTCTATTGGATAAGTGTAATTCGACCAAAAACAAACTTAGGAGTAAAATATTACCATTTAGGCCCACATTGATTAGATTAGGACATTTATTATCAATTTATTTAAAGAAGGGTTAAAATAGTTAAAATCAATGTTTAATAAATAATGCATTTTTAATATAGGGTTATAAATAAGATAATTTCGACTATAAATATTCTTTAGAAATATAAAAACATTTCCTACATAATGGTAGTTTATTTGTAATTTTTAGTCATAAAATAAGTTAATTTATTTATGACACAAAGATGATGCAGTAATTATCTTATTAATGAAATATTGACATAATTGATGATAAAAATACCCAAATAAATGTAATTTGAGACTTTTAATGATTTACACTAATTTTATAGGTTAATATGACATGTTAGTATTGATTTAATTTACTTTTTTCGAACTAATAATTATGTTATGATTTTCACAAAAATCAATTTTTAAATAGTGTCAAAATTGACATAAAATAGTTTTTAAAACAAATATTGTATTATTAATTGTTAGTTTATTTTTAAAAAATCTATGGTTCAGAAAAATGACTTAGATAAGGTTATATATATTAATAATAAACGACTTGGGGTTCTTTTGGATTGTTATAGTAAGTTTCTTAAACTTATAGTGTAAGAACACAAAAAGACACGGTGAAAGTAAAATTATCTAACTTAAAGTTAAATATAAATGATAAGGTTAAAATAGGAACCTAAACTTGTCTAAATTATATTGTATGAGAGGATTTATACCCATACCCACCTTAGCTTTTAAATAAATCAATTTGGAGATATTTAAAACCTAATTTGGCTTTATAATAAAATAATATTTTTAGTTTTTCTAAAGGAGCCCCTCTGCTCCCTTATAAAAGGGCACATCCTCGCCCTTTTCCTCACACCACTTTGAGCCTATAAGATCGGCCAAAACCAGACAATTTCTCTTATCCACTTCCCCAGAGACATTATAGAGGTCCTGGTCTTCTTCAAAGACCAATTTTAGTGACCTAAAAAGAGGTATCCAAGAAGCGCTTCAAAGAAGAGGTAATGTCTGTTACCGATTCTTTCAGCTTTATTTCTTTTTCCACTTCTTCTCATTTAGTTGTTACAATATGAAGTAATAACATCAGTATCACTCATATACTGATATGTTATTATAAGTATGAAACAACCATATTTCACCATCTATCCATCCTATGGAAAATGAAATCACCGCGCGTGCGTACGTACGGAATACTGTCTCCATGCCATGGTGTAAACCTTTTCCACCACCACCTTACTTGGATAGGTATAATGGTGTAAACAATGACTATATGATTATAGTAAAGTGATATTTATTCTGAAATAGTATACATAGATTCCAATACTCTTCCACGATCATGGGAACGATATCATCGCTCGTGCGTACGTACGGAATACCGTCTCCACGATGTGATGCAACTCGTTCTACATGATCTTCATTGCATAATGATTATATAAATGAATTGAATGAATGAATATGATATATATTACACTAATACCATTCTGGAAATGATGTATCTATAACCCAAAAAAAATAAGAATTTATTCAACAAAACACGCATAAGAACAAAAAAGCAATAAACACCCGAATAACAAGTATCAATGAAATATTACTAATAAGAAGCTAAGAATATGACCATATATGATATCATAAAAATGATTATGATTCTAGATTAAGTGAATAACATTATTTAAATCATTACACAGGAGGTTCAGACACTTACGAAGAAAATCAGACCTACGGTAAGGGAAAATCTCGTAATCTCATTTTTTATCCGAGATTGTTTATACTTCAGAATTTACTGGGGAATATTTTATCATCCACATCCATGTTTCCTCAATATGTAATATTTATATCCTTATAAAATAGTTTATATCCAATTTTACCCTTCGGTGAGTATTTAGTTAATGATATGAAAGGAATCTTTTGTCATTTTTCGTACGAGGTACTTTTTGACTTTTCCGACAAAATTACGAGAAGAATGTTTTTTTTCACTTATACGACATGAATGGATTTTTAAAAAATTATTCCCAAGAAACTTCCCTTAATAGTTTTCAAGCTTATTTTTAATCAACCTCTTTTAGTTTAGAATTGTATGACATGTTAAGAAAGGAAAAGTGTTTTTGAAATAGAAAGGATATTTTCCTCAAGAATGGAGTTCAAGTGTTTTATCAAAATTATGTTCCATATAATATAATAAAGGGTTCTGTTTCTATCCCTATTATTACATTGATTGGATTATGTTGTGATGGAATTATTTTTATGAATTCCTTTATCTTATATGAAATGTTTTATGATGTCACGATGTTTAAGATTCCCATTTTTATTACATGGGTTATGAAATGATGTATGATTTATGATTTTGTGGCACACATAAGAATTGTATCATTATGAGATGGGTGGGACCTATATCTCCCTCCAATTAATTGGGTAAAGATTTTATATCTCATGAGATAGACATGGCTAGAAAGACAAGTTAAACCGGTTCAGTGAAATAGGACTGAAACGAGGAGTGAACTCGGTTCAGAAATGGACATTGTCCACTAAGATAGTCTTGGAAATGAGTCTTGACTAATAAGAAATGATTCTCTATGATTATGTGTGTATGCCACAAAGTTTCATGTTTTATGTTATTATTATTGGTATTACATTTCACAACTATGATTTATCCCATGTTATGAAATTATGATCTCTTTTCCAGGTTAAGATTTCCAAAAGTTATGTTCTTATGTATATGATGTGATTGATATTTCTTTTGTTTACCCTTACTGGGCATTTGAGCTCACACTTTTGTATGTTTTATTTCCCCAGGTTAGGGAGAAGGTTATTAAGTAGGATATGCCAAAAAGGGAATCTAGATATGATGAAATAAATTGGAGGAAAAGTATGTGCTTTATGAACAAGTAGTTTATGTTTCCCAGTTTCTAAAGACTCTATACCTATATGATCCTTTTCTGGTTTTTTTATATGTTGTAATAAGTGTGCTTCAATTCTAATGTAATAACAATGTATGTAATTTATGTGTCGTTATACACTGAACGTCAGCTTGTTGATATATTTACAATGCCAATGATTATTTAGATAAATAATTATATCTGATATGAATTAGGTATGATAAAATAGTTTTATTCATTAAATTTAATTTTAAGCCTATAATGTTTTTAAATAATTTTTAATAAGTGCTAAATTATATTTAATGAAATTTTATTGAAGTTCACATGAAGTTTAAATAAAAAAATTATATAAATAACTATGATTTTTTGGTAAAACATATTGTATACTACTAAAAACAACTAATCATATGGCCAGTAAAACTCAAATGGAACATATCAAACATACCCCATTTACTTAATATGAACCCATTGCATATATGGTTAGTATAACATCAATTCCATCTACGATACCATAGTAACATGGTCAGTATACCTCTAATGTACATTTATGTACATTGGATTTAAAAAAAAAACCCTTTAAAGGTGTTTTTATTAAAATATATTATTATTTTATCCCTAAATGAATAAATTTTAAATATAAAATAATTATCTTAATCGATTCCCGTCTCTGTTCTAAACCCTTTTATTAAAATATCAGATTTTATATCAACTCTTTTTCATGAATATTCTCTTTGTAACAGCCTGATATTTTAAAAGAAAACATGTTTGATAGAATATACAAAATAAAACACATAGTATAAAAAAAATATTATATTATTTCAATATTACCATTATAACTTATCCATTTAATTTTATATAAGGAATGTTACTGGCCCAAATTTTTCTTACATAACTATTATATCTCATTTAAGATGAACAACATAATAGTGATATAATCTAGGATATAATGTTTTAGTGACCTCGAAAAAACATTCCCACACATAAATTCTACACAACAAACATAAAAATTATTTAAATTAATGAAATTTACCCTCAATAGCCCTCATAATCCCTTTAGTACATGTAGTAACATGATTATATAAATCAATGAAAAGGGTAAGCTAAACTCCCAATAAGGAGATGAATAAGGGACACAAATCAGTAGTATATATGTGAGCATAAACAACATCATCATATCATAAGCATAATATCATCATAAATATCAATATGGAAACATTTTATAATGGAATTGAATATGGAATATACCTAAAGATGAATAATCATATCATAAAGGGTAAACACCACATATAGTTTCGAACAACTCTAACATCATGTTCACTCATAACGTATGTGCAGAAATCATAAAATAAATATTTTGAAAAAATTATCATCACGTTCATACATAGTAAAAATTATTTATTGAGATATATAATTTTACCCAATTAATTTTCAGGTTATATGATTTTAAATCCACCCGTTATATTAGAAAACACTCATAATCTTATATGCAACATAGAAATATGACAGTCAATGTCATGAAATAACCAATGGAACAAATTGGATTTTAGAAATTATTATAAATTTTATAATTAATGAAATAAATATTTTGGATCTAAAATTAATACTTTAGATCATTAATTGTCATTAAATTGTATTTCTATAATCTAATAGAAAAACAACCCAAGAGGGTTCATGATATTTTTTTGATGTTGTATTATTTTAATAAAATAAAATAGAAAATGGATTTGAAAACATTATAGAAGGGTGAAAGCATTTATATAGAAATAGGAAAAGAAAAATAATATTTAAATGACATATTTTGGATTTTATATGAACATTCATATTGAAATCATTATCAAATAGAGTATAACCCTAAACAAAGTGTTTAGGTTTGTAAATACCTTTACCTTAAATCCTTATTTCTATTATCACTATTCTGCCTACTGAATAGTAAATATAAGTTTATTTAAAAATTGATACATAATTGAATTATAGACTTATTTTCAATATTAATCAATTATAATTATTTGATTATATTTCTAGATTCCCATGGTTAAATGAAAATCGTTTTGATGTCATGTTTTCCATAAAAATTCCATTCTTTCCTTCAATTTCTCTATTTTCTTGAAGGAAATTTATACAAAAGTAGTATTAATTAAAAAATAATCATATATATATATATTTATAATTATATTTCATAAATAATTTATTTTGAACATACAAATAGCTGGTGATAAGGAAATAATTGGTAACATCCTCATTGGTGGTTAACAGGCCGTTAACGAGATATTGTCCAAACATGATTAAAGAGGTGTATGATATATAAAAAATTCACAATTATAATTTTTATCTTATTTTGAAACAGTAAATATAATTTAAAAATTAATTCTCATTAATCTGAACATATTTTTGTTTGAAATGAATTGGATGAAAATGGAAGAAAAGAGGAAATTGAGGGAAGATTTGATAAATTCTTGTTGTTCCCTCCATGTTTCTTCTCTTTTATGACAGTAAAATCCATTTATGATTGGATTTGGTTTATTAAAGAACATATATATTTATTATTTGGGGATTGATTTATATTTCATCAGTATATAAATGTATTTTTAAAATGGAAGTGAAATTGTCTTCTAAGGGGAGTGATATGGTTTGTTTAAAATTGAGGAGGGGTATTTTTGAGTTAAATATTTAATAAAAAACTATTTCATAGTTAAAACATGAAATAGTTATATTTATTATATAATGAATCATATATAATTACAATATAATTATTATTTTTACCTTCATCAGATTAAAAAATTGAATTCACCTGTTTATTAAAAAATAATGTTGATAAATGAAAAATATTTTTTAAAAGGAATTCCATTTTAAATTGGACTTTAGTAATTAATTTTCAGGTTTTTAAAACCATTTTATTATATTTTAATGTATCATTTATAAAATGAAATCCATTTCATATGAGAAAAAAATCTTTAATTGATTAAATCATTAATGATGTAATTTAAAATACATCGGTCATGAAATAAATTATATCTTTACCATTCACATACAAAGTGATGTATTTCTAAAAATTAGAAAAAATAACCCTATGACTATTTTTGAATGTTAATTTCTGAAATTTCATTTTATTAAAAAAAATCAAAAAAAGGTTTTTTGTTAATTTGTAAAATAAAAATCTAGATTATTTTCAAAAATACAAAAAATTAATATTTATTAAAAATGTGAATTTTTTTGTGTTTTTAATTTTATATTTATATTATTGATTTATAATATATCTATTTTAATAAATTATTTTTGTTAAATGTTTTTTTTATTAAATTTTATTACTTTAATGTCAAATTATTATTTAAACAGTCATTTTCCTTTTCCTAATATTCAGGTTACTTAAGCTAAAGGTAACATGACTATTAAAATATTTATATAAACTTATTTGAATACTAAAATTTGTACCCAAATTATAGAATTAAATTTTCTAAAATTTTATTTTCTACTTATATTATTATTAATTTATATAGAGTTCTTTATGACGGTGATGAATCTAGCACATTTTATGGTTTCAATTTATCCCATATTGCATTTCAGAATTTATAATTTTTGAACCATTATTAGGTTTTAAATTTTCATTAGGTTAGTCATTGAAAAATATAACAATTATCATAAAAGAAATAAATTATTATTTATTTATTTATATTTCATATTTTTTTAATAATTTATTATATAAGATAACATAAATTTTATTTCATGAAAAAGATATCAATAATAAAATGTGGGTTGTTACATTCTTATCCACTTCAGAAATTTGATCCCTATAATTTCATCCCATATTCCCAATTGAGAACATATGATGGTACATATAATTCATTATTTCAACTAATTCCCACATAAAAACATCGTATTTATGGTTTCTCAATTGTAATTTTCCAAGGAGATTTTTTTAATTGTATACTACTTTGTCTCTATGATCCATGATCTTTATCGGCTTCTCCTCATATGAGACTTTGTTCCCCAGTTATATAACCATCATATTTAGTATATGTTTGTGTTCTGGTATATACTTCATTAGAAGAGATAAGTGATGAAAACAATGAACATGATCTCTATATGGTGGAAGTGATATCTAATATTCCACAACACTAATGTGATAAAGGATCTTATAGGGAACATTAAACGTATGGATACAGTTCCCTTTCCTTCCAAACCGCTTGATTTTATTCCATGATAATATTCAAAGTAAAAAAATTTATCCAACATAAAACACCATGTCCCATTTACTTTTTTATCCTATACATTTTTTCATAATTTATGATATTCTTAATGTTGTTGGATGGCTCAAATTTTCGTTGTCATCTCCAAACCAATATTAGGACTATGTAGCTTTAATCCACATAATTCATCATAAAATGTAGGAGTTCTACATTGTATCTAATATACATCATCATATAAATAAATTAAAATACTTATTTTGATGTTTTTATTGTATGAGAAGTCAACTAATATGAGACTTTTAACCCATCTACCTTTAAATTACATTTAGAATCCCCTCAACATTTTTTTGAGTGTCATGATATTACATTCAGATTGACCATTAGTTTAGGGGTGATATGATGTATTGAAATTCATTTAAATATTAAATTAATTTTACTTATTATTTAAAATTTATAATTGAACATTGGATCATGATCATAGATGATTAAAATTGGTGCCCCGCGGAACTTATCAACAATCTATAGATGTATCTTGGAATGTTGTTCAAAATAGATATCTTATTGAAGATACATGATGTGAAAATTCTTGGTGGGTTTATCTATTATAACCCATATCTCATTGTTTCTATTCAATGTCTTCAAGGGATAAATTAAAAATTCTATCGTAATTTTCTCATATTTAATCATGGATATTAGAAAGGGTTACATTAGCCCCCTGTAACTTTTTCAATATTCTTTAACTTGCTGACATACCTTGAAAATTGGGACATAATCTACCATATCATTCGCCATGTTTTTTGATAAGAATTTATCTTGATTGTAATGGTATATCATAGTACTTTAAATATGTATATATAGTGATAATCTATGTGCATTATGAAATATATTCTTCTTATCTCATGTGATGAAGGTACACAAAATCTAGTTTAAAATTGAATGGAACCATCATCATCATTGTGGGAATTATAAATCCAACCTTCCTTCACTGCTTTTACCCTTTTCGAGGATCTAAATTATCATTTTATGCCTCCTTGGTCTTTTATTGGATAGAAGGTTGGGAAATCATTTAGGAAATTTATGATGTTTTACTGGTCATTATGGTCTCTAGATCAATCGTTTTTATATCCATGAAGAAAGGGACTTTCTCATTCCACGCCATGATAGAGTAAAAGGTTTATTGTTCTTAGAGAATCATATAACTTGTTATCCATTCACAGATTGTTGTAAATAGAGAAATTATGGTCCTTAATATTCTCTTACCATCTTTGCTAACAAATTTTTATCTCCTTCTTTGTGAATATATACATTATACACTATTTATGAGTATATAATTTACATGTCTCACAATAGAGATAGTGTCACTAAATATTTTGAGAAAATATCACTGATATAAACTCCAAATCATTTATTTGGTAGTTATTCTCATGGATATTCAGTTTTCATGAAGTTTGGGCTATTAATAAGTTCTTATTTATGAGTACAGAACCCATTCCCTTCCTTAATGAATAAATGTATGTCAAAAAAAATATCCACCTGATGGTTCTTTGATTAAAGAGACAATTATTAGACTCTTATTACTCTCATTAAATCCTTTCTCACATTTTTATATCCAATAATACATTTCCCCTGTCACTGTTAACTTTGATGGATATATAATCAATAAAAATTCCTTAAAAAAATTCAGAAATACCCATATAATCAGGAAACCTATGGATTTATGTGACACTTTTGGATATGTACCATTCCTCAATTTCCCTTTTCTTTGAAGGGTGGACAAAAATTAATTCACTTGTGATCATTTTCCCTATGAATGGTCTTACTAAACTCGATAGATAGACAGTTTAAACATATCATACATTTTTCCTAGAATATATTCATGAGTAAAATACTTAGATGCTCTTCATATTACACTTTACTATTGTAGTGAAGTATAATATCATCTATAAATACTAGGAAACTTAGAAGAGGTAGTATGTAAATAAACTATTTATAAAATCCATGAATATTGTAGGGAAATTAGCTTGTTTGAAGGGAATCAATATAAACTCATAGTGTCCTTACCATGTAAAAAAGGATCTCTTTTAAATATATTACTTATTCACCTTCAGATGATAATATCCAAAAACAAATATCCAACTCAAAGAAGTATTGAGATCCTCATAGATGATAAAAAAATAAGTCAATCCTTTGAAAATTATTGTTTTTCTTTTTTATGATTTTTTTGATCTCCTAGAAATATATAAACATATTCATCAATCTATAACATTTCATTCTAATGATCATTAGTGCACCCCAATGAAATTCAAATGGGAATATTTAACCTTTATATATATTATCTTCCAGTATCATCATTAACACATTATGTTTGATAGGGTCCATCCTATAGGTGAATTTTTAGATATTACTGGCTTTCAGTATAAGCTATTTTGAGAACCCTTCATCATTATTTTGTGGAAGTATAGAAAACTCTTCGAGAGATAAATCTATATATTCCCATACTATTGTAACATCCACATGGTTTATAATATCCTTTGAATTAACCATTTGGGAAACCTATGACTCTTCACAAGGCATGGACACACACAATATTGCTAGATTTTCCAAAGGATATTAATGGCAATCCTTTAATTTTTATAGGATAATTGGATTATTTGGAATATAAAAATAGATTTCATTTTCTGGAAAATTGTGTTTTCTCTCTATAAATGAGATCCAATCCTTGTTTATTATATCATCAATTTCTACTATGATAAGGATAAAGAGACCCATTGAAAAAATATTCACATTGATACATATGGAAGAACTGACTACCACATGGATTGCAGTGATCACGCCATTAGGTGTTTTTAAAAATATATCTACTTCAGGGTATCATTTTTTGTTTCAATAGTTTTTTAAAACCATTAGTATGTAAAGGAATATGTAGAACATAATAAAATAATTTATTTTTGTTATTGAGTGAATATAAATTGCACCCTGTATGATTTTATTTTCATGCTCTGGTTCAATTGTAACAACACGGCCGAGGTTCCACTAAATGATTCCCCTAACCGGTTTTTCACATGACCTCAAGAGAACCTCCCCATATGCTAGAGGGTGATGACTAGTAGTGAGGGTCTGGTAATTCAGTAATGGGGAAACTATACCCTCTTTTATCAAAATAAGACATCAATAAAATAAAACAATATTAAACTAGTGTGGATGAATATAAAAAATATAACAATACTATGTCAGATGATAGTCAAAATAGGAAATACAATACTAAAATGAAGTAAAAAAACCTTCAATGAAAAATTAATGTGTCAAGTGTCTATAATGAAACTAAGAGTAAAGAAAAAACAAGTCCAAAGAGGGTTTAGAACCACGTCTGGTTCCCTAACCCATGGTCCATCCCCAATAATAACATATCCCATGGTCTTTCCCTTAACCAGTAATATAACAAAAAAGTCTACTAGGGTGACGATAAGGCTTCCCTAATATTGTGTGAGTACAACTCAGTAGGGCACCACCAATGGTGTCTAAAATAAGGCCAGTCCAAAGTCATTGTATGAGATTCTATGAAGTAATAAATATAATGCTTAATTAAACAGTTATCATGTTGTCAATTATTCATTAATCATCATATTATAGATGGTTTCAATTCTTGACTCTCATTTAAATCACAATTCATTAATTTAATTAATTTTTGGCTAAACACCATGTAAAGCTACCATATTTTCCATTTGGTGTTGAACGCCATATCAATAACCCCAAATATCATTCGGTGTAGATCTCCATGTTTAAGGACCAACATCGCAAGCGTGGATAACTATTAGGGAGGAAAGACGTGTACATGTACCATATTCTAAATTTGTCTAGAATGAAATGTCTTGCACCCACATTCTCAATCTTTCAAATCATTAATTTAGACATGAATTAACCACATCATTGCATTATTAATCCTACAACATGTTAAAAAAATCATATCCCATTAGTTTACCCATGAATTAACAAATCACATAACCGGTTAATTAATTCATAAATTAAATAAAGCACTATAAACAAATCTTATTCAATAATTAATTCTCTATGATAATTTATCCAAATCAAATCTCAACTTATCATAATTAATTATCACAGTTAATTATCATTAATCATCATCGTGGAATAGAAATAATTCACCATTAGTTATCTTACATATCCAAACATCATATCATTATTTATTTCCACCAAATAATTATCTTAACTCGACCGATTAAATATCTCAAACAAAAATTCTCAACCCATAAAAATACCTCCAAATCCAATATCCAATTGGGAATCCCCTTTATTCCACGATTATATTGTAAATTAATAATTTATATATCCAAAAAACCAAAAAGTCATATTAAAATTACTAATTTACCCAATCATGGAATTCATTTATCAAGGAAATATAGAAAAACAATAATCCCACACACAGATATCAAATCCAAAACTATGGGGGTTTTATTTAGACGACCGAACTCATTTTGTTGACGTATGATAGCCCAACGGAAATCTAAAAAATCTGAGTGGCACAATGACATTGATCAAGATATGGATCTTAATAAAATAACCCAAAATTAAGATAAAAAAGCATTAAGATCATGAAAATATATATCTAGATACACAATTCTATATCTATATAATTACTCATAGGTTTAAATCAATTGAAAAAGGAGAGACTCCAATAGAAAATCATATAAGGATAGAGTAATGAACATTAGAAGCTACGTGTTGAAATCCACTTATCGAGAAGAGATAGGATCTCCAATCATGGATATAGATCTCAAATAATGGTTTTCCAATCATCTTTGAATCTCCATGGAAGGCTCTAGTGTCGAGTTGAATATTTCAGGCCCGATCCTAGGTTGAAATATAGGGTGTCAGGTGTTCGGGTGACTTAAAAACTAATTTTTGGATAATTAAAACATACTAACATTGTATCATGCACTAGGGAGCATGGTTCAGGTAAACCATGTTCCAACCATGCAGACCTATCTATTCAGGTTTTCATGGTTACCATGGATGTGGCCCATAGTTTGGGTAAACCATTCACCAACTATGTCGACCACTCTATCCAGGTTCACAATGTTAACTAGGTTTAGGTGCATGGTTTTTCAAAATGTGTGTGAACTCTTCCCAGCCCTATATCAGTTATTTTTTATTAAAAAATAACCCAAACACACCCCATGACATGACACAAAATAAAATCAATGTAATAAACTCAAAAGTACTTGCAACATGCTCCTGTGATGACTCCAAAAAAGGTTGCGATCTTACAATTTCCCCACCTTATAATAGCTCATCTTCGAGATGCACTCATGTAATTCAATATGATACCAATCCAAAAAGATTATGAAATTTAGTCCTCACATATTCTTCCCATTACCAAGTTTCATCTTGAACACATACTTTTTCCATAAAAAAATTGAACTTTTGGCATGGTCTTTCCCCACAAAAATTTATCACTGTGATCCAGCACACATATCATATGCTCCATAAAGGACACATCTATCTCTAGTTAATCCTCATCCACATCAATCACATGAGATGGGTCAAGATGATACCATTGTAGTTGTGACACAAATAAATATTCATGTATATAACTGAATGTTTGTGGAAGATCCAATCTATACGCCATTGGCCACATTCTCTCCACTACCTCAAATGGTCCAAAAAACCTAGGCGCCTACTTGGCTAGCCTCTGTATCCTATGGTGACCCAACCTTGGTGATACCTAAAGGAAAACACGATCACCAACTAAAAACTGTAGGGAGCATCTCCTACTATCAGCATACAAATTTTTGATACTATGAGCACTCTCCATATTTTTCTGAATAGAGTGAACCAGATCTGATGTCTCTTGTACAAGACTCAGCCCCAACCACTTAAAATCACCCACCTATATCCAGCATAACAGTGATCTACAAGGTCTACCATAAAGTGAAACATATGGTTTCATCTGTATTTTTACTTAATAACTAATATTATTAGATAACTCCACTAAATCCACATGCTTCTCCCTAGAACCTCCATGATCAAGTACACATGCCCATAACATATCCTCTTAAAAATGTATGGTACGCTCTGACTACCCATCTATCTGTGGGTGGAAGGCCATACTTAACAAAAACTATGTACCAAGAACCTTTTGTAAGCCTTTTATAAGCATCAATTCATTCATGAATTGCGATATGGAACTATAGTATATGGAACCCCATGCAACTGAATTATCTCCCATACATACAGTTCTCCCAACATTCTGCTATGAATGTTTCCCTAATAATAATGAAATGTGATACATTTGATAGTCTACCCATAATGACAAAAATATCATCTTTCTTCCTAAAAGTCTTTGGAATACCCACCACAAAATCTATAGTCACTCCATCCCACATCCATTTCGGAATAAGAAATGCATTCAATAGACCTCTAGGTTGTTGATGTTATTCCTACACCTACTAAAAGGTGAAAAATCTTATTATGAACCATGCTATATCAATTTTCATGCCTGACCACCAAATATATCATCACATGACATGGTACATTTCATTTTCCCTAGGATGTACCACCCATTTTGAAGAATGAAATTATCATATCAGTTCCTTGCACATACTGGTATGCACCACAAACCAAATATTCTCGTAGATTACCTAAAAACCATCTACCAATCTGTCTGAAGGTGTCTCCCAACCTTCAAGGATTTCCCTTATAGCTAAACACTTTGGATCCTCATAGTGCCTATCCCTAATCCATCACATGACTGTAGACTCCACTACTACTCAAACCAGAGTCATCTTCTCTTGACCCTCCTGAGCCACCACATGTATTTCATCCACAAATTTCATCATCTTCCACTTGTCACTCGACTAATGTACCATCTATGTCTGAGTTTTCCTACTCAAGGAATGATCCACATGATTCCCATATCCTTTTGTGAATGCAAGTTCAAAATCAATGGAATCCACATACTCTACCCATATTCACTGACAAATGTTCATGTCATGCTATGCAAAGATATACATCAAGATTTTCTGGCCTGTGAAAAGTTTACACTTTTCACCAAAAAGATTGTGCCACCAACACTTATGAGCATATAATTCCACTTCCATCATGAGGTCATGCATGGGGTAATTTAATTCATGTTCGCTGAACCTATGAGACCAATAAGAAATTACATGATCACAGAATCGACACAACTCTGATTTCGACACAACTCTGATTTCGATCACAGAATCGTAACAATACACCATGTACTCCTCACCTGACTCATGTAAGATGAAAACTGGTGATGACTTCAAGTGTTTCATAAACTCTTGGAAAGTATTGTTTCATACTTTTTTCCATTAAAACATTACCAATATCTTTGTAAAACCTGAAAGTGGTGCTCCCAATTAGGAAAAGTCATGGATGATCCTCTGATAATATCCAGCTAGTCCTAAAAATATTCAGATATCAAAAATATTATAGGCCTAATCCCATGAAACAACTGCATGCACTTTCTCTAGGTCCGCGACTACACCTTCCTCCTAAAGGATATTCCCAAAATTGTACCTTTTCGATCCATAACATAACCTTAGTTAGATTGGCGTATAGTCTATGGTATCTCAATACACCCATCATAATGTCAAGATATTGGGAATGATCATCATGAGTCTTAGAGTACAACAAGATGTTGTAAAAAAACCACAACAAAATAATCTAGTAATGGATGAAATATTATGTTCATCAAGTCCATAAACACTATTGGAACATTGTTCAACCCAAACAGAATTACAAAAAACTTATAAATGCCACACATGATTATGAATGTAGTTCTTAGTATATCCAAAGTCCAAACACTCACCTGATGACTCCTTGATCTCAGATCAATCTTTGAGAACATAGAAACCCACTTTACCTGGTCAAAAAGGTCATATATATATAGATGTATATATCCGTTCATGAAGATCATTTTATTCAACATCTAGTAATCAACACATTAGAATATACCCCCATGTGGACTTCATTGCAAAAAAGATAGGTTATCCCTGAAGCGACGTACATGGACGAATAGACCCCTTATCCTCTAACTCTTCCAAACATCATCTTGAGCTATTGATGCTCAGTTGGTGTTATTCTATAAGGTTTAATAAGTAATGGCTCCGGCCTCATCATGATATCAATAGTGAATTAGATATTCTCTCTTAGGTAGAGACCATGCGAAGTCTTCATGAATTAAATCATTGAAGTATTCCCCAACAGGTGGAAGGATATCCTTCCTAAAACCACTATATTCTAGAAAAAGAATAAAAATTAGTGTTATGACCTCCGCCTATTTTGAAGTAATTGTCTTAGCTCAGCATGCATGGATATACCTTTCTCCATGATAAACATACAGGTAACCCTTAGGATACACAAAGGTCACTCTCATGTGGTAACAGTGGATGTGAGCTCGGAATAAGACTAACTAGTTCATACCAATAATCAGGTTGAAACCCATTATATCATGGATGTAGATATCCCAAAGATAATGATAATCTCATATCTCAAGAGAACATCCCTTATATAAAAATATATCACTAGACCATGTTCCCAACCGTGTATCGATATTGAAGACCCTGCTTACAGTCTTCATATAGCGACCCAACCTTTTATTACATTACTATTACATCATTATAATGATAAAAAACATAATAGTATTACACCACGAGGATCTAGATATTTTGTTTATTGGGAAAACTAGGACCAAACATAACATTTAAAACATAAAACATAAAAATTTACTTAATTACTTTTTCTTTAGCTCCTCATTGGCACCTAACATCTCCTTAGTACGTGTAGTCACCTGAGGATATAAATCACAAGGGTAGAGCTAAAATCTTAGTATGAGTGTAGATAAGAACAACATAAAAATGGGTGAGCATAACCATAACATAGGAAAATAATCATGAACATGAGAGGAAACATTTATAAGAGACATGAAATGTGGAAATGCATAAAACTTTAACATAAAGTCGTAGTGGTTAACCACCACACATACTTGTGAAGAAAGCAAGAATCTTGTTCAAAACTAATTCCAAATTAACTCATGTGATTGATCACTTCACCCAATGCATTGGTGTGATGTATAATTCTAGGCACACCCATCACATCAAAACATTTATATTGCACTATATAATTTCTAGCACACCCACCCCATCATAACATTATCATTTATCATGCATGAAAAACTGAACATATATCAAAATTGTGCATAACTAAACCAAGGAATGGAATGTGTTTTATATCAGAAAAACCCATTCATAAACATTGGGTTCTCAAAAATAAGTGGGAATAACATACTTGATACGATAGCCATCCACCTTGAGTGAGAAGTGAAAAGGTGTGTTTTTGAAAGAAGCGTTCTTTTGGAAAACATTTGTTTCTCATAAACATCGATATCAAATATGTATATCATAGATTTGGTATGATAATTATGAAAAATGATTTTTATTGAGTGACCATACCAAAAATGGAGAGAAAGTGGGATATCCCAATGAAATAATGTTTGGCTCAAGATTTTTCCTTTACCTTGTATCTGAGCGCTTTCTTCCCATTAATGTCCAGTATAACCACATTATATTAATTAATTGAAAATAAGAGAACATTTTGAACATGAATATGGTTCATTATGGATTCACTAAGTTTTTTATGGTCATTTTGATGAGATGTAGTGTTTAATGATCATTGTTTGGGAATGATCATTTTTATTGGTTTCTTAAGCAGTTCACATGTATTTTTAAATGGAAGTTCATGTAGAACATGGGTAAACAAAAAAACTGATATATTATGTAACTAATGATATTAAAGATTATAAAATGATCTTTTAAAAAATTATATTATATATAACGTGGATTAATCATTAGACATGAATTAAATGATGATTATTTGGGTTAATTTTCGTGATTTTTCATCCATAATGAACTTATTTTGTTTAATAATTTAGTAATATGAACCGAAGTTAGTTACATAACATAAAATAGGAAAAAATGAACATAATATACTTTGATTCATCCATAAATATTCATTCATGAATATTTCTGAATTCTTTAATGGAAATTTAAAGCATGTTGTTCTTGAAGGTGATTGATTAACACCTCACGAACAACATTTTTTTATAAAATAAACGGAATAGGAGAAGGGGTTGGATGGTATAATATTTCATTAGTATCAAACAATTATATTATATCTATGATAATTTTGTTACTAAATCATTTAGATGAAGATATTTTGGGAGATAATAGGAGAAGAACATGAAATTGAATGGATATTAAAGGAGAAGGGGGAGATAAATTACCCCTTGAATCCTCCTCTAAATATCCCCATTAAAGGACCTAGGCATGGTCTTTTAATGAGGAAAGAAGCTCTCGGATGTGGTGGAGGTCCTAGGGAAGATGATTGGGAAGATTTCTGACAAGGAATAAAGATTGGGTGGTGTGAGGAAAGGAGGGTGTGTAGGGCGGTATTTATAGTGGAGGAGAGAGAGGATTTCTCAATATAAAATTTATTAAATTAATATATCCCCAAAAGACAAGGAATAGTGAGAATTATATGACCAAAATAGTAATTTTATCATTGAACCTGAAATAATTGGTCTTACATCCGTATAGCATCATTCATGACTCTATAATTAGCTTATTTATCTAATTTTGTAAATCATGGTATTTCACTATTCATAAAAAATCATGTATTTCCGAAAAATCCCAAAAATTAACGGCAACAATTTTTCAACATGTAGAATCCAAAAATAAAGTCCATTTTTTAAAAATAATTTTCTATATATTATGATTTTATTATTTAATTAAAATCATAATTTATTATTAAAAACAAGTTTTAAAACATTCATTTGCTTATTCTAAATTATAGATCTATCATACATTAAAATTTAATATTATTTATATATTTTAATTGGTAAGGATACAATTTATTATATTATATCACTATTAATAAGGGTATGTTTCTATTCATAATGTGAGGTTACTATTCATGAAAAATTGAGTTTTCCTTATTGAGCTCCAAATAAATTACTGATTGCAACCGTTTATGCCAGATTTTCAAAAATTGAAATATGAAATTGAAAAACTTTTGTTTAAAGGTCACATTGAACTTAGTAGTTCATTATTTTGTGTTTTCATGGGATTTTATGTCATATTTTTAAGAAGGAAATTTCCATTGAAAAACATTCGGTCGTTACATTCTTCTCCCTTAAGAAATTTTTCCATTGATATTTCAATTTACACAAATAGGTGAGGGCACATCTCCGTCATTACATCCCCAAGTTCCCAAGTATCTTCTTCAAACTTATGATTCCTCCACAACACTGTGGAATGGTGGGTGTCATTATTTCATAGAACCTTATCTCTCTGGTCCATAATCTCTACCGGTTGCTCCTCATAGGATAGATCATATTCCATTTGTACCACCTCTAATTTCAGTACATGTGTGGGATCTAGTATGTACTTCCTTTGGAGAGATATATGGAACACAACATGAACTTGATCCATATTAGATGTATGCGAATGATGATATGCCAAAAATGCTCTTATGAGGTCAAGGATCTCAATGGGGCCAATGTACCTTAGGCTTACCTTCTCATTCATTCGAAACCACGTGACTCTCTTTCATGGTGATATTCGAAGGAAGACTTTATCCCCAACAATGAACTCCATTTTCTTTTGACGATTGTCAATATAGCTCTTTTTTACTACTCTGAGCAGCATTGATGTGTTTCTGGAATTCATGTACCTTCTTCGTCTCAAAATAGTGAATCACAAAATATAACATTACCATGGAGTTGACCCACTTCTCCACAACCAGTGGATCACAAGATCCACTAAAACTCGATGGTCATTGCCTCATAAAACACTCGATAGCCAGTTTCTCCCTATTTAGAATGGAGAAAATTCTCTATTATTATTGTTATTGTTCATAAACTAAGATAGTTGGTTAAGCATCACCGTGATGTTTTTAACTGCACCTCCCAAATCAATGGGGAAGTCCTTCGGTCAATTGTTGCATTGGCCCTCGCATGAGTTGTTGTGCTAGTTTCTCCTGGTTCGCACCATTTTCTAAATTAGAAAAGGTTAGAAAAATACATAATTCAGAAAGACATGAATAAATTGTTCATTTTTACTATTTATACTAAAATCATTAAAAATGGGATCCATATGTAAATATTCTTGTGTACATATATTAACATAGTGTCATGCTAGAGGTTTTCTCTAGGGTTCACTAATCCTAATTCCCAAATTAACTAAACCTTCCACTGATACAAACTATAGTGACCCAACATTTTTGTACATTACTATTATATCATTATAAAGATAAAAATATAATATTATTACACCATAAGGATATATAGGTTTAGTATCGTGGGAAAACTATGATCAAACATAACATTAACAACATAAAACCTAAACATTTAATTAATTCCTTATTCTCTATCTTCTTAACGGAACTTGACCACTCTTTAGTACATGTTGTATCCTGATGATGTACATAAAAAGTGGTGAGAAAAAATACCAGTAATAGGATATATTTGAAAAATATAATAATGTGTGAGCATAACCATTACATAGGAAAATAATCATGAACATGAGAGGAATCATTTATTCGAGACTCGAAATGCGGGAATCCATAAAAATGTAACATCATTCATTGTGGATAACTACCACACATACTTGTTAACAAATATAGAATCTGGTTAAAACATCAGTTCACCTTAAATCATGATATTCACCACTTTATCCAATTTATTGGAGTACTGTATAATTACATGTGCACCGATCACATTGAAAATTCATATTGTGCTATATAATTCCAGGCACACCTGTCTGCTCAGAATAATATATTTTATCATGCATGAAAAAAAACATATATCAAAAATGAACATAACAAATGCATGGAAAGGAAAGGGAATCATCTCATAATAACACATTAATAAACATTGGGTTCCCAAAATTAAGTGGGAATAACATACTTGATACGATATTCATCCACCTTGAATGAGAAGTAAAAGGTATGTTTTTGAAAGAAGAGTTTTTTTGAAACCATTTTATTTATTAACTTTATTACAAATCAGTTATATCCCAGAAAAGGTATGATAATGACTAACAAATGATTTTGACAGAGTGATCATACCAAAAATTGAGTGAAAGAGGCATAACCCAATGAAAGAATGTTGGGATTGAGATTTTCCCCTTACATTGAATCTGAATGCTTTCATCACATAAATGTCTTGTACAACCACATTAGATTCATCAATTGACAATTACAGAACCCTATGTACATGAACATGGTTCATTATGGTTTCATTAAATTATTTAATGGGTTTTTGTATGTGTTATATAGTTTAAAAAAAATTCTTCGGGAATGTTCATTTTTATGGTTTTCTTGAGCAGTTCACATGTATTCATAAATGGAAGTTTGTGTAGAACATGGGAAAAAATCATAAAAGATATTTCATGTTATTAATGAAATTCATGAAATTTAAATGATCTTGTAATGAATTTTATTATATACCATGTCGATAAATCATTAGACAAGAAATAAATGATGGTTATTTGGATTAATTTGGGTGATTTTTCTACAACAACGAACTTGTTTTGTTTAATCATTTAGTAATATGTACCTAAGAAAGTTTGAGAACATGAAATAACATATAATACACATAATATAATCAGGTTAAACCATATATACAGTTTAATGAATTGATCTAAAATATTTAATGGAAATTGAAAACATGTTGTTCTTGAAGGTGATAGATTAACACCTCACGAACAACGTTTTCTTTTATAAAATAAAAGGAAGTGGAGAAGTGGTTTGGATGGTATAAAATCCAATTAGTATCAAAACATTACACTATATGTATGATACCAGTGTTACCATACTATTTGGACAAAGATAGGTGGGATAGAATAAGAGATGAACTTGAAATTGAAAGGTAATTAAAGGAGTAGGGGGAGAGAAATTACCTCTTGATTCCTCCTATTGACATCATCGTTTAGGGAACAATGCTTGGTGTTTTTATGAGACCAGAAGCTCTTGGATGTGGGGGAGGACCTAGGGAAGATGTCAAGGTAGTTTTTAGTCAAGTAATGAAGTTTGGGAGGAGTGATGAAAATAGGTTGTAAATGGTGGTATTTATAGTTGAGGGGAGAGAGGATTTATCAATAAGTTTTCATTCATTTATTATTTCCCTACAAGACAAGGAATAATGATTCTTCCATTACCACGAATTGTAATTTTATTATGTAAACCTGAACCAATTGGACTTACATCAGCAGAATAACAAGCATAACTCTATAATTAGCTTAATTATCTTATTTTATTAATTATGGTATTTCATTATTCATAAAAAATTCTAGTATTTAAGTAAAATCCCGAAAATTCACCCCAACCATTTTCGGACGCATTGAATACAAAAATGATGTACATTTTTCAAATAAAAATTTGGAATTATTAATATTTTAAAATTTAATTAAAATCATAATTTATTATCAAAAAACAATTTTAAAACATACATTTACATATTATAAAATAGAGGTATTTCATACTTTTAACATGAATATTATTTATACATTTTCACAGGTATGGTTACTATTCATTAGGGTATATAACTAATCATAAGGGTATGTTACTATTCATAAGGTTAAGTTACTTTTCATCAAAAAATAAGTTATTCTTATTGGACTCTAAATAACTTACTGATTGCAACTGCTTATGTCAGATTCTCAAAATTCTGGACACAAAAGTGACAAACATATGTTTAAAGGTCACATAGCACTTAGTAGTGCATTATGTTGTGTTTTCATGTTATTTTATGACATATTTTTAAGAAGGTAATTTCCAATGAAAAACATTGGGTCGTCACACTCCACTTCCAAGCTAAAACCGTTTACACAATTTGCATATATAAAGGAATGAGAGGCACTAGTATTGAAACATGCACTAGATAAAGTAGAATCTATAAGAATAGAAAATATCATTGTTGATGGACCAACCTATCTCTCCCATTGTGTATGTTGTACTATATATAACTGTCATGCCCCACATCCCTATGGTGCCTTCTGACTCCCCTGAGTAGGCCCACTTTGCTACTATATAAAATAATACCCTAATGCACCACATCCAAATCCTCTATCACTTATTCTATTAGAACTCTATTTAATAGACATAAATTGTGTAGAATAACCCCTTCCCACACTTTGACTCTGAAAAACCACAGTCTATGTACCATTCTATTTCTACATCCTGTAGAACATATGTAGGTGCCATATCTTGCCACAAAATAGGTACCCCACTGGTCGTCAAGGACAATGTGTGCGATAGTTTCCTAAACTCCCTCATTGGTTGAAAAAATAAGAGTAATATTCTCTGAAATGGTTCCTCCTCAATATCCACCTTACTTTGCAGTGCTTGAATATGTTTCTTGTAACAACACTTCCTACTATTGGAATGCATTCTCCCTATTCATCCAGTGACAACTACCTGTCTAATACTAGAAGCCTTTTTTAGGTTCCCCTCCAAAATGAGTGTCTAATTCACATATTCTAGGAACGTTTTCAGCCTAAATATATTCAACTGGGAAATAATCTCACAATTACCTCCATCCTAAAAACATTATGATGATGAAACCTCATCTTATAATACACTAGAGATTTTTTAATATATTTGTGAAACATTCAGCATAATCAATTATGGAAATTCTTCCTTGGGTCTGATGCATAAAATTTGAATCATTCTCTTATCTCAGTGTCTCTGTATATATGTTCTCCAAGAACATCTCTAGAAAGTCCGTCCATAACATATCATATTTATGTATATATTATACATAAATTTCCCACTAGTGATTTTTTATCCACATAGTATATAATCAGCCATATTGAACCTCCTCTTAGTCGGATTCTCCAAGTGGTCAAGTATCTTATCTATAGAATCAACCTAG
The DNA here is from genome assembly GCA_963277665.1 of Viscum album. NCBI lineage: Eukaryota > Viridiplantae > Streptophyta > Magnoliopsida > Santalales > Viscaceae > Viscum > Viscum album. The sequence continues at coordinate 1,092,920,638 of OY728155.1, forward strand.
AATTCATCTCCCTCGGGTCCAGCCTCTCCACTGACAGTCAAATTTTGCTTCAGCTGAAACTCCCTTGTCAACTCAGACATGCTTTTCAGAACCCTACATAGGCATATCTCCATGATTTTCATGAAACGAGCTAGATTCACATGGAACTGCACCCCTATATCCTCTGCTTGGTCCAATAGTTCCTCATATTCTTTTTCTGGATGTTCGTTTCGAGGCATACCCCTTAGTATCCCACTCAACAAGAATCAAGGAGGCATAACTCTTGAAAGTGAAACACACATCTTTGTATCATAACACAACCTTGTATCATTTATGTAATAGGATAAAGAAACACAAAAAGTTTCAACATGTCATTTCCCCCTTTCTCCACTATTTTTTTTCATATGGTAATCACTGGGGCCTTATAACTACCCTTAACCATCCTACTTCTCGGTATTGATTAATAAGGGTTCACACATTCTAAATAATTAATTCCCACAAATAAATAATTTATATTTTTTCAATATAATCAATTAATCAATTAATTATTCAAATCCATTCAATTATTCTTGTTTCTCATTAGAAACGTTTTTCTAATTTTTCGTAATTATTTCAATTTCACCAGAAGGATAAATGAGTTCATGTTCAACAACATACCCACAACCTGTTTTCCTATGAGTGCTGAGAATGATGCATGCGAAAACAACCTTGAGAGCCTAGAATGATGCATGCAGACTCAACTCTTGTACCACTTTAGGGCATGAATCAAAATTCATTAATATTGAAAAAATATATAACACTACCCAACAATTGCATCACCCACAGTGAAATAATATGTAACTATAACATGAAACAGAAATAACATCAATTCCACCATGAGTACCCGATTTCCCCCCCCCAGATATGGGTTTTCAACTCCCAAGAATTAGCTTATTACAAAGTAATGACTCATAAAGTCTCCTATACCCCATTCTCAAAATATTAATACAATAGAAGAATAATGAAAAGAAAACTCCTTTGATTCCACTTAGTACCATCCTGATCATGGTTCCCTAATCCGGTTGGTCACATTCCCCCAATTGTGCCTCCCCATATACTAGAGTGTGTAGACTAGAAGTGAGGGTCTAGTAACTCAGTTATGGGGAGACATAACATCTTTTATCAGAATAAGACATCAATAGAGGAAAACAATAATAAAAAAATGGGGATTATATAAATAAACAGAATAAATCATTGTCACAAGATAGTCAAAAAAAGAAATACCATACTCAACTAAAAAGAAAAAACTTGCTATGAAAATGTAATTGTCAAGTGTCTACAATGAATCTAAATGCTAATATACAATGACTCCAAAGAAGGTCCCAAACCATGTCTGCATTCTTCACCCATGATTCATCCTCAAACTACAAATTACTTATGGGAATTTCCCTAATCGTGACATACAACAAAAAATTATACTCAGATCCCGATCTGGTGGCCCAAAAAGGGTATGAATACGACTCAGTATGCCACTACCAACAGTGTCTAAAACAAGTCTATTAGAAATATATTTTATGTAATTCCATAAGGCAATAAATACAAGTCATAATTAAACAATTATAATGTTTTGATTTATTATTTAATCATCACATTTGACCTGTTTTCAACTCATGAATCACATTTAAATCAAAATTCATTATTGTCATTAATTTGGTGTTGAACACCAGGTCAAGCACCCCAAATCTCATTTAGGTTTGAACACCATGTCAAGAACCCCAATTCTAATTCAGAGTAGATCACCATGTCTAAAAACCACATCACAAGCATGTATAACTATTGGGGACGATCACCATGTCGAAGTCCCAACATCTAAATCAGTGTAGAACACAATGTCGACACACCCATATTCAAAATCACATGAATCATTTATTATATCACAAGAATTAAAAAAATAATTCTTTTACTAATCCGTCTATTAATTAATCATATCAAGGCCCATTAGTTAACCTAACTATTAACTAAACTCATACCCCATTAATTAATTCATCAGTTAATTAATCATCCTACCCAAATAGTATTCCATTATTTTTTCCTCACAATTAATTTTACAAATGAAATATCAAAATATTATAACTAATTATCACAATTATTTATCTTTAATCATCATCATAGTACATAATTAATTCAATATTAATTCCCTAACACCAACAAACATCATCTCAAAATTAATTTCCCCTAAATATTTATCTTTACTCAACCAATTTAATATCTCAAATACAATAGCTCAATATATAAACAAAATCTACAGATCAAATATCTAATTTGGAAGCCCATTTGTTCCATGATTAAATCGTCAATTGATAATCTATATATCCAATGCACCAACATGTCAAATTAATAATCCTAATTACTAAAGTTATGGAAATCAATTATCAATGGAAGCTATAAAATCAATAATCTCATATACAAAAATCAAATCCATATCTATGGGTGTTCAATTTAGACCACCTACATATGTCTATTGATGGATTTTAGCCAAACAGAAATCCTCAAAATCGAAGTGGCACAACATTGTCTATCAAGATCCTTATCTAATTCCCTAAACCCCAAATTAAGATCCAAAGAATAAAAATCATTCAAATATCTATCTATATTCACAATCTTAAATCTATTTATCAACTCATAGATTTTTATCTATGGGAAAAATTTGATCTTACATAAAATGATCAATGAATGATAGAGGAGAGAACATGAGAAGAAACAGGTTGAAATCCACATACTGGGAAGAGATCTGATCTTCAATCTATGCTTAATATCTCAATGAATAGTAATATAATCATCATAGAATACCTCCATAATGCTTTGGGATATCCTATAATTTTTTTATGCACAATCCTAGGACGAAATAGAATGATTTGGGGGGGGGGGGGGTTGGGTTATTTAAAAACTATTTTTTGGATAATTAAAACCCACATGAATGGTTTCCAATCCATGGGAACACTATTAGGATAAACCGTTTTCTAACCATGGAGACCTCTCTATTTTGGATTGCATGGTTAGCGAGGAAGGGGTGTATAGTTTGGTTAATGTGTGTGGAAACCATTTGGACATCTCTATCCTCGTTCACATAGTTACCTATGCTTAGGCGCATGATTTATCAAACCATGTTCAAATTGTGTAGATCCCTCTTTAAGTAATATTTAATTCAAAATCACCCAAACATGCCCCAAGACACAAATCCAAATCAATGTTATAAAAAACATCATATGTACCGTCATAACACATACGAGATGACTCTAGAAAAGGCCAAAATCTTACATCAGCAATAGTGATGGAATAATAATTCCCTTTCTTCTTTTGTATGGGTATCTCTTAATGTCGATTACTATAATGGAATCAAGGTTAAGTGATGACTTGAATAGTTCATTGCTCCCTATAGATGAAGAGCTGAACCAATGGTGGTTCATTAATAGGTTTTTTCAATTCCACTAACACATTTTATGTATTCTTTAGGTCTCTTGAGAATTCATGATCATGGAGGCCTTATATCCCACACCTGTGTCATTTCCTCATCCATTTGAGAAAAATTGAAATAAATTTTATTCCCAGATTTCTGACATGTGGGTGGTTGGATCTACTCCCATCTTTTTTCATTTGACACACATTATTTAATCTCCATTGTTCTTTTTGTATCCCCATAACCATGGAACCATTCGTCAAACTCCACATATACATTCATAGAATATATAACAATGTATTTTAATGTCCCAATGTCTCAAATAGCTATATCCTTTAAAAGGTTTCATTTTAAACCACTAAATAATTGATCTATTTTTAAATAAATGTAGTTAATAATTACTAATGCATATGTTTTAATAATTTTGATCATTTAACCATTAATCATGACCGATTGTCCCTCTTATTTCATATGTTATTAGAACTCCCTATCTCTCATTACTCTAAGAGTTCGATGCAATCACTTTCTGAGAAATTTTTTCACAATTTCTTCCCAATCCATATCTTACATTTCATCCATTGTGTGAGAATTCTTAATCAATGAACTCCATTGACCTGTATCCCCATCAAAATAATATATTACCATAGTCATTTTACCCTTCTCAAAATTTTAGAGCACTGAAAATAGATTCTACATTATGTTAACCCAATATTTATTGACAAGTGGACCGAAAGACCTACTGGATGTTTGTGATCATTGCCATATAAAATAATTGATAACAAGTTTCCCCTAATTAGGTTATGAAAAATAGTCCATATGGTTCAGGTTTTTGTTAATATCTCGAGACAACTTTGTAAAAATCACTATATTGTTTTAAACTCCACCTCCCAGTGAATTGGGGATGTCATTAAAGAAATCATTTCACTATCCCTCACATAGGTTTTTTGACTAGTTTCTACTCATTCCCATCATTTTATAAAATTGAAACAGGTATAAAAAATTTAATTTCAAAAGAACATGAATTTTCAATTTATTTGATTTCAAAAACAAACTCTAAAATTATATATTATGTGATAAGAATTATTATCTATATTATAAATCGATTATTCTAGGGTTTTTCACTATACATAGTCTTATAATTATGGTTATAACTATCATTTCCTAATACTAATTACCATTTTACGTAAAATGTTTTGTAATACCAAAAATATCACCCCATCATTGTTTTACATTTATAAATAAAATTTTATGATAAACAAAATAATAGAGATACAATCCAAGATCATAATGTTTAGTTTCTTGTGAAAATTTGCCTCATAGATCAAATGTAAATAATAAAATAATTTATTATTTAATTTTTTTTTGGCCTTATAAATCATTGATGATCTATTTAGTACCAGTAGTATCTAGAGTATATACATCATATTAAGAGGTGAGTTAAAATCTCAATAGGGGTATGAATAATGGTATGTAATTAATAGTATATTGGTGAGCATAATCAGAATCATTATATAACAAGTATAGGATCATCATCATCATCATGAAGGAAAAAAATTTATAAATGCATGGAATGTTTCATCAGAATACTTATAAAATGTCATAACATAGTGGTGAAATAGAATACATAGTTGTGAACAAATATAGAATCATGTTAATGTATAACACCTATACATAAATTGTAAAATCATCATTATGAACAAATTTAGCTTCAGTATCACAAATAATAAACAATATGTTATAAGGTATATCACATTTACCAATTAATTGGTGGGATATATAATTCAAAACCCCACTTTTATATCATAAAATTATCTAGATCAGGAATGCCTCATTGAAGGATGAAAATCATAGTCTTGAAATAACGTAGGGAAATGAATTGGTTTCAAAAAATAATTCAAATATAAAATTTCATGATATGGACAAATAGGTTCCAAAAATAATTATTTAGATAATACAAGGGAATACAATATATTTAATTCTATTGAAGGATAAAAAACTCAAGAGGATTAAAGAGATGTTTTGAAAATTTATGTCTTTTTTGTTAATTATTTTTAATTAGATTGGAAGAAATTTGATAATGTTAGAAACATATATTTATAAGAAATAAAAGACAAATAATATGGAAACAAAATATTTGGGTTTTTTTAGGAACATTAATTTTGAAATCAATGTGAAACAATAGATAGCCTAAATGAAATTGTTTGATATTGGGAATCCACTAACCATAAATCATACTTTATTTCATCACATTTTTTCCTCTTGGATAATAATCATAGGTTTATTTAAACATAGATACATAAGGGATTTATTTTATTTTTTTACTACAATATATCAATTATAATACTTTTATTATATTTGATTATTTTCTTGGGAAAGGAGAAGGTATTTTGATATAATATTTTCCTAAAACAGTTACCATTTTTAATTATTTCAAAAAATATTTTACCATATTTTATAAATGTGTAAAATTAATTATTCAATCATATGATACATATATTTATACATTAATATATCATAAATAACTTACTATAATCATCCATAAATATGTTGATGAGGAAATAATTGTTAATGTCCTCACGGGCGATTAACTAGTCGTTAAAGGGACATTGCCAGAGGAGGATGATAGTGATGTATGAAATATAAAAGCTTCATAATTTTAAAATGTTAGTTTTTTTAAATAATTAATATAATGTTAAGATAATTTTTAATATATCATAGAAGATTTTTTTAAGTTAATATGAAAAAATAGTGAGGAGAAGCAGAAAACGAGAGAGGAGTTGATAAAAACATACTCTTTCCTCAATTGCTTATCTAATATGAAACTAAAATAGATTTATTATTCGAGTTGTATTAATAAAAAATTTCCATGATAATTATAAGTTTATTAATATAGACAATTTATGTACATATGTTTCTGTGGAAATTGTAAGGGATGGTTTTTCAAAGGTGGAGGGGTTATTGATACTTGAAGAGAGATGTATTTTTAGTTAATATAATATATAAAATATTATATCCATGGTAAACCATGTAGTAGTGATGTTTTTATTTAATAAATAATATATCGATATAATAGAATGATTTTATGGACATTAGAACCCTTTATAATTTGAATTCAGTAGTTTATTAAAAAGGAATGTGGAAAATGAAATAAAATTTGATTGTATAAAAATTACATTGACTTTAAGAATTGGGAAGTAATTTTTTAGGTTTCAAAAAAATATATATATTATTATGAAGAATATTTTATCAAATTTATTATTTTTTAGTTGATACAAATATTCATGAAATGATTAAATAATGAATGATTTAATATATAATACACAAATTATAAAAAAATTAATTTTTTCTATTCACCAAAACATTGAATTATTTTAAAAAATTACAGAAAAATCAACCATAAAAGATATAAAAAATCTTATTTCCCACAATTCATTACAATTCATCAAAAAATTATAAATTATATAAATAAAAATTTAATAAATTTTTTTTATCAATATACATTAAAAAGAGTCTATTATAAATATTATTATATATTCTTTGAGTTTTTATATTTTATATATTTCATGGAATTATATTTTTTATATTTTCTTGAAATAATCCTGATAAATATTATTTAAATTAAATATTATTATTTTTAGGTCAAATTACTATTATAACATTCAAGTTGTTATTCCTAAAAGTTTGGTTACTATTTCCAATGGCCACATTACAATTCAAACAATCATATTAACTAATATAAAAACTAAAATTTCTATTAAGGTTATATATTTATATTTTCTATTTTTTTTTATTTTTTACTAATATATTCAATCACTTCTATAGTGTTATCCATGTAGGTGATGATTATAGAAGATTGGAAGGATCCAAAAATTTTCATTATATTAATCATAATTTATAAATTTTTCTAATTTAAATGTTTTAATTTATCTTGGGTTTATTCATTTACTAATGTAATTATTTTAATTAATGACTTTTTTGTTCATTTTCATTATGTGTTGTATGTTTATAACACTACATAATATAATATATCATAGATTTATTTCTAGAAGAAGATGCCATTAATAAACTTTTGGTTGTTAAATTAACAGCATTCTCCAAACTATGAAATATATAAAAAGTACATAATAAATAAATATTCATTGATTAATTCCTTGGAAATATGTTCACATTCCTCTGTATAGATATTTTATGATCCAAAAATGTGTTTTCATTAAAAATGATTTCTAAATATTTATTTTTTAAAATATCATATTTAATTTATTTAAATTTAATATGTTTATTTTATAAATATAATATTAATTATTATTCCAATATACCAATTATATTACATCTAGTTTTTGTTATTTTTTTTAAATGATTGATTTTTTCTATGATTGGTGAAGATATTGATTTTAATTTAAAACTATATATTTTTTTCAAGAATTTAAAATGTTATATTTGATATTTATTTAAAAGTAAAATTATATCTCTTATATTATTAATAAACTAATTATGTTCATTGGAATAATTTTATTGATTCAATTTAGTATAAAATTTTTTATTCATGAAGTACTTTTTTATGTAAAAAACTATTTTTAATTCTGTTTTGAGTATTTATTTCAAATAATTAATTACAATTATATAAATTTAATATTGAAAATGGATTCCATATTTCGAATAATTTTTTCAATATTTATTAAATAGGATATTTTTTACTTGTGTTCTTCATGAATAGTATCAATAGTAAATAATTTCCCCCATGATAAGAGTAAATTGCATAATAAAGGGAAAACACAATATTATAAGGACTAGAAAATAAAAATAACATAATCCCTAATTTCATTGGATGAATCTATTTAATCCATACTCATCCAATTTTTTAATACATGACATGTTTTCTATTTGTATGTGATTTTGGAGTTTATATTATATTTTTTAATGAAAGGTGAACATTTTTTTTCTTTTATTTTGTTGTTAATAAATTATTGATAAAAGGTCTTAATATGATATGTTTTTATAGAAATATTAATAGATATATAAACTATTTTTTATCATTTTAATGTATTTCTAATTATTTTGTTATGAAATATTTACCTTAAATGTTTGCGCAAAACCGACAGAACAATTATTTTATTAACAGATAAATAAAAAATGCTTCTATGAATATTAAATTAATCTAATTAGAAATTATCATTGTACAAAACAAATTTTTTATACACATATAACATTTTATAGTTTTATGAAATGATTATATTCAAATTAAATTGTTTATTTATGAATTTAAAATCAAAATATATGAATAAAGTCAAAAATTACTGTAACACCCCGAGCTTCCACGATACGCTTCTCATTCAATAATGCAATGGCTTGCATTGTACGCAACTTCGAGTTCTAAAACACCGCGACTAATCAAAGTAGCCGTTATGAATAGTAATAACCACTTTTTAAAATTATAGAAATTTTATATTTCAAAATGGACTTCATTTTTGGATTCGGAATATCGAAAATAGCCTATGTTGAATTTTTGGTATTTTTCTGAGAACTTCTAATTTTTTATGAATAGTGAAAAATACTTCAAAAAACTTTTTTAATCAAAATAATTTATTGTGATAAATTATACTATTTAGTGGTTTTAAGGTATAATTAGAATATAGTTTTACCATTTTATCCAATGGTGGTCATTATAATTAATTTAACATTGAAATTGGACATAAACAATTGCCAATCTTTTGATATAAATTGTTTCTTAAAAACACGCTATTTGTCGTAACAGTGGGAATTAATTATAAAATTAATTAATGCAACTTATATGTTTGGAATTTTGTAAAATAGAAATCTTTTTTGAATTCGGAATATCAATTATAGCTTAGGGTGAAATTTTGGCCTTGTTCTGAAAAACTTCAATTTTTGATGAATAGTGAAACCACTAAGTGGTAGTTAAATAACTGATTTTTCGTTTAAATGAAATATTACCACTTCTGTGATTTGATTTTCAAAAATCTGACATACATGGTTTTCATTAAGAAGTAAAATGTGGTTCAATGATATTAAAATAATTTTTTGGTGAATAGTAACTTTTAAGTTCTTAATCGCGATTAGAGGTAATTAGTGTAGTTTAAGGTACAAATAATGTTTTAATAATATGAGATGAGAATGAAACATGTCCTACTCCTATTGGATGAGTCATGGCCGACCAAGACAACCCATGGGTCAACTTGGTGACCCCATGGAGCCACTTTAGTTGGAAAATGACATTAATATGTATTTATTTAATGTTAAAATTAAATTGACACAAACATGAGTTATTTTACTAAAACAGTTTTTAAGTAGGGTTAAACAAGTCCAAATTTTGATTATAAATATTCATTAGAAATATAAAAAGATTTCCTACATCATAGTATTTTTTTTATAATTTTTAGACATTAAATAAATTAAATTATTTATGACATCATTATGATGCAGCGATGACCTCATTATTTAACGATTTAAATAAAATGAGAAGATAATGCAAAATCCAAGGCTTACACTTGTCCAAAGCCTATTGGATGATGAGATTTAGAAACCTTATCACCTTATCCTCGAATTATATAAGTGTGGGACCTTTAGAATCCGAAAATCATTGTGAAATAATGTAACATTTCAATATTTCCAAAAGTGCCCCTCCTCTCCACTTATAAAAGGCCCCCACCTCTCCCACCTCATTTACACTTTCAAGCCATTTGGCTCGGCCAACCTCTGCCCAAATACTCTCCCAACTTCCCCCTCTTACTCCTAGAAGCCTTACTTTGGGTGGAACTCTTCCCAAGGAAGCCTTTGGCTCAAATCAAAAAGAGTTACCCGATTTTGAGGTAATGTCTTTTCTAATGTTGTTTTGTATTATTTTTATTCTCCAACCCCCTAAACTCTTTTTATTCATTTCTTTTGTAACAACACCAGTATCCTAAATATACTAGTATGTTGTTATAAGAAGTATTCGAGCTACACATACACACACCTACATCTAATGGTTAAAGAACATACGGTTTCTGTGGATGGCGAATTTCTGCCTCACGAAATGATGATTGTTCAACACTCATGTAACACCTTCAAAGGTGGCCATTAAGATGTCACTATTTTTATATATGATATATAATATGTTTATGTCTTACTTATGCTTCTTTATTTCTCATTTATGGCATACTTTATGATTTCCATTATGGGTAAAACGCGATAATTTCATTTTAGGAAGTGCGGACTACCGCCCCCTCAAAGTGATTTGAATCGTTAATGCCATATGTGGGATTTATAAAGGATGAAGTAAATGGTATTATACACTATATTATACTGGAATTATATTATAAATTTATATCATTATGATTTAGTTCCATTAAATATGAAATTGAAATGAAAGTAGTGTTCATGCGTACGTACGGCTTACCGTCTCCATGAACGGTGCATTTCATTTCTTACATCTAAATGTTATGTGACATTATGAATGAATGTATATACGGTATATATATGACATATATGATATCTAAATCATGAATATAATTATGGATATAATGGATATTTCACCACATAAACAACTTGTAATTATAAGAAGTTTATTGTTGACTCAAGTACCAAAGATCGACAAAACGACCGTTATTAACTTAAATAATTACATAATGTTCATATCATTGTAATAAGTGATATAAAAAGGATAATGAAATTGAAAATTGTTCTTAAAAAGGTATATATTAACTCTAGTTTATTATTCAGGAGGTTAAAGAACGGTTGAGTCAAGTCGGACACAAGGTAAGGGAATTTCTTAACCCAACTTCCATTCTTTGGGTTAATCTCCTACTTCCAAATTATGTCATGATATTATTATGTCCTATTTTGTATTTTTACTTTCTTTATGTGTACCTATAGTGAATACACATAATAGATCTATTTTATTTTAAAAATGATCTCTTTAAGGACTTCGTCTCAATCTCCTTTCATTGAGGCATATTTGGCTTTATACACAACTTTCTTTTATACGGTGTATAAACCCCTTTGACTTTTATGTTTATTCAAAAGGAATCTTTTTATACGAAGCGTTTTACTAAACGACAAAAATGGAATGTTTTTCTTTCCGTACTTATGCGGCGACAACGACTTCTCTGCCGCTGTGACCATTATTTGAGTTTCGGATTCCTCTACAAACCATCATTTTTTTTATTGAAAAATAAATACAAAGTTTTAACTTTCTTTTATTTTGGTATTGAAAATGGTTTTGAAAGCATTTTTATTATATCAATGTGTTGTATTGATATCTTGTGATTGAAATATGGAAATGATATGTTTCCTTTATGCATGTTTTATGTGATACGATTATGTTATGGTTCATGATATGTTTAAACCTATTCATATGAGGAATGCATTGGACTTAATAAGTGACGGGTGGAGCCCGCTATAGCTCCTCGATGCATTGGCAGGTCTCATGAGACAAACTAGTGTCTTGGCACGAGGCCTTGACAAAATCTTATTTGTGGTCTTGGCACGAGGCCTTGACTACGTGGTTATGATAGTCTGGCATTATGCATTCCATCATTATGAAAGTGGTTATTGATATTGCATGTGATTATTCGACCAGTAGAATATCCATGTGAAGAATTGAATGGCATTATCTCATTTTACTTTTGCCATATTATGTTGATGTTCAAATTTAAAAGGCTTTTGATTTAGTTATACATTGCCTTAAATTTTTATGTTTATTTATGAAAGCTTCCGCAATATTGTTATCCTTACTGAGCATCTGAGATCACCCCTTTCATTGTTTTAATATTTTCCAGGATGTGAAGAAGTATTTTATGAATGACCTGCAGGGATAGTCAGAAGAGGATATGAGTGTGGATTATGAATACTTTGTTATTATTTTTTCACTTTATGATGTAATGTAAGACTTATGAATGTATCTAGTGTTTCCAAGGCTACTAAACTAATCGGTCTTTCGAGACTTGATCTTTTGTGATCATGCCAATGTTACGAAGTAATGAACCAGCTCTGGGTAGCTGGGGTCGGGGCGTTACAGTTGGTATCAGAGGCAGTTTAGTGCTAACCTTGGAAGCTAGATTTAGATAAACTCTGATTAGAGCACATAGCCCAAAGATAAACTTTGAGGATTAATATAGAGGAACTTCCTAGAATTTTGGTATTATAGAGATGTTATGAATTTTCCGACCAATACATCCCTGTCTGGATACGAGCAGGTAGAGGCGGCTCTGGCACAGATGTACCTAGGGGTAAAACCCGAAAACACCGCTTTGAGCTAGATTCGAACGGGAATTGGTGCACGACAACGGGCCTTGCTGCACTCTTGGTTACGACACTCCCGGGGGATATGCTTAGGATAATTCTCATTTTATTTACAAACCACTATGAAGGGTTATGAGTACATACTTCCTCAAAGAAAACATTTCTTTTTATGATTATGGATTATATCCATAAATAGTTCAATTTATGTAATGTGTTTAACAAGTATGGAATTAGGTATTTTGATTCATAAACTAATCTAGTTTATGCCATTGTTTAGAAATGGCGCCTAGTAGAAGGAATGGAAACCGTATCAATGCACGAACTCCGTGTAGGGATTGCCCTCCTTCTCAAGATAATTATTGTGGATCTGGAGATACAACTGGTGCTGATCAGCTTCTCACCGTACTGGGACAACTCACGCAGGTTATGATTAATAACCTTACTCGTATGGAGCACCCTGATCCGCAACGTGGAGGATCAATGCTAGACCGTTTCATGAGGCAACAACCACCAACCTTCAATGGGAGTACAAATCCTACAGTAGCTGAGCAATGGATAAATTCCTTAGAGAAAATATTCCATGCCCAGGGGAGTAGTGAAAGGTAGAAGGTTGTCATGGCAGTTTACCGCCTCAATGGAGATGCCGATCAGTGGTGGTCGCTGATTCAAAACACAAAGGAAGATGATGACGTATCGAATATGGAATGGAGGGAGTTCAAAGAGCTTTTCTTAGAAAAATATTTTCCTCGTGACCATCGAGCAGATATGGAAAGGAAATTTCTGAGTTTGAGGCAGAAGGAGGATGAGAATGTCGCAAAGTATGAGGCTAACTTTACAAGGTTAGCGAGACATGCTGCTGATTATATACGTAACCCAAGGAGTAAGATTGATCGTTTCTTTGATGGGTTAAAACCATTTCTCCGTCGAGCTTTAGTATCACAATCCTTCTCATCATATGAAGATATTGTCTCGTGTGCTATCAAGACAGAAAAGGAATTCTCTAAGTCTTATGACAAAAAAGTAAAGCAAGAGAAGAAGAGAACGGTGGAACAAGAGACAGATAAAGGGAAAATGGGAAAGAAGGATTTTCCATTATGTGATAATTGTGGGAAGAATCACCCTGGTACTTGCCTAAAAGGAATGAGAGTTTGTTATAAATGTGGAGAAAAGGGTCACCAGGCTCGTGATTGCAAGGGAATGAAAGAGGCTGTCAAAGTTGAATGCTACAATTGTAGGGAAACATGGCATTATGCAAATGAATGTCCTAAGCGTCAAGGAAACTTAACTCAGAAAAGGCCAAGGGATCAAGGCCAATCATATGCTGTGACTACAGTTGAAGCGGAATAATTAATGTATTGGTGCTTTTGGACTCAAGGATTATATTCTGGTTATAAGAATAATGTGATATATATATATGGATTGTACTGCAGTACTTGTTGATTTCAGTAAGGTTTTAATATGATTAAGGTAATCATATTTTTAGTATGTGACAATAAGAGAAACTTTTCTTTGTTTGGGGAATCTGATGTTTCAATTGATTTTAGAATTTAGAGAGCTTTTAGAGAAAGTCTGGACGGAGGTATTATGGATAACTATTAAGGTTGGAATGGATTATGTTGAACCATGGATAGTATTGTTTAAGGTTAAAGAATTTCTGAAGATTATTTTTGGAATATTATAATACTATAGTTTTAGGAAAAAGGACAACCTGAAGGGTGGGGAATAACCCGTCGCGTCGGACAAAGCTGCAGGAATCGAACCCACAACCATAGTTCGACAAGCCTTTATTTCCTACCACTAGCCTACAGGAAGTCCCTGGTTATTACAAAATAGTTTTACTAATCTAACTGGTATGTGTTAACATTTTGAACCTTATACAATTAGGATAAATAGAATATTTTTGAGTTCCGTTACCATTTGGAGTAAAAGTTGGGTTTGTGGTAAACATTTATTAACGAATTAAAGTATACATAACAAGTATGTATATTCCCTTACATTCTTAGTAAATCTCCAAAATAAATTCCTCAACATTATAAAAGGTAGCTTAAAACAAAAATGTTGTCGGTTAACTTTTCCAACTGGGGATTCAATGACCGTTTAACCAATCACAAGTTTGTGATTTTCTTGTGGTTAAAATTTCTCCTAATCCTGTTTTCTATAACTATCCATCAGACCATGATGGTTTGTTTCTTCTCCATATCCATATTTTCATATAATCTTATAATGGGATATATCGGGTGACCTTTGTACTTATCCTGCCTTCTTTTAATGTTATATATTTATTAACCTTATTTTCGATGTGGGTTTTCCTCAATGGTATTTTATCTTTTCAACCTTTTATTTTCAAAGAAAAATTTCAAATTGTGAGGACGCAATTTATTGAAGGAGGGGAGAATGTAACACCCCGAGCTTCCACGATACGCTTCTCATTCAATAATGCAATGGCTTGCATTGTACGCAACTTCGAGTTCTAAAACACCGCGACTAATCAAAGTAGCCGTTATGAATAGTAATAACCACTTTTTAAAATTATAGAAATTTTATATTTCAAAATGGACTTCATTTTTGGATTCGGAATATCGAAATTAGCCTATGTTGAATTTTTGGTATTTTTCTGAGAACCTCTAATTTTTTATGAATAGTGAAAAATACTTTAAAAAAACTTTTTTAATAAAAATAATTTATTGTGATAAATTATACTATTTAGTGGTTTTAAGGTATAATTAGAATATATTTTTACCATTTTATCCAATGGTGGTCATTAAAATTAATTTAACAGTGAAATTGGACATAAACAATTGCCAATCTTTTGATATAAATTGTTTCTTAAAAACACGCTATTTGTCGTAACAGCGGGAATTAATTATAAAATTAATTAATGCAACTTATATGTTTGGAATTTTGTAAAATAGACATCTATTTTGAATTCGGAATATCAATTATTGCTTAGGGTGAAATTTTGTCCTTGTTCTGAAAAACTTCAATTTTTGATGAATAGTGAAACCACTAAGTGGTAGTTAAATAACTGATTTTTCGTTTAAATAAAATATTACCACTTCTGTGATTTGATTTTCAAAAATCTGACATACATGGTTGTCATTAATAAGTAAAATTTGGTTCAATGAGATTAAAATAATTTTTTGTTGAATAGTAACTTTTAAGTTCTTAATCGCGATTAGATGTAATTAGTGTAGTTTAAGGTACAAATAATGTTTTAATAATATGAGATGAGCATGAAACTTGTCCTACTCCTATTGGATGAGTCATGGCCGACCAAGACAACCCATGGGTCAACTTGGGGACCCCATGGAGCCACTTTAGTTGGAAAATGACATTAATATATATTTATTTAATGTTAAAATTAAATTGACACAAACATGAGTTATTCTACTAAAACAGTTTTTAAGTAGGGTTAAACAAGTCCAAATTTTGATTATATATATTCATTAGAAATCTAAAGAGATTTCCTACATCATAGTAGTTTTTTTAATATTTTTTAGACATTAAATAAATTAAATTATTTATGACATCATTATGATGCAGCGATGACCTCATTATTTAACGGTTTAAATAAAATGAGAAGATAATGCAAAATCCAAGGCCTACACTGGTCCAAATCCTATTGGATGAGGAGATTTAGAAACCTTATCACCTTAGCCTCGAATTATATAAGTTTGGGACCTTTAGAATCCGAAAATCATTGTGAAATAATGTAACTTTTCAATATTTCCAAAAGTGCCCCTCCTCTCCACTTATAAAAGGCCCCCACCTCTCCCACCTCATTTAAACTTTCAAGCCATTTGGCTCGGCCAAACGCTGCCCAAATACTCTCCCAACTTCCCCCTCTTACTCCTAGAAGCCTTAATTTGGGCAGAACGCTTCCCAAGGAAGCCTTTGGCTCAAATCAAAAAGAGTTACCCAATTTTGAGGTAATGTCTTTTCTAATGTTGTTTTGTTTTATTTTTCTTCTACAACCCCTAAACTCTTTTTATTCATTTCTTTTGTAACAACACCAGTATCCTCAATATACTAGGATGTTGTTATAAGAATTATTAGAGCTACACTTACACACACCTAAATCTAATGGTTAAAGAACATACGGTTTCTGTGGATGGCGAATTTCTGCCTCACGAAACGATGATTGTTCAACACTCATGTAACACCTTCAAAGGTGGACATTAAGATGTCAATATTTTTATATATGATATATAATATGTTTATGTTTTACTTATGCTTCTGTATTTCTCATTTATGGCATACTTTATGATTTCCATTATGGGTAAAACACGATAATTTCATTTTAGGAAGTGCGGACTACCGCCCCCTCAAAGTGATTTGAATCGTTAATGCCATATGTGGGATGTATAAAGGATGAAGTAAATGGTATTATACACTATATTATACTGGAATTATATTATACATTTATATCATTATGATTTAGTTCCATTAAATATGAAATTTAAATGAAAGTAGCGTTCATGTGTACGTACGGCTTACCGTCTCCATGAACGGTGCATTTCATTTCTTACCTCTAAATGTTACGTGACATTATGAATGAAGGTATATACTGTATATATATGATATATATGATATCTAAATCATGAATATAATTCTGGATATAATTGATATTTCACCACATAAACAACTTGTAATTATAAGAAGTTTATTGTTGACTCAAGTACCAAAGATCGACAAAACGACCTTTATTAACATAAATAATTACATAATGTTCATATCATTGTAATAAGTGATATAAAAAGGATAATGAAATTGAAAATGGTTCCTAAAAATGTATATATTAACTCTAGTTTATTATTCAGGAGGTTAAAGAACGGTTGAGTCAAGTCGGACACAAGGTAAGGGAATTTCTTAACCCAACTTCCATTCTTTGGGTTAATCTCCTACTTCCAAATTATGTCATGATATTATTTTGTCCTATTTTGTATTTTTACTTTCTTTATTTGTACCTATAGTGAATACACATAATAGATCTATTTTATTTTAAAAATTATCTTTTTAAGGACTTCGTCTCAATCTCCTTTCATTGAGGCATATTTGGCTTTATACACAACTTTCTTTTATACGGTGTATAAACCCCATTGACTTTTATGTTTATTCAAAAGGAATCTTTTTATACAAAGCGTTTTACTAAACGACAAAAATGGAATGTTATTTTTCCCGTACTTATGCGGCGACAACGACTTCTCCGCCGCCGTGACCATTATTTGAGTTTTGGCTTCCTCTACAAGCCATCATTTTTTTAAATGAAAAATAAATACAATGTTTTAACTTTCTTTTATTTTGGTATTGAAAATGGTTTTGAAAGCGTTTTTATTATATCAATGTGTTGTATTGATATCTTGTGATTGAAATATGGAAATGATATGTTTCCTTTATGCATGTTTTATGTGATATGATTCTGTTATGGTTCATGATATGTTTAAACCTATTCATATGAGGAATGCATTGGACTTAATATGTGACGGGTGGAGCCCGCTATAGCTCCTCGATGCATCGGCAGGTCTCATGAGACAAACTAGTGTCTTGGCACGAGGCCTTGACAAAATCTTATTTGTGGTCTTGGCACGAGGCCTTGACTACGTGGTTATGATAGTCTGGCATTATGCATTCCATCATTATGAAAGTGGTTATTGATATTGCATGTGATTATTCGACCAGTAGAATATCCATGTGAAGAATTGAATGGCATTATCTCATTTTACTTTTTCCATATTATGTGGATGTTCAAGTTTAAAAGGCTTTTGTTTTAGTTATACATTGCCTTAAATTTTTATGTTTATTTATGAAAGCTTCCGCAATATTGTTATCCTTACAGAGCATCTGAGCTCACCCCTTTCAATGTTTTAATATTTTCCAGGATGTGAAGAAGTATTTTATGAATGACCTGCAGGGATAGTCAGAAGAGGATATGAGTGTGGACTATGAAGACTATGTTATTAGTTTTTCACATTATGATGTAATGTAAGACTTATGAATGTATCTAGTGTTTCCAAGGCTACTAAACTAATCGGTTTTTCGAGACTTGATCTTTTGTGATCATGCCAATGTTACGAAGTAACGCACCGGCTCTGGGTAGCTGGGGTCGGGGCGTTACAATGACATTAATGATAATTTATAATAAATAATGTTTTATTAAATGAATTGAGAAAAATTATATTAAGTTAAATGAATGGGATATTGTTTAAAAATTAATTCATTATCCATATAGGAGTCGTTTAATTTTTTATAGATATTTTATTGACACTTAAATGGTAGAAAACATTAATACTACGTTAATTGAAAAAAGAGTTAACAAGGTTTTTAACTAAACATATTAAGGTACTAAATTAAAAAATACAAGTCCAAATTTTATTGTATGATATTATATCATCCCATTATTATTATATATTCTAATTATATAGTTTTTTATCCATTTTAATATGAAACCTATTTTATATTATTTAAATAATTTACGAAATTCCAAAATTACCCCCCTACATACAAAAGGGATCCTCCTCTAATATTTTATTCACACATAAAACCCATTTCGATTGAAAAGTATCAGCCATTTGACTTACTTACATATTTACTGTAACATCCCAAGAAATTAATGAATAATAGATATTTTTATCAATTTCTATTAATGATTAAGATAGTGTTATATAGGCTTAAAATAAAAATAAATACAATCTTATGCATGGAATACACTAATATTCTTAAAAGATTGTTTTACTGCCTTTTGATGGCAAACCATTTTTGAATCTATCATTTGACAATTTTATAAACTATTTTTTTCAAAATAAACTTATTCTTTATGATTGGAACATCATAATTTACCTTGTGTGAATTTTTGGTATTTTTCTGACAATGTCCATTTTTTAATGAATAGTGAAAAATACTGCATTTTACATCAAAACTAATTTTTAATCTAATTTATTTATATGATTAGATTATGTTTTTAATTGGTTTTGAAGTGAAATTAGAATATATTTTTACCATTTTATCCAATGGTGGTCATTGGAATTAATTTCACTTTGAAATTAGACTTAAACTGGTGTCAATCTTTTGATACTTATTGTTTTGTAAAAACACGCTATTTGCTCTGGCAGCGGGAATTAATTATTAAATTAATTAATGTGACTTATATGATTTGAATTTTTTAAAATATACATCATTTTTTAATTCATAACATCAAATATATATTAGGGTGAATTTTTGGTAATTTTCTGAAAAACTTCAATTTTTGATGAATAGTGAAACCACTAAGTGGTAATCAAGCAAACTGATTTTTCAGTTAAATGAAAGATTACCACTAATGTGTATTGAATTTTGAAAATACAACATACATAGTTGTAATTAAGAAGTAAAATGTGGTTCAACGGGATTAAAATATTCTTTTGGTGAATAGTAACTTATTAAGTTTTTAATCGCGATTAGTGGTAATTAGGGTAGTTTAAGGTATAAATAATGCTTTAATAATATGAAATGACCTAGAAACATGTCCCATCCATATTGGTTGTGTCATTTCCGACCAAGAAAAGCCATGGGTCAACTTGGGGACCCCATGGAGACATTTTGGTTGGGAAATGACATAAATAACATTTTATTTAATGTAAAAGTAAAAATGACACAAACATAATATGTTTTACGAAAAAATTTTACATGGGGTTATAAAGATCCGATATTTGATTATAAATATTTATTGGAAAGCTAAAAAGATTTCCTACATCATAGTATTTTTTTTTGATTTTTAGACATTAAATAAATTAAATTATTTATGACATAATAATGATGCAGCGATGACATCATTATTTGACGATCTAAATAAAATGGAAATACAATGTAAAATCTATGAACTACACATGGAAAAAACCAATTTGATGAGTGGATTTCGAAACCCTATCACCTTATACATGAATTATATCAATGTGGGACCTTTTAAAACCGAAACACGTTTTCAAATAAAGTGATATTTCTTTACTTTCCAAAAGTGTCCCTCCTCTCCTCTTATAAAAGGCCCCCACCTCTACCTCATTTCACACACTCCTCAAGCCTTTGGATTGGCCAACCCCTGCCAATTTACTCTCTCAACATCCCTATCCTCATCCTAGAGGATTCCCTTTGGGCAGAATCCTTTCAAAGGAAGCCTTTAGGATCAAATCAAAAGAAGTTACACTTTTAAAGGTAATTCATTCTATCATGTTCATTTGTTTTATTTTGCTTCTACAACCCCCTAAACTCTTTTTATTTACTTCTTTTGTACCAACACCAGTATCTTCAATATACTAGTATGTTTCTATAAGATTTATTTGAGCTACACCCTCACACAACTACATCAAATGGTTAAAGAACATACAGTTTCCGTGGATGGCGAAATTCTGCCTCCCGAAACGATGATTGTTCAATACTCATTTAACACCTTCAAAGGTGGCCATTATGATGTCACTATTTGTATATATGATATATAATATGTTTATGTTTTCCTTAAGCTTATTTTTTTTTTCATTTTGGGCATACCTTTATGGTTTCCATTATGGGTAAACAGGATATCTTCATTTTAGAAAGTGCGGACTACCGCCCCCTGAAAGTTATTTGATTCGTTAATACCATATGTGGGATGTGTAAAGGATAAAGTTAATGATATTATATATGTTATTATACTGGAATTATAATATACTCTTATATCATTATGATTCCATTCAAGAAAATATGAAATAGAAATGGAAGTTGCGTTCATGCGTACGTACGGCTTACCGTCTCCATGAACGGTGCATTTCATTTATTACCTATAAATGTGATGTAATATTATAAATACATGTATTTGATGAATATATATGATATATATGTTAATCAAATCATTAATATAATTCTGGATATAACGAACCTATGACCAAATTAACAACATGTAAGTGTAAGAAGTCTATTTTTGACTTAAGAACCAAATACCGACAAAATGAACATTATTAACTTAACTGATTACAAGATGTTCATAACATGGTATAAAAGGAATAATGAACTTGAAAAAGATTCATAAGCAAGTAGAGATTAACTCAAGTTTATTATTCAGGACATTAAAGAACGATCGAGTCAAGTCGGACCCGAGGTATGGGACTTCGTCTCAATCTCCATTCGTTGAGGCATATTTTATTTTATACACAACTTCCTTTTATACGGTGTATAAACCCCTTTGACTTTTACGTTTATTCAAAAGGAATCTTTTTTATACGAAGGATTTACTAAACTACAAAAGGGAATGTTTTTGTCGTACGTATGCGGTGACAACGACTTCTCCGTCGTCGTGACTGTTATTTGAGTTTCGGCTTCCTCTACAAGCCATACCTTTTTTTTAAATGAAAAATAAATACCATGTTTTACTTTTCTTTTATTTTAGTATTGAAAATGGTTTTCATAATGTTTTTATATCAATGTGTTGTATTGATATCTCGTGATTGAAATGTGGAAATTTTATGTTTCCTTTATGCATGTTTTATGTGATATGATTATGTTATGGTTCTTGGGCATTATTATGAAGACGGGTGGTTCCGTGATAAACTAAGGGCGGTTGAGCCCGTTATAGCTATCCAATGCATTGGGTAACGCGAAGGAGTAAAACGTTAAGGTTTCTCCGAAGAGATTTAGGGAATATACTGTGATGGGTATTCCAAACGTAACCAAGAGGGTTACTCCCTACTTAAGAATGTTATGAATGCCTCAAGTTACCTTTATGTCTTTTTATTTCTATGATTTATTCATGATTTGATGAGGTATGTTAAAGTGCTTATGTTTTATGGGTAAAGTATGATCTCATCCTTATGTACATATGTACCCATGTTTCCTTTCCATATTTTTATAACCCATACTGAGCTTTTTATGCTCATCCCATGTTTTTTTGAAATGTTTTCACAGGTCAAGGGAAAGGTACATGATATGATGATAGTGTCAAGGAAGTGTCAAGAATGAATCCATGTTTTATTTTAAATATGTTTCCTTTAATGGGAATGAAGAATACTATCTTTATGTAACCACTTTGTTTATATGTGGAATGTAATGCAAGTTTTATGATCTAATTCTCTAAAACTCTAAACCCGAAAGGATCCTCAATGTGTAATCTTGTAATAACTCAAGATTAAGTAAGGTTTAAGGCTGGGGCCTTATAGTTGGTATCAGAGGTCGGTGTAGATAACTTTAGGAGTTATAATTCTATTAAATGATTATCCAAATATTTTTTTTTGAAATGATATAGCATTTAAAGATTACCATGTTGCTTCATCTAAGACATGTTTGTTCAGAATGGTTTTCCGCAGAGGAAACAGAGAAGCAGTGCTAGGAAGGCATACAGAAGGAAATAACCTTCCGAATCAGCATCTAGAAATGGTCGGAATTGGAACTGAACAGTTTGTTGCAGTAATGGCGTAGTTGACTCAAGCGATAAATGGCAGTGGTATCCATGCACGAGATCAGCCAGATCAACCGTAGAGGAACATGTCAGTGGTGGAACATTTCATGAGGCAACATCTACCATCATTCAGAGGATCATCTGACCCTGTGCTAGCTGAAGGGTGGATTAAAGCACTGGAGAAGATTTTTGATGTCATGGTGTGTTCAGACAATCAAAAGGTTAGTCTTTCTATTTACCGTTTGGAGGGTGAAGTAGATCAGTGGTGGTCTTTGGTTAAAAATATCAGGGACGCCGATGAGATTGATGCTCTTGACTGGGATGAATTCAAAGTTATGTTTCTTGAGAAGTATTTTCCTAAGGCTGTTCGACTTAGGATGGAAAAGCAATTCTTGGAATTGAGGCAAGGGGAAGACTCAGTGGCTACCTATGAAGAAAGGTTCACTCGATTCGCAAGGTATGCTCCAAATTTTATCCAGGACCTTGATAGTAAAATCAATCGTTTTTTCTCAGGATTAATGCCAAAGTATCGAAGGGCATTAGCTTCTCATGAGTTTAAAAGTTATGAAAAGCTTGTTCGATGTGCTGAGAAGGTGGAAATGGAGTTTGCCGATGACCAAGTTTTCTATAACAACCAGCAGATGAAGAGACCGAGGTGGCAGGAGATAGGTAAGAATTCTTCAAAAAAGTCTGATGGTAAGAGAACTATGTTTCCAGTTGTGATAAATGTGGCAAAAGGCATGCTGGGGAATGTCTTCTGAATTCTGGGAAGTGCTACCGATGTGGTAAGATGGGACATAAGGCTCGTGATTGCACTGAAAAGGATCAAGGTGAAGGTAAGAACAAATTTAATTTTCAATTAGTGAAATGTTATAAGTGCAATGAGATGGGTCACTATGCAAATGAGTGTCCGACAAAGAGCTTGAGTGATGGGAAGCAGTTAGACTACAAGCAGAAAGGGGTGGTGAAATCCTTTGCAACTACTTCAACAGATGTCAGGCCATCAAATAAAGTTGTATCAGGTACTTTGTTTGTTTTTTCAGATTATACTAGTGTGTTGTTTGATTCGGGGTCTACACATTCTTTCATCTCTGAAACCTTTTCTAGTAAAATGGGAATACCATATCAAGAAATGACTCCTGAACTTTTGGTAAAAACACCTGGGGGGAATGTTGAGGCAAAAAGAATTTATAAGAATCTTCCTATCCTCATCTGTGGAAAGAACCTACTTGCAAACCTTATTTTTATACCTCTAGTAGAGTTTGATGTTATCCTAGGTATGGATTGGCTCTCTATTTACCATGCTAAGATTGACTGTAGAGCTAAAGAAGTTTCTTTTCAGAAATACTTTCAGTTTGTTTACAAGAATGAACCCTTATTTTTGATAACATATCAAGAGGCTGAGAAACTTGTAAAAGATGGAAATGAATGTTACCTTGCACACGTTGTTGAAAATAAAGGAACTGTTCAGATTAATGATGTGCCAGTGGTAAATGAGTATCCTGATGTTTTTCCTGATGAGTTTCCTGGAATAATACCAGATCGGGAAGTTGAGTTTACTGTTGACTTAGTTCCAGATGCTAAGCCAATTTCAAAACCCCCTTATCGAATGGCACAAATTGAACTTTTAGAGTTGAAGGAGCAATTTCAAGATTTATTAGAGAAAGGTTTCATTCGACCTAGCACATCACCTTGGGGTGCTCCTGTTTTATTTGTTAAAAAGAAAGATGGTTCTATGAGACTTTGCATTGATTATAGAGCCTTGAATAATATCACTGTTAAGAACAAATATCCTTTGCCTCATATCGATGATTTGTTTGATCAGCTCCAGGGAGCTCAGTTTTTTTCAAAGATTGACTTGAGATCGGGGTACCATCAGCTGAAGGTAAAGGAGGCAGATATTCCGAAGACCGTGTTCCATATGAGATATGGCCATTATGAATTTGTAGTAATGCCTTTTGGGCTAACCAATGCACCTGCTGTATTCATGGACTTAATGAATAGAATTTTCCATGAGTTCTTGGATAAGTTTGTGGTGGTTTTCATTGATGATATTTTGTTGTTTTCTAAAAGTAAAGAGGAGCATGAAAAACATTTAAGGGTTATCTTGCAAACCTTAAAAGAAAAGAAACTGTATGGGAAATTCAGCAAGTGTGAGTTTTGGTTGCAACAAATTTCTTTCCTTGGTCACATTGTTTCTAAAGATGGAATAACTGTTGATCCTGCAAAAACAAAAGTTGTGGAAGAATGTCCAAGACCCATAAATGTAACCGAGATTCGTAGCTTCCTTGGTTTGGAGGGATATTACCGAAGGTTTGTTAGAAATTTTTCACGGTTATCTAGTCCAATGACTAAGCTAACTCGGAAGGGTGTTAAGTTTATCTGAACAAAAGAATGTGATGATTGTTTTCAGGAATTGAAAAGAAGATTGGTGAATGCTCTAGTTTTGGCACTACCTTCCAGGAATGGTGAGTTTGTTATATACAGTGATGCTTCATTGAAAGGACTTGGTTGCGTCCTAATGCAGAATGATCAGGTAATTGCTTATGCTTCACGATAGTTGAAAACTCATGAGGTAAATTACCCTACACATGATTTGGAATTAGCTGCTGTAGTTTTTGCTTTAAAAATTTGGAGGCATCATTTGTATGGAGTAAAGTGTGAAATATATACCGATCACAAAAGTTTAAAGTATATATTCACTCAGAAAGAGTTAAACATGAGACATAGGAGATGGCTAGAATTAATCAAGGATTATGATTTTACAATTCATTACCATCCGGGAAAAGCAAATAAAGTGGCTGATGCTTTGAGTCGAAAAAGTAATGCTTCATTAACAATGTTGCGGTTGGAACGTGATCCTTTGGTTAACGATTTGATGAACTTTGGAATAGAAGTTGTTGGTGCAGGATGTCCTTCTGTTTTGTTTCAGGTATCAGTAAGATCTTCTCTATCAGATAGAATCAAGCAAGCACAGAAGCAAGATAGTGAGTTGCAGAAAAAGGTAGAGCTGGTTCAGAAAGGTAAGTTTCCTGAATTCAACATTGATAATGATTGTGTTTTGAGATTTGGGAAGAGATTGTGTGTGTCTTGTGATTCACAGTTGAAGAGAGAGTTGTTATGTGAAGCTGATAGTTCTCTGTTTTCAGTTCATCCGGGCAGTACTAAGATGTATAGAGATCTGCGGGAGTATTACTGGTGGGATGGAATGAAAAGAGATATTGCTGATTTTACTGTGAAGTGTTTGACTTGTCAGCAGGTTAAAGCAGAGAGGGAGTTACCGAAAGGGATGCTTCAGCCTTTACCAGTGCTAGAGTGTAAATGGGAGAATATATCCATGGACTTTTTTGTTGAATTACCGAAGAAATCTCGAGGTAATAATGCAATCTGGGTTATTGTTGATCGCTTGACCAAATCTGCTCATTTCCTTGCTATACAAGATACTTTCTCTCTTGATCAACTTTCCTGTTTGTATCTTAAAGAGATAGTCAGGTTACATGGAGTTCCTCTCTCCATTGTATCAGATCGTGATCCCAGGTTGACTTCTAACTTTTGGAAAGGCCTTCAGAAGTCGTTGGGTACTGAATTAAATTTTAGTACAGCTTTTCATCCTCAATCAGATGGGCAGTCAGAACGAACAATTCAGACATTAAAAGATATGCTACGAGCTTGTTCTATGGATTATCAGGGATGTTGGGACCAACATCTTTCTTTGGTTGAGTTTTCATATAATAACAGTTTTCCTTCCAGTATACAGATGGCACCATTTTAGGCATTATATGGGAAGCGGTGTCGAACTCTAGCTTTCTGTGATGAAGTGGGTGAAAGGATGTTGATGGGACCAGAATTGGTAGAAGAGATGGCAGAAAAAGTTCAGCTGATTCAGAAACACATGAGAACAGCTCAGAGCAGCCAGAAGAGTTATGAGGATAACCAGAGGAAGGATCTATCTTTCGAGGTAGGTGATCATGTTTTTCTCAAGGTTTCTCCTTGGAAAAGTGTGATGAGATTTGGTAAGAAAGGAAAGTTGAGTCCATGGTTCATTGGACCATATGAAATTCTGGAGAGAGTTGGATCAGTTGCATACCGAGTGGCTTTACCTCCGAGTTTATCTCAGGTACACAATGTTTTTCACGTTTCGATGTTGAGAAAGAATATGCCAGATCCATCTCATGTTTTGAGTCCAGAGGTAGTTCAGCTGGAAGAGAACCTATCTTATGAGGAACAACCGGTCCAGATTCTTGACCACAGGAAGCAAGTGTTACGGAATAAGGTGATTAAGCAGGTAAAGGTTTTGTGTAAAAACCACATGATTGAAGAGGCAACATGGGAATCTGAAAATGTAATGAGGGATAAGTACCCCCATTTATTCGATATGTAAATAAATTGCGGGGACGCAATTTTCTAAAGGGGGGAAGGATGTAACATCCCAAGTAAGTAATGAATAATATATATTTTTATCTATGTATATTAATGATTAAGATAGTGTTATAGAGGCTTAAAATGAAAATAAATACAATCTTATGCATGGAATACACTAATATTCATAAAAGATTGTTTTACTGCCTTTTAATGGAAAACCATTTTTGAATATATCTTCTGACAATTTTTTAAACTATGTTTGTCAAAATAACCTTATTCTTTATGATTGGGACATCAAAATTTACCTTGTGTGAATTTTTGGTATTTTTCTGACAATGTTCATTTTTTAATGAATAGTGAAAAATACTGCATTTTACATCAAAACTGATTTTTAATCTAATTTATTTATATGATTAGATTATGTTTTGAATTGGTTTTGAAGTGAAATTAGAATATATGTTTACCATTTTATCCAATGGTGGTCATTGGAATCAATTTCACCTTGAAATTAGACTTAAACTGGTGTCAATCTTTTGATACTTATTGTTTTGTAAAAACACGCTATTTTCTCTGGCAGCGAGAAATAATTATTAAATTTATTAATGTGACTTATATGATTTGAATTTTGTAAAATAGACTTCATTTTTTAATTCAGAACATCAAATATAGCTTAGGGTGAATTTTTGGTAATTTTCTGGAAAACTTCAATTTTTGATTAATAGTGAAACCACTAAGTGGTAATCAAGCAAACTGATTTTTCAGTTAAATGAAAGTTTACCACTAATGTGTATTGAATTTTAAAAATCCGACATACATGGTTGTCATTAAGAAGTAAAATGTGGTTCAATGGGATTAAAATATTTTTTTGGTGAATAGTAACTTATTATGTTTTTAATCGCGATTAGTGGTAATTAGGGTAGTTTAAGGTATAAATAATGCTTTAATAATATGAAATGACCTAGACACATGTCCCAACCATATTGGTTGTGTCATGGCCGACCAAGACAAGCCATGGGTCAACTTGGGGACCCCATGGAGACATTTTGGTTGGGAAATGACATAAATAAGATTTTATTTAATGTAAAAGTAAAAATGACACAAACATAATATGTTTTACGAAAAAAAATTTACATGGGGATATAAAGATCAGATATTTGATTATAAATATTAATTGGAAAGCTAAAAATATTTACTACATCACAGTATTTTTTTATGATTTTTAGACATTAAATAAATTAAATTATTTATGACATAATAATGATGCAGCGATGACATCATTATTTGACGATCTAAATAAAATGGAAAGACAATGTAAAATCTATGAACTACACATGGCCAAAACCAATTGGATGAGTGGATTTCGAACACTTATCACCTTATCCACGAATTATATCAATGTGGGACCTTTTAAAACCGAAACACATTTTCAAATAAAGTAATATTTCTTTACTTTCCAAAAGTGCCCCTCCTCTCCACTTATAAAAGGCCCCCACCTCTACCTCATTTCACACACTCCTCAAGCCTTTGGCTCGGCCAACCCCTGCCCATTTACTCTCTCAACATCCCTCTCCTTATCCTAGAGGATTCCCTTTGGGAGGAATCCTTTCAAAGGAAGCCTTTAGGCTCAAATCAAAATAGGTTACACTTTTAAAGGTAATTCATTCTATCATGTTCATTTGTTTTATTTTGCTTCTCCAACCCCCTAAACTATTTTTATTTACTTATTTTGTACCAACAAAAGTATATTAAATATACTAGGATGTTGTTATAAGATTTATTTGAGCTACAACCTCACACAACTACATCAAATGGTTAAAGAACATACGGTTTCCGTGGATGGCGAAATTCTGCCTCCCAAAACGATGATTGTTCAATACTCATTTAACACCTTCAAAGGTGGCCATTATGATGTCAATATTTTTATATATGATGTATAATATGTTTATGTTTTCCTTAAGCTTCTGTTTTTTTTCATTTTTGGAATACCTTTATGGTTTCCATTATGGGTAAACACGATATCTTCATTTTAGGAAGTGCGGACTACCGCCCCCTGAAAGTGATTTGATTCGTTAATACCATATGTGGGATGTGTAAAGGATAACGTTAATGATGTTATATATGTTATTATACTAGAATTATAATATAATATTATATCATTATGATTCCATTCCAGAAAATATGAAATAGAAATGGAAGTAGCGTTCATGCCTACGCACGGCTTACCGTCTCCATGAACGGTGCATTTCATTTCTTACCTCTAAATGTGATGTAATATTATAAATAAATGTATATGATGAATATATACGATATATATTTTAATCAAATAATTAATATCATTCTGGATATAACGAACCTATGACCAAATTAACAATATGTAAGTGTAAGAAGTCTATTTTTGACTTAAGAACCAAATACCGACAAAATGAACATTATTAACTTAACTAATTACAAGATGTTCATAACATGGTATAAAAGGAATAATAAACTTGAAAAAGATTCATAAGCAAGTAGAGATTAACTCAAGTTTATTATTCAGGAAATTAAAGAACGATCGAGTCAAGTCGGACCCGAGGTATGGGACTTCATCTCAATCTCCTTTCGTTGAGGCATATTTTATTTTATACACAACTTCCTTTTATACGGTGTATAAACCCCTTTGACATTTACGTTTATTCAAAAGGAATATTTTTTATACGAAGCGTTTACTAAACGACAAAAGGGAATGTTTTTGTCGTATGTATGCGGTGACAACGACTTCTCCGCCGTCGTGACCGTTATTTGAGTTTCGGCTTCCTCTACAAGCCATACCTTCTTTTTAAAAGAAAAATAAATTCCATGTTTTACTTTTATTTAATTTTAGTATTGAAAATGGTTTTCATAATGTTTTTATATCAATGTGTTGTATTGATATCTCGTGATTGAAATGTGGAAATTTTATGTTTCCTTTATGCATGTTTTATGTGATATGATTTTGTTATGGTTCTTGGGCATTATTATAAAGACGGGTGGTTCCGTGATAAAATAAGGGAGGGTGAGACCGTTATATCTCTCCAATGCATTGGGTAACGCAAAGGAGTGAAATGTTAAGGTTTCTCCGAAGAGATTTAGGGTATATATTGTGATGGGTATTCCAAACGTAACCAAGAGGGTTACTCCCTACGTAAGAATGTTATGAATGACTCAAGTTACCTTTATGTCTTATGATTTCTATGATTTATTCATGATTTGATGAGGTATGTTAATGTGATTATGTTTTATGGGTAATGTATGATCTCATCCTTATGTACATATGTACCCATGTTTCCTTTCCATATTTTTATAACCCATACTGAGCATTTTATGCTCATCCCAAGTTTTTTTGAAATGTTTTCACAGGTCAAGGGAAAGGTACATGATATGATGATAGTGTCAAGGAAGTGTCAAGAATGAATCCATGTTTTATTTTAAATATGTTTCCTTTGATGGGAATGAAGAATACTATCTTTATGTAACCACTTTGTTTATATGTGGAATGTAATGCAAGTTTTATGATCTAATTCTCTAAAACTCTAAACCCGAAAAGATCCTCAATGTGTAATCTTGTAATAACTCAAGATTAAGTAAGGTTTAAGGCTGGGGCCTTATATTTACCCACATCATATTTTCATTGGTTTTATCATTAATCCAATCTAGGATGGATTGAGGTATATTCCTAAAGATATTGTCCAAAGAAAATATATCATTCTTAACCAAGATTTTATGTTTTATATCTTCTTCAACAACCTTAAATTATTAATTAACCATGAAAATAAAATAAAATATGTATATCCCACATTCATATATTTTATTATGTTAATTTAATCTTCTAAATATATATACATTTCAATCAATTGGGGAACATAACTATCATTCATCTATTTGTCGGACTACCGCCTCACGAACTATTGTATTTCATTTTCCATCACTACCTCTCGATGTTGGATAAATGATGTATTTAATATATATATATGTATATATATAAAATATACATATAATATTTATCATTTGGTAAATTTTTCATATCATATATTTTCATATCTTTTAAAACATGATAATAAGATAACAACATTCATGTGGACTTTCGGACTATCACGTCCACGAAGCGATGTGATTAGTTCTCACCACCACATCACCTGAATGATTTATATAAGTTTATTTATAGGAAAAATATGTTGTCTATGAAATAATTATAATTATTTAAATGATATAACAATATTTTTTCCCTTTCCATCATGGTAATGGATAAATGTAAAACAGAACCTAAGTGTATGTGCGACCTACTGTATATATGATTGTAATGTAGTTCATTATTCATTATCCTATTTGTTGATTGATTTTAAAAGAATAATTTATGTATAATAATTGTTATTATGTAATGATTATAATTATATATATTATGTAAAAAAGAAATCTTTTACCATAGTCACCCCATCGAATCTTTATTGGAAAAACAACCAAAATATCATAAATGAATTTAAAATGAACATAATTTATTAGGTATTTAAGTATAACAAAGTAATAAATAAAAAAAATAAAAATAAAATTGAAAAAGGTTCTAAATAAATTAAATAACTAACATAGTATTATTATTAAAGATAATTAACTAACACGATGAGTCAGACCTGAGGTAAGGGATTCCATCTCAATTTCCTTCCATTGAGGAATATTTTAATGTTATACCAGAAATTCATTTTATATTGTTAATATAAAATCCATTTTACATATTACATCGGGAATAAAACACATTTATTCTTACATTTATTTACAATACATTTTACCTCGACTAAGGGGATTTTATTTGAATGTTACAATAAAGTATGGGATTTTATAACTAAATTTTTTCTATGGGATATATTACTTCTTAATTGTCTTGATATTCTATGATGATATGTATTATGGCTTCAGATTATGAAATAATTTATTTCCAAATGTTTTATTTGGAATTAAATTTATCGCACAAAATAACATCATTAATTAATAATATACTTAATGATATGGTCTTTGTATAATGCCCCAGCCTTAAACCTTACTTAATCTTGAGTTATTAGAAGATTACACATTGAGGATCTTTTCAGGTTTAGAGTTTTAGAGAATTAGATCATGAAACTTGCATTACATTCCACATTTAGACAAAGTGGTTACATGAAAGACAGTATTCATTCTTCCCATCAAAGGAAACATATATAAAATAAAATATGGATTCTTTCTTGACACATCCTTGACACTATCATCACATCATGTACCTTTCCCTTGACCTGTGAAAAACATTTCAAAAAAACATGGGATGAGCATAAAAAGCTCAGTAAGGGTTATAAAAATATGGAAAGGAAACATGAGTTCATATATACATAAGAATGAAATCTTACTTTACCCATAAAACAAAGGCACTTTCATACCTCATCAAACCATGAATAAATCAAAGAAATCATAAGACATAAAGGTAAATTGAGGCATTCATAACATTCTTACGTAGTGAGTAACCCTCTTGGTTACGTTTGGAATACCCATCATAGTATATTCCCTAAATATCTTCGGGGAAACCTTAATGTTTCACTCCTTCGCGTTACCCAATGCATTGGAGAGCTATATCGGGCTCACCCGCCCTTAGTTTATCACAGAACCACCCATTTTCATAACAATTCCCAAGAACCATAACATAAATGTATCTCATAAAACATTCATAAAGGAAATATTTCATTTCCACATTTCAATCACAATATAACATTTTAGGATATTAAAATAATGAATCCATTTAAAAAATCATTTTCAAAACCATTTAAAACATTTAATAAAGAGATTTTTGAATCAAAGTGTCCCATACCACCTTGAAGCTTTTAACATTTTAAACCATTAATATCCATATAAATAAATACTTAAAACCATTTTTAAAACATGGATATTAATACGAACAAATAATTAAAACATTTAAAGCGATATTTTGGTTAAAGGGTTTTACCAAAATTGGAGACACTTGAATACAATAATTGAGGAATAACATCTAGTCAGAACTTTATAATATCATGAGAATAAATGTATTCATTATATAATACTCCAAAGTACATTATATACACCATATAAGAGTGAATTGGTGCATAACAACAATGAACCCTCAATAGAAATGTCAAATGTGATGAAATCCCTTATAAAGAAGGTATCCTTAAATTAAGGACAAATAAATCTCAAAAATATGTGTGACAAATATAAAAACACCCAATATAAGTGGATATTAAGTGTAAAACAATAAAAGGTCATTCACACATATTTAATGGATGACATATTCAATGACTACATGTTGAACCCAAAGAAATCAAAATTGGGATAAAAAGTTCCCTTGACAGCCTAACGGCATCACATCAAAATGAGTTTATGAGAGATAAAAAGTGTATCTAATCACTTGGAAATAAAATTTACATCATTAAGGATATATTAGAACATATCCCAACATAAAAATATGTAAATTAAAAGACCCAACAAAAGATGTCTTTTAAAAAATAGGTGGCTGAAAGGTTCCCTTACCGACTTGGGTATCATTCAAAACATACACCCCAAGAAAGAAGGAAAATAGATCATTGATGTAAATACTCATAAACTAAATTATATTACACAAAGAGTAGGATAATGGGCAGTACATATACCAATCAATGGAATTTGTGGAACATGTAGCATAAATCTCACGGGAATAAAAGTGAGATGAAAAATCACTTACGAAAACTCGGCAGCCTAACGACGCCACATAAAACTTCCGAATATGGATTGATGAGATCAAATAGGGTATCTCATCACATTACAATAAAATGTACAGAAAGAGGAATATAAAAGAACATCCCCCAACATTATAAAGAGGAGCTTAAAATAAGTGACATAAAGGAGAGTACTTAAAAACAAAGAGAGAGGTTAGATCTCTTACGAAAGTTCGGCAGCCTAACGGCGCCACTCAAAACTTCCAAAATTGATTGATGAGAGAGAATAGGGTCTCTCATCACATGAACATAAAAATTACAGTAAGTTTAATATAAAAGACCATCCCAATAACAAGAAAGATTATCTTTAAAAGGAATGACAAGAAAGTGTGTACTTAAAAAGAAACAGAGGAGTAGGATCCCTTACCTCGGGTCCGACTTGACTCGATCGTTCTTTAACGTCCTAAATAAAAAACTTGAGTTAATTTCTATTTGATTAATAACCTTTTTCAAGTTCATTAGTCTTTTTATATCACTTATTTCCATGTTATAAACATTATGTAATCATTTAAGTTAATAATGTTTGTTTTGTCGATATTTGGTTCTTAAGTCGAAAGTGGACTTCTTACAATTACATGTTGTTCGTGTGGCCAAATGTTTATTATATCCAGAATTGTATTCATGATGTAGATATCATATATGTCATATTTATCCAGTACATTCATGCATTTATAACATTACATAATCATTTAGAGGTAAGAAATGAAATGCACCATTCATGGAGACGGTAAGCCGTACGTACGCATGAACGCTACTTTCATTTCTATTTTGTATTTTATAGAATGGAATCATAATGATATAAAGGTATATTATAATTCCACTATAATATCATATATAATATCACAGTTCCATTCTTTATACGTCCCACATATGGTATTTAACGAATCAAATCACTTTGAGGGGGCGGTAGTCCGCACTTCCTTAAATGAAGATATCGCGTTTACCCATAATGGAAACCATAAAGTTATGCCCAAAATGAAAAAAAAACAGAAGCTTAAGGAAAACATAAACATATTATATATCATATATAAAAATAGTGACATCATAATGGCCACCTTTGAAGGTGTTAAATGAGTATTGTACAATCATCGTTTCGGGAGGCAGAATTTCCCCATCCACGGAAACCGTATGTTCTTTAACCATTTGATGTAGTTTTGTGAGAGTGTAGCTCGAATAAATACTATAACAACATCCTAGTATATTGAAGATACTGGTGTTGTTACAAAAGAAATAAATAAAAAGATTTTAGGGGGTTGGAGAAGCAAAATAGAACAAATGAACACGAGAGAATGAATTACCTTTAAAAGTGTAACTCCTTTTGATTTGAGCCTAAAGGCTTCCTTTGAAAGGATTCTACCCAACGGGAATCCTTTAGGATGAGGAGCGGGATGTGGAGAGGGTAAATGGGCAGGTTTTGGACGAGCCAAAGGCTTGAGGAGTGTGTGAAATGAGGTAGAGGTGGGGGCCTTTTATAAGAGGAGAGGAGGGGCACTTTTGGAAAGTAAGAAATATTACATTATTTGAAAATATGTTTCGGTTTTAAAAGGACCCACATTGATATTATTCGTGGATAAGGTGATAAAGGTTCTAAATCCACACATCCAATAAGTTTTGGACATGTGTAGGTCATAGAGTTTACATTATCTTCTCATTTTATTTAAATCGTCAGATAATGATGTCATCGCGGCATCATTATGATGTCATAAATAATTTAATTTATTTAATTTCTAAAAATTATAGAAAAATTCCTATTATGTAGGAAATATTTTTAGATTTCCAATTACTATTTAAAATAAAAATTCTGATTTGTATAACCCCACTTAAAAATTGTTTTAGTAAAACATATCATGTTTCTGTCATTTTTACTTTTACATTAAATAAAATGTTATTTATGTCATTTTCCAACCAAAGTGGCTCCATGGGGTCCCCATGTTGACCCATGTATTTTCATGGTCGGCCATGACACAACAAATGTGGTTAGGACATGTGTCAAGCTCATATCATATTATTAAAGCATTATTTTTACCTTAAACTACACTAATTACCACTAATTGCGATTAAGAACATAATAAGTTACTATTCACCAAAAAATTATTATAATCTCATTGAACAATATTTTACTTCTTTATGACAACCATATATGTCGGATTTTTGAAAATCAAAACACAATGATGGCAAAATTTCATTTAAACAGAAAAATTAGTTTTTATAAGTACCACTTAGTGGTTTCACTATTCATAAAAAATTGAAGTTTTTTAGAAAATTACCAAAAATTCACCCTAAGCGATATTTGATATTCCAAATTCAAATATGAAGTCTATTTTACAAAATTCAAAATATATAAGTCACATTAATTAATTTAATAATTAATTCCTGCCGTTAGGGAAAATAGAGTATTTTATGAAACAATAAGTATCAAAAGATTGACACTGGTTTAAGTCTGATTTCAAAGTGAAAATAATTCCAACGACCACTATTGGATTTAATGATAAAATTATATTTTAATTTCCCTTTAAAACCAATTCAAAAGATAATCTAATAATATAAATAAATTAGATTAAAAAGAGGTTTTGAATTAAAATACAACATTTTACACTATTCATTAAAAAAAAGAACTTTATCGGAAAGATACCAAAAATTTACACAAAGTAAATATTGATGTCCCGATTCTTAATAAGAGTTTTATTTGGTCCAAAAGAATTTTTAAGAATGAACAAAACAATATTTTTTGATGGTTCAACATCAATAGGTGATAAGTGAACCCTTAGTGAAAATTAGGGTATAAATGCCTAAAATTGAATTCTTTCCGTATTTTAAGCCTTTATCTTTTATTGGATAAATGTAAAAACATTTAAAAACATATATAATCATATTTTTGTTATTTCTATCTATTCCCGCCAATACAACGTCTACATGTTAACTACCATTTAAAATAATATAATTTTATTATTAGAGTGCAACGTAAGATTCCCAAGAAACTCGTTGTTGCGTGTTGGGTACGCCATCGAGCATAGTGTCCCCTTTAAAGACATATTAATATTTTATTCAGAAATATGGATAAATATGAAAATGTTATATTCTTTATTTACCTGGGGTGTTACATCCTTCCCCCCTTTTGGGAATTGCGTCGTCACAATTTTTATAATTGAGCTTGGAAACATCCTTGAAAGTCCCACATCAGAAGAAGAGTCGGTAAAACAATCACTTTAAAATAAAGAAAGATAAGTACAAAGGTCACTCGAGTTAACCCCTACTAGGATTCCATGTATGAAAACATGGACATGGAGGAGAAAACATAGGGTCATGTTCTGATGGAGAGTGATATAAAACATGTCTAGGAGAAAGTTAACAACAAGAAAATCACAAACTTGTGATGGGTTAAACGGTATTCGATTCCCCAGTAGGAAAAGTTAATAGACAATATTTTTTTTAAGTTACTTTTTATTGAGGAATTTATTCATAAGGAAACATAATTACTTATCATGTTGACTTTCAACTTTTACTAGATTCCTTAATCAAACACATATTTTTTTCCAAAAGACGAGTATTTAGGGAGACTTGTTCGCATTAAGATTACTATAATCAACTTCTAGAGAATCACCTAATCCACAAAAGAGAACTATAAAATTCCCATGTCTTCAAACCATAACCAAAACTAAAACCAAAAAGGTTACTACAAGATCAGATAATCCAGAAAAGGATAACCCTTTATAAAAACAACATCTATTCTTAACCTCCAAAATTTGTCCAATAAAACCCAAAGATCAACGAGGACCATTAGATAAACAATTTGTCCATAAAATTATTCAACGTAAACCAAACTAAGGTTGAAACCCAAGTATTTGAAGGATTTAGTCACATAGTCTACCACGTTAAATCGTATCATTTATCTCCAAACCACATCAATTCCTCTTAATGTCTCGTATTGAAAAGTAATTAATCCTAATCACTTATCCTCCATGATAGGTTAATAAATATCCATATATAACCCAATAATCAAATTACTCTTAATTCCTAAAATCATTAACTAAAAAGAATCAGTCAAACTAACCAGGGACTTCACAAAGTCCAGTGGTAGGTGATAAATACCAGTTTCACTTTGGTTGTGGGTTCGATTCCCGTAGCTTTGTCTGACGCGACGGGATGTCACACGGTCTACGTGTTGTCCTTTTTCCAAAACTATATAATTCTTAAAACATTCCCCAAAATGAGATAAAATCATCAAAAATAATCATAACATATTTTATCCTCTTGTTTATCTCATTCCTTTCATTTTACATCATATCATAGAGTAACCCATAATTACCTAAAAAGTAAGGATCATATAAACCCTAATGGTTACCTTTTTAATTATTACCTGAACTTTCACATCGATTGGTCATCTCGTACATGATGCATTATAGAACATACCAAGGTTCAAGTGGTTGATCATGAATCCTTGATATTTGGTTTAGAACAACCATGAGTTTCCTCATTGAATCCTCCATTTTATCTAGTCTCTTAATCAGTGAACCACCACAGTTTCCTTCAAACCTGTTGTCTCTTTGGTGCTTGCTAGATCCATCCATTCACTAAAAACAGAAATGTCAGTGTGAGTATATCAAAATAAACCATCATGTAGTAATGAGGAAGTTAAACACTATGATATACTTACTCATTCACTTTATCTAAAAATATGACTCTTTCTGAAATCTTATCCATTATGGTAATGTCACTTATGCTTAGAGAATACCCTAACATCTAAAGTTATCAAAACCGACCTTTGATACCAACTATAAAGCCCCAGCCTTAAACCTTACCTAACCATGAGTTATTACAAGATTACACATTGAGGATCTTTTCTGGTTTAGAGTTTTAGAGAATTAGATCATGAAACTTGCATTACATTCCACATTTAGACAAAGTGGTTACATGAAAGACAGTATTCATTCTTCCCATCAACGGAAACATATTTAAAATAAAACATGGATTCTTTCTTGACACATACTTGACACTATCATCACATCATGTACCTTTCCCTTGACCGGTGAAAAACATTTCAAAAAAACTTGGGATGAGCATAAAAAGATCAGTAAGGGTTATAAAAATATGGAAAGGAAACATGAGTTCATATATACGTAAGACTGAAATCTTACTTTACCCATAAAACAAATTCACTTTCATACCTCATCAAACCATGAATAAATAAAATAAATCATAGGACATAAATTTATCTTGAGGCATTCATAACATTCTTACATAGGGAGTAACCCACTTGGTTACGTTTGGAATACCCATCACAGTATATTCCCTAAATCTTTTCGGAGAAACCTTAACGTTTCACTCCTTCGCGTTACCCAATGTATTGGAGAGCTATATCGGGCTCACCCGCCCTTAGTTTATCACGGAACCACCCATTTTCATAACAATTCCCAAGAACCATAACATAAATGTATCACATAAAACATTCATAAAGGAAATATTTCATTTCCACATTTCAATCACAATATTACATTTTAGGATATTGAAATAATGAATCCATTAAAAAAATCATTTTCAAAACCATTTAAAACATTTAATAAAGATATTTTTGAATCAAAGTGTCCCATACCACCTTGAAGCTTTTAACATTTTAAACAATTAATATCCATATAAATAAATACTTAAAACCAATTTGAAAACATGGATATTAATACAAACAAATAATTAAAACATTTAAAGCGATATTTTGGTTAAAGGGGTTTTACCAAAATTAGAGACACTTGAATACAATAATTGAAGAATAACATATAGTCAGAACATTATAATATCATGAGAATAAATGGATTCATGATATAATACTCCAAAGGACAGTATATACACTATATAAGAGTGAATTGGTGCATAACAACAATGAACCCTCAATAGAAATGTCAAATGTGATGAAATCCCTTATAAAGAAGGTATCCTTAAATTAAGGACAAATCAATCTCAAAAATATGTGTGAAATATATAAATACACCCAATATAAGTGGATATTAAGTGTAAAACAATAAAATGTCATTCACACATATTCAATGGATGACATATTCAATGACTACATGTTGAACCCAAAGAAATCGAAATTGGGTTAAAAAGTTCCCTTGACAGCCTAACGACATCACATCAAAATGAGTTGATGAGAGATAAAATGTGTATCTCATCACTTGGACATAAAATTTACATCAATAAGTATATATGAGAACATATACCAACATAAAAATATGTAAATTAAAAGACCCAACAAAAGAAGTCTTTTAAAAAAGAGGAGGGTGAATGGTTCCCTTACCGACTTGGGTATCTTTCAAAACATACACCCCATGAAAGAAGGAAAATAGATCCTTGAAGTAAATACTCATTAAAGAAATTATATTACACAAAGAGTATAATAATGGGCAGTGCATATACCACTCAATGGAATTTGTGGAAAATGTAGCATAAATCTCACGGGAATAAAAGTGAGATGAAAAATCCCTTACGAAAACTTGGCAGCCTAACAACGCCACATAAAACTTCCGAATATGGATTGATGAGATCAAATAGGGTATCTCATCACATTAAAATAATATTTACAGAAAGTGGAATATAAAAGAACATCCCCCAACATTACAAAGAGGA
This sequence comes from Viscum album, assembly GCA_963277665.1. Lineage (NCBI taxonomy): Eukaryota > Viridiplantae > Streptophyta > Magnoliopsida > Santalales > Viscaceae > Viscum > Viscum album. The sequence goes on from OY728155.1 coordinate 1,092,961,424, forward strand.
GCTTAAAAGAAGTGACATAAAGGAGAGTACTTAAAAAGAAAGAGAGAGGTTAGATCTCTTACGAAAGTTCGGCAGCCTAACGACACCACTCAAAACTTCCAAAATGGATTGATGAGAGAGAATAGAGTCTCTCATCACATGAACATAAAAATTACAGTAAGTTTAATATAAAAGACCATCCCAATAACAGGAAATATGAGCTTTAATAGGAATGACATGAAAGTGTGTACTTAAAAAGAAAGAGAGGAGTAGGATCCCTTACCTCGGATCTGACTTGACTCGATCATTCTTTAACGTCCTGAATAATAAACTTGAGTTAATTTCAATTTTCTTAAGAACCTTTTTCAAGTTCATTATTCCTTTTATATCACTTATTTCCATTTTATAAACATTATGTAATCATTTAAGTTAATAATGTTTGTTTTGTCGATATTTGGTTCTTAAGTCGAAAGTGGACTTCTTACAATTACATGTTGTCCGTGTGGCCAAATGTTTATTATATCCAGAATTGTATTCATTATGTTGATATCATATATGTAATATATATCCAGTACATTCATGAATTTATAACATTACATAATCATTTAGAGGTAAGAAATGAAATGCACCGTTCATGGAGACGGTAAGCCGTACGTACGCATGAACGCCACTTTCATTTCTATTTCGTATTTTATAGAATGGAATCATAATGATATAAAGGTATATTATAATTCCAGTATAATATCATATATAATATCATAGTTCCATCCTTTATACGTCCCACATTTGGTATTTAACGAATCAAATCACTTTGAGGGGGCGGTAGTCCGCACTTCCTTAAATGAAGATATCGTGTTTACCCATAATGGAAACCATAAAGGTATGCCCAAAATGAAAAAAAACAGAAGCTTAAGGAAAACATAAACATATTATATATCATATATAAAAATAGTGACATCATAATGGCCACCTTTGAAGGTGTTAAATGAGTATTGAACAATCATCGTTTTGGGAGGCAGAATTTCACCATCCACGGAAACCGTATGTTCTTTAACCATTTGACGTAGTTGTGTGAGAGTGTAGCTTGAATAAATCATATACCAACATCCTAGTATATTTAAGATACTGGTTTTGTTACAAAAGATATAAATAAAAAGATTTTAGGGGGTTGGAGAAGCAAAATAAAACAAATGAACATGAGAGAATGAATTACCTTTAAAAGTGTAACTCTTTTTGATTTGAGCCTAAATGCCTTCTTTTGAAAGGATTCTGCCCAAAGGTAATCCTCTAGGATGAGGAGAGGGATGTGGAGAGAGTAAATGGTCAGGGGTAGTCCGAGACAAATCCTTGAGGAGTGTGTGAAATGAGGTAGAGGTGGGGGCCTTTTATAAGAGGAGAGGAGGGGCACTTTTGGAATGTAAGAAATATTACTTTATTTGAAAATATTATTCGGTTTTAAAAGGTCCCACATTGATATTATTCATGGATAAGGTGATAAGGGTTCGAAATCCACCCATACAATAAGTTTTGGACATTTTTAGGTCATATAGATTACATTATCTTCTCATTTTATTTAAATCGTCAGATAATGATGTCATCGCTGCATCATTATGATGTAATAAATAATTTAATTTATTTAATGTCTAAAAATTATAAACAAATTAATATGATTTAGTAAATCTTTTTATCTTTCCAATGACTTTTTAAAATTAAAAATCTTATTTGTATAACCCCACTTAAAAATTGTTTTAGTAAAACATATCATGTTTTTGTCATTTTTACTGTTACATTAAATAAAAAGTTATTTATGTCATTTCCCAACCAAAGTGGCTCAATGGGGTCCCCAAGTTGACCCATGGATTGTCTTGGTCGGCCATGACACAACCAATGAGGGTAGGAAATGTGTCAAGCTCATCTCATATTATTAAAGCATTATTTTTACCTTAAACTACACTAATTACCACTAATCGCGATTAAGAACTTAATAAGTTACTATTCACCAAAAAATTATTATAATCTCATTGAACAACATTTTTCTTCTTAATGAAAACTATATATGTCGGATTTTTGAAAATCAAAACACAATGATGGCAAAATTTCATTTAAACGGAAAAATCAGTTTTTATAATTACCACTTAGTGGTTTCACTATTCATCAAAAATTGAAGTTTTTTAGAAAATTACCAAAAATTCACCCTAAGCTATATTTGATATTCCAAATTCAAAAATGAAGTCTATTTTACAAAATTAAAAATATATAAGTCACATTAATTAATTTAATAATTAATTCCCGCTGTCAGAGCAAATAGCGTGTTTTTATGAAATAATAAGTATCAAAAGATTGAGATTGGTTTAAGTCTGATTTCAAAGTGAAATTAATTCCAACGACCACTATTGGATTTAATGGTAAAAATATATTCTAATTTCACTTTAAAACCAATTCAAAGGATAATCTATTCATATAAATAAATTAGATTAAAAAGTGGTTTTGAATTAAAATACAAGATTTTACACTATTCATTAAAAAAAAGAACTTTATCAGAAAGATACCAAAAATTTACACAATGTAAATTTTGATGTCCTGATTCTTAATAAGAGTTTTATTTGGTCCAAAAGAATGTTTAATAGTGAACAAAACTATATTTAATGATGGTTCAACATCAAAAGGTGATAAGTGAACCCTCAGTGAAAATTAGGGTATAAATGCCTAAAATTGAATTCTTTCCATATTTTAAGCCTTTATCTTTTATTGGATAAATTTAAAAACATTTAAAAACATATATAATCATATTTTTGTTATTTCTATATATTCCTGCCAATACAATGGCTACATGTTAACTACCATTTAAAATAATATAATTTTATTACTAGAGTGCAATGTAAGATTCCCAAGAAACTCGTTGTTGCGTGTTGGGTATGCCGTCGAGCATAGTGTCCCCTTTAAAGACATATTAATATTTTATTCAAAAATATGAATAAATATGAAAATTTCATATTCTTTATTTACCTGGGGTGTTACACTTTGTATATGATTTAACCAAAATTTCCATTCCAATGATACATGATTGGTAATATGCATATATTTAATTATATATATTTTAATATATTCCCCGATAAATTTTTTAACCTGAATACAAATTTATTTATGATAATTAATGATTTTATTCGTGTAACTCATTTTAGATAAATTAATAATTGAAATGACAACATCATTTTTCTTCTTGAGCAGTTATATTCTTCTTCCATATCCATATTTAAAAAAAAAGATTTAGAATATTAATTTATTTAAAGAATTTATTTATTATGTATTTTTTTCAGTCATCCATGACTATTTACATGGAATGGTTTGATTATATCTAAATATTTACCTAAATGGTTCATTTTAATATTTCTTTATAAAAAATTCAAGAGGAATGTTTTTTAACATATTCAACATTTTCATCCGTTCTCTCCACTATAAACATTTTACACTCATTAAATTATTATAAAATAATTAAAAATAGTTATGAGAAATAATACTCTTGGTAATGTTTTTCCCATCCATTTTATTTTGTTATAAAAAATAAATGATTTTTTTTCAAAACGTCTTTTTATGATTAATTAAATGTAGTAGTTTATCTGTTCTTGGGTTATTAAATTTCTCATGAAATGTATAACTTCTTTTGATCATTAAAAATTAAATTTCTTTTAAATATCCATTTTTTGTATCACATATATAATTATTTCTTAAATAATTCACCATTTTTATGTACGTTGTTTTAGTTTAAATTTTTTTTATTAACTAGGGATAAATTAATATTCTATATTCTATAATCAATAGTGATGTTCATTAATAAGAATATTTTTCGTGAACTATATATATAACTAAATATATTAGGAACACATTGGACATGTTGTGAATGGTGGGTCCCATAATTATATATCCATCTGATGCATATACAAGTCTCTTGTGACAATTTAGTAAGGTAACATTAAATGGTTTTCAGTTATATGCCTAACAATGAATTAGTCTATCTTATAAAAAGGAATGGTTATTATAGTATCATGAATACTAATATTAAGCATTTCCTTAATTGGGAATGAATTTATTATTATCCTTGAAATTACTACATTGATATTTTCCAAGGATACATTTTTACCAAATAATTGATTAAATGACACGTGTTTTCAATTATTTAATTGTACATTTTAATTATACCATATTTACTCATTATATCTTTTATTGTACATGGATCTAATTGAGTGTTTGATTCCACACATTTATTTTTTCTCTTTTCATAATGATACAAAGAAGGAATTTTTAAATGAAATCAATGATGCATAATAATTTCCTTCACTCAGTTTTATATTTTATTTCCATAGTAAAATGGGAAGGACATGTGTATCTAATTATTCAATACTATTTTACTATTCAATCCTTTAAGATGTGAAATCATATATCTTATTCCAATTTATTAAAGAATTATTCAACTCAAGGTCTCCAGTTTTGGGATCATTATAAATTGTATCAGAAAAACTTTAATAGAATATTTGGGAACAAGATTTAGGAAAGCATTGTTTACAGACATCAACCATATTTCTGAATTTAAGGATATATCTATGTGTTGGATAATATTTAAAAGTTTTGATATAGTAGAGATTATATGGGTTATTCAGAAATACATCCTTTCCAAAATACTACAAGTGGGATTAGTTTTTGGAAAATATGATTTTGTAGTAGTTAACCAAAAAAGAGTTAATCTAGTATATATCGGCATTCATTCTGGTGCACAATTCATTTTCCCTCACTACACACAAGGTTTGATACTCTAGGGGGATATTCTTCAGTTAATTCACATTTCCTTTATAAACCATTATAATGAACAAGAGTATAGAACATATGGAAACCTACATAATTCTATAATGATATGGGATAAAACTAAAATATCATGGATTGATAACTACAAGGCTGATCACAACTTTAATGTGATATATAAACCTTTTCAGGTTTTTATATTATAAGATATTATCTTGAATAAGGATATTTCTAGAGAAATTAATTTAAAAACACCCCTTTATGTTAGTATATGTTTTATTGACAAGGATATTTTAGGAATATTGATTTTATATCTTGTGGAAATTTGTTTAATGTTATTTATAACCTGTACAGTTAATATGATCATTGATTTGAAGGTAATAATAGTCATTAGATATTATTATTTTATCTGGAAAAGTTTAATTACATAGAATAACATAATGGATAAAAAGTTATTTGATTACTAATTTTATTTTTTATGGATGTTCATCATATTTTAAGGAATACTATATGGATTATATGAATATTGTTTTAGAAAATAGAAAACATGAGGAAGATGAAATATTTTATCGCACCTAGTAAGGATACATGGATAACCCCTAAACTGAATGGGGTAGGGCTATAATACCTTCCAATATCCCACATAATGTACTCATTAGTATTACTTTTCTAATAAAATTATTTTATTGGATAAATATTATGATTTTTGTGATGAATATTAAAATATCGCATAATTTTTATTTTTTGGATATTGATATTATTAATGAAAATTCAAAATAATTTTTATTATGTTATGGTATATATAATCATTAGGTTTTACATAAAGTATTATTTTGGAATAATTCTATTAAATTATTACAGGTGTAAGATGAATGATATTATATAACCATTGTGTGTAAAATATTCTCTAATTTTGAGTTAATAGAGGTTATTTGGAATATAGGGTTTTTTATTTGTGAGAAAAAAATCATTGTTAGACCCCTGATGTTATTATTTAAATTTTGAAGTAAAATGTATTATCTTGGAGGGATTTTACATTTTGGTTTTATCTTAGCTTTTGAAACATTTTTAGGGCTCATTAATTCCTAAAAACATTAGTAACAATATATTATCTTTTTTTTAATTATATGATCTATTAGAAGATGATTTTCATGCATTATAAATAAAAAATTTATCTTGAATACTAATCATTTTGAGAAAATATGAGATTTTGGTGGACATTGAAAAAATTAAAACTTATAATTTTAAAGTATCATTATTTCATTATATTTTATTCTATTTAATAGTGGATTTACATAAATCTCAGAAAAAAGATTTTAAATAGAAATTTGTTTTCTAATTACCTTTATCTATGAGGATTTGATGGACTTTTCACACCTAACTGATTTATGTGTTTTTGTTCAATAAATTTCTTCAACCCATGTTCTATATCACTCTCTAAGAACCATTTCATGTTAGCTTTCTACTATAATTCTATATTTTCACTGGAATTTAGTTTTATCCAACCTTTAAACCTGGTTATATGTTATTGTAGATGACCATCATATTTCTTATTCCCTATTTTCATGTGGAAGTTTTATTATCTATTTTTCAGATATGGGTTTTCCAACAAGGGATTTTCAAATAAAAACCCCTTGTTCACAGAGAATAATTTCAAATCGAGGGGATTAAAATTATTAACAAGGTGAGAATATAACACTAAGAAGTTTTAAAATAACACAATGTTCGATAGAATATACGACATCCAAAACTGAACCAAATCGAACCATGATGTTTTATTATTTAAATATGATAATAATAACCTATCCATTGAACCAATTGATATGAATAGTGATTTTTAAGTTATTAAGTAAATATAATAGAAAAAATAAATAAAAATTCATATATTAATTCTTATGAATTATGTAATCAAGCTATAGAAATAATATTTTCTTCTTACGAAAAATATTGTCATAAAAAACGATTTTAATTTTATTTGTGAGAAAATATGATAATTAATTTATTCAAATTTTATAAAAATTAATTTTTAATAAATATAATCAATTTTAGAATTATTGTATGAATATTATCTTATTTTGAAAAATATATATTATTTGGAAATTCTTGACTTCACCGGAAATAGGGAAAAATAATAATTGTTATTGAATACAATATTATTATTTTAAGAACTTAAAATTTTGAATTTTTTAAAATTATTTCAAATTAAAATTCATTCTATAATATTATTAATAAGAAATTCAATTAATTGGAATCAATTTTATGATAAAACTTTTTATAAATTATTTTTTATATATAAAACATTTTTTAGGTATGTTTTTATTGAATTTTAATTTTGGATTCTAAAATATATATAGACAATATAGATGATGAATATTGAAAAAGAGAGTCCTTATATGAAATTATGTTCTCTAAATTTTGTAAATAATTCTATAATAGTTTTGGTCATTATTAATAGTAACCATTGTAAATAATTGTAACCATAGTAATGTTAAATAAGGTAAATAGTGTTGAAATGAATATGATTACGAATGGAAAATTACCCTTACACTTACCTTAATTTAATTTAATGAAACTATTTCATTCATAATATTCCATTATTAAAATATTTGTGCTTTTTTTAATGTTGGTTGTTATTTTGACCTTTTTATTATTATAATGAAATAAATGTAAATAGTGACATTTTTTTGATTTATTATCATTAATTTTTTAGCATAATGTTAAATGGATGCAATATTTGGATAAAAATAGTGATTTATGGGATAACTATTTTATTAATCATGTTAACTTATTAATAATTTTTTTTGATATAATAATTACATTAAATTATTGGACAACACCGACACAAAAAAGATTTAAATATTATATAAATAAAATAAATGATATCATAAAAACAAAAAGTGACATACGTTTAAATACTTATTTTATTACATGAATATTTTAGATACATGTTACATGTTAGATATGTTTTAAAGGATAATTTCCAAATTAAATCTTTTTATTTATGTATTTAATGTCAAATTCCATGAATAATCCCAAAGATGACATTAATGATATTTTATAATAAATAATATTTTATTTAATTTCATAAAAATCATAAAATTATAATATTTGTATAAAATAAATGTATATGGAAGAAAAAATCAACCATTTTCCAATTATGGGTCATTTATCATTTTATATATACATTGTACACCATTAATGGGTAGAAAATATTAATATTGTAGTAATTGTCAAAACGGTTAACGGGTGGATAACACTAAGAGGTAAGGGTAAAATATAAACATAAACATGTATATATTTCATTGGATGACATAATTTTGAAAAATAATCATCTTATATTCAAATTATATCATTTTTGATCTATTTTAATAAAAAAAATATTTTATATCAATTTTATACGTTATGAAATTCTAAATGTGACTCTCCCCTCACTTATAAAAGGGAACCTCTTATCCTCTTTTATTCAAACAATGAAAATATTTTGGATTAGTGAAAACCTAAAAATATCCCTTAAATACATTAAAAACCCCATACGAGATGCCATTTGTTATCATAAATCTAATCTACGAAGGCTTTACATATAATCATAATGAGGTTGCCCGAAAATGAGTTGGTGTTCTTAATCATGAATTTCGGTTTTATTACATCGACAACCTATATTAAATATTTTTCCACCATAAAAACATTTTTAAATATTTTTATCCCAAATAAATATATCGTATTAGATTAATTCCAAAACGTACATCCATATATACTTCCATTAAATAGGAAACAAAACCATTGTTTATGTGTACGACGTACCAACACCTTGCGAAAAAATGCATTTCATTTTCCACCACCACATCTAATATTTTGTAAACTAATGGATTTAATATATATATATATAATATTTAGGACATATTTATAATTATGTTAAATTATTTTATAGTATATTTTCTTACCATTCAGTGTATTTAAAAATGATAATGTCTACAGTGCATTCAAGTGGACTACCACAACCACAAAGTGAAGTGATTTGTTTTCACTAACATATCACATGAAATATATATATATATATATATGATTATTTAAAATAAAAATATTATATTTTTGATATTATTATCATTAGATAAAGATAAAAAAATTCATATTATATTTTCATCATGATCATTTTGAAATGGAAAATGTTACTTATGCATATGTATGCCCTACCGTCTCCACCATTTTAACATAGTTGATTTTTCATAAACATATTTATCAATTGGATTTAAAAGTATCTATTTAGATTAAAAATTATAATTATTTCATTATTATTATTCTATAAATTATGGAAAAATATCACTTTTACCATTGTCAACCCACCTATGCTATTTTATACATATGAACAGAATATTGCGAACACATCAGACAATAACCTAATTAATAAAGTAAATAAATATAACATGGTATTAAATAAAATAAAATGACTAATAAACAATATAATTGACATTATTATAGAAAATGATTAACGTAATTTAATTATTCATCAAAATAAATAATGTAAATGATGATTCAGACCTATGGTAAGGGATTCAATCATAATTTCATTTCATTGGGAATTATTTCAATGTTATACCACAATTTTATTTTATATGGTATATATACAGAACCTAATATATATTGTAACATGAATCCTTCATATTTTATTGTACTTTAAATTGAAATTCATTTTATGTCACCCAAGGTGAATTGATTTTAATGTTACGAAATGATACAGAGTTTCATTACTCAATTTCATTTCATTGGATTTTGTTATTAAGTAATTGTCTTGGTATGATAAGATTTTGTGTATAAAGACCTATAATTATTTTATATTTCAATTGTAACTCTTTTATGTGGATTTAAATTTGATATACAGAATCACTTCATTGATTAATTTTAATTTCAGTGATATGAATATTTTAAGGAATTTCATCCCAATTTTAATTCCATTAAGACTTTTTGGTAATATGAACCTATACAATTATATATGGTTTACACATTTAATTTTTTTTTTAATTTAGCTTGAGTAAATATTTTTTTATGATTATTAATTACTCAAATCATATTTCTCTTTCAAGAGGAATGTTTAAAATAATAGACGATATTAATTATCTCCCTAATAATGTTTATTTTTCCTATATAACAAATTTTTTTAATTTGATATAGAAAAAACATTTTATTTAAAAAAATGATTTATAAAATAAATTTTATGTTATCCTTTAACATTAAAATTATCAAAATAATTATTTGAATATTTTTATAAAAAGAATCAACTTCCACATTATTTCCAAAAATATCAAGATGAATGTTTTTTAACTTATACAACATCTATGGAACTTTATTCCACCATAAACATTATAAACTCTTTATCTTATTAGAATATATTGAATAAGTATTAAAAAGAATAATCTTTTGAGAATTTATTCCTCATATAATTTCTTTTTTTTAAGTCATGAATTCATCTGAAAAACAATTTTATAAATTAATTAAAGGTCACCTTTTATAGAATTTCTTGTTATTATCATTCCCATAAAACATTAACATTCTTATAATCATAAAATATTAAATTTTTATTAAATATTTGTATTATTTTTATGAGGGATATTATTATTCCTTAATCTATATAAGATTTCTACATTTTTTTACATGTAATTTTATTTTACTTACTAGGGATATTTTTGTATTTGTATTATTTACTCAATATAGTAATTTTTTTATTACGACATATAGTTAATTAATTATTCCTATCATTAAATATTTGAGGAATTTATAGGACATGCAATGTCAGGTTTTTCCTAGAATTTTATAGCCCCACATTTGATCAACATATCTCATGATAAAAAATAACAATCTATCATTATTTTCTTGGTGAGTTAGAAGATTTTAGTAATTGGTATTTTTCGTTGGAAGTTGATTATGTTGGAGATAAACTTGTTATTTCCTTACCTATATCAATGGATGAATTGGGGTATATTGTTTGGTGTTTTGGATTAGTAGTGTGACAATAAGAACACCCCATATTGTGGGTAGTATTTTACCATTTGTGAATGGATTACCCAAAGTTGGTAGGTCCATTGGTGTGATATGACCAATTTTTTGACTGATAATATGGGTTTTTATGGGTGTGTAAAACTTCTTTTATCTATAACATATGATGTAGTATATTTAATTTTTAGAAGAGATGCTTGAAAAATTACAAATGTTGGAATTGGTAATTGGATGGTTTCAATGTGATCCATTCATGGTGATAGTATTTGTGTGATGGTGCGAAGGGTGATAGGATTATTATTGGTTTAGTTAGAGGAGTATCAAACAAAATAGTTACTCATGTAATCACATCTGCAATTATGGTTCTAAATATGGATGATCACAAGAAAAAATTAGGTATCTAGGAATTATGATTGGGTTACAAGATAGAGTATTTTTGGTAGAAGATGATCATTTTTACAGTGTATTTATAATAGAGTAACAACCAATATTTTGTTATGAGTTTGGATGAAAAGAGATGAAAACAACACAAGAAATAATTTTATACCACTGCGAATTTATTTCTCATCTATGATTTTGAGAATATTGAAGCATTATTTAATTAAATCATCCCTTAGAAGTTGATTCTTATGGTGAGGATCCCCATTGATTGATAACCAATCAATCAATGACACTATGCTATCTCAAGATATATGGGCGTAGTTAAGTTCTATATAAATGATTCGTTGATGATGAAAAGAGTGTATCTCACTATTTTATGAATAGTGGTACTTGTTTTAGGATTTGGGTAGTTGAATCTCATTCATTGTTTGGTGATGGAACTTAATGATTTCATCATTAATTTATGAACAGTTTTTGTTCTTATGATGGTTGAAGGACCACCATGACTTTATATAGATGTGACGTTTTATATTGGGGAGATTGAAATGAATGAAGTCAATAAATGTTATATATGTCTAAAGAAAATTAATTTTTGTATTTATATTGAAGGGATTGATTTAAGGATTCGGATTCATTTCAATATATTCATATTTGGAACACATCAATGATATATATTTTTATATTGATCAGGGCTTGGGAGTTGACTTGGGTTATTGTGTGGACTTTGTGATCCTAAGGATTAATTTTGTACTTTTAGAAAGTCTTATACTCTTTCACATGGTTAATTCATTATTGTGATAAATAGTATGAGAAAATCATGTGTTCAAGGTTGGGATTGAGGGTTTGAAAGTATTATGTTCATGGTTATTAGAAATCAATTTTAAAACTATAATTTTTAATCAATTATAAATTTTATGGTCAGTACATAGTTTGAAAAATTGTTTTTCCAATCCATGAAAGTAGTGACCATTAGAAACTTTTTATCTTATGGTTGGAAGACTATTCGTTAAATCTAGGTGAAAAAAATTTAATTTAATTTTATTTGCTATAAATTATAAAATACGCCATTTTTTAGTATCTATTTTTAATAATAGAATTCCATATTCCTCCCCTCACATGTGTAATGAAATTGGGAGGAAATATTTCATTTGCCTAATTCAACACCGCTTCATTTGGGGTAGCTTCAATGGTATGTAAGGGACATTTAGGTGATTACTCATCTATTATAACCATGTAATTACTCTCTCTTTATGGATGACGATTTGTTTCCTTCATCAAGGTTATTTGAGTGATGATTCCATTGGATTTTAGTATAATCATCAGGATATTATGGGGATTTTTTTGGTATAGCTGGAAAAAATTAAATGATGATTTATTCAATGCATTACACATTATATCATAATAGGTATGTTTCTATATGAATATTTAATGGTATTTGATTTCAGTGGATGAAATTGGACACTGTTTCCTATAAATAATGTTGGGAATTTGTGTGGGTCTTGTTCGACCATGTATCGATATTAGAACAAACATTATTCCTCATGTATTTTGTGAGAAGGTTTTCTCAATGAGATTTTAGGAATTATAAAAATTTGAATGTTATTAATAAATTATTTATAATTCATTTTATTTATTTAAATTTAATAATATGTAATGAGATAGGTGGTCATGAATTGATATTTGTCCTAATGTAGCTAAGGTGGTGGCGAAGATTTTATTTGAAGGATGGTATCATATAAGGATGATGGTCGCAAAAGAAATCCCCCTATTGATTTTTTTATGCATGTGATATGAATATTTTTCACCATGGTCGATTAAATATTAAATAATTTAATGGTTTAAAAATATTCCATGGATATAAATATGTGTCAAGGGCCATGAAATACCATGGAGGACTAGCTAGGTTCATTACCAATAGATGGATGATATATTGACCATAAAAATGTATTCTTTTACTTAATGGTCCATCATGTCACATTGAAAATATTATAATAAATTTTTATACCATGATATTAGTTACGTTGGAACCAATTAGTAGGGAATGGTTATAAAATAGGCCTGGAAAACCATATTTTTCAACATATAACCTATTGGTAGGTTGTGATGGAACCCAAAAATGCCCAATAGCCTTGAAATAGATGACTATTGAGATGGTAGAGAACTCATAACCCTCTAAATCATGAGTACATTGTTAGGTATTCTCTGGGTAGTATTATAAATAACAAAGGTGAATGAACCATCCTATGATGACTCTTGATGAATGAAATGCATTCAATAGTCTATTTTATGTGAACAAAGTATGGTTTTTCAAATGATGTTATGGATACTATTTTATAATTTAGATGGTGATGAGAGATGTTATGACCTATGCATAATTGTAATATCCTGAGATATTAGTCTAGGATAATTGGTCCCAGGTTAGTATTCTTGGTATTATATGACCTTTGGGAAATTGTTGGGAGTCTTGGATTCATGTAGACCCTAATGAGGGTTATTGATAGTAGGTACATATACATGACGTATGGTGTCAACATTGTACCCAATGATCTGTAGTGTATGATGTTATGGTTGTCGTTATGGTGATGGGTTTTATGCATTGAAGTCCAACCGATGTTATTATTACCGATATGAAATATAGTTAAGGATAGATCATAATTGTATTTAATTATATAAGACATTTTGGGAGTTTTATACTACAAATTAATTTTTTTTGAATGTGATTTGTTGGTGATATCCAATGATATAGTGTTCACAAATGAAGATTATGAATTTCTAGTTCACCTCAAATATGAATGTTACACCTAATGATTAGGGATTCATTATACTCCAATGATCTGATTGTTGCACATGACTACTATAGATATAATGTATTATTAGGATTTTTTTACCCATGATAATGATGGATCACTTGTAAAAATAGTATTAGATATTATTTTTTCAACTATGTGCTTCATTGGACCATTCTTATGATCTGATGAGGATCTTGAAACAATACGGATTCCAAGGATGCTTCATAGGATCCAATGATTACTATTTACAACATATAGATGACCCGGATAATTCCTAGGATATGATACATTCATATACTATTATAATGAGTTGATTGAGATTATTCCTGGGATCTAGAATCCCACTTTATATGATATGGAAATGTATATGATGTTCTTTGAGTCATAATAATATTCAATGATGTAGTTACGATCAATCATAGGTGTCAGTTTTGAATGTGGGAAATGAAAATAACAATTTTATTTCACATTAGTTGTTATTAATTTATTTATATAGAGATTATCACATGTGAATGTGATTTATAATTGTCTTGGTTGTGATCTTATTGGAATTTATCTACATACATTTATATATACCCAGCTTTGGGGCCCTGAAATTGGGTAGTAGAGAAAAAATTACAGGTTATAGGTTCGAGTAGGGAAGAGGCCTATTGTTTTATCACTAAACATGATTTATTGGATAGATTTTATGGATTTAGGAGTGGTTATGCATAGGTAAGATAGTATATCCTATTAAATATTTTTATTCTTTTATTTAAATGTTATATAGGGTCTTCCCAATGGGTATCTTATTGTGACATGTGACTATACACATCCATTTTATATTATTAAATTTCATGACCCATGTTTATTACTTTTGAATACTCAAATTCTTATTATGGATGTCTGTTAGTGTCTTTCTATAGTTTTCCAATTTTATATGAAATTATTTTCAATCTAAGGTTAAACATTAGACCCTAACTGCTATTCAATATCCTTTGACATATAAAGAAGCATTCTTATGTTCTAACAGTGATCGCCAGTCAAGAGACCAATGAGAATTCTAAGATGGATGGTGTGGAAAAACACTTATGCATACATATCTTATTAACACCCTGTTAAATGAATCCAATTATCATTTTTCATAAACTAAATAGTTATAATTTATTTAATTTTTTTAAATTAGAGATTAATTATATTCCAATAAATAAATGCCACCATACATGGGGCCGAAATCATCATGAAAACTAACTCATTAAAATCAATTTAACTTTTGGATACACATTAAGTATATCCCTATATGATGATATTATAGTATTAGTTTTCCCCACCAAATGTTCCATATTATGAAAAAAATAGTATAAACCCAAATGGGTTAAGGATAATTAAAATAGGTTATTACTTTCTATAAGTATTCTCAATGAAATATAATTTCTTTTCAAGAAATATCTTATCAAAATTGATATATTTCATTTTTCATAAGGAAAAAATATTTGTAAAATATATTTTTACCTATCATGGATATAATTTCACATAATTTAAATTTTAATGAAAATTACAAAACATCTAATATCCAACATAAATTGACTGAGACAAATTCCTCCAATTCTTAAATGGGACAAACCCTTTTTAATAATTCAACAAATTCTATACCATGCATGACATACATGAAAAAATATTCCACATTATAAAAATAATATAAACATGTCTCCATTATGTATAAAAGCATATGAATCATGGAATTAACTAGTTTTGACCTCTATTCAAGAAAAAAATGAACATATTTATAGATATAATAACTGAAGACAAATAAATTGTATGATGTTTATATTATTTGTCATGTTCTCATGATCTATTATACAGGCGTCAACACATTGATAGAATAAAGGGAATACACATTAAAAATTATGGCCCCCATTAACCAGAATTTATAAATGTGTTCTGTAATATTGATTTATCTAACCGATAGAACATAAATTTAAAAATAAAATAATCTTATCTATAATTTAATTTTATAGAAATGAAATAATAGAAAATTATGACATAAAATATAATATATCTACATTACTATATACATTATATAGAACTTATATAATATATGATAATAATATAAACACAGATATATATATATATATATATAATATATAGTTTTATAAATGATATTCAAATATAAATTTCTAGCTTTAGTTGGGTCTAGGCTATCGACTCAAATCATGGTTTCATGGAATATCAAGTCATGGGAAATAAAAAAACCATTCCAATAATTAAAATAATAAAATCCACAGAAATTAAAATAACCGTGAATACATAAATTGAATATTATATTTTGTAGATATATTTTCAAATCATCTTCCTAAATTAGAATATGAAGGAATTTTTTTTTAAGATACATTAAGAAGTGTTAGGGACACTAATGGGAGTGTACAAGGCAGTTTAGATAAAAAAAATTATTTATATAAAAATATATGAATCCAAATAATTTTATATTCATATTGATAAGGCCATTATAGGAATTTGTTTTATTAAAAAGATCATAAACCATATATCTAAAAATAAATTAGTGGTAGTGTCATAGTATTCCTTGTGATATATTTTATTTTACTGATTATGAAATTGGAAAAAGGTACCCATCCCAATAAATGTATACCTTTATTCATTTTCATGAAGAAACCTTTATAGGGTTGCGTAGGAACAAGAAAAAAAGGTCATAATCAGACTAAAAAATGGAAGATAAACATTTCTAATAAAAATTTAAATTATTAAAAACATGAAACATTGAATATACCATGTGATTGAAATGTTAATATACTCTATTCCCTTTTGAATAATATATATAAATTAGGAACCAATATTGTCCAAAATATTGAGTTACTCCTATATAATGATATCCACCATTAAATCAACTATGTTTAGTTTGATTTTTAGTGTTAATATATTCTTCTACTCCTTGATTGATGTTAACATAAATAATTATAGAATATAACCAATAATTATCTGTAGGATCGAAATAATGATGTAGATGCTCAATATACAAGAGGGGGGGGTGAATTGTATACATTAAAAATTCCTTTGGAAACTGTATTGTTAGTTATGAATAACTATGTTTTCCTTAAGCAAAGGAAATGCTAAGTTTAAAAAATTAAACTAATAAAATTCACAACACCTCTAACACCAAATGAAAACTTGGAAAGAGATTCCGAAATTAGGTTCCGGAAATATGGTTCTGGAAATTGAAACTTAACAAAAGATTGAAATATAAGATTCTACCTTAAAGCGTATAGAATCTAAATGAAACAGAGTACAAGTAAAGAAGTATAAGAAAGTTATACTTTCCTTATAATACAAAATGCAGCGGAAACAGACGAGTAGTAAAACTACAAGTAACAAGATATAAGTCTTTTAACACAAAGAAAAGTGTCTCCAACATCCTTAGATAAAGGTCCCGTGATTTATACTTTCAAGAAAGTCTGCCTTACCCACACCAGGGTAAACCCTCGATATGAAGATCGGAGTCTCTGTCTTGCTATCCCCGCAAGCCCTCAACTTTAACGTAGTTGGCCACCTCTGTCTTCCTCAGCAAGGATGCCCTTAACTTCAAGGTGTTGGAAACCTCTATCTTCCTATCCCGGGAAGTCCTCGAATATAATCACCAACATTAGGAGTCGCACGAAGCTTTGAGAGTTAATAAGAGACTCTCTCTCTAGAAATCACTTCAACAGCATGTATGCACAATGTCAAAGAAGTCATTCATCAGTCATCATCGAGCTCTTTTAAATGAGCTCCTATTTATAGGCAAGGTCGGCCTCCTTTCCAACAGTCATATTTTCCTTAAAAATTGGAGGGACCTGTACATGTGTAACTTAACCAACGGTTAGTTTATAACAGAATAGATGAAATCGTTATATAACAAAACAACTGTAACAGAATGTACGAAATCATTTTAAGTCTAACTTAAAAATGTTCAGAGTGAAGATTCGGAGTGAAGATTCAGAGTGAAAGAAATAATATTAAAGAGTAGAAAAATTATAAAAGCGTAAGCAAAATGAAAGTCCGAAGTCTAACCAAAAATTATTTTCGGAGTCTAAATAAATTTTGAGTGTATAAAACAAAGATGAAAAGATTATGTTTAAAAGTTGAATTCGGAATGAGAATTCAGAATGTGAATTCGTCAACAGAATTCATAATGAGAATTTTTCATCCGAATTCGTAATGAGAAATCATTATCAGAATTCGTAATGAGAATTTGTCATCAGAATTCGTAATGAGAATTCTTTATCAGAATTTGTAATGAGAATTCTTCATCAGAATTAGTAATGAGAATTCTTCATCAGAATTCGTAATGAGAATTCGTCATCAGAATTCGTAATGAGAATTCATATCCAGAATTCGGAGTAGAACTTTATTACAGTTCTCATCCAGAATTCGGAACCTAAAACAGAATGCTTCATATAAAAGTTT
The DNA here is from genome assembly GCA_963277665.1 of Viscum album. NCBI lineage: Eukaryota > Viridiplantae > Streptophyta > Magnoliopsida > Santalales > Viscaceae > Viscum > Viscum album. The sequence goes on from OY728155.1 coordinate 1,092,979,792, forward strand.
CAAATGATTCCGAGAATATAGAAATGAATCCAAAACATATTCTTAAGAAATATATGAATGAAAATATGATAAGGTTAATTTTTCTTACAAAAGAATTTGTCCTTATAAAATCGATTTTCCTATTAAAAGTGATTTACCTTATAAAATAGATTTTCCTTAAAAAAAGTGTTTTTGATTTTCAAAACAATATGGAATGGAAAAGTCATAAGGAAAACCTTATTGACTCAACAATCTCCCCCTTTTTGGAATTCACAAACATCCTTACCAAAAATAATGTCTAAGAAGAATGAAAACATTAAATCTTATGTCCCTTTGCTTATGGATGTTGATGAATACGAATAACTACCCCTTAGGCTTTGAAACTCTAAGGATCGTATTCTAGATTTCCAAAATGTCATTTCATTAAGAAGAATAAATTATACTTTAATGGAAAACTCCCCCTTAGATGAACTCAATTAGAGTTGGTTTTCTTTCTCACCCTTTGTTAAGATTCATTTTCCCTTTTATTAGGGTTTTTTTCTTTCTCCCCCTTTGTGATTTTCAAAAAGAATTCAAGGGAATGGAAAATATAACAAAGTACCTGAAAAAATTAGTATCAACAACAAAAGATATGAGAAATCACAAATTTAATTATGTTTGAAAGCTCGACATCAAAGAAATTTAGATACAACAACAGATTGGATCTCTCTATTTTGGATCGTTTTTATTCACCATGAGACCCTTATGAATAGTCTTTATCTTATTCAAGACTTTATGGTCTTCCTCAGCTTGCTTCTCTAACACAACAATTCTTGCATTTTGAGATTCAATCTTTTCTTCCTGGGCTTTAAGCTTTTCTTCCTGAGTTTTAATATTTTCTTCTTGAGCCATCAACATTTCTTCAAACTCAATCCAATGATCCCTTTCAAATTTTTAGTTTTGAGAAACAGAATTCAGCTTCCCAATCAGATCTCTGACTTCTTGAATCCGGAAATTCTTTTCATCTGTCAACTTTTCTTCAAATGATGAAGTATGTTCATTTATCTTCCTGTCTTCTATTTCAAAATCATCCTTCATATTATCTTGGAATTCATCAATGATCCGCATCTCTTCTACAGTCTTCCTCGACCAACTAGTCATCCTCTAGCAAGATATTTTGTGGGCTTCATAGCCGAGAAAGAAATTTTTGAACTAAGCCTCTATCTCAACACATTTGTCTATAACCATGGATACAGATTCTGTTTTTTGATTCAAAACATATTGGAGCATTTGGTATCTTGAATCAATACTTGAAAAAGTCGAAATAGTACTTACCAACTTCTTTAATTACTGAACAAAAAAATCTTTCCCCAACGAAGATGACTCTGAATCCGAGAATTTACTTGGAGAATTTTCTTCTTCAAGATGCTCAACCTTCTTCTTAGAAGAATCACCAACTTCTCTTCTCTTTACAACCACTGAGCTTGGTGTATCATCAACAAGTTTTTTTCCCTTGTCCTTTTTCGGAATGGAGTCCTGTTCTAGAGTTCTCTTTTCTCTGTTAGACACTTGAACAACATTGTATTCATCATCAGCAGCCTTTTGAGCACCATCCTCTACATTCTCCATTTGCGAAATATAATGTAGATGTTTTTCTTTCTCTGCATGATAAGGTTCCTCTTCTTCTCCTTCTTGCTCATCCTTCCCTGGAGTGACTAACTTCAATGATTCAGCTTCTGAAGTTCAGAGCAACAAATGTTCTGAAGGTGTCCCCTTATAATCATCTACTTTCTTTAAAACATCTTCGGTTTCACCACTTCATTCAGGAACAGCTTCTTCTTCTTCCACTTGCTCAATCTGCTCTATTTCCTCAACAGGCTTAGCTACTGCCTCTTTCGGAGAAACAATGTTTCTTCCTGGAGTCTCAGGTAGAGATTCCAAAGAAAAAGATCTTGGAACATGAAAGTTTGCTGAAACCATCTCATTAAACTTTAGCAAAGCCTGAGCTACCTCAGCTTTAGACATCATATTCTTAAGATTCTTTTCATTCACTTGTTTTTCTATGTCATCTGCAGTTCTTTCCATCAAGGCCTTAGCCTCCGCAGGATCCAAGCCAAACTGAGGCTCCCCGTGCACTCTCTTCTCTTTGATTTCCCTCCATTTGGAAACTACTTCATCTGGGTAAGCTTTCTTCTTCTTTGGTTTAGGTGGTCCAGAATGAACTTCCTTAGATTTGGGATTCTCTTCTTCAACTACAACTTCCTTCAACTTTCTCTTCTTCACTGATTTAGAAGATTCCGGATCATAAACTTTCGGAACCGCTTTTTCTTGAGCAGGTAAATCAATAAACTGACCAGTCTTCTTGTCGAAGGCTACATCCATCCTTTTGAGAGTACCATCAGTCACCATCATGATATTTCAAACTCTTGGCTTAGACTTGAAAGCCTCCTTGAAAGACTCAAGGCACCAAACTATCAATTTTGAGAGGATTGATGGATACATTATGATATGAGCTCTCAAATTCCCTTTCTTAACATTCTCATGGATAATAAGAATGTGATTCATCATATTAAACTTCCTTAGATTTATCAGAAAATATATTATGTAGATATCACTCTTCTTTAAACTATCTTTTTCACCCTTTCTCGGTACGATAAGGGAGTGTACCCATAATTCTAGAATCTGGAAATTTATAGATAGAGAAGAAATCTTCGGAGCCTTATCATCTGACAGTTCGAGAGTATTCAAAGCCTTTTGCTTGTCGAAGCTTCCTTTTGAATCTGGCAAAACATGAGAAATGAACTCAGCTTCTCCTTAATTGTTCAGCCCTACCAAGCTGGCTACCTTGGCATAAGAATGATTATAAGTCTTTCTATAATAGTTAAATGAAATCTTATCCCTATCATCTTCCATAAGGAAGGAAACTGTTTCATAGAACTCTATAAGAAAATCTGAATAAACTTCATCTTGATTTCCTGGCTCGGAAACAGCAACATCTTCCAATCCGTTGAGCTTAATATTCTTGGATATAAGATAATCATACTTGTTGATGAAATCCGGATGAACCAAATATTCTCTATATACTAACCACTTCGAAATCGGCTTAGAGGAAGACATGTCTTGAGAAGCTACTTCCACAGACATTCGGATCTGAAGACTTCTGAGAAGTTCGAAACGGAGAAATCTGAAGTTCGGAACGGTTTTAAAACCGAGAGGCAGAGCTTCAGGACACTGGAGCTTGAAAACCGATGTGGGACAACCATTTGGGGTCCCCTTTATATAGGGAATGATAAGACGGTTCAACTTCCTCAGTTGATCGAACGGTTGTGACAAGCTGAGATCAGATCTGACGGTTGAAAACTAATTCACAAGAAAACTTGAATCCGATCTTTTGAGGTTTTTATTAAAACAAATATTTAAGAAAACTATAATCCAAAAAAAAATTATAAGAAAATACCAGCGAGTAAAGTATGATTACGAAAATATTGAGTAAGGAAATCATACCTTTTGGATTGTCTTAGGAGGATTATTCGTAACGTGTAACAAAAAAAATGACTACGAAAAATCTTTATTATGAAAAGACATAGTTTGCAAAAATCACTATGAAAAGCTCAACAAAAAAAAAATACAAGATTTTCAGTATGAATATTTCACTACAAAAGTTTAAAAATGAAAAAAATCATTCTGAAAGTCTCGGTACGAAAATCTCGTTATGGAAATTCCAGTACGAAATTTTTGATTCATGACTTTTTCAATAAGAAAATTTCTATTCTAGAATTTTTCTATACGAAATTATCCATTCTGCAGATTTCAGTTCCGGAAACTTCCATTCTGGAATTTTAGTTCCGAAAAGTTTGAAAACAAACTTTAAAAAACATAGTTACTCTAACAAAAAAATGTACTCCCCCTGTGAAAAGGAGTTTATTACTGTAAGGAATCTTTTTCAACATAAAGTTATTTAAGAAATATTACCTTTCGGTTATCATTCCTAACTTCTGTTAAATGTATTCAAATCTATTAGAAGGCAAAGATTTTGTGAAAATATTAGCAAGTTGATCTTGGGTTCCGATAAACTGAAGAATAATATCTCCTTTTAGAGTGTGATCCCTAAGAAAATGATGCCTAATAACTATGTGCTTTGCATGAGAGTGATTTACAGGGTTCTTATATAGGTCAATGGAACTTGTGTTATCACACAAAATCTGAGTTTTAGTAAAACTCATGCCATAGTCTGTGAGTGTGTGTTGCATCCACAACACTTGAGCACAACAACATCTGACTACTACATATTCGGCTTCAGAAGAGGAGAGTACTATAGAATGTAGCTTCTTGTAGGACCAAGAAACTAATGAATCTCCTAACAAATGACATGTTCCAGATGTACTCTTTCTATCCATTCTAAAACCACCAAAGTCAGCATCAAAAAAGCTTTTTAGAAAAAAATCATTTCCAGAAGTATAAAATAATCCTAGATCCATGGTTCCCTTAAGGTAGTGAAAAATTCTTTTTACTGCCTTTAAGTGAGATTCCTTAGGATTGGATTGATATCTTGCACATAAGCATACTGAGAACATTAAGTCTGGTCGACTGACTGTTATGTAAAGTAAACATCCCATCATACCTCTAAAAGATGTTTGATCTACTGTTTTACCAGCTTCATGAAGATCTAATGAGTTTGGGGTACCAATAGGAGTACTTATACTCTTATTTTTGTCATAACCATACTTTTTATGACGATCTTTAATATACTTTTGTTGAGATATGTAGGTTCCTTCTGTTTTTTGAGAAATTTGAAAACCAAGGAAAAAATTTAACTCACCCATCATACTCATTTCAAACTCAGATTTTATTAGACTTGCAAAAGAGTCGGTCAAAGATTTCTGAGATGAACCTAATATGATGTCATCAACATAAATTTGAATAATAAAAACATTTTTCTTATCTTTCTTTATAAAAAGGGTTGGATCTGCATTTCCCATAACATAGTTATTTTGAAGAAAAAATCCAGTGAGTCTATCATACCATGCTCGTGGGGCTTGTTTAAGACCATACAGAGCTTTGGTAAGTCTAAAAACATGACCAGGATGTTTTGTATCTTCAAATACAGCAGTTTGTTCAACAAAAACATCCTCTTGGACATAACCGTTAAGAAAAGCACATTTCACATCCATCTGAAAAAGTTTAAAATTAAATAATTCTTCAATGGCAAGTAGAATACGGATAGATTCAAGTCTAGCTACTGGAGCATAGGTTTCTTCATATTCTATTCCCTCTTTCTGATTATAGCCTTTAGCAACAAGCCTGACTTTATTTCTTACTATGACTCCATTTTCATCACATTAATTTCTAAAGACCCACTTTACCATAATAACCGATGTTTCCTTAGGTCTTTTAACCAAGGTCCAGACTTAATCTTTTCGAATTCATTTAGTTCATCTTGCATGGTTTTGATCCAATCATCATCACATAAAGCTTCATCAGTGATTTTAGGTTCTAATTGGGAATGAAATGCAAGATGTTCTACTTCATTTTGTAAGGAACTTCTAGTCCTTACAGGTTGATTTACATCACCAATGATACTATCACTAGGATGATTCTTAAGAAACACCTGATTTGGGTTCTGAAAAGCATGTTCATCAACATAGGGTAGAAACTCTTCGGTGGTAAATGTTTCAGAAATATCTTCCTGAACATTATCCTTATCAGAAGGTTATTCTATCAAAGGATGAAAATCAGTTTTTGAAAACACGTCTGAGGATGTAGGCTGGGATGGATTAAAAACAAAAGGATCAGACTCATCAAATTTTACATGTACTGTTTCTTCAACAGTACAAGTATTTTTATTAAAAACTCTATAAACCTTAGAAGTTGTGGAATAACCTATGAAAATTCCTTCATCATATTTTTGTGCGAATTTATGTAAGTTATCTTTAGTATTAAAAATGAATACCTTGGAACCAAAAACCTTGAAGTAGGATAGTCTTGGTTTTCTACCATTCCATAACTCATAAGGAGTTTTTTTATGAAAAGGTATAATCAAAACACGATTTATAGTATAACAAGCAGTACTTACAGCTTCAGCCCAGAAATGTCTAGCTATAGAATATTCACTCAACATGGTTCTAGTTATCTCTTGAAGAATTCTATTTCTTCTCTCAACTACACCATTTTGTTGAGGAGTTCTAGGTGCTGAAAAATTGTGAGTAATACCTTTTTTACTACAAAATGTTTCAAAATCATAATTTTGAAATTCTCCTCCATGATCACTATGAATAGTTTTCAATGAAAGGTTTTTCTCATTTTTATCTTGAGATCTAAAACTTTTGAAATAAGAAAAATCTTAAGATTTCATTGCTAGAAAATAAACCAAAGTAAATCTAGTGTAATCATCAACTAGAACAAACACATAGTATTTGCCTCCAATACTTCCAGTTTTTGTTTGACCAAAAAGATCCAAGTGCACTAACTGCAATGCATCAGTTGTTGAGACTTCACAGACTGAATTAAAACTAGATTTATATTTCTTTCCATATTGACAAGTATCAAAAACTTTATAAGAATAAAATCAAAGCTCCGGTAGATCCTTAACTAGTTTCTTCATAGTGAGTTTACATTGGTTTCTAAGGTTACATTGACCTAGTCTTCTATGCCATAACCAGGAATGATCTTCCATTTCACTTAGGCAAGGTAAATCTTGGATCCTGAGGTCTTCTAGGTTCAATGTGTAAACATTCTCTTGCCAATTGGCTGAGAGAATAAATTTTTCCTTGGAATTGTGATCTAAGCACTTATTGTTCCTAAAATTCACAAGGTAACCTTCATCACATAACTGACTTATGCTAATGAGGTTGTGCTTAAGACCCTTAACAAAAAGAACATTTGAAATCAATGTTTTTCCTAAATGATCAATATTACCAATAGCAACAATCTCTCCCTTAGCATTATCTCTGAAAGTTACCTTCCCTCCTTTCGTTTTGATAATCTTTTCAAAATATCTTTTGTTACCAGTCATGTGCTGGGGACATCCACTATCCATGTACCATGTATTATTGCTGGTACTCTCTTTATTTTCCTGAAATCATGAAGAGAATTATATTTTTGGAATCCAAACATGTTTGGATCCGAGATTTCTAGATAACAAAATTTTAGGAACCCACATCTTCTTAGAAAAGTAAGCTTTGGGAAATCCTAGAGATTTGTTTTTTTTAAGGAACAATTCATTTCCTAGTGACCACCACATTGACACTTAGTACAAAAATGGGGCACTTTGAGGAACAAAATAATTGTTACTAAAAATTGGTTTTTCATGGTATAACCAAATCCGGATTTATTTCTTAAAGGTCATATTTGGGAATAAATTTTATCAAAATTTGCCTTACCAAGGGCAAGGTTTGATAAACACTTCTTTAAGGAAAAATTTTCGGATTTCAGTTTTATAACCATGTTTTTATTCTCAAAATCATTTGTTTTAGAACTAGAGTAAGGCTGGAAAACATTTTTCTTAGAAATTACTTTTTGTAACTCTATAGAAAGTTTGTTCTTCTCAGAACTTACTTCCTCAAGATTTTTTGAAATACTTTCAAAATCAGCATTTTTCATATCAAGATCTTTAGAATGATCTGATATCTCTTTTTTAAGAATAGAATTCCAAGATCTTTCCTTATCAAGTTTCTTATTGAGTTTGGAATTCTCAATTTCAATATGTTCATCAAACCCAGAAACATCTTCACAAGTAGGTAAAGTATTTTCTTCATCAAAAGAGGATTCTTCATCAGAAGATTTATAATACTTACTATAATTAGAGTTTAAAGAAACATTGGTCAATGGTTCCACATTTCATACCTTAGCCATAAAGCAATGATTATCAACAGGTAATCTGGCTATAAGACCAATATTCTTCTGTCCTGAAGATTTATAATCAGAAGATTCATCTGAAGAGTCACCGCCACTGGAACTCCAGGTATCACTAGCTTTCAGAACATTCTTAGCCTTTTCTTTATAATACTTCTTTCTTATTCTGTCTGAATTCTTTTCTTTCCTTTCTTTCTTTTTATGTAAAGGGCAGTCTGGTCTAATATGTCCAGCTCTCTTGCATTCATAACATGTGACTTCTCCATCATTCCTATATTTCCCGTCCTTTTTCTTATACTTGGATTAGAAATTTCTCTGACCAGCAATCTTGTTCGTCCTTCGAGCAAGATTTGCTAATTCATTTTCAGAGATTTCACTTTCACTAGAATCTGATTGAACAACCATCTTATTAGACTTTGATCTGGTTACTCTCTCAGGAGTCTTATCTTTCATATGATTTTATGTTGTTGTAAAAGCAACAGTACCACTCCCATTTTTCTTTTTAATGTTGTCAGCATCTCTCTTCATTCTTGTCTCATGTTCTAGAAGTGTTCCAAATAACTCATTAAGAGAAATTTGAGTAACCTTCCTGTCATCATCTATAGCTGTTCTTTTGGATTCCCTTTCATTGGGCATAATATCAATTATCTTATCCAAATTTGCTTCATCATCTAACCCTTTCTCTCCCATAGACTGTAAACTGTTGACGATAGTCATAAATCTCTGTTGAACATTACAAATTGGTTCACCATAAGGAAAATTGAAGCCATGGTATTCAGCTCTAAGCATATCTCTCCTAGTCTCAATCACTTTAGAAGTTCTGATGTGTGTAACTTCTATCTTCTTACAGATACAATTACCTACTTCACAAGAATAAATTTGGCTAAATATATTTCTAGTCATTGATCAAATTAAGGTATTGTGTACCTTATAATTGAGTTGATAGTCTTTCTTTTCCTAGTTAGTAAAAGTTCTAACTTCCTTATCATGAATATTATAATCTCCAGTAAGCATAACAATGTTGTCCACTCCAATATTGATAACTAAAGTCTTCATTAGATCTCTCCATTAATCATAATCATTACCATCAAAGATTGGTGGTCTTTTAGGATTTAGATTATCAATGGAACCAACTTTAATTCCTGTCATACTTAAAATAACCTTTGGCACACACACTTGTTAGAAAAAAATTCCGGAATGATAAAATTCAGAATGAGAAAGTTCGAAATGGGAATGTTCGGAATGAGAAAGTGAGCAAGAAAAACTTATACTTGAGTACAAGTATTTCAGAGACCTCCTCTGATACCAACTGTAGGATTGAAATAATGATGTAGATGCTCAATATACAAAAGGGGGTGAATTTTATACTTTAAAAATTCCTTTGGAACCTTTAAAGTTAGTTATGAATAACAATGTTTTCCCTAAGAAAAGCAAAGGGTATGTTTAACAAAGTTAAATTAAGCAAATTCAAAACACCTCTATCACCAAATAAAAACTTGGAAAGAGATTCCAAAAGTAGGTTCCGGAAATATGGTTCCGAAAATTGAAACTTAACAAAAGATTACAATATGAGATTCTACCTTAAAGCGTATAGAATCTAAATGAAACAGAGTACAAGTAATGAAGTATAAGAAAGTTATACTTTCCTTATAATACAAAATGCATCGGAAACAAATGAGTAGTAAAACTACAAGTAACAAGATATAAGTCTTTTAACCCAAAGATAATGGTATCCAACAACCTTGGATAAAGGTCCCTTGATTTATAATTTCAATCAAGTCTCTCTTACCCACACCAGGATAAGCCCTCGATACAAAGATTGGAGTCTCTGTCTTGCTATCCCCGCAAGCCCTCAACTTCAAGTTAGTTGGCCACCTCTGTCTTCCTCAGCAAGGAAGCCCTCAACTTTAAGGTGTTGGAAACATTTGTCTTCCTATCCCCGGAAGTCCTCGAATGTAATCACCAACATTCAGAGTCACACGAAGCTTTTAGAGTTAATAAGAGCCTCTCTCTCTAGAAATCACTTCAACAGCATGTATGCACAATGTCGAAGAAGTCATTCATCAGTCATCATCGAGCTCTTTCAAATGAGCTCCTATTTATAGGCAAGGTTGGCCTCCTTTCCAACGGTCATATTTTCCTTAAAAATCCGAGGGACCTATACAGGTGTAACTTAACCAATGGTTAGTTTATAACAGAATAGACGACATCGTTTTATAACAAAATAGGTGTAACATAATGTACGACATCGTTTTAAGTCTAACTTAAAAATTTTCGGAGTGAAGATTCGGAGTGACGATTCGGAGTGAAAGAAAAAATATTAAAGACTAGACAAATTATAAAATCATAAGCAAAATGAAAGTTCAGAGTCTAACCAAAAATAATTTTCGGGTTCTAAATAAATTCGGAGTGTATAAAAAAAATATGATCAGATTCTGTTTAATAGGTGAATTCGGAATGTGAATTCGTCAACAGAATTCGTAATGAGAATTTGTTATCAGAATTCATAATGAGAAATCATAATTAGAATTCTTAATGAGAATTCGTTATTAGAATTTGTAATGAGAATTCATCATTAGAATTCGTAATGAGAATTCGTCATCAAAATTCGTAATGATAATTCATCATCAGAATTCATAATGAGAATTCGTCATTAGAATTTGTAATGAGAATTCGTATCCAGAATTCGGAGTAGATCTTTTTTACAGTTCTCATCCAGAATTAGGAACCTAAAACAGAATTCTTCATATAAAAGTTTCAAATGATTCCGACAATATAGAAATGAATCCGAAACTTATACTTAAGAAATATATGAATGAAAATATGATAAGGTTAATTTTTATTACAAAAGCAGTTTTCCTTATAAAAGCGATTTTCCTTATAAAAGCGATTTCCCTTATAAAAGTGATTTTCCTTAAAGAAAGGTGTTTGTGATTTTCAAAACAAGAAGGAATGGAAAAGTCATAAGGAATACCTTATTGACTCAGCATTATCTTCATTTTAGGTGGACTTGTAGATAAATTACAAGTCATTCAGTTCTTCCTTGTATTGAATATGTAATTCTAATGTGTCCCCTCATGCACCCCTCTACATTCTCTCTAGTATATATTGTTTCAGACCATCGTAGTAAAATACATATATATTTAACAATGTTCATTTTCTTTTATTTTTTATTTATCTACATTATAAATTTTATGATGATTTAATATTACTTATGATTCCTAATTTTTTTTCTTCGTACATTAGATTCCCTATTTTAAATTTAGTGTCCATGTCTTTTGTAGTCTTCATTCGATTAGGAGGAGCTTCCACTAAAGGTTTTATTCCTATTGTATCATAATACGGATCAATTGATGCCTCATATGCAAGGGGATGTAATCCCTTACCCAATTATATAGTCACCAATGGTTTAAATAGATTATAGGAGTCATATAATTATATGATGTTATTCTTATTATTAACCAGTTAAACCCAGGTGTCAGGACCTCTTTTCTTCCTAGCTTTATTGACTAAATAAAAATAAATTATAGTGTCTCTGTCCTACATAGATTCTATATCAGTTTGTTGGATGGAACAAGATACTTTAGTACCTTTTAAAAATACCTTGGTCCCTCTTTTAAGGTAATTCATCCCACTTGGAAAAGTATTTTTAGTGCTATTATTTTTCATATTCCATCATGGATTAATAAAATACCTACTTTATTTATAAATTTTTTTAATATAAGAACATTTAAAACATTGAATTGATTTTATATAATTAGTTATCAATTTTCCCCTATAAATTATTTCATGGGGGAAATGAGTTTGTTGTATACGATTCTTTTGGAAATGAAATAAAAAAAACCCATCGACTTTCCATTGGTTTACCAGCAGATGTGTGACCATCCTTAGTTATGCTGACTAATCAAGATGATCCATACAATTAGTTTTCTGACTCATGTACCCTTTACAATACATCCATAATAGGTTGAAACTCAAATCCTAGAATATAAACCATAATTTTTGGTTTCGATCAAACTACCATATTAAATGTGTGGAAAAATTGGAGCTAGAAATATTGGAAGGATACTCCAACCATCATTACCCATTCCGTTGAAAAAGAATTAGTCTCACTATACACAAGAGGGAGAATCCATGAAATTGTATTCCATTATGCTTTGTGATGAAAATCTTTTTGATTATGGTCCAATCAATAACATGATTGAAAAAAAGTCATGCCATGACTCAAACTACACCCTTGGGAAGCACCAGTACTCTTATTTGTCCCTAATGCATTGATATTCAATTTGAATATTAGATTAATCAACTTACACATATATTTTTATAGAATTTGTGAGACACATGACCTTAGACCTACTATTATAGAAAAAAAGCCTTCTAACTAGGTTTCCAGAAAATTACAGTACCGTCACATATTAAAATGGAAGAGGAAAGCTTGGGAATATTACTCAAATCACAAAAGATAGAGGATCATGATTCATGTGAACGGAATATGGCCATATAAGGAGTTTGAAGTGGTATCAATAAATGAGTTATTTTTAATTGTAATTGGTGTAGGAGAAGTGCCATTTTCCTATGAAGGGAACCATAATGTTCCCAGAATAAAATTTTAAAAACATTTTTCCATTATTTAATCAGAATGATGGGTTAAAAAATTTTGTACAAAGATTAAACTAATGGTCTTTTCCTATTGAAATGATCCACCAATTAATGTTATGGGAAAGATGTTTCATTTTTGAATGGATATAGAAATGATACAAGTTTGAGATACCATTCATGTGAATATGAATCTCCAGGTAGATATATAGAAATGGGAACACTATCTGAGAGTCAATATCTATGAAGGGTGTGAATATCTATGGGATAGAAACATTTGGGACTTTGGAGGGTCACCCTACCCCAGTGGAGGAGGGGGGACAGAAGGAGAAACCAATAATATAGTCCAAGGCCTATGATGAACCATTTGATTTGGCCATCACCATAGTCTAAATTGTAATGGTTGAAAATTAGTTCTCTATAAATAACATAAATATAGAAATCATAGGTCACATAGACTAATTAATTTTACATACATTTAAAAGGTAATGAAAAATCATATATGTGACAATACATGAGATAATTATTAACAATATCACATGTAAAGGTCTCCCTTATAATAGGTGTCATCATATATATTTTAAGAGTGATAGGATGAGTTAAATCCATTATGATTTCGTAATAAATTTTTTTACATATTCAGTTCTATGTACTAATCTCCATTATATCAATTTAACCCTTGAGAAATGAAATGGGAATCTATAATGACTATATTTGTGGTTATAAATTTAATGCACCAGGTATAAATATAATATAATTAACTTTTTATCATGCTATATAAATATAAATTCTATAATAAAATTATATTATTTTTTTATATTTTTGTTATGGGGCTAGTAGTAGTAAGCAAGAGAATATTAATGTTTTCTATAGTATTCAATTCATTGAAATTAAATTATATAATAACTAATGATGTTTCTTAAGAAGTGGTGTGCATAAAATCTAGGCAGTTCTTCTATTAGGTTATTTACATTGAAAGAACATTTTTTAATGGAGTATCAACAAAAGGTAATGTGTTAGATGCTTTAACCAAATCAAGAACATGATAAAAAATTAATATTATGTAAAACATAACCAGTTACAATAGATAGTAGTTAGATCATGTGAAATAGGAGTTTATTAGAGTTGTATTCATGAAAACATTATTAAATTATTCTTTTTATTAATTTTTCTTACATTCAATTTGATTTATACATGATTATTATTATCATATATAATCTTTTTCATGAACCCAGCCATGTGTTGATCTAAACGGACACGTGACCCAACCCATGACAACACGCCAAGGGATTTTTAGATCCCCATGGGAAAAAATAGTACCTTAGTATCAAAAATATAAAATGGGAATGATTTCAACAATTTATTTAACAACAAGAAACACATAAATGTAATAAAATAGATGAACAATAAGCATTTCCAAATGTGGTACAAAAATTTTCATAATCAATTTATTACAATTTGAATAAAAAACCCTGGTGAAATAATGGAATGGTATCCAATTAACATCCAAAAATACTCCATCCAACATGAGGTAGGTCACCCTCAAGACACCACCACAAAATCTTGTGCCTAGTGTGACTCTCTAGAAATTGGAACAAACATCAACATGACATATATTTCCTTCATATGGGTCATACATTACAATGTCTACATACTCCCTAAGGAGAACTTGGGGTGTGATCCAATGTCTGGTATGATTCCACCCTATGAAAAGGTTCTATGCTACAACATTATAATATAAATGAAGATAAATATTTATTTGAATCATTTGAGAACATTTTCAATGGACATTTTATGTAAATATTATCTAAAAAACATTCTTCCAGGAGAACTCATTTTATAAAAGAAAATAGTCTCAATGACATAATGAATGAAAAATCCACCATATATTGATGGTCGATACAACATCACAAACATAATATCTTAAGAGATCAACATGGGTATATCTCTATGGTCAGTCTAGCTCAAATGAGTCACTAAAAACCTCATATTTTGGTTATCAATATCCTCCAACTCAACTAACCTCATATTTCCCAGGAAAAATCCACTTAGAGGGATAATATCTGAAGCCTTGTCGTCTCCATATTATACGACTATGCCAACATGTTCTCTTGAACAAGCTACTTGGAGGGACCATCATAAGGGACTAGTGGTATTCGATCATATGACATGTTTATTCTTGGTTGCATGCCTACATCAAGTAATTTAAATCCAGTCCTCACAACTTTTGAGTCAACTAGTGTTAATTCTACTTAAAGAACATGGTCATGGAAAATTCAAATCGTTAGCATATTATTTCTAGTTTAAAAACCTAAATACCTTGGATTCTTTATTTCAAAATTCTATTATCACATAACCATAACTTTTACAAACACATGAATTGCGCATACGCACATAAGGAAATAAATTATTTTATAAACAAGTACATAAAAACCACCATTTTCCATAAATTAAACCACTATACATTTTAGACACAAAAAAAATTAAAACACAATCCCCCACTTACATAATTATATGATACCAATTTGGAAACATCATTAGAAAATCACCCAATTAATCCAAACATTTTCCATGGGCCATGCCCCATTCCAATCCACATAGACACATTGTTCATTTCACAATGTGATACAAATCGTTACATAATTAACCAATCACATATAATGGTTCACAAAAAATTACAACATTCCAAAATAAACTCGTATCATTTAAAAATAGAATTTCTACACATTGACACAACAAAGTGCCTTTGAAGACACATTTCACACATTTCCAAAAATCATAAAGACACTTATAAGAAGAACCAAAAAAAATTCATAAAAAAATAACCATTTTCCTTTGAAAAATACCATTCTCATCACATATGTTGAAGAAACTATTTCAGAAACATATTTTCACCACATAAGTAATTCATTGAACACATTTAATGAGCCAGTTAAGAATATCAAAAGCAGCTAAAAATTTCATAGCATGGAAACACATACTTCACACTTCAAAAATTCCATATATTTAATGAAAAACCGAAACCAAACCTTCTCAATATCCTATAATTGATTGATGAACCAACAAACCTTAGTATCATCCCCAATAAAACAAATCAATTCCCCCTCTAGTTCAAACTTCATCTAGAAAAAAGAAACTCAATATGGATGGAATAAAACACTCTAAAGAGGGATAAAACAATTCTATAAATTAATTTCATGATGGATCTTTTACGTTCAAACACCAAAATTGCCTAAGGAATTATGTCCAAGAGGTCCAAAGAAATTTTGAGTGAGCATTAGTTGATGAATATCACATATGGGGTGGAATGTAGGTTTTATTTGTTTAAATCCAGAGTGGTAATGTTTTAATTTACAAATTTTTAATGACTTAGACAAGTCAAAAGGATTTCCCATATAGTTTTCCAAACCATGCTATAACCATGCACCCCTAAATACAGAATAATGACATGCTCCATAGTTAGCCTACATGGTTTTAAAAACCATGTGCTAACCATGGGGTATCCATAGTCCAAAAATTACTTTTCGCTATATGGTTTCATTGGCAAGGTCTATGGTATGCACTATCAATGAAAAAAATGTTCCATATACTATAAATCCAAAATCTCAATTTATCATTAGAAATATAGGGGGAACTAATTTAAAATATCTAGACATAAAATAAACATAGTTATACCTCAAAATGAAGAAACATATTTTAAAATTATTCACAACCTGAAATATTTCTACCCATAAAGTCACTCTATAGAATGATTATAAAACAGAAAAAAATTACACCTTTTCAACCCAAGACTTCCACTGCCACTAACCATGTTCATCACAACCCATTTACCAAAGAAATCATCACAAAAAAATAGACATCCCATGAATAACATTCTCTTTGGAATCCATATCCTGCACTGGCCTCTCAATCACAGATAGATCATGCTCCAACTATAATTCCTCAAATATCAACAAATGTGATAGATTCAGATTACACATTTCAACTAAAAGACGAGGAAAAATCATAGATGGATGTAAACAATGATGAAAATTCAACTAAAAACACATCTTACTGACTCTATCTATAATCTCAAAAGAACCAACATACCTTGGTTTAGCCATCCCCAACATAACCATATGATCATAACAAAAGCGAGTTTCCACCTTCCAAAACACCTGGTCTCCCAATGAATATTATAAATTTTGATGCCTCTGATTGGAATAATATTTATAAGGAATCAGAGGTGTCAATAACCACTGCCTGATTAAATTAAATTTTTCTTATGTTTCCTGCACACGGCTCTACCACAACAATGAGGTCTCACCCACCTTACCCCAACATAAAGGGTTTTGACACGACCGACCATAAACCGCCTCAAAAAGTGAAATCTAAATCAAACATTCAAAACTTTTATTATATATGAAGTCAATTAATCCCCAATATTTATCCCAAGAAGTATCAAAATATAAAACACAATCATAGATCTTGTCCTCCAAAATATGATTCACCTGCTTCTTCTGACCATGTTTTTTAGGATGGTATTCCTTGCATAATTTGATCTGTTAAACTGTTACCTTCTAAAGGCCTTCCAAAACTATGAAGTGAAATGGGGATCCCTGTCAGAAGTAATTTGCAATGGAACATCGTGGAGTCACACAACCTCTTGAACATACCACTGGCCTAACTCTTCCACTTTAGTTGAATATTAGACCTAAATTAAATTAGATGACTTGTTTAGATGATCAATTACACCCCAAAGTGAATTCCATCATTGGGGCTTATGTGGTATTAAAAAAATGAATTACATGGAAATCTAGTCTCACATAAAGTTAGGAATATTTATGGTCTCAATTAGACTATAAGATATATGATTCTCCTCTTTATCCTCTGGACACATATAACAGTATGATGTAATGTTAGATATATCGCAATCTCATGTCTGGACACCAGAACTACTAGGATACATCAAAAAAATCTTAGTAGTTACAAGATGAATGGCCCACTAAGATGTACAACCATAAAAAATCGCTATCTTACATAATAGTAAAGGAACCATAATGGGAAGACTAAAACACAGATCTACCTCATGAGACATAAACCACTGACAATACTCCTTCCCACCATGATTAAACTGTATAGATCAATTAACAAACACATCATTCTGATGGTCCTTCCGAATCAATTCTAGGAGGGATTGTGTCAAATGAATATTTTCCCAGAAAAACACCACCATTATACACCTTGGCCTCTTAGTGGATCAGATCTGTTAGACTCATCTTACCCCTCTAATCATTTTACTTCTTCAATTCTTGCACATGGAATTTTCTACACAACGATTCTTCCACAACATTTCCTTTTCCATGTGAAAAAACTATATGAATGTAAAAACCCTTAATCTACTCAACCCAAAAACACTACCTAATGATCAAATAATTTTCATTGAAAATATAACAAGAACTATTATGATTATAAATAACCAAAATAATCCCCCCAAAAATAAAATGGTTACACATCGTCAAAGAAGGCATCACTATAGCTAACTCCAGGTCATGGTTCAGGTAATTCATTTTGTGTGTTCATAGATGGCATGAACCATAGTCCCCCACATGATCACCCTGCATAAAAACCCTCCAAAGAACCATACCCAGTGAATCACCACAAATCACATTACCCTTTCCAGATATTAAAAATATCAAAACATGAGAGGTAGTCAACTATAACTTATGTTCCTAAATTTAATCATGGAATTTTTGGATTCCTTATAATTTTCCCCAATTGGGTAATAGAAATCCTGGATAAAGAAACTATAGGAAATCTAAAATGAATCACCAGTAATATCCATCCATACAAAAAATTCTTATGATCTCAAATACAATATTTTTATGCACCCATGACATAACTGCACATATCATCTATGATTCCATTGAATCCCAATGCTCTACGATCACATGGGCTAGAACCATCACCTATGGGGTCCATAAGGTGTACTTTGAAAACATGACATACATGAGATGAACCCAAAGTGTTCCCAAAACATTACATAAAATTGTATCATTATCATCATCTGATCTAGAATAAACCGAGATTTCATCGATGAATACCACAAAAAATGTTTTGAGAAACATTTGGAACACTATATTCATAAGTTCCATAAAAATATAGGAGATTTTTTTAACTCGAAATTCATGATCTAATACACAAAATTTTCATACCTACCTTATAAAGTAAATTTTGAGAGATCCTCTTCTCCCTATCTCTGACATGATGATAATGATAACTCAAAACAATCTTTTAAAAACTCATTTACCATTTAATATGATCAAAATGTTCATCAATATAGGGTATGGGGTACTTGTTCTTCATGGTGACCTCGTTCATGTTTTGGTCGTCAATTCATAACCAAATAGTTCCATAAAAATTATTCTTGAAATGAACAGGGGAACCTCAAGGAAGGACACTCGATTGAATAAATCCTTATGATTCCAAATCATATAGTTATAACATTAATTACCTCAACATTGTGGGGGGAATTACAGTACATGGGAAGACATATAAATTGTGCTCTCGGTTCTAATTAAATAAATAAATCTGCGGTATACATTAGAGGAAAACCCAAGAAATCATCTAGAAAACCTCTTGATCTAATCTAACACTTGAGATAATCCACCCTCATATCCCCTATAATCATCCTTTAATATGAATGATGATAACTGATACACAAGGATGACCAACTCCGGAAGTGGATGTCCAACACATCCGGACCAAGGATCCCATTCACCCTCAAAAAATGGAAACTCACATTATGTTCCATAAAACTCACTCACCGCCAATATAAATCATGATGTACATAAAAACAACATCCAATATATACCAAGGACTGCATCTAAGTGTCCCATTTCTAAAAGAAGAAAATATGACTTTAATTTAACCCCAAACATATTGACTGCACAATATGGACTTTTAGACCCCTACTCTCTCTTCATACCAAGCGGGATGACAAACTCCATCCCATTTGGAATAATGTAATTGGAAACATTAACCCATCCAAGGGAAATGAAAAAATAATTGAAATAGAGGTACAATTATAAAATAGAAAAATATATAAATAGGATTCCATAAGAATGGTACATCGAACAATTGCATGCCATACATCCAACTCCACTGGCACTCTATCCACCACTGGAAGATGCATCATCCCAACATGATCCTACGAACTACCAATAAACTATGGCTCTATCATAAATTCAATCTACCTAAAAAAATATACAACTCTACAACCCAGACCACCAAAACTATGATCCCACTATCTTGGAAGGTTCTTGCCGAGCTGAAAACCCTATGGAACCCTCAAATATAGCCCCAATCAGATATGTGGGACACTATGAAAAAATGCTATAAGTTCACCATGGCTCCACACTAATAAATAGGAATAGGTTTCTATGATCACAACGATTTCATGTGTCCAACCTTTCACACTGATGGAACACCACATACCCTGTGCCTAAATCCAAAAATTAAGACAATAAAGAAGGTTGGACTAATCTACCACCAACCCTCTTCTCTTAATCACAACATCTCTTTTTCTTTTAATATGATTTTCCACTTCCTACTACTAACAGAAACCCAAAAGAATCATTCTTTAAATTATAATAAATATCCACATTGTCAGAATGGGAAATAGTCTTGTCTTATATTATCAACGTAAACAAAAATACTTGCGAATAAATTTCTACCGGTAACCCCATCTCAAACCTCCAAGATTTTAGCTTCTCATTAAAAATGATCTGGAGTGTAAACAAAACATGATCTACAATGTAATTAGAATAATCCATCACGGTCATGTTTCCATGGGTATGATCCATGAATTCTAGAGACCTTGAGTAATCCAAAACCTGGGAAAAATATATCCCATTGATGGAAATATTGAAATCTATCAAAACCATTTTCTCATACTTTATAGCTTTCACCACTGATTCAGACAACTTCCAATTGCAACCTTCCAAGACACTTGAATCATTTTCACCTTTATATCTTGATTAGTGTCATGAAATTAAAAAATACTCTAGATATTTTCATTCCAATCCTCCTCTTCATAAGGTTCAATATTTCCCTAGAATGGGGGAGGGGTTCTCTTGAGTAACTCAAGATATTTTTCCTTTCCAAGACCTAGTTCCACTTCCCTAACATGAGAATGTCCAAAACCCTCACCACTTACCAATTCATGGACATCCCAGACCACTACATCCACTATCCTTAGCTCAATTTGTGATGGGGAACACCTTCCAGTCTACTTCTTCTTCTAAAGAAGAACTCTTAAATGAAAAATTCTTCATCAGTAAGCGATAACCCAAAGGAAACCCATTATTACAACCATTATGGAAATATTCAGCAAAAGAAAAAAATATCAAACACATCCATAAATTAATAAAAAAACAAATAAATCAAAATAAAAAGACCCAAAAGACCCCTACTCCTCTAACTAGTGTCCCTATATAGTTTAAATATTGTATGTCTCACATGGAGGAGATGTCAGATCAAATCCAAACATCCCTTGGAAAATCGAAACATGACAAAAGGTGTGATGGAAAAATACCATACTAATGACCAGAACAACATGTACCAATAATCCTAGATCTTGTAAATCTATATTATTCCAAAATATCCTGAAACAAATGGGATAATCCTCATCTAGTGATATTTACCCACAAGCCGAGCTATAATTCACAATAACCTGACACCCAACCATACCTATGTAAAGGCCCAAAGTTCATTACCAAACCCCACAGAATGGAAAATAGTACATGGGTGTCAAAAATATACATTGGGAATGAATTCATTCATTTATATAAATATCACTGACCCACAAAATTGATGACACACATGACTAATATTCATATCCAAACTTGTGTAATAATTTTCATAATCAATGTTTTACAATTTGAAACAAACAAACATTGTAAAAATGGAAAGGGAACCAATAAACCTCCCAAAATATTCTCTGAAACTTAAGGGACATATCAATAAAGACACAACCACTAACAAACGCACCATGTGGAACACTCTAGAAACTAGAACCAACATTACCACAACCCATATTTCCTTAATCTGGGTAATACATATCAAAGTCTATATACACCAAGAGGTGTTTGTAGGGGGTGATCCAAAGACTAGTATGATGCCACCCAATGAAAAGTATCCATTATTTGAAATTATATTATTAATAAAAATGGATATTTATAGTAATAATTTGGGAATAGTTGCAATGGATGTTTCATGTAAACACTTTAGAAAAAATATACATTCAAGATAACCCATTTTCAAATGAATCTATTAGCAATTCTACAAATTATACATGGTCCACTCAAAAACTATGGTCGATACAACATCACATATATAATATCACTAGATAACAATATGGGTAAATCAATAAGGTTAGTCTATAAAAAATTGCATCACTTAGAACCTCATACCTTAATGATGAATATCCTCCAACTAAACAACTAATGCTTTCCTATTAACTTTACACTAGGAGTGTAAACACCATGGGCCTAATGGTGTCCAATTAATAGGCCAATTCCAACATGTTATCTTGAAGAATCCACAAGGTGGGATTATTTCATGGGACTACTGGTCTCTGATTATATCAGAAGTTTATTTAGTTTTTAATGAGAAAATCATACTCTGTGAATTTGGGCCTCACCACATTAGATTTAACTAGTGTCAAATCTTATAGATGAACCAAGTATTTCCACTTTGTAATCACTAGAATACTACTTCTAGTTTACCATCCTGGATAGTTGGGATTTCTTTTAGTATAAAATTTTGTAATCACATAACCATCACATTTAGAAACACATTCCATGTCGCATATGCACCGAAAGAAATCACTCTATTCACGAAAAATTACATTGAAACCACCATTTTCCAAAAATAAAACAACCTTACATTTTCAAAAAACCTAAAAAATTTCAAAATACACTTTACAACACTACTATAATTCAAGAAACCCTATTAGAAACTTCACTATAATGGAACACCAATCAATCGAACCTTTTTCTATGGTCCAATCCCCTTTCGGATCCACCAATAAATCAAGTTTATTTAATACTGTTCTTCACATCATTACATAATTAAAAAATCTCATTTAAAAGAGTATAATAAAATACTATATGATTAAAGAATCTATTATAAATTGACAAAAAACCTTCAATACATTCATACATCAAGTTCATTTAATAATATTTTTCACACATTTGAAAAAAAATCATAATTCTACTTCCAAGAAGTACAAAAATGAATCACAAATTAATAATAACCATTTTACATTGAAAATAAAAATTTTATAACTTATAAAAGCATAAGTCTTTCCAAAACATATTTCCCTCCACGCAATAAATTCATTGAACACATTTACAGTTCCAAACATGTATATCAAAACCAATTAAAATCATCATAGCATTGGACCACCAACCTCACACTTGTAAACGTCTAAAATTGGGGTATTGCCACAATTTTACCTCCACAAGACCCTATAATCGAATGAACAACCAAAAACCATTATTATCTTCTCTAATATAACATGATTGAACCCCCCCCTATAGTTGATGCATGTACTGGAAAATATGAATTCCAGAAATACGGAAGAAAACCATATAAAGTGTGATCAACCAAAGGGATAAATTACTTACTCAATTGTTCCATGATATTACTACACCAAACCACTAATGAAATGGTGTCTAAGTGGTCCATTTAATCATGGAGTGAGATCCAATGGATGAAAATTATGTATGAGGTAGAATAAAAGTGGTTTAGGGTTAAATCAAAATTGCAAACATATGGTAATTTCCTTTTTTTAATGACTTGGACTAGTCTAATTATTTTCCTTCATGGATTTCCAAACTATGCAGCAACTATGCACCCCTCTCGACACAATCTGGACATGCCGCATAGTTATCCAGTGTAACACCCCAAGATTTCATACTACGTTATTTCTTCAAATTAATTCATTAACATACACTACATGCAACATTGAGTTCATGCGCACCACGACTTACCACACTAGCCGTTCAAAAGTAGTTATGAATAGTATTAACAGAATTTTGAACTTTGTATAACCGTTATAATTTTAGACTACATGTTATCCATTTCATAAACATAATTTAAGGAAAAATTCATTTTTTTCTGATAAAAGAAGTATTTTTAAAAAAAATTCAATTTTACCGCCTTTTAATGTCAAACCATTTTTAAATCCAATATTTGAATCTTTTATATATATTAAATTTTACAAAATAAACTTCTTCTTTGGTATTAGGACATAAGAATTTAGTTTCAATAAATTTTTGGTGTTTTTCTGGTAACTTTCATAATTGGGTGAATAGTGAAAATAATATATTTTAACTAAAAACAACTTTTGTAATCAAAATAATTTATAGTGTTCAAAAATACATATGAATGGTTTGGATGTATAATTAGATTATATTTTTTTCATTTAATCCAATGTTTGTTGTAACACGCCAAGAATTTTTGAGATATATTCTTTATAATTTCATTCATATCTTCTGTTGTATGCTATGCCAAGATTATCTTGTACTATATGCAACATCGTAATAGCTTTCAGTATAAATAACAATATTCTTGGCTCGTGTAATACACAATTTCATGTTCGTTTTGTGGAAATTATTCTACACAACATTAAGTATAGATTTTGTTTAACGTATAATTGAAATATGTTTTGATTATATTATACGCAACACTAAACAATGATTTCACTACACGTATCCCTTACATGGCTTTCATTAAACGTAATCAAGACCTTCGTCGATATCATGTGTAGTACGCAATGCCTAGTTTCATTAAATGAGATATTATTATAATATTTTTATGAACTAGCCGTTATGAATAGTAATACCCACTTTTTAAAATTTTATAAATCTTATCTTTCAAAATGGACTTCATTTTTTTATTCGGAATATTGAAATTAGCCTAGGGTGAATATTTGGTATTTCTCTGAAAACATTCAATTTTTTATGAATAGTGAAAACACAGGGTTACTATTTAAAAATGGACTTTTTATTTAAATAATTAATTATTTTAATTAAATTTATTATAGGTCTAAATTGATACATAATACCTATATAAGTTCAATGTAATTCATTGGATTCATTTTATAATAATTATATATATATATATAAATTTTATTGAACTTTTCACCGTCTTTTACCCACCTCCTAGGAGAATTTGAAATTTGACGTAAAACGTAATTTTACAGCTTCTGTCAGTGGAATTTCGAAAATCAGAGAGACATGGTTAATATCCAGAATTATAATTAATTTCAATAAGATAAAAATAATTTTTGGTAAATAGTAACTTTTTACTTTTATTTACCACAGTTAAAAGTAAATAGGGTAATTAAGGGTAAAAATGATATACTATTACCCTAACACATATCCTAATTCTATTGGATAAGTTTAATTCTTCCAAAAACAACCTTAGAAATAAAATATGTCCATTTATATCCACTTGGATTAGATTATGACATTTATTGTTATTTTATTTAAAGAAGAGTTGAAATAGTTAAAATTGAAGCTTAATAACTAAATTTTTTTAATATTGGATTATACATAAGATAAATTGGACTATAAATATTCGTTATAAAGATAAAAATATTTCCTACATAATGGTATTTTATTTATAATTTTTAGACATTCAATAATTTAATTTATTAATGACACAATGATGATGCTGTAATTACCTTATTAATGGAATATTAACATAAACGACGTTATAAATACCCAAATAAATGTAATCTACGACTTTTAATGAATTACACTAATTTTCTAGGATAATATGACATTTTATTACTAATTTAATTAACTTTTTAGAACTAATAATTATGATATTATTTTCACAAAAATCAATTACCAAAAAGTGTCAAAATTGACATAAAATAGTTTTTAAAACAAATATTATATTATTAATTGATATTCTATTCCTAAAAATATAAGGTTCAGACAAAAGGCTTATATAATAATAAGTATGACATTAAAGAACCAATTGTGGTTCGATTTTCAGTTTATAGTATGTTTATTAACCATTATGTGAATGAAAACAAGAAGACAGGGTAAAAGTTAAATTATTTAACTTTGACTTTAATATAAATGATAAGGTTAAAATGCTTCCCTAGACAAGACTAAAACCTATTGGTTGATATAATTTCTACCCATAACCACTTTAGATTCAAAATAAGTCACTTTTGAGCCATTATAAACTTAATGTGAGTTTATTATAAATTAATATTTTAACTTTTTTCTAAGGTTCCCCTCTCCTCCCTTATAAAAGGACACCACCTCCCTCTTATCTTTACACAAAATATATCATTCAAGATCGGCCAAACCATGCCCATTTCTCTTCTCCACTTCCCTAGATACATTTTGGAGGTTCTGGTTTTCTCAAAAGACCAACTCTAGTCACATAAGAGGAAGCTTAACAGAGGTGTGTCAAAGAAGAGGTAATCTCTTCTAACGATTCTTTCAAGTTTCATTCATTTTATACTTATTATTATTTAGTTGATTATTTATAATGTAATAACATAAGTATAAATAATATACTGATATGTTATTATAAATATTAAACAACCCCATTTCATCTTCTATCCATCTTACGGAAAATGAAATCACCGTGCGTGCGTACATACGGAATACCGTCTCCACGTCGTGGTGTAATCTATTTTTTCACCACCACCTTACTTGGATGGGTATAATGGTGTAATGAATAACTATATATAGTTATTATAACATCATAATGATTCTGATATACTATATCATCCACTCCAATTCAATTAAATTATTATGGGAATGATATCATTGGTCGAGCATACGTACAGATTACTATCTCCACGACGCGATGAGATTCATTCTCCATGTTAACCACTCAAGAGTGATTATGAAGTATATATATAATGATTAATAACGAAATATATGACATGATAATGTTACTGGATTTATTTATATATATATACATGTCATCTACTTACTTCTATTCATGTTAATAAGGAAATGAAAATAGCATTCATGCGCACGTACGACCTTCCGTCTCCATGAATAGGGTATTTCATTCCATTTATCAATCTATCATATATATTTATATATTGAATATATATTATTTATAAATCAGATTTTACATTATGGAATTAAGTAAATCAGGATGTGAGTAATAATATCATGAACAACAAATCGAAACATTTACGATAAATGAAACGATTTTACCCAAAATGGCGCTTTAACATGGAATTTACAAAAGAACGGGTAATATAAAGTTATAAGTGAACCATATATGATATCATAACAATGAATATGGTTCTGTAATAATTCTATGACATTATTTAAATCATTATATAGGAGGTTTGTATACATACGATGCATATTGGACATAAGGTAAGGGATAACTTTTCCAATCTCGTTTTTTATCCAAGATTGTTTATTCTTAAGTATTTACAAGGGTTATATTTATCATCCATTTCCTTGTTTTCTAAAAATGGTTTGATGTATTTTTAATGTCCTTTTTTCCCATTTTTGACTTTTACTACATGGAATGTAAGGAATCTTTCTTTTTCTTGTTACGAGGTACTTTTTTTTTACTTTTCCAGCCAAAGTACAAGAAGATTTTTTTTTCACTTATACGGAATGAATGGATTTTTACAGTTTCATAACGCTTAATTTTCATGAATCTTCCTCTACAAAATTTCATGAAAATTTCAATAAAATCCTTCTCTTTTAAAATTTCATGGCAATTTTTGAAAGGGAAATGATTTTGAATAAGAAAGGATATTTTCCTCAAGAATTCATTTTATGTGTTTTATCAAAATTATTTTCCATATAAGTGACATTATTTCATATGTGTATGTTTCATGTATAATGTCTCTATGATTTACATGTTTTTATTTTCTTTATGATGAAATGATATCCATTGTTTTATATGAATTATGTTATTATGGGATGATGTTTATGAAACCCATTTTATTTGTTGGGTATGAATGAAAGATTTATGTTTATTTTGTGGCACATTAAAGAATGATTTCATTATTAGATGGTGGGAACTATATCTCTCTCCAATACATTGGGTAATGATTTATGTCTCATGATATAGACATGGCTGGAATGACAAGTTAATCTGGTTTTGTGATACAGGACTGGAACGAGGAGTGACCTCGATTCAGAAAGGGACTTTGTCCACTAAGATGGTCTTGGAAGCAATGCCTTGGCTACTATGGAAATCATAATGTTTTCTTAATGGTTTCCACAATTCCATATTTTATTAACATGCTATTTTATCATGATTAATGTTTCTTTATGATCTATAACTTACGTACTATCATGTATTATGTCATTTCTCATGATATTTATGTTTAAATATTATGTTCCTATTTTGAAGGTCAAATGTATATGGTTTTTTTTATTTTCTACATGCATACCCTTACTGAGCATTTGAGCTCACAATTTATATTTTTTCTTTTCCCTTGGAAATAAAGAAAGGTTTTATGTAAAAAAAAAGAGGAAGATATTTTTGGGAGATGTTGAAGATCTTTCAACAAGAATATATGATTATATTCCGTGTTTCCAAAGACACTAAACTATTACGGTCCTTGTGTGTCTGTTTTTTTTTTGTATTATGTATTCCGAAAAATAAATGTAATCTCCATGTAAGTCAAGATTTGGGTCTCTATAGTTGGTATCAGAGGAAAGGTTTAGTTAACCTTTGGAAACTATGATGCGAAAAACATTAGTGAGATCCCTAGAGATGTTTTTACGGTATGTCTAGGGATGTCCCTATGGTTATGAATAAGTAGATGTTATAGTCCTAGAATTATGGTAACGATATTAAAATTAAAGCTAATATGTTAGATATTGAAGTTACTCCCCCTTGATTATGACTTTTTCCTCTCACAGTATTCTTATTGGGTTTTAGAAAATGGATGGAAACAGGATGATTCACGATAATAGACGATATGATGGACAATGGAATGATATTCTTCATGAGCAAACAAATGAAATTGGATTTGTAAGTCCACATAACGTTATTATTCATAATCAGAAATCTCATAATATGATCAATAATCTCAACTTTGATATGTTTCCCAACTCAGATAATAAGAGAAAGATGGAGATTCATGATGATCATAGAGGAAAGAAAGTTCAATTCCCCTCATGTAAATCATGTGGGAAGAGGCATCAGAGATAATGTTTCAAAGGAAATGGAAGATGCTATAGGTGTGGAAAAGAAGGACACAAATCCAGTAATTGCAAACGAAAAGGATCAGTTTACTCCATGGCCAAAGATAATGGTTTTTCTATGACATCAACAATGGTTAAATGTTTTAAATGTGGAATGTACAGGAATTATGCAAACCAATTCCCTAAGGGAAAGTCTCATGAAGGGAATAATCATGGTCTTATGGGTAGTATTTATGTTCAATATGATGAAGAGACTACAAATGATATGTGAGATGAAAGAATTTTTGTAGCTCAGTCAATGGTTTTAGAAGGTAGTGGAATGATTACATATTTATCAAGAGTAATGTTGTATAAGTAATCTCATGGTACTATGGAATAAAGAGACATCTAATGATTGTTATGTTTTTGTCTTTCATTGAGTTTTTGAAAGTATATGATGAATGGTACTGGTAACCATGAAAGGTTATTCGGATATTTTTGGAATGCGCCTAATATGTGCATAAAGAAGGGTTGAGGAGATAATGAAATTTTTTATAGTATTAATGAGCTCATGATTTATCTAAGTAAAAAGTGATATCATGGTTTGAGTATATAGATTTTTTTTGGGATTTTGGTATATAGAAAGAGTTACCTTCTAACATCACCTAATATGTACATAAATAAGGGCTAAGGAGATAACAAATTTTTTGATAGTATTAATGAGCTCATGATTTATTTAAGGAAAAAGTGATATCATGGTTTGAGTATATAATTTTTTTTTGGATTTTGGTATATGGAAAGAGTTACCTTGAGACAGCATTCATGTTTTCACTATGGTTCAAGAGAATACATGATTAAGGTATTCACATGTTTAGAATGTGACCAACAAGATATATTGTATGCTATATGGGGGATAAATGATGGTATTCACATGCTCAGTAGATGACATTTCTAGTAATTGTTTTCTTTATACTATGAGCTTGGATAGAAGTATTTTGGATAAGCCTAATGATTGGAATGAATTAAGTTATACATAAGATAGTATTGTTTAAGGATAGAAATTTTTTCAATATTATTGCATGAATGATATTGTAATGTAGTTTTAGAAAAAGGGACAACATGCAGGACAGGCGACAACCCGTCGCGTCAGACAAGGCTCCGAGAATAGAACCCACTACCAAAGTGCGACAGGCCTTTATCACCTACCATTGTCCTACAAGATGTCCATGGTTAGTAGATTCTAGTTTTATTTAATTATGTGCTATGATAGATGAATTATAAGTCCATTTTAGCAACCATATATGATTTTTCTCATCATAGATGGACTTATGTATATTTAATAAATTGTGATAAACTTTTTGTGATAGAAACAGATTGAATGACCTAACATTCTATCGCATGATCTTCTAACACTTCAAGAATGAAAAATTCAACTTCATTTCTTTAAGAGATGAAGTGGAAATTGTTCAAGGTACGAACAATTGTGAGGTTATTCCAAAATCAAGTAAGTATTTATTTTAATTCAAAAATTATTCAAAATTTGGGAAATGATCTTGAAAACCATAAATGGTGTCATAGTGCTCTAATATCTGATGAATCAGATGGTACCTTAGATCATAGAAAATTTATGGCATTGTGACTTTTGGATTTTTTTTCATAGCTCTGTTCCCTAAATCTCTCCATCAGAACATGACAGTTAGATTTTTCTTCAATATCCATATTTCCACCTATGTACTCCTATGTGGAAACCCAGTGATGAGTTAATCTGGTTAACTATTACATTTCATATTTTAATTTTTAAAATTATGTTTTAGTATTCATTTTTACGATGTGGGTTTCTATGAAAGAAACTTTTAAGTAGTAAACAATTTATATCCCCAATGAATTTCGAGGGTGAAATTCATTTTAAGAGGGGTATAATGTAACACCCCAAGATTTTATGAGATATATTATTTTTAATTTATTTCATATGTTCTGTTATACACTATGGAATGATTATATTGTACTATATGCAACACAGTATTATCTTGCAGTATACGTCACACTATTCTTGGCTCGTGTTACACACAATTTCCAGTTCGTTTTGTTGAAATTATTCTATGAAACACTAAGTATTGATTTAGTTTAATGTATAAATGAAATATGTTTTAAATATGTTATACGCAACACCAAACAATGATTTCACAACACGCAGCCCTTACTTGACTTGCATTACACGTAATCAAGACCTTCCCCGATAGCGTGTGTAGTATGCAATACCAAGTTTCACTAAATGAGATATTATTATAATATTACTATGAACTAGCCGTTATGAATAGTAATACCCACTTTTTGAAACTTTATAAATATTTTAATTCAAAATGGAATTATTATTTGGATTCAGAATATCGAAATTAGCCTAGGGTGAATTTTTGGTATTTTTCTGAAAACATTCAATTTTTGATAATAGTGAAAACACTTGGTTACTATTTAAAAACCAAATTTTTATTTAAAAAATTATTTATTTTCTCTAAATTTATTTTAGGTCAAAATAGATACATTATACCTATATAAGTTCAATGTAATTCATTTGATTCATTTTATAATAATTTTAGATATATAAAAAGTTTATTGAACTTTTCACCCTCTTTTACTCACCTCCTAGGAGAATTTGAAAATTTACATAAAACTTAATTTTACTGCTTATGTGAGTGGAATTTAGAAAATCTGAGAGACATGGTTAATATCA
Organism: Viscum album; assembly: GCA_963277665.1. Taxonomy (NCBI): domain Eukaryota; kingdom Viridiplantae; phylum Streptophyta; class Magnoliopsida; order Santalales; family Viscaceae; genus Viscum; species Viscum album. The sequence continues at coordinate 1,093,011,115 of OY728155.1, forward strand.
AGGAGTAAAATGTGGTTCAATAAGATAAAATTATTTTTTGTAAAATAATAACTTTTTACTTTTATTTACCACGGTTAAAAGTAAATAGGGTAATTAAGGGTAAAAATGATATTACTATTACCCTAAAACATGTAATAATTATATTGGATAAGTTTAATTCGACCAAAAACAACCTTAGTAATAATATATTTCCATTTAGGTCCACATGGATTAGATTATGACATTTATTATTATTTTATTTAAAGAAGAGATAAAATAGTTAATATCAAATCTTAATAACTCAAACATTTTTAATATTGTGTTATACATAACATAAATTGGACTATAAATATTCAATAGTAATATAAACATATTTCATAGATAAAAAAAGTTTATTTATAATTTTTAGGTATTAAATAATTTAATTTATTAATGACACAATGAAGATGAAGTAATAACCTTATTAATGAAATATTAACATAAATGATGTTATAAATACCCAAATAAATGTAATCTGACACTATTAATGAATTAAAATAATTTTCGAGGTTAATATGACATGTTATTATTTATGTTATTAACATTTTTCGAACTAATCATTATGATATGATTTTCACTAAAATAAATTACCAAATAGTGTCAAAATTGACATAAAATAGTTTTTTTTAAAATATTATATTATTAATTTCTATTCTATTAATAAAAATCTAAGGTTCTCCCAAAAGACTTATATAATAATATATGTGACATTAATTAACCAATTGAGGTTCTATTGGTAGTTTATAGTAAGTTTATTATCCATATACTATAAGAAAACAAGAAGACACGGTAAAAGTTAATTGATTTAACTTAGAGTTAAATCTAAATTATATGGATAAAATGGTGACCTAAACATGTCTAAAACCTACTGGTTGATAGGATTTTGACCCATACCCACATTAGCTTAGATATAAGTCACTTTGGAGCCACTATAAATCGAATGTGACTTTATTATAAAATAATATTTTGTGTTTTTTCTAAGGTGCCCCTCTCATCCATTATAAAAGGACACCTCTTGCCTCTTCTCTTTACACAACATTGAGCTTTCAAGCTCAGCCAAAACCTGACCATTTATCTTCTACACTTACCTAGAAACATTCTGGAGGTTTTGGTCTTCTCAAAAGACTATCTCTAGTCCCATAAGAGGAAGCATAAAAGAGGTGCGTCAAAGAAGAGGTAATCTCTTCTACCGATTCTTTCAAGTTTCATTCTTCTTAAACATATTTTTATTCTTTAGTTGTTTTATTATAAAGTAATAAAATCAGTATCAATAATATAATGATATGTTATTATAAATATGAAAAAAAATCCATTTCACCTTCTATCCGTCCTACAGAAAATGATATCACTGTGCGTGCGTACGTACGGAATACCGTCTCCACGAAGTGGTGTAATCTGCTTTTACACCACCAGCTTACATGGATGGGTATAATGGTGTAATTAATAACTATATATAGTTATTATAACATAATACTGATTCTAATATATTATATCATCCACTACAATTCAATTAAATAATTATGGGAATGATATCATCGCTCGTGCGTACGTACGGATTACCATCTCCACGAAGCGATGAGATTCATTCTACATGTTAACCTCTCAAGAATGATTATAAAGTATATATAATGATTAATAATGAAATATATGACATGATAAACTGATTTATTTATGTTTATATATATATACATGTAATCTACTTACTTCCATTCAAGTCAATAATGAAAGGAAAACAACCTTCATGTTTACGTACAACCAAACGTCTCCATGAACGGTGTATTTCATTGCATTTATTGATGTATAAAATATATTTATATACTGAATATATATTATATATAAATTAGGTATTAAATTATTGAATTAAGTAAATCAGGATAGGATTAATAACATTAGGAACAAAAAACTGAAAGTCGTACGATAAATGAAATGATTTTACCCAAAATGGTGCTTTAACATGGAGTTTACAAAAGAATGGGTAATATAAAGTCATAAGTGAACCATATATGATATCATAACAATGAATATGGTTCTGTAATAATTGAATGAAATTATTTAAATCATTATATAGGAGGTTCGGATACATACGAAGCATTTCAGACATAAGGTAAGGGGTAACTTTTCCAATCTCGTTTTTTATCCGACATTGTTTATTCGTAAGTATTTACTGGGGTTATATTTATCATACATGTCCCTCTTCTATAAAATTTGTTTCATGTATTTTTAAATTCCTTTTTACCCATTTTTGACTTTTACTACATGTTACTTGAGAAATATTTCTTTTGTTTACATTACAAGGTACTTTTTTTTGACTTTTCCGACCAATGTACAATATGAATGTTTTTTTAACTTATACGGAATGAATGGATTTTTACGATTTCATAACACCTAATTTTCACGATGAATCATCAATAAAATATCATGACTATTTTCAACAAAATCCTTTTATTTTAAAATTTAATGGAATTTTGTGAACAGAAAATGATTTTGAATAAGAAAGGATATTTTCCTCAAGAATTCATTTCAAGTATTTTATCAAAATTATTTTCCATCTAAGATGACATTATTTCATATGTGATTGTTTCAAGTATATAGTCTCTATGATTTACATGGTTTTATTTTTTTATGATGAAATGATATCCATTGTTTTATATGGATTATGTTATAATGGGATGATGTTTATGAAACCCATTTTATATATTGGGTTTGAATGAATGATTTATGTTTATTTTATGGCACACGAAAGAATGATTTCATTATGAGATGGGTGGGAACTATATCTCCTTCCAATGTATTGGGTATAGATTTATATCTCATGAGATTGACATGGTAGGAACAGAATTTCAATCCGGTTCAGTGATACAGTACTGGAACGAGGAGTGAACTCGATTTAGAAAGGGACTTTGTCCACAAATATGGTCTTGGCAGCAATACCTTGGCTATTATGGAAATCATAACATGTGATTAATGGTTTCAAAAATTACATGTTTTATTCTCCTGATAATTTATAATGATTAATGTTTCTTTATGATCTATGCCTTACGTACTGTCATGTTTTATGTCATTGCTCAATATTTTGATGTTTAAATATTATGTTCTTGTTTTGAAGTTCAAATGTATATGATTTGTTTTATTTTCTACATTCATACCCTTACTGAGCATTTAAGCTCACCCTTTATATGTTTTATTTTCCCCAGGATATAAAGAATGGTTTTAGGTAAGGGAAAAAAGAGAGGAAGATCTTTATGGGAGATTTTGAAGATCTTTCAACAAGATTAGAAGATTATATTCTGAGTTTCCAAAGACAGTAAACTATTACGGTCCTTGTGTGTCTGTTTTTGTTATGTATTAAGTATTCTGTAAAAGTAATATAATTTCAATGTACTTCAAGCTTTGGGTCTCTACATTTGTCATTGGAAGTAATTACACTTTGAAATTGGACATAAACAAATGTCAGTCTTTTGGTAGTTATTATTTCATAATAATACACTTTTGAGTTTTAACAACAGGAATTAATTGTAAACTAAAAAATGAAATTTATATTTATTTAATTTAGTAAAATAGACTTTATTTTTGAATTCATAATATTAAAATTATCTTTGGGTGAATTTTTGGTATGTTTCTGAAAACTTATAATTTTTGATGAATAGTGAAAAACACTAAGTTATAGTTTAAAACCGAATTTTTATATAAATAGTTATTTGTTTTATTTAAATTAATTTTAGGAAAAAATAGATATATAATACCTATATGAGTTCAATGTAATTCATTGGAGTCAGATTATAATAATTTTAGATATATAAAAATTTTATTGAACTTTTCACCGTCTTTTACCCACCTCCTAGGAGAATTTTCCAATTCACATAATACATAATTTTACCGCTTTTGTGAATTGAATTTTGAAAATCTGAGAGACACTGTTAATATCAAGGAGTAAAATGCGGTTCAATAAGGAAAAAATAATTTTTGGTGAATAGTAACTTTTTACTTTTATTTATCACGGTTAAAAGTAAATAGGGTAATTAAGCATTAACATTATATTATTTTTACCCTACCACATGTCCTAATTCTATTTGATAAGTCTAATTAAACCAAAAACAACCATTGGAGTAAAATATGAACATCTTTGGACCACTTAGATTATATTAGGACACTTAATATTATTTAATTCAAAGAAGAGTTAAAAGAGTTAAAATCAAATTTTAATAAGTAAAACATTTTTAATATAGGGTTATACATAAGATAAATTTGAAAATAAATATTCATAATAAATCTAAAAGATTTCCAACATAATGGTACTTTATTTATATTTTTTAGACATTAAATAATTTAATTTATTTATGTCATAATTATTATGCAGTAATTATTTAATTATTGAAATATTAAAATAATTGATATTATAAATATCCAAATAAATGTAATTTCAGACTTTTTATGAATTACACTAATTTTATAGGTTAATATGACATATTTGGGTTAGTTAGATAAATTTTTTTCAATGTAATAATGCTTTTATGAATTTATCAGAAACAAAATACCAAATAGTGTCAAAATTGACGTAAGTGAGTTTTTAAAACAAATATTATATTATTAATTGATATTCTATTCCTAAAAATATATGGTTAAACCAAATTACTTATATAATGATAGGGGTATCATTAATGAACAACTTGGTGTTCTATTGGAAGTATTTAGAATGTTTATTAACCATATAATATAAAAGAGACATGGTAAAGGTCAAACTATTTAACTAAGAGTTAAATCTAAAAGATAAAGTAAATATAGTGACCCAAACCTGTATAAAGCCAATTGGTTGAGTTGTTTTCGACCCATCCATACCTTACCCATTAAATAATCCATTTTTGAGCAATTAGAATCCGACAATTATTTTATTATAAAATAATATTTCTAACTTTTCCTAAGGTGCACCTCACCCCTCTTATAAAAGGGTACTCCACCTTCTCTCTAATTCACACATTCAAATCATTTTGTCTTGGCCAACACCTGGCCAAATATCCTCTCAACTTCCCTCAATTCATCCTATGGTCCATCATTTGGTCAGAAATCCAACTTATGGAGCCATTTTTATTAAATAAAAAGGAAGAACCTGAACATGAGGTAATAATTTCAACACCCTCTTTCAATTTCTTCAATTCTTCCACTTCTTATTTCTTTGATATTTCTTTTATAACATAATAAATCCTGTATATTCTATATACTTTGATGTTATTATAAATATGGTACATCCATATTCATTATTCTCTCCATCCTTTGAATGACATGTCACAATACGTGCCTACGTACGGATTACCGTCTCCACGTCGTGGTGTAATTGTAATTCAATACATTATTTTTTGGATGAGTATGATAATGATGTGTAATTCCTGTCAATAATAAAATATAACATGATAAATATTCTTTATATATGACATAACATCCAATTATATATTATTTTAATATCAAAAAAATGAAATTGTCGCTCAGGCGTACGTACGGATTACCGTCTCCAGGAACACGATGAGATTCATTTCCCATCATATCCATTCAAGACTAATTTTCATTTGATAATTAAAAATAATTTTTATCGACATGATATAATTCTGTATATGAATAAGATACATTCCATCCATAACAAATATGTCTCACCTAACAACTAATATAAAGGAAAATGAATCTGTTAACACCCAAAATGACGATAATACTAAGATATTATTAACAAATCAATTGTAAAAGATCATATATAATATCATATTAATGTATATGATTATTGTATAGTTAAAAAACAATTTTTTCACCATTATATAGGAGGATAATCTACCCTCGACCAAGGAAAAAGTACAAAGTAAGGGGTTTCTTATCTCACTTTTAATTTTGGTGAGATATCCATTGTTCACCACTTATTTATTGCATGTGGTGTGTATACTATCCATGATTGTATTAATTGTGTAATATACTTTAATTTAGGGATATTTACATCATCGTTGTATGATCCTGATTTCGTGGGTGTATGTTTTGTATGTCACCAAATCGATAAGGGAATTTGAAATTTCAATTTCCACTCATTCAGCTTTAAACATCTTCATTGGTTATTTTACTCAAAGATTATGTGTGGAATCACTATTTACTAGCTTATGTCATAATTTCCACTCCCCTTTCTATATATATACTTTTTATACACATAATCACTCCATTGATAAATTGTTAAGTCATCGATATGAACATGATAAGAGTAAATTTAACTCAAAATCCATTTATTGAGTTAAACATCTAATTCATTGGTGTTATTTTTACAAGAACATCTGTGAATGTCCTCTGATTGTTTACCGTGAATATCTAATCATATTGAGTGTATTTATATTTTTAACACATTATTATCTCTTTTATTTTTCCTTAACCAAAGGATACAGTCTTTATAAGTGATTTCGTCTCAATTTACATTCCATTGAGACTCCTTTGTTGTTATACACCAAATCACTTTTATATGGTGTATATAATGTACTTTGACATAGTATATCATGAATCCATTTATTCTCATGATATTACAATGTTTTTATTACTTCAATTATTTGTATTCAACTGTCTCTATTTTGGTTAGGAACTCTAATTGAAATATCATTTTAAAAGTTATAAAGATTTATTATTCTAAATCTATCTCATTAATGTCCATGTTTTAAAATTTGTTTTAAGGATTTAATTATATGGACATTCAAGGTTTAAAATTAAAATTCCATCTAAATTTTTCATTGTGGAATGGGACACTTTGATTCAAAAATCTATTTTTAAATGGCTTCTTGACAAATAGTGTGACATTTAAATAATTTCAAGAAAAAAGGGGGATATATCTCTCTAATAGTTTTAATGATTATTTTCATCGATGTCAATATCCTTCATTATTCTTGATTGAGGTCAATCTAATACAATACAATCTTCTATATAGAATCTAATGAGTTATGTTTGACTATGTATGTGTTATTTTTTTACCATTCATGGTTTGTGGATAAAGTATTGACATTTCGTATGCTAGTTATAATGTGAATGTTCATGTTATGATTAAACATGTTCATATGAGGAATGCATTGGACTTAGTAAGTAATTTGTGGAGCCTACTATAGCTCCTCGATGCATCAGTAGGTCTCATGAGATAAACTAGTGTCTAGGAACAATTCCTTGACAAAATATTATTTGTAGTCTTGGCACAAGGCATTGACTCTATGGTTATGATAGTCTCGAATTATGAATTCTATCATTATGAAAGTGGCTATTGATATTGCATGTGATTATTCTCCAAGTAGAATATCCCAGTGAATAAGTAAATGGAATTATTTTATTTTATCTTTGCCATATTATGCTGAATTTAATGTTTAAAAAGGATTTTGTTCTACTCTTATACACCACCTTAAATGTTTATGCTTTTTTATGAATGTTTTCACTATAATGTTGTCCTTACCGAGCATCTGACCTCACCCATTTCTATGTTTTATTTTTCCCAGGATGATAAAAGTATATTGTGACTAACCTCCAGGGATAGTCTATGGGTTCTTAATGTTGTTTATGGAAATAATGTTGTTTTAGTATTCCATTATATGATGTAATTTCAACCTTATGAATGTATCTAGTACTTCCAAGGCTACTAAAATAATCTGTATTTAGACACCTTGATCTTTTATGATCATTCCAATGATACATAATAATACACCAACTATGGGATTCTGGGGTCGGGGCGTTACAGTTTGTATTAGAATATTTTTAGTACAAACCTTGGATACTAGATTTATATAAACTCTGATTAGAGAACATAGTCCCAAGATAGACTTTGAGGATTAGTATAGAAATAAATTCCTGGAATTTTGGTATTTTATAGATTTTGTGAGTTTTCCAAGATAAACATCCATGTCTAGATACGAGTAGGTAGAGGCGGCTCTGCCACAGATGTACCTAGGGGTAAAACCCAAAAACACCGCTTTGATCTAGACTCGAACGGGAACTAGTTCACGACAAAGGGAATTGCTGCACTCTTGGTTACGATAATCCCCAGGGATATTCTTAGGATAATTTACATTTTCTTTACAAAATGATTTGATGGATTTTAATATAATATGAGAATAAATGACCTTGGTTTATCTTAAGGTGTTCTAAAATTGAAAATATGGGGTCATGATATTCTCAAAATGATTTTATGACTACTGTTACTCACAAAATGATTTCTAGTTTTGGTCGATGGTTGGATTCAAAGGAAGAAATAGTAACATTGAGAATTATGTAAAAGCTGGGAATGGTGGTGGAAATGATCATCAAAATTGAATATTGATATGCGTAAATGATTTTGTGTTCAACACAAATCAATTTTCCATATATATGATCAACAACATATATATTATCCAACACCCAGACTCAACAAAGAAGAGAAAGGTGATGAATGATAAGAGCTCCAGCAGTGAAGACCATAGAGAAAAGAATCCTCAATTTCCATCATGCAGGAAATGTGGAAGGAGACAACTAGGAAAGTGTCTCAATGGAACAACGAAATGATTTAATTGTGGGAAATAAGGACATAATGTGAAGAATTACTGAGGAAAAATTAAGATTACTATGTAAGAAAATTAAAATGGTCCCAAGAGTCCATTTATAGTCATTTTCCGTACATGTTGAAGACCTATCCCTTACCTGAGTGAATTGTCTATTCTATAGGATATTTTCGTGGTCAAAAGAAAAATCTATGTGGAATTAAATGGTTGGAGAAATGTTTAAAAGTATTAGTGCTCCTTGTTTATTGTATTACTTTGGAATAACATTCTATTGTATTTGTATCCCTGTAGTTGTCATATGAAAATGATATTTAAGGAAGAATTATCTTTTCTCTTGTGGATATAGTTATAAATATCAATTTGGTTTTATATGATCATTGGGTTTGAGGAAATTAAAAGTTATTATATTTTTGGATGTAAATTCAAGGTTTGAGATAACCTTTGTGGTTAAATTATGTTATATCTTTTTTAAAGAATTTATCTTATTTTGGTAATATTATAAAACATAGTTTTTGCAAAAGGACAACATGCACACCGTGTGACAACCCGTCGCGCTGGACAAAACTGTGGGAATCAAACCCACAACCAGAGTCCAATTGGGATTTATCACCTACCACTGGACTACGTGAAGTCCCTGGTAAGTGTGACTAATTAATTTTAGTTAAAGGAAATTCTTAATAAATAATATGTTGATTTGGGATCTTATGTGTTATAAAATGAATACCCTTATTATAGGAAAATGATTTGGTGATTAAGTGATAAATGTTAGTTTGGAAGATGTTCGCTTTGTTGAGAGCACTATATACCCATGTAAAATAGAATACTATGTGATTTCATTTGAAGAGTAATGGTGAATTTTTATCTATGTTTTTATTGTTGATTTATAGTGATTTGATTTCTTTATGTAAATAATTATCCTATAATAGAGAATATGTGATTAGGTTAATTACTTTTAAGAATGTGACTTTAAGAGTAGTTGATGTCATTTGGAGATACAATTTAATAAGGAAGACTACATAACAAAATTCATCTATGTTTTGGGTTTCAACATTTGTTTTTATTATATTAAAGGATTTTAAGGACAATTGTTAATTGAATGGTATTTATTTAACATTTAGGTATTGTTGGTTTAATTTTAGAAATTTTGATTAGTGTTTCTTTCTCTAATGGAATATCCTTTTGGGGGATCATCAGATCTTGTACTAATCATTTTGGTTTTGATTAATCTCAAAAGACAAGCTAATATATATAGTTTATCCTTTGTGGATCATGTGATTCTCTAGATGATTATTCTAGCTCTCCCAGTGTGACCAAGACTTCTTGAATACTCATCATTTAAAAAATATGACTTAGTGGTAAAAATTTATAAAAGAATGAAACTCTACATCAAAAGTATGTATATCACTTTATGTTCTTATTCAATATCATAAATTAATTCCACATCTTTATGAATTCTAACTTAACAAAAATGTTGTCCATTTAATTCTGCTACAGGGAAACTAATGACCATTTGTAGTATCACAAGTTTGTGGTTTTCTTGTTGTTAACATTCTCCTAATCTTGTTTTCTATCCCTCTCCATCAGAACATGACACATAGTTTATCTTCCATGTCCATGTTTTCCTACACTGAATCCTAGTATGGGTTATCTTGGGTGACCTTTGTACTTCTATTTCTTTCATTAAATTTGATAGTTTTATTGACTCTTTTTACGTTTTGGGATATTCCATTATATTCCCATGCCTAATTTTAAAAATTTTGAGGATTCAATTTATTATAGGAGGCAGGAATGTAACACTCCAAGATTTCATAGTACGTTAGTTCTTCAAAGTAATTCAATAACTTACACTACATGCAATATCTAGTTCAAGCGCACCACGACTTACAAATCCAGCCGTTTAAAAGAGGTTATGAATAGTATTAATAGAATTTTTAACGTTATATAACCCTTATAATTTTAGAATCCATGTTATGAGTTTCTTTGACATAATGTAATGACAAATTAATTTTTATCTGATAAAAGAAGTATTTTTTGAAAAATGCAATTTTACCACCTTTTAATGGAGAACCCTTTTTAAATCCAATATTTTGAACTTTTATACATATTCAATTTGAAAAAATAAACTTCTTCTTTGGTATTGGGACATAATAATTTAGTTTCCATCATTTTATGGTGTTTTTCATATAACTTTCATATTTGGGGGAATAATGAAAATAATATATTTTAACTGAAAACATATTTTTTAACCAAAATAATTTATATTTTTCAAAATTACATATGAATTGTTTGGATTTATAATTAGATTATATTTTTACCATTTAATCTAATTCCTATCATTGGTAGTAATTTCACTTTGAAATTGGACATAAACAAATGTCAATCTTTCGGTAGTTATTATTTCATAAAAATACGCTTTTTGGTTTTGACAACAAAAATTAATTTTAAACTAATAAATGAAATTTTTATGTTTTTAATTTGGTAAAATACACTTCATTTTTTAATTCATAATATCAAAATTATCTTAGGGTGAATTTTTGATATTTTTCTAAAAAAATTTAATTTTTGGTGAATAGTGAAAAACACTGAGTTATTGTTTAAAACCAAATTTTTATTTAAATAATTATTTGTATTATTTAAATTTATTTTAGGTCAATATAGATTTATAATACTTATATGTTCTATTTAATTCATTGGAGTCAGTTTATAATAATTTTAGATATATAAAAATATTATTGAACGTTTTACCGCCTTTTACCCACCTCCTAGGAAAATTTGTCAATACACATAAAACATAATTTTACCACATCTATGAATTGAATTTCTAAAATACAAGATACGCGGTTAATATCAAGGAGTAAAATGTGGATCAATAAGATAAAAGTAATTTTTGGTGAATAGGAACTATTTACTTTTATTTACCACAGTTAAAAGTAAATAGGGTAATTAAGGTTAAAAATGATATTATTATTACACTAACAGATGTCCTAATGCTATTGGATACGTATAATTTGACCAAAAAAAGCTTTAGGAATTAAATATGAACCTATTTGGTCCACATGGATTATATTAGGACACTTAATGTTATTTAATTCGAAGAAGAGTTAAAAGAGTCAAAATAAATGTTCAATAACTAAATCATTTTTAATATAGGGTTATAGATAATATAAATCGACTATAAATATTAATAATATAGATAAAACGATTTCCAACATAATTGTAGTTTATTTATAGTTTTTAGACACTAAATAATTTAATTTATTTATTACAACATGATGATGTATTAATTACCGATTTAATAAAATATTAAAATAATTGATATTATAAATATCCAAATAAATGTAATTTGAGAATTTTTATTAAATTAACTTATTTTTTGGATAACTATGACATATGAGGGTTGGTTAGGAGAATATTTTTCCAAGTAATAATGATTTTATGAATTTAGAAAAAACAAAATACAAAATAGTGTCAAAATTGACATAAGAGAGTTTTTAAAACAAATATTATATTATTAATTGATATTCTATTCCTAAGAATCTAAGGTTTGGAAAAAGGACTTATATAATGATAGGTGTATAATTAATTAACCACTTGGCGTTCTCTTTGAAGTATATATTATGTTTATTAACCATATAATATAAAAATACAAAGAGACATGATAAATGTCAAACTATTTATCTAAGAGTTAAATCTAAACGATAAAGTTCATATAGTGACCAAAACCAGTCTAAAACCTATTGGATGAGTGTTATTGGACCCATCCCGACCTTTGACTTTAAATAATCCATTTTTGAGCCATTCGAAACCGAAAATTAATTTATTATAAAATAACATTTCTTGCTTTTCCTAAGGTGCTCCTCACCACTCTAATAAAAGGGCACTCCCCCTTCCATCTAATTCATATCTTCAAATCCTTATGGCTCGGCAAAAACCAGCCAAAATATTCCCTATACATCCCTCAATTCATTTTAGAGAACATCCATTGGTCATAATTACAACTTAAAGATCCCTTTTGATCAAATCAAAAGGAAGAACCCCAATAAGAAGTAATAATTTCACCACCCTCATTCATGTTATTTTCTTATTCCGCTTCTTCTTTATTTGTTATTTTGGTTCTAAAATATTAACACCAGTATATTATATATACTGTGATGTTATTATAAATATGGAACATCCATATTCATTATTATATCCATCCTTTGAATTACATGTCACCAAACGCGCGTACGTACGGATTACTGTCTCCGCATCGTGGTGTAATTTTTATTCGATACATTATTATTTTGATGGGTATGATAATGAAGTATAATTTATGTAAATAATATATTATAACATGATAATTATTATGTAAATATTATATACTATCCAGTTATATATTATTTTAATATCAAAAGAATGATATTGTCTCTCGTGCGTAGGTACAGATTACTGTCTCCACGAACGCAATAACATTCATTCCCCATCATATCCATTAACGACTAAATTTCATTTGGTATTTAAAAATAATATTTAGAGACATGATATATTTCTGTATATGAATAAGATACATCCCATACATAATAAACATGGCTCACATAACAATGAATATAAAGGAAAATGAATCTGTTAACACATGAAACGACGATAATACTAAGATATTATTAATAAATCATTATTAAAAGATCATTTATGATATCATATTAATTTATATAATTCTTTTATAATTAAATAAAAACTAATTCACCATTATAATGAGGTTAACCTACCCTCGACCAAGGAAATAGTAAAAAATAAGGGGTTCCTTACCTCACTTTTAATTCTATGAGATTTCCATTGTTCACCACTTATTTATTTCATGTGGTGTATGTACTACCCATGATTTCATTCATTGTGTAATATAATTTAATTTATGAATATTTACAACATCAATGTATGATCCTTATTTCATTGGTTTATGTTTCGTATGGTACCAATTCGATAAGGGAATTTGAAATTTCAATTTCCACTCATTGGGCTTTACGCATACTTCATTGATTATTTTACTCGAAGATTATGTGTGGAATAACTATTTATTTTCTTATGTCATAATTTCAATTCACCTTTCTATGTATATACTTTTGATACACATAATCACTCCATTGATAAATTCTCAAGTCATCGATATGAACTTTGTAAGAGTGATTTTAACAAAATATCCATTTATTGAGTTAGATATCTAATTCATTGGTGTTGTTTTTACAAGAATATGTGTGACTGTCCTCTAATTGTTTTACCCTAAATATCTAATCTTATTGAGTGTATTTATATTTTTCACAGATAATTATGTCATTGATTTATCCTTAACCAAAGGATACGGTCTTTATAAGAGAGTTCATCTCAATTTACATTCCATAGTGACTCCTTTGTTGTTATACAAGAAATCCCTTTTTTATATTGTTTATAATTTACTTTGACATAGTATATCATGAATACATTTACTCTAATGATATTACAATGATTTGATTACCTCAATTATTTGTATTAAAGTGTCTCTATTTTGGTTTGGAACTCTAACTAAAATATCATTTTATATGTTATAAAGATTTTTTATTCTAAATCTATCTCATTAATGTCCATGTTTTATAAATCATTTCAAGGATTTGTTTATATGGACATTAAACTTTTAAAATTAAAATTCCATTTAAAAGCTTCAATGTGTTATGGGATACTTTGATTAAAAAATCTATTTCTAAATGGCTACTTGACAAAGAGTGTGAATTTTAAATTATTTCACGAAAAAGGGATATTGTTCTCTAGTAGTTTTGATGATTATTGTCATATATGTCAATATCCTTCATTATTCATGATTGAGGTTAATGTGATACAATAAAATCTTCCATATTGTATCGAATGAGTTATGTTTGACTGTGGATGTGCAATTTTCATACCATTCATGGTTTTTGGATAATGTATTGACATTTCGTATGCGAGTTTTAATACGAATTTTTATGTTATTATTAAACCTTTTCATATGATTAACGAATTGGACATAGTAAGTGATGGGTGGAGCCCGCTATAGATCCTCGATGCATCGGTAGGTCTCATGAGAAAAAGTAGTGTCTTGGCACAAGGCCTTGACAAAATCTTATTTGTAGTCTTGGGACAAGACCTTGACTATGTGGTTATGATAGTCTGGATTTATGAATTCCATCATTATGAAGGTGGATATTGATATTTCATGTGATTATTCGACTAGTAGAATATCCATGTGAATATGTAAATAGTATAATTGGACTTTATCTTTGACATGTTATACAGAAGTTCAAATTTAAAAAAGCTTTTGTTCTAGTATTATACACTGCCTTAAATGTTTATGCTTATATATGAATGTTTCTGCTATAATGTTATCCTTACAGAGCATATGAGCTCAACCCATTATATGTTTTATTTTTCCCAGGATGAAAAAAAGTATATTATGACAGACCTCCAGGGATTGTCTATGGGATCTCAGTGTTGTATATGGAAACAATGTTGCTGTGGTTTTCTATTTTATGATGTAATGTAAACCTTATGAATGTATCTAGTACATCCATGTTACTAAACTAATATGTCTTTCAAGATCTTGATCTATTATGATCATTCCAATAATACATAATAATGAACTGACTCTAGGATTCTTGGGGTCAGGGCGTTATAGTTGGTATCTCAGGAAGTTTATTACAAACCTTGGAAACTAGTTTTAGATAAACTCTGTTTAGAGAACATAGCCCTAAGAGAGTCTTTGAGGATTAGTATAGAAGAACATCCTATAATTTTTGTATTGTATATATTTTGTGAGTTTTCCAAGCTAAAAATCCATTTCTGGATATGAGTTGGTAGAGGCGGCTTTGGAACATATATACCTCGGGGTAAACCCTAAAAACACCTCTTTGATCTAGACTCAAACAGGAACAGGTGAAAGACAACAGACTTTGCTGAAATCTTTGTTACGACACTCCTGGGGGGTATACTTAGGATAATTTACATTTTCATTACAAATCTATTTCAAAGACTTTAATATAAGACGAGAATAAATTACCTTGGATTATCCTATGGTGTTTCAAAATTGAAAATATTTTGTCATGATATTCTCTAAATTATTTTATGACTACTGATACTCACACAATTCTTTCAAGTATTAGTCAATGGTTGGATTCCAAGGATTTCATAGTAACATTGATCATGATGTACAAGGTGGGAATAGAAGTGATAAAGATTAAAAAAATTAAATTTTGATAGGTGTAAAAGATACTGTGTTCATGCCGAATCAGTTTTCCAAAAATATGATCAAAAACATATATATTAACCTACTCTTGGACTCAACAAAGAAGAGAAAGGTGATGAATTATAAGATCTCCAGTAGTGGAGACCATGGAGAAAAGAATCCTCAATTTCCATCATGCATGAAATGTGGAAGGATACACCCAGGAAAATGTCTCAATGGAACACAAAAATGATTTACGTGTTGGAAAGGACATAAAGTGAATAATTGCCACGAAAAAAATAATAGTGCTATGGAAGAAAATAAAAATGGTCCCCAGAATCCATTTACAGTCATTTTCCATAAATGTAGGGGACCTGGCCATTACCCGAGTGAATGCACTATTCTATAGGTTATTTTCTCGGTCAAAAGAAACATCTATGTGGAAACAAATGGTTGGAGAAATTTTTTAAAATAATTAGTGATCCATGTTGATGTGTTTACTTTGGAATAATTTTCTCTTGTATTTGTAACCATCCAGTTTTCATATAAAAATGATATTTAAGGATGAATTATCTTTTCTCGTGTGGATATAGTTATAAATAACCATTTGGTTTTATATGATCATTGGGATTGAGGGAATTACAAGTTATTATATTTTGGGATGAAAATGGAAGGTATGAGATACCATTTGTGGTTAACTTATGTTATGGTTATTTTTAAGAATCTATCTTATTTTGGTAATGATATAAAATATTGATTTTTAAAAAGGAAAACACGTAGACCAAGTGACAACCTGTCGCATCAGACAAAGCTGTGGGAATCGAACCCACAACCAGAGTGTGATTGGGGTGTATCACCTACCACTTGACTACGTGATGTCCCTGGTTAGTGTGACTAATTATTTTTAGTTAAATGTCATTATTGATCAATAATATATTGATTTGGGATCTTATGTCGTATCAAATGAAAAAAATTAGTATAGGAAAATGATTTGGTGATTAAGTGATAAATGTTATTTTGGAAGATGTTCGCTTAGTTAGGATCACTATATGTCCAAGGAAAATAGAATACAATGGGATATCATTTGAGGAGTAATGGTGGATTTTTATCTAGGTATTTATTGTGGATTTATAGTTATTTGGGTTATTTATGAAAAATGATTAACCTATAATAGAGAATATGTGATTAGGTTAATTTCTTTTAAGTATGTGACTTTAATAGTAGTTGATGTCATTTTGAGATACAATTTAACTTGGAAGATTACATAACCAAATTCTTCTAAGTTTTTTATTTCAATATTATTTTGGATTATATTGAAGTAGTTTAACAAAAATTATTTATTGAATGATATTTATAAAAAATTGGGGTATTGTTGGTTTAATTTTTGAAATTAAGATTAGTGTTTCCTTCTCTAATGGAATATCCTTTTGGGGGATCATTAGATCTTGTACTACCTGTTTTGGTTTTGATTAATCTCTATAGACAAGGTAAATATATAGTTTGTCTTTTGTGGATCATGTGATTCTCTAGAAGTTTATTCTAGCTCTTCTGGTGTGACCAAGTCTTCTTTAACAATCATCATTTAAAAAAGTGAGTCATTGGTAGAAATTTATTAAATAATGAATCTCTATATAAAAAGTAAGTATATCTCTTTATGTTCTTATTCAATATCATAAATAAATTCGTTATCTTAATGAAGTGTAACTTATACAGATTGTTGTATATTTACTTTTCCTTCATGGAAAATAATGACTGATTGCCCCACCACAAGTTTGTGGTTTTCTTGTTGTTAACATTCTCTTAATATTGGTTTTTATCCCTCTCGATCAGAACATGACACATATTTTATCTTCTATATAAATGTTTTCCTACACTGAATCCTAGTATGGGTTATCTTGGGTTACCTTTATACTTATATTTCATTCTTTAAGAGTGATAGTTTTATTTACTCTTTTTCCAATGTGGGAATTTCCATTATATTCCCAAGACTAATTTTAAAAATTGTGAGGACGTAATTTATTGTAGGAGGCAAGAATGTAACAAACAAAGATTTCATAGTACGTTAGTTCTTCAAAGTAATTTAATTACTTACACTACACACTACATGAGTTCAAACGCACCATGACTTACCAAACCAGCTGTTCAAAATCAGTTATGAATAATATAAATAAAATTTTGAACATTATATAACCCTTATAATTTTAGAATCTATGTTATGAGTTTTTTAGAAATAATTTAAGGACAAATTACTTTTTTCAGATAAAAGAAGTATTTTAAAAAAATGCAATTTTGCTGCCTTTTAATGGAGAACCCTTTTTAAAGAGAATTCTGAAACTTTTATATATATTAAATTTTACAAAATAAACATATTATTTGGGATTGGGATATAAGAATTTAGTTTCAATAAATTTTTGGTGTTTTTCTGATAACTTTTATATTTGGGTGTATAGTGAAAATAATATATTTTAACTGAAAACATCATTTTTAATCAAAATAATTTATAGTGTTCAAAAATAAATATGAATGTTTTGGATGTATAATTAGATTATATTTTTACTATTTAATCCATTTTTTTAATTGGATGTAATTTCACATTGAAATTGGACATAAACAAATGTCAATCTTTTGGTAGTTATTATTTCATTAAAATATGCGTTTTGGTTTTGACAATGGGAATCAAATTTAAAATAATAAATGAAATTTCTATGTTTTGAATTTTTTAAAATAGACTTCATTTTGGAATTCACAATATCAAAATTATCATAGGGTGATGTTTTGGTATGTTTCTGAAATCTTTTATTTTTTGATGAATAGTGAAAAACACTAAGTTATTGTTTAAAACAAGATTTCTATTTAAATAATTATTTGTATTATTTAAATTTATTTTAGGTAAAAATTGATATATTATACCTATATATGTTCAATTTAATTCATTGGAGTCAGTTTATATTAATTATAGATATATAAATATTTTATTGAACTTTTCACCGTCTTTTACCCACCTCCTAGGAGAATTTTCCAATTCACATAAAAAATAATTTTACCGCTTATGTGAATTGAATTTAAAAAATCCAAGAGACACTGTTAATATCAGTGAGTAAAATTTGGTTCAATATGTTAAAAATATTTTTTGGTGAATATTAACTCTTTACTATTATTTACCATAGTAAAAAGTAAATAGGGTAATAAAGGTTAAAAATGATAATGTTATTACCCTAACACTTGTCCTAATTCTATTGGATAAGTATTAATAGACCAAAAACAACCTTAGAATAAAATATGAACCACTTTGGTCCACTTTGATTATATTAGGACACTTAATATTATTTAATTCAAAGAAGAGTAAAACGATTTATAATCAATGTTTAATAACTTAAAGATTTTTAATGTAGGATTATATATAAGCTAAATTAGACTATAAATATTAAATATAAAGCTAAAAATATTTCTCAAATAATGGTATTTTATTTATATTTTTAGACATTATATAATGTAATTTATTTATGACACAATTATGATGTAGTAATTACCTAATTAATGAAATATTAAAATAAGTGATATTATAAATAACCAAATTAATGTAATTTGAAAATTTTTAGGAATTACACCAATTTTATAGGTTAATAAGAAATATTAGGGTTTGATATATGAATTGGTTTCTATGTAATAATTCTTTTATGAATTTAGAAAAAACAAAATAAAAAATATTGTCAAAATTGACATAAGAGAGTTTTTATGACAAATGTTATATTATTAATTTATATTATATTCCTAAAAAAACTATGGATCTTCAAAAAGACTTATATAATGATATTTGTATCATTAAATAACAGCTTGGGTTTATATTTTTAGTATATATTATGGTTATTAACCATGTATTATAAAAATACAAAGAGACATGGTAAATGTCAAAATATTTAACTAAGAGTTAAATCTAAAATATAAAGTTAATATAGTGATCCAAAATATCTAAAAATTATTGGTTGAGTGGTTTTCGACCCATGCCCATATTATCCTTTAAAAAATACATTTTCGAGCCATTAGAAACTGAAAATTATTTTATTATAAAATAATATTTCTAACTTTTCCTAAGGTGCCCCTCATCCATCTTATAAAAGGGCACTCCCCCTTCTCTCTAATTCACACCTTCAAATTATTTTTCCTTGGCCAACCCATGCTCATATATCCTCTCAACATCCCTCAATTAATTTTATAGGCCCTACATTGGTCATAAATCCAACTTAAGGAGCTCTGTTGATCAAATAAAAAGGAAGAACTCGAGGAAGAGGTAATAATCTCACAACCATTTTTCAAGTTCTTTTCTTCTTCCACTTCTTCTATCTTTGATTTTTCAATTATAAAATAATAACTCCAGTATCTTCTATATACTATGATTTTATTATAAATATGGTAAAAAAATATTTATTATTCTATCCATCCTTTGAATGACATGTCAATATACGTCTGAACGTATGGATTACCGTCTCCACATCGTGGTGTAATTGTTATTCAATACATCATTATTTTGATGGGTATGATAATGATGTGTAATTCATGTAAATAATAAAATATAACATTATAATTATTCATTATATATGATATACAATGCAATTATATATTATTTTAATATCAAAATAATGATATTTTTGCTCGTGCGTACGTACGGATTACTCTCTCCATGAACGTGATGAGATTCATTCCCCATCGTATCCATTCAAGAATAAATTTCATTTGATAATTTAAAATAATGTTTATAGACATGATATAATTCTCTATATGAATAAGATACATCCCATACATAACAAATATGGGTCACATAACAAATAATATATAGGAAAACGAATCCGTTAACACCTGAAACGACGATAATACTGAGATATTATTAAAAAATCAATGTTAACAGATAATATATGATATCATATTAATGAATATTATTCTTGTATAATTAAATAAAAATTATTTCACCGTTATAAAATAGGTTAACCTTCCCTCTACCATTGAAAAAGTAAAAAGTAAAGGGTTTCTTATCTCACTTCTAATTCTGTGAGATTTCCATTGTTCCCCACTTATGTATTGAATGTGGTGTGTGTACTACCCATGATTGTATTCATTGTTTAATATACAATAATTTATGGACATTTAAATCATAATTTTATGATCCTTATTTCATGGGTGTATTTTTCTTATGCTACCAAATCGATAAGGGAATTTGAAATTTCAATTTCCCCTCATTCAGCTTCACGCATACATTATTGATTATTTTACTCCAAGATTATGTGTGGCATGACTGTATTTTTCTTATGTCATAATTTCTACTCCCCTTTCTGTGAATATACATTTGATACACATAATCACTCCATTGATAAATTCTAAATTCATCGATATTAACATGATAAGTGTATCTTTAACTCAATCTCCATTTATTGAGTTAAACATATAATTCATTGGTTTTGTTTTTACAAGAATATGTGTGAATGTCCTTTGTTTGTTTTACATTAAATATCTTATCATATTTATTGTATTTATATTTTTCACACATAACTATGTCATTGATTTATCCATAACCTAATTATACGGCCTTTATAAGATATTTCATCTCAATTTACATTCCATCAAGACTCTTTTGTTGTTATACACAAAATCAATTTTATATGGTGTATATAATGTACCTTGACATAGTATATCATGAATCCCTTTATTCTCATTATATTACATAGTTTTGATTAGATCAATTATTATTATTCAGGTGTCTCTCTTTTGGTTAAGAATTCTAACTAAATTATCATTTTAAATGTTTTAAAGATTTATTATTTTAAATTTATCTCATTAATGTCCATTTTTTAAAAATGGTTTTAATGATGTATTTATATGAACATAAACGTTTTAAAATAAAAATTTCTATTAAAATTTTCAAAGTGGTATGGGACATTTTGATTAAAAAATCTATTCTTAAATGGCTTCTTGAAAAATAGTGTGACATTTAAATTATATCAAGAAAAAGGGGGATATTTATCTATAATAGTTATGATGATTATTTTCATCTATGTTAATATGATTCATTATTCTCGATTGAGGTTAATATGATACATTGAAATCTTTTATATTGTATCAAATGAGTTATGGTTGACTATGGATGTGCTATTTTTATTCCATTCATGGTTTGTGGATAAAGTATTGACATTTCATATGCTAGTTTTATTACAAATGATTATGTTATGTTTAAACCTGTTCATACGAGTAATACATTGGAATTAGTAAGTGACAGGTGGAGCCTGCTATAGCTCCTCGATGTATCAGTAGTCCTCATGAGACAAACAAGTCTTTTCGCACAAGGCCTTGACAAAATCATATTTGTAGTCTTGGCACAAGGCCTTGACTATGTTGTTATGATAGTCTGACATTAAGCATTCCATTATTATGAAAGTGTCTTTTGATATTGCATGTGATTATCCGAATAGTATAATATCAATGTGAATAAGTAAATGGAATTATTTGATTTATCTTTTCCATATTATGATGAAGTTCAATTTTAAAAACGATTTTGTTCTAGTCTTATACACTGCCTTAAATGTTTATGATTATTTAAGAAAGTTTCTGCTATAATGTTATCCTTACTGAGCATCTGAGCTCACCCCTTTCTATGTTATGTTTTTTCCAGGATCCATAGAAGTATATTATGACTGACCTCTTGGGATAGTCTATGGGATCTCAGTGTTGTCTATGGAAACAATGTTTTTTTAGTTTCCTATTTTATGATGTAATTTAAACCTTATGAATGTATCATGTACATCCAATGCTACTAAACTAATCATTCTTTCAGGAATTTATCGTTTATGGTCATTCCAATGATATGTAATAATACACCGACTCTGGGCTTCTATGGTCGGTGCGTTAGAGCCAGCAACATAAGAAAAACCATGCGAAAAATATATTGTTTCTACTATCCAAAAATTCCATTTTGCCACATGGTTTCTTGTGAAAGGAGTAGGGTATCCCCTACCCGAGTTTATACCACGTTCCACCTACTATCATGATCAAAATATTAATTTTTAGAAAACACAAGGCAGAAACTCATTGATAATCACTAGACCAAAATTTAAAAAAGGAATACCTCATAATGAAGACACATATGTGATCGTATTTTCATTTATATTCATAGTGTGATAATTTCATTATAGTGTTTTTTCAGGATGTAATATTTTTTATACATATAAATGAGTACATAGAAATTTTAGAATAAAATTATAAAAATATGACTTATAGTATGAATATTTCAGTATTATAGGAAAAAAATGAAATATTAATACAAAGTGTTGTGGGCTTAAATGTATTGTTTCTTCTACTCATGGAGGTTACAATTTGAGATCTATAATAAAGGTGGTGATGAGGAATTTCCCATAGTACTATTTCTAAATATATTTTATGTCATTAAATGATCATATCTATTATCATATATATATGTCTTCATACATGACGTCATTTTCATTTTGTTTCATGATTCTTTTACAAATATGAATGATGAAATCTAATAATGTTTTCTTAAGTATAAGTATTTTTCAGGTTTGGAATGATTTATCGGGAATTTATTCAATGATGAAGATAAAATCTATCATTTCTTTGGTATTGTAGAATATTACATAGACCCTTTTGTTGATACAAATTTTTTTACCCAAAATCCATGACCATGGAGTTTTAAAATATGTTCATATATATATGTCAAATAAAGATATATAACGTAAAAATGGTGATCAGACAAGTTCATATCATAATTTAGAAGAAATCAATTTACAAGTAGATTATATTACAATGCAGTATTAATAGGGGGTTATTAGAGATTTTGTTGTTGTTGGTGTCCTATAACTGATAAATGTTTATCTTTTTATTAATAAAATATTAATATAATTTAATATCTTATCACATAACTATTGTTATTTAAAGATAATTCAATGTGATAATGTCCTTAGAGTATATGTCACATTGAATGATTATAATAGTTCCTCTCTATAATGAGAACTCAAAACATTAGTGACAATATTCATAAACATATGTCATCTATTGTTGAATGTGTGGTGTATAAAATGATACATATGATGCTTCTACATTAGTTAAATTATTACCACATGTGGCAGATGAATCTCTCCATGAATTTATTACATTTAAATTTTCCTTAAGGGAGTTTATAAGAATAAAAAATCTGATAAAAACTTCATATGTTATTTGTTTTAGTGAATGTATCTCTCTTTGAACATTTATATTTGTTAATAGACTTGATATTATTATTAATTTAAACCATGGATAACATAATTTGATGTATTTAATAAACCCCTCTTAAAATATTTGTAAAAGTTGGTTGGATACATTGTGTGAATCATTTGTGGTATTAAATTGATTATATTATTCAATACTGTATGTATCCCAATTGAGTTAATGGAAAAAAGATATCATAGGCTCTTATATTGATATATAATTATTGAATAATTAAATGTCAATGTAAGTTTATCATTGAGTTTATTTTAATGATTCATTGAAATAAAAATAATTTACTAATGTTTACGATACAAGTATGTGACCTATTTGATGAGATATTGTGATATATAGTTTCTATTATAGAGTAAACATCTAAATGAGTTTGTTAAAATTACGACACTAACTTATTTCTATTTGCGTGACTTGATATGATGCATAATGATAATATTAGACTTTATTTGTCTTCATATAATTCAACTGATATATAGTCAAATATTCCCACACACTAAGGCCCCATTTGGTACATTGGAGTAGATTTTGATGGAAGGAGAATGGAAAGGGAAATGAAAATGGAATAAGAAATTTAAATGGTGTGTAATTTTAAATCACATTTGGAAGACCAAAAAAATAAAAGGGAAATTGTTAGAAAATAATGATCAAAAATTTATAAGAAAACCAAAAGACATTATTAAACATAAAAATTAATCATCTTAAATGTATTACAACTTTATTAGATGCATCATCATCAGCTTAATAAAAAACCTCCTTCTATGAAACTTGTCACATCCACTTCACAAAAGTATCACAACCCCATCACAAGAGACCCCCATCCTCACAACCCACCACAAAATCCCACCAAGATATCATCCTCACTTCACACATAATCCCCTATATCGATCTCCAATCATCAACTTTTCCGCATCCAAATTATGATTTAGGAATATTAGACTCACAACTACAACCAAATAGAGTGGATTATCATAACAGAGGGGACTATCAATGAATAGTGAGGATAATGACATATTTTAGGATATGTATAATAGTTTTGTATGGAAATCTTTTGGAATATCATTGGGATGGGAATCAAAATGTTGGAGTTTCGTGACGACAACATGGTGAGGGTGACAAATACTGGTGTTGAAGAACAAAATGATCATGATATGTGTGTTTTGACGGGAAGAATATGATTCCCACAACATTTTAGAAATTAATGCAATTTTAGGGAGGGTGAAAAATTCCTTAAAATGATGGAAAGACTAGTTCCCTTGATTTTCAATTTATTATACAAAACATTAATTTAACTAAATTCCATTTCCAATCTAATAATACCAACTAGACACTAAGTGTATCCAGAATTTCATAAAATCTACTTGAATTTTATTTCAAGAATAAATATTATTCTAGAATATGGAATAAAAACTATTCATGTTATATTGATTCCATAATGTTAACAAAAAATTATTCACATTTAGAATACATGTTATTTTAATGATATACAAATACATCATTGTATGTGAGGGAATATAATATTTATTTATTTATTGGATAACATTAAAACAATATTTATAAAAAATATGTATTTATAATTTGATATTTGATTAAATCAATAGATTTACAGTTTGAATTAGTATCCCAATTAAATGATATATATTTATTTAGTATTGTTTAAATAAATGTGGAATTTTTCATATAAAAATTTATATTAAAATATTTTTGAGTTCTCACATGTCATTGAATATGATAATAATAATATTATTTTAATTTGGTTTTTCTTTTATAGATTACTTATTAGATAAATAAATATATGATATTACTAATTAGTTGACCATTAGTGTACAATCTAATTAATAACCCTTTATAGTGTGTTATAATTTTTGGGTAAAACCAAATTCACCCATGATAATTTTCTAGAATCCCTAGAGAGATCATATATTGAACTCTAAAATGAAGTTGAAGAAATCTTATTCATCCCTCTGAAAATTGGGGGAACAAGTTAATAATTCATCCAATATAGAAATATTACTTAATTTGAAAAATGGAAAATGATGAATGGAATTTGGATCATCTAAGATTGAAAATAGAATACCAATGGAGTTATTTCTGTATTCATTGGGAATGTGTAGAATGAGTAAGAGGAGTTTTACATTAGATTCACCATCATAATAATAATTTAACATGAACTTCATCAAAATTGATCAAACAGAAATTAATTATAAATTCATATACTAAAGCATTGTTTTAAATTTTGTACAATATAAATGATAAAATATACTACCTATGAGGAATATGTGGATTCTTTCATCAATTTCAACAAATTTATCCCCTGAAACTAATGAAAAATATGGTAGAAATGATCCCATCAACATTATCTACACCATAAAATCTTCAAGTGGGTTTAGTATTGTCAAATATTTATCTATTTTTATTTATTATTTGTTAATTTATTTATAAATTTGATTTTAGTATTTATTTGTAGTATTTAATTCATTATTTAAATGTCAACATAATGAAATCATTATGCATCATAGGACCCTAAACAAGAATTGAGAAGATGAAGAATGAATGAATATTCCATTAGAAGGCATTTTGCATTCTAGATATTGAATATATGTACATTTTCTATAAGGGAATATTACATGTCATTTGCCATTTTTCAAACACACAATCACTAACTATAGTAATGACATCTTATCCCACGGGTTAGTATAAATTTTCATTATAATAAATTTATTGAACCCTAGTTGAATCATGGCTTTATAATGAGAGCATGGGGTGTAAGTTCTATACAGTTTTTTTAAACCCTACAATGTTCTAAATCCATATAGTTCATGAATGAGATGTGGACAAATTAAATAATTTTTAATTTAAAACACACAATGAATTGATTAATAGATGAGTGTCATAGCATCATTTGATGTTCATAACATATATATATCATTACATTCCCTATGAAAAATGTTCTTCATTAAAGATAGATATTGATTTTCTCAGAGTGTAGTGTGGATGTGAAAATAAATTACATAGTATTTCGGTAGTTTTACATTCCATGTTTCTCAATCTAACTAATGAATTTTAATTATGATATTAGAATGTCATTTGATTCATACAGATGTTTGAAAAAATTATCTATAGAAGAATAAAAACTATAGTGTGTAGTTGGTTGAATATACAACATGATATGGGTTTTCCTAATTCAATACTTTTTGAGGTATTTTTTGTGGGTCATGTCAAATTTAATAATTTAATAATTATCTTCTATGTTATTCCATAAAATTATTGATGTGAATGGTTATTTTACTCATTGTGTACATCATGACAGTAATGCACACCATCAATATTCTTGGAAAGACATGTAGTTATACATATGTTGAATACAATATTGAATAACCCATACGGAAACATTTAATGTATATCTCAACACTCAATAGAGGAATATTTATCTTATATGTACATTTTATATGATAAGTACTAAAAAAATTTAAGGTGCAATCAATATGAGTGAAATTGAAGGCCATGAAATGTATAAGGATACAGATCCCATTTCCTATAGGGCATATTGATTAGTCTAGACATAG
This sequence comes from Viscum album, assembly GCA_963277665.1. Classification (NCBI taxonomy): domain Eukaryota; kingdom Viridiplantae; phylum Streptophyta; class Magnoliopsida; order Santalales; family Viscaceae; genus Viscum; species Viscum album. The sequence goes on from OY728155.1 coordinate 1,093,038,678, forward strand.
CTGAAGCAATAATCAAAAATATGAACTAATCATCTTTTTTTGGATTCAATGGGCCATTCATAATGTAAATGACATAAATACAAAGACCATCAATCTATTTTATGAATATTGACACATAATTTTTTTTCAGAGTATGAGAGGATATTTTCCCTGGTATTTATAATCAATTTAATATAGGGAATTAATTCATTATTATTGAGTAATTTAATTAATGCATTTTTGGATCATCAGATAGATACATTACTAAATTTTTATTATGTTGATGAGAACACAATGAAGATACCACTAATCAGCCATCCATATGTTCACCTTTGATCTCATAACATCATCAATCAAACTCTCAGTGATAGTGTGGTTTTACTAATCATCTGTCAATACTCCTTTGATAACAACCATGACCACATAGGTCTATGAATGATCGTATATTGATATCACATGCCATAATGGGCTAGAGGAAGTGATAATCCTTGTATTTTGAGAGAAAATCCTAAATACATTCTTCATTGAGAGATAATTCACTACGGAGGATAATGTTGTGCATGATGTCCAACTCTGCATAATTCTAACAAATTTCTACTTATAGTCCTAGGTTTAGTGTTTTATATTAACTAATTTCACATTTCCCTTAATAATATGTTAAATGAAAAAAGAAAACTCATTACATATAAAATATTATTATTATTATTTTCTTCCATAGTTTTTACTATCCCAAAGATTGATAAATATTACTTACATTATGGTAAATAAATATTTATCAGTAGCCCAATATCTATTTATTCTCTTACTATTTTATTTTATTGACATTACAAATAAAAATAATAAAATATTATATTCAGTTTAGAGAATAAAATATTTATTTTAGCATTCATGTAATTAAATAATTTATTTATTAATAAATAAATATTTTTTACCTATCGAATAACCAATGGTAAATATTATATATTTAATAATCAAAAAAATTAATATTTTATTCATTTTATGGTTCATAAAATATATATTTTAATATTCATGTAATACATTATATATTAATGAATAAATAATTATTTAATACCTTGGGAAAAATAATAGATAAATAAGTATATTATATTTTACAGATAAAATAGCTACGATGATTAGGAAAATTTATTTAAAATTTGTGATCACTCAAAAATACCAAATAAATTTTAATTCATGGTATGTAGAATAAATATTATATAAAACAGTAAATATAATATATAATTTTGATTAAAGGAAACACTATGTGTAACATTATAAGCCTTTTCCTCAGTGGAATTGTGAAATTTTTCCTACAGTTCGTGAATATTATAAAATTGTTTGTTAAGGTAACCATCATGTAAGATGATATGTGATAACAAAAATAAACACCATATTCAAACACTAACTATGTAATATAATCTTTTTTTCATGATATCTCCTCGATATGGTTGGATACCCATGTCATTAATTTATTTTCATGATATATCATTATTTTAGTATCTCAAATAAACTCATTATTACACCATGACCATCAAAGTTAATGTGATTATTCAATTTCAATAAAAGAATGAGATATCAACATCTATTAATATGGAAGATAAAATCCTTCAATGTATTATTCATTAAGAACACATCAATCATGACAGACCTAAAATTCCGAACTTTACCAAATATTGTCTCATCATGGTTTATGAAAACATATCTATTTGTGGGAGTCATGACATGAATTAAAAATAAACATAAATTATGAGGACCATTAAACATACCCGTAGATTAGGATATCCTATGACACATAAATATATGTAATTCCAACTACTGGTTATTTTCTTATAATCTCCCATATTTAAGATTACTATGTGAAAACTTCATAAGATATAAACCCAACTAATTTGGGTAACCGCACATTATATTCAAGATATTTAGTGTTGTAACATTGAATGATATCCTATTATAGATCTATTTTTTAAAATAGCATCATGTAAATTTAAGGCTCCCATCATATAAGGGAAATTATATAACATTTTCAATGAGTTTAATATTATAGAAAATATTAAAAGTAATTTTATTCAAAAGGACATTTAAAATATGGAAAGTTATTGTATTTTAAATCCATGAAAATATATTATATTAGAATTATAATGTAGTTTGGTCTATGGAACCTAATCCTAAAGGATTATACTTACATTAGAACTAAATGATAATTAATTGATAGTTCTCACATGATAAACATGATTATACTTAATGTGGATATAGATTTTAATCCTACCATGTTTTCATGAATAAGGATGGTAAATACACATGTTTTTGTATCTACTATTCATACTACAAAATCATTACTAAGAGAAAATACCTCCTATATTAATATTTTTGGGTATCCCTCAATTTTTTCCCTTATCATAATCCTTACATCTTGACTGATTCCATTATCAAAATTATAAACATAGTTATAATAAAATTTAACATTGTTACATCCCAAAATATAAATATTGTAATTCTAAAACATTTAGAAGCGATACTAGAAGTAGTAACATATTCAGATATTGTAGATTTTGAATCCATATGCAGTAATATAATTTTCAATTATATTACCTTAGCATTTCTATGATACTAGATAAATTTGAAATAAATTAAGACAAATGATAATTTCTATAATCCTCTAGTACTCCCTTTCCACTAAAAACAGGAACTCATCCATTTCTACTTTTTCATGTACTTTTATATTGTGTTAATTTCTTGTTGGTTTTGTTATTTTGGATTTTTTTGATATTCAAATCCTATACATTATACATCTGAAATGATAGACATCAGTACATATCATGGAATTTGTGTTAAATTACTAACGCTTATAGTTCAAAAATTATTTTATTCTCAATAATCATTTCCTATTCACATGCATGTACTACTATAATGATTATTTAGGAACAAAAATGTTGATTTAATTGTTTCAATTTTTATTTTTCATTATTTTGTTAATATATTAACTATTAATAGATTCATAAGACCAATAAATCTATTTCTTAAAATATTGTCACCTAAAACATGGTTTATAAGTTTTTAAATTCGTAGAAAAATTCATTACTTAGTATTGAAAAATATGAATGGCATACATTTTTTACTGTATATTTTATCAGCATATACCTCATGGAACCATCTAATACGTAAAAAATCCTTTTATGGGAATATGTTAGTTATGTATTTGAATATGAATATTCTATTATCAGTGTGCATGAATTTTCCATATATTATTTTATGCAGTCTTCTAATCTTATTTGGATTTATTTATTTCCCCGAACCATTCTGCTTATTCCCTATAGACATATAACATTGGGTTTCTTTTTTTCATGTAAAATCAAAATATTAAGGGAGGTTACCTCAAAATTATGTGTTATTGAAAATAAGTTGCACAATCTGAATATCCTATATATATTCTTTGAAATGTATAATTGATTATGATTTTATTTATGATGTTTGTAGTACATTTTTTTTCATAGACATAACATTTCAATAAACAATTATTCTTTATTATTACTAATTTTTACAATCCATTTTAGGTTTATATTTAATACTCACTAGTAGTATCAATTATTAGATGAATTAAAAATATAATTTCCTTAAATACTGATACATGGAATCCATTACTCAAATTTTTACATACTTCTCAACCTTAGTATGTTTCCATTTAATACTTCTATATAATAATATATATTATATGAAAAAAAAATTGTCACCCACCACAGTGATTATAAACCACTCCTAAGGTTATGATTTCCTATGTTATAAGTGTCTATGGAACTATTTATCCCACTATGATCAATGTAGTATAGAATATCCATTCTAAGACATCTGAATCCAAATACTTTACCAATATAAGTTTATTTTAATCCCAATATATTTAAATTGAAAAGATTACTCTATAGAAACATAGTTGATCATGGGTATAGTTTAATGTTATTTTTGTAATTAGGATTATTAACCTAAATGAACTAAGGGATTATTTTTTTTGTTGATAATTCTAGTGTTTATGAAATGTCTTTGAAAATAATTTTTTAGATATATTCTAATATATTCTTATCATATATTAATTTATCTAATATCCATTAGTAAATATGTTTTGAAAATGGATGGTTTCTTCAATTTTCTTTGTAAACATTTCATAGATAATTATAGAATATTTAAAATATATATTAGAATCATATTTGAAATTTATTTTACAAGAATTAATATATAGATGTATAAAAGTACATTTGAGTTTCGGAATATAGTTAAAAAACTTGTATAATCATCGATTGCTTGGATAAGATGTTATCTATCTAGTGATCTAGGCGGTTCCTATATCATTACCATGTGAAATAATTTACATCATGGATCATTTCTAAAAAATAGAATTTCATGATGTATGTAAATATACCACTAGATTTAGAATATTTCACATTCACTTGTTGAACAAACTCAAAATTATTTGGGTCATACATTTATTTTTAAACGTATAAGAATGTAAAACATGATTATTAGTTTTATAGATATCTTATAATTTTAGACCAATATGTATTAAAATACATTTATGGGTATAATGAATCCAGAAAAATTTAGTTTATTTGACAAGGAATTATCTTTTCATGTTCAGGTATGTGTCTTATATTTTACATTCCTCATTCACTATAATGGATAACTATGATCTTGGAGTAATTGAACCATTATTTTAGTGTAAAGAGCCATAATAAGATTTATTCCAAAAGGGAAATATGGTCTAAATATGGAAATCATCAAAATAAGATAAATATTTTAGTAAAACTCATTACTTTTGGACTCACCTATTTTCATAATCCCAAATCATGTCTCATTTATATAGAGAATCTTGTCTCTATTACAGGATAATCATTTATGTGAAAATATTTTTTATATCAAAGTAACAACTATGTACTTTTAATCTCACTTCTCTATTGTTTAAGCTCACAGTGAAACATTTCTCTAAGTAAAAAGGTCATTGTTGCAAAGGTCACCAATGCCAAAGTCACCAATTAAAGGTCACTGATGTAAGAACACTAATGCAAGGTCACCGATGCAAGGTCACAATTTCAAGGCTACTATTGAAGGTCACCAATGAAGGTTACCGTTGAGAGCTACCACTATTAGTTACCGATGGAAGGTCGCCATTGATGGTTGTTGATGTGCACCTACCATTGAAGCCTATCGTTGCGAAGGAAATTGTTCCAGTCTACCGATGCTTACCATTCCATAATTTTTTGAAATTTATAATATTATTATATCTATCATATTTGAAAAATTAAATAATTCCGACAATAATTAATTGTGATTACAGAAATATCAGGAGACTATTTTCGGACAGTACAAGGTTTGAGAATGATAGCATGTGATGTACTTATTCTTATTGCCGGACCTCATATATAAAAGAGAACATGAAGAAAGAAAAAAAGAAGTTGTGCGACAGATATAAATGTCTATCTGTGCATGTGAAGGAGCTTACTCATGAGATCAATGAAGAACCATTCTGTACTTACACTGTGAACCCACAATCATAACGAAGATAATTTGGGACAAACTCATTCCTAACTTTTATGCCTCATTAAATCTTGATCAATACCAGATGAATAACACTCATAGATAGATCATGGGGTTGTGAAACTCGGTTTTGGAGACAACTTTTCGAGAATGACTCAGACTACAAATACTTCACTACTAGGAGTCAAGAGATTAATGGGAAACACATAGAGATTTTTAAACACAGGATTATAATATTATCTCTATTATGTTTCTTCATTTTAAAATTTATGATAATTGTGTGTCTATATGTTTCACGCACTATCTCTTATTCATGAACATGATGATATTGAGTATCCTCATATAAAACATCACTTACATTTTTTTCCCATGTATAAATGAGGAACAGACAGTTTTTGGTTTGTATTGATTGTTTTTTCTATGAAGAACTGTGGTAGAGGGTGTGATCCTTGGAAAGTTTTTCAAAGCTGTTATAAATCCTGATACATGATAGGTATCAACGTTATTATTAATATGAACTTCTTGGTGGCTGGTGATCAGTCTGTGGAGAAGATTAATCTCGACTTGAGACTGAACCTCTGGTTTAGCTTTATTGTGCACTATATTTTACATTACATTGTTTGATTTATTTTTCCACTACATATATTTGAAAAAACATAAAACTATTTTTCATTCACTTTGATAGTTAGTTTTGGTTTGTGTGTGTATGTGTTTAATTGAGTAAACTTGTTTCAAAAGTTAAATAAGTGTTTTACAATAATCTAACTGAGGAGTAATCACCTTTTGAGAAACCTATTGAACAACTAAAAATTTACAAATCTACTACCTTAATTAACTAGTCCATTTTCATATTTGGTAGATCATTATAAGAAAAGTATTAAACAGAAATTTTACCTAGGAACTCAATTCAACCCCCTCTTGATATTCCACTCTGACCAACATTTGTTATCAAGGGTGTTTTATGTTTTTTTTATTTTTGCTTACACTATCCAAACAGTTCTTCAAGTGTTCAAATTCATTTTAACTATTATTTTAGTTGTATCTTAATGATCTTAAAATTTCTGTCATAGCTGAATTCGTAGTTCATTGAAATTATAGTTAACTATGGATAATAGATTTGAGGGTTCTGCTACTTACATGCCTCCTTTCTTTAATTGTAATAATTATGCTCATGGGAAATTAAAAATTAAAATGTATCTAGAGGTAATATAACATAAAATATGGGACAAAATTTAAGAATAACACATATTTCCTACTATTGTTAGGGACACATGGTCTTAATTCACTAAAGCCACATATAACAATAATTTTAATGAAATGAATACTTTGTACAATTCTCTAGGAGATGAATAATTCAATAGAATATATTCATGTAAAACTCCATATGAAATTTGAGATACATTATTTTCTTCGCATGAGGGAACAACTAATGTTAAATAAATGATGTTAAATACCTATACTATTAAATATGATAATTTTAAAATGAAATATGGTGAACCTGTTTCTGAAATGTATCTCAGGTTTAATGAAACAGTGAATACAATGAATGTTCTTTAGAAACCAGTGGAAAACAAGGATCAGATTATGAGACTACTATGATGCCTAGATGACAAATGGAGAGAAAAATTTGTTTCTATATGAGAATATTGTGACATAGGAAAGATACAAGTGAAGGAACTAATTGGAAATCTTATGATGTAAGTAGAATAGCTCTATGTAAATCAATAAGTAGATGAAGCACATAGAATGAAATCTGTAGCATTCAAGACTGCTACCACAAAGATAAAAGACAAATTAAAAGTTCATGCTCTTGTAGACACTTCCACCAGTGAGGCTCAGAGTCTGACATTGATGATGAGATGGATCATCATGCTAAAAAGTTCAAAATATTCTACATATTGAAAAGGTTCTTTAAAAAATCATGGTACAAATGAAAGTATGATAATAATGGACAATGAATAAATGACAGAAAGTGGAATGATAAAAAAAATGAGATAGTCAGTTATGTGTGTAATAGAAAAGTCCATGTAAAGGTTGATTGCCCGAAGATTAGATTTAAGAATAAGTATGAAGAAAACGGAAAAGGATATACAAGGCTATGAATGAAATGTGGAGTGCATCGGGAGATAGCTCTAGTGGGTCTGACACTTCTGATGCTGACAAGAACAAACATACAAACTAGTGTTTCATGGTAGAAACATCTGAGGTAACACCCAATTCCCCCATCCCTAATGCTAATTATTCTGATAATGATGGTGAATCAAATAATGGTAAGAATATGACTAAGGATGAACTATTTGAATATGTGGAATTCTTAAGGATTCCTTTAATGTACTCAAGGATAAACATAAGCTATTGAAAAAACAACATTCTTTAAATGCTAATTATATGTTTGATTTGGATATTGAGAATGAAAATGTGCTTAGCTATTAGAATAAAATACTGAACATAAATTCTCAAATGAGAAATTAAAAAGGGATTTGGGAAAGTTTACTTCTAGTAGAGAGACCATGACTTGGTTTCTAGGAAAATAGATTACTCTAAAATACACAACTGGTATAGGACATCATCCATGACAGAGAAGAATTATTAAAATTACATTTTTTCCAAAATTTGAATAGTTCACTGCTAGATCATGTTCTGGATATCTTTGGAAAAAACACTTCTCTAAAGGGCCAAACAAAGTGTTCATGTATCAAAACGTATCTATTGATTATAGGAAACCTATGAGACAAGTATGGGTTCCAAAATCTTTACTTGAAAACGTCTCTGGACATGAGAAAATTTGTGTACCAAATTAACCCTAAAAATAATATGTTTTTCATGAAAATTTTCTAATGAGATCATCAAAAAATCAATGGTACTTAGATATTGGATGTTCAAGAAACAATACAAGAGACTATTCATTCTAAAAGAGTCCATTTAATGCTGATGGTGGACATGTCACATTCGGTGATAATTCTATATTGAAAAGCACTAGCTTAGGCCAAATCGGTAACACTAGTAATCTATTAATTTCAATAGTACTTTTTATTGATGGGGTAAAGTACAATTTACTGAGTATCTCATAGGTGTGTGATGATGGTTTCAATGTTAAATTTGAAAATGATTCATGAAATGTTTTTAATTCTAAAAATGATTTTATATTTATATCTCTTATAAATAAAAATAAGTATTTAGTTAATCTAAATTCTTTAGCTATGAAAAATGTTTCAGGTTTAAATGTGTTTCATAAGAAATCTTGATTATGGAACAGAAGATTAGGACACTGCATTATGCACTCACATAGGAAACTAACAAGGAATGTTTATGTCAGAGACTTACCTAAATTGAAATTCCCTGTTATCAAGTTTTGTAATACTTCTCAAAAGGGAAAACAACAAAAAGTTTCTTTCAAACCAAAAAATTAGTTTCTAGTTCTCAATTGCTTTAGTTGGTTCATATGGATTTGATTGAATCATCCAGAGCTTCATGTTTAAATGGGAAGCACTATGTTTATATTCTTGTAGATGATTTTTCTTGATATACTTGGGTATACCTTCTAGCTCACAAAATTGAAGCATTCTATGACTTCATTAAATATTCCATGTCTATAGGAAATATTATTGGACATATAATTAAGACATTAAAAAGTGATCATGGCCAGGTGTTAGAAAATTAGGACACTGAATCTATTTTCTCACAAAATGTCTATACTCACAATTTCTTTACTACTAGAACACCTCAAAAAATGGGGTTGTAGAATGAAGGAATAAGACAGTTAAATAGATTTCATGGACTATGCCCAATGTGTATAATCTACCTATATTTTTTGGGTTGAGGTTGTTAATACGACTTGTTACATTATCAATAGTCTTAATTAGACTAGTTCTTCAAAATACGCCTTATGATATTTGGATAGATAGGAAGCTTAAGGTTAATTACCTTAGTTTTTTTGGTTCAAAAGTCTTTATACCTAATACTAAGGACCATCATGACATGTTTTCTTCCAAATGTGATGAAGGAATTTTCCAATGTTACTCAATCTATAGTAAAGCTTATATAGTATTCAATAAGAGAACCAATTGTGTGGAAGAATCAATTCATGTAAAATTCGATGAGACTGATCCACATGATCCCAAAACTATTATTGAACACCTAGAGGACGATATGTCAATTCATGACCATAATGATAATGACAGTGGACCCTTAGTAAAAACAACCAGCTCTAGAACCTTGTAGAATCTGTGCTTGGTGAATATGAACCTGTAGAAAATCATGAGAAGTCTAGTTCAAGTCATTCTATAGGTATTAGAACTTTCAAGAATCATTCATTAGATCCTATTGTGGGTGATTTAAATATAGTAACATAGACTAGAGCTCATATGAGATACCAGGTTGAACATCAAGCCTTTCTTTCACATCATAAACCTAAAAATATCAATAATGCAATCAATGATAAATTTTGGGTGATAGATATGCAAGAAGAATAAAATCAATTAGAAAGAAACAAAGTTTGGGAATTAGTTGAATGACCTAAATGCACATTGACTATAGGAACTAAATGCATATTTAGAAATAATGTTTATTAATTTGAAAATATAGTCAGAAAATAGTATAAACTACTTGAAAATGATATAGTCAAGAAGAAGAAATAGACAATGAAGAAACCCTTGCACCTGTAGCTAGACTAGAATCCATTAGGATACTACTTTCCTATGCAACTCATCTGAATTTCAAACATTATCAAATGGATTTCGAATGTGAATTTTAAATGGGTACATAGTTGAGGATGTATTTGTTGAAAAAACCCCCAGTTTTACAAATCTCCATTTTTTCAAATCATGTTTTTAAACAGTCTAAAGCATTATATGGTCTGAAACAAGCTCCAAGAGCTTGGTATGAAAAAATTAGTTAGTTTATTATTTCAAGATGTTTTACAAAAGGAATAATGGATACTAATATTTTTATTAAAAGGATTTCCAAAGATATTTTAATAGTACAGATTTATGTAGATGAAATTTGTCAGGACCCCCTCCCCACAAAGTGTACCCCTCCTAGGCCGGCAATGTGAGAAGAGAGATAATGACCCCCGAGTCCCTCCTCCAATAGGCCCGGGGTTGGCGACTAGCACCGAGGGTATAATACACACACAAATGGGAGGAATTACTCTCTAAGAGAACACATGCAGAAGAGGGAGATAGAATAGACTCCAATCAGCTCCAACTCAAAAAAAAGGGTGATCTTAAATTTAAAAGAAATCCATGTACATATATGAAATGTCATGAAAAAGTACTACAATTGAAATAGAAAACTAAAAGTACCCAAAAGAAAGTAAAACAGTAGCGACCACAAGCCTGAACAGCTCCTCCTCCAACCACAAGCTAGTAGTAACCAGCATGATCTCCAATCTGCTCCAAGTGATCTAAAAAACAGTTTATATATACATAGGGTGAGTATAATAGTATACTCAGTAGGATCCTCCCCAAGCCACTTGTGCAAAAGTAAATAATGCAAGCTAAAGCCTTGTGAAAAAAAAAGTGAAACTAACTCGTCACCTAAATAGGTATACTAAGTTCCCAACCTCACCATGTCTACTCTCAACAAGTAACGCATACAAGAATATAGCATAAAGTAATGATTATTAAGGGTACACCACTACTAATTCCCCACTAGTTTTCCGCTTTTCCCCAACAAAATACGTCCTGTGCATCTCTCTCCAAGGCTTGCCCGCAGACTCCTAGGCTAAGCTCCACAATCTGCACCTCATGCACCACAAAGGCTTGCCCGCAGACACCTGGGCGAAGCACCACACCATCCTCACAACCAAAAGCAACCGGGTATGTTCCGGGAGCCACGACAACCCGCATAACGTGTATCATACATCGGGTATTATACCACAATCCATTATAGCCCATACACCGAATAGGGATCCTCAATCCATCACAACCTATACACGTTACACCTATAGTACTCCATTGGATACTATATCCAGAATATATGTGTGTGAAATATCCACAAGCCATTACATCCCACTACACACATATATGGGTAAAACTAACCAGTGTGCCTACCAGCACAATGATCTACCAAGAGAAGAGAGTGGGGTCAAAGGGGGTAGTCAGCCATTCAACCTTCCATCAGAATGTTGGGGAAAACACCCCCCAGGGCTCAAAATCCCCGGGGTGTCAGTTGCCCTTACTGATAGGGTGGAGTAGCGTATAGAAACACAAATAGTAAAGAATATATATGTAACTCACATCCACACTATGGGCATTACCTAGTCTTTGATACAACTGCAGCTAACATCTCTCAGACTCCAGGCTGCTACTTCTAAGACTAGGTATCCTATAGGCACACAAAAATTTGAAAAGCTTTATTAGATTACTCCATTCTAATTTTAGCAGTTCCACTGTACATTAATTAATTCTTTAAACATTAATTAAGAGTGAACAATTCCACATTAAACTGAATTAGAATCACATTCAAAATCAACTGCTCCTTTTAAGATTCACAACACCTTTAAATTCTAGTATCTCCATTACTGTGAATTTTCACCATTTAATCAATCATTCATTACTAAATTACTTTTCCATATTCCCATGAATTCTAGAAAAACATCCTATGGATCTAATCACAAAGGAGGCTCAACACGGTGAGTAGATATACTACCCGTTGAGTCTTTGCCGCCTATAGAAAGAGCATAGACCCATTCTCACTCGAGAGGTTAAACACGGAAAGCACGTGGCATACCCCGTGCGTCTTTGCCTCCATCGGAAGAAGGGTAGAAAGACCAGCTGCCTTGAGCAGTGGGGAAGAGCAAATCATATTAACATTCAACGAAAACCACAAGCATGCAACAACCACATCCATCCCATTCCATCACCCCTAGTGTCCTCCCCGCCACCCACATGCATAAACTGATGCATCTTACCACTCTAGGCATCATCTGCTGCCACAACCACAAGGCCTCCATGCATCCACATATCACAACAGTCATCCAGGCTCACATCACAGCACAAGAAGCATAAAAACATCAGTCACAACCATGGGCTCTTGACCCTTAACAATAATAGGGTAACTCAGAACCCTTTTTGAAATTCCCACATAATCTGTTCTTTAATCCTTATTGAATTAGCAGATTTGTTATTCGTAGGTTCCAATTATGGGATTCCTAATCAGAAAGCTATCACAATTAAATAACCATGATTACTTCCCTAATTTGATTGTCCTCAAATTAGAATAACTACAACAACTGCAATAACCAAATTAATTTACATGCCTCTTTATCTTTATCCAATTAATTAACAATTAATTCCGGCTTTATGTTCATTATCAATTTATATAATGAACGAACAACAAATCAAAGAAAACATAGATATCACTCTATCTTGGAAAACATGATGCAAACCATTATCACAGTATAAAGAAACAACATGCGATCAACCAATTCTTTTAATCCGGTTCAAGTATTTAATTAGGCCAATTTCATTGTGATCCAAAGGATAATATCATGCTAATTCTACAAGTGCACATATAAAATTAGAGAATCCATGAATCTCCTACCTTGAAGAGTTCATGACGCCCTTTATCCACACGATGGGTCACAATCCTCCTCTCACGACATCTGCATCCACCAGAGGATGCCACGGTACGACAGTACCAACCAACCCCAAGAAAAACCCATTATAATCATGGAAATTACATGGGATAATATGGAAGTGAGAAACAAGAGAAGATGATCCCCAAAGGAATGACGATAAAACATACCTTATTGGGAAGATTGACAGACAGAGTTCGGTTGCATCCAAAATAGAGCAGAACCAATCCTAGGAGTAAAGATAGATTGTGCATCTCCTACGGGAATGATTGAAAGGTTCTAGAGTCTCTTAGCTGAGAACAAAGGGAAAGAACAAGGGATAATTATATCTCGTCCCTTTTTAAGATTTAATGGGGCGACAGTTTAAGATCCGGTTAATTCTCCATTAAAAAAGGATCACAGTAACCCACATGGTTTGACCAAGTAAAACATTCCAAGCCTTAGGAATAATCAATATAAGATTTATGGCCTTCGAAATGACCTTAAGAGCCCTTAAAAAAATAAGGCTTTAAATGTATTTTACATCAAAGGAAACGTCAAGGGGGGCAAAACTGTAGGAATCTGGAAACACTGTTCACCCACTGTTGTTGTACATGAAACTGATCTGTGAATCTGATCTATCAGACCGATCTGCGAAACTGATCTATGAAACTGATCTATCAGACCGATCTGTGAAACTGATCTATCAGACCGATATATGAAATCGTTCTGTGAAACCGATCTGTTAGACCAATCTGTGAAACTGATATGTGAAACGCATCTGTGAGACCGATCTATGTGATCAATCTGTGAAACTGATTTGTGAAACCGATCTGTTAAACCGATCTATGAAACTGATCTGTCAGACCGATCAGTGAAATCGATCTGTCAGACCGATCTGTGAAACCGATCTATGAAACTGATATGTCAGACCGATCTGTGAAACCGATCTGTCAGACCGATCTGTGAAACCGATATGTCAGACCGATCTGTGAAACCGATCCCGAAAACCGATCTATCAGACCAATCTGTGAAACCGATCTCTGAAACTGATCCATCAGACTGATCTGTGAAACCGATCTGTGAATCTGATCTGTCAGACCGATCTCTGAAACTGATCTATGAGACCGATATGTGAGACTGATCTGTCAGACCGATCTGTGAGACCGATCTATGAGACCGATCTATGAAACTGATCTGTCAGACCGATTTTTGAAACCGATCTGTCAGACCGATCTGTGAGACCGATCTGTGAGACCGATCTGTCAAACAGATCTATGAGACCGATCTGTGAGACCGATCTGTGAGACCGATCTGTGAGACCGATCTGTGAGACCGATCTGTGAGACCGATCTGTCAGACCGATCGGTGAGACCGATCTGTTACTGTTCATAAAACTGGAAACATTGTTCACAGAACTGGAAATTTGGCAAAGTGTTAGGGATAAGTCACTTTGACCTCCCGGAACACCTCCAACACCACATTTTCACAATGTAATGGACCGGAGAGGTCCGAGCCATTACATTAGATACCTCTCAAAACATTCTCATCCCCAAGAATTAAAAACCAACCCAGATGAAAAGAGGGGTCCGATCAACCACCCCATAAGATACCTCTCAGGGGAAAACCACCATGAGTTGTTCGAAAGCTGGAGCAAAACTACGACATCTGAGAGTATGGAAACAAACAATCCATATCCAAACAATTAAATCATAACATCACATCAAAGGTATATAAATAAAACATGAAAGGTCCAACCACAAAGAAAACATCATTACATGAAAGGATGTAAAACTTAAGCAACTCTAGATACTGATCATGTATCTGTGACTCACGCTCCCATGTACTCTCCTCCATGCCACCGTGTTGCCAAAATACACAAACTAAGGGGATAAAACGCCCATGAAACACCTTCTCCTTGTAGTCTTTGATCTCCACAGGTCTCTCCTCGAAGGTTGCATCATCATAAATATCAATCTCTCCCCAATCGATAACATGAGATTCATCATGAAGATAACGACGGAGTTGTGATACATGGAAAACATCATGTATTCGACTAATCTGAGGGGGAAGTGCAACTAGATACGCCACATCTCCTACACGAGATAACACCTCAAAAGGCCCAACAAACTAGAGAGAAAGCTTACTTCCATGACCTATCCTTCGCTGCCCACGACGGGGAGTCACCTTCATAAACACATGATCCCCAATAATAAACTCTAAGGGTCTCCTTCTTTGATCAGTACATGATTTCTGACGATCCTGTGCTGTCTTCATCCTCTCACAAATCACCTGAACCATCTTTGTTTTATTCTGCACTAGTTCTGGTCTGAGAATTGCTGACTCTCCGACCCCAGTCCAGCACAACAGAGAACGGCATGGCTGGTCATAAAAGGCTTCAAATGGCGCCCTACCAATGGTAGAGTGAAAACTATTTTTGTAAGAGAGCTCTACCAAGGGTAAGTGCTTCACCCATGAACCTCCAAAATCATGAACATAAGAGCACAGAATGTCTTCAAGAGTCTGGATGGTTCGCTCTGTCTGACCATTCATTTGAGGATGAAAAGACGTTCTATGTCACATTTGAGAGCCAAAAGAATACTGGAGACCTCTCCACACCCTAGAGGTAAAACTAGGATCTCGATCAGAAATGATCGTCCAGGGTACTCCATGATGTCTCACCACCTCTTCTAGATACTGCCTCGACAAAACTTCCACTGATCTCAACTCCTTGATCGCTATGAAGTGGTCCGACATTGTTAAATGATCCACTACCACCCATATAGAATCATGTCCTCCCGGAGCTCGAGGTAATCCTATAACAAAGTCCATTGAGATGTCATCCCACTTCCATTGAGGAATCTCTAATTGTTGGAGAAGACCACCAGGAACACGATGTTCGACCTTCACCTTCTGGTAGACTAAACATCGAGACACACACTCTGCAACCGTACGCTTCATCCCAGGCCACCAAAATTGAATCCTCAAGGATCAGTACATCTTCGTCAAACCAGGATGTACTGCCAAGGGTGAACTATGGAACTCTCTGAGAACCGTCTCGCGCATCGCAAAGGGAACAAAAAGCCAGCCATGATACAACACTCAGTGTTGTTCATCCTCCGACCAACCATCAGGGGCCTCACCACAAACAAATCTGTCTCTCCAAACTTCCAACTCTAGATCACCCAACTGAGACACTTCCATCACTCTCCAAGAATCACCAAATTCATGGACACCATCATTACGTGACTTTCAGATCAGTGCATCAGTTACAACATTCCCTTTTCCAGGTGTATACGATATTTCAAAGTCGTATTCCTACAAGAACTCCATCCACCGACGCTTCCACAAGTTCAAGTCACGTTGGTAGAAAACATACCACAAACTCTTATGATCGGTGAAAACCACAAAGTGCTCACCAATGAGTTAATGTCTCTATAACTTCAGAGAAAACACCATGGCTGCCAACTCAAGATCATGGGTGGAGTAGTTGCATTCATGGGGACACAACTACCGAGACCCATAAGATACAACTGACCTCTGCTGCATGAGAACACAGCCTAGCCCCAGACATGAAGCATCACAGAAAACATCAAACTGGACTCCCTCCGCTGGAAGACAAAGGACTGGATCACTTACCAACTTCTCCTTTAGATATTCGAAAGATGCCTGACACTAATCAGTCCATATGAACACTTGATCCTTCTTGTTCAAAGCTGTCAGAGGTGTCACAACTTGGGATAAATTGGCTACAAACCTCCTATAACAGCCTGCGAAGCCAAGGAAACTTCGCACCTCTGACACGGTCTTGGGGGCTTCCCAAGACACCAATGATTCTATCATCGAAGGATCCACAGCTACTCCCTGTTGGGACACAACATGACCCAAGAAATGAACTTCTCGAGCCCAAAACTCACACTTGGACAACTTACCATACAACTGATGTTGGCGAAGAACTCCCAAAACGGCTCGTAGATGCTCTGCATGCTTTTCATCAGATGTGGAGTACCCAAGGATGTCGTCGATGAAAACCACAACAAACTTGTCCAGGAATTCACAGAACACAGCATTCATCAACCCCATGAAAACAGCTGCAGCATTCGTCATGCCGAATGGCATTACAACAAACTCATAATGCCCATGACGACAACGGAAAGCAGTCTTCGGGATATCCTCATCCTTTACATGCATCTGATGATATCCCGACCACAAGTCAAACTTTGAGAACCAACTTGCAACCATTAGTTGATCGAATAGGTAATAAATCCATGGAAGAGGATAGAGGTTCTTTATTGTCACTTTGTTTAATCGACGATAATTTACACCCAACTACAAACTGCTGTCATCCATTTTCACAAAGAAAACTGGCGCTCCCCACGGTGACACACTTGGTCGAACAAAACCGCACTGCAACAGACCATCAAGCTGAATATGTATCTCTCGTAACTCAGAAGGGGCCATCCAATATGGAGAAATAGAGATAGGAGATGCTCCTGACTATAGCTCGATCCCAAAATTGCTCTCTCATCGAGGGTGTAAGGATACAACCTCTTCTGGAAAGACATCGGGGAACTCTTCTACGACCCTAGGAAATGCCAACTGTTGAACCTCTGACGAACTCAGCATCATCCCAGCCATCATGGATGATAAGGATGAAACTCGTCTATGACTCATCCGAGGATCTCTCTCACCAACAAACACCAATTTCTCTCCATCTGCATCAACGAAAACGACCTTATTCTTGTAACAATCCACAATAGCCTGCACCAAATACAACCAATCCATGCCGAGTATGACATCATATGGTTTTATTCGTAAACATAGGAAATATCCCCAACAGTGGTGTTGCCCCAACACTATCTCACAGTCTCTACATACTTCAAACAAGTCGTCTTGACCTCCAAATGGCGTAGTCAACACCAAGGGCATTGGAAGCCTCTCTATGTCAAGTCCCAAAGCATGGACAAGGGTAGGTGATATGAAGGAGTGTGTTGCTCCTGAGTCAAACAAGGTATACACCAATGTAGAAAACATGCAAAGGGTACCTCGAACGACATCTGGCTCGCCGGGGGCTGGCAACGCTAGAGCATGAAGCTGACCATGACCTCCTCCACATCCTCTCTAACCCTGATAACGACCACCGCCATGGCCGAGCTCTGCTCTCTGAGGACGGGGAGCGTCATGGGGCTGTCCTTTGCCTGCTCCATCTACCCTCTGGTGATTTAAAGCAAGTGCAACCTGCTGCTGCTGCCTCGGCTGGAACTGCCTCAACGGAGGAACCTGGAGCGGAGCGCCCGATGCATGATGACTGCTCTAAAAAGACGGGCACTCCCGCTGCTGATGACCAAGACCACCACAAGAAAAACAAGCGCCTGATCCCTTGGCATAGGCCTGAGAGTTGCTGCCTCTGGAGAAACGAGATGGAAAGGGCTGGGACCTACCCCCTGGTGAACGGAAACTCTTCTTCCCTAATAACTGGGATCCCCGGACCACATCTTTGCTTCGTGATAAATCATGAAGATTCCCCTCTCGTGACGATCCGGTCCTGGCCAAAGTCCTCTCAACATCCTCTTCCCTCGCCAGCACCTTGAGATATGTCTTCAGCATAATTGGGGTGACCTGGCGCTGGATCTCTCAATGCAATGCCTCCTCAAAATGTCTCTCCCTAGCCTCCTCATCTGGTAACAGGTCTGAAGCATATAATATAAGGTTCCTGAAATGGATTCCAAACTCTCGAACACTGGAGCTCCCCTGTCAAAGGGTAAGAAGCTCCTGGCGACTGGACGCCTTCGCAGTCGAAGAAAGAAACTCAATTCTAAACATATCTCGAAACTCCTCCCATGAGATTTCTAACTCCTCACGATCCCTGAGGAACAAGAACCACCACTATCTCGCTGCTCCACGTAGCATCATCACAACCAAGGACACCCAGTATTCCTTCCGAGAACGAATCAAACTGAAGCCTATCTCAACCTCCTCCAACCAGTCTTCTGTGACTGCATCTGAAACGGAGCCCTCGTACTTTTGTGGACTCTGGCACTGAAACTCTCAGAGTGTCTTCCTCCATGTTTCATTGTCTTCATCCTCTACCCGGCGGCGATCTGCTGGAACAGCCTGCTGGGCATCTTCTGCGCAAACCTGATGAGGATGTCAACCTGGAGCCATACCTGTAAAATAAAAACTATTAGAGATCCTAAGCCTGGAATATGGAAGACTCAAAATTAATTAATTAATTATTTTGTTTTATTAATTTTAGGTTAACTATCCCAAGTTCTACCCATTCAAACACATGCGCAAAGAATACTGATGCATGATCCTTTCCTAGGTCTCTACCCTGCAACCAGTATCACTTTGTTTAGTAGTCATCATAAACATAAAGTTTCATGCAACAGATCATAGGGGGCCCTACATGCCTATGTCTTTGACGATCTCCTGTGTTTACCCCACTTGATAAACATGAATGACACTGTTTCCATACCATCCCATGCATCCTCACCTGTTCCTATCTCCCAACTCCATCATATCCCTCAACCAGACCTCTGATACCACTCTGTCATGACCCCCTCCACACAATGTGTACCCCTCCTGGGCCGGCAATGTGAGAAGAGAGATAATGATCCCCATGTCCCACCTCCAGTAGGCCCCGGGTTGGCGACTAGCACCGAGGGTATAATACACACAAAAATGGGAGGCATTACCCTCTAAGAGAACACATGCAGAAGAGAGAGATAGAATAGACTCCAATCAACTCCAACTCAGAATAAAAGAGGGATCTGAAATATAAAAGAAATCCATGTACATATATGAAATGTCATGAAAATTTACTACAACTGAAAGGGAAAACTAAAAGTACCCAAAAGAAAGTAAAACGGAAGCGACCACAAGCCCGAACAACTCATCATCCAACCACAAGCTAGTAGTAACCAGCTTGATCTCTAACCTACTCCAAGTGACCTGAAAAACAGTTTATATATACATAGGGTGATAATAACAGTATACTCAGTAGGATCCTCCCCAAGAATCTCGTGCAAAAGTAAAGAAAGCATGCTAAAGCCTAGTGAACAATAAGTGAAACTAACTCGTCACCTAAATAGGTATACTAAGTTCCCAACCTCACCATGGCTATTATCACCAAGTAACACCTACAAGAATATAGCATAAAGTAAAGATTATCAAGGGTACCCCGCTACTAATTCCCCACTGGTTTTCCGCTTTGACCCAATGACATATGTCCTGTGCATCTCTCTCCAAGGCTTGCCCGCAGACACCTTGGCTAAGCTCCACAATCTTCACCTCGTGCACCACAAAGGCTTTCCCGTAGACACCTGGGTGAAGCACCACACCATCATCACAACCAAAAGAAACCGGGTAAGTTCTAGGAGCCACCACAGCCCGCATAATGTGTATCATACATCTGTTATTATACCTCAATCCATTATATCCCATACACCAAATAGGGATCCTCAAGCCATCACAACCTATACACGTTACACCTATAGTAGTCCATAGGTTACTATATCCATAATATATGTGTGTGAAATAACCACAAGCCATTACAGCCCTCTACACACATATATGGGTAAAACATACCAGTGTGCCTACCAGGGCAAAGATCTACCAAGAGAAGAGAGCGGGGTCAAAGGGGGTAGTCAGCCATTCAACATCCCATCAAAATGTTGGGGAAAACACCCCCCAGGGCTCATAATCCTCGGGGTGTCAGTTTCCCTTACCGATAGGGTGGAGTAGCGTATAGAAACACAAAATGTATAGAATATATATGTAACTCACATCCACACTATGTGCATTACCTAGTCTTAGATACAACTGCAGTTAACGTCTCTCAGACTCCAGGCTTCTACTTCTAAGACTAGGTATCCTATAAGCACACAAACATTTAATGAGCTTTATTAGAATACTCCGTTCTCATTTTATCAGTTCCTCTTTACATTAATTAATTATTTAATCATTAATTAAGAATGAACAATTCCACATTAAACTGAATTGGCATCACATTCAAAAACAACTTCTCCTTTTAAGATTCACATCACCTTTAAATTCTAGTATCTCCATCCTCATGGATTTTCACCATTTAATCAAACATTAATTACAGAATTACTTTTCAATATTCCCAGGAAGTCTAGAAAAACATCATATGCTTCTAAACATGAAGGAGGCTCAACACGGTAAGTAGATATACAACTTGTCGAGTCTTTTCTGCCTATAGAAAGAACATAGACCCATTCTTCCTCGAGAGGATAAACACGGAAAGCACGTGGCATACCCCACGCGTCCTCACCTCCTTCGGATGAAGGGTAGCAAGACCAGATGCCTTGAGCGGTGGGGAAAAGCAAATCTGATTAACATTCAATGAAAACCACAAGCATCCAGTAACCATATCCATCCCATTCCATCACCCCAGGTGTCCTCCCTGACACCCACATGCATAAACTGATGCATCTCCCCACTGTAGGCGTCATCTGTTGCCACAACCACAAGGCCTCCATGCCTCCACATATCAGAACAGTCATCCAGGCTCACATCACTGCACAAGAAGCATGAAATCAATAGTCACAACCATGGGCTCTTGACCCTTTAACAACAAGAGGGTATCTTAGAACCCTTTTTGAAATTCCCACATAATCTGTTCTTTAATCCATTTTGAATTAGCAGATTTTTTATTCATAGGTTCCAATTATGGGATACCTAATCAGTAAGCTATCACAATTAAATAACCATGCTTACTTCCCAAATTTGATTATCCTCAAATTAGAACAACTACAACAACTGCAATAACCAGATTAATTTACATGCCTCTTTATCGTTAGCCAATTAATTAACAATTAATTCCGGCTTTACTTCATTATCAATTTCTATCATGAACGAACAACAAATCAAAGAAAACATAGATATCACTCTATTTAGGAAAACATGAGGCAAACCGTTAACATAGTATAAAGCAAAAACATGCGATCAACCAATTCTTTTAATCCAGTTCAAGTATTTAATTAGGTCAATTTCATTGTGATCCAAATGACTAAATCATGCTAATTCTACAATTTCACATATACAATTAGAGAATACATGAATCCCCTACCTCGAAGAGTTGATGACGTCCTTTATCCACACAACGGGTCAAAATCCTCCTCTCACGACAACTGCATCCACCGGAGGATGCCACGGTATGACAGTACCAACCAACCCCAAGAAAACCCCATTAAAATCATGGAAATTACATGGTATAATATGGAAGGGAGAAAAAAGAGAATATGATCCCCAAAGGAATGACTAAAAAACATACCTTATTGGGAAGATTGACCGATAGAGTTCGGTTGCATCCAAAATAGAGAAGAACCAATACTAGGAGTAAAGATTGATTGTGCAACTCCTACTGGAATGATTGAAAGGTTCTAGCATCTCTTAGCTGAGAAAAAAGGGAAAGAACAAGGGAGAATTATATCTCGTCCCTTTTTAAGATTTAATGGGGTGACGGTTTAAGATCCAGTTAATTCTCCATTAAAAACGGATCACATTAACCCACTCGGTTTGACCAAGTAAAACATTCCAAGCCTTAGGAATAATTAATATAAGATTTATGGCCTTTGAAACGGCCTTAAGAGCCCTTAAAAAAACAAGGCTTTAAATGTATTTTACGTCAAAGGAAACATAAAAAGGGAAAAAACTGTAGGAATCTGGAAACACTATTCACCCCATATTACTGTACATGAAACTGATCTATGAAACTGATCTGTCAGACAGATCTGTGAAACCGATCTGTGAAACTGATCTGTCAGACCGATCTGTGAAACTGATCTGTCAGACCGATCTGTGTTACCGATCTGTGAAACCGATCTGTCAGACCGATCTGTGAAACTGATCTGTGAAACTGATCTGTGAGACCGATCTGTGAGACCGATCTGTGAAACTGATCTGTGACACCGATCTGTCAGACCGAACTGTGAAACCAATCTGTGAGACTGATCTGTCAGACAGATCTGTGAAACCGATCTGTCAGACCGATCTGTGAGACCGATTTATGAAACTGATCTGTCAAACCGATCTGTGAAACTGATCTGTCAGACAGATATGTGAAACTGATCTGTGAAACCGATCTGTCAGACCAATCTGTGAAACCGATCTGTGAAACCGATCTGTCAGACCGATCTGTGAAACCGATATGTGAAATTGATCCGTCAGAACGATCTGTGAAACCGATCTGTGACAATGATCTGTCAGACCGATCTGTGAAACTGATCTGTGCGACCGATATATGAGACCGATCTGTCAGAATGATCTGTGAGATCGATCTGTGAGACCGATCTGTGAAACCGATCTGTCAGACCAATCTGTGAAACCGATCTGTCAGACCAATCTGTGAGACCGATCTGTGAGACCGATCTGTCAGACCGATCTGTGAGACGGATCTGTGAGACCGATCTGTGAGACCGATCTGTGAGACCGATCTGTGAGACCGATCTCTGAGACCGATCTGTCAGACCGATCGGTGAGACCGATCTGTTACTGTTCATAAAACTGGAAACACTGTTCACAGAACAGGAAATTTGGTAAAGTGTTGGGGATAAGTCACCTTGACCTCCCGGAACACCTCCAACACCACATTTTCACAAAGTGATGGACCGGAGAGGTCCGGGCCATTACAACATTATTTTTCGATCTTCTAAGAGTTATTCATGTACTGATTTTTCAAAAATTATGCAAGATGAATTTGAAATGAGATAAATGGGGGAACATAAATATTTCCTTGGATATCAAATTTTTCAAAATAAAAAGTGTATTGTTTTAAATCAAAGTAAATATACCAAAGATCTTTTGAAACATTTTGGTTTGGACAGCAATAAATGTAGTGATACACCAATGAGTGCCAACTGTAAGTTGGATGCTGATGAAACTGTTAAACTAGTGATCAAACCAATTACCGAGGTATTATTGGAGGTCTTATCTATCTTACTACTAGGAATCCTGATATTATGTTCAGTGTATACATGTGTGCTCGTTTCCAATCCATTTTTAAAGAGTCACATTTAACTGATGTTAAAAGGCTTTTTAAATATCTAATGTATACTTCAAACATATGACAATTTTATCCAAGAGGATAATCAATTTATTTAATAAGTTATTCGTATGATGACTTTTCTAGTTTAAAGTTAGATAGAAAGAGATCCTATGGGACATTTCACATTTTAGGTTGTCACTAGTATCATGGTGTATTATGAAATAGAATTCTGATGCATTATCTACTAACAAAGTTCAATATGTAGTTTAGGGTAGTCGTTGTTCTCAAATTCTATAGATGAAACACCCTTTTCTAGACTATGGATATCAATTCAAAATTGATCCTATAAACTGTGATAATACAAGTTCCCATAACATCACTAAAAATCCATTATCTAATGTTAGGACAAAGCACAATGATGTGAGACTTCACTTCTTGAGAGATAATTATCAAAGAGGTGATATCACTCTTCGATTCATTGGTACTGAACACCAATTGGATGATATATTCACAAAGCTTTTGAACTCTGAGAATTTAAATTACATCACACATGAGTTTGGTATGATAAAATGTAAAAGTTAGAAGCCTCACCAATAGAAACCTCATAGTTAGAAACCTCACTAATAGACCTCACCGTTAATCCTCATCGATAGACATCACCATTGGACATCACTAATAGAAACCTCGCCATTAGAAACCTCACTATTTGAACTCACCATTGGACCTCAACGATAGAAACCTCACCATTAGAAACCTCAAGGTTAGAATCCTCGCCGTTAGAAACCTCACTATTAGGATGTCACTATTGGACCTCAGCATTAGGTCCTAACTAATAGACCTCACCATTGGACCTCACCATTAAGACATCACCACTAGGAACCTCACTATTTTAACCTTACCAATAGTCGATGTTTTCAGGACATAGTCTTTTCTCTTTCGGAATCTGAAACATTTTTTGTATTACTTTATTTTATCATATTTGTTTTGTTCAATTCGTAAGTGTTAAAATTAAAGTACATACCACATTTCATCCCACCACATGATCTTTCTTGAATTTCTCTATCCCTAATCTCAGAACCTAACACTCTTCCAAAACACTCTAACCACTCCAGACCAATTGGAAAGTGTGAGGAGACCATTAATCAGTGATGAAGGGAATGTGCCAAATCCAAATAGACATCGAGCTGAGTAGAGTAGTGGAATCCAGGATGTAGCAAAACCAGTAAACCCACATCTGTCATAAAGGTAAATCATAGTGGAAAAAGATCTTAGCTATTAAAGGATACTGATAAGAAGATCATTAGTGTTGAAGGCACTTGGAGCTCGTGGTTAGGATGAATGCTTCGCAAACAACAATGGACCCCATTACCTGAAGATATTGAATGAATTTTATGAGTTTTTGAAACTCGAGGAGATTGAGAATGAGAACAGAATGTATTCAAGGGTCAATTGAATAAGTATAAAATTTTCCTCTATTGAATGGGATGAATTTCTAAGAGTATAACATGAAAGGATTTATGAGTACTATTCAGGAGTGGTGCCTCCCACTACTGAGTTCTTCTATTATGAAGAAGACTTACCCAAACTGACAGAGAGTGGGATCCCAAGGAGAGTCATTGTTGTACAGATGGAAGGAGAAGAAAATTTATTGTTCAAATTTGTCCATCATGTCTTGAGTCCTAGGTGAGGGGAAATTGCAACATTGAAATTTTAGGATATATTTCTCTAGTATCTGTTGAAGCATGAATAGAAGATTAATTTTTGTAGGATACTGATGATCTAGTTAGATGATATAACAAAGCCGAGTTATAAATCCAATGCTTTATTTCATGCTAGATTGGTATCCTTGATGTTGATGGTTTAAGAAGTTGCTAGAGATAAAGAGGAAATATTTGTAGTAGGGGACAATTTCCAAATTACCAATGTGATTTCCAATTTGATGAAAATAAATTGAAACCCTTGTAAAAGAAGATGGTTGCATGATGAGGCTATGATATATGAGAAATTCAATCATGTCACTCATCTTACTAGGACTATGCATAAGAGAGATCCTGGTCTAAATCATGGTGATGTAGAGCATGCATGTTTAGATGAAGAAGAAGAGGCTTCTATTGTGCCAGAAAGATAGAATTATCCTATAGATGACATGAGTGATCCTGATCTTCCTTCCAATCCTCATACTAACTATATATCCTATGCTGATCTGATCCCATGAAATATATTTCCTATAAGGGAGACAATCCTAAGGGACAGTGATGAGGAATAGACAAGTGAAGAAGAAGTGGATGAAAATGTCATAAGAGACATTAGTGAAACCCGAGTTAATGATGAGGAAACTAAGTATAGTCAAGCTTACTTTGAGACTGCTGGTTATGTAAGTGAAGAAGAATTTCTTAGTCTAATTCCTCTAATAGGGAATACATAAATGGATGAAATTGTAGATGAAGAGGTTACTGATTCAGTTCACGTTGTCATTGTTTTGGAATATGTTGATGATTATGTACATGAAGTGGTTGCGTACACTTCTGCTGATATTGATTTTCAAGGATCTATGTAAGAGGTGAATGTGGATGATCAGGAGAATGATCCAAGTAAGGGGGAAGAACCTATTACTATATGATTAGTTTCTATTGCTCATGGAATAGTAGATTGGTCTGAAGACCCTGGATTTGTGGTGCTGCATTTAGATTATGGAGACTATGATGATGACCATCCTATCAGAATTCCTGAAATCCCTTTAGTTACAAAAACCACTATTGTGTAGCCAGTGGTTCTATTGCCTCAAGCCTTTGTGATGGGAGAATATTTGGAATTAATTAAATAATATTTGAAGAGCCACATTGATGAGAGATTTGATGGATTAGAAATGGCTATGAATCACAATCAATGAGTTGTAACATCTACAATGGATAGACTATTTTCTTCTTCTCACTCCATCCTACTAAAAGAAGTAAAGGACTATCTAAAGCAGATCAAAACCCTAGCATATTCTATGGAATCTTTGAAATAGTCTATAGCCATATTAGACTCTTATATTGCTTCAAGGGCTCAGGTGGATAAAAATATTAGATATGATAAAAGTGTGGTTTAGCTACAAGTCACTTAGTTTGAGGACATTAATAAGTCTATAGAGACAAATGTGAGTGGCCAAGATGATGATGAAAAGAAGCTAATCAGTGTGATGACCAAATCTTTTAAGGAGACATTGGCATTCAATATGGCACCTATGTGTGCATCTACATCATCTTCAGCTACTCCTTCAGTTCATCTAGATGACTTCATACCATTTGTTAGAGAAGAATTAGAGATGTTCTTTGGTACAATTCCTTCAGACAGTTAGACTTTGACTTATATTATTTCCACTAATAGAGAGATTTATAATCTTGAGGGAAATTATTTAAGCGAAGTTGCTCAAGATCAAAAGGCCATTAAAGGTTAAGTTGATTTCTACAACAAAAGGTTGTTTACCTATCATCATATGGACAGTGAATTCATGTATTGTTGGAGAACTTGAAGATTCCACCTGTAGCTCAGACATTTAAGGATTAGGCTAGCAAGCTCAGAGTGTTGACTCATACAATAGAGAAATTCATCAAGAATAAAGATGATTTTATTTCATCCATGGAGAGAGTAGGAAGTAATATTATGGATTTTAGAAATCTTATTTTTTCCCTTCCTCCATGTGGATTGCACTCCCATCATTGTTCCTCCAGCCCTGCCTTCTACCTCAGCTGCCTTAGGATCTGCCAGTGCTGCACCTTTGATTACTCCTGCACAGGAAATCAGAATATTTACCCCTATGATTCCTCAGATATCTACACTCTATAGGTCTATTGATGCCTCTATTGATGCTCCACCTACCCTGCTAACTGTTATCCCTCGACCTATCCTTCCATCTTCAGAAACAGCTTCCTTAAATTCCAAACCCATGCTATCTTGGAAATATCTGATCTGGATAGAATGTGGGATGCCTTAGTTGACAGGGATCCTTTTAACCTTTTTGTATTTTGTAATATTTTTTCATTAATGGGGAATCCTCTTGAGTTTCATTTTTTTCTTAAATTATTTATTACAATTACAAGGGGGGAGAAACAAGGATGGATACAAGTTAGGTTTAAATTGAAATTTCATATCCATCTTATATATATTTTCTCTTCATGATAATCATGGTTCAACTATTCTTATACACACCTCTAAAGATATTATCAAATATATATACCCTTAATTCAAAAAATATAGACATAATTTGTGATTATAAAAAAGGTGTATATTATTTGACTAACCTGTTTTGATAATCCCAAATCATGTTTCATTTATATAGAGAATCTTATTTCACTTATAGGATTATCATTTATGTGAAAATCATGTATATATCAATGTAACAACCGTGTACTTTTAATCTCACCGTTATCTTGTTTAAGCTCACAGTGCAAAATTTCTCTTAGAAAAAAGGTCACTGATGCAAAGGTTGTCAATGCAACAGTCAACGATGCAAAGTTCAGCGATGCAAGGACATCGTTGCAAGGTCACCGATGCAAGGTCACCATTTCAAGGCTACCATTGAAGGTCACCTATGAATGTTATCATTCCGAGCTACCGTTGTAGGTTACTGATGGAAGGCCACTGTTGAAGGTTTCCGATGTGCAGCAACTGTTGAAGCCTACCATTGTGAAGGATACTATTACCAGTCTACGTATGCTTACTCTTCCATACTTTTTTAAATTATTTATATTATTCTAACTGGAATATTTGATAAATTAAATTCTTATGACATTAATTAATGGTGATTATAGACATATCAGGAGACCATTGCCAGATAGTACAAGGTACGAGAAAAATTGCATGTGATGTACTTATTCCAATTGTAGTACATCATATATAATAGAAAAGATGTAGAATGAAAAAAAGAAGCAGTGCCTCATATAAAAAATTGTGTCTATTTATGTGAACGAGCTTACTGACAAGATCAAAGAGGAACCATTATGCACTTACACTATGAACCCACAAGAAACAAGAAGATCATTTGGGACAAAATCATTCCTACCTTCTATGCCTCAATAACTCTAGATTAACACCAGAAGAAAAACACTCAAAGTTATAACCTAGAGTTGCGACACTCTGTTTTGGAGAAAACTTTCATATAAAGTCTCAATATAAAAAATCTTTACTCCAAGGAGTCTAGAGCTTAACAACATACACATAGAGCTATCTAAACCCAATCTTATAATCTTATCTCTATTGTTTTCCTTAATTTTTTACATTTTTGAGAAGTGTGTGTTTGTCTGTTTCGTACACTGTCTCTTGTGCTTGAACTGGAGGATACTAAATATCCTCAAATCAAAATTCACTTACATTTTTCCCATGTATAACTATAGAAGAGACTATGTTTGGTCTGTATTTTTTGTTTTTCATATTAAGAATAGTAGTAGAGGGTGTAAAACCTGGACAGTTTGTGAAAACTGTTGTTAATCCTGATATATGATGTGTATCAAGTTTATTTTTAATATAAACTGCTTGATGGTTGGAGATCACCAAGTGGAGAGGATTAAGTATCGACTTGAGATTGAATCTATAGTTTATATTTATTGTTCACTATATTTTTTTCACTATTTTATATATTTTTACACTGCTAATAATTTCTAAAACCTAAAATTTTTTCTTTCACTTTAATAGTTTGTTTTGGTTAGTGTGTGTATGTTTTTAATTCCGTAAACTTTTTTTATTTGGGAAAAAATTAATTAGTTGGTGGTTTGAGGTGTTTGTCATCATTTTCGAAAGTGGAGATAGTGAGGGAGAGAAATGGGTACGAGACAATTTCATTTAGTATTCATTATTTCAATCATTTGATTCTCCTAGAAAAATTAAATAAATTTAAAAATATATAAAATTATAAAAATATAAAATAGATATGGTATTTTATTTTTCATTGTGAATTCTTTTGTGACAGATGATCCTATAAAAATATTATTGTATGATTTTATTTCATTCATATTATATTTTATTAATATTATCCACCATGAAACAATATATAAAAATAAACCGAAAAAAACATGTTATATTTAATAATAATTCATTTATTATATTCACATATTGACATATGTACAATTACATAAAATGGGGGTGTTTTTTCACATGTAAGAGGTATTGAGTGAGCTATATTTCATGTTTTTTCACATGAATATTCCTCCATTTATATATAAGTGTTAAACCACCTCTTTTCTTCCTTAATTTTTTTATTATTTTATCTATCATCCCATTTCTATTGAATTCACCTTTAAAACACCCCTTTATTGAAAAAAAATTATGTCTCATAGTGTGTAGAGTTGAAAATTTTCACTAGCTTTTAGTGACATATTCACTTCCAAGGTTCAATCATAACTCCATATTTCATTTCTATTGAGTGAAGTGTGTGAAACATTATATGTGAGGTACTTGTGATTACGATATGGATTGATATTTGAGGATGGATTAATTTAAATTTTTGAGATGAAAAGGTAATGAAATTTTTATTCATTGAAGACACATGTTGAAATTTTAGTTTAGAAAATATCTCTCAAATTTTATCACATTTTATTTCATTGGGGATTTTGAGTGGGAAATTTCCGGATTTTTTTTGAGTTTAGTATTTAAGAGTGCAGTATTAATAAAACTCATAATAAAACATGTATAATTCTATAATTAAATGTTTGGAATGAAAAATTTTCTTATGTTATGTGTTATTTTCCTAATTTTATGTTTTATCAAAAAAATTTGCTTAATTATGGAAATGGTCAAATATTATTATTTAATAATTTTTACATCAGTTAGTTAATTCGACTGTAAGTTATTCAATACTAATATGAATTAAAAAAATAATCATTTTTGGATTATATATAAGTTTTTATTTTGTTTCCTTCAAATAGAAACAATTATTAATCTGACATTTTGAATGCCTAATCTATCTCACAATCCATGAGTCAAAATCTATTCCCAGATCTAAATAATTGTAAATATGGCCACATATATCTGAAAGTGCAATCCCAAAAGAGTTAAAATTTCAAATAGAGATATATAAGAGTCGAGAGAAAAAAATTCATAACTATTTATATATGATAATTTGTTTTATATAATTCTATAAATGAATAGTAATTTGGTCATTTGGATTAACAACCGCTAGTCCTAAAATAGTTTATGAGTAAAACTGCAACAACACTGTCAAAATTTTGAAAATAGAGATATTTTTTTGGTCTATACAAATGATGTATGGGAAAACATTATAGATTAATACCATCCCATATTAGTTCATTAAATGATCCATAAACAAGTAATATTTTATAGTAATGTTTAAAAGTAAGATTTAGCTACAATATTTTCTACAAATATGTACCTCCTATCCCATTCTATGGGATATCCATTTTCTAGAGACTAATATATATATATTCTGTAAATTAATTATAATTTAGATATTTAATATATATTAGTTCTTTTTTTCATCTATATCTCTTAACATTTCATTTTCTATTTTCATTCCCATATAGTGCTCCTTCTACTCTCCACGAAAATAGAAAAATGGCCTTTATTATTGTTTGAGGGGGAGATTTGTAGTGATTGATTTTGTTGAGATTAAATGAAATTTCATATTATTTTACACATATTATTTTATTATTTTTGAAATAAATTACTATATAGGGTTCATGATTCTTTCACCACTATTGATTTTTTCTTCATTTCATTTTTATTATTTTCCTCCATTTTCATAAGGTTTCATATAGGATGAAGTATAGTTGTGTAAATGTTGTGAGGGATAATTTTTACACATGAATAAGGCTGGTGTGTGATCATAAAAATTAAATGTTAGGTTTTAATTGAGTAATTTTATATTATCATTGATTTAAATATTGAGAATTAATATTGTATAAATAAATGATAACATTACAATAACATCCTACTAATTACAATTGTTCTTCACTATCATAATTTTTTATTTTATTATTATTATTTAAGTTTTCAGTCATATATACATACATATATGTATATCTATATATTAGTATCTCTAATTTATAACCCCCCATAATATTAGTATAACATTTTGGTATATATTAATAACCAATAAATCCTGAAAATCGAAAATTGATCTGTGTGGGAAGACTCCTTAAGGGATTAATCCTAGGGTGTGAACTATGCTTCAATCTTAGGTAATAAATATTTATTGGTTATGGACCCATGAAAAATCCTTCTCATCTGATTACAACACTACATTAATTATATGTTTAAAATAATCCCACCATTTATTATCTCAACATCAGACATTTACTTATCCTAAAATATATCCATCATTAAAACATGTGTTCTTCATTGGATATATCCCAAAATATAACCCTTCTAATAAATAATATATCAAGGTTATTCAATTCATTTAATATATTATTTCATAAAATTAATTATTTTTTAGTACTGATCTTTAGTTTTTTCACATAATCCTTAATAACATTTTGAATATACTAAAATATCATTGATAAATATCATGTAATTGTTTAGAATATATAAGAGTATCAATAATTAAATACAATTTTGATATCAACCTCAATACTATATTAAATACTATGAAACTCAAATTTTCAATCCCAATAAGTATATACTAAAATTATTTATCATTTAATTTTTATCCCTTATTCAATTGTAAGACATAGTTTTTTCTAGATACATACCATTATCACCTTCAACATCATGATATAGCACCAAAATAGTTAAAATAATATCCAAAATATCAATATTGAAACATCAATCATAATATGTATTCAAATATGGAAACATTGTTTAGCATATTATACTTTCTGATTGAGCTATAACCCTCTATTCTAAATCATTGGTTTTTCATTGTCATTTTTCTATTAGGTCCTCTAAACCAATTAGTTAACATCATTCATAAAACCATTCTAATTATAGTGACCCATAATTTTCATACATTAATATTACATATTATTAGATTAATATTAATTACCTATTACAAAGATCCACACCAGTATCATAGAGTTCTACTGTCTTTTGAAATATGGAAACATAAAAAACTAGTTTATTTGACTCTCACATTAATTTCATTATAACTAGAACCCCTTTTATTCATATCATTGGAAAACCCATTTATAATAATATGGGTCAAATAAACATAAGAAAGGGTTATATCAGATTCTCATAAATGGTAAACATTAGAGATATCTGTTATCTCATAAGAATAACACGAGCATAAGGGTATTAGAACATAAGTTTAAAATTTGATGTCCATATCCTACAAATCATAAAACTTAATCCTTAGTAATGGATAAAATATTTGTTCTTCATAAAAAATTAATCATATCAGTATAAAGAACACAAGCCATTAGGTCATAACATTATCATAATACCTAGAATCGTGGCATCTACATATGTGTAGAACAATTTCTACATACTATTCAGCGGCCACTACCAAGAATGTCATTGTGTACTGAATTTAATCCTAATATAATATTTGTCATTAATAATAACTCCAAATACTCTGGTAGTGGATTGATTTAACTCCTTAAATCATCACTGTAGTCGAGGTTCACTCTAAAGACTACCATCGTGTAAAGATTCCCTTGAATAATTGGGTTCCCTCCATATTCCGTACATATTTATCTCCTAGGAAAACAATATATACCCAATGAATTATGTGTATATAAAATTATATTCCCACCCATAATATATTGAAAATTGTATATTTATTTTCAATAATATCATAATATATTTTCCATATTATATTCCATTAAATGAAATGGGTATTAAAAGAATTTCATCAATTCATCTTAGCATTACCTTTGGAAATGAACATGCATCATAATCAAATTATCATAATTAACCATAATGACTAAGAATAATCATGGTTTTATTTGATGATATACCTAGTAAAATGTATGTAACATAAAAGGATGTCATCATTGATGAAAATTTTATTTAAAATATCAATGGAATATTTCTGTAGGAAATTTCCCTTTTCATTTTGAAATAAATTCATGAAAAGATAATTATATCAAAAATGTTATGAAAAACAATTTCACTGAATAGAATCATGAAACAGTTAAAGGATTCTCCAAATAATTGATTGGTTATTACATTAGGAAATTTCATTCATTCCATATAATTTTAGTGAATAACACTTCATTCCAATTTTTTGAAAACCATCAAAAAGTACATCATTACGAAAACAGAATGAAGATTAATTTTAATTTTTTTAATAAAAATAAATTTATGGGTAAAAATTAATTTTAACAATATATGGATAATTTTAAAACATTTATTTTAATAATTCTTACTAATCATGGACGTAGAAGAGAATACATTTTCTACTGAATAAAGAAATGAATACATTTTTCACTTAAAAAATATTTTTAATCTCTTATGTACTTAAGGTGATGAAAATAAAATTAAAACATGTAATTAAAATAACTATCTAGAAGAGTATAAAATTCATTATTATTATTTCAGTGTAATTTCATAATAATTCATCAAAATATACAAAATCACAAACAATCTCGATAAAAAATTAGATTGTAACATAAAATCCTTACCACTGTGGTATCATTTGAATTGTAAGCACTATGAAATATATAAATGTAAATGGATATTTACATCCTTATGAATTTCATATGAAACATCATAAATGGAATTCATGGGTTGTATATACACCATAGAAGAGAGTCAAATTATTAATAGGGAATGTGTCTCACAGGAGTAAAAGTGATGTGAATATCCATTACCTCAGGTCCGACAACCTTTATAAGTGTTCAACCCTCATGTATAAGAAATATAGATATATTATAAATACATTAGATAACAATAATAATATATATCGTACCATATATGGGTAAGAACCAAGTTCATATTTTTTTGAATTTATATTTTCATTTTAGGTTCAGTTTATGTTAGTGGAGGAGAAAGAGGGTTACACGTCATGTCTCCTAGGTGCAATATTTGTAATTTGGAGCACACATCATGTACATCCCAGAACATTCCATTTGATGGTATACCTAGGTTCTGTGTAGACATGGAATTCATTTTCTACTACATTCCATGTAGTTTCGTTTTTTGTTAAATTATGATGTAATGTCGTTTTTGAAAAAACATACTAAACTCACAATTCATTGGATGAATAGCACTCCCAGGAAATATGAGGATAGGGTGCCCCCCCCCCCCGTTTTTTCATCCGATCACTGATTCAAGCACTGTTAGATGCATTGGAATCACCTCAGTGTGCTCTCGATCACTTTGGATCCATTCTTCACAGTTCCTTCTCTCATCCTAGATATAAAGGGCTGTCAATTTGTGCTCATTTTGAAGATATACTACATTTTAGGTCGAATTAGAGTCTCATGCTAGATGAGGATAATTTTTCAAGTACACGGTAGGTGGTCTCCTTCTGTTATCTAATAGTAAACCTTTTTATATATTCTAGACTCTCGTGTGCTATTTTAGGGTTTCTCCTTAATTGAAATTTGGCATATTTTATTTCATATTGATTCTAAGGAAAATGAGTTCACATTCATGAATTAGTTTGTTTAACTTGAATTAGGGCCACCCAGGCCTGTGTTTACCTTCGATGATTTTTTATGGCCACTAGGTCTAGGATGCCATTGAGACATGTCGTGTTTTCCCTTCATGGGTTGATGAAAATTGTATAGGATATTAAATGGAAGTGTTATTGTGATAAATTGAGAATGTTTTGAGTTAGGGTTAGGGGTTAGTGATTTTCCTTTTTCTCTATGTTATGTTTATTATTGTTTTAGAATGCATGGAATGTTTTCCTCCAATTTTGATCATTCCCATGTGAGTTTGGTTATATCAAGGCCTTGTAATGGATTATATTACATGATTTGATTGACATAAAATTTTTTCCCATGTGAGTTCTTTAAGGAAAAATCCATGTAATGGATTAGATTACATGAAAGACTTGTTTTATGAAACTACAATGTGTGATGAATAATGTAGTATTGTGTAGTGGTTTAATATACTTGTGTTGCTTCTTTTGTGAAATGGAAAATGGGTAAATGGAAATGGGAGAGCCATAGCCTTCGGTAAAATGTCATGGTTGGTATCATATGATTATTGTTCCTTATTCCTATGGATAACTATGACCACCGTTAAAATACCACTGATGGAATAAAGAGGGTATTATCAGGACTAGTAGCGAGTGAGAGATAGATGTAGTGGCCAAGATCATGGAGACATTATATAAATTTTCAGCAAACCATGAATCCAATGAGGGATTATAAAGAATGAAACTATTGGTAGCTAGTTAGATATCCGAAGATAACATTTAATTAAAATTTTTATATTGAATATGATGTCTTATGATGGGTTTTCCAAGACAAATAACAATTTTTGATTCAATCTTCACTTATACTTCATTAGAGGGTATTTTGAGACATCTAGTAGGCATACATTTTTACAGGGATCATCAATCCGAAGCCGGATCTTGAGTATTATGTAATTAAATGTAATTGAATAAATTAATGAACATGAAATGAATCTAAATGGAATTGAGTACTCATAAGACTATTTATATTTGAGTACATTGATGTTTTCTTATTTCCTTATTGCACACCACTTGTTGTATATACTTACTCATAGATTGGAATAGATATTTCAGGTTTTCTACTATGATTTAGTCTCACACCCTATGTAGGTCATGCTTCTGGGCCAAAACAGATTATATTATTGCAGGTGTCGATAACAGTAAGAACCTTACTATAGGTAGTTGATATACTATTTTGTAGGAGGAGACCATAGGGCTAGGGTAAGGCTTGCGATGTTTCTGAGTTTCTTTTGTTCTTTTTTTACTTTTGGTACATGTATGATGTATTATTAAATTTCATCCTATTTAGATTTTTTTTCTAGAAAATGTATCATGAAACATCATCCATTTTATAATATGACATTCAGTTATCTATATTGTTAGTCATTCATTGTTTACATTGAATATATGGTATTACATAATTCATTATCAGTATATTATTTTGTTCAACTTCTTTACAATATACCAATGAGGGAATTTTTTCCCCACTATCAAACCCAGTCCCCCACTACTAGTCTGTAGCCTCTGGTATTTGGGGAATTGTGCATGAGGCTGTGTGGCTAATTAGGCATGGGGAACCTTTGAGTGGACTCCAGAACA
This sequence comes from Viscum album, assembly GCA_963277665.1. Classification (NCBI taxonomy): domain Eukaryota; kingdom Viridiplantae; phylum Streptophyta; class Magnoliopsida; order Santalales; family Viscaceae; genus Viscum; species Viscum album. The sequence continues at coordinate 1,093,075,908 of OY728155.1, forward strand.
TAGATATTAGAAAGTGGTTTCTAATTAAATCTTTCATGGTTTTACTTAATATTTGGAAAATTTTGATTGGGATAGGACAGAAATTTTGTTTGGTACTATATTGTGCCTAGGATTAGCTACCCCATTTATAGGGAAAATCCAAATTCCATTGAATTGAATTGTGATTTTTTTTTTAAATTTTCAATGATGATTCGATTTCACCAATGGCTGACACACTCTTTTGTCCTTTTATTATTGTTATAATTGTGGTTGTATTTCTTCTCAACATGAATTTATGGGGGTATTCCATCTCATTCATCATATAGTCACTTTTTAGAAATCACATTCCATATATTCTCTTCATTCCATTTAGGGATAATTAGTGATTTCACATTGTTGTGAACGATGTTTTATTAGAAATGCATGATATTTTGATAGGTATGATGAGAGATATGTCTGATTGTTTGATAGGTGTATTGGTTTATTTTACAGTTCGAATCATATGGATTCCAAATATAGGTTCTTAATGGGTATGGGCCATCTTAGACAAGAAATTGGCGGATCATGGTTCATTCTTGTATTAAATCATGAAATGATTTTATATATGTGATGAAATATTTTGATTCACTGGGAGTTTGAGCCCCCACATAGTGAAATTTGGAAAACATTTGTTTTACATTTAAAACATGGGGGTTTTGGGAAAGTGTAATAGTTTTACTACCTGGAAACCAAGACATCACAGTGTGTGATGCTGTGAAAACATTCCATGTGTTCTTCAATTCAGAATAGAAAAAAAAATTATTATATGCATGAAGTATACTATGTGTACACGCCGTGTTGAAAGTTACTATGTGTCAAGAAATGTGAATAAGAAAAGTGAATTATGTTCTAGAAAAAGAACATGACAGTATACATTATGTACAGACAATGTTTTCTTACCCAGACATACCCCATGTATATCTATTCATATAAAATAACTTGGACAGGATGGGAGAATATTGTACATGTCGTGTACCATTCCAACATGCCTTGTACCTGGGGGGTATGTATTCCTAGTCCAATGGGAGTACATGACCATGTGATAATATTAGGGTATACACTGTGTATGGTTTCTACACGTCGTGTACTACTGTTTTCATAACCTTTGGGGGAATTTTCCTATTTTATCCCCTTTTGACAGTTTTGGACAAGCAAGTAGTAATTTGTGAATATTTTTTCACACAGATCATTATGGTGAAACTCATGGATAATTGTAAGGACTGCTAATGGGTGTTTTGGGGATTTTATCTACATGTATTATTTATTCCTCAATTCATCATATCCATTTGTTACCTGAGAATGTGATATGATGTGGATGATCAGTAGGGTGTTCAGACCAACCTATTTGAGACTTCTGATATTAGATTATCAATGAGTTATCTATCTTGATCTATGTTTTTCTAGGGAGTCCCTTCTAGGATCCCTCTACAGTTTACCATTTTCAATAATCCATGTTGTTGGATTCCTCTGTTGTTTATCATTTATGGATCCCATGCATGATTCCTCCCATACTTATTTAACTTAGGATCCCGTGTAGGATTCCAGTACTCATGTTTTCCAGGATGATCCCAAGTAGGATGCCTATAACTATCTTAATTAAACAAAGTCAACCTTTATAGTGTGACTATGGAAGTATCTCTCATTTTTCTACACCTAGACCTAACCCATGGGGTAGGCAGAAGGGTAACTGTTTAGAGGAAGGTGTTGACCTATCCTGTTTTTATATCTAATAATTTGAGCTATGAGAAATGTTGAATCAAGACACTTGATATGGAAAAGAGCATTGAGGAATACTCATTTTAGTAGATTAGACTTCTCTTGGGCATGGGCAACTACTTGGGGGGGGGGGGGGGTGTTAACATCTCTATCCACTAGTGATGAGTGACTTAAAAAATCATCATCCATGTAGATGGTAATGTATATGATGTGATTTGGAGCCTGTTCTTATGTGAGCCTTATGCTACTAGGTTGCATAGGGTGTAAAGAAAATTAATAGTGTCAAGAATGTTCCATTTTATCTTGTATACTCACGGTAGTATATGTTAACATACGAAATTACAATCGAGGGTTAAATATTGAAATGAGTTGTGGAGTTCAGTTAAATTGTTGATCATTGAGCTATTTTGATAGTTCATAGGTTATCTCTATAATATAGGAAACTAATCTTTATGGACCCATTTTCTCCCCACCAATATTGAGGAAATTATGAGACCTTGGTTTTTTGATATGACGATTGGTTTTATTTCCACATTTATTCCATGTGATAAGATGTGGTGGTCGTGGTTTATGGAATGATGCTACTGCATTTATGTTGGTTTTGAACATGCATGTTGAGTGTGCCTGATCCTTTTTCTCAACATCTAAGACACTCCATGGTGGGTAGTATCCCATTAGTTTAGAATAAATGTTTTATTCTAGGTATAAGGACCCCAATCAAGGTCTATTTAGATTATGTCGATACAAATTGAATGTCTCTGAGACTTATGAGTCTTTTTTAATGTTTATGTTTTCTTATCAATATGATGTTGTAAATTTTTGGTTGTATGTGTAGTCATTGTCAGGAACTGATTATCATGAATGTTCCTATTTCATTAAGAGTGAACAATCATCTAAATGACATGTGATAATGTCGTTGGGGTCAGTTAAGTGATGATGCATTAATTAGTGAATCTGAGTTCCTTTAAGAAGGTCGATGAGTAGTGGTTCGATTATCTTTTCCTGGATATCCTTGAAATACTCTTAGTGTTCTCATTATTTATAGATCATCATGTCCCCTTTCATGACATAATCATAGAAGCACTATGAGTGATTTATTTATACGTCACACTACAATTGAATGTCATTGGGCTAGTTCGAAATATTTTTGGAGTTGTGCACATGATGCATGGTTTTAAATGAGGCTTGGTTAATCTTGAGTAATAATTGGTTTACCAAGAATGAATTCCCTAGAAGGAATATAGTTGCGTGATTCTTTCCATGATGTGACTTCTTGACAGATGCTTCTCTAGGTTCAGTCGGTGTCCTTATGTGGACTTCTGTCCATATAGAAAATTCCCACTTGTAACGCTGACTATAGACTACCTAGATGTCTTCTTTAGACTCTGATGTGATGAATCTGAGGATATCTCAGACTTATAGTCATACTCATACGTGATGCTTGGAAAATAGGTAATGATTCTTGTGGAATGGATCATATTCTCACCTTAATCATTATATGGCATGGTCCTTTTTAATTATATGTGGATGGTATGACAAGGGATAATCATCAAGATACATTAATGGGATTCAGCGAATGAGTTCTTTATGGAGGCATGGTTCCTCTGGGTATGGTTTTGTGTCATGTTACAACACACCGACCTCCTAATCCATTAATTTTGGAGATAAGTTATCCATTTATAATTTAAATCATTATCCTTATTATTCCTCTTGTGTAGTTTGAGTGAACCATTTTGAATACTTCTTCAATCTATGGTGGGTGTGGTGAAGAAGTACGCAATGCCTATTGAGTGAATATTGATGGATTGGTTTTGATAAGGTTGATCAGGGTTCTAATTATCTATGATATGAGGCCCATTTTATGAACTCAGTTATGTTCGAGTTTTCCCAGTTAAATGAAAATTATCCTAGTAGTGTGGCTAGAATCCTAAGGGTGTTACTTTTTGAGTTTTTACAATGGTGTAGGGGTCATAGAAATGATGTAGTGTGATTTATTCATGAAAATATTTCATAGGTTTCACTCTTCCTACCAGTCAAGGAAACCTTCAGTGTTGATGAACAGTGAAGGGTATAAATCCATGAGAATTTATGACTACATGTGCTTCAATATTATATCATTTCATATAGGGACACATGATTTACTTATCGTTTTTTGAAAGGTCTATAGGGGGTGACAAGTATATAGGTAATTTTGAGAATAGCTTACAACCCCTAGAGATATGGCTTGTCAGAGCGCCTGATTCAGGTGATAGTGGGCATGCTTCAAGAACGAGTCTTGGATTTTAGTGGTTCATGGGAGAAGAACATACCCCTGGCCTATTTCACCAATAACAATAGCCTTTAGTCTACATACGACGAGGTTCAATATGACACTTTGTATGATAGGCCATGCCGATCACCCCTGTGTTATCTGGAGGTAGGAGAGGCTATTGTGTTGAGTCCTTTTTTGTACAAGAGACCACTGAACTAGTTCAGGTTGTTCAGGATCAGATGAATTCTACACAGTGTTATTTTTAAATGTTTTGTCAATCACTGCAGACGACCTCTAGTGTTCATGGTCTAAGATCACATTTTCCTACATGTTGGCCCAAATTTGGGACACAAGAGGATCAAGAGACAAGGTATTCTTTCCCCAAGAAATGTCGGGCCGTTTGAGATTTTGGAGAGTCAGGACAATGTCCTATTAGTTGTAGTTACCCTAGAGGTATAGGGATATTCATGAATTCTTCCACATCTCTCTATGGGGTCATTACGTTTATGACCCATCTCACCCTTTTCATCCTGAATGGTTTTTTCTAATGGTAGATACGTCTTTTAAGGTGTACTCTATACTAATTGTGGATCCTAGCTTGAAGGTTCTCTGTGGCTAGAATGTTCCTTTAATATAGATTCCTGGATGTCAAGTTTGTGTACAGGATGCGACCTAGGATTGGGGAACCAAGGTATGATTATAGTGGTGAGCATAGTTCATTGATATTTCTTCACCGCCAATGGAAGGGAAATCCGAGGATGAATTACTTTAAGGGGGGAGTTTGTAAGAACCTTGTTGTTCCTTCAAGGAAAAAATATTCGTTTTTTAGATTTGATGTAAATATATGGTGGGAAAAGTGGGTTACCCAATGTGTATCCCAGGTGAACACCATGTATTTTGGGAACCCTCCATGTACTTCCTAGTACCCACTATATGATGGTCTAGCCGTGAACTGTACGGAAACAATGTGTAGTTTCCAGTACACACTCTATACATTAATATTTTTCATTAAATCAAGAATTTGTGTTGTTTTTCTAGAAACATACAAAAGTCACCCATCGATCAACGAATAGTTTTCCAAGGTTATTTGAGGAATGGGTGGCCTCCCATTTCGTCATCTAATCTCTGATTCAAAAAATGTCAGATGCGTTTTAATCACCTCAGTGATTTATCATTTCTTCTAGAGCTGTTATTTTTTTGGTTCCTCGAAATAGTTATATATGGTTTTGTTTTGAGATATTTTTTAGATCTACTCCATTATTGGTTGAATTAGAGGCTGACACTGGACAAGGAGACTCGTATGATTACGAGGTAGTTGGTCTGATGATTTTCACAAATTTTCAAGCTATTTATGTATTTCGGAGGGTCATGAGACCATTTTAGGGCATTTACTTAATTGATAATTGTCCTATGATATTTCCTATTGATTTTTCTGTAATTTAATATCAGTTATCATTCATAGGTTAGTGTTTTTACCTTGAATTAGGGACACCCCATGGGCGCATTTCTCTTTGATGTCAGATTATGGATGTTTGGCCCAGAAATCCTAGTAGGCATGCCCTGTTTTCCATTTAGGGTTTGTTGAAAATGGTTTTGGATATAAAATGGAATTTTAATTGTGTTATATTTTAATTATTTTGACAAAGGTGATTGGATTAGTTAATTTCACATTTTCCACATGTTTTTCCAATGCTTCTATAAGCATGCTTGGAATGTATTTCTAAATTTTTTTTAACATCCATGTGAGTTTGATTATATTAATGCATCATAATGGATTGGATTACATGATCGGATTATTATATAAAATTTGACCATGTGGTTTATTTAATTCCAATGTCGTGTAATGTTTTAGATTACATTTTTGGCTTGTTCTATGAAATTCCCAAATGAGTTGATTGTTTCCAACCTTGTAATAGATTAACGTAAATGTGTTTCTTATTATGTGAAATGATAAAGGGATAAATAAAAATTGGTGATCCATAGCCTTAGGTTAAAAGGAATGGTCTGGTTCACAGGAGTATTTCACCTTATACATTGGGGGATCCATGACATTGTTTAAAATTCCACGAACGGACGCACGAGAGTATTATAATTACATGTGTTGAGAAATCCTCAAATATAGTGGTCGACATCATGGAGGCAACATATAAATGTTGAGCGAACCTTGAAACCAATGATGGATTCTATGGATAGACTATATTGTCATCTTTTTATATTTCAGGAGTTGACATTAACATACAATTTGAATATTGAATGGAATTTCATATGATGCATTGGCCTAGAAAAAGAACGATATTGGATTTAGTCTTTACTTATAATTTTTTAGAGTTTCTATTGAGACATATTTTGGCCACATATTTTCATTAGGATCGTCGAGAATTGGTCAGATCCCTAGACATATATAATTCATTGTAAATGAATTAGTTAATGAACATGAATGGAATGTAAATAGAAATCAGTACTTGTATAATTGTTCAATTCTGATTATTTCATTGTTTAATTCTTTCCCAATTGAAAACTACCAATTAAATATATTCTCTAACAGATTGGCACGGTCCATAGGTGGTTTCCAATAGGGATCTTGTCTCACACCATATTTTATTCATTCTGTTGGGAACAAAATTATTTATAATGTTGTAGGTGAGGATAAGGGTAAGTACCCTTATACAGGTACATGATATACTCTTTAGAAGTAAATGATCATGGGACCAAGCTGATGCTTGTGATGATTTCTAGTTTCTTTTGTTCTCTTTTCAACATTTGGTACTTGTATCATGTATTACTGCAATGTATCATGTTTTAGTAGTTTCCTAGAACATGTGACATGCAGTGTCATCCTTTGTCTATTATAACATCTAGTTGTTTATATTTTTAGTCTTCTACTATTTACTTATGTTCTAGGGTATTGTTTATTCTTCTATCTATATGTTAATTTGTCATGCCTTGTTTCACTCTACCAATGAGGGAATAGTTTCCCAAATATCAAACTCAGGCCCTCACGGCTAGTCTGTAGCCTCTACCATTTCTGGAAATAATCTTGTGGCCCTGTGGAAAACCATGTATGGGGAACCTTTGATGGATTTTGATTCCAACACATTACTATATTAATTTCATATATCTTTTGATCAAATTTTTTGATCATTTTTTTATAAAAATTACTATTTCGGGTGGCTAATGGTTTATTTTTCATGATTTTTTTTGGTTCGTTAGTTCTGGTACTTATCCTTTGATATTGGTTACATAATAAATATAATATTAATCATGATATAAAATTATTATATTTTCATTATATATATTTTATTGTATAAAATCTATAGATAGAAAAATAATTACACTCTTAATGGAGACAGTATGTAGTAAATAATCTTGAACACTATTTTCAAATTTTTGGAAGATGGAATGAATTAAAGGTTAATAATAAATATGCATAAGATATTTATTATTATATTACATATATCAAATATATTCATTAAATCCATTCTTATTAGCATCCATGTTAAACAAAAATAAAAAAACAAATTTCTTTGTGGAGGTAGTAGTCCTCACGTACACGCGAGAGATGTAATTCTTATCAAACGGTTTGGGAAGATATTAGTCAAATTTGTTAATGTAAAAGAAATAATTTAAAAACATTAAACCCATTATAATAACTATACTTGAATTATGGTTATGGAAAAATGATTCTATCAGTATGTGGAGATGGTAAGATGTACGTACAACCGAGAGATAACTTCACATACCATTTCATGGAAAGACTGACAATAAAAGATGATTCATTATGATAATAATATATATGTATATTTGGGATACATAATTTTTTATTTTATGAAACATGTATAGGTTTAGGGTAGGTAAAAGATTAATTAACAAGAATGTTACTAATTAAGGAGATCACCTATTCATTGAAACAACGCCTTTATATATTCTCTTAAGGACCATATGAATAGTATTTTTGGGGGACCAAAACCACTATCTTGCGATTAATGTTGTTTATAAGTTAATTTTGTAGTTTTTGGTCAATATATATAGAAAAAAATGTGTGAGGAAATTATGGGAGGAGGTTCCCTTTTATTAGTGAGGCGAGGTGTAGTTTTGGAATTTCATAAATGAATAAATTATAAAAAAGTAATTCTCAATAAGATTGATTCAAAATGGATAAGGATTCAATGATTATACTATATAGGTTTTAAATTCCATCAACTAATAAAATATGGTTAGGATTAAGTTGTGTTTTAATCATTATATTTTTTTTTGCACCTTAGTTATCTCCTTTTAATATTAACCACAGTAACATCTTTTTCAATCACAAAATGTTATAATATTATATATTTGATAAAAATTAGACCATTAATGGAAAAGGATAAAATTATAGAATCTATATTATATAACATCTCATATTTTATGTTTTGTTATGATTTTTAGATAATTTAATAAAATATTATTTTGATAGAATATTATTAATATTGTTTTAAAACTATTAATTAAATTTCACATAAAAGTCATAAAAACAAATATTAAATTTTAAAAGAATCATTAAAAATGAAAAAAATATGTCATATTTTTCAATATAAGTTCTTAAAAACTATAATTCACTAAAATATTTTTACTTTTAATAATTTTTAAAATGATTTTTTATTAATTTAATAAATACTCTGTCTATGTAGCTTAAGCATTTAAGGTAAATATATTGAGTGAAAATTCAAATCAAATTACCAACATGATGGTAATTAAATTATTTTCAAAGTATTAATTTATATCCATTTAAAACATTCGTTTTTCCACATGTGGACACATAATATATATTTAAAAGTAAGATGGTGACATTTTGTAACATTTTTTCTATAGATATTATATAGGTAGTTTTCAAGAAAATGTTTCCATTAGAAAAAAAAAATTAATAATAAGATGATAATATTTTTATTCAAATAATACAATAAGAAATGCGATGAAAAATTATAACCTTATCAATTCATTTACGTTTATATTTTCATGATTTAACATTTTCTGAGGTGATAAATTTTATCCTAATTACTATTCATATTGAATAAATATAAAAAGGGGATATTTATCAAATTTAGAACACCTAAGTAAAAATATTGTATATATTGTATATAATTTAATTTATAAAAGTGGCATATATTAATTTTAAAAATAATAACACAAACCATAATGATAAATTTTATGTAGAAAACTACAAGATTATACATTGAATATTGTTTATTCTTATCTAATGAAAATTAAATGTATATTAGTACATTAAAAACGAATATATAATATAAAATTATCTTTAAAATAAATCGCCAATAGTGTATAATTTATTTGAATAATATAAAATTACAATGTGTTCAAGAAAACAACTTTTAAGAGAAATGTCACTTTTTCAAGTGATTTTTTATTTCTAATTAATTTATATGAAAATAATTCATTTTTACAATATATATATAAATGTTTCACAATTTAATTAAACCTATTCATAATTTCAAACCCAACTACATTGTGATAACAATAATATAATCATATTTTATTTGTAGATCATTGATTTTTTATACACGGTGTTGTGTGTAACATAATCTATCAAATAAATAAAATTATTTTAATTGATATTTAATCTTAAATATAACAGTGTTACATGATACCCTGCATATAATGAATATCACCATATAAATTCATAAAATTGAATAAAAAAAATTAGGATATTTGTTTTTCATCATATCCTTGGAGCCCTAAGTATCTTCATCTTATTTTTAACTTCTCTAGGGAAGATTCACCTGGTGAGTAACAATTTATCTTAGAACATTATCTATATGGAAGATGGATTTTTTTCTATTTCTCTTAATTAGAAATATCATAAACCAATGGTACAAACTCTAATTTCACTATATGTGACATATCAGGTAGGTACTTCCTCATGTGAGATACATGGAAATCATCATGAACTTGGGAAAGGTTTGTTGAAAGCATCAAGTTACAAGATACAATCCCTAATCGATCAAGAATATCAATTGGGAAAATATACCTAGTTGTCAATTTTCTATTATTCCTTAAAATCATATCATTTTTCCATTTTAAAATTAAAATAAATATACTCTCACCAAAATCAAATTATAGAGAATTACATGGATTGTAATCATAATTTTGATGTCAACTCTGATCTTCCATGTTGTATTGTTAAATGGATTTAACATTCTCTTTCATTTCCTCATATAGCTCTAGTACCAATATTTTTTTTCTACAACATCATCCTTGAAATCTGTAGTTCTAATCCTCATTCGATATAGCGTTTCATAAGTATCCATATGAATTCCTGATTGAAAGCTATTGATATAGGAATACATGACTAGAGGAAGGTGTTAATCACAACCACCATTGAGAACCACAAAACAAGATCCTGGTATGTCCTCTAGGGTTTGCATTATTATCTTTGATTTACATTCTATTTAAGGAAGATACACATTGATTAATCTCATTTCAATACCATGATCTTAATGTATAACTATCTATAACATTTATGTAAAGGACGAATCTTGGTCAGATATAGTAGAATTTTGTACTCTATAAAAATTCAACACTTCATTAATGTATATTTTGGAAAGATGTTCAATAATGATTTATTATCTAATAGATTTTATGTGTGATGATTTTTTAAGTGAGAAAATAAACCACAAATATCATTATGGAAATTATAGGTTATGGGGAGACTAATGATGAAATCAAAGGTGATGATTTCAAATTTACATTCTGGTAAGGGTAACTATTGTAAAATTCCATTATAATATTGTCTCTTATTACTAACTTATTAACATAACAAGAATAGAGATACATACTCAATAATTTATAACTTCATGATGCTCCACAAGAAGTATTCTTTCATATAACAATTCATCTTTGTAAATATTGGATGAATAAGAAAGATGAACAATGAGCCTCATCCAAAAACCCATTCTTCAAATCTGGTATATGTGGAGCATATACATGGTTCCAAAAATTATTGTTCCATCAAATTCACAATTAATCTCAAAGAAATTTCTCTCATTATTCTATAGTTCTATGTCATTATTTTATTTGTTTAATTAATCATCTCTTGTATGGATGGGGGAACATCATTTGAGGAAGATAATGTTTTTACAAATCCATGAAGATATCAAGATTCATCACTTTTTAATACAAAAATATTGGATATTCTATTGTACTCATCAAAGAAAATATAACACGATCTTTTGGTCTCATAGAATCGACCACCTTGTTCGCATTCCCTGGGTGGAAATATATTGACTAGTCAGAATCATTAATCATCCAAAACCATATTCTCGGGAGAATATTCAACTCTTTCTGTGTCAATATATACCCAAAAATATTATTATTACTATATATATCACAATGTTTTCAATAATAAAATGCCTCCATATCATTAATGAATCAATTATTGCACCTAACTCAAAATCAACATTTGTGTAATTTTTTTCATCAAGCTTCTATTGGAATGAGGAATAAGTTATAAACTGATAATTATTTATGTTAATATGTCCCAATCCCTTATTTTATGCATCACTATAGATTAGAAACCATTATACTCTTCAAGGTAACTTAATGATTGGTATGCTGACTAAGCCTATCTTTAGTTCCTTGAAAATTATCCTACAACCATCTATATAAAGGAAATTGTATCCCTTTTAGGATAATGTTGTTATTATACTAGACATTATAGATAAATTCTCCCTAATGTGTTGATAATATTCATCAAAACAAATAAAAATTTAGATCATAGTCACTGTTGTTGGTCTGGTCTAACATTCAGTAACTTAAATCATTGATGGATCCATAAATATACCATTTCTTGAGATTACATGACCCAAAAATGAATCATTTATAGATAGAATAATTTTTATCAAAATATTCATAAACATTATCCTTCCTTAGGGTCTTTAGTAAATTAATCCAATTATTTCCTTTACGTCCTACTATATTGGAATATATAATAATATCATATATAAAGACTACCAAAAGTTATTAAAGATAAAATCTAATGAATCTATTCTTGAAATATTTTAAGAGAGAGACAAAGAATGGGTAAGACCAAATGGAATCCATCTAAATTAATGGGGAGAATACACTCTAAAAAGTTTTTTCTTGGGTATATCCTTCTTCATGATCCAAAATTGATGATATCCAAAAAATGATTAATCGTTGAAAATAATTGAGAGTTGCACAATTGATTAAAAAAATCATTAATACATGGTAAATGATAAATTTTTCTGATGGTGATCTTGTTATGTCCTTTGTAATCAATGTTGAGTTTCATTGTTCCTTCATTATTCTTAATATATAGAGCTTTTTCACTCTATGATGACATGCTTGTATGAGTGATTACATTATCAAGATTCAACTAGAGTTTATTTTTCAGTTCCTATAACTCAAATGGGTACATTCTATATAAAGTCTTTGAAATATGTGTTTAAATAGGTATCCGTTCTACTGAGAACTATTGATTAAATTTTGGTGGAAGAGAAAGGAAATATTCCATAAATACATCCACAAATTCCCACAAAATAGGAATATCATTGATAATTAGTTTTTTTACAAACTTCTGAGTGAAACACCATTTTTAAATAGGAGTCATTACTTGTGCAAAGTAGGTAATCTCAATTTAATGTTCATATTTATCATCTCATTGATAAAAGATCATATGTTGATTCATAAAATTAAGCCTCAATTACCTTACTCATAAATTGATGTGGTATTATAGAGAGAAAAATCCATTTCCAAGATAAAATCAAATTAAAAAATAGGGATAATGAAAATAGATTTGGGATGAAAATTTCACCTAATCTTCAAAAGGAGAACAACCATTGACCTGAGATGTGTTCATCACAAAATTATAATTTTCATTACTAATTAAACTTAAAATCGTCCGGGTTACATATTCATACCCTTAAAAATTATTCAAATATATATTAGTGGGTATATATATAATAAAATAAGACATTATAAAAAATATATTGAATAGTAAGTGTTCCTTTCATTACTTCATTATCATACCCCTCATCAAAAATAAAGGTCATATGAAATTTCCCATTGCATCTTCGTATAAGAGGTAACAAACATTGACCATCATCATTAACCCTCAAATTTTTGTATTGGTTAAATAAATTCCAAAACTCATTTCATTTGAAAAATTATTCCGTGGCTGCTGTATTAAGATGATATTTATCCCTATTCACATCATTTTCTAACTTCCTTTCATAATTTAGGTATTGGATTTCTTGATAACAATTATTTCCACATATTAAAAATTTATTAATCCCATTAAGACAATTTCCACCATGATTCCTACCAAATATTGAGAATTAGGGGAAGATCATATTCTTCTATATTTTGTTTTTAGGGTTTTATTTGAATTCAATATTTCATCCCTTATCAAACCCATTAGATTGATGTTTAACTCTTCATCACTGCCTTAATACTATTTATAATGATCTATTATTAAATATAAATGTATCTTATGGAAAATTACCGTTTGAGACGTCATATTAATCCACATAAGAATTGAAAAAACATATATTCATGTTAGATGATAATACTATAAGCATACCATGAAATTCTCATAAAATTTTCTTCATAGGTCCCAATGGATTAATCAAACGTCTTATTTAACCATAATTAATTTCTTCTCTATTTTTCATAATAATATAAATAATGTTATTATAAATTTATAATCCCTTAAACACATCCCACTCTAAGGATTTAATTTCTACATATTTCTTATATTCTTGGTTTGATTCCACCGTTGATCTGCTTCAACTTATGAATGATGGATATTCAAAATTATTATTATGCTCTCAACAATGGAATCTGTAAAATATTATTTCAATGGTAGTTATTCATTACTGAAAAACTATATGATTAGTGGGATGATAAAAATATTGTGTAAATTGCCTCATTATGGACTCAACAAAATGTTCTCCCCCTTTTCTTAATTCTAGAGATCAACATTATTCAACGATTGAGAAGGATTTTTATGAAAGGAAATAATATTTTTCATTAAAAAAACCATAATATTTGGTTACTCAGGTGGAAAATCATTTCATTTTTCATCACATTCACCAATAACATAATTCCATCATATTATTATAATTGAATAAAACCTAAAATGTATAGTGTGGAAAATAATAACCATAGTTGAAAGAAAATAATCAGGAAAAATAATTTATAAAAAATCTAAATCAGGACACATTATTTGTAATGAATGACTCTATAAGATTAGCCTGTGTAATCATTGACCATTACTAAAAATTTAGGATGTTATCCTCTATTTAGAATTATCACAATGGTTCACACTAATGTTTTCTCTTCCCAGTTTGCAGTGGTTTACTAAACCATTTTCAAATAACAATTATAGTGGATGATACATTTCATATTTATTTAATAAATGTTATTATATAAATGTTAATTAAATTTTTATTGATCCATACAACAATTATATAGGTTTATTATCTTTGAAAAAATGGAAAAAAGAGCTATTTCATAAGAGTATCCCATTACATTCTTAATAACTACCTCCCTTTTTAGACATATCATTCTTAAAAATATTCTTTCTGTCGTGTAGAAAATTAACCTAATAAAGGATGATCATGGTTTATTTATAATAGTAAAAATGGGAGATATCAATTATATGAGAGGAATAAAATTAGAATAAGGGTATTCGAGCCGGATATTAACATATTAAATCCATACCCTATATATCATAGACTATAATTATGACTTGCGGAAACATGATTGGTAGTATATATGAAATAAATCATAATTGAATCATATATAATGTTCCACGAGAGAATAAAACTATCATATGTTATGGAATAATTTCATACAAATAAGCATAAAAAATAAATTACATAGTAGTTAATGATCACAACCAATAATATCATAGTGGATTTAGTTAACTATCCAAACCATAATAAGAGTCATGGATCAATCACAAGACTATCATAGTGGATTAAGTTCAATCACAAAAACCATCATATTAGTCAACAATTACGCACAAGTACTTAATAGTGGACAGAGTCCCTTACCAAACTGTATTCACTTCCAATTCCATTCAATTTTATCTCATGAGATATGAATCATTTTCCAATGAATTAGAGGGATATATAATTTAGTGTCCACCCATAAAATAATTATTATCATATATATATTCCACAAGATTATAATACATTTATCATATCAGAAACCAGAAAGAAACATCAGTTTCATAAACATCTAATAATTATTCATTGAATATACCATGGGAATGGAACAATTTCCACAAACATCATGTCATCATAAACAATCCTGATAACGTATATCATATCATATCCCTGGTAAAACATAACTATAATAAAATGATTTAATCATGGATGAATATTTTATTTAAAATATCACAACAATATTTTTTTGATGAATATAAAATTTTTATTTTTTAATCATTTATTTAAAATATAAAAAATTCCATAATATTATGGATAAAAATTCTTTTAAATGAAATTCATAATCTTTTAAAATACAATTCACATAGTTTAATGTTCAGGGTGGGGATAAATTTCGTTCATTACTTATAAGTTAAATGAAATATATTCCATTAATATTTTTTAAAAAAGAAAAAAATTACCTAATTTCGAAAATGAAACTATGAATAATTTTATCCATTTTTAATAATGTAATATATAGGTTAAAATTACATTGAAAAAAAAATTTATAATAACAATAAAAACATTAAAAAATATTATAAATCATGGACATAGAATATAAAGGAATTTTTACTGAATAAGGAAATGATGTTGGTTTTCCATAAAATTAAATTTTTATTATATTGAGTACATCAGGTGAGTAAAATTAATTTGAAAAATTATTTCCCAATAAATAACTATATTTGAATAAAATTCCTGAGTTTATTTACTGTTATAGAATAAAATTTTATCATAAAAACTCTGTCAAAAAAATCGTTATAAATAATGAGATTGTGACATAATATCTAAAATGTTTGGTAACATTTTAAATATAATTCCCATGAAAGAATGAAAAATATATGGTTTTTTAAATTTCATAAGATAAATAATTAAAGAAATTCATTGGTAAAATAGACACCACATAAAATAAAAAATTGTGAATATGTAATGTGTCTCATTGAAATAAATTTGATAAGAAAATCCCTAACAATAGGCTTGACATCCTTCATACATGTTCTATCCTACTGTATAATTAATATTTATTTATTTTACATATATTAAAGAACCATAAAAATATATATTATATAGTATATTATATACATATAACCTTTTATCTCATGATATAGGGAGACCAATATGCTCTAACTCATACAAATAATCAGTATTGGACTCAATCACCTCTTCTAATACATATTTTTGAATAATAGACTCCTCTGGTCGATAAGTATATTTAACATATCCCATCAAATTTTTCTTATATCATTCAAAAGGATATATCATTCATAATTAAATGGGCCCATATATTCTTATCTCACACACCAAATGAATCAGCAGATGAACCATTATATCACAAAACCTGGGTGGGAAATACATTTCTACAGAACAAAAAATAAGAGTTTATTTATTCCCCAGCACATATAACATATATGGATCAATGAATTTTCAAAAAATCGATTTTAAAAAATTACTTAACCTGATGATAGTATTTCTGAAAACTATCGGAAATATACCATGCACTGTTACTAGTAGAATTTTTTTCATCGACACAAGGAAATCATGAGATTTCATGCCTTTTAATTTACAATCCTTCATTGAAACCAAATTATTCACATTCGAAGAAAAACCACTGGGTACTTTAATAACATGAAGTCTATTACATAAATTCATCATTTCAATCTAGCTTAATGTGTGGAAACCGGTGGTAAATATGTTATGTTTCCTTTCACATTGGTAGCTAACTCCAAAAGTAATCTCATTAATATCAAGTCCAATCTAGCATAAAATCCATCGTTTATCTTTCTTTTTATTTAATAAAAAAGTTACAATCAAACATTGACACATGTTTTATTCAACATTCAAATCATTGATGTTATGTCCTATCTCTATCAATTTCCATTAAGGTAGTTTGAAAAAAATAGGCTGTTTCATCAAGATATTTATTTAATGACATGAACTTATTTTCCTTCCAAATTTAGAATCAATATTTTTCACCTTGTCGTAATATTTTTCATCTAACAATGGTCGAGGGGGAAGGTTGTATTCTTGTAATCCATGAAATTATTTTTTCAATCTATGAAAAGGATGATCAATTTGAAATACTCTTAAATCTTCGAGCTACAATGTCTTTCTTCTATTTTTCAATTGATAATATGAAGTCTGTTTTTCACAAATTGGACATTCATTATGTCCCTTAACACTGTATATAGATAAGTTTCCATATGTAGGATTGTTTTTTATAGTGATCATTATGATAGCATGAAAAATAAAATACTCTTTCTTGTATGCATCAAAAACATTAACCTTTTCCTCCCATAGAAGATTCAAATCCACAATCAATAGTGAAAGATACACATCAATATCATTTCTTATATATTTTGGTCCAGAAATCATCAATCGCATCATAACATATTGTTTCTTCATACATAGATGTGTGGACATGTTGTAAACTACTAAAAAAACATGCCATAAACTATGTTGGCTACGGAGGATTCGATATAGATTCATTCCCTCAGTACACAATCCCATTCTAATATTTATAACTTCACTTCAAAAATCATATAATTTTTTTATCAAAACTCTTCCACTGTGATGAATCGGCAGGGTGACGTAAGTTACCATCAGAGATGTTCTCATCTGAATAACATCTCATCCTTTTTTCATCAATTTAATTTTGAAATATACGCTTCAAATGAGGAATTATTGGAAGGTATCAAATTTATTTATAAGGACTTATAATTCTGATACCTAAAAATGAATCACAATTGAAGTAACATAATTTTATTCAAAAAAAATTGATGATATAATTAGAAATTAAAAAAATGATTTTTCATGATGTTAGATATCATCACTTGAGAATGAATCTGAGTTGAAATTCTAGTCTATATTATATTATGATGTCCCACATGTAGGACAACTTCATAAATTTTCATTTTCTTTCCTATACAGTACATAATCAATGGGTCAAGCATGTATCTTTTTATACCCCAATCCCATTTGAAATAATATTTTCTTCACTGCATAGTTAGAATCTAGAAGCTCGTTGCCTTTTAGAAGTAGCTTTTTTAATAGCTCAAGTAAGCTGGATAAACTTTTATCAGTCCACCAATTGTTTGCTTTTAAGTTAACTAATCTGAAACTCTTGATAACACTTTATATTTACTGCATCCTGGGAATAATGGTTTCTCAGAATCTCTATACAATCGGTCAACAATTTCTTTTTTTCAATGGTTTCAACTCATAAATAGTGAATTGTTTCTTCAATATGATCCTCTACCTCGTTATGAATATTTTCATCAACATTGGGTGTTGAATTTCCAGTTCATTCACTATACTGGATCCAACGTTTATAATTAAGACTAAAACCATAAAAATTGAGATGGTCCTTCATTTCATTGGAGATTAACTTTCTCATATTTAAACACTTCACACATGGACAAAAAAATCAAATTAATGTTTTGAAGATGAAATTTAAAAAATTCGATGAATTCATCAAATCCTTTTTCATATTCACTACTGGTTCTTTGTAAAGGTATCCAATTATGATCCATTCAATATCTTATATCTCAAAAAACATTGTGAATACACTAAAACATATAAAAATTTAAATATATATATATATTTACTGATAAATTGTAAAAAGAAAAACATCTAAAAAAATATTGTAATCAGATTAAAAACATCAGATATGAAACATATTATTAAATAGTAAACATTTTATTTTCATATTATATACTAATGTTATATTGATATAATAATTGAATTATAATATCAATCTTATAAAATATATTAGTTCATTTTACATACTTGATTCATTATTTCAATGTTGCATGTATCAAAAGAATTGAATATTGCATTAATTTAAAGGGAAAAAATTAGTAATTATTTGAAATATCAAATAATAATTGGAGTTAATGATCATATTATAAGTGAAATCAGTCCTAAAACTCCCAAAATTATGACAGATGAAGTTAAATTCATAACTAAAATGATATATCTTACGACCCATTTCGGTGAGAGAACAATATAATCATCTGAGGAATAATAAGTGGTTGTTGATCCATTGCATGTTCTCCTGAGTATATAAATATATTATTTGGTTCCTGGTCTAGTTTTTCTAGAACTAATTCAAGACCCCCAACCCCCACCCCTATCATGTGTATTTTTTAAATATTATTAGGATTAACATGTCAGATAAAAATAATGTTAGAATATTATTAAGTCAATTGGTAAAGATAAAAAAATATCAAATAAAACAAATTCAACACATTAACTAATACCATTAGCCATAAAAATTGACCAATACAATTATACATATTGTTAGATAAAAATAATGTCGGATAAAAATAATTAAATTGTTTGTTGGTATAATTTATTTAAGAATATTGACTAATACATTTATACACAATGTCATATAAAAATCATAACCTAAAACCATACAACTCCAATCTTTATCAAGAACATTGACTAATCACTCATATGGATGAATATTAACTATGTTTAAACAAATTTTAGACAAACAATATACTAATATTTAAAGAAAATCAAAATTAATATTAATTGATCAATAACTTATCTTCAAATTCTAAAAAATACATACAAAATTCATTGTTTAACTTGAAAATAGATCTCCAATCCAAACATTGTTCCGTATAATAAATTGTAAAATTAAGCACTGCAAGATCTAGACAAAAATTTATTGTATCAATAAAAAATAAAGATAACCAATAAAAAAAATCAAACCAAGGTTGAATGTCACTCAAAATAGAATTCAGGAGAACAAATAATCCATAGACGATCAAAGAAGACCATATAATGAAGAACACAAACTGTAGATCATGAGAATAGAATAAAACTGTCAACATTGTTGGTTTAAAATAAAAAATAAGTCTTTAAAGTCTTTGAAAGTCTAGAGGAGCCGATGTGGATTTCGATTTGGATGAATGAACTAGATGAGGGTTTCCCGATCCTGATAATTTTTTTATGACTATCAAAGTCGTTTTTTACAAAAATCCAATGCTGAAATTTCCAAAAACAATTCCGAGTGGGTATTGGAAAAAACTGACACAGAAAGTATATATATTTTTTAATTTTGGCATCATTTTTGGTATAAATGGTGGCTGAAATTCTTGGAGGATGTTATTTTCAGCATCGGTTTTGTGGAAAACCAACGACGAAAATAAAACTCACGGTGTCAGTTTTCCTTAAAACCGACGGAGTCAGTTTTCCTTAAAACTGACGTAGAAGAACTTTTTTTATTTTTTTGCATTAGTTTTAACATGAGCAAAGGAAAAAAAATAAGTGCATTCTATTCTTTCCGTAATTTTTAAGTAAACCTGATGCAAAAAACCACTCATTTAAATTTTTGGCGTCGTTTTTTACAAAAATTGACGCCATAGATTTTTCGCACAAATAATCATCGTCGGTTTATAAAAAAACCAACGTTATTAATTCATTGTTAAATCCCATATTTCAACTAGTGTGCCTTTCCTCACTCCAATAACTATTACAACATGATTATAACCTAACTAGAGAAAGAAGGTGGATAATCATACACTATATAGTTAACTATCCAATAATATTTCATATTGGTATAAAAATAAATGGAACACTAATTTTTTTACCATGTCAATAAAAGGGATAAATTTATCATAACCCATAAAAATAAATAAAATGGAAGGATAAAGAGTATATAGTAACTGTTACTATAGTCATCTATATTTGAATAAAAAAATTAGATACACTGATACTTTTCCCCTTATGAAAAAAAATCATCATTTCTAGTAGAGAATAATACAATGTGAGTTATATAAAATTTTATTATCACTCCATATAGAATAATGAGTATATTTCTCTGTTAGTACCAGTATATCATGATCATAATCCATAGAAATAATGAATGTGGATGTTTTCAAAAGAACATATCAAAATTAGTGATAAGTATTTTTTCAAAGGATTTTTTGGGTTGGAATTTTTATCCCTAAAAAAGAATATGTGAATACCATATATTATAATAAAATGGTATAATGTGCCAATAATATATTAAATAAGTGAAATATAATGATCATAACTCAATGAATGAATTTTGAGTTAACAAAATTATTTACAACTGGGGAAACAAGTAAATCAATAGCCACTAAAAAAGGGAACATGAAATGGATAATAAGTTCCATAAAATATGGTTAAATAAAGTATATATAGTTAATGGGATATTAAATTGGTAAAATACAATACAAATGGTTCATGGTTCATTACATGAAACATGTCTTAATGAATAACAATTGTGACAAAGAATTACCATGCAACATGACTAACACATTTATAAAAACTTCATGAAGTGTGGGATTATTTATAACACAAACCACAATAATTTAATTATAATTCATGGTTTTATATATGAAATATAAATACTATATAAAATATAAGTAAAATTAGGCGAATAGTATCAAACATGTCTCAAAATAGAGGATTTGTAGATAAAACCCCTTAGATAAAGTCCAAACACCCTTAAAATTACATTAACACCCTTTATAAAAAAAATATAAATATTGATTACATAATATATAACATTTTTATTCTATATTTTTGTTCTTGTTATTTATATATAGTCATTATCTATAAGGATTCATCTTGCTTTCGACATAGGGTGTTTATAGTTTTTTTATTGTAATAGTTTCATAGTAATGGTATGATATTCATTGTTCCAATAATGATCATCAATACTAGTTCATTAATATTACAATTAGTATTGTTTTATAATTATTTAATATGGATAATGAAAATTCATTAGTTATTAGTGTTTATCCTAGATGATAATATTGATAATAAGCACGTTTGGGTGATTCTTAAGAATCTAAGAGCGTTTTCTTGATTAGTTATTCAAATATCAACATAACATAACCAGAATAAAAAAAAATAAAAAAATTTATATTTATATTATGTTATACAAATAACTAAGTAACCATAGTCATTCATTATATAAAATCATTGTCTTTTTCAATAGTAAGGATATATGAACTAAAAAATAACAAATCTGAATTTAATAAATGATTATGATGTATTTTTTTTGTAAAATCATCATAATAGAGAAAAAATAATATTATTTATTATTATTTATTTTGATATATATGAATTATAAATTTACATTATGAATAATTAATCTATTTTAAAATATTACATAATTTTAATAAAAAAATTTCCTCTTAGTATGATAAGTTTAAATGAAAAAATTAATGAAGATCAATTTTTATATTATCATTAATAGTTAATTTGTATTATCCAAATAAATTATTAATTTCATAAAAAACAATTCTTATCCTTTAATACAATCGTAAGATCTTAACATATACGGCTATGATTGAAAATTTAATACATAATGTCATGGAGGAAATAGTCCCTAGAACACATGAAGAGTGATTTTTTTCTTAATAGATGTTTTTTATGTATAAACAATGATAATGAAATTTATATTGAAAGATTAATGTAAATAATAGAAACAAATATAATTATATTAGTATTTATAGAAATAATTTTAATTAATGTAATCAAATATAAATGCTACGTAGTTGATAATATTCATGTGAGGACTCCAATTTTCTTTGGATGTATCCTTGGAAAATATTCCCTTATGCTTACTAATGGAGGCCAAAAGCATTAGAAAGTGGGAGTGTATTCTTGGAGGATAAATCTTTTAGATTTTCTTGTGGGAAATTCAAAGGACAGGTGAATCATGAAGTAGTGCAGATGTGACTATTTTATAAATGAGGAGGGGGTAGTATATTGAGGAACCTATAAATTTTTAATAATATAAGGATAAAACACATGTGTAAAACGAAAAAAATGAAGAAATATGTAGGAATAATTTTTGGGGGTCACAAATCACCTAAACCAATGACTGTTGAGAATTTTTTTGAGTTTAGTATTTTTTGTTTTAATTTCTAAATGGTATCAAAATATACTTTACCTAAGTAATAAATCTCTGACACTTGTAATTTAGTTAAATGAAAATGATTAAGAATGAAATTTTAAAATTATTTAATACTTCATATTTAATATTTTTGAATCATTTTAAAAATTAATTATCAAATTGATTAATTTATTCATATAATGGGTTTATAGAACTATAAAAACTTAAAAGTCATTTTTTTATCATTTTGTTGATTAAATTGTTTCTTGATTAATTTTTCATTAAGCATGGATCATGCTATTTCATGTAAGGTTATATTTTTTGTTTCTAAAACAAAATTGTGTTGAGTTGTATTAAGGGAAGAGAAGTTATTATTATACCCATTCTATGAGAAAAAAGATTCAAACTCATGATGTCAGAATCACATCCATGGTAAATTTTTAGGGTTTTAATTTTAACATTGCTTAGGTTTTCTAATGCTCTAGTATACAAGGTGAAATGAGAACATGCATCACTTTTCTGAGATATGAAAATGGTCCAAGTATATCTAGAATAGTCATATACGAGAAAATAATAACATTGATTCCCATTATGGTTTAAATATCGTGATAGTCCAAATAATTCCATGTGATCCAACTCAAGAGGTTGAGAAGTTGAAACTTTTTTCTTTGGGTTAAAAGAGATTTTTTATTGCTTAAACTTTTGACATGGATTATAGTCTTGGTAAATTAAGAACTCATGTATGGGTATATCCTTGACTAAAAATTTTCTAGTATGATTTCTAAGGGAGCGTATGTTATAGTGACATATTCTTCTATTCAAAATCTAGGACTATTTATGAAATACAGTTAGAAAAAAAAAACGTTTTGAGATGCTAAAGAATTTATGTAAAAAACATAAAAAATATGATTTCTAAAAGTAGTAAATAGTGATTAATTATTATAATTAAAAACATTGTAAGATTCATTTTCAAATTTAATATTGAAACCACCATCACATAATTATGAAATAAAAAGAAGAATATATTTTAATCCATAAACAATAAGTATAATAGAAATTAAAAATTAGTTAGAGTTACCAATCTGAACAAGGCTAATTATTTTTCCTTTAGAATTCTCACAAAAAGGGACATGTACACCATCAATATATATTTTATTCTTGAATCATGAGTAATCTAATTTAATTTTTCTTGATGATACACTACCCATGTACCATAAACGTTTACAAGAACTCCTCAAATATATTTCCAATAAAAGAAGTAATCCAGAGAATATTTTGGTACACCGATTTGTTTGGGTCTAGTAACATTAGTAATATGAGACTTGAGAACACATAAATGCTTCCTGGTATTCCTATATGATGTTTGTAAAGTATTTGAAAATAAAAAATAATTTGGTCCTGGAAAATTAGAAGTAGTGAATTACATCCTGAGGATAGAACTTGAAGATTTTTAAGATTTGGATATGAAATTGTTTTCCATCTTTTGATATAAAATGAGTTTTAGCTATGTTACTCTGTTCATGTTGGTATGATATATACATAGGTGTCACAACACATCCCTTGGGGCCCTAAATAGTGACTACCCCAGTCCTGTGTTCCATAGCATAGGGGATGACGACTAGCACATAATAAGAATATCCCAAAAAGGGAAAATATTTTCCTTTAAATATGTACACATGCACCAAAACTAAAACTGTGGAAAGTAAACACAATGTTTTCCAGAATAGTCAATGAGACGACTATTTATATTATAGTACAATGTGAAAGTTTTTTGGGGCATGAATACAATCCCAAAACCCCTAAGGAATGTACAACTTCCGCAGTCAGTCTGCTCTAGACACCACCTGAAGGGTAGGTGAAGGGTAGCTCCATGTTCTTATAGAAGTATACTCGTCCATACTATCTCACTAAGCTCCACCAAGTCCCAGACCACCATGGTCTCCATCGAAAAATCTGCCCATTCCGTCTCACTGGGCACCCCCTGGTCTTGGACTTCCGAGGTCTCATTTGAAGCGTCAATCACCTTCATGGGACACGACACAGGTGGGAGAAGCCCATGCAGGGGTGAATAACAGAATACATAGAATGTTACCCACAGCATAAGGTAAAGACCAAAAAAAGGTATGCACATGTTACTGACATGTCACATAGGTATATTCTAATGTATGTAATACAGGACTATCAACCATAACAACGAACACCTTGGACTACTGAGGTACTCATCCCTGATTAGTATCGTGGGTCTGCTAGGTCACCCAATGATGCTCCCCACTATGGGTCTATCGGGTCTCAGTGATAATATCCCCAATAAGGCCATCATAAATAGTACACAAAGGGCTGACTATAGATGGTCCACATATGGCCACTTATAGCTACTCTACACCTAGTTTCTTATAGCATGTTCACATAGAGCCGCTTGTAGGTGGTTCACATAGAGAAGATTGTTGCTGGTCCGCATTGGGTATCCTATATTGTGTCCACATAGGGCCTCTTATAACTGATCCACATAGGTTCAATTATAATTAAGGCCTATAGGGTCTCTTAGATCCTCCTGTTAGTAGTCTTCAGGTCTTATCCTGGTGCATGATTCATTCTCGTATCGAGCTTGATTCGGGGAGAATTTACACTTGAAGCCATCATTCACATATCAAATGACACAAAATTTCACTCAGATGATTCCAAAAGTATTTCATTGTCACATGGTTCCCAACACTGTAGACTATTCATCATTCAGATGCTTGGTCAGAAAGATATTGCTGTTTTTGTAAACATGGGCTAGTTCTGTTCGGGCCCTATTTCACCTTGTCGAACCGAGCAGGCCAACTCGGCCCAGGGGTGATGCATGACCTGACATATTTGAGTATTGGTTGGACCATTATAGAATGTACGTTGGTCCAGGACCACTGGGCCATACTGGACCCAACTCGGTTAGGATGTGGGTCCAGTCAGCCAGGGCACCCAACAACCCTGATTCATCCGGCCCGACCCGCAACAGTCAGGCCGGTTATTTCATAGACTGGGCTACCCTGTGGCCCCATTTTTCCAATCTTCCATGGCCACATTGGTGATCCGTCACATATCCAAACAAGGTATCCTAGAGGCCCGGTTCATGCCACTGGCCTGACCCACATGGCTGGTCAGTTTCCCCCAACCTGGACACCCATAGTGCATTCGTTTCGCAGTGCACATAGCTGAAAAAATCTGGCCACCCCATTCCCAATGTCATGCCTGCTGAAATAGGAAACTTCTACATCTTTTCCCTTTAGTGGAACCTCCCACATGCAATGGTCCACTCACGCGGACCGGTCCTTCTGTGTGACCTACAACTCTTCCACAGGTCCAAATCGTCATCACGGAGTCCAAGAAATGTATTGGCACAATTTTCACCTCTGAAGTGGAAGGGTAGCTACTTCCTCCTACTTTAAGCGACATGCCTCTATGTCGGAAGCTCCTACTACCATTGTATCACAAGTCCTCTCCCTTTCTGTCATGGCCAGGTTACCCCAACGTTTTTCTACCGTCGTGGCTGGGTGCTGCCACCTAGTGTAGCTACTGTGACATTGTGCCTCGACTGGGTGTCACAGTCAGAACATTGTGCCACATATGGGTGTCATCATCGTGGCCTTGTTCCACTATCTCTCTCCAGTTTCATGACCTTCCTGGTTGTGACCCACCTACTTGGTGCTTCTATGTATGATGCACCAACATCTATTACACCACTTTTAATGGGGAGAGAGAGATATAGGGGATCATAAAGGAAACACAAATGAACAATCGGCATTTGTTCATGTTGGTCTGTATTTTTTGTGTATGTGGGATGAAGACACATAAATTATTAATCACTTAGACTCAATCCTGATATCAACCCAAAATTATATTTCCCAACCATGCAAGGTAAATCCATCCACCGATCAACTTGTAAGAGAGTTGATCCGCATTCTTTTTTTAGAGGGGGAGAGCAGGGAAAACAATTCATTAATAATTTAAAACACTACCTAGGAAAATAGATTTCTCTAGGATGATCATTCTTCATTTATAGATGATATCTGATCCAAAATCAACTCTCCAATGGTGTCATCTACATTGTCTAGTTCACTAGTATTTAGCATTGGAGTTGTTTTCCTTCATCGTTCGTCATCACCACCCACCAACGACTTAGAGAAATTCGAGGATTGTAACAACAATCATGCATTTCATGTTAGTATATTAATTAACAAAACATGAATCAACATTTCTATTATGCTATGTCACAGTTTAGTTACAGTAACTCATTAATGAGGTTCATTATTGAGATTTTTCATCACCTCATCACTACACTATAAGGATCAATTTCAAAAAAAATGCATTTTTTATGTTTATTTTATTTTTCTAAAAAAGTTCTAAAGAAAATAACTTTTCCAATCGACCAGCATGAGTCAAGGTTATGTATTTTATAAATAGAATATCTCATTAGGTACTCAATTTTGGTCTCATATTTATCATTTGAGTTACTGTTTTTGAGTTATGAGGATTCAAAAATAAAATAACTTTTATTTAATTTATTTTATTTATGGTCACATCCCACAAACCAACATTCACAGCCGGCCTATATCGGCCAATGATAGGCACCGCCAAAAGGAATAATACCCACACAAACACAACGATACTCTCTTATTTCCAATTGGAGTTACGAGTAATGAGTTATAAGGATTTGAAAATAGAATATCTTTATTCAATTATTATATTTACGTTCAAAATATACCTTTCCATTGTTGAATCTTTATGTTCCCTGGTTATCTAGTAAAAATACTCCTATGATTTTCCGTAACAAACATTTTTGAGGTGAATACACATTGTCGTTTCAAATCAAGTGGTTTCACCTTGATGTTACTATTCTTCATTTATTGGTGACATAAATGTACGTATCTCACACTATTTAATTGAGGGATTAAAATTAATTAATGAAAAAAAAAAATTTATGATCTTTGTGGCACACTTATACATGCACATTATATAAAAGTGGATGGTCGGAAAAGAAAATTATATCCCTATGATGAATTTAGTAATGTTTTAATCTCATGTGATTCCATATATAGTCCCCATGATGTTATCCTATGGACACAATGTTATGTTTACATCGTTTTTATACATCACTTATATTTAAGATTTCATGTTTCAAATTGTTTCCTTATTCAAATGTTTAGGGTATGATATCATGATATATCTTTCCACATTGTTCATGTTTACAATTCTCAACTCTTTTATCTTAACATGATTTGTGTATTGGTTCCCACAATCTTATTTTATTTATTTATTTCCTTCTTAATCTCATACTAGGCATTATAGTTCACCCCTTTTTTATGTAGGTCCTTAGGTAATCCCGAATTTTTTTCACACATTGGTGGAACATTAGGAACATACTACTCATGTTTTTTTGTAGTGTCATTAAACATATGTTGTAATTTGTTTTTATATGTTCTTAATTTACCAAAAACAAAAGGATACAAGATTTTTTGGATTTTACTATGTTTTTATTTAAAAAATCATGAAATATTGTGTATTAAATAAACGGTTTGTCATATAAATTTTATCTTCATACCAAGAAATAGGATTTGTGTATCATACTCTCTTCATCTACTATTAAATTTTCTTATTTTTGGTAATACCTCTAAGGCAGACATCATTCTCAAATGCCACAGATATCGTCTCTAGTGGTCTCCTCAGGACCTAGAGGTGGTCCTTCATGGTTTCTTGATGCTTCGAAGTTCATATAGTGTATGTTGATAGAACATTGAGTCTTCTCCAATGGGGGTTGATTAAATAATTCATTTATATGATAAAATTTCAGATTGGTTTTTCTATTTTATAGGGTATGTTTTTATTTAAATCTATGGTAGCCGAGCATCAAATGATAAATTAATAATAATAGTAATTATTAAAAAAATTAATATATTAATTTATAATTTATTAATAAAAATATAATATTCTTACAAGTACATAATAACATAATTAATTATTATTTATATAATTATTAATTAATTTTTATTATTATTTAAATAATTAATAATTTATATTTTTTATTTATTACTAATAATAAAAAATAACAAATATCATAAATTTTTAATACTTATTATTAATTTAAAAATAATTAATAATTATTAATATCATTAATTATAAATAATAATTATTAATTATACTTAATTAGTTTCCTTTATTATTAATTAATATTATTAATTATTTATTGTTAATATTAGTTATTAGTTATTATTAATTCTTTATACATATAAAGCAGTTATGTTTTTTACTTCAAGTGAGATTGAGAGCATCACTCTTTTGGGGAAAATGCTGAATCATGATTATTCTGATGGATGTAGATCTAAATAGTTATTACCATCATCAATATGTTTTAATTGTCCCACTAAAGATTATGGTTGATCCTACAAACTCTATTATTTTTTAGGGCGCTTCAACAGATTGGAAGAAAGGATTGCCCCTTTTGGAAATCCTCAATTTTTCATTGATCTTAGAAGTAATTCGAACATCTACAAAAATGGAATCACCAAGTGTGGTTAAATTATAGTTTTTGAGGTACACTATGAAATTACTATGGCACAAATTGGATATTGCGTACACACCATCCCAATTTTACCATCCCTTCCCTTGGAAGGTAAAGCCTAAAGTCATGGGAAATTTAAAAAGATACATCTTTCAGTCTAGATATTTTGTTGTTGGTGATACACCACTATTGGAAATAGATTCTTCCATGTTATTTTTGATTCTTCGATGATCAATATCAGTCCTTGGGGTCTGAGTTTTGTTCCACCAAAAATAAGATTCAATGTAATTCAATTTTAGGATCCTTATTTCAGTCTAGAATAATCCACATTTCTATAATGTAAACCTAAACCATTATTCATGGTATTAGTTTTTTTTGGGGAATCTCGATAGCCATTGACATTTATCCTCTACTATGGGTGTTCCATTCATAATATACACGTAAATTGAGCTTACTAGGTGGGGTAATTATTTTAGAATCCTTATTGAAATAGATCTATATGATATTCCTATAGATTCTATGGTATTAATTAATATTGATCATTTTTCGGACCTTAGAATAAAATATGTGAAGGGACCATTTCTCTATATGAAATATAAGTGTATTGGGAATTCTATTGATATATTCCATATAAACATAAAATTTAGGAATTGTAAGAATATTGTTAACTCATTTGAGGAGTAGAAAATGAAACATCCAATCAATAAAGGCATTAATCATGACGATTTTCCATACAAGGAAAAAATACATACATATTTGCAGATTAATAAGGTAGGGGATATGTCTCCAAATGTATAGGGTGATGGATTCTCTAAGCCCAAGCCTGCAGCTATGAACAATGACATAATAGGTGGTAAGACAACTAATGTACAGGGTATGATCTTCAATAATACATTAAAATATCCTTGAAAAAATGAGTGACAAAAAAGATGAATTCAAATCATATTTCAAGGGTTTAAATTGTGAATTAGTGGCATTTAACTCCTAGTGATGATTATCATTCATAATGTGATGTTGATGTGAAACTAGTTATTGATTCTAATTTGTAGAAGGATCTTGAATTGTTGCACTCCAATGGGGAATAATTTAAATAAGTAGTACCTCTTGCAAAACCAAAGTTATGTTTTTTATGTACTATGCCTAATCTACCACAATATGATAGGGATCTAGCCAAAAATGTCATTTTGTAAGGGTTCCATTAGCATTATCGACCTTAATGTAAGGTATTATGAGGGCCAATATGTGATCAGTGTTGGGTATACCTATATCTTGGTATACTAATTGAAACCTCAAACTTTAAATATGATTCTAGAAATAAGAAAAAGTGTTGTGAAAAGGGAATACAAAAACTCATTACAATTTAACTAAAAAGGTGTTGGTAATGACATATATTAATATTGAACTTTCATGGACATCATCCCTAATAGTAATGAAAAATAAAATATCACTAAATAGAAAATAAAATGTTTGGGAAAACATTTTTGGGACCTATGTATTAGAGTAGTGTTACCACAATAGTATTCATTCAATATAAGAACACTTAATTGACTATGACTATGATATTTTTTAAGATACATAAGGATTCAAAAAATTTCTCCCAATGAAATATATATAATATGAGTCTCCATATGAGTCTTAGGTGGCCTTTTCTATTTCGAACCAAGATAAAAGAGGTCCAATAGTTATAAAAATGGATATCATGGGAATGGAAAAGTACCAAACAATAGTTCTACAATGAATTATCAATCATGTTCGGTTGAGTTAGATGACATGTATTATAGTAAATTTCATTATTATTTTGAATCACCCCCACTTTATTTGTATCATCCAATCAAAAATCCTACATCTGGGATAAAGTCTATGAATGAAATATGTCCTTACAAACATAATTTCTCTAAGAAAATGAAAATATTATATGGCCTATTTGTAAAATCCTTTATTAAAGAGTGTGAGTGGGAAAGGATTAAAAACTCACACAAATGAACTCATATAGTAGATCTTCAATGAGAATGGATGACTCCAGGACATAGGGAAGATATTTTTTAATGTTTTGACTCCACAGTTGAGTTTTCGAATTATAAATTGGAATTTGATATTTTTGGCTATAAGGAATACATTTCAGTCCTGAAATTGATATTTATTAACAATAAAAAAATCATATCTTCCATCCTGAAGATAAAAGTTCATGAATTTTCTTTGAAATATAGTTTCCATATAAATGGAAATAGTGATTCATCATCGGATGATGACTATGAACCCTCTAAAAGGCCCAATATGTGAGGATGTGGTTGATATCCATGGGAATGAGGTTGATATCAAAAGAATATATGGCTTATAGGGTAATCATTGAAATGATTTCCTATTCTAATTTTACTTATATTTTCATCATGATCATTTGATCGGGGTAATTAATGTCATGTATGACAACATAATATCCTTCGGTACATTTATTTTAATTTAATAATGTTGTTAGAGAATTTGGGTTCTGTCCTTGAATAGTTTTAAAAAATTATTTATTTATTATTAGTTAATTATTATTTAATTATTATTTAATTAATATTAGTGATTAATTATATCTAATTATTAATATATATTATACTTTATAATTAAATTATTAATTATTAATTAATTGCAATTAATTATTAATAAGTATTTATTAATTATATAACTATTTATTCATTATGATTATAATTATATAATACATTATCAATTAATACTTTCTATTTACTAAATTATATTTTTCTTTATTATTTATTAATAATATTATTCTTATTATTCTTATTATTAACATTATTAATTAATAATTGAGTTAGTTAAGGATGTTTGCAGCCAAATCATTGCCTCACCAACGATGCTATGAGCCACCATAGGGGTGAGAAAAGTGTTGACCATTGACTTTATGTAAATGTTGGACTCCCTTAATAAACCTTGTTTTGGTTCCTTCTATCATGATTCTATCAAGAAATCTTGAGGTTTATTTTATAGTGTTGAGTTAGAAGAGGGGGTCAATTCTCCCTCTCTCAATGAATGTTTTCTCAAACAGGTTGTTAAAGGCTCCTTTTCTCAAAAAAAAACCCTACATGATATGAAGGAAAAGTGATCAAGCCATGTATAGAACACTCAAATTGATGCCAATGGAGTTGATCATAATCCAGCTATTATGGGAAACAATAAAAAATATATCATGGAAAGTATTTTTTCATCATCATCTCATGTTTATGTTGTATTTCATAATAATAAAGTTGTAGTGAATTATTGAATTCATGGATAACCATGAACCTATTGTCATTGTTTCAAAGAATGAATGTAAACATGGAAGGGTCCCTCTCCCAAAAAATATTAATGACAATAATTCAATCATCTTATAGGGATGAGAATAGTACTCCACAATTGCATCCTAAAAAATGGAGGAGATGTAGACACTTGGTGATTTAGTGTGGTCTGTAGAAAAGGGAATGTTGGTACACAAAAAGATGAATTTTGTGTGGATGATGTACGACTTTATTGTAAATGGTTTGTTTCATCGGTGGTGGTATGTCACATATAATTACATTGAATACTCTTTTACTATGGGTGTATGATTCCATTTTTATGAAATTTATAGGTCCTGGATATGGGTCCCCAAATCCGTGGCCATGTTGTCATAATTAATTAAAAATTTTAAATTTTCAGATTGATTATAAATTATATTACTCATATTATTATTTTTTATTAATAATATTATTTATTATTTATATTTATAATAATATACTTTATTTAGTTTTATATTTATTTATATTTTATTATTTATGTATTATTATTGTTAATTAATATATTTACAATATAGGAAAAGTGAAATGAAATCCCACATGGAAAATCCATAATGGAAGTTAAGGTCCCATCAGTTAGGAAATTTTGTATTGGGATGATTATTTTAAATATATTTTGGAATTAGTAAAATATATGTAATTTAAAATAAGAAAATAATAATTTTAAATAATGTTTAAAATTTTGTTATATATAGATATTTCATAAATAAAAATATTAAAATAAAAATATAATTTTTTATTTTAAAAATTAATTTTTATTTTTCTATATTTATAATTTGAAATTTTAAAAATTATTTTTTTAGATATATTGAGGGTGTCAAATGGATTGAAGAAGTATGACAAGATGGTTGAGAACCAATTCATTTGATTGTTGGCCATCCCAGAATAAAAAAAATGTTAACCATAAATTTTCATAAAAATATTCTAAAACATTATTCTTCATTTTTCATTCGGCATGAAGTGTTTTTTTTGTTTTTCTCAGGATTGGGTTTCCCTTTTTGTCAAGACATCCCTTTTATATGATAAAATATTTTTATTCATGGGAACCCACATCATATCATACCCTTGTCATGTTCCAAGGCCCATCCCTCCTTCTAGTACTATGCCCCAAAATGATTAGTTTCTTTATGTTCGTTTTAGTAAATAAATTGCATTAAATTATTATACATAATAGATTATTTTATGGGATGAGAACTGTTATTTATGTATTTATATTTTTGTCCCTTTTTTGATGAAACAATGTTTTTTGTATGTTTAAAATTCTAAAAGAGACATTTGGTATCATAGGGCCAACAATGTTAACGCTATGATGATGAAGTAAAGATCATGTTTTTTCATCCAAATCTTCACCCACACACGATATTAATAGTGGTGGAAGTATTAGAAATTAAATTTATAGAGGAATTATTTAGTTGTATTGAATAGTGAAGGATCATGGATACATGATAATATACCCCTTATTGACATGCACAAACTACATTGATTGGGAACTATTTATAAGGGTCAATCTACATTCCAAAGGACTCTCGAAATAAATTGACCATTAGATTGTAGATTAATGTATTTATTGAATAACATTATATACCATTCTAGAAGTCATTACATTGAATATTCTAGAAACACTTTCTATAATGAGTATTTATAAAAGAACATGTGATATTGTGAGGACCTAGCATAAAGATTTTCAGTGCATGTACAATGAAAAATATCGAATGGTTTTTGTAGAGGTCAAATCCATCTAGTTAAACTATTGTGAGAAAACCAATAATTTTTCCATGAACCTCACCATTATTTTAACAATATGAATTTCCTCGGGTGAATTCTCAATGATTAGTTTGTAGTAAAAAATTACTTCATGTTGTTCCTTCTTGGTATACACATGATTCTATTTACATCATGACTCTATTTGATCTCAAGACACTAACTATGGAGGAACAAATGGATCAAATCAAATCCAGGTAGGAGTGATATGATCTTAGAGAAAAACATAATAAAATTAGAATACACCTACTCATAACTTAATTGGAGTGTTTTTAATTCCCGAAAAATAGGGAAATGGGAAGGGAATATTTAGTGTTGATAGAGGCAATAAATAATTTATGTTCAAGTCATTGTAGCGTTAAGAGGTGGTCAGGTTGTGAATATATTCAAGTTCTACAATTACAATAACTATGGGAGCTACATGAAATGGCATTGATAGAAATTATGCGAATTAATGGAAGAAATGAACTTGATATATGATGAATATATCAAGATTGTAATTTTAATTGTAGAACACTTGGAGATAATCAAGGAAAATTTAACATGTCATAAACAATTCTCCTTAATTAAATTAATGTTTTTCCAGTGGATGATATACAAATAATTTGTTTCTTTACATAAGATCTTGTATAAAAATGATTTTATATAATTAGATGTTTGTGTCACTTGATGATTTTGTGAAATGAACAATCAGTTTTAAAGATGGAACTACTTTTGAAAATTTTGCAAAGGAGGTCATGTTATGTTTCACTTAAAAAATGAGGAGTGCAGGGTCCACAAGGATGTTTTCATCAAGGGTAGGGAATTTCCTATCTAAGGTTGAAAGGAAAAGAAGATATTGGTAACAAGATACATAAAATTTTTAGAGGATATGTAATATTATCTGGAGTCTGTTTTATTAAATCCTATATCTGGTGACATTTATTCCTTCACTATAGGTCTCATAACCAATGGAGTGGTTGGATCACCATTAAATGTAACAACCCTAGTATTTATAGAATAATAATTTTTCCATTTTATTAATATTTATGAATAATATATTAATTTTATAATAAAGGGTATACTTTATCTGATGGCGTACTCAACACACAACAGCATATTTCTTTGAAATATTTTGTTTCACACAACTTTGATTTATACTGAAAAATAATATAATAACATTATTTTTTAAATGGTAGTTAACTCCTAGATTTTGAATTAGAGAGAATGAAAAAAAGTAAATATATTTTTATTAAACATGTTTTTTAATGTTTTTACATTTATCCAATAAAATTTAGATGCTCCAAATTAAAATGAATCAAATTTTAAGCAAGAAATTCTCAAATAATTTTAAAACATCAATTTACCGCCTTTTAGTGGAGAACAATTTTTAAATCATGTTTTTCAATTTTATATGTTAAATTTGACAATATAAACATACTCTTTATAAGAGAGACATCAAAATTTATTTGGGTAAATTTTTCGGTATTTTTCAGATAATGTTCATTTTTAATGAATACTGAAAAATATTTCATTTTAAGTGAAAAATTTATTTTCATATGATTTATTGGTATGGTTAGATTATATTTTTAATTTGTTTTAAAGTGTATTTAGATTATATTTTTACAATTTAATTCAATTTTTATCATTGGAAATAATTTCACTTTTTAATTAGACATAAAAAAATGTAAATATTTTGGGATTTATTATTTCATAAAAACACAACTTTTGGTTTTGACAATGGTAAATAATTTAAAATTAATTTCTTCAAAATATGTGTTTTTAATTTCAAAAAATTAATTTAATATTTGTAATCCCAAGTTTCAAATTTTTGAAATAGGTTATTTTTAGTTTTAGACATTATAAATAGTAACATCAGTAAATATTTTATTTACCACGGTTAATGGGTAGACTTGGTAAATAAGGGTTCTAAATAATATTATAATAATATTAAATTACCCATACATTTGTCCTAACCCTATTGGATGAAAGAGTTCCGACCATGGGCATCCTTTGGTCAATATGGGGACCCCATAGAGGCTCTTGTGTGTGAAAATGAAATTTAATTTAATGTTAACAAAAATATAACCTAACCATATATCATGTAGTAAAAAAATTTTATATGGGTTTATATAAGTGATTATTTTGACAAGAAATATTAATCAATAATATAAAAAAATTATTATATAAAATAATTTTATTTTTAATTATTATTAATTATATAAATAAATTTAATAATGACATAATGGTGATTCTGTGAGTGTTTCATTAATAATGGATTCAGATAAGTGAAATTATAAATGTTAAAATAAAAGTAAATTTTTTATTTTGATATCACCATTGAAATATTCATGATTATATATACATGTAATATTTGTATTAAGGTAGTTTTTTTTAAATAATCATGTTGTTAAGGGTTTTTAAAAAATTCATGATATGAATTGTGTCGAAATTGGCATAATTCATAATTTAAAATATAATATATTTTCTTAAGTATTATAAAATTACAAAAAAAATATAATATTCATCCAAATATATATCATAAGTCTAAAAAGTTATTATTGACTCTTTAATGGATATTTTTCATGTTTTGGAAACTATTTTGATTCTCAAAGTGTTATATGCTTGATAAAACAGTAAGAGTAAAAAAGGGTCAAATAAAAAGGATAAGGATTAAAAAATAACCAAAACTTGTCCAATTAATATTCGAGGATTTTATATCTACTTATATTCATCTTATATTATAATTTAATGTGCTTTGTTCCTTTTGAAACCAAAAATCATTTTATAAAAAAATAATACTTTCAATCTTTCCTAAAGAGCCCCTCCTCCCTCTTATAAAAGGCCACTCCCTCAAACCCATTACAAACACCTCTCAAGCACCTTTTCTCCTCTAAACACTTCTACAAGAAGATCCCAACATCACATATTCCTCCTATATACTTTCCCTAGAAATAAAAAAAATTAATTAATCCTTTTGGCTTAAAACAAAGAGAGTTACACGTTTTAATAGGTATTATCTTCTCTAAAATTCATTTCTATTATTCTACGTCATTACTAACCATTCTAATATTTTTTTTTTAAATTAAATTTAAAAAAATAGTATCATAAATATACTAGGAGTTTTTTAGGGTAATAATTAAAACTACACTTACTTTCAGCTTCATCTAATGGATTTAGAACATACTATTTCTGTGGACGGTGAACTACTGCATCACGAAATGATGATTTTTCGATTTTTCCTTACCACCTCCCATGATGGAAATTATGATGGAATTATATTTATATGTTATATATATAATATTTTTATTATCTATATGATTCTTTGTGTTTTATTTATATCATACATTTATGGTTTTTATAATGGGTAAATACGATAATTACATTTCCGGAAGTGCGGACTACCGCCACCTCAAAATGATATTACTCGTTAATTCCATTCATGGAATTTATAAATAATGGTGTTAATGAACTTATGTAACATATATAAAATGTCATAATATACTTGAATTATAATATACTTGTTTATTATTTAGTTTTAATTCCATTAAATTTGAAAATGAAATGAATGTAGCATTCATGAGTACGTATAGCTTACCGTCTCCATGAACATTGGTTTTAATTTCTTATATCATAATGTTATGGACTATTATAAATGCACATATATTGGATATAAATTCATATATACTAGATATATATGATATTTAAATCATGAATAAAATTCTAGAGATAATTTACTTTTTACCACATGGAAAAATTCTTAATTAGAACAAGTTCATTTTTGACTCAAGTACCAAAAATCGACAAAATAGCCGATATGAACATAAATATTTATATAATGTATATAACATGGTAATTAATGATATGAAAGTAATAAAAAACATGAAAATGGTTTTGAATAAATTATAGATTAACTTAATTTTATTAGTCATGATGAATAAGGAACTTACGTGACAAGTAAGACTCAAGGTAAGGGACTTCGTCTCAATATTCATTCATTGAGGGATATTTTGATTTTTACACGACATGCATTTATAAGGTGTGGAAACCCCTTTTAATTTTATTCTAATTCAAAGGGAATATTTTTATGTAGTGTTTTATAAAATGACAATGGGAATGTTTCTTTTTAATGAACGTGATGACAATGTCCTTACCACCACTGCGAGCAATATTTGATATAGGGGTTCCTCTACAAGCTGTAGTGTTTTTAAAAGGAAAATAAAAACCATTTAACCTTTTTACGTATTATGGTATTGAAAGTGTTTTTGGTAATGGATTGATTATGTCAATTTCTTTAACGGATATCTTATGATTTCATTGTGGAAATATTATCATTCCTTTATGCTTGTTCACGTGTTATGTTTATGTTATGGTTCTTGGGAATTGTTTACATATATGGGTGTTTACATGATAAAAATAGGGTGGGTGAGACCAAGAGAGATCTCCAATGCATTGGGTTATGTGATAGAGGTAAACATTAATGTTTCTCCTATGAGATTTAGGGAATATACCATTATGTGTATTCCAAATGTAACTCCATATGTAGCTATGAAATTTAAAATGTAAGTTTGTTATGGATTATATAAGTTACCATTATGATTTATGACTTCTATGTGTCATTCATAAATCAGATGATATCATGAGTTATGTTAAATAGAATATGTTTCATGATTGAAAAGTAAGATCTAATTGATTTTCAAGTATTTATGGACTAATATTATCTTTCCTTATTTTATAACCCATACAAATCATTTTAGGCACATCCCATGTTTTTTAAATATTTGTCATAGGCTATAAATAATTGCAAGAGAAAGGAAGAATTCCAGAATATTTATATCAATAAAATTATTCTTTTTTTAAGAGTTTTTATTTTATGAAAAAAATGGATAATGAGTATATGTGTCTACATGTAACATTCATGTTGTTATATACATGTTATGACCAAATTCTCTAAAGCTATAAACATGAAAAGATCATCAATTTCAAATTCACGATTTAACCTAATATTATGAAATGTTTAAGTATTTGGACTTGTATTTTGTATAAGAGGTTTATTTAGACAACTTTAGGAGTTATGATATTGTTAAATTAATACCCCTAAATTATTTTTACATTATGGTAAGATTTTAATGATATATAATTTACAGATTAACATGTTTCTATTCCAAAGAAATGTTTCTGTTCTGAATGGTTTTCCATAGAGGAAACAAGGAAGCTATGATGGGATGACATCAGGAGGAAAACAACCATCCAAATCAGCATCCTATGATGGTCAGAATCAGAACTAAACTATTTATTGTAGTGATGGAACAGTTGACTCTAGCTATAAATGGTGGTGGTATCCATGCACAAGATCAGCCTGGTCAACCATAAAGGAACATGTCAGCAGTGGAGAATTTTATTAGGCAACATCCCC
Organism: Viscum album; assembly: GCA_963277665.1. NCBI lineage: Eukaryota > Viridiplantae > Streptophyta > Magnoliopsida > Santalales > Viscaceae > Viscum > Viscum album. The sequence goes on from OY728155.1 coordinate 1,093,115,993, forward strand.
CATTATTCAGAGGATCATCTGACCATGTGTTAGCTGAAGGGTGTATTAAATCACTGGAAATGATTCTTGATGTCATGGGGTGATCAAAACATCAGAAGTTTAGTCTTTCTATTTACCATTTTGAATGTGAAGTCGATCAGTAGTGGACGATGGTATAAAATATCTGGGATAATGAGGAGATTGATTCCCATGATTGGGATGAATTAAATGGAATATTTCTTGAGTAATATTTTCATATGGTGGTTATACTTTTGATGGATAATCAATTCCTATAATTAAGGCCATATGAAGACTTAGTGGCTGCTAATGAAGAAAAATTCACTCGACTGACACGTCCAAATATCATATAGGATCTTAATAGTAAAATCAATCATTTTTACTCAACATTAAACCCAAAGTATCAAAGTTCTTTAGTTTTTCATGAGTTTCAAAGTTATGGAAAACTGGTTTGATGTGTGGAGAAGGTGTAAATGGAATTTTTCAATTATCAGGTCATCTATTAAGAACAACAGAATTAGAGGTTGAAGCGGCAGGAAAAAGGGAAGAAATCTTCAAAAGACACTGATGGAATGTAACATAATATTACTGTTGGTAAAAATTGTTGTAAAAATAACAATGGGGAATGCCTTTCGATTTCTGGTTAGTGCTTTTGATGGGGTAAAATAGGACAAAATGATCATAATTTCACTAAAAAAGACTAGTGTAATGGTAAGAGAAAATTTTATTTACAGTCAGTAAATTTTTTAATGTGTAATAAAATGGGTAATTATTCATATGACTGTCCAATGAAGAACTCAAATGAGGGATTGCAGCCAGACTACAAGTAGAAAGGGGTGGAGAAATCCTTTGCAACTACTTCAGCAGAGGTTGGGCCATTGAATAAATTAGTATCATGTACTCTGTTTCTTTATTCAGATTATGCCAATGTGTTGTTTGATTCAGTGTCAAAATATTCCTTCTTTTTTGAGATATTTTTGAGTAAATTGGAAATTCCATCTCAATATAAGAATCTTGAACATGGGGTAAAAACAAAAGGAGAAAATTTTGAGTAGAATGAAATGATAATAACCTTATTCTACATATTTGTAGAAATAATATACCTAAAAACCATATTGTTTTCACTATAGTAGAGTTTGATGTTATTTTGGGTATGTATTGGCTTTACATTTATCATGAAAAGATTGACTGCATTATTAAAAAGGTTTTTTTTCATAAATATGTTCACATTGGGTATAATAATGAACCCTTTATTTTGATAAATTATGAGGAAGATTAGAAACTAGTAAAAGATGGAAATTAATGTTACAGTTCACATATTGATGAAAACAAAGGTACTTTTCAAATTAATGATGTGTTAGTGGTAAATGAGTATGTTTATGTTTTTCGTAATGAGTCGCCTGGTATAATACCTTTTTAGGAAGTTTATTTTAAAGATGATTTATTTCCTGTTGCTAAGACAAATATCAAAACCCCATTATCAAATGGATCTAATTTAGCTTTTATAATTAAAGAAGAAATTTCATGAGTTATTAGAAAAAGGTATCATTCGACCTTGCACATCACCAATGGGTGCTCCAATATTGTTTTTTTAAAAATAAATATGGTTCAATGATACTTTCCATTGATTATAGTCCCTTGAATAACATCACTATTATCAACAAGTGTCATTTAACTCATATCGATGATTTTTTTCATCATCTCTAGGAAGCTCATTATTTCTCTAAGACTGACATGAGGTCGGGTTACCATAAGATTGATGTAAATTAAGAAGACATTCCAAAATATGTGTTTCGTAAAAGATATGGCCATTATGGATTTGTACATATGTCTTTTTGGTTATCCAATGCACCTGCTTAATTCATGTATCTTATGAATAGATTTTTCCATGAGTTCCTAGATAAATTTTTGGATGTGTTTATTGATGATATTTTGGTATATTCTAAATGGAATGATGGGAAATAAAGTCATTTAATGGTTTTCTTTCAAACCTTAGAAGAAAAAAATTATATGGTAAATTTACCATGTGAGCATTTTTTTTAAAAAAAATCATTCCTGGATCACATTGTTTATAAGGATTGTATAACAATTGATCATGATGAAAACAAATTTGATGATAAATGGCCAAGACCCACAAATATAAATGAGATATATCGTTTTCTTGGTTTTCTAGACTATTATTGAAGGTTTTTTGAAAACCATTGATGATTATCTGGACCACTAACTAAGTTAACTCGAAAAGGTGTTATGTTTATCTTGAAAAATGAATGTGATGATTGTTTTCATGATGTTAAGAAGTGATTGTTGAATTCTCCTGTTTTGAAATTACTGTCCAGAGATGGTGAATTTTGTATCTATAGTGATGCTTCATTGAAAGTAAATTCTTGTGTCTTCTTGAAGAATGATCAGGTAATTTCTTATGTTTCATGTCATTTGAAATCACCTGAGTTAAATTACCCTACACATGATTTGGAATTAACTTCTATTTTTTTCATTATAAAATTTGGAGGCATAATTTTAATCGTTTAATGTGTTAAATACATGCTGATCACAAAATGTTTATGTATATAGTCACTCAGAAATAATTAAACATGAGAGAAAGAAGATGGCTAGAATTAATCGCGTTTTTTGATTTCATGATCCATTTCCATACAGGAAAGGTAAATAAAGTGGAAGATGCTTTTATTCAAATGAGTAATGATTCATTAACCATGTTATGTTTGGAACAAGATCCTTTGGTTTTCTATTTGATTAATTTTTTATAAGAAGTTTTTGGTTTAGGGAATTATTATGTTTTTTTCACATGGTAGTGAAATCATATCTATTAGATAGAATTAACCAATGAATATATATGCCATCGAGTGGTTGAAAAAGGTATAATTGGTTCATAATGGTAAGATAATTGAGTTCAACATTGATAGAGATTGTGTTTTGAGGTTTGGAATGAGATTATGTGTGTCTTATGATTCAGAGTTCAAGAAAGGGTTATTATGTGAAGCTCATAGTTCTCGGTTATCAGTTTATCCTAGTATCACTAATATATACATTCGCCTTTTGGAGTATTACTGGTGGGTTGGAATGAAAAGAGATATTGCTGACATTATTGGAGATTGTTTGACATGACAATTGGTTAATGCAGAGTGAATGTTACCGAAAGGGATTCATCGGCCTTTATTGGTTCTATAATGGAAATGAGAAAATATATCCATCGATATATTTTTGGTATTTCCAAAGGCATCTCAAGGTAAAAATTCAATCTTAGTTACTTTTGATAGATTGACTAAATCTGCTCATTTTCTTCATATTCAAGATACTTTGTCTCTAGATCAACTTTCTCGATTGTATATTAAATAGTTACTCAGGTTACATGGAGTTCCCCTCTCTAGTGTATCTTATCGTGATCCCAAGATGATTTTTAACATTTGTAAGGGCCTTCTTAAGTCATTAGTTGTAAATTAAATTGTAGTACATCTATTCACCCACAATTATATGGGAAGTCAGAACGAATAATTTATACATTGGAATATATGAAACATGCTTGTGAAATGGATTATTTGGGAAGTTGGGACCAATATATTTCATTGGATGAGTTTTCTTATATTAAAGGTTTTCATTATTGTAGAATAATGTCACTTTTTGAGTAATTATATGGATATAGGTGTCGGACTCTTTCTTTTTGGGATCATGTAGGAGAAAGGAAGTTGATAGGACTATAATTGGTAAAAGATATGGAAGAAAAAGTTCAGTTGATTCAAAACTACATGAGAATATCTCATATTAGGCAGAAACGTTATTCAGTTAACCAGGGGAAGGATATTTGTTTCTAGGTAGGTGATCATGACTTTCTCAAAGTTTCTCCATGTAAAAGTGTTGTGCGTTTTGGTAAAGAGGGAAAGATTATTCTGTGGTCCACTGGACCTTATGAAATAGTGGATAATATTGGATAAATTTCCTACATAGTGTATTTACCACCATGTTATTCCTAAGTACCCAATTTCTTTCAGGTTTCAATGTTGAGAAAGTATATGCCGGATCCATCTTATTTTTTGTGTCTGGAGGTAGTAAAGTTAGAAGACAATATTTCATATGAGGAACGACCAGTCCAAATTCTTGATCATAGGGAGAAAGTGTTATGGAATAAGGAAATTATTCAGGTAATGGTTTGTGGGAAAACCATATGGTTGTAGAATAAACATGGGTATTTGAAAATTCTATGAGGGATAAATACCCCCACTTATTTTATAAGTGAATAAAATTGTGAGGATGCAATTCCCAAAAGTGGGGAAGGATGTTACAACCCATGTATTAATAAAATAATTCTTTTTATTTTATATAAATATTGGTGAATAATATATTATTTTAAAATAGAGGAGAATATTTACTTGTTATCTTACTCAACACACAAAAATGGGTTTCTTTGAAATCTTATGTTGCACACAACATTGACTTATACTGAAAAATATTATAGTAATATTATTCTATAAATGGTAGGTAACTCCTAGCCTTTGTATTAGTGGGAATAAATAGAACTAACCATATTATGATTAAACATGTTTTTTAAATGTTTTTACATTTATCCAATAAAATTTAGAGGCTAATAAATAAGAATGAATCCAATTTCAATAATGAAATACTCTAATAATTTTAAAACGTCAGTTTACCACCTTTTGTTGGTGAACCAATTTTACATATATTTTTTCCACTATTATATATACCATTTGGTGAAATTAACATCTTCTTTATAATAAACACAACAAAATTTACTTTTAGTAAATTTTTGTTATTTCTCTAATAAAGTACATTTTTAATGAATAGTTAGAAATACTGCATTTTATGTCAAAACATTCATTTCATATAATTTCTCTATATGGTTATATTATCTTTTTAATTTGTTTTAAATTGTATTTAGATTATGTATTTACCATTTAATACAATCTTTCTATTGAATGTAATTTTAGTTTTTTAATTAGACATAAAAACATATCAATCTTTTGACAGTTATTATTTAAAAAACCATTTTTTGTTCATGACAATAGGAATTAATTTTAAATTAATTTATGAAAATTAATTGATTTGAATTTCGAGAAATGGATTGCGTATTTGGAATTATGAGTTCCAAATTGTGAAAATTGGTATGTTTTATATTTAGACATTATGAATAGTAACATTAGTAAATATTTTATTTACCATTATTAAAAGATAAATCTGGTAAATAAAGGTACCCAAAAATATTATAATAATAATAAATTACTCATACACTTTTCCTAACCCTATTGTATGAAATAGTTCTGACCATGGACATCCTTAGGTCTATTTTTGGACCCCATGGAGCCACTTGTGTGTGAAATTGACATTTAATTTAAATTTATGGACATTCTAACCTAACCATAATTTTTTTAGTAAAAAATTTTATGTGGGATCATATAAGAGATCTAATAAACTATAAAAGATAATTTTAAAGATATAAATATTTTATACATCATTATATTTTATTTATAATTTTTATATATTAAATAAATAGCATTAATTATGATACAATGGTGATGTAGTGATTGTTTCATTAAAAATGATTCAGATAAATGATATTATAAATGTTAAAATAAATGTAATTTTATTATATTGATTTCATACATGATTTTTTTTGGATGATATATTCATATTATCTTTTAATTAATTATTATTTTTATTTAATCAAGTTGTTGTGCATTTTTAAAAAATCATGATATGAATAGTGTGAAAATTTTAATTATTCTTATTTTAAAATATAAAATATTTTATTAAGTATTATAAATTTCAAAAAAAAACAGATATTCATAAAATTATTTATCATAAGTCTAAAATTATATTATTTACTCTTTATTTTGGTTATTTTTCATGTTTTGGTAAATATTTTGATTCTCAACGTGTTAAATTATTTATAAAATGGTAAGAGTAAAAACGTGTTTCATAAAAAAAAATATGGATTAATTAAAATATCCAAAACATATCTAATTATAATAGGATTATTTTATTTCTACATATATTCATCTTATATTATAATTTAATGTGTAATGGATCTAATGAAATCGATAAAAGTTTAAAAATAAAATAATACTTTTATGTATTCATAAAGTGCCCCTCTTCCCTCTTATGAAAGTCCACCAATTCTAACCCATTACTCACAACTCTCAAGCGCCTTGGAACTTTCAAAGTATACTCCATGAAAATATAAACATCCCCCTATTACTATAATAATCATTCCCTTAGGTTTATGTATATTCCATAAAGTATTTTGGCTCAAATAATAGAGAGTTACATGTTTTAAGAGGTTGTGTCTTCTCTAAAATTCCTTTCCATTATTCTACTTCATCACTCTGTATTCTATTATATTTCTTTTATTACATAAAAAATAGTGTCTTCAATATACTATTATTATTTAGTATATGGATTAAAACTACTCTTACACACACCTCCATCTAATATATTTATAACATACTGTTTCTGTGGATAGCAAACTACTGCCTCACGAAACAATGATTGTTTGATCTTTCCAACCACCTCTCATGATGGAACTTATAATGGTACTATATTTATATGTTATATATGTTTTATTTTTATTTTCTATATGATCCAATATTTTTCATTTATATCATACCTTTAAGGTTTCCATAATGATTTAATATGATAATTTCATTTGAGGATGTGCGGAATACCGCCCCCTCAAAGTGGTATGACTCATTCATTCCATACATGGAACGTATAAAGGATGGTGTTAATGAATTTATGTAACATATATAAAATATAATATTCTAATATTATTTCTATATACCTATGAATTTTTTTTTTCATACCATTATATATGAAACAGAAATAAAAGTTGTGTTCACGCGTACATATAGCTTACCGTCTCCATGAACGGTGATTTTCATTTCTTATATCATAATGTTATATACTATTCTAAATAAATATATTATGGATATAATTTCAAATACACTGGATATATTTGTTATTTAAATCATGAAAAAAAGTCTTGAGATAATTGAATTTTGACCACATGGACAATTGGTAATTAGAAAAAGTTCATTTTTGACTCACGTACCAAATATCGACACCGTGACTGATATTAAATAAAATATTTATTTAATGATTATAACATGGTAATAAGTGATATGAAATGAATTATAAATATGAAAAATGTTCTAAATAATTTATAAATTAATTTATGTTTATTATTCAAGAAGAAAAAAGATCTTACGTGACAAGTCAGACTCAAGGTAATGGACTTCATATCAATCATCTTTCATAGAGGCATATTTTGATTTATACACGACATGATTTTATATGGTGTATATAAACCATTGACTTTTAATCTCATTCATATGGAATATTTTTTCTAAGTAGTTTTTACTAAATGAAAAATGGAATTTCTCACTTTAACGTATGCGATTACCATGACCTTCCCGCAATGACTAGAATTATTTGATTTTTGGCATTCTCTACATGACATAGTATTTTTAAAATGAAAAAAATACCATGTACCCATTCTATGTATGTTGGTATTGAAAAATTCTATTTAAATGGATTGATTATGTCAATGTCATTAACTGATATCTTGTGATTTCAATATGGAAATTTTATCTTTACACTATACTTGGTTATGTGTTATGGTTATGTAATGGTTCTTCAGCATTGTATATGTATATGGGTGGTTCAATGATAAACCTAGACTAAGTGATCCTGAGATAGCTCTATAATGCATTAGGTAATCTGGTGGATATAAACATGAATGTTTCTCTTAAGAGTTTTAGGGAATATACGGTGATGGGTATTCATAACGTAACTCCCTATGTTGCTATGAAAACTATAGTGTATGTATGTTATGGATGACAAAATATACCATTGTGATTTATGACTTCTATGTGTTATTCCATGATATTATGATTCAGGAGTTATATTAAAGAGAATATGATTTATAATTGAAAAGTATGATCTCATTTATTTGATTGTATTGATGGGATAATGTTTTATGTCTTTATTTTATAACTAGTACTGATCTTTTTTTGCACATCCCATGTTTTTTAAATGTATTTCATTGGGTATAAGGGAGTGTAAGAAGAAGGAAGAATTCAAGAAGATTTATGTCATGAAAATAATTCTTGTTTTCATTTATTAGTATTTATTTTATGAATAAATGGATACTAAGTACAAGTTTCTATATGTGATATTCATGTCGTTATGTATATGTTATGACCAAATTCTTTAATGCTCTAAACCTAAAAAGATCTTCAATGTCAAATTCTTGATTGTACTCAAGATTATGTATTGTTTATGGCTGGGGCCTTATATTAAATGACATCGACACATATCCAATAATTACATAAGTAATTATGGGTGTGAATTTATGGTTTTATCATGACTGAATATTCTTTGTTTTTTATTTCATAAAATTTATTTATTCATGCATGCACATTCAAGATTTTGTGTAATGTTGAAATTCTATATTAGATCATATATATTTTTTGGCTGAATTTTTTGGTAGAGATTACTACGTGGGCCTCTAATTGGGCCTAGTTAGTGGGATATTGTTCGGCATGTCTTCGTGACCTATTTCATATTATATTTCTTCTCATGCACATGTTATCTTCTCCAGCTCAACATTCCATTCTTCAATCTTATTGCAATTTTTTGTGACATTGGGTCATGTTTTGTCTGGAAGGGCTATTTGTCTAGCATGTACAGTTGTTAGAGGTATTGATGACTTCATCTGACCACATGCTTATAGATGGATTCATTCATTCTCTACCTCTAAATTAGAATCCAATTATCTTTTTGTTCAACCAATATAATTAAGTGATATTTTTACCATGAATAATTTTTGTTATGTGCATGTTTTCTCCCTATTGGGGCTTGTAGTGAAATATTCGTAGAGAATTTTGTGACTATGATCCTTCTTTGTGAAGAAGAATATATTTATTATGAAACACGAACAACCCGTGGGTATCTAATTCAGGATTTATATGAATAAAATCTAGTGAATCCCCAAAATATGAGGATTTCACATACCGAGACTATAATGAGATATAGAGAATTGACATTATTTATCTACCATCATCCATTTCAATTTATCATCATTAGTTATTAACGATGTTTATTACACCTATTTAATTATTTTGTCTAATATTCTTTTAACAGTTCTTTTATTGTAATTTTTATTAACATTAGGGGTTTTATAAAAATAATAATTATATAAAATTTACATATTTAATAAAATCACAATAAATAATAAATTCAATTGTTTCGATTTTAATAATTAATGATGTTTATATATTTTTAAGTTAAATTTTGTATAATAAATATTTAATAATGTTTTTTTAAATTTTAATATATTTTGAATTTCATTAGTGTATTCATAATTAAATAAAATTTAAACCTTCACTGAATCAATTTAAATAGTATAAATGTAATATATAATAAATTTTATCAAACATTAATTTTTATTAAATTTTCATTTAATTAATTATTAAATATAATTTCAATAATTATCCCATAAATTTTATGAATATTAATAATTTAATATCTGATAATTTTTTTTACAGAATTATCAAATTATAATTCATGAATTTGGGAATTATATATCAATTGATAATTCTTAATCAATTTGGTGGATTTATTAAAATTTAAATTTCTCACAAAATAATTTTAAAATTTTATAATTAAATGTTAACATCTTTTAGTATTAAAAATATGTTAAATGAAATAATAAGTATGTATTTAATTTGTAGTTATACTATCCATTTTTTATCATATTCAATGACAATTAATGAATTAAAGTATGAAAAATAAAACATTTTGGAAGGAGAAAATCTTTCTTTATATTGGGTGAATGAAATTTGATTTGGACATTTGGAAAGATGAACTTCATTTTGTTAACAATTATTTCACATAATATGATTTATTATTATTTAAAAATTAGGATTATTCAAGAGGTAATTATTAAATGTTCATAAAAACTAAATTAGGTTATTGAATTAAATGTTCAGAAGATTAGAATAATAATGTTTTTACTTGGTTAAATCTATTGATGAATTTCTCATCTATTTGGGTAAATTTTAAAAAATTACATTAATGAGTATTTTCTCATCTATCAGACTCATTAACCTAAAAGGTGTGTGAGAGAACATCATGAGGTGGGTGATATTATTGTTCTTCTTAAGAATCTTTAGGTTGATTTATCCTCGCTACTTCTACATAATTATATTCTCCTCACCCTATAAAAAAATATTTTCAATTAAATTTCTCATATAACACAAATAATTATAAATAGTAAATTAATGAATTAATGACCATGTATGTTTAAGAGGTGGAAGGGAATCTTGTATAAATAGGAGAAACAAATATTATGACAATTCTCTAGAAACAATAGGATCATAAATATTATGATAATTAGCATGGGAAAGAGAAATTTTCACACCATCATAATATTAAGGTGGAAATAATTTGGTTCTTATATAATGGAAAAGGAAATGTAAATAAATGGTTTCCAAAATTTCCAAAATGGTATGGAATGAAAGGTATTTTAGTCTTATTTGTTTTTTATGGATCATATATTGATGAAAAAAATTATGACACATATTGGACTGATTCAGGTTATGTAATCCAAATGGTGAATACCTTGCAAGGTATGAAAAACATAAGGAAACTAGTGGGAAGTGATCCTGGATAATATTTAGGAGACAACATGTTTTGACATGTGGTAGACATGGGGAGATGGGTTATAGTGGAAATCCCTAGGATTACTTCATTTATTAAGATTTATTTTACATTCCAAGTTTCTCAAGGAATTTTATTTATATTTTGAAACTTGAAACATTGGTGTTTACATTAAAAAAATTTAAAACTAATTTATCATTATATATTTAACTGGAATCATTCGATTTGGTACATTGAATGATGGTCTTTTATTTATTGATTTAAAATGAAAAATTTCTAATGATAAAAAATATATTCATAATACTATTAAATGAAGTTCAAAAAATGAATCTTATTCTACTTTATGGAGCTAGAGATTATGTAATATATAAAAATAATGGATTCCATGATTAGTATAGGTTGTGGTACACAATTCTATTGATTTCACATATTTTGATGTATGTGTGTTTTTTATTACGGTAAATTAGACAAATAATTTATATAAATATGCTAATAGAATCTCATATATATTGGAAATCATAAATACTAATATATAAATCTATCGAATGGTTTGCATGACTATAAATTATTTCATTTCATTTAGTGATGACTACTCATAAGGCCAGAATCCCTATTATCTTTATAATAAATATGAATCGCTTAATGCCTTCAGAGTTTTTTAATAGGACGTTGATAAATATCATGTTAAAAAAATTAAGATCATGTGTTTAGATTATATTGTATATTATTATGAGAGATACTCTAAAGGTGTACAGTTACAAAGACTATTTTTAGGGTTCATTCAAAAAATGGAATGATTCCAGAATACAATATTCTAGGTACAGTAGACCAAAATGGTGTACCTGAACAAAGAAATCAAACTATTTTGGATAATTTTAAAAGTATTTTTTGTAACTAATAATTATATAAATTATTCTAGACTGACAAAATAATGGACAATACAGAAAATTTCAATTATTTTACTATAATTATGACTTCAAAACACCTTTTGTACTTTTCTAAGGCTTGGAAATAGTGATTTCTATAAGTTTGCATTCAGTTATGTACATCATATGTGTGTTATACTAATATCTATTATCGTAATTAAGAGAAAAGGACTATTAGTTGAAAATTTATTGGATATGTAGAATGTTTTAATGGATACCATTTTCATTTTCCATCATTTAACACTATAATTATGGACTCAATTAATGATTTTTTTAAATGGATAGATTAGTTTGAGAAGTCTCGTTAAATAAAATATAATGATGATAATTCAGAATCTCAACCCTCTAGCAATGGTGGTTGATTTCTAATTATTCATTACACTCCTGGTTTATTGAGTTATTTTCCAAAAAAATATCATTACAAAGATTTTAATAAGCATTATTTGTATAAAATTATTTATGAATTAGAAACTCTAGAAGAACAGGTTGAATAATAATTTTCTCATAATAATGAAGGTGAAACATTTTATGTTTGACAAGGATGATAAAGTTATCTTTTTTAGAGATTATATATTGTATCTATTGGTCAGAGTGGATACTCAAGAGGGGTTGAATTGAGTTCCAATTAAAATTTCTGTTTTAAAATCTTTTACCAAATTCCCCCAATTTAAAATACTAATTGAATTGTAGTGAATTTGAACTAAAGAAAACATTCAGCTAGGTTCTCAACGGATTGATTAATTCCCAGTTAATCTAATCAGAGGATCAGATTATGTTTTGAAACTAACTTACTAATTTACAAATAATGCAAACACTTTCTAATTCAATTATTATAGTAACTTTGTAAAACAGTTTAGGTTTTAAAGAAGTTGGCAGCAGAAAAAGGTTTTAGATAAAACTAAATAAAGCACAACAGAAATGACCAAGAGGTTCAGTCTCAAGCCGATACATAGTCCTCTCCACAATTTAAATAAATTGGATCCACACCCTGGATCGGAGTTCACAACAGTTTACAACTGTCCAGGTCAAAGACCTCACCCACAGTTCTACATGGGAAACAAAAACAACAGATAATACAGCTTTCTAGGTCACACACGATCTCTACCACTATCCATAGTGGAAAAATAGAAAATATAAGGATTTTGAATGAGGTTTTACAGATCCTCCAGTTAAGGTTCAGGAGACAGTGTGTGTGTGTAAATTAAAACAGATGATACACACTTCTTGTAATGAAAATTATAAATCACTATGTAAGAAATGGAGTTTAGAATGGCTCTAGTGATTGCAGTGTAGCTTCAGACTTCTTCGAATTTGATCAGAAATGGTTCTGAGTCCTCTTCTGGTTTTTGTCTGAAAAACAGAGTGTTTCCTTCTTGAAATCTAGGTTCAGAGATAGTGAAAATGTAGTCGATGATGTTCTTCAAAGTCCTTGTGAGTGTAAAGAACTATTATTGAGTAAGCTTGAGTGTATATGAGCTTCTGTGTCTTCTTTTTCGTGCATGAATGAGCTCTTCTTGTGTGTTTCACTTGTAGGTCACTTCCGTATTGCGCATGTATATTCTTCATGTCTTTAACATGTGTGTCTCTCTTTGCAGCAGCAGGGACTTCTTGTATTTATGGCACGAGCTCCGGAAAATGAAATGATTTTTTGCAGGTATGAGGTATGGTTTCATGACATCCAAAAGCCTTTATTAATTAAATGACAGAGCATTAAAACACAACTGATATGATCGTTGGTTATATTAAATAAAGATAATGAAATTAAGGCAGCGTCGGATTCTCTGGAATGGTAGTTTTGGATATCTTTAGCCTTGTGTATCGGTAAGTCTTTGTATCGGTAACCTATTGTATCGGTAACCTTTTGTATCGGTAACCTCTTGTGTAATGGTAGCCTTTCTATCGGTAGACTTCATGTCTGTCGGTAGACTTGATCGGTAGCAGTAGACTTAGTGTATCGGTAACCTTCATGTATCGGTAGAATTGATGTATCAGTGACCTTCACGTATCAGTAGACTTCCTTCGGTAACTTGTTTGTAATGGTAGGCTTGCATAACAGCGACTTGTTTTATCGGTGGACTTGATGTATCAGTGACCTTCACGTATCAGTATACTTCCTTGGGAAACATGTATATAACGGTAGGCTTGCATAACGGTGACTTGTTGTATCGGTGGACTTGATGTATCGGTGACCTTCACGTATCGGTAGACTTCCTTTAGCAACTTGTTTGTAGTGGTAGGCTTGCATAACGGTGACTTGTTGTATCGGTGGACTTGATGTATCGGTAGCTTTGTTCTGTAACGGTGACCACTTTTCTATTTAAGCATTCTATTGGCAGAATGGGATATGTTAGAATATATATCCATCTAGTAACCCAATTCTCTGAGGATCATGTAAATATTATAATATATGAATATTTGCATGGTGTACAGAAATACTATAATAAGTAATTAACCATTAATCAATATAGGTATTATCAAAACATAATTGAGCATAATTGGGATTATCAAAATATGAGTTCAACTAATTCTCTCAGAGGGTTCAACAATGTCCCCCTTTTTGATAATCACAACTTATGCCAAAGTATTAAGAAGATTAAAAATAATATCAGAGGAATGTTTTCCTAAGAAAAACATTAAAACAAAGTTCTCATTTTTCTCCCCCTTTCAATTACACTCCCATGTCTTATTTGGTTCATTTTCTCCCCCTTTGTGATTAACAAAAAGAAGTGTACAATCAGAGAAATATAGAGACAAAAAGTGAATATATTTCAAGGAAACATAAGCATAGTAAAGTGGAGAATGTAAGAGTAAATTTCCATTAAGGTACAAAAGGTACAAACTATGAAATTCAGGATTTAAAAAATACAACTGAATCCTATTAAAAACATCCATAATCACTCAATCATCCTCTTATATAGGAGTCTTTCCATTAGGATCAGAAGAGGGTGATGGTTCAGATAGAGTAGATGCCTTAGGAATAGCTGAAAGAACAACCGGAGGGCCCTCCACTAAACCTGTACCGGATCAGAAATATATGCACTTCTGTGAGATCATAGGTGTCATGCTTCGAATAGCCTGAACTGGAGTCAACTGAGGTGTACTCCTAGAGGCATAGGTAAGAAGAGTAGGAGGTACAATCACAGGTCTGGTATCCACATGCAAGAATGGTAGCAACAGGTTCCTGAAATCCATAATAATATTGCCTCCTCTCTCCATTGCTGACACAAAATCATCTCGATTTTCAAAGAATTTATCCAAGGTAGGAGAAAGCTCTCTCAGCTTACTAACCTATTATCTAAAATCTTGAGTCACTAGAGGAAACTTCATATTTTCCATCAAGATCTTGAAATGGTTGGTCATTTGATGCCTGGTATAGACCTTCTCAAAATTACCATCCACCTTATTTTTAATTGCCTCTTGAGAAGTATTAGCTTCCTGTAGGTGATCACGAACAAAACTACTAACTTCCCTAGTGGTATCAAGGATCTGAGTATCTGAGGTGCCATTGGTACTGGCCTTAGCCAACTCTTCCTGGATAACAGTTCTGATCTGGTCAAGGTTCACAGTGGAGCTAGATGAGGGAAGGGGTTTAACTGAGAAAGATACTGTCTCCTAGAAAGATTGTGTCAGATTACTAACCACCTTCTAAACAAGTTCATCTTCACTATTCAAATGTTCTTTGACTGATGTCATAAAATCCTCAAAAACTTCCACAAACTACTTTAATACTTTTTTGATATATGTGATATCAGTATTTACTTGGGTTTGAGATCTTTTCATGGCAGTCAATGAAGCAATTGATTGTCTTAGAGCCACCACAGCTCCTGTACAACTCTTAATTTGAGTATGGCATACTTTGACTTCATCCATTATTCCTTTCACTAGACTAGAAACAGCACATCCCAGAGATAGTTCTAGGGATATCTCCACACTTCTCATTTCATTAACCATGATTTTCTTCAAATCTGCCACTGATTCTCTCATAGTTTCTTTCATTTCAGCCGTTAAGGACTCAAGGTCCTCCATGGTTGCCAAATTTTCATCCATAGTAGGTAGGATAACTGATTCTATTTTCGGCTGGTCTTCCTCATCATAATCTTCATAATTATTTCCAAGAACTATATATCATGGATATGATGTCAAACCTTCGATTTCATACAACACTGATACTGAATCAAGATGCTCCCCCTCACTTAGAGCATTCACCTGAGGAATCTCCTCCAACTGTTCTGCTCGATGTAATTCTATAGCTTCCTCTGCAACTGCTGCAGATTCAATAGCCATTTGCTCTGATGGCTCAAAGACTCTCTCTTCAATAGATGCTACTTCTGCATCCTGATTAGGAACTATCTTGACATTACTGTCTATGAGAGGGCTCAAACTGAGCTATTCTTCTTCATTTTCCTCATCATCTGCTTCACCAGAAGACTCCTTCTCTTCATGAGCAATCTGATCCGACTCGGTTGCCTCATCCTCTTCATAGGTGTCTTTGACAATAGTATGATATGCTTCTTCTTTTTCATCTATAGTCTCAGTGTCATTGTCCTTCAGAATAATTTCTATCCTTGGTAGTTCTTTTTGAGGGCTAGGTACTCCATAGGAAATTTTTTGGGGCATAGGACTATGAGGTAAATCTGGGTCTCCTCCTTCCTCAACTGATGTATCTTCCTCCTCAGCTTTAGCTTCATTATCACTGTAGACTGGTTTTGGCTCATCTCGTCCAAGACCAAGATCCCTGACATCCTTTGGTCTAGAAGGATGGTCCACAGGAGTGTACTTGTCATAGATTTTTCCATCATCATTAACCCATTATTTCTTCCAAGGGTTCCAGCTATCTTTCATAAACATACAAACAGTCTTGGTGAGGAGAAAGTTATCCTTAACCACAATAGTTTTATCTGGAGCTCCAACTACCTCCTTTTCCTTCAACATAATAGAAATTAACTTAGAAAAGAAAAGTGCATTGGACATAGACTTTGGTCTAGTCATCTCATCAATCTGAATCATTAGTAGTCTGCATATATTTACCTTTACTCCATGCTTTAACAGATACAACAAATAAATGTCCTGAAATCTGAGGGTAGCAAAATCTCCTCTCCTTATTCTAATCACATTCTGAATGAACTTGAAAAGCAGTTTATCCTCCCCTGTCATCTCTACAGCAATGACCTTTCAAGGAGCTCCATTTCTAGTCAATTCCAACAAGGCATCCTCATATTTGAAAAAGTCATTATGAGTTGGTATGGATTTTGAATAAAATCCATAATCTCCACTATGAGGAACGTTATGGTTCTTAGCCCATTCAACTGATGAAAATAAAAAAGTTTGACCATTCACAAAGGAAATCATCCTATTCTCCTCCTCTGATGTCTCAAAATAGACAAACTCATAAAACTCTTTTACCAGTGTTGGATAATACGGTCCATTATTGTTCATGAAGCATTCGAGCCATCTTTGTTCTTGTAAAACCTTCAGAACCCATGACTTTCATTAGAGCAGCCATGCCGCACATAATTCCTTTTCCACTACAATTCTTCGCTTCGATAAATGTGTATTCACATGATTACATCGAACATCACCTCTACTGCTTCCACTACCACCATCATTGGTAACTTTCTGCTTCATAGCTTGCGGCGCATCACTCCCTTCATTCACTGAGGGTCGCTTCACACGTGCCATTTCAGATTCTAAGGTATAGGGTTTTGCAATCATGAGAGTTTTAGGTGGGAGGGATTTGAATAGATAGGTTCGTGGTAATTGAGTGATGTCTATAGTTGGGTTTTATATCATTTAGGATTCACATATAAAATAAATCTTATATTAAAAAGAAATTCAATGTCTCAGCCTTAATACAAAAATTTAAAACAGTGTGAGAGATGTACTGGTGAGGTGTCCTTAAATGGTGAGGTATGATAGTGAGTTTTATCTAACGGTGAGGTTCATCCTAATAGTGAGGTTCATCTAACGGTGAGGTTCATCTAATGGTGAGGTTCATCCTAATGGTGAGGTTCATCCAACGATGAGGTTCAACATAATGGTGAGATTCATCTAACGGTGAGGTTCATCTAACGGTGAGGTTCATCCTAACTGTGAGGTTCATCCAAAGGTGAGGTTCATCTTAACGTTGAGGCTCATCTAATGGTGAGGTTCATATAACGGTTTATGAGTAAGTTATCATTCCTAATTCATGTCTAATAAAACTTAATCTTTCTGAACATAATGGCTTATTGAAGATATCAGTTAATTGGAGTTCAGTGCCTATAAATTTAAGAGTTATATCACCTCTTTGATAATGATCTCTTAGAAAGTGGTGTATAACATCAATGTGTTTGGTTACAGAGTGAGACACACGGTTCTTTGAGATTTTGATCACAATAGTGTTATCACAATTAATTGAAACATGTTTAAACTCAAATCCATAGTTTAATGAAGTGTGTTTCATCCATAGAATCTGTGCAGAGCAACTACCAGCAGCTATATACTCTGCTTCAGCAGTAGATAATGCAACTGAGTTCTGTTTCTTACTACACCATGATACTGGGGACTATCCAAGTAAATGACATGTTCCAGATGTGCTCTTTCTATCTAACTTGCATCCAGCAAAGTCAGCATCTGAGTAACTTATTAAATAAAATGATTTTTCTTTTGGGTAAAACAGTACCAAATTGGCAGTATATTTATGATATTTGAAAATACTTTTAACAACAAGTAAGTGTGACTCTTTAGGGTTAGATTGAAATCTATCACACATACATACACTAAACATAATATCAGGTCGACTAGGAGTAAGATAAAGTAAACTCCCAATCATACCTCTATAAGTAGTTTGATCTACTGCTTTACCAGTTTCATCAATATCCAATTTACACGTGGTACTCATAGGTGTATCACTTCCCTTAATACTATCCAAACCAAAACGTTTTAATAAATCCTTATTATATTTACTTTGATTCAAAATAATACCATATTTAGTTTGAAAGATTTGAAATCCAAGAAAGTACCTAAGATCTCCCATTAAGCTCATTTCGAACACATTTTTCAAAACCTTTGAAAAATCAGTACATAAAGAATTTTTAGAAGATCCAAAAATAATATCATCAACATATATTTTTACTATTAAAACATCTTTTGAAATTATTTTTATAAAAAGAGTGGGATCAGCAATTCCTTTTGTAAATCCTTTTGAAGTATGAAAATTTTTAAGTCTTTCATAACATGTTCTTGGAGCTTGTTTTAAAACATAAAATGCTTTAGAATGTTTAAAAACATGATTTTGAAAGTGAGTATTTGAAAAACCAGGTGGTTATTCTAAAAAAACATCTTCAATAATAAAACCATTTAGAAAAGAACTTTTCAAATCCATTTGATATAACTTGAAATTTATATGTGATACAAAGGAATGTAAGATCCTAATTACCTCTAATCTAGCTACAGTTGAAAAGGATTCCTCATAGTCAATTCCTTCTTCTTGATTTTAACCTTGTAAAACTAGTCTAGGTTTGTTTATAATGATATTTCCAGATTCATCAACTTTGTTTCCAAACACCCAATTTGTACCTATGGTTAAGCTGTCCTTAGGTCTTTCTACTAATTCCCAGACATTACTTCATTCAAATTGATTTAGTTCTTATGGCATGGCTATTACCAAAAATTCATCGTTGATAGCATCATTGATTTTTTTAGGTTCTAACTGTGAAAGAAAAGCTTGATGTTCAACCTGATTTCTTAGAGAATCTCTAGTCTATGTTCCTCTATCCAGATTACCTACAACATCATCTAAGAGATGGTTCTTCAGAATCCTATTTGGTCTCGAAATGGTAGGGCTAGAGATTTCAGGTTCATCAACAGGTTGGGAGTCAACAGTAGCCGGTTCTGGAAAATTTCCAGAATTGAATTTTTTAACTATAGGTCCACTGTCTTTCACATTAATGTTCAAAACAGAGAGATCATCTTCAATATTTTCAAGAGAGGTCTTAGGTTCATGTGGATCAGTTTCATCAAATTTGATGTGAACATATTCCTCCATACATTTGGTTCTCTTATTGAAAACTCTATAGGATTTACTTGAAATAGAGTAACCTAGGAAAATTCCTTCATCAGTCTTGGATGAAAATTTGTCATGATTATCATTAGTATTAAGAATAAAGACTTTGCAACCAAAAACTCTGAAGTAGTTATCCTTAGGTTTCCTATGGTTCCACGACTCATAAGGGGTCTTCTTAAGAACAGGTCTGATCAAGACACTATTGATAATATAACAAGTTGTATGGACAGCTTCAGCCCAAAAATAAATAGGAAGGTCATACTCATTGAGCATAGTTCTTGAAATTTCCTGAAGGGTTCTATTCTTCCATTCTACTACACCATTTTGCTGAGGTGTCCTAGGGGTAGAAAAATTGTGACTATAGCCATTCTGTGAGCAGTAGGATTCAAAATCAAGATATTAAAACTCGCGACCATGATCACTTCTCATGGTTTTAATCATATTTCCACTAAGGTTCTCTACATACATGTAATATTTAACAATGTAAGAACAAGATTAACTTTTGTGAGCTAGAAAATATACCCAAGTATACCTAGAATAGTCATCTACTAGAACATAGACATAGTGCTTCCCATTTAAATTGGAAACTCTAGAAGGTCCAAACAAATCCATGTGAACCAACTCGAGAGGTTGTGAAGTTGACAATTCTTTCATTGATTTGAAAGAAACTTTATGTTGCTTTCCCTTTTGATAGGGATTACAAACTTTATTTGCTGGGAATTCATGTTTTGGTGGGTCTCTAACTAAGTTCTTCCTCGTAAGTTTTCTAAGTGAATGTACATTGTAGAGTCCTAATCTTCTGTGCCAAATCCAAGACTCTTGATGAAAAGCATTTAAACAAGTAATATTTTGCGTAGCTAAAGAATTTAAATCAATAGCACAGAAATTTTCATTTCGCAAGGCAGAAAATACTAAGTAATTTTTAGAATTGAAAACATTGCAAGAGTCATTTTCAAATTTAACATTAAAACCATCATCACATAACTGAGAAATACTTAGTAAATTATATTTATGTCCATCAACAAATAGAACTTTAGAAATTAATATTGAGTCAGTGTTACCAATCTGGCCTAAGCTGATGATTTTCCCTTTAGAATTATAACCAAAAGTGACAAAACCTCCATTAACTCTGACTATGCTTTTAAAGCGTGAGAAGTCTCCTGACACAAGTCATGAACATCCACTGTCCAAGTACAAAGTCTTTCTACAAGATCTCTTTATGTAGGTTCCCTACAAAACAGATTTAGATAGGAAATGATTTTTGTACCCATATTTTCTTGGGTCCAGACAGGTTAGACAATAAATCTTTAGGTACCCAGATTTGACTTATGGGTTTCATAAGATTTGCAGAATCAATAGATTTAGATAGATAAACCTTAATAGATCTGTAACTATGAATATAACTAGTTGAAGCATATGAACTTCCAGAACTAGAACTAAATACATTCTGTCCAGATTTAGGAATAAATAGAGTTTTGGTAATTTTTCTTTGTCCAGGTTGGTATCCTATACCAGTAGTATATCTAGGTGCAATCTGCTTTCCTAGAATTTGAGTAAGATTATCTTTGCCATTTTTTAACTTTTCTAAATCCTTCCTAAGTTTCTCATTTGAAAATTTCAGTTCAATGTTTTCTTTAAGTAACTGATCATTCTTTTCCGTTTCTATGTCGAGATTTGATTAATGTATAATAGTTAAAGAATACTGTTTCTTTAAACATTTGTATTTGTCTTTCAGCTCATTACAGGTTTTTTCCAAATTATCACAACATTCAAATAGTTCAGATTTTGACATATTTTCAGAATCAGAATCATCTCATGAATAATATGAATTTAAAGAAGGTGTTTTGGATGTTACCTCAGAAGAGTTTTTCATAAAACACATGTTTTCCTTATTTCTGTTTTTAGTTTCAGAAGCATCAGATTCACTGGAGCTATCCTCAAAAGAAATCCAATTAGCCTTCGTGGAATTCTTATACTTATTGTCCTTATACTCATACTTCTTCTTGTATTTCTGCATTGGACAGTCTGTTTTTATATGTCATTTTCTTTTGCATTCATATCAGACATCTTCATCAGATTTTTCAGATGTCTTTCAGTTCTTTTTCTAGTGTCCCTTGTTGTCATACTTACCTTCGTAATTTGATTTTCTGAAAAACTTCTTTTTCCTATAAAACATCTTAAATATTCTATCTATGTGAGCCATTTCTGCATCACTATCAGATGTAGTTAAATTTTCTTCACAGATTGATCTATCACTTACTGATTGAAGTTTCTCTATATCCTTATTCTTTGAAGTAGATGTCTTGAAGGCAACTAACATCCTTTTCGGTTCATCTTCTTCTATCTTGTTTACCTTAATCTCTTATTCATACACCAACAACTTACCAATAAGTTCCTTAACTGGCAGTTCACCAATATCACAAGATTCTCTGATTGAAAAAGAAGTTCCCCTCCATCTTTCAGGTAGGCATCTCAAAATTCTCATGATCTACTCCTTTGATGGAACATCCTTTCCCAGTGAGATCATTTTGTTGAAAATTTCATTAAACCTGAGATACATATCAGAAATGGGTTCATTGGGATTCATCTTAAAATTATCATATTTAATAGTCTACGTGTTCAGTCTCATATCCTTAACGTTAGTTGTTCCTTCATGAGAAACACTTAAAATATCCCAAATTTCATTTACAGTCTTACAAAAAAATATTCTATTAAATTCCAAATCTCCCAAAGCACAATATAGAGCATTCATTTCTTTTCAATTATTATTGTAGGCTGTCTTAGTATCTTCATTCCATGTAGATCTAACAGTAATAGGAATTTTATATTCTGATTCTATGGCAGTCCAAATATCAAAACCCATGATTTCTAAATGAATTTTCATCTTAATCTTCCACTAAGAATAGTTGTTTTCATTAAAAAATAGTGGTCTATTAGTAGCAACACCTTCAAGTCTGTCATCTATGATAAATAGGTTAATACAAAAATTTTAAAGAGATAAAAATTAAGAAATAACAGAAATTTTAAGAACTTTGAAATACAACTAAAATCACAGTTGAAAAACAGAGTACTTCAGAAATTATTTTAAAAACATTAGATACCAAATTTTGGTCAGAGTGGATACTCAAGTGGGGGGTGAATTGAGTTCCAATTAAAATTTCGGTTTTAAAATCTTTTACCAAATTCCCCCAATTTAAAATACTAATTGAATTGTAGTGAATTTGAACTAAAGAAAACTTTCAACTATGTTCTCAACAGATTGATTAATTCCCAGTTAATCAAATCAGAGGATCATATTTGCATTTGAAACTAACTTACTGATTTACAAATAATGAAAACACTTGCTAATTCAATTATCAGAGTAACTTTGAAAAACAGTTTAGGTTTTAAAGCTGATAGCATCAGAAAAAGGTTTTAGATAAAACTAAATAAAGCATAGCAGAAATTACCAAGAGCTTCAGTATCAAGCTGAGACATAGTCCTCTCAACAATTTATATAAATTGGATCCACACCCTGTATTGGGGTTTAGAATATTTTACAACTTTCCGGGTTAAAGACCTCTACCACAGTTCTACGTGGGAAACCAAAACAACAGCAAATACAGTTGTCCATGTCACACACGACCTCTACCACTACCCACAGTGGTAAACAGAAAATGTAAGGAGTTTGAATGAGGATTTACAGATCCTACAGTTAATGTTCTTGAGACATTGTGTGTGTAAATTAAAATAGATGATACACACTGCTCGTAATGTAAATAATAAATCACTAAGTAAGATATAGAGTTTAGAATGGATCTAGTGATTGCAGTGTAGCTCTGGACTTCTTCGAATTTGATCAGAAATGGTTTTGAGTCCTCTCTTGGTTTTTTTCTGAAAAACAGAGTGTCTTCTGATTGACATCCAGGTTCAGATATAGTGAAAATATAGTTGATGAAGTTCTTCAAAGTCCTTGTGAGTGTAACGAAGTCTTCTTGAGTAAGCTTGAGTTTGTGTGAGCTTCTGTGTCTTCTTGGTCATCCATGAATGAGCTATTCTTGTGTATTTTACTTGTAGGTCACTTCTATATTGGGCTTGTATATTCCTCGTGTCTTTCACATGTGTGTCTCTCTTTGCAGCAGCAAGGACTTCTTGTATTTATGGAATGAGGTCCGGTAAAAGAAATGATTTCTTTTTTGCAGGTATGAGGTACAATTTCTTTACATCCAACAACTTTTATTAATTAAATGAGAGAGCATTAAACATTACCTGATATGACCATTGGTAAGATTAAATAAAGATAATGAAATTAAGGCAGTGTCAGATTCTCTAGAATGGTAGTTTTGGATATCGGTAGACTTGTGGATCGGTAAGTCTTTTTATCGGTAACCTCTTGTATCAGTGACCTCTTCTATCAGTAACCTCTTGTGTAACGATATCCTTTATATCGGTAGACTTCATGTCTGTCGGTAGACTTGATTGGTAGTGGTAGACTTAGTGTATCGTTGACCTTCACGTATCAGTATACTTGATGTATCGGTGACCTTCACGTATCGGTAGACTTCCTTCGGTAACTTGTCTGTAACAGTAGGCTTGCATAATGGTGACTTGTTGTATCGGTGGACTTGATGTATCAGTGACCTTCATGTATCGGTAGACATCCTTCGGCAACTTCTCGGTAATGGTAGGCTTGCATAACAGTGACTTGTTGTATCGGTGGACTTGATGTATCGGTGACCTTCACGTATCGGTAGACTTCCTTCGGCAACTTGTCTGTAACGGTAGGCTTTCATAATAGTGACTTGTTGTATAAGTGGACTTGATGTGTCGGTATCTTTGTTCTGTAATGGTGACCACTTGTTTGTTTAAGCATTCTATTGGCAGAATGGGTTAAGTTAGAATATATATCCATTCAGAAACCGAATTCTCTGAATATCATGTAAATATTATAATATATGAATATGTGCATGGTGTACAGAAATACTGAAATAAGTAATTAACCATTAATCAATATAGGTATTATCAAACCATAATTGAGCATAATTGGGATTATCAAAATATGAGTCCAACTATTTCTCCTGGAGGGTTCAATAGTATCTATAAGAATATTTTTTTATTTAGTCTCCTATAACTAATAATATATACATTTTATAGCATATATATTCAAAAAAGTGAATATTAATTAAATTATCTTTTTATTTATTGTTCATTTTTAAGCATTTATATAATGTAATAATATCTTAGGGTATCTATATCATTAAAATGGTCATAGAAGTTTCACACTACAATGAGAACCATGAAATACCATGAAGACATTATTAAATATAGATATATGGTCTAATAATATTGTATGATGGGTCACATTGAATATAAAATCTTAGTTTTGAGTACTCATAGATAGTGAGACTATATCTCATGATGTTTGCACATTATATTCTATAATATGGGAAGTTATGAGAACATACCCACTAGTTGGAATTCAACATGTTTGAATGTGATTGTAATTTCCTATCTACACGAGTGTGTGATGGTCATTGGAATTTGTGTATATTATTAATGAATCTCATGACATACAAACAATGGTTTAGTAACTAAAATTGTGATGACACATGTTCTTAGGAAGTAGCGTATATTGGGTGTGTCATTTATGGTATGTTATAAATGAATGAGTCATGAAATTATATCCCCCATACTTATTTATGAAATTCAATATCTCTTTCATTTGTTTTAAATAAAATCATCACATTACATTCAATAGTTGTGGTGTAGACTTTTTTTTCATATAGTCAAATAAAGACATGTCGAGCATTTAGAATGATAACATATGTGTTCAACCTTTTTTATGAGATAACCAAAAAATTGAATAATTAAAATTAAAGTTAATATAAAAATAATTTCATTGAAAATATAATTCACAATTACTGTGTTAAAGATGACATTAAAAACCACTTCAACTATACTCAAAAATTCAAAATCAGTCTATAATTTTGGATTAAAAAATTATATGAAATTATTTTATCAATCCTTGAGTTTTAAAATGAAAAATATGTTATATTATTCCATTATTGGGGAGTTGATTTCCATGAAAGTTATGGATTTAGGGGTACATTTGGAGTTTCCAATTTTTTTTGAAAACCTATATGATACAAATAGGGTTTTAAAACTATGTAAATTCATTTGGTAACATTGTGAGATAAAAGGAATGACTTGTTACTAAAGGGTTCACTCAAAGGGAATGTATTGATTATACTGGTACATTTCCTCCAGTATCAAAAATTTATTCCTCACATATTATATTATCATTACTAGCTCATTTTTATTTGGAATTGTAACAAATTTTTATGAAATTACATTTATGAATGGAAATATTGATGGTGACATTTACATGAAACAACCTGAAGGATTGATCTCAATTAATGGTGATACTTTAGTGTGAAAAATAAATGGATTTATCTACTATTTAAAACTAGATTATTGAGTATGGTATTTATGATTTAATATGGAAAATAAATCATTTCAATTCGAATAAAACATTATGAATCAAGTTATATACCACAAGGTCTATGGGAGTAAAAAAAATCACATATGGAATTTCACTTTTCTCTAATGATATGGTTTTTTATATGTTGATAAAAAAAATTCTCCAAAGCATTGACATGAAAGATATGGGTGATGGAACCCATTTCATTGTCCTGAATATTCATAAGGATAGGTTTATATGAATTCTATTCTTATCTTAAAAAGAATATATTAATATATTTTTGGAGATATTTTATATTAAATATTGTTCACCAAGTATAACAACAAATATTAAGGGTTCTTAACTCAGCATGAACTATTCCATATAACTATTTTGAATGTTTAAAAATGGAATCCATCCCATATGCTTCGGTTTTAGATAGATTAATTTTTTTTCAATATTATACAAGGCCTAAAATTATATTGGCAGTGGTAATTATAGGGTGATATCAAAATAATAATGTTATAAACCACTAAAAGGCCTTAATGAATATTGAAATTATAATTACAGTGAGTTGGTTTAATTGGTAGTGAGTTCGATCGGGTTATAGGCCACTGAATTTTTTTTAGTGAGTTAATTTCATGTTTTAAGTCTACGTATCATTTTTTATAACTATGAATTTTCATATAACTACAAATTTTCATATCAGGCCATAAATTTATGGATTACATTTCGAGGTTTCTGATTATATATAGTGTAAATTCAGCTTTTGTTTTTATCACAATGAATAAAAAAGTGGGATTTGAGGAATACACATCATCATTATGTACATGGCCATAAGTGATCAAGTAAAAGAGAAAAAATATCCATTCAACATATTATCACTCCATTGATGATTATAGATCCTTTGACTAAATGAATTACTCAATTTAAATTTAAGGATCCAATAATTTTTTTGGAATTGTGTTATAATTTCAAAATATTTGAATAAGCAAATTTATATAAAAATCCATATATATAAATATTTCTCTCTCTAGTTAATGTGTACAAATTTATTACATGGGAAATATTTTGGGGCTACATAATAAAAAATATCATAAACTATAATAATATGAATCATACAACATGTGGTTAAGGTTTATTTGTATAGTTATTTAAGATACATGATACATTGTGATACATTGAATGAATACTCATTATTTAGGGGAAATACTGATATGATTCATGTATTATGTTTCCTTAAAATGAAAGAGATATAATTCATTATCATTAACTTCTTTATACCATACGAGAGAATGTAATAAATGGTTCATGAATTTATTTTCAATGTAATAATTTATGGTATAATAAATTATAGAAAAAATTTTATTAAGGTATACTATGTTATATATAATAAATAACTACTTATTAAATTAGTATTGTTTATTTTATTAGAAATATTTTTTGATTATTGATGTAAATCAATCTACCAGTCATTAATATTATCTATTGATGGAATAAATTGATCATATTATGATCGAATTATAAGGATATATAAAAGGTGAGGGAAGGGAAATGGATTTTTTCAATCAATCATCTTGAAATAATGTTATATATTATTGTGATTGAGATATATTTTTTATATCATCTAGAAGGGATTCTATAGTCTATCCAAAAGGGCTATGTTTCACTAATTTAAATGGTATGAAGGAAAGAGGATGCAACCCTATGGGAGATACGTGATTGGAGTTGTGTAGCAAGTGGAGTGTACTAACATGTCAATGAGGTTGGTAATCGATGTTTTTATAGAATGGTCAGTAGTAAGCAGTATAAAATCAGGTTATAGAAAGAGGTATTGCAATGCTATTGTGTGTTTATTTTTACCAATGAAGGGAAACATATTGTCATGAGACGATTATTAGAATGAAATGGCGGTGTATCATGGTGTATATTCTCACCAATATTTTCTATTATATAATTTAAATTATTATTTCAGGATTTACATGAATGTTGTAGACTCAATGGTTATTGAGAAACATTTCAGGGATGTCTCGTGGTTTTTTAATCCTTCTCATTATAGGGTTTTTTCATGATAAAATATGTTGTAAAATTTACATCCTAAAATATAGTTTTTCATATTATTATTTTAATTATAGATTTTGATATCTATTTTTCCCCGTGGATTTATTATCCTTAGACCAATCTATTACCTTCCCAACAACTAGTTTCATATGAATTTTTCCCTGTTTTTTTGATGATTTGATATTGATGATTCAAAACATGGGATTTCTACCATCATATAATATTTGAATAAGAAAAATTATTTTATAATATAAAAATAATGAGAAAATTTTTATAGTGTTTTAGATGATAGTGAATAAGTTGATGAAAAAATCTGAGAAACAGAAGAAATTTTCTAATTGTTATTGGTATGATATGAGATAACTATCGATATGAACGATCTAGATGGTTTTAACTAATAATATACTACATATGGAAAAAAATTTAATATATATAGATAATATATAAGTGAATATTGATAGTAGATATAAAAAAAATCACTCAAAAATAATTTTTATATGTATAAATAATTGTATCGTTTCATGGCACCATGGAATTGAGATTTAGGTAACCATCTAGATTAGTTCAACAAACTTCTAATTGATCTATCAATAGTGTTGGTTATGAATGATAATAAAGGTAGATCAATACCCATATAAATATAATAATGGTAAATAGATTTTCACTTATTGGGAATGTTACCTAAATCATATTATAGTCTCATCACCAAAATGTATTTTGGGAAAGACGCTTAGAATTTAGATGATGTGATTATATATTTTTATTTAATATAAATCAAGAAAAGACTACTGATGGTAATTTTTTAGGTAATACAGTATTATTCTTCTAAATTTTATACATGGTAATCACATATGTCTTCCAAAGAAAAGATAAAAGGACATGTTACTATTTTCTGATAAGGGGGGTCATGTCTAGAGATGATCCTATGCTTTGAAAAAGAATTAAGAGGAATAGAAGGCACAACACTCTGAATCTAATGATACTAGAATATGTATTATATAGGATGGGGTTGATTTATATTTATTTTGATTTGATTTTCCACATATCAGATCTATACACCGAATGGGTGGTTGATTCAATAACCATGGGTCATATTACACCTAACTGGGAATTTTGTTCTTCTTGAAAAGATGGTGAATTTTTTATATGGAAGACGTGAAATGGATATTCCAATAATGTGATTAGAATTTTTGATACTTTTATCACTATAAATAATTGTTGTGGGATGATCATTAGGTATGTTGGACATATGATATGTATAATCCACAATTTAGTATCTATTTTTACTCTTGGCAATGATGGATTCAAGACTTCAATTGGAAATTGAAGATTAAAAATATGCAGAGGATCGATGGAATATAAATGAGATAAAATGGATTCCATACATTACTGGATGGATTTAATGGAATGTAGTGTAATGATGAATGTAGTTTCAAAGAGGACATCATCATATTTTTGGAATTAATTTATCGTCACGGTTAGGTTAAAATCATTGACCACAAATAATTTGGTTTGGAAGATGAAGCATGTTAGTTTAGTTTTCTCATGTTATTAACCTAATTATTTTAATTAAAAGTGATCAATTTAAGAAGAAATAATTAAAATCATATATCTTGGTGATATACTGAGAGTGAATGACTCCTTGGAGGATATTGAGAATATGGGTAAACTAGTTTTTACAGGTACATCATATTATATTGTGATCACTATTATATGGGTGGGGCATGTGTCAGTTCCCATCATATTTAGTAGGGAATTGAAGTAATGGGCATGATAAAGACAATGGAAATTTTATTTATTTTGTAAGGTGATATTTTGGGTTTCTGTCAATAATGAAAAGGAGGGATATCATATTTTCTGCAGAGGATAACGATTGGTGCAATACCAAATAGCTTATGATCCAAATAATTTTATTGCAGTTCATCTCCATAGATGATGTAATTAATGAAAAGATTTATGATATTTATCCAACATTCAAAGGAGATATAAATGGAATCAATATTTTGAATAAATTTATCCAACTATCATATTAAAATAATATTATATCTTTTTATGATTGAGAAATTCTTTTTATATCATTTGTATGGTTTTCTATGGGTCTATAAAATTTGGACAGCATAACGACTTCAGTAGGTGTGAAAAAAAGATAATGTGTCCAAATGAGTGATACATGATTAGAGTTGTAATGTAAGTGGCATGAATAAACATAAAAATGATGTTGAGTATAGAGGATTTTTAGGGCATATGTAGTAGAAAGAAGTAGAAATTCAGGTTGTATAATGAGGTGCTACAATAGCACCATGGGTTTCATTTTGACACTTGAGTGATTATGTCCACATACGAGATGATTTTTAGAGATGTGAAAGAGGCATAATAGTGTGTTATTTTTCATAGTGGTTTCCTATTCTATATTTTCAATTCATGTCTCAGAATTCTTTTGAATTGTGTAAACTCTAGGTTTATAGTGGAATCTTTCAATGTTTCCCCATGGGGTTTTAATAATCCGTATCTGTGGTTGTTTCCTTGTCAAAAAAAATTTATCAATGTATTTCCTTGAATTTAATTATATGTTTATATTTTTATTGGTTATTGGAATAACTTTTTCTTGCAATCGAGTTATTATCCTTTGAATGTTCTATTTCCTCCCCATCATAATAATGGGTTGTATTATTAATTATATAAGGAATTATAAATATTATTCCCCATTCAAGAATTTGATATAATATAACACACCTCCTCTTCATCAAACATATAAATATTATATGGTATTATGGTTTTGATTCGTCAATTTCATATACATTACAATTAATATAAGAAATAATTATTAATAAAAAAATTAAACATACAATATTTTTTGAATGATTTTTTTTAAAAATAAACACATAACACACAAATTCCTTTTAATGTTTTTGATGATACATCTAGAGGACTCAAGTAGGAAAAACAACCCACCTAAATAATTATAGAATTTAAGAGTTCACTTTTTTTATACATGATGGTGTCAAAATTTTACATTGCAACACAACTAGTTTGAAATGATATTGAAATGAAATCTAAACATGATACCATGAATTGTACTATACCCTACTATGGGTGTTTTTATGATGTTACTTTTAGATAACAATTTATTTTCATTATATTTTTGTACATAATAGATTATTTGTAATATTATTTTAAATGACGTTTTTCAATTATTTTATCAATTATTACAACTACGATTCATGTTCCCTGTGTATAAAATTTGTAATGAAAATGCAATTGGAAATTATTATGGTTTTATTCCATTATTATTATCCAACTTTTATATGGGAGATCCATCTTGTCTTAATTTTATCACATTATTTTTCTCGTATAGTGTTCATTGATGTCATATATTTCGATAAGTGTAGATATAATAGCTTTTAAGTATATGATTTTTTTTATTTTTGGTGTATTCTTCTCTAATATAGGTATCACTGGGTTATAATGACACCCTCTAATCATGTTAATTATAGTTAGTGATGACGTCAAGATGTAGAAAACTATGATACACACTAGTCTTTTTATAGAGATCCTTTGTTGAGGTCACCACAAGTTGGGGTTTTTAAGATTGATTATTCATGTTTCCACTCATTGGTTTACCAAATTTAGTGGAGGTTTTTATTGTTTATTTGGAATGTTTGTGGTTATCTTTTGTGTGTTTTTTGTTTCATTGGGTGGAGATGTAAGTTCATAGTGGAGAAGAAACATACCACCCTATGGAAAATAACATGGTTGTAGAAAAATTTCCTTGAGAATCACCAACATAAATGACGTGAAAAAATAATATCTAAAAATAAATGAGTTCATATAAATTTATCACGTTAAAAAATTCCAATGTGAGGTATTATAAAAACACAGAGAAGTATAAAAATTCAACTATTAATCAGATAGTACAAAATATAGTATATCCTAGAATATTATTTAAAAAATATTGTGTAAAAACACGTGTGAAAAATCACAAATGGATTCTCCTCCATAAACTCTATGATAATTCCCCATGAGAGGATATCGCTAGTCAAAGATCAAAACTGGACACAGAGTGATGCTCAAAAAGCTTGTTGAACTATAGAATTTATCATAGCTCTATGATACCCATGCAGAAGTATTATTTCCAAAAATTTTATTTGACACCATTGGTGATACCTCATTATATTTTTATAATCCATCAAAAGACACATATCATGATAAGATATATTAAAAAAACCCCTTATCTCCCAATTTATCATTCATTTTAAAAAATATCTGAGAAAAAATAGATGTAAAAATATATTCTAAAAAATATATTTTGAAATCTAAAAATATCTCCATAGTCCATGTTGAACCCCATAAATCTCACACTTTATCCTATAAATGGTAGAGATGATTTTAAACTTGATCATTTGGAAAGATAACCAGTTCATTTTGATCTAATGATTACCATCGTAAGAAAAGAAAATATCAAACTATTTTCGATCAGGTAGAAAACTAATCAACCCCACCCTCAAAAGAGGTGCTTATGTAGACATTTTTAACATTATTTTTTGTGTACAAACAATACTATAATTTCTAATATATGGCTCAACTATAAAATTTATCTCCAAAAAAGTTGAATCTCCTCCAGGAATTAAATGCACCAGTTTCTCGACATCCTCTTAGTAATATGAAGCATTGTTTATATACCCTCTATATTTTAATTTGATACTTTATTTACTAGTGAAAATATCTAAAGAAGAAGAATTAATTATATTACCTAAAACACCTGACATGCCGTGGTTCATATTTTAATATTATTTATCTTAGTAAATGGTCTTTGACTCATGCATGATTATCCATGTCCCAAATATCTTAAAAAGTCCAATCTTCAAATACTTTCATCAAATCACCAAATACCTTTAAATTCATTCTATAAATAATTTCATCCATATTAGGTAATTTGATCTAAAAATGAGGCACCTCATAGACCAATATTTATCCTAAACTACTACTCTATTTTTAGTCAATTAGGTCCTCTTCTTTATTATCTCGGTTGTTGTTATGATGGTGTGTATCCTAATCTAGATACTTTCCTTCTTTAACAACTCATGTGAAATCTTTTTTAATGGACGGATCCCATAATTTCTTCAATAAACCCATTTTACACGGATCGTTACTATTTCCTATCATTCTAATATTCATTCAATTTATCCTTATTTAACATTTTCCATTGAAATTATGAATACTAATTCATCCCATGAAAGATTAAAGGTCCTTATAATACTCAACCATAAAAGAAATCACAATTCCATAGTATTCAAGATAATGTATTTTATCAAATGTATACTAAGATAAATTTTAACTAAAACCATATTACTTTTCCCATACTTATCCAATAAGGCTTTATTATCCATAATTACTAGATATCTAATGGTAGAATAAACTTCCCATAACTTTTTTGATTCTTTTAAAACCAAATAAACACCTGAATCAAAATCCAAACATGTGTGAAATATTTTTTAACATTTAAGGGGTTATATAGTAGGTTATAGTCTTGGATTATAATAATTATAGGATTAAGGTTGAATACCCATAACCCCTTTCCTTATATGTATGGATGATATAGGTAATGTCAGTATAGTTGTATCTTTTCCACAATATTGTCATTCTAGAATAATCAATACCATAAATGTAATGACCCAGGCCCAAGTAGCCTCGAGCTGGTGCTATAATTTATTACATTATTAGAGATACAATATTGATATCCCGATTTACCATACAGTTTAGTAGTTTTGGAAAATTGGGTGACATATGAGATAATAATTTTACATTAGTAATTGAAAATGACATATATTTCATAACATGTGGAAAGGAAAAAATAATGGTTAGCTTAAATTATTAATAAGGGTCATGTACATTTGAAGATACCATGAATAAATAATCATAGTAATCATTGATAGGTTAATAACTGAACATACATTACACATAAGAACCTATATAAGGAATCATCAATATGGAAAGGAAATAACATAACAACAAATGATTTAACAAAAAAACTAAGAATGAAATGCACCAACATATAATTTCGCAGAAACAATATCATGGATAGTACTAATAACTGAATTCTCAATAATGTAAATGCTTAAATATTTCACACCATGTTTCATAGACACATGGACCCTTTACTATCAAGGCCTTCTCTTGGAAAATTCAAAACACACTGGGTAAAAATCATATTATTGGCCAAATGATTTGTATCTTGAGTCTATCGATGCATCGATGAGATTAACTTAAATGGTCCATAACCCATGTCATAAAAGACCAAATGATTCATTATATATCAGATACATTGATTTATCTCCTAAAAAATTTAATTATCAAATCTCTGTATTGAGTATGGGATTTGGAATTATGATAATTTCTATACTTAGTCAAATAACATTCAATGAAAATAGTATAGGTAAAATGGGCATATCATTTAGGAAAAAATTATACATTACATAATAATATGTATATTTATTATAAACATAATTTACAATGAAAACTTATTTCATTATATTTATTGATTAAGGATAATGTTAACAATGAAAATAAAAATTGATATTATATATTGACTTTTAGAACTTAGTAATTTTCACATAAATTCCCATTGGTTAAGAAAAATCTAATTGAAACATAAAATTTTATGAATAATAATTTATTCCGGATATAACTTGTAAAATGTTAAGTATATACTCTATGTAAAAGTTAATTTGTGCCCAATAACAAATTATTCTCATTGGAATGGAAATTTAGAAGAAATACCTCATATTACACATCGTTTTGGTTGAATGATCATTATTATATTTCATAATGGTTTTAAACATGTTATTAATATATAAAAACCTGATTAACATTTATAATATCATATATGATACTTTTATAACATCTTATCACCCATTTGTTAATAATCCTTCATTATTTTCACTGTTTTGAGTGTTAATTGCCTTGTTTTGGAGTATGTTTTAACATGATATTTATTGTTCCTATTAATTCAATAATTATTTAATGATATGTATATATTAAATTATGATTTAAATTTTATATATATTATTATATATGTATTTATAATAATCAATACAATTTAGTGAGAATAAATGAATGGATCTATTTATGGACACATTAGGTTGTACGTACACATGATCATTGCTTCCATTTTCTTGTAAAATTATAGAAAGAAAATTATATGATATATGTTTATATTATAATTAATTTATCATATATTTTTCATATATATCACATATTTTTAATATAACAATCCCTAATACATTCAATGTAAAGTGTTAATGTATCACATCACTTTGTGAGGCGCTAATTCGTCTTGACACGAAAAACACTATCATATTCCAAAAAAAATTAATGTATTAAGGTATGTGTTATATAATAATTATAGAATAAAAAATATATAATATATATCATAGATATAATATATAAAAAGTATTTTCATCATTACTCCCAACATTGATTTGTGGTAATGGAAATTTTTTTGAGATTGTAGTCCACCTTACAAGTGAACAATGATTTCATAACCCAGTTGATGGAAGAATGTATGGTTTTATATCATATAATTAAGATAAAAAAGTCGGTATGTTTAACATAATAATTATAGTATATAATAAAGATTAATTAATAATTTAAGGGGGTGTATAAGGAAATAAAATTAAAATTCCTTTAGAAAAATTGTATATCCTCTTCGGGTATCCTCATTAGATTTATACTAAGGAAATTAG
Source organism: Viscum album (assembly GCA_963277665.1). Taxonomy (NCBI): domain Eukaryota; kingdom Viridiplantae; phylum Streptophyta; class Magnoliopsida; order Santalales; family Viscaceae; genus Viscum; species Viscum album. The sequence continues at coordinate 1,093,151,891 of OY728155.1, forward strand.
ATGTACTATTTATGTCGATGATAAGGAATATTGGAATATTGGAGGGATTTAGGTGAGTTTTTTTGGCGTGTTTTTTCTGAACCAATTTGTTTTGATGGAGTGAAGATAGGGGGAGAGGGGATGACTTTTTTTAAAATAAGTGACTGGCACTTTTGTAGTTTCTAGAAAAGAGAGAATCCCACCCACCATTATTTCATGTATTGTTTCTTCCATAATCAACCAATATATATCCTAATGGTAATATAGTCAAAATATGACCATCCAATTTGTATTGTACATTTTTATTTCCCATCTTCCCATTATTATTGAGGGTTAGTCGCATTTTAATCTTGTTTTTCTCTTAATCATTGTAATTAAATTTAACTATTTTCAATACTCACTCTGGTAAAAAAATAATTTTTACATATCTGAAATTATATGTTATTATGATTCCAAAAATGAAATCCTTTTTTGAAAATCAAATCATTGAAGTGGGAAAAAATTAATTTAAAATTTATCCAACAGACGGAATGAGGAAGCATGCATTTATTGAGAAAATGATCATAAGTTAACTAAATTTTTATACCTTAATTATATATTAATAAGAATCAAATGAATAGACTTTTTTTAATAGAATTATAATTTATTTAAATTTATTTTTTATAAGAAACTAAAATTAAAATATAAAATATAAATTATTTTGATGAAAATAAATTTTTTTATTAAAATTATGCTTTATTCATTATTCATTAGAAATCAAAACTTGTAAGAAAATACCAAAAATGCACCATAATATAATTTATGAATTCATATTTTAAAAATTCTCCTTATTTTTTTAAAAAAATTAACTGTGTAAAAAAATTTTCAAAACAAGTCTGCTTTTAGAAGATGATAAAGCTGTCGTTAGAAAAATACAGCTTATTATGCATAAAAATGGATTTTTTCTTATCTAATTCCTATAAAATGTATTGGATGATTTGAAAAAAATTTACCAAAAAAATTATACAAATTTATTTATTATCATTAACTCATTGCTAATAATTTAATTTATTAGTATAAAATTCGTTTGGGATCATAAAAATAGTTTTTTATAAAAAAATTTCTTTAATATTAAATTGTATTTTCTTTTCATTTATAATCAATTAGTAACCAATAAATTAAATGATATATTTTATTAAATTAGTTAATAATATTTTTAACCATCTATTTAAGAAATAGTATATAATTTTAATTTAAAATAATAATATCAATACTATTTTTAAAATACTTTCTTCCGTTTAATGCAAATTATCAAAGAATTTAATTGTTCTATTTAATCAAATATAACTCTTTATTGAATTCATTTAATGATATAAGATATAATTTATTTACATAAAATATTAAATATATCATAAAATATTGATATTCTATATTCCTTTCAATGGTTGGTGTTTCATATAACATACACAACTGAACATGATGTTCATATTTTAAAATTTCATGGTGTTACAATCTACCTCCAATGAAATAATTGTGTCCCCCCAATTTAAAATATCTATTGGATATAAAAATATATATATTTGTAAATAAAAATATTAAAGAACCCACATTATAAAATATTTAATAAAACAACCCCTTATTAAAAAATAACGGGTACTAGAAAAGTAATCAGGAATAATCACATAAATAGGTTTCTAGAAAGGATAACATTCATTAGAAGTAAAAAACTTGGACATTGAAGAGATTAATAATCCCATAATAATAATGTAATGTGATAGATAACATTTATCACAACAAAGTCGGAGTCCTAGATATGTTTAATTACCACATAATCATTAATTAAATAGTTGATGATAAGTTCATTAATATCATCCAAAATTGTGGTTATAGGATAACACATTTGTTTCAAGATCATTTTCCAATAGTTAAGGAATTATTTTACAATATAAGTGTGCAAAAAATATGTGTACCATATATTTTTATAATTCATAAGAAAATGTCCACCCTTTTTTTTTCTTTGATCAATTTTTAATTTATCTCATACTCTATGAAACAGAAATCCAAAAAAATAAATATTTTAATTCATGAAGCACTAAAAAATCAATTTTAACAAATTGTATGATCTATAAAAAAGAGATAATTACTTCTCCTTCACTCAATATATTTTTCAAATAACAATATGGGTTGAAAATAAATCTTTTTAGGAGAAGTAATACATTACTCTCTAAAACCTCATTAAAATATCAACATAAATTATTTCATAAATGGTTAACCTTTCTATTATATTGTGATAATAAAATTAGATTCATTATGATAATAGATAGTAGTATACAATTTACATTATTCATATAAGTCATTGATTTATGAAAACATTTTTTTCTGGAAATCATGATCATATTATGGATTATCTTTCCCTCAACCATGTGTTTTCAAAAAAGTTCTTATTGTGACTAAATAACCTTTCATGGTACTGTTGAATACATTCTTTAAAATGCTATAAGAAATACTACTGTAGTACAATCCTCGTATACAATATAATTAATATGAGGATAATATCATCAATACAATACATTTACACATTTTTTAACGGATCAAAATACACAATCATATTAATCATTCCTCTTCAGTTGTATCAATGGAATAATCTTGGTCATGATACCTTACCTTTTTATATGGAATATAACATTATTTCATGGGGAATAAATTTTCCTAGTGTTCGATATCATTTTAGTTGAAACACATAATAGTAGTGCTTTCATTCTTCCCTTTTCAATATTATTACTTGTAACCATTTTCTCCAAACATATATTAAACTCTAAATCCGATTATGCCATTCGCAGGGTGATTTTTTCCATAGTTATCACTTGTAGGACTATTCTTCCTTCCATTCTCCCCTTTATCAATTTTTTTCACTACTATTTACTTCTTCTATAGATTCCATATAAATCCATATAATTGATACATTATATCTCTTTTTTCATATAATATAAAAATATTTATTCTTATGATGAAAAATTTTGAGTGACCAAATCTCTCTTTTGGAGTCAATCTCAACCCGTTAAAAGAAATAATCAATAATCCACTCTGTGTTTTGTATGAAACATAGAAAATACATTGCTTCTCTTATAAAGGTATATTCTTAATCCACAACATTATATTCCTCCTTTTTCATGAAATGAAGGTATATTATCATAATATTTGTTTTTTGATCACGAGGGAAAGATTTATCAAAGAATGTGTCCTTAAAATATTTCCATTCCATGAGTTTTATTTCCTATTCCACCCAAGTATTTTGGAATTACAAAAAATATTGTTCTTTATAAACTATTATAAATTACACTTCAAGTATAAAAATTTCATTTTAACTTGATCCCATGTCTCTAAATATCTTTTCAGATACATAATTCATTGCTTGACTAAAATCATATTAGTAGTTCCCAAAAATAATGGAACCCCAGGTATCATAAAGTGATCTAGTGTCATAGAATCACATTGTGGGATAGGCTGATCCATCCAATAAATTTTATTTTTCACAACATTATTTATCTTCCCAAATATATCCATAACATTATTTGTTCTAATACCTACTATATCATCTTTCTCGATAGGGATACCTTTATATTGGTCATGATTATGGGTATACGTTTTCCTTTAAGGATTCACTAATAAACAATGGAAGATAATAAAATTGATCATAATGTTATGTGACATAATGTTTAATCCCAATACTATTGAAATAAATATTATAAATTAAAAAATTGATCCATAACTAATCTCATAACCAAAAACATGGTTTCATTGGGGATATCCATACTTTCGAATACTGGAAATTGATTACAATTAAATTATTAATTATACTAAGCATATCCCATGGTTTCTTCAAACCTAGTGCACAGTAAGGCTTTTTTTAATATACCAATGTACACTCAAGTTAATCAAGATATTCCCTTTTTTTGAGTTATTACCCCTATTTATAGTTTTTTCATAACCACAGCTGCTTTTAGTATCCATAAATATATGTTTTTCTTATAAGTCCCATAGAATATCTACTATAAAAAACATTAGGATAGTCTTATATAAACATACTAAAATGATATTACAGGGTTAGGTTTTCTAATATATATTTTCCTAAATCTAGTTCCTTAAGATTCTACCAAACATTCTCTAATACCAAATTTAACGAACTCGACCCTAACAACTTGGAGCTAATGAAATGATTTGTTCCATTTCAATATATACAAGATTTAAATAAAAATTTCTTATTAGATTAATAGTATTGGAAAAAAAAGTTACATATGTGATACCCATTTTAAATTGGTAATAGAAAATGAAACATAATACATATCAAAATTAAATGCTCACCATATTTGACAACTAATTGAATGGATTACTCTTTATAAATTGGTGCAAGGAAAAAAATATGGGTGAGATAAAATGATCAGTAAGGGATAATTATAGTAGAAGTTTTCAAGAATCAATAATCCTAATCACTATGGTAGGGTAGATAAATTAACAGAAATTCCACATTAATATATTTATAATGAAAAATCAATATGGAAAGGTAACAAACAAAAAACATGCCATTTAACCAAATAACTGAGAATGAAATGAATCCATATATAATATCATAGAAAAAATTCCAGGGATAATAAAAATAAAAATCTGAATTATCTGTGAATTAAATTCCTAACTATTGGACTCCTTATTTCCTAGTCACATATAACCTTTATTTTTGAGACCATTCATAAGATGGTATAAAAAATATTGGCAAAAAACTCCTCTAATTTGGCCGACTGATTCATCTAATAAGAATTCCAATGGATCAAGGGGGTTAATTTAAATGCTCACCATCACATGTAAATCTTTTCAAAATAATTCCATATATATTTTCTTTCTCAATTTAACTTACAAAAATTGTGTCATGTCAAATTTCTATATTGATTAAAGGATACATATTAATCATTTTTTCCGAGATAATAAAATATATTTAAATGAAAAAAAAATTTTAAAAATTATATATAATTTAGGAATTTATCAAATCCATTACAAAAAAATATGGATATTTAAGATAAATTTAAATTCTAATGAAAAATTATTACTAAAATGTAATTGTTTTAAGAGAAAGTTAACAATCACAAAAGAAAGTGTGATTAAATAATAACTTTTACCACATGGTAATTTTCAAGTCAACTCCCATTCAATGAGATAATTAAAATTGAATATTATAATATCATGAGGAATAAATTATTAATTATATTACGTTTAAAAGGGTTATTATATACAGAACATAAATTTGAATTGGTGTATAATAAAAATTAATCTCAATTGAATGTAAATTGAGATAAAATCACTTAGTTGTCACTTACATTGGGTAAAATCTATTTATAATCTTGTATAATGGCTTTTATAATGCTATTAAATTTTAATATCACTATATTTATATTTCTAATATAATATGTAATTCTTTTATAAAATATTATCAATCTTTTAATAATAATTATTCATTATTTTCATCATTTGGGATATTAATTACCTTGTTTTTATAATGTTTTTACATATTTTTTATTATTCATATTTTGTAGATAATTAATTAATAATATAAACAATGTAAATAATGATTTAAATATAATATATATTTTTATATAATTATTTCTATTAACCATTTAAATTCATTGATTAGGAATGAATGACATTGTTCTTTCAGATGATATTCCATATGTGCGCGTGACTGATGCGTGCATTTTTATGTAATATTAAAGAATGAAAATTAAATTATATATCTATATATTATCATTAAAGTATCATATTTATTTCACATATATCAAATCATTTTATTAAAACTATCTATAATACATTCCATGTAAAGTTTGAATGAATCACACCACTTCACGATATTGTAGTCCTCTGTACAGATGAATGACATTATCATGTTCCCAAAAAATGTAATATATATATATATGTTATATTATAATTCATAAATATTAAATTCATTATAAATATAAATAATATAAAATAAATATTGTCTTTCAATTATTACTATAATCCTTTATAGGTGGTAATGGGAAAAATGAACAATATCAGTTCATGAGGAGGTAGCCTGCCATATATAGGAGAAATGATTTCATAACCCAATTGATAGAGGTGTTTTTTTCTTGGTCATAACTGTAATATTTAAAAAAATTATAATATTTGTTATAATAATTTTATTATATATTAATTATAAAATATTACTCAACGGAGGTGGAGAAGGGAATGAAATAAAAATCATGCTAGAAAAACATCACCTCTGTTTTGGGTATCGTCCGTATGTTTTTGATAATGCCTTCCTAATAAATATTTTATCCAAATAAAATGATTATAGTATTAGGTTAGGGATTTTTTTAGTTTTTTTGTATTGTAAGAACCAAATTTTTTTATGGTGAAAATAGAGAAGGAGAAGGGTGGCCTTTTATATGGGATTTGGGTGACAGGTTTGTAATTTTTAAAAAATTGAGAATTACAACAATATTTCTTCATGTCATTTGGATCCAATAATTGTAGAATATAGATAATATAAGGCAAAATATATAAATATTTCACATGAATTGGGATTTTGAAAAGTTCAAAATTCATTTGAATCCTGGAGTTTAATGTTTAGTCCCATGGTAAACTCATTATTCTCTTAATCACTTAATTAATTTCAACTCTTTTCACTATTCAATTCTGGTAGAAAAACCATGTTTTCCATTTTATAATTTATAAATTATTTATTATTCCAAATATAGAATCCATTTTTCAAAATTCAACTTGCATAACAATAAAAAATTATTTAAAATAAATCATTCATATTGAATAATGAAGCTTTTTTAATTTAAAAATGTTTCAAAGTTTTGTATGTTTTTCTCTCCAAATTCAACAAACAAATTATTCAATTTAACTAAATTATATTAATATATGTATTATTTATCAAATTTTACTTTTAAATAATAATAAAAAATAATTTAACATTTTAAATTATTTAGATGTAATGTAAATTTTCAACAACAATTATATATTTTTAACTATTCATAAAAAACAAAACATATCTGAAAAATTTAAATAACGATATAAGAATTTTTTTACTGTCATTTATAAAATAATAATTTTATTTTTTAATATAAAATTTATAAAAGTGAAAAAAAAAATTTGAAACAAGTGTACCATAACAATTCCTCAAAATTTCCATTAGAAAAAATATAGATTTTTTTTTCATAAAATTGGATTTGTTTGTATCTTATTATTATAAAGTATATTGGATTAATGTGAAAAAAATTATTTAACATATAATATATTAATATCTTTAATATCATTTACTAATTGATATTACTTTATTATGTTTGGTTAAAATTCCTTTGGGTGTATTAAAATTGTTTTTTTTAGTTGATTATTCAATTATTTTTTATTTTTATTTATAATCAATTGAGAGCCATGAAATTCAACCAAAAATTATCATAACTTAGTTAATACTATTCATGGTCTCTAATTTATTATCTAGTAATAATATTTCATTTTAAATATTAATATTAATAGTATTTTGTAAAAAAATGTCTTATGTGTTTTCAATCCATAAAATAATGTATTTGGTGTCTGTAATGAATGATAACTCGGTGTTGCATGAATTTAAAGATATAGAATGGATTGAATTTATTTAACCTAATAAAAATACATAGTGTATCTAGATTTAATATTCCATTAAAAACATGGTGTTTCATGTCTCATACACTATTGAATATGATGTTCATATATTAAACTTTTGTGTTTTTACAAAAAAAAATGATAACAATTTCTTTTTAATATTTGTAAAACACTTCTATTATCACTAGAATGAAATGGTATATCAAAAATAATAGATTTATTTCACTCATTAATCCCATCAGAGAAAATAAGTTCTCACTTACATAGAGGTCATTTCCCCTTTCATTAAAATTATATCATTCAAAGATTTATGGTCATGAGTATCATGAAAATAAATTTGGAAAATGCTAGAATCTATATCTCACAAAACACTGATTTATACGACAGCTTTATACTCTCACTTGACCACTGGATTAGGATAAATTTTTTAATACATCCCAATTCACTTCGTATTTGAAGAGGAAATAAGTATCGATATAGTATTTCCCAACACACTCTGAGAAGGATACCTTATTACTCATTTAGACGAATGAATCTATAAGATCTATGGGATCATCGGTTTTCCTTCCCAAATCATTAAGGGTGATGTAGATTGGATGGTATCCATGTGTTTAATTTGCCCCATAGCTTTTCATAAAACCCAATAGCAGATCTGGATGGGGGGATAGTATCTAAAGTTACTACAAAATTACTATGGCATATTATAGAGTGTTCTATAGTGATATAGTATAGGAAGAACTATTCAATTAATTTTGGATATGGGGACATTGAATTGGGACTACAGGCTGAAGGGACTTCGATCCATCCATGGACATTGGCCTACATTCCCTTTAGTTCAACCAATTAAAAATTTTGTCTACTATACTATAGTATCCCCATAGTGATGGATTAGTTAAAAATATTCCACTAGGTAGAACTAAATTAACATGTCATAAATGTGGGACATGGTTGTTATTCCGTCGGCTAATGTAGTATAATAATTGTAACTGTATGATCATAATGTCATTAGGTGGGGCATAGTGTAGATATAAATAAGGTATTAGGGAGGGGTTGATCAAAGTGTATTCAGTTAAATAATAATTTGAATTGGATTTCTGACCCTGAGACACTAGTACATATAACTCAGGGATTAATGTCACTTAGTAATTGGGTCATATAAGAGTTTTCACATAAACATAGTTAAGAAGTGGGTTTAATAGTGGTATTAGAAAACCTAGTTAATTATGAATTTTATCTATAAAACACCAAATTTAATAATAATAATATGAATGGAAAATTTTAAAGGGAGTTCTAGAACCCATTAATGCATCATGTGTGGATAATTAATAGAAATCAAAAATGCGGTTCACCCTTCTTATGTGGAATAAAGGGAGTGTAAAAATCATTCATACATTCTTAATCAATCATGATGACTGAACAAGATAAAAGGATCTTTTACAAAATTTTAAGTCATGTATAGAACCATATCATATTATTAAGAAAAACAATCTTATAAAATAAAAAAACTCACTTGAAGTGGATCATTAGTGACTGTGTTCAGATTCTTTTATAGGGTGTAGTTTCTGTTGGTGGTAGTGGTTTTATCGATGGTTATTGAATATAGAAAGATGTTGAAAAAGAACGGTTTTACCAAATCTTGAGGATTCTTGTTCTTCTAGTTTGTGCATGTAGCATGAGGTGTGGTATTTATCAGTATGATATTCCCAAGAAATAGATTTCCTTTTTTGGATATTGGTAATTTTTTAGGTTTTAAAATTAATTTGTTTTTATATTGTATATTAGTTATTGGAACAGAGAACAAAAATTTAAAAGTGATAGTAATGGGATCTTTCAATGCTAAAAAGGATCAAAAATTCTATGTGACAATAAAAGATGTCATGTTTATCATCACTAACAAATCTCCTAATAAATGGATGTTTTTAGTGATTTTTTAAATGGTTATAATAGATTCCTTTATCAAAAAATTTATTTGAATTTATAAAAGTGTAATTTATAAAAAAATTGTTTAATAGTGATAAAAATAAAACATTTTTTTTCAATTGAGAAAATTTATCAGTGCTATGATCACCATTTATCCATGCCCCCCCCCCCCCCCGCACACACACAACCAACCATCCTTACTCGATCCAACCCATTATTCAGAATTTTATAATCCCATTATCAGAAATTATCATTCCCCTAATCCATTCTCACACTTGCAATTATACCCCTAACCTAGGCCTTCAGGTTGTAATGCGTTTTAATTACTCCATCATTATTTGTATAAAATTTTATGATATATCTTTGTATTTATATAATACATTTTATTTTATATTTTTCTCCTATAATCATATACATTTGAATAATTATTTTTAAATACATTTTAAAAATATATCTACAAGATATATATTTGGAAATAAATATCTTCAATATTTACATATATATTATATGTATATATATACATATAATTTTATGCTTAGATATAAATTCATTAAAATATTTATTTAAATGATTATTGAAAATGTGATTATAAATTTTGTTTTATTAAAATCATACATTTGTCAAAATACATTTATATATGATGTATCTATTAAGTATGGACACATACACAAAAAGAAACACCCACACATTATTACATAGACATACACATTTATATTTCTCACATAAACAAACTAATATTTATATATATTATAATATAAATAAATAAATATATATTTATTTATTTATTAACGTTGAAATATTTATCTAAAAACATTACTTGTGTTTGTCTTTATATATATATATATCAATGAATCATTATAACGAAAATAAAATGGGAGATGTTTTTTAAAATAAAAGTTATATTATATATTGATTTCCAAATTATTAGTATATATAATAATATATTTACCGTGAAATATTGTTAAATATTTTCATTTAAAATTTATTTATATATTGTAAATACATGAAAATATGAATATGTTTAATTATAAATAAAACAAAAAATATAAAAATGGTAAAATTTACACACCACAATATCCATAGGACTAGTTTTGAAGGACTTCCTAGACTTGTTTACCTCAAAAAATGATTGCTAATGTCTCATCAGGTCACTATGTTGTATATTGTTTCTCAATCATCAATTTAATTTGTGGTAGATCTCAAACAGACACATAGATAATAGGTATTGATTGTTTAAAGGTCATTTTATTATTTAAACTTATCTAAAATCATATAATAACTTATTTACATTATATTTCGTCTAATTATTATTAAATGACTCTTAGTCATTAATAATTATCATATTTTTATTTTTTAAGTAACATATTACTAAATATATTATATATAAAGTTTAAAATAATATTTTGACTTATATAATACATATTTAATAAAATATACTATGTTAATATTAATATATTTTTTTTAATATTAATATATATTTTTTTGATGATATATAATTTTTTTATAAAATATACATTTTATCTGTTATAAAATTGTAGGGACAATGTTGGATGTGAGTGGTTTTTTGATGTTGAATGAAGCTTTTTCTATTGTCTTTTATTTTGTTTTTATTATGAAAATTTCATTTCACTGTATAAGTTTTTATGATCCAATTAATGATATGAAAGAGATAAAGGTAATTATATGTTCAAACATAATCTCATAATATTTTTTTATCAGTTTTTTTTCTTAATCCAAGGATTTTTTTGCAATAAGTTGTTTTTCAGACTCACCTTGTTTTCAATAAGAATGTTATGATCAGTGTGACGAAAGGTATTGATTTTAGAATGTATCAAATCTAAATATAAATATGATTTACTCTGTAATCATTTATCAAATATCATATGTTTTTTGAGAAACATGTAATGGAATCCTTAGAAGGAATGTTGTATAACAAGTTCATCCCATTAGTTTCATGTTTAATTGAAAATATCGAAGGTGTTGAAAGGATAGGAATATATAACAATTTTAACTGTAAGTCAGATGATGGATTATCAATCCTTATTTTCTAAAAGTAATGAATAATTCATGATAAATGAATATTTTTAAGGAATATAGTCTAGATGAAAAGTAGTTGATGCTGACATAGGTTCAACGATTTCAGCATACTACCAGTTCATAGGGGGTAGATTGGTTAGAAAAGTATTGTAGACACAAATTAGTAAACATATATTTTGGGACAAAAAATTGGGTAATTATGAATTGTTGGGACATATAAACCTGATCAAGATCAACAATGTATCCAACCATTTTCATAAAAAAAATAATGAATTGTTTGTTAATCAGATCCACTTGAAAAGAACAATGGTATTGTTTGTTTCTCATGTGGTTCAAGACTCATCAGACTGGAATTGATAATTATTCATTAAAGTGAATCACATATTGATTCTTAAAAACTGGGCTTATACAGATAAATTCAATGGATACTAAAATTCATCAAACACAACATCATTGGATTGAGGAATATATGTAATGGAAAATTTTTTAAAGAGTTTTTCATAAGTAATTTGTTAAGGGGATTTTGAGGCATTTTCTGATGTGTTGAAAATGGGTGATGGTATATCTAAAATAAGTGAATATGTTTGTGGAAAAATAATAGAAACAAGAGACTAAAAATGTTTTACAAATGATTATCAAATAATTTACTCAATGAGTTATCAAGTGTTACTAAAATTATATAAATAATTGGTATGATAATGATTTTTATACATACATATATTCATCATAATGATAATCCATTAGATCTAATATGTTTTTGTTGTAACATAGAATCATCAAAACAAATATTGGTATCAAATAATTGAATGATTATAATTTTGTAATAAATAAGAAGATGTGAGTTGATTTGATAAGTTTCAAGATGAATCTAGAAGAGTTGAGAAGTGATGAAGATGTCAAATATAGAGTTCAAATGGAAATGAAAAGCAATGTTATATAAATTTTTTTGAGTAGGAAAATGAATGTAAGTTCCTTCCCATTCCTCTTATCGAAAACTTATAAATAGTAGAAAGTAAATTATACCTTTTAATTATAGTAGATTACTATTCACATATGAATGAATAGAGAAATATTGTAATATTGTGGTAGTGAGAAGAACATCTAGTTTAAGAATTTCTGAGAAAGTTTACCGGATAGAAGAGGCATAAGAATAAGTAGTGGCCAGACTTACATCATTAGACTGGCTAATTAGACATAATTTTTCAAGGATAGTTGTAAGTATATTATAACATTTTCATGAGTATTATTCATATCTGTTTACTATATTGAAGAATATGAATGAGGAATCAGACTAAGGAATCATACTAGGGGTTCAGACTGATCACTTAGATTGAGTTTTCATAAAATATTTAGTAAGGTAGCATGTAAATTTTGGTAGGTAAAATGGTGAATAATTTTGTTTTGATTCGTTTAAAACCTGATTTGATTTGGAATCATAGTAAAATGTTTTGAAACTACTAGTGAATGTTTCATTACATGTTACAAAACTTATATTACATCATTCTTACTATAAGATTCCAATGTGATGATGTATTGATCATAGTTTCCCACAAGTGTAAGGATATTTCAAACATATTTTATTCACCTATAATGACTGTTAACAAGTTTATTGTTTGGGTTTGTATTATATCAAAACCATTTTGAGGATATATCTACTATTTTTCATTAGTGATCATTCTAAATACTTATTTTATTATAGTTTTATGGTTGTTTTTTTAAAGTGATAAATATATAATCAAGTGTGAATGTTATTTTAAAAGAAATGAATCTTAAAAGAAAATATATCACTAATTAATCCCATCCCACTCTTAGTGATAAATTATTATTGGTTGGATATTATCAATTTCCATAATAGTGAATGTTCCCTTCATTAACTATGTAATGACGTTTATGAATTGTATTAGTTATGGAGAATGTAAATTGTGTGAACAGTAATGGTATTCCAATCACTGATGGTAAAAGCTATTTTTTCTGGATTTATGTAATGTTTTTTTATACTATATATGTCGGTTATGATGTTTTGGAAGCTGTTACAGATGGATTTCTATATATTGATGAAAACTTTTCATTAACATCTTTGGAAAAAAGTTATTGAGAATGATGGAAGAGCTACGACTGCTTTATTCACATCACTTACAGAAAGTGAGTTTATAAGTGTGAATGAATTTTATAATTTTAATATTTTCTAAAAACAAGGATAAACATTTATGATGAAAATTAAAAGGTAGATAAAGAATCTTGAGGCTGATATATGATGATTTGAAAATGGATGACTATGAATTTGTTAGTAAATTATTTAAAATTAATAATGATATTGTATTAAATATTATATGTCTTGGTGAAAAGATGGAAGACTAAATTGTTGTTGAAAATATCATGATAATTTATCCAGATAAGTTTGATTCTAATTTCTAATATTTAAAATATAGATATCCTGCAACTCTATATAAGTGAGACCTTCATAGTACTCTTACTACTTATAAAATGATAAGGTAAAAAGTTAAGAACAGAAAAAAAAATTATTTAGAAATGTACTTAAAGTAATCCAAGAAAGAGAAGGCTAATACGTTTCTTTAATAAGAAGAATTTGATGGATCTGAATCAAAATGTGATATGATGAACAATCCTGATGAGTTTTCATCCTTGTTTTATAAAAATTTGAAAGAGGTATAAATAAGAATTAAAGAAACATCCTCTGAAATTTATTCATTGTAGAGTCATTCAGAACTTTTCAAAAAAATCCACAAACATAGAATGAGGAAGATTTTTATGAATATGAGTAATGTTCAAGACGATAATTGAAGAAACAAGGTGATGAGTAATTATATTTTTCTATGTGGAAAGGTAATATGTTCTCCAAATCCAAAAGGGGAATATTTTTTTATGATAATGATAAAGTTTAAGATAGTGAAGCTAAGGATGAAATGTTTAATTTTGTTATTTTGGAAAGTACATGCATTCCAATAGTTAAACATGAAGATTTTGTATGTATTAGTTCTAAATATGAAGAGTCAAATTACTATCTTTTTAAAGAGATATATTAAAGAATTTATGTGAATGATTTTTATACTTGAAAAAAATATCAATAAGTTTAAAACTAAAGGTAAAAATATCAATGAAGAATGCCTTTTCATTGAGAAAGACACGTTACATGAATAAATTTTTTGAATGAAAATGTGTCTTGAGAAATAAAATAACTATTATGAACATCTTAATGTGAAATTTAGTGATAAGGAGGATGAGTTGGAACTTGTTCAATTTTTTTTTAAATTTGATCATTCATATAAATGATTCAACAATTATATCTCTTATGTTGGGAAAATTTCTAGAAAATGTGAAACAAATAAATATCAAAATTTAGCTTCAAATTTTGAGAAGAAATACTATTTTATTCCTAATAATAATAACGATTAGAAAACATTTTTTGTTTCCAAGAAACAATTTTTGAATTTTTGATGTTTCAAAACGTTCTGAGCTCCAAAAATAATGATTCTTACGCATCTAATTCTAATTATGATATAAAGAAATTTTAATTGAAGAAGAATATTCCAGTTGATAAAAGAATGTTTAGGACTCAATGGTGTTATAATGTGAAAGATGATATAGTTGTTGAAAAACATGTTCACAATTCCAGACAGTATGGAAGTTATAAAAGAGATTATTCACTCTATGATTACTATCAGTATTTTTGTGGATTTCATAATATGGAAAACATGTGTATTTTCAACCAAAAAATTTATAAATCACCACTAAATTTAAAAATGTTTAGTTTTAGGGGGATTCATCCCTCTCAAAAGAATAAATCTGATAATTATGTTTTGATGAAATCTAAGGAGGATGTTCTAAAAGAAGAGAATTGATTCCAAACACTGTAAAGTATTTTTCAATGATCTAAAAAACCAAGAAATATTTTAAAATTATTTCTTATTTTCTTACCGGCATAACAACATAATTATAAATTTTTTTTTAGTTAGATGTCATGAAAGTTAAAGGGATGGAAAAATATATTTTTTCAGAAACCACTCTTTATGCTATAAAAGGAGAATGATTTTGGATAATGGATAGTGGGTTTTCTTATCATATAATGGGAGATGTATTATTTTTTATGAATGTGATTGAATTCAAATAAATTACAATGATATATAGAAATGATAAATCCCTCTGAATAAATGGTGATGGATCCACTATTAATGGGAAATAAATGATTAAATCCATGAAAGTGTTGTTTGTTGATGTGTTGAAACAAAACCTAATAATTGTTTCACAACATTTTGATGAGGGTAATATAGTATTTTATTAATTGAAATGGTTTTTTGTGAAAATATAAAATGTTGTTGAATTTTTTACAAGAGGCCAACAGACAAAAAGAAACCTCATCCCAATTTTGGATGTTCAAATCTCATTTTACTTAAGTATGATCGAAGAACATAAGTCTTGAAATAAATTTTAGGGACAAGTGTAATAGAAAAATAAGAAAGTTATAAAAGAGAAAACTGTGTGAATTATTCTTTATATGATATAATGAATTGATTTTTGTCATGCTATTTTTTAGAAAAATAATGATTAAAATATCTATGCGTAAGAAAGTCAATATCCATTCAACTCATTCAATAGAACATATTAATTTTGATTTCTTTGGTATAATATGAATGAAACAAAATTTGGGAGAAAATAAATTCATTACATTCCATGATTATATTACTCCAATTACCTATGTAATGTATTTGAAACATACATCATATTATTACATGGTGTTTAAACGTTTCAGGATAAAATATGAGAATGAATGTGTGTATTATATAAAGAAGTTCAGAACGAAAAATTTTGGTTAATACAATAATGGAGAGTTTAATAGTTATCTAAAAAATCCTATAATTCAACATGAGTTTAGTATACTATAAACACAATAGAAATGGGGTTCCGGAGAATAAGAATATAAGTTCGGTTGAAATGGGATGTATTATATTCCCTGAACAGGTCCTTTTTCATTACTGTTGGAGTAATATTATGAGAACAATTATTTATACTCAAAATCAATGTTTCTCTATTAAATATTTATACACGAATCCTTATGAAAATATCTAGGAAAAAATCCAATTTTAAAACACATAAGTGTTTTTGGGAGTCCCTATATCATAAAGCAAGAATGTGGTGGCCTGGGAATGATTGGTAAGAGAAATAAAGATGGAATATTTCATGGTTATGCTCTAAAAGGTAGGGTTTATAGATATATCAATAAATAAATTGTAATATTACATAACACAACTGATCGGAATGTGATTAAAAATATGGGGTTGTTGTATCGTAAGAGCATACACTTGTTTAAGATGAAGAGGATGAATGAATTTATGCTGAACAATCTAATTATCCTGAAAAAATTATAATCCCGTAGAATAAGAATAATTGTAATTAATTTTTTGTAGTGATGTTGAAAAATCGGAAACATCTCATCCTAGGATAAGGAAGAAAGTTGATGGTCAAAATATAACTTGTGATCAACATCAAAATTGTCAAATAAGAAGTAAATAAAAATTTGATTACACATACTTCATTATATTTAATATTTTATTTGAATAATGTTTCAGAATATAGTATGTTACCCAAATTGATATAGGATAATATTGAAGAGTTGGATGAAATCGAGAAGAATAAAACTTTGTAACTTTTACCAAAACAAAAAGTGAAAATAATTATTTTTAGAAAGTGGGATTTCTGGATCATGATGATGGAAGATGGAGATATTATAAAAAAGAAATGAATGGATAGAGTGAAAATGATACATAAATATTGATGGAATTGATTTTGACAAGACTTGTTCTCCAATTAAATTTTTTGAAATAATTATAATCTTTCTTGCTATTACTGTACAATGAAGTAACATAATTTTTCATATGGATTTAATGTCATCATTTTTTAATGGAAAACATGATTAAGTAGTTTGTATAAACAACCATGTATATTTGTTGATAGGAATGATTAAATTTATCTGTGAAAGTTTTAAAAAGCCTTAACTTTTCTAATTAATTATTTGAGTTCATGGTATTCCCAATTGGATATATACAAAAGGACATTGGGCGTCATGAAATTAAGGGTATATAATAATATTTTCATCAAATAAATTCAGAATATTTTCCTCATTCTTATTATATGTCTTGAAGAAATTATCCTAACATGAAATGATTAATGAACATCTGAATGGTTTCTTGAATATATGAATAAGTTTTTTGAAATGTCCATAGCTAGTGAAATGAGATACACTCAAGGGTTACATGTAACACCCGAGACTTTTATGTTATATAAATCATCAAAGGAATCTTTTTCTACACAACACTTGCTTGGCTTGCTTTACACGCAATCGCGACCTTCCTCGATAGCTTGCGTCGTACGCAATACCGAGTTTCACTAAACAACAATATGCTATTAAAACTAGCCGTTATGAATAGTAATAACCACTTTTTCAAATTTTATAAATTTTATTTTCAAAATGGACTTCATTTTTGGACTCAGAATATCGAAATTAGCCTAGGGTGAAATTTTGGTATTTTTCTGAAAACTTTCAATTTTTGATGAATAGTGAAACCACTAAGTGGTAGGTTAAAAACTGAATTTTGCATAAAACTTAATTTTACCGCTTCTGTGAATGGAATTTCGAAAATCCGAGAGACACGGTTAATATCAAGGACTAAAATGTGGTTCAATGAGATGAAAATAATTTTTTGGTGAATAGTAACTTTTTATTTTTTTTACCGCGGTTAATAGTAAATAGGGTTACTAAGGGTAAATATGATATTACTATTACCCTAACACATGTCCTAATTCTATTGGACAAGTGTAATTCGACCAAAAACAAACTTAGGAATAAAATATGACCATTTAGTCCCACTTGGATTAGATTAGGACATTTATTATTAATTTATTTAAAGAAGGGTTAAAATAGTTAAAATCAAAGTTTAATAAGTAAATCATTTTTAATATGGGGTTATAAATAAGATAAATTCGATTGTAAATATTCATTAGAAAGCTAAAAATATTTCCTACATTATGGTATTTTATTTGTAATTTTTAGACATCAAATAATTTAATTTATTTATGACACAAAGATGATGCAGTAATTATCTTATTAATGAAATATTGACAAAATTGATAATATAAATACCAAAATAAATGTAATTTAAGACTTTTTATGAATTACACTAATTTTCTAGGTTACTATGATATATTATTGTTGATTTAATCAACTTGGTTCGAACATATAATTCTGTTATGACTTTCACAAAAATCATATATCAAATAGTGTCAAAATTGACACAAAATAGTTTTTAAATCAAATATTATATTATTAATTGTTATTTTATTCCTAAAAATCTAATGTTCGGCCAAATGACTTAGATAAGGATATATATATTAATAATAAACAATTTTGGGTTCGTTTGGCATGTTATAGTAAGTGTATTAACCATATAGTGAAAGAAAACAAAAAGACATGGTAAAAGTTAAATTATTTAACTTAGAGTTAAATTTAATTGATAAGGTTAAAATAATATCCTAAACTTGTCTAAATTCTATTGTTTGATAGGATTTCGACCCATCCCCACTTTATCTTCGAAATAAGACCCTTTGGAACCATTATAAACCGATTTTGACTTTAATATAAAATAATATTTTGAGATATTCCTAAGGTGCCCCTCTCCTCCCTTATAAAAGGGCACCTCCTACCCCTCCTCCTCACACCAATTTGAGCACTCAAGCTCGGCCAACCCCTGCCATTTTCCCTTATACACTTCCCTAGAATAATCCTAGAGGTCCTGGTCTTCTCCAAAGACCAATCTTAGTTCCTTAAGTGGAGGATTCAAAAAGGCGTTCCAAAGAAGAGGTAATATCCATTACCGATCTTTTCAATTTCTTTCTTCTTCAACTTCTTCTTCTTTAGTTGTTTCATGATAAAGTAATAACATCAGTATTACTTACATACTGATATGTTATTATAAATATGAAACAACCCTAATTCACCTTCTATCCATCCTACGGAAAAATGAAATCACCGCGCGTGCGTACGTACGGAATACCGTCTCCACGCTGTGGTGTAATCTATTTTCCACCATCACCTTACAAGGATGGGTATAATGGTGTAATGAGTAACTATATATGATTATTATGAAGTAATATTGATACTGAAATAATATATATATATACTCCAATACAATTCCACGATCATAGGAACGATATCATCACTCGTGCGTACGTACGGAATACCGTCTCCACGATGTGATGCGACTCGTTCTACATGATCTTCATTTAATAATGATTATATAAATGAATTGAACGAATTAATATGGTATATACTACACTAATACCATTCTGGAAATGAATTATCTATAACCTAAAGATAAGAATAAGAATTTACTCGACAAAACACGCATAAGAACAAAAAGTTATAAAGACCCGAGTAACAAGTAACAATGAAATATTACTAACAAGAAGCTAATAATATGACCATATATGATATCATATAAATATGTATGATTCTGTAATAAGTCAATAACATTATTTAAACCATTATACAGGAGCTTCGGACACGTACAAAGCTAATCGGACCTAAGGTAAGGGAAATATCACAATCTCGTTTTTTATCCGAGATTGTTTATTCGTAAGTATTTACTGGGGTGTATTTTATCATCCACATCCATGTTCCCTCAATATTTAATATTGTTTCCATCCACTTGAAATAGTTTAAATCCAATTTTACCCTTAGGTGAGTTTTTAGTAAAGAATATGAAAGGAATCTTTTGTCGTTTTTTCCGTACGAGGTACTTTTTGACTTTTCCGACAAAAGTACGAAGAATGTTTTTTTTAACTTATACGGCATGAATGGATTTTTAAAAAATTACTTCAAAGAAGCTTCCTTTACAAGTTTTCAAGTTTATTTTTAATCAACTTCTTTTATTTTAAAGTTGTATGACATGTTATGAAAGGAAAAATGTTTTTGAAGAAGAAAGGATATTTTCCTCAAGAATTCAATTCAAGTGTTTTATCAAAATTATTTTCCATCTAAGATAATAAAGGGTTCTGTTTCTATCCATATTTTTACATTGGTTTGACTATGTTGTGATGGAATTATGTTTATGAATTCCTTTATCATATATGAATTGATTTATGATGTCATGATGTTTCAAGAATCCCATTTTTGTTATATGTGTTATGCGATGATGTATGTTTTATGATTATGTGGCACACATAAGAAAGGATTCATTATAAGATGGGTGGGACCTATATCTCCCTCCAATGCATTGGGTAAAGATTTTATATCTCATGAGATAGACATGGCTGGAACAGAAGGTTATTTCGGTTCAGTGATACAGGACTGAAACGAGGAGTGAACTCGGTTCAGAAAGGGACTTTGTCCACTAAGATAGTCTTGGAAATGATTCATGACTAACAAGAAATGATTTTCCATGATTATGTGTGCATGCCACAAAGTTTCAAGTTTTATGTTATGGGGATCTCATTTTCACTTCTATGATTTATTCCATGTTAAGATATTATGATCTCTTTTGCAGGTTTTGATTTTCAAAAAGATATGATATGATTTTTATTTCCTTTATTTTCCCTTGCTGAGCATTTGAGCTCACCCTTTTATGTTTTCTTTTCCCCAGATCAGGAAGATGGATATTAAGTAGAATATGCTAAAAGGGACCCTAGATATGATGAAATAAATGGGAGGCACTGTAGAAGATTTATGAACCAGTTGTTTATGTTTCCCAGTTT
The DNA here is from genome assembly GCA_963277665.1 of Viscum album. NCBI lineage: Eukaryota > Viridiplantae > Streptophyta > Magnoliopsida > Santalales > Viscaceae > Viscum > Viscum album. The sequence continues at coordinate 1,093,173,224 of OY728155.1, forward strand.
CTAAAGGCACTATACCTATACGGTCCTTTGTGGTTTTGTCATATGATGTAATAAGTGTGCTTCAATTTTGAAGTATTAACAATGTATGTAAAGTATGGGTCGTTATAGTTGGTATCAGAGGAAAGGTATAGTCAACCTTTGGAAACTAGGATGTGAAAGCCTTAGTAATAACCCTAAGGATAAGTCTAAGCATAGAACACAATCTTAGTGTTTTAGAAATGGCCTTGAATAACCTAGGATAAGACCTTAAGTATGAAAATTTTATTCTTGAATTATGTGGTTTCCTATTATAATTAGTGTTGCTCACACTATTCTTCTTGGTTTTAGTCAATGGATGGAACCCGAAGGAACCGTGTTAATGCGGAATGCGATGGGCAATGCAATGATTGTCCCCCTGAGAAACCAAACGATATGGGAGCTGGAATGCAAAATCTTGTAGCCATGCTCACACAACTTTCTCAAGCTATGAATCATGCAGGATTTCCAAACGAACAAAGAAGGGAGCAACATTCTGTTGAATCCTTCATGAGGCAGCGTCCACCATCTTTCAGCGGGTCTACTGATCCATTAGTTGCTGAACAATGGATTAGTACTACTGAAAAGATATTTTCAGTTCTTCAATGTTCTGAGCATGATAAAGTCATCCTAGCAGTGTATCGTTTGGAAGGAGATGCAGATCAATGGTGGAATCTTGTTAAGAATACGAGGCAAAGGGATGAAATCGAGTCTATGGAATGGGACGAGTTCAAGAACTTATTTTTCAATAAGTACTTCCCTCGTATTCTCCGAACAAAGATGGAGAAAGAGTTCCTTGAACTGAAGCAAAGGGATGATGAATCTGTTAGTACCTATGAAGCAAATTTTACAAGACTTGCAAGGTACGCTTCTGGTATTATTATCCAACCTGAGAGTAAGATGGATCGATTCTTTAGTGGCTTAAAACCAAGTCTTCGAAGGGCGTTAGCCATAAGGGACTTCAATAGCTACGAGGAAATCGTTCGATGTGCTCTCAAAGTCGAGATGGAGATTGGAGTAACCCATCAGTCACATGGGTTTGATAAGAAGAGGAAGATGGAATTCAAAGAAAAATCTAAAGAGCACACGGAAAAGAAGATGAACTTTCCCTTATGCTCAAAGTGTGGAAAGAAACATGGAGGGAGTTGTCTTAAAGGGACAAGTAAGTGTTTTAAATGTGGAAGGGAAGGTCATCGGGCATTTGAATGCCGTGATAATGGGAAGAAGATGTCTAATGATGCAATCAAAGGAAGGGATACACAGAATGAACCTGCTACACTTCAATGTTTCAAGTGCAAGGAGATGGGGCATTATGCCAATCAATGCCCAAATCCAAGGGTTGATGATGATGGTCGACGTCAACAAACTGTTAAGGCTAAAGACAAAGGAAAGTCACATGCAATTTCTATCAGCGATGTGGAGTACGATAACGATGTGGTGAAAGGTACACTTACCATTCACTCTAAAGTAGCAAATGTTTTATTTGATTCTGGATCCACCCACTCTTTTATTTCTGAAAAATTTTCTAAGGGTATCACCGTGTTACCTCAACAATTAGATGTTGAGTTAGCTGTGACAACACCTAATGGCACATCAATCGCATCAGAAGTTTATAATTCTTCTCCGATCGAAGTTTGTGGGAAAGTGCTTCCTGCAAATCTTGTGATCCTTCCTTTAGTGGAATTTGATGTGATTCTTGGCATGGATTGGCTTTCTCTACATGGAGCTCATATCAATTGCCAAAGAAGGGAAGTCACATTTCATATTCCAGATCAACCTACGATCGTCTATCAATACAAGGATGAACATAACCTTCCAGTGGAAATTTCTTCCATCTTATGGGTATTGATTCCACTAAATGAAGGTTATTTATCTCAAATGGTTGGTGAGAAACTCACGATTAAGAATATGCCCATTGTACGGGAGTTTGATGATGTCTTTCTGGAGGAATTGCCGGGTCTTCCACCAAATCGTGAAGTTGAGTTTTCAATAGAACTCGTACCGGGTGCTTTGCCTATTTCAAAGACACCTTATAGAATGGCCCCAATTGAGTTGCAGGAATTGAAGAAGCAACTCCAAGAGAATCTTGATAAGGGATTCATACGCCCTAGTGCGTCACCTTGGGGATCACCTGTTCTATTTGTTATGAAGAAAGATGGATCAATGAGACTCTGCATTGATTATCGAGAACTTAACAAGATCACTATCAAGAACAAATATCCTCTCCCACGCATTGATGACTTATTTGACCAACTACGCGGAGCTCAATACTTTTCCAAGATTGATCTTCGTTCAGGGTATCATCAATTAAGGGTCAAAAGGGAGGATATACCAAAGACGGCTTTCCGTACAAGGTATGGACACTATGAATTTATAGTGATGCCATTTGGTCTTACTAATGCCCCTGCTATCTTCATGGATCTAATGAATAGAGTCTTTAGAGACTATCTTGATCAATTTGTGGTAGTCTTTATAGACGATATTCTTGTCTATTCAAAGAGCAAGGAAGAGCATGAAGATCACTTGAGAATTATATTGAAGACCCTGAGAAAAGAGAAGCTTTATGCCAAATTTACCAAATGTGAATTTTGGCTTCAAAAAGTTGCATTTTTGGGTCATATAATCTCAAAAGAGGGGATATCTGTGGATCCAGCAAAAACAGAGGTTATCGAAAGATGGTCAAGACCTACAACAGTAACTGAGATCCGAAGTTTTCTTGGTTTGGCTGGATATTATCGACGTTTTGTAAAATATTTTTCACGGTTATCTAATACAATCACCAAGTTGACTCGGAAAGGAGTTAAGTTTGTCTGGACAAGGGAATGTGAAGAGAATTTCAAGGAGTTGAAAAGAAGGTTATCCAGTGAACCTGTGCTCAGACTGCCTTGTAGTGGAGAAAGGTTTGTGATCTACAGTGATGCATCCAAGAAGGGATTGGGGTGTGTTCTTATGCAAAATGATATGGTGATAGCTTATGCCTCACGACAGTTGAAAATCCATGAGCAAAATTACCCAACACATGATTTGGAGTTGGCTGCGGTAATCTTTGCATTAAAGATTTGGAGGCATTACCTTTATGGTGAAAGGTGTGATATTTATACTGATCATAAAAGTTTAAAGTATATTTTCACACAAAAGGAATTGAATATGCGCCAAAGAAGATGGTTGGAGCTGATTAAGGATTATGACTGCTCAATCCATTACCACCCTGGGAAAGCAAACAAGGTGGCAGATGCATTAAGTCGACAAGACCATGCTAGTTTATCCATGATGAGGATCACAAAAGATCCAATATTTATGGATTTACAAAGGATGGATCTTGGAATTATAATGGAAGGGGAAAAATCTTGTCTTTCTCAAATGAATGTTCAACCATCTATACATGTGAAGATTAAAGAGGCACAGAAAGAAGATGTCGAGTTACAAAAGAAGGTGAGAAATGTTCCTGAATTCAACCTTGATTATGATGGGATAATAAAGTTCAGGAATCGGGTTTGTGTTCCTCCCATCCCCGAATTAAAGAAAGAGCTGCTGGATGAGGCTCATAGTTCTTCATTCTCTATTCATCCTGGAAGCACGAAGATGTATAGGGACCTGAAAGAGTACTTCTGGTGGGATGGCATGAAAAGAGATGTTGCTGAATATGTCTCTCGATTCTTGGTTTGTCAACAAGTTAAAGCTGAGAGACAGAAGTCTAAGGGGATGTTACAACCATTACCCATACCGGAATGGAAATGGGAAAACATCACTATGGAATTTGTCACAGGACTTCCTAAAACATCCAAAGGCAATAATGCTATCTGGGTCATAGTTGATCGTCTTACAAAGTCTGCACACTTCATTGCTATTAGAGAGGATTTCTCTCTAGATCAGATTGCCAGGATATATGTAAAGGAAGTGGTAAGATTGCATGGAGTACCACTTTCTATTATATCTGATCGGGATCCGAGATTTACCTCGAAGTTCTGGTGAAGTCTTCAGCATACTCTGGATACAGAGTTGAGTTTCAGCACTGCTTATCATCCCCAGACAGACGGTCAGTCTGAGAGAACAATTCAAACCCTAGAAGATATGTTGAGAGCTTGCTCTATGGATTTCAAAGGAGGTTGGGATCAACACCTACCTTTGGTGGAATTTTCTTATAATAAGAGCTTTCACTCCAGTATTCAGATGGCTCCTTATGAAGCTCTCTATGGAAAGAAATGAAGGACTCCAACTTGCTGGGATGAAGTTGGGGAAAGAAAGCTATTAGGACCTGATCTCGTTGATGAAATGGCAGAAAAGGTCAGATCTATTCAACAACACATAAGAGCAGCTCAGAGTCGACAGAAAAGTTATGCCGACAACCGAAGAAAAGACCTAGAGTTTGAAGTGGGTGATAAAGTGTTCTTACGAATATCTCCCTGGAAGAGGGTTATGAGATTTGGAAAGAAGGGGAAGTTGAGCCCTAGATATATCGGTCCTTTTGAAATACTGGATCGTGTTGGGAAGGTAGCTTACCGATTGGCGCTTCCACCGAATCTCTCTCAAGTTCACGATGTGTTCCATGTATCTCTCCTGAGAAAGTACATACCAGATCCTTCACATATACTCAGCTCAGAAGTTGTACCGCTGGAGCAAGATCTTTCTTATGAAGAACAGCCGATAGAGATTCTGGATAGTAGCGAAAAAGTCCTACGAAACAAGACCACTCGTTTGGTGAAAGTTTTATGGAGGAACCACCAACTTGAAGAAGCTACATGGGAGCTTGAGGATATGATGAGGGAGAAGTATCCTCATCTGTTTGTTACAAAGTGACGAATTTCGAGGGCGAAATTCTTTTTAAGGGGGGTAGAATGTAACACCCGAGACTTTTATGTTATATAAATCATCAAAGGAATCTTTTTCTACACAACAATTGCTTGGCTTGCTTTACACGCAATCGCGACCTTCCTCGATAGCTTGCGTCGTATGCAATACCGAGTTTCACTAAACAACAATATGCTATTAAAACTAGCCGTTATGAATAGTAATAACCACTTTTTGAAATTTTATAAATTTTATTTTCAAAATGGACTTCATTTTTGGACTCAGAATATCGAAATTAGCCTAGGGTGAAATTTTGGTATTTTTCTGAAAACTTTCAATTTTTGAGGAATAGTGAAACCACTAAGTGGTAGGTTAAAAACTGAATTTTGCATAAAACTTAATTTTACCGCTTCTGTGAATGGAATTTCGAAAATCCGAGAGACACGGTTAATATAAAGACTAAAATGTGGTTCAATGAGACGAAAATAATTTTTTGGTGAATAGTAACTTTTTATTTTTTTTACCGCGGTTAATAGTAAATAGGGTAACTAAGGGTAAATATGATATTACTATTACCCTAACACATGTCCTAATTCTATTGGACAAGTGTAATTCGACCAAAAACAAACTTAGGAATAAAATATGACCATTTAGGCCCACTTGGATTAGATTAGGACATTTATTATTAATTTATTTAAAGAAGGGTTAAAATAGTTAAAATCAAAGTTTAATAAGTAAATCATTTTTAATATGGGGTTATAAATAAGATAAATTCGATTGTAAATATTCATTAGAAAGCTAAAAAGATTTCTTACATGATGGTATTTTATTTGTAATTTTTAGACATCAAATAATTTAATTTATTTATGACACAAAGATGATGCAGTAATTATCTTATTAATGAAATATTGACAAAATTGATAATATAAATACTAAAATAAATGTAATTTAAGACTTTTTATGAATTACACTAATTTTCTAGGTTACTATGATATATTATTGTTGATTTAATCAACTTGGTTCGAACATATAATTCTGTTATGACTTTCACAAAAATCATATATCAAATAGTGTCAAAATTGACACAAAATAGTTTTTAAATCAAATATTATATTATTAATTGTTATTTTATTCCTAAAAATCTAAGGTTCGTCCAAATGACTTAGATAAGGATATATATATTAATAATAAACAATTTGGGGTTCGTTTGGCATGTTATAGTAAGTGTATTAACCATATAGTGAAAGAAAACAAAAAGACATGGTAAAAGTTAAATTATTTAACTTAGAGTTAAATTTAATTGATAAGGTTAAAATAATATCCTAAACTTGTCTAAATTCTATTGGTTGATAGGATTTCGACCCATCCCCACATTAGCTTCGAAATAAGACCCTTTGAAACCATTATAAACCGATTTTGACTTTAATATAAAATAATATTTTGAGATATTCCTAAGGTGCCCCTCTCCTCCCTTATAAAAGGGCACCTCCTCCCCCTCCTCCTCACACCAATTTGAGCACTCAAGCTCGGCCAACCCCTGCCATTTTCCCTTCTCCACTTCCCTAGAATAATCCTAGAGGTCCTGGTCTTCTCCAAAGACCAATCTTAGTTCCTTAAGTGGAGGATTCAAAAAGGCGTTCCAAAGAAGAGGTAATATCCATTACCGATCTTTTCAATTTCTTTCTTTTTCAACTTCTTCTTCTTTAGTTGTTTCATGATAAAGTAATAACATCAGTATTACTTACATACTGATATGTTATTATAAATATGAAACAACCCTAATTCACTTTCTATCCATCCTACGGAAAAATGAAATCACCGCGCGTGCGTACGTACGGAATACCGTCTCCACGCCGTGGTGTAATCTATTTTCCACCATCACCTTACAAGGATGGGTATAATGGTGTAATGAGTAACTATATATGATTATTATGAAGTAATATTGATACTGAAATAATATATATATATACTCCAATACAATTCCACGATCATAGGAACGATATCATCACTCGTGCGTACGTACGGAATACCGTCTCCACGATGTGATGCGACTCGTTCTACATGATCTTCATTTAATAATGATTATATAAATGAATTGAATGAATGAATATGGTATATACTACACTAATACCATTCTGGAAATGAATTATCTATAACCTAAAGATAAGAATAAGAATTTACTCGACAAAACACGCATAAGAACAAAAAGTTATAAAGACCCGAGTAACAAGTAACAATGAAATATTACTAACAAGAAGCTAATAATATGACCATATATGATATCATATAAATATGTATGATTCTGGAATAATTCAATAACATTATTTAAACCATTATACAGGAGCTTCGGACACGTACAAAGCTAATCGGACCTAAGGTAAGGGAAATATCACAATCTCATTTTTTATCCGAGATTGTTTATTCGTAAGTATTTACTGGGGTGTATTTTATCATCCACATCCATGTTCCCTCAATATTTAATATTGTTTCCATCCACTTGAAATAGTTTAAATCCAATTTTACCCTTAGGTGAGTTTTTAGTAAAGAATATGAAAGGAATCTTTTGTCGTTTTTTCCGTACGAGGTACTTTTTGACTTTTCCGACAAAAGTACGAAGAATGTTTTTTTTAACTTATACGGCATGAATGGATTTTTAAAACATTACTTCAAAGAAGCTTCCTTTACAAGTTTTCAAGTTTATTTTTAATCAACTTCTTTTATTTTAAAGTTGTATGACATGTTATGAAAGGAAAAATGTTTTTGAAGAAGAAAGGATATTTTCCTCAAGAATTCAATTCAAGTGTTTTATCAAAATTATTTTCCATCTAAGATAATGAAGGGTTCTGTTTCTATCCATATTTTTACATTGGTTTGACTATGTTGTGATGGAATTATGTTTATGAATTCCTTTATCATATATGAATTGATTTATGATGTCATGATGTTTCAAGAATCCCATTTTTGTTATATGTGTTATGCGATGATGTATGTTTTATGATTATGTGGAACACATAATAAAGGATTCATTATAAGATGGGTGGGACCTATATCTCCCTCCAATGCATTGGGTAAAGATTTTATATCTCATGAGATAGACATGGCTGGAACGGAAGGTTATTTCGGTTCAGTGATACAGGACTGAAACGAGGAGTGAACTCGGGTCAGAAAGGGACTTTGTCCACTAAGATAGTCTTGGCAATGAGTCATGACTAACAAGAAATGATTTTCCCTGATTATGTGTGCATGCCACAAAGTTTCAAGTTTTATGTTATGGGGATCTCATTTTCACTTCTATGATTTATTCCATGTTAAGATATTATGATCTCTTTTGCAGGTTTTGATTTTCAAAAAGATATGATATGATTTTTATTTCCTTTATTTACCCTTGCTGAGCATTTGAGCTCACCCTTTTATGTTTTCTTTTCCCCAGGTCAGGAAGATGGATATTAAGTAGAATATGCTAAAAGGGACCCTAGATATGATGAAATAAATGGGAGACACTGTAGAAGATTTATGAACCAGTTGTTTATGTTTCCCAGTTTCTAAAGACACTATACCTATACGGTCCTTTGTGGTTTTGTCATATGATGTAATAAGTGTGCTTCAATTTTGAAGTATTAACAATGTATGTAAAGTATGGGTCGTTATATTACAAATATCAAAAAATAAGAAAGACATATTTCATTCTGAATGAAATTATTCTACGGATCATTTTAAGAATATTGGAATGGAAAATTAAAAACCTATTTCCAAACCAATTTTAGTGTGAACCATGTTGAATAAATATGGATAAAGTATGGATGTTGACTCTAAATGGGTTCGAATGTTGTGCATATATTTCTCGTATAGGAATGAATCATGAATAAACATTGTTTATGTTGTTACATTGTATGAAAGATTCCAAAATACTCTTAAAGAATCAAAATTACTGGCATGAAAAATAATTCACATACCTGTCAAAGGATTAATAGATTTCATAATTTGGTATGATAGCTCATAAATTATTTATTTTCCTAGATAAATTAATGATTATTGGGAATGGGTTACTGATTCTATAAGATAAGAATTTGGTGGGGTTATCTTTATATAGAAATGTTATTTACATTTTCCAAAAATGAAACAAAATTTAGTATCTCTAATAAGAGTTGAAGTTATGTATATTTCCACCTCTAATGCTGAAACATAACATATTTGGATTAAGACTCATTAGGAAGTCTTTCTTGTTGAAGATAGTCTAGCTATGATCTTTGGATTTGATAAATAGAGATCCATAAACCTTAAAAAACCAATACAATATTATTTAAAAAAACAAATTGATATAAAATACAATTTCATTAAAGAAAATGTTGAGAAGAATTAATTAATGATAGAGTATATTCCTACATTAGAACATGTTATGGACATATTCACAAAACATTTATCAAAGAATGATTTTTTCAAACTGTGGTTGAGCATGGATGTCAAAATATTTCTTTTCAATTTTTGATTTATGTTATTCCTTCCCTTATCTCATATATTTTTTGGATATAGTGGTCAATGTGATAGTTTTTTCATAAATCTATCCATTGATATGTGCAAATCCATTTATGTAAGCATGTATATAGGGGGAGTTATGGTTATGTAGTGAACTCATCATGTGTGTGTGTGAACTATTTTAAATGTTTTTTTGTGTATAGGAAACAATTTATTGGTATGTAGAAGATGGTTTTTAATGTTTTTAATGGTTAAAGAAAAAAAATTCATAAAATTCAAAGAAGATTTGTCAGTATCTACTTTTGGATAGAATGTATTCACTGTCAATAATTATTGTTTTTCATAATTTGTTATCTCAAAAAGGGTTATAATTGAGAATAATGGATCCATAAATTGAGGTTATCTTTCATAGTGATTTTCAATCTGTAGATGATAAACAATCTAAAGGGGGTGTTTTTTGGGTCAATGTTGGATAAAATAGGGTTTTAGATGCTAAAATAATTCCATGATTATTTTTTTTATTTTTTTATTACGAATAAATAATTTCTCAATATATGTTTATATGTGTAGAAAAAAAGAACGAATGAGAGAAATTTAATTAGAAGCTATTATGAAATCATGATATGATTGGTCATCTATTTCACTTTTCTGTTCTAACTATGTTCTGTGGATGAATTTATTTTTTGGAGTGACATTGTGATTGAAAATAACTTTATATTTATTATGAATAAAATTATTATATTATTAAAATTAATGATTATAAATTTAAAAATTAATTTGTTTACTTTTTCAAAAATTTGTTGAAAAATAGTTATGAAGGAAAGGGGGAGAAAATATTAAGAAATTTTTTTCAGGTTTAAGTGGAACAATAAAAGATGATGAAATGATATGAAGTTATAAAATATTCCAATGTTTGTGATATGATGATATGTTGATCCATATGTTCTCAATTTCATTCTAGAATCATGATATAGGAAATTATATTTGGAGGATTTAATTATAAAGGAAAACAAGTTGATGTTGATACCAATCAATTGGATGCGGCTAACTAATGGTTCATTGATGGTAGACTAGTTAAGAATGTTTTTTTGAAATGGATTTTTATGTATATATTTTAGGACAAATGAATGTGTAACTATGAATTTTTGGGGTTGTCCAACCAAATGAAGATAAAAATTAGGGTGAACTATTTTCATAAAACAAAATAAATGTTGAATTATTTTCCAATTCAATAAAGAGGACAAGAAAAATAGTATTATTTGATTTTTAAGTAGGTAATGACTCATCAAACTAGAATTGACACCAATTCATCAGTGTAAATAAGTGATTGATTAATTAGATGCGGGATGATACAAATAAAGACAATGGTCACCAAACTTAATCATTTAAAAGATCATCAGTTTGAGCAAATGATGAAAAGGAGACTTATTTGAAGAGATTCACAGATGTGTTCAAGGGGGTCTTGAATATTTTATCAAAGTGTTTCCAAAGAGTCCTTGTATCACTATAGTATTTGATGAATTTTAGGGAAAAATATAAAAAAATTATATGAAGTTGCCCAATTATTTATGGATGAATTTTTTCAATGTTTTATGATGTTTATTTTAGTTGATACAATTCATTATTATGATAATGATTTTAGTTTTTGTATGTAGTCATCATAATGAATAGTCCTATATTTTGTTATGTTATCATTATAATTAATAAAAATTGGAAGAAAAATTTGTAATATACTAATGAATGGTTATAAATTTTTAAGAGAGTTGAAGGTGAAATAATATTCGAGAAAGATCAAGAGGAATAGATATGTGTTGAGATGTTCTAAAAAGTTAAATATGAAGTCAAATGGAAATTAAATTCAATGTTATGGAAATTTATTTCTGAGGGAAATAAAAATTATGGTCCCTCTCATTCCTCTCCTCGAACAACTATACAGATTATAGTGAACACTATAATTCTTACTAATAATGGACTAAAACTCATTTTCAAAGAAGAGATAAATTGATGAATGTTGTGGTAGAGAGAAGATGCTTATGGACTATGAATTCCTAAGGAAATCTACTAAATTTAAGAGGTGTAAGAAATTGTATTGGCTAGAGTAACTGGATCATACTGAGCAATTGAAAATAGGTTTCAAAGGAATCTTTATAGTGGCTCCAAATTGTTTCTGGGGTATTTATTTATTTATATATATTCTAGTTTAAAATATCAAAATGGTGAATCTGATTGAGGAATCAAAATTGGGATTAGCACTAAGCCATCAGAATACATTTTCATAACAAATTATAGTATGTTTTCTTTACATAATGTTTCGTAGGTAAATTAAGAATTTTTGTCAATTCTATTCAATTGAATGTTGATTAGGTAGATCTATAACATTTTTTCAAAAAACAGGTGTTGGTTTTAGAATATGTTACAAAAACTTATATTAGATCATTTTTGAAAGAAGAAGAACATAAACAATTGTATTGATCATATTTCCACACATGTAAATGGGGATATACTACGTTTTGTAATATAAAAAAACATAATTTTATATTGTATTTTTTGGTTTGTGATTGTTTATAGACCATTCCAAAGGCTTACCTATTATCTTGAGTAGAAAACACTATAAGTACATTTGTACTTTTGGATCTGTGATTGTTTTGTTTTCAGAAAATGGATAAATATTAAATTGGGGGTGAGGTATGTTTCAAAATAATGGAATCTTAAAATTAAAATATTTCACTGATTCAACCCTACCCCACTACGTGATATAAAAATCATTCCTAAGAATTATTAAAACTGAGGCTGATAAGGGTCCCCCTTTATTAGATCTAGAATAGAAGCACTAATAAAGTGTACTTTAATCAATGCTAAAAATTAAATGAAAATGGGGTTCATTTTTTATAACATTTTTAACTACTGATAATAGTACATTTCATTAGAATCTTTTAATAGTGTTGAAAATGTGTATCACTAAATATTTCATAGTATTTAGTATTTTCCTCCTTGGATGCATTCTATTGTGGTCTACATCCCATATTATTGCATTATAAAATCAAAAAAATGGAATTGAGGAAGAAATTATGTCATTCAAATAGCACTGTCTCATTTTGTAGGAAAAAAGAATGGGTTTCCACTCAACTAGATGAATATGAAAAACATAAAAGGAGGGAATGAATAAATTAATAATAATTATCTAAAGACATAATATGTGTGAAGGTCTAGGCCATATATTTAGTTTATCAATGATTATATTTCATGAAACATTATGATGAATGGGAAATAAAAATAATAAAAGCACCAGAAATCTTGATTTCAACATATATAAAATGAATTTTGGAAAAAAAACTTATTAACCATAACTAAAAACAACAGGTAAATTGTTGGAACTATAATTAGTGGTGGAATATGGGATTCCAAAGCACATATATACAAAAACAATATTGACATGTGATAATTATTTCTTAAGATCCACATTATTTCATTTAAATTGAATATTATTATATAATTTATAATAATTTTTCATTATTCTCTATTGATTAAATTTGGATTTATAATATTTCAAAATAGTAATAGGTGGTTCATATTTGTTATCTCAACTTTAAAGATAAATTTTCATAATTTATTTTTATTTTACAGGTTAGTTATATTATATGGAATTTGGGATGGTTGGCCATAAAATGAATTCATAATGAACCGTCTAGGAAGAGAATGTAAAAAAAATGAACTATTCCCATTTAAACAAATTATTTTAGATTTTTTGCTATATAAATAAATATATATATATATATATATCAATCTTTTAATAATACTATTATTTATATAATTAAAAATCAGTAACATAATTAATATACAACAAGCCTTTACACGAGTGGTATATGATCCATCATAGCATCCTATAGACCAAACTTATAATCTGTGTGCGATGGATTTTAAGAGAACTATAGAAATTACTTTAGTAGAAACTATAATAGTGGAACTATTCACCCAAATTAGGTGCATGAGCCATATATGTAATCATTTAAGCCATATGGTCTTCATACCACACAAGACTTTGGGCCACATGGCCTCTATGCTACAACAATACTTTGGGGATAGGTATTTCATACCATGAAAGGTAAATATGGCCACAACGCCTCTTGTCCATGAAAGAGTTAGGTTAGACTGCATAAGATCATTCCTTGAAGGAGGAATCAGAGAAATTGGTTGCCACTATAGTAAAGCTATCTAGATTTTAAATGAAGAGAGTTACATCAACAGCTACGCCATTGAGACTAGACACCATGATTCTCTACACACAGGAATGCTAGTTCATTTCACATTTAAGGGGAGGATCTAGGCACTATCAATAATGGATAGATAGAGATGGGTTGTTTTAGTGATGTCTGGTCTTTGGGTTATCGGGTCTTTTGTTGGTCTTATGTATCATGTCTGTGGGTCATGTATTTCTATAGGCCTCTGTATCATGTAGTGGTTCCCTCTCAAACCGAGTTTGAAGGTGAGATTATTAGAAAATAAAAATAAGAAGCTGTCAATTACGAATATAATTCATAATTAATAATTAAATAATAATTAATTTTTGTTATTAAAAATTATTATTTATTATTATTAATTATCATTAATTAGAAATGTTAATTATTAATTATTAAATATTAATTAATTACTATTATTTATCAATCATTGCTAATTATTATTAACTATTTCAAATTATTAATATTTATTATTTAATTGTTATTAATTAGTAATAATTACTATTTAATATTACATATTATTATTTATTAATATTTATTATACATTATAAATTATATATTATTATTATTTATTTTTTATTATTAATAACTATTAATAATTATTTATTATTATTTATTATTAATTAAATATTAATCATTTATTATTAATTATGAAATAATATTAATTAGTAATTAATATAAGTTATTAATTGATATTAATTATTAATTAAAAAAATAATTATTATTAATTACATACAATTTTTAGTATTTAATTATATTTATAATTATTAACTTTCTAAATAAATATATTAATAATTTATAATTTATAAATAATTTTTAGTAAATTGTATTAGTTTTTATTAAATATTATTACATACATTAATACTATTCTTAATTAATCATTTTTTAAAGAATGAGGCCTCAAGTACCCTTTATAAAAAAGGTAAAAGAAATTAGTGATAAAAAAGGTGGTGCATGAAAGAACAAGTGAAGAAATGAAAGAAAGCACATAGAGAACCGGCCAAACCAGGAAAAATCACAAAAGACACCAAAGATGCACAATAATATAAATATATACCCCAGTAAATATCCAAAATTTTAATCACTAATTCTTGAGAGTGACACCAAATAATACTCACCACATAGTCAACCCAAAAGAACACTAATCAAAGAATGTTTTTTTACATGCGTACGAGTTCACATATTAGAGAGAGAGACTCTACCTCGACAACCATGTTTTGTTTGATCTCAACTAAATGTTTTGGTAGGCTTCAATTGGATTACATGATCATCCATTTCTCTTTCAGTAAATACTCCATCATTTTTTGAGGATACAACAACGATGTTACAACACAAGAGTTCATATTTTCCATTATTAAAACAATTTCTAGAATTTAAAAGAAGATCATGATCAGTAAAAGCTTCCATTAGATCACGAGTATAAAAATAATTATTGGTGAAGACCCGAATCATCACATTATATGGTTGATAATAGACTATATTCCATTTTAAAGAAGCATGGGTTGAAGATGAAGCTGAAGCTAGGGTTCCAAACTTGTTACCCTTAGAGTTTTCGGGCCTCAAAGAAGGTGATTTGGAAGAACAATCCTCAAATATATAATAATACACTATAGTAAGGTGTTTACTAGTATCCAAATATAAGTCTAAAGGTATTGTATGCACATCCTAGTCAACATGCCTATCAATTGATATTATAGTATGTCCTTATTAAGTAATTCATACCAATATTTTTTGGAAGGATCATTGTTCCCTTTATCCAATGCTTCCAATTTATCATGGAAATCATGTTTATCGTTGTCTAATTGAAGACTAGATGCTAGAGGATAATTTATAATTAGATTATAATCTATTGAAAAAAATATATATGTGATCTCATCATTTTTGGTAGCATAAAATAAGACCACCTTCATGCTATCACCTTAGGTTGAAGTTCTAGAAACAACACCCCTTCCGATTCTTGTTCCCATGAGAATCATAGAGTATGGACTCATTAGAATGAGATGTGTGATCCCAAAAATAGCACACCCAATTTTAGAAACATGACCCTTTATTCATGTATTATGAGTTAATATAATTCTAGGGATAAGTATTGTGATGTTTTTAAGGGTTATGGCATGTATTGGTGGATTTTATAGTGGTGTACGGGTTGGGTGCAATTAGTTGAAACCATACACCACATCCAAAAACACTTTATATGGGAAGATAGTAGGAACAAGGAGGGTTCAGGGTTGGCATGGTATTTAACACAAAAATATGAGTTCCTAGTAGAATCATGTTTCTTTAAATGGGGAAAAAATATTGGTTGGTTCATGGTTTGTCTTACCATGTGATCCGACCAAGTAACGAATGGATTTAAGCCAGTAGCACCACATGTTTGGAACATGGTTTACCAATCCATGTTAGAAATAGTTTTCCCTCTAAAATAAGTTTATCTAATTTTGATTAAGCACCCAAAACTATTTTAATCCCCTAATCACTCAATAATCGGAATTTCTTTTTCTTACTAGACTTAAATGAAGTCCGTTTTAATCAGTATGTGATTATTAGGTGAATAAAAAAATGTTGAGGTATGGATTTATCAATATGTACACCTTATTACTCATTCATCTTATATCCAAGGTTTTTATCTCTATTAGAACCATATATTTTTTCATTTATGGATGGATCTCTATGTTTTTAATGGTATTATAATGAAATCTTATTAAATATAGTGTACGTAACATGGGTTGTAATCAGATCCTGATGTTTTATTATGTTGTTATTTTCATTACAATGGTTGTTAGGTAGGTGTATTCTCTATTATCTCCACTCGACAAATATTTTTATGTCTTAATTTTAATTGAAATATTTGATTGAAATATTGTGAACTCCTTGTGCGATTATTGTTTGGAAAATCACTTCTTTATTATGGATTTTAAATTGTGGAATGTTCATTGGTTTTTGAAATACCCCTTTTTTTAAATCATAAAATGAATATTTTAACATTATCGTTTGGGCTTGATGTTAGTAAAGGGACTGATGAAATGATTTAAAGAAAAAAATAATTTTATGAGGAATACTTTGGTATGGAAATTGGTATTTGATAATTATCTTTTCAATATTTTCGGATAAAGAATTTAGAATTTGTTAAGTGGGATGGATCAGGGTCATGAAATATCACCATAAAAAGAGTGATAAAGTATAGATGTGAAGATAAAACATCAATATTTTCACCAAAGTTGTGTGTGAGTGAAAACATCGAATGGGTATTCTAAATAAATGAAAAATTATTTTTTCAAATTATGGATTTTTTAGAAATTGTTTATCAATGTTATTTATTTATTTCAGATTCATTAAAACTAATTTATTTTAATTATGATCTTATTTTTTTTCCTGATGTCATGATTTTGGATGTCAATGGAGAAATATTTTTTAATTTGGAGTCACCCCCATCTAGGGCACTGTTTTTCATATTAATATGTCATCCAGGGAGACAGAGGTGATGAAAAGGTTTCTATATTATTTATGGATGCTTCTTGATATAATGGTAATGGAATGTAGAGTTCGATATTAGAGTATTTTGGTTGTTTTCAGTTGATGTCACTTGGTATATTCAATTTCACTAGACATTTTGGTCTTTTTTGGTAGGTCTTCTCATTTTTTATTACACAATGACATGGTTTATTGATTTGGTTATGTTTTGAGATATATTTTTCCCTCATTCATCAAAATGAGGTTTGATAAATTTTTGATTACATATATATAGATGTTTTTTCATTCAAATGGAATATTATCCCATAATTTTGTTAGGTTCCTTGGTATTTATTGTTATCATTTGGTCTTTGGGGGAGGTCACCTAAGTCTTTGTAACACACCAGTCACTACTCAACCTAATTATTTGGGGTGAGATGATAAAATTAAGATCATCTTTGTTTGTCCCTTTAGTTATATAAGGTATCATCTTTGTTTGATCCTTCAGTTGGAAATGGTATTGGTATTGTTCAATCAATATTTTCCTTTTGAAAAAATGGTATCAATTTTAATATTTTTTTGTAAGTTTTTGTAGAAATTATATAGGATTTTTAGAACATGAAATAAAGATATAGGTACTATTTTAATAATGAACCTCATGTTACCAAGGTTTTTGGGTACAAATGTGTTTGCAGATACATCTTTGGTGTATAGTCACTTCATCATCATGAGTTTAGATTATGTGAATTTTGGGACCTAAATTGATTGTAAGGATTCCAAATAAGACTTCATTTTCATACTATGTTTAATTTTTTCTGAAAATGATAAAAAGTGGTGATTATTAATAATAGTAAAAATGACTGATTCTAAAAATAATGGTTTTTGTATTTTAATAAATGGTAAAAATGTCTACAATGGATGAATTTTGGAAATCAATTTTTGTGATATTTTTTACTTGGTAAATTGTAATTGATATGCCTTTAATTTATAACGAGTGAGACTAAATGGATCTTTTTTCTGGTTATAGTGAATAAAAATCGGTAGGAATTATTGAAATCAACCATAGGAATATGGTAAAAATGTTGTTTCCCCTAAACCAGTAGAGAAAAAATAAATGGTTCGGATTATTTTCCATGATTTTTAGGTTTTGGATAATGGAATAATATATGATTCAGTTTGAAGTAAATGAACCTCTTGGTGATAGATTACACAGATAAATTAATGAAATTAGTCTATTTCCCCCTAGATGTTCTTGAAACTGTGTCCTTAACTGCATGCATTTTTAGTTAGGATTATGAAGAAATATTTTATTAGAATTTTTTATTATATTTACAATTTATTATTTAGATATGGTCAATAGAGAGACCATATCATAAAGGTATATCTCATGAAAAAAATTCTATTGGGAGAATCTGTATTCTAACATGAATAGGTGGTAACTCTAATGATTGGAATAATAAAAAGAGGTTTACAAACTTATAGAGTATTGGGAGACATTTGAATCAGACCATGGGGTCAATAAACATTCAAACATGACCTAAATGTGTGTTTGAATGTTTTCAATATGCTTCTATTGACCATATGAAATAAATATTTCTGCATGCCCTGAATTTATGTTGGGATGTTTTTAATATGGTTCTATTGAACATATAATGTTATATTTTTCAACATCACCTAGAGTATGTCACATTTTCAACTATACTTCACATCATTAGAATAATTATCATATTGATCCAAGGTTGATTGATAGAGAAAAATCTATTGATTTTTAGGAATCTTATGATTCTATGGGATGAGGGTAGTAGAAACACTATTGTCATCTGAATAGAGAGAGAGAGAGAAAGACAATGGGATTATATGGAAACCATGATTCCACAGCTAGTGAAATGTGAAATATATAAAAAATGGAAATATTTAGTGACTGTGGAATTTTATATAAATTAGAAACTTGTCATGGATGATTAGTTCTGTCCCTTGATTGTGATAGGTTCAATTATTTTTAATTCTACCCATACTCAAGCATTTTTTATATGGGTGAATCCTACACATCTATTGTTTCTCGTGTTAATGATTGTATGGGTTTTCATGTTGAGATTATTCTTTTTATTTTGAAACATCAAACTCTACATTTAAAAATAGAATTTCGATCCATTTTTGGTAATGATTGTTTAAAAACAATCGATAGAGATGAATTGCATTGGGATTTATCAATTCTTTAGACTGATTTTTTATGAATTAATTTATATTTGGATTAGTTGAAATCATTTAAGAACCATATTGACTATTATGACCAAAATGTTGGTTTAACATCTATGGATGGTGTTGAGAATATCATTAGAGGATATTGGGATGTAAATGTATTTTCGTAATAACTTTTCATAGCATTGGTTTGATCTATTTCTTATAATATAGAAGAACTTAAATATGAATATGAGGAAGAGATTGGGAATAAATTTTTTCCAATTATTTTTAACGGGTTTCCTACAGTTTTTTCTAAATATTTTTTAGGGTTTCTATCCAAAATGGAAGTGGAGTTTATGATTAAAATCCAACTATAATTTTGTACTATATTACTTGAATCATATAGAAAGGAACTAATAGAATTGGGGAAATTGGATGTTTAGTTGGAGGAGTTTAAAAATGGTTCATATAACCAATAAAGTATCCATGGGAAGCAAACATTATATTTGGGAATAAGGAAGATGAACCACTAAGACATTCTATGAATTATCATCTTTTTAATCATGTTATGATATATAATTAGAATAATCCTCCATGAATTATTGTTAATTTTGTTCAGTTAGGGGGAGATAATTGGTTTCCTAGAATCGACATGGATTTGGGGTATCACAAATTCTGAGTTTATATGGAGAATATTATGAATATACATTCAACAAGTATATATATCCATTATTAGTATGTGGTTATACATTTTGGTCTTATGAATTATCTACCCAACCTTATGTAGTTGATGAATCAAATCCTTCAATGTTATTTTCATTCCATTGTGACTATGTTTATTGATGATATACTTGTGAATTATTAGAAGCAATTCGGTCATTATTAACACTTGGATTTATTTGTGGGTATTTTTTAGGGGGGTCATTTTTATTCCAATTTAATAATGTTTTATTTCTATATATAAGTGGTACATTTCATTTTCCATGTCATTTATGAAAAATGATATTCTATGGATCCTAAAAATATATATGCTATTATCTCTTGCTAATGACAAAATAATTTTTCTAAGATACAAAGTTTCTTTATCTTAATGGGATAATATAGATGTTTTTTAAATGATTAAGAATATATGAAAAGCATTTTTGACATTGTATTTGGGTTTTTTGAATGAAATTATCTATAGTGGTGTATGACTCCAATGCTAAGTCATAATCAATTTTCAATGCATGTAAAGCTTCCTCCTTAGAACATTTCCACTTTTAATGTACATGAATTAGTTGGTGAGATGGGATATCATTTTCCGTTTCCATGAATGTTTAGTTCTTGAAAATAATGTTTTTACGTGTCTCATTTGAAGATGTACCCTCCTTATCGTGACAATGCAATTTTATAGAATCATATTTATAATGATCTTAATACTACGTATATTCATGTTTCTATATGTATTGTAAAAATGAATGATTATATATTTCAATGGAAAATGATAATTTATGCGTATATTTTATGGAAACATTTTGGTATTATAAAAGAAATGTTGAACAATTAGAAGGAAATGTAATCGAATTGAACCGAAATCATTTCGAAAAATAAGGGGTGTCTCCATTCAACGGATATAAAGAATAATGATGGAGAGAATTTAGCTCCACTGATTTTAGTTACTCGACCCTTTATTCATATATCATTACCCTATATAAATCCCAAGTTGAGTTTATGGATATTTTTAGGGCTCTTGGAATGCTTTGGATTTTTTTCTATAGGTACACTATCAGTTGAAACTATTCACCACATCCAGATAACCATGAAACGGATGAAACTGGGCACTATATAAGTTCATAGTTAGTGTATGGTTTGGAAAATAGTTTGAGTTTCCAATAGAAAGTGTTCTTCTAAAAATAGTGGTAAAATAATGTTTAGTGGATGATTTTATTAATCATGCATGTTATGGAATTACGTTAGTAGCACCACATAGTTTGGGTAAGATTTTCAAAACTATGTGAAAAAAATGTAATGAAAATTTGGAAATTAGAAATAAGACTTTCTAATCTTAATTAATCCCCAGATCTACATTAATCGCATAATTCCTAAACAATTCGAATTCCTTTTTCTCCCTTGGCTAGAGAGATGACCCACCTTAATTTAGATTTGATTCTTAGGTGATCCAAATCACCTTTGAGGTATGGAATTATCATAAATTATTTATTATTACTTGTTATTCACATATACATGGTCCTTATATGGTGAAACAGACCTTGGAAGACAAAATATATTATTTAATTTCATCTCATTTCCAAAAGATTCAATATTCAAATCTCAAAGGGATGATTAGTTGAGCAGTTTTGGAAACCAAATTACATACATGACTAAAATTTTACATTTGAAATTGAAAATGAAAAATAATATAAAAAAATAAAATGATCATCATCTTGAATAATCATTCGAATTATTCATCTCCATGACCTAGGTAAGGGAAATAATAGAAGGGTGAGATCAAATTATTATTAAGGGTTTAAGACAGTGGGTGATATCAGGAATCAATAAGCATAATTAACATAGAAAGGTAAATTACTAAGAAAACAATCCATTTAAATAACTAGATAAGTTAATATATATATTTCAAGGTAAATAAATAAAAACTCATCCCACATAATGAATAAACTAAGAATGAAATGCAGCCTTATATTTATTCATGGTAAAAATCTATTGGGTAAGGAAAACTAAATCTAATTAACAGAATTGATTAATTATTGGAATTCACGTTTCATATGTACATGATATCATTTCTATCAAGATACATCCTTAAGAAATTTTAAAACATTCTTGTTAAATATGTATATTATTTGTGTTAAGGATTTCCAAGGACACCTCTTTTTAGATCAATCCTCTAGTAAGTTAAAAATTGATTGGTTAGAAATTCAAAGGGTTTGTGGAAAAATGATTTAGTATCCTCAGACTACCGTTGAATTGAGGGTCTTTCTTAAATGATCCACATCATGTTTCGTACCCCTTAAAATAATTCTTCATATGTCAAAGAATGGATTTAGTCCATAAATAATGTTCCCAATCTAACATCCATATTTAGTGGAAAATATAAATTTATCAATATTTGAATTGTTAATAATATTTCATTAAATGTAAACACCGTATATAATAATTGTATATAGATTAGGAAATAATCATATCCATGATAAATGATATGTATATTTATGGGAAATTTAATGTTTAGTGATCACATTAACGATAATTAATAAAGGGGGAGAAAATGGTTGGGAAAATAATTCAACGAAATGAATTTCAACGCTATCCATTATCAAAATAATAAAATGATATCCAAACTAATAATAATTATCATATAAAGACAACATGACCCACTAATCTATGATTAATGGTTGTCGTCATTGATTAAATGAGAAAATCATTAAAAACATTATACAAGAAAATATCGATTTAATTTTATAAAAATTTTTAAAAATCCGATTATTTTAATTTTATCATTGAGAGATACATTTTTTAATGCATAGAAATTACTTTATTAATTATTTTGAAAAACGATTAAAACATTTTATAAAAATTAATTATAGAACTTTGGTTTTTAAGAAAATATGTTTATAAAAAAAGAGAGAAATGAAGTCACACTTTCTTAAAATCATTTTTGTTATAGAAGAATGGAAAAATTGTAATATTAATGAAAATAATCCTTAATAACCATAGAATAAGAAAATTATTGTTTTTACTAAATAATGATAAAAAAATATCCTTCAATGAAAATTCAACTGTAAACACTCCCAAATAAAATAAGATTGTATATTAATCCTTTGGAATGATCATGATGTTGATGTGATAATAAAATAATGAATAGATAATTCATATCAAATGTAAATAAACATAATGTTTTTTTAAATACTAAAATAGTATTCAAAATTCACCACACACAAAATATAAAAATATTAATGACAATATGGATATAGTTTAACCCAATGGAAAGAATTGAGTTATTAAATTCTTCACAAATTTGTAACTTTTAATTCAAATTCCCAGAAATGAAATAATTAAAAATAAAACATAACACAACAATAATAATGAATTCATAATGATAATACATGTCACGGGGTATTATATATACTATGTAAAAGTAATTTGGTGCATAATATTATAATAAGTCATTATGAAATTAAATTGAGATGAAATCCCTTATGTTACGTTTCCTTTTGGTTAGATGCTCTTTAAAATCATGTATAATGGTTTTAATAATGTTATAAACTTATAATAGAACAATATTAATATTTATAATATCATATATAACCTATTTAAAACTTCATTTGACCCTTTTTTAATAATCGTTCAATATTTTTATTTTTCGGTTTCTAATTTACATTTTTCATATATGTTTTGACATGTCATTTTTTGGTAATATTACACTGTTCATGATTTCATAATATCCCTAATTTAAAATATTATTTAATTATAACATATATTAAGTATATATGTATTTATAGTAATCCATGAATTTTTTTGATATGAAATGAACAAAATCATTCATGGGGACAGTACGTCATACATACCCATTAATGTTGTTAACTTTTTATTATCGTATTGAATGAAAAAAATTATATACAAATAAATTATCATTATACTATCATTATAATGTAATATATATCACACATTAAAATTAAAACCATTCTTAATGTGTTTTATGTTAATAATTAATGAATAACATCACTTTAGAAGGTGATAGTGTTCTGTACACATGAGCGACAATATCATATTCCCTCAAAATGTCATGCATGAAGGTATATGTGATATACAAATACAACAAGACTACAGATACCATAAAAATCATTTATATCATATATAAACTATGAAATCATTATTATTCCCAACCATTAAAGGTGGTAATGGATAACTAAATGACATCGATTCGTGAGGTAGTGGTCCTCCATACACATGAATGATGATTCCATAACACTTCTTAGGGAAGTGCGTAATGTTTTAGGTTGTAACCTTAACGTAAAAATATTTCATTAAATTTAATATACTATTCTTAATATTGGTATAATTATAACTTATTTATGTGGTTAATTAAATAAAATAAAATTACTTTTACAATAATAATACCACATCTTTGAGTTTCCTCATTAGGATTGCACTGAGACATAATATATAAGATTTATTCTTAAAATAAGTTTTCTAGTATGAGGGAAGGTAATTTGGGGAGTTATTTGGGAAGGTATATTATAGATACACTATCTTACCATAAATTAAAATTACATTGTTCTTGAATAATAATTAATACATTACAAAGACAGATGCACATAGAACGTATTAGTTTAGTGCTGTTGGAAATTAGGAAACAAAAAAACAGGTACACAAGTGAGCTGAATTATCTCCCACTAAGTTCTGCATGACAAGTAATATTTATAAAAACAACATAAAGGATACATATATTTGTTACACTGGTAAAAGAAACAAAAAAAGTGTGAGATCATAAGCTCAGTAAGGTAAGCAGAAACATGAGGATAAGTCTATGAAATTGAGATCATAACAAAATAATATCATACCATACATATTAAATATTATACAAATTAGTCATGGAATAAATATGTGTCATATATAATACTTGGATCATAATGTGATCAAGATGATAAGCCATAAAAGAATAATATAAGAATATTACATGGAATTTTGTAAGACACATAAACGAGTAATATAATTTTATATAAGTCATGATGTATTTCAAAAACATATCAGGGAACCTCATGGGGACTAAACCTAATAGGATAGAAACACCAACATGCACATTTTTAGTCATTTACATGTAAGGGAGTGGGTTTTCATATCATCCCATAGCGGTTTGGGTTTCCCCATCATCAAATAGTGGACCGTGATTCCCAATATTTCCAAGTTGATAATGTTTCCATATCTTCCATAGTGGATTAATATTGATTCCCATTATTATCTCATGAGATATAAATCATTACCCAATTTATTGGAGGGAAATATATGTATCACTTAAATCATAATGAAATCATGCATACATATTCGACAAGATCATAAAAAATTCATATCATAACCCACAAAATGAAATGTGTGACATAAACATGTAATTATATCATAACCGATAAAAAATAGATAGGTTTACTAATCATTAAATCAAAGAACAACCCATTATAATAAGTTGTTTTCCTAAGCTTATAACCTATTAAGGAAAAACGAGTTTCATCATCATCAAGACACCAAAACAGAAATAATTTATGTAATTAATATGAATGGAACTATTGGATCATTTCCATAGAAAGTCTTGACTAACACCAATGGAGATCTTCATTGATTTTAAAACATATAAAGTAAACACTGAAAACCATAAATCATTTTAAAAATCATTTTCCCTTGATAATGGGCATAAAAAATTACTTTAAAACATATTTTTAAAACATTATTCAAAAAAATATTTTAAAAGAACATATATTCCTAACCGAACATAGAAATAAGGTCATATTTCCTTAAAAAAATTTATTTATTATATTTAATAAAAAATAGGGGGAAATGGTACAAATACATTAATATATGTTGGAATATTATAAAAATTAAAAATTTATGACTTTTCTTGGGATATGAATCATAAGATTTCGTCAATCGATGTATTATCATAAATAATCCCAATAAATAATGAGAATTGTGCAATAAAATTTTACCACATCAGTATCACTGAATAAAACTCCACATATATATATAATGACATTAAATTATGTTAAAAATATCATTAAAAATGATATTCATTATATAACTTGTCTGCAGGAAGTGTACACTCCTCATTGAAGAATATAGCTAGATAACATGGCATGTGTCTCAGAGAAGGTAAATTCGGACAAAATTACTTCATTGATTTAGAATATTTTTGAAACATAAACCTCTTGAAAGATAGATCATAAATGGGATATTTAAATACCCATAAATTTAAGAATATTAATAATTAAATATATTCATGGTATGTTTATACACCACATAAATATAATGATTAATTTAATGGAACTAATTTCATAGAAATAAATGTGATAGGAGAAAAACCATACCTTATGAGTTGAATCTTATCATACTCCTTAAAACCACCATTTTAATTAATATAAGATTCTTATAAATCTAACATACAACCTTATTCTTATATATTATACTATAAATTATTTACTTATGACATTATCTTACCTTTTTATTAATAATTCCATGTTATGTTTACATTTTAGGTAATAATCAATATTTTTCATTTCTCTTCATTTGTTTTATTTTTCATAATAATAATTATACTATGATTTAAATAGTGTAAAAATGATATAAATATAAATATTTTCCTTATATATTAATTTATAACAATATATGGAAAATATAAATAGAAATTGAGATACACTATTTATTGAGATGGTAGGTTGTATGTACGCAAGAACACTATTTTTTGTTTCCTTTCATATTTGAGGAAAGAAACTAAATGATATATATATATATATATATCATTCTTTATAATTATTATTTTATATCAATCATATATGTTTAATAACCCCACCATTAATACATTTTATGTAACGTTTTAATGAATCACATTTCTTTGAGGAGGAGATATTCTACACATCCATAAACAATGTTATTGTATTTACACAAAATCAGAAGCATGATGTTATGTTTTATGTGAAAATTTAATAAGTATAAATAGATAATATATATCATAAATTTAACTTATGAATATTATTTTCATCATAATTCCCACCATGATATGTGGTAATGAAAAAAACAACATTGTTTCTTCTGGTGGTAGTACACCATACAAATGAAAGGTATGTTTTTTACCCATTATATGGAACTGTGTGTAAGTGTAGGTTAAAACCATATAATGATAACATTTAGGAATATTAATTATAATTAAATTTTTATATAATAATAGAATAAAAATATTGTATGGGTAGAAAATGAAAATAATAGAGCTTATGGAAGGATGTCACATCTTCTTTGTGAAACTCTTCTTAGGTTTCACCAAAGGACATCAATGATTGGATTTATTCCAGAAGGATTGATTATAATATGGTGTTTTAGATTTATGGAGGATATAGTTGAAACTTTTTCCTATGACAAATATTTTGTGAGTTTCGAATAAGTAGGAGGGGTGAGTGCCTTCTTATTATGGAGGAGTGACATTCTCGTAAATTCTGGAAAAGGGAATTCTACCCATGTTTTTTCCAGGTCAAGTGGATAAAATAATGGAAAATGGGATAAATAGGATAATAGGGTCGAAATATAAATTTCCAATGTGTTTTTTAGACGATTCTTAGAAATTTATAGCCTCATGATTACTTTTTATTCATATGTTAAGCGTATTTTTCTCTTAATCGCTAATATTAATTTTAATCACATTATCTAATATTTTTGGTGAAAAAATAAATTCATATGATTATAATTTATAAAATATTATGATTACATAAATTTTATCAATTTTTTTAATTGAAGCCAGAAAATTAAAATAAAATAGTTTAAATTTAATCCAGTAGAAGTGTCAATACAACAAGATTTTTAAGGGGAATGTTTAAAAGATTGAAATGTCATTATATCAAATTTTAGTGTAAAATTGGGTGAAATGAACTAAATATTATTATTTAATTTAAAATAAATCTCATTAAGCAATAAATCAAAATACAAATATCATTTAACTATATAAATAAATTTTTAGAAAAAATTATTTTTAATGAACATTCTATATTCTTCATCATTCATCGAAAAGTGATGTTTTTCAGAAAATTCTATAATTTTAACCCTAAGATAATTTTAATATTCTGAATTAAATATATATTTTTATTTTATAAAATTTAATTTATAAAATTAGAAAAAATTAATTTTTCTATTTCCCATAATAGTACATCAAAATCAAATCATTTGATAAAATAGTATTATCAAAGATATAAAGGATTTTTTAAAAACAACATGTTTTTTTATCAACTTGTTTTATTTATAAAAAATATTAGAAATAATATTTTAAAAGTATTTATTACATTTTCTGTTACTATTTTTAATTTATAGTATATACTTATATATTTTAAATAATTATAATAATAAAATTTTATTTCATACAAACTCAATGTTGTATGTAATTAAACTTAGTCAATGTGTCATGTAGCACAACATTAACATGGTATAGAATATAATTAATGTTTTACATTATTTATAATTAAATTGATAAAATCATGTGAAAATAATTTATTGGTAATAGAGGTTAATATAAACTATGTTTTTTTACATTGAACCACCATTAAAATTAATTTCACCAATGAAATTCATTATTCAAATAAAAAAATGGGGATACATCCCCATCATTATATACTCATGTTCCTACAAAAATTCCTTTAACTATTAGTTTCTCCCCCAAAAAATTGACAATGTGAGTGGACTTTTTCCTTGAATATTTTCTATATGATCATAATTTTTAACTAGTTATCCATTGTAAGAAAGATCACACTCTAGCGGGATGACTTATATGATTAATACAAATGAAGGGTTAGAAATGTACATCCTCTATAGAGATTTAGGAAACACATCAGTGATATGATATTATAATGATATGATCAATAATTTCAATGGTAATGATATACCTAGGTCTTAGGTTTGCATTCTTCTTGAAGCTCATTATCTTCTTAATGGGATAGGATCATAGAAACACCATCTTGATAACTTAAAATTCTAGATCACGTCATCTGTT
Source organism: Viscum album (assembly GCA_963277665.1). Classification (NCBI taxonomy): domain Eukaryota; kingdom Viridiplantae; phylum Streptophyta; class Magnoliopsida; order Santalales; family Viscaceae; genus Viscum; species Viscum album. The sequence continues at coordinate 1,093,202,093 of OY728155.1, forward strand.
ATCAGTGTAAAAATTATGATGAATTTTAGATACTTTGATATACATCTGATCGGTATTATACATCTATGATATTTATTCAATGATCTTAGGTTCCAATAGCTTTCATTAGCCAACATCATTCTAACACATTATATCTTTAAATATTTTTTTTCCGGTATATGGATTCATAAGGATCCATCTGAATGCTTGAGTGAAACTTATTGTTGTAAGATAACTCAACAATGGGAGAGTGTTGATCCCAACCACATTTGAAATCCATAAAATAAGTTCTCAACATAACCTCTACTGTTTGAATTTTTCTTTTAGATAGTCCATCTATATAAGGTTGATAACCAGTGATAATACTCAATTTTTCACCAAGTTCTTATTGAAGACATTACGATAATATTACGGTAATATTCGCATACCAATTAGATATAATTGAATGTGGTAATCCATGAAACCATAAGAGTTACTCAATGTACATCCAGGCAACATGATCCAGAGAGAAGTCTTCTATGATAGTGATGAATTGTAATGAATTAGTAACGTGATCTGGTAGCACCCATACAACATTAAACCCTTTATTGATTTTGGAGAGTCTAATGAAAAAAATCCATAGTTATGTTCCCTTATTTCTATAATTTTAGGGGTATTTGATTCAACAACCCTTTAAATGTTTTCATTCTCCCTTAACTTCCTAGCATACCAAGAATCGATATACAAATTATGTGATATCCCTCTTCCATCCATCCTACTAGAACTAGTCATTCAAGTCTATATACATCTTCATACATCCAGGATAAATAGAAAATGAAGCACTATGAACATACAATAACATCTAGTTATTTAATTAATCTATGGTAGAACACATACACAGTTCCTAAAACTTATCATTCCATCATGATCATGGTTAAACTATGGAACATATTTAACCTTCTTTTTCATCTTTAAATCTTCCTTATGTGCCTCTTCAATATTTACTTGGATATAGGGTTTAACATTAAATAGTGAAATATAATTTTTCCCCATCCATCGTTATTCCCGTATACAGCCTTTGTAAATATAAAATTGTTTGATATTTTGTGATCCTCGTCATCAATAAGTTTTCATTATCCTTTTTTCTAAAGGTATCAGTCGCCTTGTTCTCTTTCCTACAGTGGTAATGTATAGAGCAGTGATAATCTTTTAACATCTATAATCATATTCTCTGGTGCAAGTTCAACAACATATGTGTGAATATATATTTTAGACGTTCATGATCATTATATATATCTCTATTTCTTACATAAATACAATTCCCCTATATCATTAATATAAAAATTACCATGGCTGACTCGAAATCATGAGTCATGAAATTTTTCTCTTTGATCATTAACTATTCCAAGGAATAAGGTATTAAAATTTTAATCATCATAATAACTCATATCAATCTCTTGTAGAGTGCACCACTATAGGTTAAAATCCTTCTCAACTATAGGGTAATATTATCACATGTGCGCTGACCAACATTCTGTTTAGTTCCTCCAAATTTTCCTTACATTAATCCATCTAGAGAAACATGTAACCATTTCATGTTATCTTTGTCAGAGGATTATATTGTATTGAGAAATTATCCAAAAACCATTGATAATATCTATAGAAATATTGAGAATAATAGTTCTATGTCAGTGTGGTTGATCTCATCCAACATTTAATATCCTCTGTCTTTGATGGATCAACTACAATATCATATATCAAGATTATCTGACCAAAAAATGAAACAATTTGCAGCTAAATTTCACATTTTGTAAAATTTTCAAATAATTACTCTTTCTATAGGGTATTTAGTACAATTTCAAGCAGTATTTTTCTCTTTTATTCTATTTCAATTGATATGGATATCATATATAAAGAATACCAAAAACTAATCAAGAAAATATATAGAGACTCTATTCATCATATTTATGAATATAACATGTGTATTACTAAGAAAAAAAGGAATGAAAATATATTCATGTGGTCCATACACTGTACGGAATATCGAATTTGGTGTATCCCCATTATTGACCATTAATTGATGATATCTAAAATGAGCATCAATCTTGTAAAATAATTTCTATCGACGAAGTTGATCAGATAATTCATTAGTACGCAGAAGAGGATACCTGTTATACATAATGATCTTATTCAACTGTTGACAATCAAGGTAGAAATTCATTGATCCATATTTCTTTGTCACAAAGAGAATAGGTTCATCCAACAGTGAAATAAATGGATAAATAAAATCCTTATCAATTTTTTCGTAGAGATGATTCCTCAATTCATGTAACTCATTAAGTGAAATTCAGTAGGCATTCATTTAAATTGGTGTGTAACTAGGCATGAGTTATAACAAGAACTCAACTTTAGATTTTGGTGAAATCCTAGGAGACTCGTACAGGATCACATCAAAAAATTCCAAAAAAATATGTACATTATAGATATTGGGTTTCTTCTAAAAAATATTTAAAAAATATTCATTGTCAATTGGAAGTAAGACCCATACACATTATATAATATTTATTATAAGTTAATATTGTTCATCAAATTGACAGATGACCATATTTTTTTATTGAAATATCTAATCTAAAATTTATTCCACTACTATTGATGTGGGATTTATGAATATTATTCCAATCCATGGTTAAGAGGAATCAAATTATAGAAAAGTTAGAATGATATGATTTGCAAGAATAACATTCTCACAAATGACAATCATTGATGAACCATATAATTTAGTTAAAATCATCATACCATTAGGGGTTTGGACTATAAATTCAAAATCAAATAATATTGGTATAATATTAACACCCTTAGGAAAATTATGAGACATGAGAGGGATATTATATCCATTATCATATAAAACATTACTAGTTTTTGAGTGGATATAACTTTATCTTTGACCATGCCATTATCGCAAGCCTCATTATAAATAGTATTCACATGATGTTTCCACATGTTACATGGGTTAAGAAGTTATGTACACTGAACATCATCAACACCCCTTGGGTTTGGGAACTCATTAGAATAATTTTCATTCTCCAAACACTTGAATCCTTTTTGTGTGGGATGTGAATTATGTGCAACATTCCCTCAATGTGAATCATTTGATAACTTCTTCCTAGAAGTTCGTTAATTAATTTATTGATGGACTTCACGTCAACACTTAAAACATTTATTATACACTATAATAAAATTCCATTAATTATTCTTTCAATACATTGAGAATAAATGAAGGATCATATTCTTGTCTCCGTGGGTTTTATATTTTCCTTTAAAATCCTTCATCAATTTCTTATTAAAAAAATGAGATTGATGTGTATCTCCAACCAATTTCTATAAATTATTTTAAAAATGGAAACTATATTCATATTTACTAAAGTCACATAGGAAAAATTCCATTTTTAGACATGGATTTATTAAATGGAAGAATCATTCCAATGTACAATCTAGTTAGATGATAATTCTATAATCATAACAAGAATCTCTTGTAAAATTAGCCTCATAGGTACTAATGGATTCATCATCCTCTTTTATATCAATGAAGCAATATTCCATATAAACATAAATAACATGAGTAAATTACTTACTAAATAATAAGTTCATGAACTCATCCAAATCCATGGATTTAATTTTATCATGAAAGCTTGTTTTATTGACTATACTTCACCACTGGTTAGTGTCATTTTCTAATTGATAAATAGCTGTAATTACTTTATTTTAGTCTTAAAACTAGAGAATATAGAATGTATTTTTAGCTATACTGATTCATTGTTTTGAAAAACTGTATCTATATATCCACTAAAATAAGGGAGGAATTTCCCCTAAAAGGACTGAACATAATGTTTTTCCCACATATTATAATTTTGAAGTCTTGCATGATTCAGAGATTTAGAAGTATGGTTGAACATATCAATGAGTTTGTAATTACATATCCCATATCATTTGGTCTCTCGGGAGGGATATAATTGCATTGTTTATTGAAATAACCATTGATGTGGTTATTCTTGGATCCAATCATTGACTAAAACAAAAAATAATAGACAATTAAAAATATTTCATAGTGACAGACCACATAATTATAAAAAAAACACATATAACATTGCTAAATTATGACACTATCAATAAACAAGGACACCCTATTCTTATCATAGGTTATTTAAAGCCCAATTATATATAAATCCTTTATGATGGTTCATAAATATTTTTTTCCCTTCCATAATAATATCTCCCAGTAGTGTCAAAAGAAGTGTGAATCATGGCTCATTGTTGCACACCAGTTCCCCATTTTGTGTTGCTCAATACGATGAATTAGGGGTTGGTAACCCTATGTACATACATTCTAGAGACACATAAAATTTTATTATCCAAACATGGATCTATTGCTATCAAACCAATCACCCCAACCTTTAACAATATTACTGGATACTTTAATATTCATTTCCTCATCCTTAGACTTATCCTTAGGCATGCCCTTAGGGTTCTCAGTCATGTTTTATCATTTAGATTGCAATTTTTAACTAATATTTTTGTCTAATAACATATATATATTTGTTTTCATAACATATATTAACATTACATTATTTTGTGTGGAAATATTAATACATTGGACAAATAGACACCAAAAGAACTTACTAGTTTAGTGCATTTGGAAACATTGATACATAATCAATGGTACATAATTGAGCCACAATCTCTCCCCCTAGGTTCCCTATGACTATATCCTTTTTAGACACAAAAATAACTAATATATATATTCATAACATATATAAAGGAAACACAAAACTGAGAGATTTGAGATTCACAGTAAAGAAAAAATGGGAGATATTTAAGAACAATCAACAACATATGGGTATGAGAACATGATCATAACTATCGAATACCATAACATACATATCAAATTTCATAAACATGAATGGGGATAAAAATATTATCAGTTAATAACTCATGAATCATAATGGGATGAAGAGAATATTCAATGAAAGAAAAACATTTGGAATAACACCTTGAATTTTGGAAGACACATAAGTATGTCATTTCATTCTATAAATGTCAAGGTGCATTTCAACATATTATAAGGGTGCATCATTGGGGATAAACCTATTGGTAGGGACACACTAAAATTTCTGGTAGACCTCCTTTACTTGTCAGGGATAATTTTCCTCATCTTTCTATATTGGAGCAGGTTACCCCATCTTCTTATACTGTATCAATTTACCCATCTTCCATAGTTGATCAACTCATTGACATGACTACCATCCTTATGTCATGAGATAAAAATATTTATCCAATGAATTAGGGGGAGATATTGGTCTCTCCTATCTCATAATAAAAAAATTTATATATTTTTCTTTGAAAAATTAACTTTTATATCATTACCTATGTAATGAAATGGGTGTCATAAATAGACAATCATGTCTTCACCTGTGGAAAAGGAGATAGGTTTCATAAACATTTCATCAAATAATAACCTGTGATAAGAAAGAATATTCATAATACTATAATCTATGAATGTAAAATGGGTCTCATAGACATGATTCCATCAAATCATAAACCATTCATTGAAATAATATGAATGGATCCTTTGTATCATTTCCATTGTAAGGCCTATGTAACACCAATTGATGTCCTTTTAGAATTTAAAACCCATCATGGAATCATTTAAAACCATAGAAAAATAATAAAATCCATATTCCTTTAAAATTATCTGAGGAGATAATTTTTGATAAAATCATTACATTTCTTAAAAAAATTGTTCATAAAGAACATAGATTACATACCAAAAATAGAAATAATGTTGAATATTATAAAAAATCATTTTATTAATTATATAATTTACCAATGAGTTTAAAATTGTAATAATACATAATGATATCAGGTATATTTTTAATATAAGATAATTCATGACTTCCAGGGATGGGTGGATCATAATATTTTATTAATGGAAGCATAATAAGAAATACCCACGATAGATGATGATATTGTTGAAAAAAAATCATACCACTTTGGTATCTTTGAATAAAAATACATATATAAGAAAATGAAACTATAAAAAGAAAGAAAATCATAAAAATAAGTAAATTCATGAAATAATGTGTCAAATGTATTTTTATACACCCCATGGAAGAATATAGTTTCATAACATGACATCTGGGTCAAAGAAGGCTAATTGAGAAAAAATTACATTACCAATTTGGAAATAATTACAACCTAAACCCCATGAAGGATTGATAATAAAAAGTATATATGAATACCTATAAATATAAGGATAATATTAAAATAATATATTCGTTCTATTTATATACACTAAACAAAATAAATTATTGTTGAATAGGGCTTAAATCCCAAATAAATAAAAGTTAGAAGAGAACACCCATACAAAATGTCTAAACATTCTTCATAATCATTCTAAAATATAGTATTATAAATATATTATTATTACACATATACCACATTACAATATTATTATATCTAATACCATGTATTATTTTACTTATGACATCAGAATAACTGGGATTTAATAATTCCATGTTAAGGTTGTGTTTCATTCAATAACAACTTTCTTATTCATGTGTGTCAAAATTTTCATATTTATGTTCCTAATAATTATTTGATGATTTAAATATTGTAAAACATGATATAAATATCATATTAATTAATTATATATGTATTTATATTTTTTTATGATTGATTGAAATAGAATATTTAATACAAAATTCATGGAGACGGTAGGTGGTATGTACACGTGAAAATTTAATGCCTTTCTATGTTGTATTAAAAGAAAAAATGTTAATGATATATATATATGTAGAGACCCAAAGCTTGACGTACATGTACATTACATTACCTTAGCAGAATAATTAATACATAACAAAAAAAAGACACACAAGGATCATAATAGTTTAGTGTCATTGGAAACTTAGAATATAAACATCTAATCGTGGTGAAAGATCTTCAACATATCCCATAAGATCATCCCCTTTTTGTTTTCATACCTAAAACCATTCTTTAAATCCTGGGGAAAAGAGAACATATAAAGGGTGAGATCAAATGCTCATTAAGGGTAATCATGGATAAAATAAAACAAATCATATACATTTGAACTTCAAAACATGAACATAATATTTAAACATCAGAATCTTGAGCAATGACATAAATCATGGAAGTACATAAGGCATAGATCATAAATAAACATTAATCATGATAAAATAACATGAGATTTAATCATGTAATTGTGGCCACCATTAAACACATGTTATGATTTCCATAGTAGCCAAGGCATTGCTTCTAAGACCATCTTAGTGGACAAAGTCCCTTTCTGAATCGAGTTCACTCCTCGTTTCAGTCTGGTAACACTGAACCATATTAACTTACCATTCCAGACATGTCTATCTCATGAGATATAAATCTTTACCCAATGCATTGGAGGGAGATATAGGTCCCACCCATCTCATAATTATATCATTCTTGCATGTGCCACAAAATAAACATACATCATTCATAATAACCCAATGAATAAAATGGGTGTCATAAACATCATCCCTTTATCACATAATCCATATAAAATAAATGGATATCATTTCATAATAACAAAAGTGAAACCATGTAAATAATAGAGACATTATACTTGAAACATACACATGTGAAATAATGTCATCTTAAATGAAAATGGTTTTGATAAAACTCTTGAAATGAATTCTTGAGGAAAATATCTTATTTTCTTCGAAATCATTTTCATTTCACAAAATGTCAAGAAATTTTAAAAGAAAACGATTTTGATGAAAATAGTCATGAAATATTTTGGAGTAAGCTTCATGAAAATAATGCTTTATAAAACCTTAAAAATCCTTTCATGTCGTATACGTTAAAAAACATTATTCTTGTACTTTTGTAGGAAAATTCAAAAAGTACCTTGTACGGTAAATAAAAGAATGATTCCTTCCATACCATTGGGTAAAAGTCAAAATGAGTAAAAAGGACATTAAACATATATTAATACACTTTTATGAAGCATGGACATGGATGATTGCAATAACCCCAGTAAATACTTTAGAATAAGCAATCTCGGATAAAAATGAGATTTGCAAAATTATCCCTTACCTTAGGTCTGATATGCTTCGTACGTATCCAAACCTCATGTATAATGATTTAAATAATGTCATTGAATTATTAAAGAATCATATTGTTTGTTATTATATCATATATGGTTCACTTATGACTTTATATTACCCGTTCTTTTGTAAATTCATGTTAAAGTACTGTTTTGGGTAAAATCGTTTCATTTGTCCTTCGAGTTTTAAGTTGTATTTATTCATATGATTACTTAGATCATGATTACTTATATCCAGAATGTAAAACATGATTTATATATAATATATATTCAGAATATACATATATATATTAGATCAATAAATGGAAATAAATACACCGTTCATGGAGATTGTAGTTCGTACGTACGCATGAACGTTGTTTTCGTTTCCTTATTGAATTGAATGGAATTAAGTAGATGAAATATATATATATATATGCATACATAAATACAGTAGCTTATTCATGTCATATATTTCATTATTATTCATTATATATACTTTATAATCATTCTTGAATGGTTAATCATGGAAAATGAATCTCATCGCATTCGTGGAGACGGTAGTCCGTACGTACACACGAGCGATGATATCAATCCCATGATTGTGGAATTGTATTGAAGTGTTTGTATAATATTACAGAGTCAATATCACATTACAATAACCATATATAGTTATTTATTTACACCATTATACCCATCCATGTAAGGTGGTGGTGGAAAATAGATTACACCACGGCGTGGAGACGACATTCCGTACGTACGCACGCGCGGTGATTTCGTTTTCCGTAGGATGGATAGATGGTGAAATAGGTTTGTTTGATACATATAATATCATATCAGTATATTAGTGATACTGATTTCATTACTTCATAATGAAACAACTAAAGAAGAAGAAGTGTAAGAAGAAATAAAGTTGAAAGAATCGTTAATGGACATTACCTCCTCTTTGAAGCGCCTCTTTGAGACCTCCTTTTAAGGCACCAAAATTTGTCTTTGAAGAAGACCAGAACCTCTAGGATGAATCTATAGAAGTTTAGAAGAGAATTTGTCAGGGGTTTTCCGAGCTTGAAGGCTCAAAGTGGTGTGAGGAAGAGAGGGAGGAGGTTCCCTTTTATATGGAAGGAGAGGGGCACCTATGGAAAAACTAAAACTATTATTTTATTATAAAGTCATATTAGGTTTTTAATAGCTCTAAATTGATTTATATAGAAGATAAGGTGGGGATGTGTCGAAATACTCTCATTAAATAGAATTTAGACAAGTTTAGTTATCTATTTTAACCTTATCATTTAGATTTAACTTTAAGTTAGATATTTTAACTTTTACCGTGTCTTCTTGTTTTCTTACACTATAAGGTTAATAAACATACTATAACAAGCCAAAAGAACCCCAAATTGTTTATAATTAATATATATGACCTTCTCTATGTCATTTTTCCGAAACTTAAATTTTTATGAATAAAATAACAATTAATAATATAATATTTGTTTTAAAATCTATTTTATGTCAATTTTGACACTATTTTATACTGGATTTTAGTGAAAATCATAACAAAATTATTTGTTCGAAAAAATTTAATTAAATCAATAATAACATTTCATATTAAACTATAAAATTAGTGTAATTCAATAAAAGTCTCAAATTTCATTTATTTGATTATTTATAACATCAATTATGTCAACATTTCATTAATAAGATAATTACTGCATCATCTTTGTGTCATAAATAAATTAAATTATTTAATGTCTAAAATTTATAAATAAACTACCATTATGTAGGAAATATTTTTATCTTTATAATGAATATTTATAGTAAAATTTAGCTTATGTATATCCCTATATTAAAAATTATTTACTTATTAAACATTGATTTTAACTATTTTAACCCTTCTTTAAATAAATTAATATTAAATGTCTTAATCTAATCCAAGTGGGCCTAAATGGTCATATTTTATTCCTAATGTTGTTTTTGGATGAAATAAACTTATCAAATAGAATTAGGACATGTTTTAGGGTAATAATATTATTATTTTTACCCTTAATTATCCTATTTACTTTTAACTGTAGAAAATAAAAGTAAAAAGTTACTATTCACTAAAAAAATATTTTCATCTCATTGAACCACATTTTAGTACTTTATATTAACCGTGTTTCTTGGATTTTCAAAATTCCACTCACAGAAGCGGTAAAATTATGTTTTATGAAAAATTCAGTTTTTTAACTAGCACTTAGTGGTTTCACTATTCATCAAAAAATGAAAGTTTCCAGAAAAATACAAAAAGTTAGGCCTAAGCTATATTTCATATTACGAATTCAAAAATGATGTCTATTTTAACAAATTCAAAAGATATCATTTTCATTAATTAATTTAAAACTTAATTCTCGTCTTCAAAACAGATAGCGTGTTTTTAAGAAATAATAACTATCAAAAGATTAACAATTGTTTATGTCTGGTTTAAATGTGAAATTACTTTTAATGGCCAAAATTTTATTAAATGGTAAAAATATATTCTAAATATACTTTAAAACCACTCAAATTAATAATTTATCACTATTAATTATTTCTATTAAAAAATTAGTTTTTAATTAAAATTTAGTAATTTTAACTATTCATCAGAATATGGATGTTATCCGAAAAGTACCAAAATATCACCGTAAGCTAATTTTGATATTCCGAATCCAAAAATGAATTCCATTTTTAAAGAAAAAATTTATAAAATTTCAAAAACTGGGTATTACTATTCATAACAGCTAGTTTATAATAATTTTATAATAATATCTCGTTTTGTAAAACTCGGTATTGCGTACTACACACGCTATTGAGGAAGGTCTTTATTGCATGTAATGCAAGCCAAGTTAGGGATGCGTGTAGTGAAATCTTTATTTGGTGTTGCTTATAACATACTCAAAACTTATTTCTTTTACACATTAAACAAAATCTATACATAATGTTGCATAGAATAGTTTCTATAGAATGAACTTGAAATTGTTTGTAATGCGAGCCAAGAATATAGTTGTGTATACTGAAAGAAAATACGGTGTTGCGTATATCACAAGATAATTTTAGTGTAGCGTACTAGACAAGACATTAAAAATAATATTTTTCATAAAATCTCAGGGTGTTACACTCTACCCCCCTTAAAATGAATTTCGCCGTCAAAATTCGTCAGGGTTATAAATCGTTTACTATTTATAGAAACCCACATCGAAAAAAGGCATACTAAAACATAATTTTAAAAACTAAAGTATGAAATGTAATGATTACCCAATGTAACTCATCATTGGGTTTCCATATTGGAGAACAAAGGTGAAAATGTGGATATGGAAGAAAAATCTAACCATCAAGTTATAATGGAGAGGGGTAGAGAACATGGCTCTGAAAAATCCATCAATCACAAAGCCATAGATTTGTGATGATCTAAGGTACCATATGATTCATCCGATATAAGGGCACTAGGACAAAATTTTTGGTTTTCATGATCATTTCCCTAAATTTGATGAAATTAGAATTAGAAGAAATACTTTCGTGATTTTGGTACAGTCTCACTGTTGGTCGTTCATTGGACAATTTCCACTTCATCATTTAAAGAAATTAATATGATTTTGTTATTCGTGAAGTGTTAGCAGATCATGTGATAGAATGATGGGTCATTCCATCTTTCTCAAACAAATGGTTAGAAAAGTTACATAGTACATCTATAGTAATATTAATCATATATGGTTCCTAAAATGGACTTATACTTCATATATCATATTGCATAATATAATAAAACTAGTTTCTAATAAACATGGAATTTGTGTAGGCCAGTGGTAGGCGATAAAGGCCAGTCGCACTTCGGTTGTGGGTTTGATTCCCACAGCCTTGTGCGACGCTACGGGTTGTCACCCGTCCTGCAGGTTGTCCTTTTTCTAAAACTACATTATAAATAATATCGAAAAAAATCTAGCCTTAAAAAATACTAACTTATGTCCAACATAATTCATTCCAATCTTTAGGCTTATCCAAAATACATATGTCCAATCTCATAGTATAAAGAAAACGATTACGTGAAATTTCATCAACCAAGCATGTGAATACCATCATTTATCCCCCATATATCTTGTTGGTCACATTCCAATCATGTGAATACCTTAATCATGTATTCTCTTGAAAAATTAATACCCCTTAAACCTTAGTAAAAACATGAATGCTCTCAAAAGTTAACTCTTTCCACATACCAAAATCCAAAAATTCTATATACTCAAACCATGATATAACCTTCTCTTTATATCAGTCATGAGCCCATGAATACTATAAAACATTTAATATTCTTCTTATCCCTTCATTATGCACATATCATCTTCTTTCCAAAAATATCTCAATCACTTTCCATGGTTACCGGTACTATAAAAGTATTGAAAACCACAATAGACCAATACATAAATATTCCAATATTCCATGATACTATATACAACATTATTTTTGGAATCCCATTACATAAACACTTAATCATTCCACCACATCGTTGTCATATTCAACATCGGCAATAGTGATCGCATGTGACTTCCCTTTGACCTTTTCCTTAAGTGGTTGCGCATTTCGATCGTCATTAACCCTTGGATTTGGGAATTTATTAGCATAATGACCCATTTCCTTGCACATGAAGCATTGATGTGTTGGTGGAGAGTTCTCTGTAGTCTTTTCTCTATTCACATCATTAGCAACCTTTTTCCCATTACTTCGACAATCAACTACTCGATGTCCTTATTTTCTACACTTAAAACATATTCCAGTACCTTTTAGGAAATCTCCACCATGCTTCATTTCACACTTCGAGCATAAAGAGACATTCATCTTATTTTCACCATTGTTCTGAGATTTATCCTTGAACTCCATCTTTCGTTTCTTGTCCAAACCATGAGATGGATATGTTACACCAACTTCCAGTTATACCTTGATAGCACAACGCACAATTTCTTCATAGATAATGAAGTCTCTTATAGTTAATGCCCTACTAAGACATGGTTTTAAGCCACTGAAAACCCGATCAACTTTACTTTCAGGTTGTATGATAAAGCCAGATGCATACCCTACATGTCTTGTAAAATTCACTTCGTATATACCAACAGATTCATCATCCTTATGCTTAAGCTCAAGAAACTCCTTTTCCATATTTGTTCGAATAATACGAGGGAAGTACTTACTGAAAAAAAGTTCTTGAACTCATCCCATTCCATGGAATCAATTTCATCTCTTTGCCTCGTATTCTTGATAAGATTCCACCATTGATCAACATCACCTTCCAAACGATATACTGCTATGATGACTTTATAATGCTCATAACATTGTAGAACTGAAAATATCTTTTCCGTAGTACTGATCTATTGTTCAGCCACTAAGGGATCAGAAGACCCGCTGAATGAAGGTGGACGTTGCCTCATGAAGGATTCAACAGAATGTTGCTCCTTCCTCTACTCATTTTGAAATCTATAATGATTCATAGCTTGTGTAAGTATAGAAATAATATTGTGCACTCCATCTCTCATGAAATTGTTTTGGTCAGGAGGATAATCATTGCATTTCCCATTACATTGATCAAAACGGTTCCTTCGGGTTCCATCCATCGTCTAAAACCCAAAAATAATAGTGTGAGAGGAAAATACAATGCTAGGGAAAACAACATAATAAATTGGGAGTACCTTCAAAATATAACATCTTAGGTTTAATCTAATTATGTTACCATAATTCTAGGACTATAACCTATACTTATACTTAACCTTAGCGACATCCCTAGACATACCTTTAAAATATATCTATGGATCTCACTAATGTTTTCGCATGCTAGTTTCCACAGGTTGACTAAACCTCCCTCCGATACCAACTATTGAGACCTGAAGCTTGACATACATGGACATTACATTAATTTAGCGGAATAATTAATACATAAAAAAACAGACACAAAAGGATCATAATAGTTTATTGTCTTTGGAAACTCGGAATATAAACATCTAATCGTGGTGAAAGATCATCAACATCTCCCATAAGATCTTTCCCTTTTTGTTTTCTTACCTGAAACCTTTCATTAAATCCTGGGGAAAAGAAAACATATAAAGGGTGAGATCAAATTCTCAATAAGGGTAAGCATAGATAAAATAAAACAAATCATATACATTTTAACTTAAAAACATGAACATAATATTTAAACATCAGAATCTTGAGAAATGATGTAAATCATGGCATTACGTAAGGCATAGATCATAAAGAAACATTAATCATGATAAAATAGCATGGGAATTAAACATGTAATTATGGAAACCATTAATCATATGTTATGATTTCCATAGTAACCAAGTAATTGATGCCAAGACCATCTTAGTGGACAAAGTCCCTTTCTAAATCGAGTTCACTCCTCGTTTCAGTCCTGTAACACCGAACCAGATTAACATACCATTATAGCCATGTCTATCTCATGAGATATAAATATTTACCCAATTCATTGGAGGGAGATATAAGTCCCACCCATCTAATAATGAAATCATTCTTACTTGTTCCACAAAATAAACATACATCATTCATAATAACACAATGAATAAAATGGGTGTCATAAACATCATTTCATCATCCCATAATCCATATAAAAGAAATGGATATCATTTCATAATAAGAAAAGTGAAACCATGTAAATCGTAGAGACATTATACTTGAAACATACACATGTGAAATAATTTCATCTTATATTAAAATGGTTTTGATAAAACACATGAAATGAATTCTTGAGGAAAATATCCTTTTTTTCTTCAAAATCATTTTATTTTCACAAAATGTCAAGAAATTTTAAAAGAAATGGATTTTGTTGAAATAATTAATGAAATATTTTGGAGTAAGCATCATGAAAATAAGTATTTATAAAACCGTAAAAATCATTTCATGTCGTATACGTTGAAAAACCATTCTTCTTGTACTTTTGACAGAAAAGTCAAAAATTACCTTGTACGGTAAATAAAAGAATGATTCCTTACATACCATGGGGTAAAAGTCAAAATGAGTAAAAATGACTTTAAACATACATGAATACACTTTTATAAAACATGGAAATGAATGATTGCAATAACCCCAGTAAATACTTACGAATAAGCAATCTCGAATAAAATGAGATTTGCAAAATTATACCTTACCTTAGGTCTGATATGCTTCGTACGTATCCAAACCTCCTGTATAATGATTTAAATAATGTCATTGACTTTATAAAGATTCATATTCATTGTTATTATATCATATATGGTTCACTTATGACATTATATTACCCATTATTTTTTAAATTCATGTTAAAGTAGCCTTTTGGGTAAAATCGTTTCATTTGTTGTTCGTGTTTTAACTTGTAATTATTCATATGATTACATAGATCATGATTACTTATATCCAGAATGTAAAACATGATTTATATACAATATATATTCAGAATATACATATATATAATAGATCTATAAATGGAAAGAAATACACCGTTCATGGAGACGGTAGTCCGTACGTACGCATGAACGCTGTTTTCATTTCCTTATTGAATTGAATTGAATTAAGTAGATGAAATATATATATATATATATATATACATAATTCCAGTAGCTTAATTATGTAATATATTTCATTATTATTCATTATATATACTTTATAATCATTCTTGAATGGTTAATCCTGGAAAATGAATCTCATCACATTCATGGAGACGGTAGTCAGTACGTACGCACGAGTGATGATATCATTCCCATGATTTTGGAATTGTATTGAAGTGTATGTATAATATTACAGAATAAATATCACTTTAAAATAACCATATATAGTTATTTATTTACACCATTATACCCATCCATGTAAGGTGGTGGCGGAAAATAGATTACAGCACGGCGTGGAGACGCTATTCCGTACGTACGCACGCGCGGTGATTTCCTTTTCTGTACGATGGATTTATGGTGAAATAGGTTTGTTTAATAATTATAATAACATATCAGTATATGAGTGATAATGATTTTATTTCTTTATAATGAATGAACTGAAGAAGAATAAGTGGAAGAAGAACTAAAGTTGAAAGAATCGTTAACGGACATTACCTCTTCTTTGAAGCACTTCTTTGAGACCTCCTTTTAGGGAACTAAGATTGGTCTTTGAAAAAGACTAGGACCTCTAGGATGTTTCTAGGGAAGTGGATAAGAGAATTTGGCATGTTTTGGCCGAGCTTGAAGGCTCAAAGAGGTGTGAGTAATAGAGGGAGGAGGTTCCCTTTTATAAGGAAGGAGAGGGGCACCTTTGGAAAAATAAAAAATATTATTTTATTATAAAGTCATATTCGGCTTTTAAGAGCTCCAAATTGATTAATATTGAAGATAAGGTGGGGATGGGTCGTAATACTCTAATCCAATATAATTTATACAAGTCTATGTATCTATTTTAACCTTATCATTTAGATTTAACTTTATGTTAGATAATATAACTTTTACCATGTCTTCTTGTTTTCTTACACTATATGGTTAATAAACTTACTATAACAAGACAAACGAACCCAAATATGTTTATAATTAATATATATAAACTTATCTAAGTCATTTGGCCGAACCGTAGATTTTTAGGAATAAAATAACAATTAATAATATAATATTCGTTGTAAAAACTATTTTATGTCATTTTTGACACTATTTGGTACATGATATTTGTGAAAACCCCTACAGAATGATTAGTTCAGAAAAAGTTAATTAAATCAATACTAACATTTAACGTTAACCTATAAAATTAGTGGAATTCCTAAAAAGTCTCAAATTACATTTATTTGGGTATTTATACATCAATTATATCAATATTTCATTAATAAGATAATTACTACATCATCTTTGTGTCATAAATAAATTAAGTTATTTAATGTCTAAAAATTATAAATACAGTACCATTATGTAGGAAATATTTTTATCTTTCTATTGAATATTTATAGTCAACTTTATCTTATGTATAACCCTATATTAAAAATGATTTACTTATTAAACTTTGATTTTAACTATTTTAACCCTTCTTTAAATAAATTAATATTAAATTTCCTAATCTAATCCAAGTGGCCCTAAATTGTCATATTTGCTTCCTAAGGTTGTTTTTGGTCGAATTAAACTTATCCAATATAATTAGAACATGTGTTAGGGTAATAATAATATCATTTTTACCCTTAATTATCCTATTTATTTTTAACCGTGGTAAATAAAAGTTAAAAATTACTATTCACAAAAAAAATATTTTCATCTCATTGAATAACATTTTAGTCCTTGATATTAATTGTGTTTCCCAGATTTTTGAAATTCCACTCACAGAAGCGATAAAATTATGTTTTATGAAGAATTCAGTTTTTTAACTACCACTTAGTGGTTTCACTATTTATCAAAAAATGAAAGTTTCCAGAAAAATACCAAAAATTAGTCCTAAGCTATATTTGTTATTATGAATTCAAAAATGATGTCTATTGTACCAAATTCAAAACATATCTGTTTCATTAATTAATTTGAAAATTAATTCTCATCGTCAAAACAAATAGCATGTTTTTAAGAGATAATAAATATCAAAAGATTGAAACTTGTTTATGTTTGGTTTAAATGTGAAATTACATCCAATGACCAACCTTATATTAAATAGTAAAAATATATTCTAAATATACATTAAAACCACTAAAATTAATAATTTATCACTATAAATTATTTCGATTAAAAAAGTTGTTTTTAATTAAAATATAGTAATTTTCACTATTCATCAGAATATGAAAGTTATTCGAAAAGTACCAAAATTTCACCCTAAGATAATTTCGATCTTCCAAATCCACAAATGGAGTCCGTTTTGAAAGATAGAATTTATAAAATTTCTAAAAGTGGGTATTACTATTCATAACGGCTAGTTCATAATAATATTATAACAATATCTCCACTACGGGAAAATGTGTATTTGCGACGGGTCATTTGCGACGGGATCCCGTCGCAAATGGACTTTTGTGACGGGGGCCCGTCGCAAATCGCCCGTTGCGGAAAATGCCATCGCAACAACAATTATTTGCGACAGGCCCGTCTCTGAAGCTATTATTTGTGACAAGGATCCTTCCCGTCGCAAATAATACTCCGTATATTTGTAAAAGCTTTTAAAAAAAGTAATTGCGACGGGCCCCGTTGCAACAGTTATTTACAACGGGCCCGTTGCAAATAGTAATTGCAACGGGCCCCGTCGCAATTGCTTTTTTTAAAACCAAGTATTATTAAATTATTTTAATGGATATAATAATAATACTATTTGCGACGGGCATAGTATCCCGTCGCAAATACTATAAAAAAATAAAAAAATTATTAATAAATTATTTTAATTAATATAATAATAATCCAATTACAATTCAAAAATAAAAAATAATAAAATATTAGTAAATGATTTTATTTAATATAATAATAGATTTATAATTCACAAATAAAAATAATAAATTATTAATAAATAATTTTAATTTATATAATAATAATAGAATTATAATTCAAAAATAAAAAATAATAGAATATTAATAAATGATTTAATTAATATAATAATATTAGAATTATAATTCATAAATAAAAAAATATTAATAAGTTATTGTAATTAATATAAAAATAATAGAATTATTTTACATTCAAATATTAAAATAATTCAAATATTACAAAAAAATATAATTATATTATAATATTATAAAATTTTAATATATATATATAATTTAATATTATAAGATATAGATAATATTATTATTCATATTAATATTGTTATTTCAAAATCTAATATTATTTATATTTTATAATGAGAGAGAAACTACGAATAGAAAAAAAAATCATATTTTGATTTAACAAACTTTATAACATAAAAACAAACTCTAATCTGAATGAGGGGGGGAGGGGGGAGGGGGGGATCTGCAGATGCTGGTGGAGGAAACTCCATCCCTAAAGCATGAGTGAGTCGGCGCATGTACTCCATCTGCTCCTCGTACAACTGCTGCTGGCATCGACGCTCCTCATGCTGCTGCTGCTGCTGACGCATCTGCTCATGCTCCTGTCGGATACTCTCTATCAATGCAGTCTGAGATCGCAACTGATCCTCATACTGTGTAGCAGAAGAAGATGCACGAGCTCCTCTCAAGCTGGACACCGACATCGCAGCACTACCATAATAATATCCGGGAGTCAGTCGAGATCTAATACCAACTACTCGGCCCATCTCGAAGGCATACTGGGTGGCTTACATCGATGCCGCCTCATCAAACTGATGGCCAGTGGTCTGATCTGATTACTCAGCCTGACTCTCATGCCGGGTCTGTGACGCTGCGGCCCCATATGACTCTTTTAGTTGCAATTTAAAATTAAAATTGTGAATATATTATATGCAGTTAATTTTTAAATTTGAAAACAAATAATACTGACCACGATTTGATGCTGATGATCACCTCTGAGCTCCCCAGTAGCCGGGTCACTATACATCCTTTGATATATGTCGTACTCCGTAATGTCGGGGTGCTTGGCAGCCTATAAAAATAAAAAATAAACTGTTAATATTTATAGTTATATAAAATATTTATTAATAATGTATGTACCAGATGCTGTCTATGAGTACTGAAAGAACGACTCCCATCTCGATGAGTCACCTCCTATCTCCCCCGATTCTGCCTCCCCACGGATGATCTCCTCTGAAAGGCACCACTCAACAAGTGCGCACATAATCCATCCCATACATGGGATGAAATGTACTCTGGTCGGTGTGCTCTACATGACCCGTCAAAATCTGACACTCATACTTTCTTCATGGCAGCTTTTCTTAAATTGTGCAAAAATTAATGCAAGCGATCACGCATGGCCACCTCCCATGCCTTGTGGATGGCGTCACGCATGGTATCCTTGATCGGATACCATAAACCCTACAAATAAATCAAAATATCAAGTTAGAAATGAAATAATTTTAAAAATAAAAATTATTTATTTACGTACGTACCAACCAATGGCTGAACATGGCCTGCTGCACATCAATGGGAATTTGCTCTGATGTGGTCTACGGCTGAGAGAAATAGTTGCTCAAAATAGCGCTTCCCTGTCCGACTGCTATATGCAGAAAACTATAAAAATAATAAACATTAATTATGTGAAGAGATTAATGAAATCATAGTCAAATCCACATATTATCACACAGGTTATCACACCTCTGTGTGCGTGGATCAAACCCAAGACGTGGACATCGCTCCGGGACGGGGTCAGGAATCATCAATCGTGTAAGACCGCGCCCCTTCCGCGTACTCCCTGGAGCGCCTCCAGGCTGAGGGTCATCTGCCAGCAACTCATCCGCATCGAAATGCAGGTCAACATCCGCCAACTCACGAAATGTCTCGTCGTCCATCTGAAACTGAAAATGTTAATGTTGTTAGCAAATAATTGATAATTACTATTATATATATATATATATATTATGATTGTATATAACTACCATGGAATTCTATCAGTGTTCATCTTCATCATCATCTTCATATATGTCAATGGAATCTTCATATTCCTCCTCAAAATCATTTATATCCATTCGAGTTGCAGTTGCTTCATCTCTTACCATTTCAAATTCATATGTGACATCATTAACATCATCGTCATCACCGACTCTTAAATGTGGGGTGTCGTCATCGATACTCAAGTCTCTTTGTAAAAAAGATTGATTTTGATGACTCTCTTGAAAAACATCAATTCTTTGCACATCAGTGAAAGCACATTCACTTTGACTAAACTGATTGTCTTGAATTTTGATTTTTATTACACTCCACCAATAAGTCAAGTCTCTTGATGTAGCATGGTACTTTTCGTAATAAACATGATGTGCCTATTGACCCAATAAGAATGGCCCATTTACTGCGAGAACACATTTACATTTAATATCGATGGTTCCATGAGTCGGATGAACACACACGACTCTCTCTGTATCCAACCACCGACATTTGAACATGGTTATTTAATATTGTCCAAGATAACAGAGTTCAATGATTTCATCAAGTATGCCATAAAAGTCAACTTCATTTTCCATAAGATGCGATCCTCTCAAGCTAACTCCACTGTTCATTGTTTTTTTCGATTCCCCATATGCATGTGTGTGAAATCAAAATCCATTCACCACATATGCATTATAAGTTTTAACAAATTTGGAAGGTGGGTTACTCAATATACACAGCAGTTTGTCAATTTTATCAGCATGTCGAGACACCTGAAATGTTGTGAAATAATTATCAATATAGTAAACTATACATTGAATGAGTTTCTAAAAGATAAAGAATTTATGTTACCAGTTTTTGAAACCACTGAGATAAATTTTTTAGTCGGCGTTCTTCGAGAGCAACTGCTGTAATTTGTGGAATTTTTTTCTTGATATGATTATCATACAACCTAAAAAACCAAAGTTATTTACAGTAACATAAATGATAGAATAAGTGATATAAACACTTACAGTACAACTGATGTCATCTCTTCATAGTTGAGCAGAACATACGTATGAGCTCTGTGATGTTCATCATCCGAAAGCCAGCGTTCATAAACTCCACCAAAACCAAGCTCTGGCTGGTTGAAAACAGATAATTGATTGTCGATTTCATCAATATTCCTCTCATTCTGTCCCATTCGGTTGTGTTTTGAAGGATACTCATATTCAAAATAATGGGAGTAGAAAAAAGATATTTCCTCTTACAAATAAGCTTCTGCAATAGATCCTTCAATAGATGCTTTGTTACGTACTTTTCTTTTCAATTTTTTCATACATCTTTCAAATGGTTACATCTATCGAAACTGTACTGGACCACCACATTTGGCTTTATATGGAAAATGTAACATCAAATGTTCCATTGAGTCGAAGAAAGATGGCGGAAATATTTTTTCCAGTTTACATATAATTACAACAACATCTTTTTCAAGTTTTCATAAAGCATCATAATCTGCTGTATCCACACAAATTTCCTGAAAAAAATGAGACATGTCTATTATGGAATCCCAAATCACAGAATTCAACAGAACTATTAATCCAATGGATAGAAGTATTTCCATTATAACATGACAATCACGGCTTTTTAATCCATTAATATGACCATTCTTTACACATCTACCCAAATTGGAAGCACAGCCATCTGGAAGTCTCAAATCTGAAATCCATTGACAAAATAGTAAACGGTTTTCTTTAGAGAGTGTATAAGCTGCTTTTGGTTTCAGTAACCTTTCTATTCTGACATTCTCAAACAGTTCCAGTTCTGGACGCCTGCAAATTTGGGCAAGATCTAAATGTGCATTTACATTTTCATTGCTCCTTCCTGGCGTATCCAAAACTGTATGAAACAAATTATCAAAACAGTTCTTCTCAATGTGCATGACATCTAACATGTGTCAGACAAACAAATCAGACCAATATGGCAAATCCCAAAATATGCTACGTTTAATCAAATTGTGTTCTTTCCCAAAACCAGAAATTTTCTGTTGGTTTATTGTGGGACCAAAAGTGATGGGAGCTAATGAAAATACAACTGATTTTAACTCCGAACTTGATGGCATTTTTGGAGGTCCATCCCTTTCAACTGTTCCTTTTCTGAAATGAGATCTGTTTCTACGAAAAGGATGATCAACTGGAAGAAATCTGCGATGACAGTCAAAATAATAAGGTTTCTTTCCATGAATGAGCATAAATGCTTTGTTCTCTCCCATACAGTAAGGACATGATTTCTGACCATGTTTACTCCATCCAGATAACATCTCATGAGCCGGGAAGTCACTAATTGTCCACATCAATGCTGCTCTCAGTATGAAATTCTGTTTCTTTGCAACATCATATGTACTGACACCAGTACTCCTCAATAAACATAATTCATCAATCAATGGTTTCAAATAAACATCAATATTTTTCTTCGGATGTCCTGGAGTTAGTAAAGTCAAAAAGATATATGGCTCCTTCATCAACATCCATGGAGGTTAATTTTACAGAGTTAAAAAAACATGCCAACATGAATATTGACTACCAAAAGATCTGAACAGACCGAAACTATCAGTGGAAAGGCCCAGTCGAACATTTCTAGCTTCTAAAGTAAAGGATGGATGCACTCTATCAAAATGTTTCCATGAATCACCATCGGCTGTATGATTCAAGCTTTTATCGGCTGAAATATTCTTTTTATTCCATGACATCATTGTTGAACAGATAAAACTGTAACATCATGTACTAAATCTTGAAACCGGGATGGATCCGGAATCAAGTTGGTATCACCTGCTCTAGAACTGCGTTCACCGTGTTGATACCAAAAAACATAATCTGGTTGAAAACCAAAACGCAAGAGATGTCCACCCACTTTTTCAAACGTGTCAAACGTTCTCAATGCACATTTTCTACAAGGGCATTTTATTTTTCCTTCTGAAACAAATTCTAGATTTGATGCCGCAAATGATAAAAAAGTCTCCACACCCTCTACATATACTAGATTTAAACCAGAACCGTTTAGATTTCTACGTTGATTTATCCACATGCGGTCACCTAATAATGATTGTTGAGGACCTCGTTGTTCCATATTTTCTATAAAATAAAAAATCATTACTGGTTTTGAATAATTTGTTAGAAAAAACACTCAAGCAAGGATAATTATAGTGTTTACATCATAAACGACTGACGCAAACATTTTTATTGAGATAGACCTAAAAATTGACCCTTTAAGAATTGAATATGTTGAGAATAAAGCAAAACCTGTTACAAATATTGATAATTTTAATACTATATAATGTTTTTATTATTTTCATAGTACTAATATTATTGGTAATTATTCCTAATTATTGATAATTATTCCTAATTATTGGTAATTATCTGTAATTATTGGTAATTATTGGAAATTATTACTAATTGTTGGTAATTATTACTAATTATTACTAATTATTACTAATTATTGGTAATTATTTATAATTATTGGTAATTATTACTAATTATTGATAATTATTACTAATTATTACTAATTGTTGGTAATTATTTCTAATTATTACTAATTATTACTAATTATCGGTAATTATTGGTAATTATTGGTAATTATTCCTAATTATTGGTAATTATTACTAATTATTGGTAATTATTACTAATTATTGGTAATTATTACAAATTATTACTAATTATTACAAATTATTACTAATTATTGGTAATTATTACTAATTATTACTAATTATTACTAATTATTACTAATTATTACTAAATATTTCTAATTATTGGTAATTATTCCTAATTATTACTAATTATTGATAATTATTCCTAATTATTATTAAATATTTCTAATTATTTGTAATTTTTTCTAATTATTGGTGATTATTCCTAATTATTGGTCATTATTCCTAATTATTGGTAATTATCGGTAATTATTGGTAATTATTGGTAATTATTACTAATTATTATTAATTATTACTAATTATTGGTAATTATTACCCATTCTTACTAATTATTGGTAATTAATCCTAATTATTACTAATTATTACTAATTATCGGTAATTATTGGTAATTATTGGTAATTATTACTAATTATTGGTAATTATTACTAATTATTGGTAATTATTGGTAATTATTCCTAATTATTTGTAATTATTCCTATTTAATGGTAATTATTCCTAATTATTGGTAATTATCGGTAATTATTGGTAATTATTGGTAATTATTACTAATTATTGATGATTATTACTAATTATTGGTAACTATTACTAATTATTGGTAATTATTCCTAATTATCGGCAATAATTACTAAATATTGGTAATTATTGGTAATTATTGGTAATTATTACTAATTATTGGTAATTATTACTATTTATTGGTAATCATTGGTAATTATTCCTAATTATAGTTAATTATTCCAAATTATAGGTAATTATCGGTAATTATTGTTAATTATTGGTAATTATTGGTAATTATTACTAATTATTACTAATTATTGGTAATTATTACTAATTATTACTAATTATTGGTAATTATTCCTAATTATTACCAATTATTACTAATTATGGGTAATTATTGGTAATTATTGGTAATTATTGGTAATTATTGGTATTTATTACTAATTATTGGTAATTATTACTAATTATTACTAATTATTGGTAATTATTCCTAATTATTGGTAATTATCGGTAATTATTGGTAATTATTGGTAATTATTAGTAATTAATACTCATTATTACTAATTATTGTTAATTATTACTAATTATTAGTAATTATTACGAATTATTCCTAATTATTGGTAATTATTCCTAATTATTACTAATTATTACTAATTATTGGTAATTATTCCTAATTATTGGTAATTATTACTAATTATTGGTAATTATTACTAATTATTGGTAATTATTACTAATTATTACTAATTATTACTAATTATTGGTAATTATTACTAATTATTACTAATTATTACTAATTATTGGTAATAATTACTAAATATTATTAATTATTACGAATTATTGGTAATTATTTCGAATTATTACTAATTATTACTAATTATTACTAATTATTGGTAATTATTACTAATTATTACTAATTATTGGTAATTATTCCTAATTATTGGTAATTATTCCTAATTATTGGTAATTATTCCTAATTATTGGTAATTATTGGTAATTATTGATAATTATTGGTAATTATTACTAATTATTGGTAATTATTACTAATTATTGGTAATTGTTTCTAATTATTCTTAATTATTACTAATTATTACTAACTATTACTAATTATTACTAATTATCGGTAATTATTCCTAGTTATTCCTAATTATTACTAATTAGTGGTAATTATTAGTAATTATTACTAATTGTTACTAATTATTACTAATTATTACTAATTATTGATAATTATTGATAATTATTACCAATTATTACTAATTATTGGTAATTATTACTAATTATTGGTAATTATTACTAATTATTGGTAATTATTACTAATTATTACTAATTATTCCTAATTATTGCTAATTATTGGTAATTATTCATATAATTTCCAATAATTAGGAATAATTACCAATAATTAAGAATAATAACATTATTAGTATATTTTATTATTAATATTAAAAAATATATAATTTTCTATATTATATACAATTCTCCTTTCATCTGTGTGTTCTCTGTCTCCACATACAAATATTACATGTGGACGCAGAAAACACACAGATGAAAGGAGAATTGTATATAATATAAAAAATTGTATTATTTTAATATTAATAATAAAATATACTAATAATTTAATAATATAATTATTCCTAATTATTGGTATTTATTACTAATTATTAGCATTTATTCTTAATTATTGAAAATTATTACTAAATATTCCTAATTACCATTAACTATGAACAATACTAATAATTTAAATTTATTAAGTAACAAAACAATGTAAACATAATTAAATTACAACTAATTATGAATAACTGAAACTAATAAAAAATTTCAAATAAATATTAAATTAATATGAACATAAATACCTTTAAAATTGATCTGAGGTTGATCTCTGATTGTTCATGAAAACTCCAATATCAACTCCGGAGAAAAAATTTAAACTTAAGAAACGCATAACTCTAGAAATAGAATTTTGAGAGAAGGAGAAGATGGAGTTTCCGAATGAATTGAAAAAAACGGATGGGGATATTTATAGGTTAGATTATTTGTGACGGGTCCATTTGCGATGGGTATCCCGTCGCAAATAATATTATTTGCGATGGTACCCGTCGCAAATGCCATAGCCATCATTTATTACGGTCAACGGTTAAATAGTTATTTGCGACGGGTCCCGTTGCAAATAATAACCTGCCGACATACTATTTGTGACGGGGGTATATTCCCGTCGCAAATAGCTTTTACCGCCGCCGGTATTTGCGACGGGCGGTTACCGCCTGTCACAAATAACTTTCCTGCGATTTGGCGCGCAAACCGCGCCAGTCCTTTTGCGACGAGGTAAGCTAACCCATCGCAAATAAGTAGTTTTTTGCAACGGGGGAATTTTCCCGTCGCAAATAAGTTTCTAATGGGACTATTTGCGACGGGATTTATTCCCGTCGCAAATAGCCACTTTTCCCGTAGTGCTCGTTTTGTGAGACTCGATATTGCGTACTACACATGATATTGAGGAAGGTCTTTATTGCGTGTAATGCAAGCCAAGTCAGGGCTACGTGTAGTGAAAGCTCTGTTTGGTGTTGCATATAATATAATCAAAACTTATTTCATTTATAAATTAAAAAAAATAAATACATAATGTTGCGTAGAATATTTTATACAAAACGAACTTGAAATTGTGTGTAACGCGAGCCAAGAATAGTGTTGCGTATACTGCAAGAAAATATGGTGTTGTGTATATCACAAGCTAATTTTGGTGTAGCGTATAACACAAGACATCAAAAAGAATATTTTCCATAAAATCTCGGGGTGTTGCAATATAGATATATTATCATTATAGTATAATTATTATTTTATATCTATCATATAAATTTACTAAACCCATATTTAGTACATCACCTGTAAATAGTGAAGGAATCACACTACTTTGAGGTTGTGGTAGTCCACATGTCCACACACAAAGTTATAATATTTACACAAAATATAAAAAATAAAGGTATGTCTTATTTTACAATTTAATTAGAATAAATATATTGTAAATATTATATATATATATATATATATTATAAATACAATATTTACATCAAAACTACCACTATGAGTTTTGGTATTTTAGGGGGTAGATAAAGAAATCAAAAGATATTTTGGGAGGATGTTACCTCTTCTTTGGGTAAATCCTCTTATATTGAACTAATGGGATTCATTAATTGGATTTAATACTAATGGGAGGTTTCTATGAATATGGTATTGATTTTAGGAGGTGATTTTGGAATATTTTTTTTATCCAAAGTGTTTTATAGGTGTGAATAAATAGTAGGGATGAATTCCTTTTTATAGTGGAGGAGGAGTGGAATTCTTGTAAATCTTTGAGAATGGAATTTCACCCACGTTTTTTCCTTCTCAAGTGGCATTAATAATAGTGAAAATATAATACAGTTAATGATATGTTATAAATACTAAGATCCAATTGATATTGGAAAAGTTTATAGGGCATTTTGTGACTTAATTTTAAGGTTAAATATTTAATTAAGCTAATTTTTATGTTAATCACAGTAAATAATTTTAATCACATAGAATTTTTTTTTTGGAAAAAAATCACTTTAACCTATTTAAACATTCAAATTATTATTGTTTAAAAAAATTGATACATCTTTTTTAATTCCTATCTCATAAGTGGCAGAAATTAATTTAAAATTTATCTTGTGGATGTGTCTTTATAGGGGTTTTGTTTAAGAAAAAATGACTAAAAGATTGAAATGTATTTATTTCGATTTTTTATAAAAAATTGGTTCCAATGAACTATATTTTATTAATTTGTTTAAAATCAATCTGTTTAATCATTAAAATAAAACTAATATATTATTAATAATAACAAATTAGACCACAAAAATGTTTTGAATTCAAATTCATTATTTTTTACCATTCTTCCAAAAAAAGTAATTTTTTATAAAAAAACCCGAAAATTCATTCAAAGATAATTTGGATATTAGATTCCAAATTTTTTTACTCTATAAAACTAAATTTATAAATGTGTCTAAAATTAATTTTATTATTTTTCATATACTGACATAAAAATTAGTTCATTTGACAAAATAGTAGTTTCAAACATATAAATACTATACCACAAATTAAATATAATTTATCAAAATTATTTAGTTATATAAAAACGTTATAAATAAAATATAAACATTATTAATTGAAATTCATATTAATAATTTTAAAATATATGTTATAAATACATTTTTTAAATAATTATAATAATAATAGTTGTTTCTTTGAAACTTAGTGTTGCATGTAAAGAAACATAAGCTGATGTTGCAAGTAGTGCAAACTTAATTTAGTGTAGTCTATATTGAATATTGAACATAGTGATGTTGTAAATGAAATAAATAAAATTAAAATTAATTTATTTTAAAATAAATGTTCATAAAAAATTGGGGTGTACCATCTAGGTCAAGCTAGGTGGTTTGAAGGTGTGAAGAAGAGGGGGAGGGTAAATCCTTTTATAAGTGGGGTGAGTGAACACTTATAATGTTTAAAAATGGTTAATTAAACCTATGATTTTTCCATGTCAACAATCTCAAATGATATAAACATAAAGATACTATAACGGATAATGTTGGAACATATCAATTTGACATGTTTTCTAGATAATTTGGCCACATAAGATTAATTTTTAGTCCCTTAGTAAACTTATTTTTCTCATAATCATAGTAATTAATTTTATCCTCTTTCACTAATAATATTGATAAAAAATTGAGATGAACTTATTATAAATTTAAATTTATTTTTATTCATAATATGAAATTCATTTTTACTAATTCTACTCATACAATTAGATAAAATTAATTAAAAATAAACCCCATAAATAAGAGGAGAAAACTGGATTTTAAAATCAAAATCCACAAATGTTTAATGTATTTTTATATCTAAATTAACTAAAAAACGATTTCAATGACCTAAATTGGATTAATATATATATTTATATATATTGAAATATATTTACATTAAAATTAATTTGAAATATAATTATTCAATATAAATTATTTAAATGAAAGGTCTGTTTTCAATAAAAATTCATTATTTTTCACTATTAATCAATAAGAAACTTTTTTAAAAAAGTAAAATTATTCACCCTAAGGTAATTTTTATTTTCCAATTTTAAAAATGATTATTACTTTTCTATATAAAATTTTTATAATTTACGAATTATAGTTTTATAAAAACATTTCCATTAAAATGTGGAAAACTCTCTTTAGAAAAGTATAGCTTTTTATACAAAAAATTGGATCTGGTTTTATCTCATAATTATAAAATCAATTATATGAATGTAAAAAAAATATATAATATATATTATATAAATTTAATTAATATCATCCACTAATATTAATTAATTAAAATTATTATAGTGAAACACCATTGGTTCATAATAATAGTTTTGAAAAAAAATTCCGTTATTTTCAAGTTGTTATTTATATTTATGTATAATTAATTGATAACAAATGAATTCAACCATATAATTTCATAATTTATATAGACTTAGTTATAACCACAAATTGAAAACCTATGATATAATTTTAATTTAAAATATTATTATTAATACTATTATGAAGAACTCGATATTCTGTGAAAATTAAGCTAACTCGTTATTATGTGCATTGAAAGATAAAGAATATATTAAATTTAAATATTCAAGTGAATTTATTGTAATGTATTATTTTTTTATATTCCCTTCTATTATTTTTATTTCCAAAATGAACATTCTCTAAGATAGGATGTTCATATTTTTAAATTTTGGGGTGTCAAATTATCTCCACCGTAAATAAATTGCATCCTCGAAATTTAACCACGATCTAAGTAATCAAGGGTTTGACATTTGGAAATAAAACTGTTCAAAAACACACATTGTAAAATGATTGATAAACTACCCTATAGAAATTTATATTGTTATGTATTAATTTCATCTGAAATAACACATGACAAAGAATCTATGTATGATAGTATTGTTGGCAAGTGAAGATTTGGATATGGAGGAAAACCATTAATATTCATAGGGTGTGATTGAGTTCATTGATCACAAACAAGAGAATGATTAATGGAAATTTTAGGGGCTCAAAACCTAAAATCTAATACATGTGTAATGATAATTAATATCAGCATAAATGATGGTAATATGATAACATGTTATTTCAATATCACTTTTCCTAATCATGAGAAATTATTACACTACCTAAAAATATCAGGAAATATAAATATTTAATATTTATTTATTTCATAAGAAACCGTTCAACAATTAATTGTTTTCTAATCAAATCCATAACTTATTTTAAGCAATTAATATTCGAAAATTATTTATTTTGTTCCTGATGTACTAAAACTTACTTTTAATGAATATTAAGATCTATAAAATAGTGAAAGATCATTATGTATAATTGTTCTCATAAACCAGTTTGGTTAATATATTCATATCTAAATCTCAAAATTAATAATATGGGTTCATCATTAATTTTAAATCATCATATTTTATAATTAAAAATTACATATTAACTAGGGACCTCGTAGGCTAGTGTTAGGTGTGAAAAAATTATCGTTACCCAGTAATGGGTTTAAGCCACACCCCCTTGCCAGATGGGACAGTTTGTCACCATGTACGTGGGTTGTTATTTTTATAAACTATATTAATTTAATTCATATCATTTTTTCAAAAATATTATGTACATATTTGAAATAATTTAAATCATTAGATAACCATTTTACTATTCTTTTCAAAACAACATTTTTCACATTGTTAAATAATCTAATTTGAATATTATTAACATTTCATTAAATATAATATTAACAATATATGGTATAAATAAAAATGAAGTAATTTCCATAAAATGTAAATTCGTTATTCCTTAAATAAATTTTCCATTTATTCATATACATTCCATAAATATCTCCAAAATATCCTTTATATTAGTATCCTTCCATCACATAATACATAAAAAGTGGTCTTATGTATTTGAACTAATATTCATTATTAAACATGTAAACCCATGATACAATCTAGAATAGGTTTTATTTCTAAGGAAAAGTTGATAATATAAACCTTAACAAAACATTAATTGGTTTTTATATTCATATCCTCAAATTATATCAATGGGTTATGTTCTCAAATCTATATTTTCAAAAATCAAGTTCCACTGGTTTCTAATAAACATTATCTGATGTCGACTATAGTGACCCTGACCTAAGAAGCACAAAGATGATTCCTGTAGCAATTACATTGGAATAAGATACAATATTCAAATATTAAAGGACCAATCATTTAAGTATATTTTGAAACCAGATTATAAACATGACACCATTTTTACACTTGAAAAAAAAATCATAACACATAACCAAATAAAATAATAATGATCCTTGAAAAGTGATTCAGTGGTTTCATTTTTATATCTTGTGGAAAGGAATAAAATTATTTTGAGATGAAATTCTCCTTAAGGGTTTGGTAAAAGATATTTTATCATTTATCGATAATCATAATCATTTTTGAAAGGTTATGTATTGAGCACACATTCCCTTTAAATAACTGGATAAGAAAATTAAAATATGAATTGGAATATAACATAAATATTATTCCCTTTACTCAATTAAACTTATAATAAAATTCTTCATAAAATATTTTTTATTATAGAAACTATCATGGAAAATGAAAACTAAATCTTAATGATGGAAATGATTAATTATTTTATGTTATGTTTCCAAGGAACATGATACCTTTACCTTCATGATCTATCTACAGGGAAGTTTAAAACATTATTTGTAAAAACCCATATAATATGTGTCAAGACCTTTCAAAAAACACTACCATAATGATTTATCATCCAATCAGTTCAAAACATCATGGTTAAATATTTGAAGGTTTTGTAACCCACTTATTTTAACCCATGAGACTATCGATGAATTGAGGCGATTAAATTAAATGGCCCAAAACTCATATCAAACCATTCTATAGAATTCTCAATATATCTAATAATATATTTAATTCATATAAAATGTGTCTTGTTAAATATATATTTCGAGTGTAGAATAATTTTTTATCAATATTTCCTCAATCAAATAAAATTCAATGTAAACATTGTATGCAAACAAGGAATATCGTTTAGGAAGTAATAATATCCATGTTAGGTGATATAGATATCTAGGTGAAACGTACTATTCAATTATGAGAGGAAAGTGAATAACTTAAGGGGAAGCCAATGAATAGTAAGATGATTAATGAAATAGAATATTAATATTATCCTTGTTCAAAATGTTCATAATCCTTATATATTAATAAAAATATTGCAGTAATAAATTGTTTACCCATTGGAGTAAGAATTTTTTTTTGTACTTGATGAAAGAAAATTATATTTAAAAACATCCTTGAGGAAGATAAGATTATCATTTTGAAAATCATTTTGAAAATAATTTTTATTGATAATATTATTTAAAAACATAACAAATTTTAATTGTAAAAATTCATTTGATAAACCATTTTGTAATGGATATTTTTTTTTTGAAAACATATAAAAAATGATTTTAGAAGAAATTATGGTTCAAAAAATAGAGATAAATAAAGTGGTGTTTTACTAAAAACATTTTCCAAAACATTATAAGAACCAAAAAGTGGAAAAATGGTATTATTATTTGAAAAAAATAATTAATAAATAGACCAGATGAAAATTGAATTTTTTATTAAATAATTATAAAATAATTTCCATCATTGAAAATTTAACTATAAATAATCCTGAAAAAAAAATTATTCTATGAAGTCATACCTGTAAAATCTCATAATGTCGATGTGAGAATAAAACAATGAATCAATTATTTGTGTCAATGATAAATCCACAGAAAAAATATTTTAAATAAAAATATACATAGTAAGAAATCATCACACAAACAATCATATATCGTTAAATATAACTTTGAAGTAATATAACCCAATGAAATGGAATTAAATTATGAAATTCTATACAACATGATAACTTATAATTAAAAGCCCCTTAGAAAAAATAATCCAATCTAAAACATAAAATCTAATTAAAATGAATTATTCCATATAATACATGTTGAGGGGTAGTATATGCCCCATATTAATGTAATTAGGTACACATCAATGTCATATACCTCAATGAAATGAAATTAGGATGAAATACATTACCTTATGATTCATTTTGATTTTTTTTGTACCTCTTAATCATATAATGATTTTCTCATATGAAAAATATAAAATTTGATTTAAATAACATATATATATCTATTATATATTTATTTATTTTAATCCATAATATTTGGATAAAGGAAATCAAACACAACATTCATGTAGGAATGAATGTTGTTC
Source organism: Viscum album (assembly GCA_963277665.1). Classification (NCBI taxonomy): domain Eukaryota; kingdom Viridiplantae; phylum Streptophyta; class Magnoliopsida; order Santalales; family Viscaceae; genus Viscum; species Viscum album. Next base: position 1,093,236,159 of record OY728155.1, read on the forward strand.
CCATTTTTGTGTTGTATCATAATATTTAATAATAAATTATATTTTATATATATATAGAATAATTCAATTATCATTATTATTTAATATATATAACAAATGTTTATGAAAAACATCCTTAAAACATTCCGAGTAAATCATGAATGTATCTCATCGCTAAGTGTGGTCATAGTCTTCCATACCCAATATTAACGATATGAAATTTCCTCAAAATGGAAATCATGAAGGTATATGTGATAAAATAGTTAAATAATATTAAAAAATCATAAATATAATAAAATTAATATTTAAACTATAATCTCATCATTATTCCCTACCTTGAAAGTTGGTAAGGGGAAAATGAATGAGATTAGATAATGAGGTGGTGGTCCGTTGTACACAATATTGATTTTTTTGTAACCCATTTGATGGAAGTGTGTGATGTTTTAGGTTTTACAACCTATCATAAAAACATATCATTATAATTAATATACTTTTTTATTATATAATCATTTTATAATAGTTATTTAAGAATGTGGGTAAGTAAATAAAATAAAACATATTTAAGAAGAACATTACCTCTTCTTTGGGTATACTCATTAGGAATGCACTAATTCCTTATTATGTAAACATTCTAACAATTAAAGGATTGTTGGATGAGTTTATGGAAATTGGGTAATTATTTTAGATTGCCTTTGGGAAAAAAAAATTTGATGGTGTGAAGAATATGGGAGAGGGGAAAGCCAAATAAAATTGCGGTGAGATTTTCAATTGTAATTTCTGAAAAGGGATAATTCCACCCATGTTTTATCCCTGTCATGTGGCTCCAATGATAAAAAATTATTGATAAAATAATGGATATTATATATATATATATATATATATATCCATTACAGGGGGTTTGGACAGGATTCTATTCCATTTTACCTATTAGTTTTAAATTTTAGTTCCTTTGTAAACTCTTTTTTCTATTATATAACATAAATAATAATAATAACTAGATTTAGTATTCATATTTTTCAAAATTTTAATTGAAATTATTATAAATTATAAATGATTTTGATTAATAAAATTTAATCCATTTTTTTATGTTCAATTCAAAAAAATTCAACAAATTAATTTAATTTATTCACACAGACATAACAAGAAAGCTGGTCCTTAATGTGAAAATGTTCAAAAGATTTATATTATTTTATATCTAAATTAAATATAAAATTTATTAAAATGAAATAAATTTGATTAATATATTTATTATTTAACTATTCTGACTTTAAAACCAATTCAAAAAATAAATCATTATTATAAATTATTTAAATGATAAGTCAATTTTGAACTGAAATTCAGTATTTTTAACAATTCATCAAAAATAAAACGTCATAGAAAAGTGAAAAAAATAATCATCATATCGTTTTGATATTTATATTTACAAAATAAAGATTATTTATTCAAATAAATTTAATATATGTTTCAAAATTATGTTTTTAAACAACTGCTCCCTTAAAAGGCGTCAAACATTTATTTAAGAAAATACAACTTTTTATGCGTAAAATCGGATTTTTTCATATCTTATACCTAAAAATATTTATATTTTTTAAATTTTCAAAAATAATGCTTAATATTTATTATATATAATTTATTCATATAATACACTAATAATAATTATTTGATTTTATTAATATAAAACACCATTCGAGAATAATGAAATAATTTTATAAAAACATCACCTTTATATTCAATTTGATTTTTAGATTTCTTATAATGAATTTGTAACCAATAAATTAAACAATATATTATCATAATTTATTCAACCCCATTAGTAATTACTATTTCATTACTAGGAGGTAATTCACATTTTAAATAATAATGATAATAATATTCAGTAAAACATAGTCTTTTGTGTAATACGAGATTTTGAAGAAACTCATTGCTTCATTGAATGAAATATAACTCAATGTTTTTTTAATTGAATGTTAAAGAATTAATTTATTTTATTTTAAATAGTTAACATATTTTAATGTCTCATGATATTATATTCCTTTCTTCTCTTGTTGTTTTGTTCCATACATGCTATCAGATATGATGTTCATATTGAAAAAATTCTGTATATTATGTATTATATATCTCAGAACCATATATCTAATCTATTATGGATAAATATATGTTTTATGAATGGTTTTATAATGAATCCATGTTGGATCTAGTGAATGGAATGTCGAGTTTGATGATATCCTTTTGTTTTATTACTCCCTTATTCAGTTCTTCCTACTATTGTATTGTAGTCGGTATATAAACCATGTCTTAACATACATAGAACATAAATAATTTTTTCAGAATAGTTAAAAACATTACACAAACATACACACAAAGACCGTATTATTTTAGTGCCTTGGTAATCATGTAATTATATACACTAGTAGATTAGTGATCAACCTTATATTAGACTATGGCCTTTATTCCTATATCCTCTCTTAGGAATTCCATACATAAAATATATATTTACAATTAGGAGAAGGAAACATAAAAAATGGGTGATCTTATATGCTCAGTAAGGGTGATGGAGGGATATATGTAAGCATAATCTTTTAAGAAATGGTATAATAACATGGTCATAACTTTATAAGATCATACCCTTTATAACATAAATATGAATCATGGCCTAGAGGCTAGCTATTAATAATTCATGAATCATAATGAAATAAAGAGAATAATCCAAAAAATCATAACATTGGAGAAAGACAAAGAATTATGGCCTAGAAAAAATCATGTAATATAATAACCTAGAATTCAATGCACATTTCTATTATTTACCAGGAAGCTTCATTGGGACTATACATGCAGGATGAGACACAACACAATACTCAATTGCAGTTCATTCCTTATAAGGTATCAGGTTTCCCAATCATCCCATAGTAGATACTTATGGTGAACACCACCATCACCAATCACATTCCATTCCTTATATGGGACTAGGTTTACACATATTCCCATAGTGGATTCTGGTAATGACACAACAACATTCCAAGTTTTGGTCCTTTCCTTGTAAGGGATCATGATTCCCTATCTTCCCATTATATATACTGGGTGGGGCACTCCATCATCTACTATCATAGACCGTACCATGTAAGGGATAGAGATTCCCCAAATTCCCATAGTAGATTAGGTTTCCTTATATTATATAGTGGATTAATCATATCGACCAGAATCCCATCATTATATATGGGATATACATATTTACCCAGTTCAGTATAGGGTGATATAGGTCCCACACATCATATAATGAAATCTTTTTTACATGTTCATCATGTTAATAAAATAGTCATCTTGTCATGACCCATAATAAGTGATCAGTTTCATAAATATCATATCATAAACCATGAAATTAAATGGGTATCATAACCATTTGATCATATCATAACTTATTGAAAATATATATGTTTCATAATCACTTCATCATGGAATTTCTTATGAAAAGATTTGGGTTTCATTAGAATTTATCATGGTATAACTAATGGAAGATAAATGGGTTTCATAAACATCATCCCCTCAAAATATAAACCATTAAATAAAGTGTTATTATTTTATCATGACCTAATAAATGATTATACTATATCCAAATAATCCATTATAGATGGATAAGGATTTTAAAATTTCATATGGTGAGTACCTTGAGGGAAAAAACCTTTTAATTAAAGTCCCCTTTACAATAACATTTAAAAAATATATTCTTATACATAATTATGTGATATTTCATTTAAAACATTTAGTTGGGAATATATCTTTTCATCTTTAGAAAAAAACACTTTCTAATATATAAAGCATATTAAAAACCTTTTTCATTGAAACTAATATAAAGACTTTTTAAAAATTCTTGAAAACATTTTGATAAAACTATTTCCATGAAAAATTATAAAAGAAGCATGAAAACATTTTTAAAAAGAAAATTAATTAAAAACATTTAATATTATATTTAAAAAATAATGATCATTATTTTCTATATAAACATATTAGAGAAATATGAAAAAAAATTCAAAACATGTTTTCCCTGAGAACCTAAAAAAGATGCTTGAAAACATTTTGAATTCGATTTACCATGAAAAATTATAAAAAATATAGATAATAAATTTGAAAATAATTTATTTTAAAACAAATTATGAGTTATTGAATAAATTTAAAAAATATTCTAATCATAAAATATTTTTGAAACCCTTTTTAGAAAATGTTATTATTTAAAAACAATTTTTTTCCAGAAATGGGAAATAAAGTAACATATTTAAAAAACATCTAAATACTATTAAATAAAAAAGAGTGTAAAAATTGAACTAATTCCTGAAAATGTCATTAATATATATAGGATAATAAAAATCATGAGTTTTCTTTAGATATGGATAACAATATTTCATTAATGGAAACCTAATCATAAACAATCTCAATAAATGCTGAGATTGTTTCAACAAACTCATACTACATTGTTACTCGGAATTATACAACCTGTGTAAGAAAATTGTATTAAATGAAGTTCATGATATCCTGAAATGAATTAGTTTAATGATATAAAATTTCAATGGGTAGCATATATACTCTATAGAGTAATATAAGTGTATAACATGTCATGTATCTTAGAGAAGGAAAATTGAGACAAAATTACTTTACCAATTTGGTAGATTTTGATAAATAAAACCCATGGAAGATGGATCATGAAATGGATATGTAAATAAAAATAAAATTAAATATAATAATCTTATAATACAATAATGGGATGTAAGACACCACATATATGAAATAGGTGTTGAACATAGATTTTCTCTCAAGGAAAATAAATTTGAGATGAGAAAAGTCTTAAAACATGAGTTTCATTAGAACTATAATCCACATGAAATAATAATGTCCACTATAGATTTAAAAATAATTCATAAAATAAATTAATTTTTTAAATGTAATCATTAATGATATAAACCACACAAAATAAGAAAGTGGTGAATATGGAATGTATCTCAAGAAAATGAAAAGTGAGTTGAAATCCCCATAATTGAAAAAGACTTTTCACTTGTGTATTTATCATCCTAAATATTAATATTATGTTAATAATTTTATTTATTCAGAAAATTTTTCATTTTAATTATATATTTTACTTGAATTTCCATAATGTATTATACAATTACATAAAAAATTAAGTTTATGTCGGGTGTTTTAACCAAATTTGTCTCATTTTTTAAAATGAATTTTGTTGGTTAACTATGCTAAAAGTGGTAATTAAATAAACAAATATAGAATAATAATATTGATATAATTATACTATTTATACATAATTTATACTTTTTTAACCAATAATGGAAGATGGTTTTGAAAATTGAACCAACGTTATAATCACAGACACAGTCGGTCATACGAATGCATGAGTGATATTCCAGTTTTTTAATAATCATTATGTATAGATGGTAAGAAACATTACATGTCACCATAATTATAATAATATCATATTTAACATGTTATTAATCATATATATTTTTATATGGAAATTTTTTAATGTAAAAGGAATCACATCTGATGGAGGATTTGATAGTCCGCACGTCCACAGATTACGTTATCACCTTTTTAGTATTTGAAAAGGGTAATAAGTAAAATTATATATTATATTTACATAAATATAATTACATCATGAATATAATATTTATTTCATTTATTTGATAAATTTTTACTAAAACAATCCTTTATTTGTTCCATTTATAATTTGAAAAAATCACATCGCTTTGAAGATGCTCTCGTCCACACTTCCAGAAACGAAGTTATCATATTTACACAAAATGAGATTCCTAAAGGTATGTTTTATAAAATAATTAAATATGAATAAAGATATCATAAATATCATAAATATAATAAAAATATTATATCTTCTATCATAATTCCAAACAATGATAGGTGGGAAAGGAAAAACATAAAACATCATTCCATGAGGCGGTAGTCCGCCGTATACAAGAATGATAAGTTTGTTACCCATTTGATTGATGTTTGTGTAAGTGTTGGTAGAAACCATAGAATGAAAAAATATCTGTATATTTAGGATAATTAGATTATTGTTAATGCATGTAAAAATAATAATTGTGGTGGTGGATAATGAAAAAAAAGAGGTTGAGGAAATATATTACCTCTTCTTTAGTTAACTCCTTTTCCTTTGCACCAAAGGGGTTCCTTGATTGGATTTTTTTAAAAATGGAGGATTAAAAGTGTATTGTGGGAATTTTGGAGTCTTAATTGATCATATATTTTGTGTTAGAATTGATTTATACATGTGTGTAAGTTGGAGTATTGAGGGCCTTTTTATAGTAGAGGAGGAGTGGCATTCTTGTAAAATTTTGAAAAGGGGATTCCACCCACGTTCTTCTGATGAATAAAGAATCCAATAATGTATTCAATTTTATCCCAAAATGTATAGGGTAAAACTAATACCATCCAATGGAATTAATAAAATTTTCTAGGTCATTTTGTCTCTTATTTTTACGGTTTTGTCCCTTATTATGTTTATTTTCCTTTTAATTGTTGTAATTAATTTTAAATACAGTCACTGTTTTTTTTCGGTAAAAATCTAATTCGAACATATAAGAGAATATAAATTTTTATTTTTAAAAATATTTAATATAATTTTACAAATTCTAATAACATAATTTTAATAAATCCATTTATGGACACTACAAGTTTACATGGTTATAGAATTGAAATACCAAGGAGTCACAATATAACATGGTGTGTCATTCCTAACATGAGCATAACCCATTACTATGATACCTACTATAAAAATGTCTTATTAATATAGATATGAATAACAACATTTTTTAGAATACGAAATCAAAAACATAAATAAACACACAAATTAAATATTTCTTTAGTGCCTTTGGAAACATGGAAATATAAACATCGGTATATAAGGGTGACACATTATCTCCCACTAGGTTCTCCATGACTAGGAAACCACTTATGAATTTAATTATTAAATTATATCTTCATTAACATGGGAATGAAACATAAAAAGTGGTGAGCTCATTTGCACAATGAGGGTAAAAATTAGATATATAAGTGGAATCATCAAAATTAGGGTAAGAGAACATGACAATAACATTAGATGATCAATCCATGTATATCATAAATATGAATACATGAATAACAGTTAAAAGTTTATAAGGACTGAATCATAAGTAAATCATGATAATAATCCACCAAATCACAATTAATGATTAAGACATACAATTTTGGAATAAATGTAAATATTTAATATCATTTCTTATTAGTCAAGACATATTTTTGTAACTTATCACAGAACATCACAAGGACTAAACCTACGGGATGGGACACTCCACCGTCCTCAGTTACAATCCTTTACTTCTATGGGATCAGGTTCCACATCATTCCATTTTTGTTATTGGGTCGGACACACTACCATCCCTAGTCATCGTACATTCTATGTAAGGGATCACAATTCCATATCTTCATATAATAGATACTCGGTGTGACACACCAACATCCCCAAACATGGTCCTTTCCTTGTAAGGTATTGGGTTTCCCCATCTTCCCATAGTGAATACTATGTATGAAACACCAACATCCCTAGTCGTAGTCATTTTATGGTATGGGATCATATTTTCTTATCTTCACATAGAGGACAATAGGTGGCACACACCACCAAACTGAGTCACAGTCATTACCCGTAATGGAATAGGGTTTCCCCATTTTTCTTTTGTTGATACGGTTTCCCCATATTCTATAGTGGATTAATCCCACATACCAAAATCTCATAATTAAATATGATAGATAAATCTTATTCAACTGTATTGGAGGGAGATATAGGTCCCACATGTCACATATTGAAATCTTACATACATGTTCCCCATGATAATAAAAAATTATTTATATCATAACCTATAAAATGAGATGGGTTTCAAAATATTCATATCATATACAATGAAATTTAATGTGTATCATAAAAAATTCATCATATCACAACCTATGTAAATAGATATTTTTAATTATTATTTCATCAAATAATTTCCCAAGAAAGGAAGCGATATTCACAAGTATTTATCATAGTATAAACCATGTAAGAGAAATGTGTTTTATAAACATAATTTCATAAAAAGAAAACCAATTCATGAAAAAATATGAATGATATTATTATATCATGTACCAAGTAAAACACAAACTATATAAATGGATTACATCTTATATGGATAGGGGTTTGGAATGTTCACTTGGATGTTATCTTGAGGAAAATAATATTTCATTCAAAATCAATTTTAAAATACCTTTTCAATATTTTTAATATATAATGGTTTTAAATTCAATTTAAGACATTTCTAGAGGAAAATATCAATTACTATTTGAAAAAACACTTTATAAAAAATATATCATTTTTAAAAAAATTTCCTTTAAAAATAAATTTAAACATTATATAAATATTCTTGAAAACATTTTGAAACACCAATTTCCATGAATTCTTATTAATGAATATTAAAAAAAAATTTGAAAAACAATTTACATAAAAACTTATGAAAGAATCTTTAAATCATTTTGAAAACCATTTTCCTTGAAAATATAAAAAAAATTGAAATCATTTTGAAAAGCATTTTCCTTGAACACATATAAAATAATTTTGACAACATTTTGAAAACCATTTTACTTGAAAACTTATTAAAGAAGATTGAGAATCATTCTGAATAATATTTTTTAAAATTATAATGAAAATATGAAAACATTTATTCCCCTTTGTACACATAAAACATTTTTTTAAACCATTTTAGAAAACATGGTTTTTAAAGAACACATTTTTAAAATAGAATGGATAAATTGATTTATATTTTGATGAATTTTTTTTACTAATTGTATTAAGAAAAAAATAGTGATAGAATGGTAATAATTCTTGAATACTTCCTGAATATATATAGGATAAAAATATTTATGAGTTCTCATGATATATGGATTCTAATATTTTAATAATCTATTCATAATCATATACAATATCGATAAATGATGAGATTATTTCAATAAAAAATTATGAAATGGTAAATTTGAATTATACTCTCCATTAAGGAAAATAAAATTACATTACGCTTAAAATATCCTATAAATAATAAGTTAACTATATAACATGTAAATGGGAAATATTTACACCACATATAATAATATAGGTGCATAATATGGAATGTATCTCAATGAATAAAAATTAAGAAAAAAAATACATTGTTGATTTGGTAACTTTTGATCTATAAACCACATGAACTAAATATCTTAATATATATATATAAATAGCCATAAATCTAAGTATAATAATAATAGAATACATACATGGGTATTAAAAAGGCTACGTATAATAAATTGGTTCTTAACATGCTTGTTTATCAAAGAAAATAAAAGTGAGACTTAAAAACCCTTGTTACTAGTGTAACATGAGAATCCTGACCCCCATAGAAGTATAACATTCATAAAACAATTTAAGATAATTTAATAAATTAAATTAATTATATAACATTTCAAAGGTAATTATATGGAATTTGATAAATATGTGACTGGTGAATAATACTTGTATCTCACTTAAATAAAAAGTGAGAAGAAATCCCCTTACCATGAGTCAAACATTTCACGTGTGTATTATCAAAATGAATAATAAACACATTTCTTGATTTAATTGATTCATAACATTTTTAATTTTTTTATTACTTATAATTTATTTATTACAATGTTTTATACAAATTCATAATTAATTAACATTAGGTCATATGTTTTGACCAAATTTGGTTCCTGTGCAAAAATGACTTTTCATATGTTGACAATGGGAAAAGGATTAACTATATAAAAATATAAAAAATAAAAAACCTGATATTATTATTATATTTATACATTAATTATAATTTTATAACTTATCATGGAATATGGTTAAGAAAAATGAATTGACATTAGAATCATTTAGAATGTAAGTCGTACATATGCATGGGTAACGTTTCAAATTTTATAATGAACATTATGGAAAGAAGGTAAGAAAAATTTAAAAAAAATAATTATTTAAAATTATATAATAAATAATATAGTATTTAATCATATATAATTATATATTTAATTAATATGATGTAAAATTATTCACATCATGTTGAGGAGACGGTTTCCCATATGTTCATGAACAACGTGTCCACTTTTTTATTGTTTGAATAGAAAAATAGAGAAAAATGATAAATTATATCAAATGAAATGTAATTATTCCTTGAATATCACATAGATCTCATTAATTTAACATATTTCTATTAAAACATTCTTTTACATGTTCCATATATAGAGTGACTGAATCTCCTCACTTTGAGGAGGCGGTAGTCCACACATCCAAAAATAAAGTTATCGTATATACACAAAATGGAAATCATGAAGATATGTTTTGAAAAATAATTATAAAAGAAAAAAATCATAATAAATATCATATATAATATTTTTAAATATAATCTCCATCATAATTGTCATCCATGATAAGCGGTAAAAAAACGAGTGACATCATTTTTTGAGGCGGTAGTTCTCCATTCACAAGAATGAAATGTTCATTACTCATTCGATGGAAATGAGTGTAATTGTAAGTAGAATACTTATAATAAAAAATTATATGTATATTTAGGATACTACGTTTATTTTATAATATTGTAATAAGAATTTCTATTATGGTAGAGAATGAAATTAAAATAAAGGAGTTTGGAGAAGGACGTTACACCTTTTTTAGGTAACCCCTTTTGGTATGCACGTTAGGGATTCCTTGGATGGATTTATTTCCAAAGGATTGAAGAAGGAATTTAGGGATTTTGGAATATTATTTGATGATATTTTGTGAAATAAAATAGGCTTGAGAGGTGTGACAAGGTGGTATGGGTGAGTGACATTTTATAGTGGAGGATGAGTGGAATTCTTATAAATTTCTAAAAAGGGAAGTCCACACATGTTTTATCCAGTATCCTTTAGCTCCAATAATGAACCAAATTCTATAAAATTGATTTTATGGTTTAATTATGTCCATTCTAATGATATTGTAATATATTCTAGGTCATTAAGGATTATTAGTTTGTTTTTTATTACATTGTTAATCTAATTTTTCTCCAAATTGTTATTATTAATATTTGTTAAATTTTCTAATATTTTTGGTCAAAAACAATTTATAAATCCTTACATATTAGAAATTATTATTATTTCAAATATTGAATCCATATTTCCAAATTCTTATCAAATATGGGTTAAAATTTATTTAAAATTAACCCCACAAACGGGATGATGATGCAGGTTTTTAATGTAAAAATGATCATAAGGTTACTAGGTTTTTATATATTATTGTATTTTAAAATTTATTCAAGTGTAATAAATGGTATTAATTGTTTTATAATTTAACTATGTATTCATTAAAACTAATTAAAAATATAATTTCTATTATAAATAAATTAGATGAGAAAACAGTATTAAATTATAATTCAATATTTTTCCCTATTCGTAAAGGAAATGAAATATCAAATAACAATACAAAAAATCACCCTATCTAATTATTTTCTTCATAAAAAATTATGTTTTCATTAACATATACAATTTATAATAGTTCCAAAATTTATATTTAATATTAGTTTTCCATTAAAAGTATTTAAAAATGATTCTATAAAAATAAAAGGTTTTATTTGAATTAATTTTTTTCAGTCCTATGCCTATCAAATATATTCAATGAATTTATATTTTTATTATTGAAAATTTAAAATATATATTTAATTAATTTCATTAAAAATAGAAATTAATTTGATTTATTAGTATAACAATTCTTGGTGAGCATAAATGTAGTTTTTATAAATTCATTCCCTTTACATTCAATCAGTTCTTATATTATTTTCTAACTAAATTGTAAACAATGAATTCAAACTTTTATATTATTAAGTTATTTAATACTATTCATAACAACAATATTAATATATGGGTTATAACTTATTATATTGAATAATTTTATTTTAAAAAATATGTTATTCTTTGGTAAAAATCGATCTTGTGTTTAATATAAGCCATTAAGGTATGTGAGCCTTATGTGTTACATAATCTAACCTCAGTTTTGTGTAGATAAAAATAAATTTTATGTTTTTTTAGTGAAATATTATCTTGTTTTTTCATATATTTCAAGCCAATCAGAGTTCATTAATTAAAAAATCTATATACAGTGTTATGTGAAATGAAAAATATCAGTATGATTAAAGTAATTAGAAATAAAATATTTAACAAAATATCATGGTGTTATAGGTGGAAAATCTATAATATACATAGGACTTAGAACATTATGTATTAGTTTAAATTGAATGTTTTCATTGAAGTATTATAAAATCATTGTGTAATTCTTCTTTGAAATTTCTTTCTTGATTATGGATTGGAAATTATAGATTATTGATTGGTTTTTTTAAATCCCCTTTGTGAAACATTTTAAATTGATGATTTTTAATTTCTTTTTTTATGTATGTTATATTTTATATACTTTCATTATTTATGTAATTTTTCAAATAATGGTTTTGAATTAAATTTCTTTTTTAAATTATCTTGGCATTATTTTGGCAATACCATTTTGGTATGTGTGGAGAGGGATGTATCGTGGAAATAAATTACCAACCTAAAAAGTATAATAGAGTTTGGATATGAAGTTACACATACAATAGTGACACCAAACTTATGTGTTTTTGTTGAATCATGGTTATGTTAGATAAATGGGATTTTTTTTGAAAAATAGTTAATTGTTTTGTTGTAAATTTTTTCTTTAATTTATTTAAATGTTTATCATCTTTAAAATTATGTTATATTAATTTTCCTAAATATATTCCAAGAGGTCGGAGTTGGTATGTAATTGGGGAAATCCTAATAATTTTAGACTCACCTCATTCTTGGGAACTATTGTATGATCTCATATGTCATTTATCAAGACACAAGTAAAGGAATGGTATCTCAATTCTTCAGTGAATCTTATTGATACCATAGGAATGGTATGTGGAGTTAGATCTTGTAGTATATTGTTTGTTTCTAGTTTATGGCACTAGAAAGTTTCGAGTTTTTTTGTCTTTGCGTTTTGTTTATGTATTCCTTTTTGTTTTCGATTTTACTCTGATATGATTTATTAGTTTAATAATGTTTTTAGTTTTTTTTTGACTTGTTCATCATATAGAGGTTTGGTTGGATATTGATTATGAAGTATATATGTTTTATATTTAGAAGATAAATTTTCTCCAAAATATTATTTAAAAACTTTAAAATTAATTATAGCCTTTGGAGTTTTTGGGTTTTCACATAAGGCCCAACAGAACACTCATCACTTATTAATCTAATAAGGAGGGGCTGTATGTCACAACAAACAATTCTAATAGAATCACTTTGGGGGTAAAAAATAGCACCATGTTGGGACACTATTGATTTAATAAAAGGTGTAGTATGATTAATCTTGTTGACGGAGGAACCCTACATCAAATTCTATTTCTTGTACAACTCACCATTTATTTCCAATTTCTATTTACCGACCTTTAACATCAACTTATGCTCCTTCCTTAATTATCGGTTAGCCACTTTTTGAATCGAATTAATAATTAATCTAACGGTCCTCTTCTAAAAAATAAATTGTATCACCCTCAAATCCCATGAAAATTATACTGCAATATTTAGATCCTTTCTAAGATGATTGATTCTCAACTGTAAGGTTATCCCATTACCCTCTACTTCGTCCTAGAAAAAAGAACATGTATGGGAGGTCCCTATTTTATCTATTAATAGATGGATGAACAAATTATAATAGATTAGACATGACCTAGATTCCATCAAAAAAATGGATGAGATGTTTTAATATAATATAAACTAATCTTTAGATAGGCCCCATGAAGATTATCAAAATCCTAAAGATCTTATATAGCTAAAATTGGAGTAGTGTACTTATTTGTGAGTGGTGATTGCCCAGGTCACGCCCATTAATCATGGGATAGCCCCATTACATCACCACCCAATAAGTAATTATGCACAATATAAACAAAATTACCCATATGACCACCACATTAGTCATTATCATGATCTTGGACCTCAAAATTATTGGTTTGGATCTTCCGCAAACATTTCTTTTAATTTTGAACTTGTATGGAACAAAAAGTGAAATGTAAATCCCATCTATATTCACTCTAAAAATTATATATAGTTTGAAAATAATATAGAAATATTAAATATTTACTTATTTATTTTGAAGATACATTTCATCCTTAGTAGTAAAAAACACTTCCTTTTATTCCAGGGTGATACTAATATCAACTTCAACAAGTATTCTTGAATAGTGAATAAATGAACTACATCAATTGAATTGTCCTTTTTAATGTTTATTCGAACAGTTAATATTTTATCAAATAAAATAAATTGCTTCCATAGAATCCAATTTAGAAAAAAATTCAAATAAAAATTTCAAATTTAGAATCATTATGATTAAAATGATTAAAATGGAAATTCCATTCCATAATGTACAACATTATTGCATTTAGTGGAACAAAACCATTACATTATGGCCTTATGTTTTATTAATCTAAATGAAAAACAACATTTAATTACCACTTTACTATTAATATAAAAAATCTATTTGAATCTAAATTTGTTCCATGGAAAAATTAAAAAAAGACTACAAAAAAGTTTCCAAATAGGCTACTTCACGAATAAGCATTCTAAAGCCCACTAACACAGAGGCTGCCGAAAAGCATAAGCCTTTCTCCGCACACATTGTAGTGAAAAGTGGTGGAAAACTCAATTACTATGATGAAATTGACCTAAATCAGAGGTCTCTTAGAACACCATAGAGGTAATGACAGATGAATCCACAGTTACAAAAAACATTAGGGAATCCAGATTCATCTGTGATCGCTACGGATTAGAGTTTTGGATAACAATACAATTATAAGAAACTTGATGGTGTCTTCCATGTTTTTAGTGTGTAAATTACTTCACAGCGCGTCCTCCTCCCTTTGTACCCACCTGGTGTATACAATTACCCCTCTCCAACCACCCCAAATGTATTAACACCCTAACATCTAGCCTTAATAGATCTCGAACCGTGAGATTCCCTTTTCTCTTTGAAAAATCAGAAAAAAAATGAACCATCTGAGTTACATGATCATTGTGAAATCCAATTCCCTTTACTAAAATTTATGCACTCTTCATTTAGGTATTCCCTTCTTAGAGCCAACGGGAAATCATAGGGGATAGATCCTCTTTTTAGTACATGGTACTTTTTACAGAACCCAAATTTCACGATGAACCCTCCAAAAAATGTGTAATCCATGCATAGGATGGGAAACTATGCTCTAAAGAATTCTCCACTTTGCAAACCCATATCCTCTGTGAGCCAATGAAATCTATAAGACCCTTTGATCTATAATCCCCTATACTTTGTGAGCCTATGAGATCTGTGAACTCCTTTGCTCTATAATGCCTTTTACTTTTCAATCCCATGAGATCTATGAAGCACTATGCACTGTGATCCCCTCTGCACTGTGATCCCCTGATCTTTGTGAAGCCCTTATCTATAATGAATCTTTCTTTGTGAATCCTACTTCTATGAGGCCCTCTAGGATTGTATGATGTGATTTAAATGTCCCATGGGTGGTGTTTCATTTATCAATTCTATTCCTCATGATTCGTCACATAAGGACACCAATGGCTATTGATTTTCCACATAGACATGCTAATGTGTTCCCCTTAATGGATCCCTCCACAACCCCATCTCTATTCGGAATTGTCGGTGCCTTCCCTTCAGCAGGGATTTAAAATTGCACCTGTTATTTATGTTCTATGGTGAGGAGTGATTCCACATCATCTGATATGTTGAATGTTAAACTGCCAAGAACCCACATTCACAAAACATGATGTTAAAATGTGATCACCACATAAGCGACAAATACTGAGTGCACCATGAAGCAGATGGGAACTAAGGACATCTTACTCCCCTCTTCCTCTGAGATTTGTCTGCTTGCACTCCATAGGATGTCCTTGCATAATCCCTGACCAAATTCATAGTGTGTACTATGTAATGAAGATATATCATCCTCGAACATCTAGACCCCTACACGGGCATCCCTCTTAGTGTAAGCCCATTTATCTTCATTGGGCCACTAATCGTGCATAAACACTACTATATTCCTCACTGACTCCTTTTTTAACAACACCATTTTCAAGACTTTATTGGCTTCTATTTCTCACATCGAGCATGGATCAAGTGAGATTAGAGAAAAACAGTGACTGTGACATCCTATTTGGTAAACCATAGTGTTTAATACCCAATAACCTCTCTACAAAAATATATGGAATTTGATTATTTCCATTATGGAGAAAGGTATATCGGAAACCTATTTTCTGTTCAAACCCATCACCCATTGGTCCCAACCAATTCACATCATTTCACCCACATCATTAATTATTATAAACTATCTTCCCTATCCACCCCACATGATGTTAAATTTTATTCGTTAAAAATACATTTGGTTTTTATCCATGTCTCTACGAAATGATAAATAGGAATACTCCCCGACGATCCACCCAAAACACTTGAAATCTATGGTTTCCCTTTATGGAACCCATATCTATGGTCCGCCCCTTAGTGGTGTTAGACAAGTCCACGGGTAGCTATGAATATGTAATCCATACATTTAATCAATTATCTTACTATCAAGATTATCCCTCTTGAGGTGGGATACTAACCACACATATGCCCCAACATGTCTCTCAGTCGTTGTCCCTTGTGTACACCACGATTCCATGCCCCATCTTGAACTACTTGGAAATTTATTCCTAGCTACTAGGATATGTAGTAATATTCCCTAAGGCTCAATCCCATCATCCATGTATCGTCCTTATCTTTCCATCGAGCCTTTGTGTTTCGTGAAGATCATGTTAATACTCAAAATCCCTATTTCTCTTCGTGTCCCCATCCATGTTCTCTATTCTCACGGTTTGTCCTCTCAAGTGTCTCATCGCCCCACTAAACTATATAGACCCTGATTCCCCTCTACATGGATACGTAGGAAGCCTATTTTATGATCAATCCCAACATGACCACCATCTTCATTTTTTACACTATCATTTTTCCCAATACACTATATGGACATTGATTCCCCTCCATGACGATACGTATGATGCCTCTCAGAGGTTCATCCCCAACATCACCATCATCTTCATGTAATATTCATCTCATTCCTCTCATCCACATCATTATGCCATCCATCATCCATCATGATTCTTACACAAGCCACCACTTCCCTATAGGATCATTCTATTTCCTCGGGCATCTAACCATTCATAATCGCCACACAATCCATAGTAATCCAAACATGAGTGTCCCTCTTGTGATGGGCCGCTATACTTGTGAAATCCCTAACTTTTTTTCAGGTTATTTTCCATTGTGTACACCACGATTACTTGATTCATCCTCTCAAACTACATGGGGTTTTATCCATAACTTCTATACTAGGTACTTAGGAGGCCTCCATGAGTTTCAATCCGATACAACGGTAAAACTTGTTGTGCCCTTTATTAGGACCCAATCATCCACGGATTTTTCCTAATAGGGCATATTGATTAACCCATTTGGTAAAACTCATTGGCATTCCCTCCCAAGAATGTGACCATATGACCCACTCCCATCAGGTTTCTAATAGGTGTAATCATTCTCCAAGAGGCGTTAACCTCATAAAATACCTCATGTTAAACAAGGGAAGCCAAGGAAAGCATTGGAGACATGCCTATGGAATACAATTTGCTGCACTATAAATGGGATGTATCCGGATTCATCACCCTTTATTAGACCAATCATAAGGGGAATAAATCTTGGTGAACTTGTGTTTCAGCATCCAGAAAGGCCAGTGATTCCCAACATGACTACTCCCCTGATTGATGGTTTCTTCCCTACCTTCACCCCATGGAATGTCCTAACATAATTATTGTAATTAACCAGTATAGTCAAAGATATGAAACTTGGTAATTTTCAGGAGAAAATTCACAATCATTAATGGAGTCCCATAATTAGTGTCAATCTCTGAGGAGAAATCCATTAAAAGAGAGATTGAAATCTCATAATCTAGTTTTTATCAAGGATAAAATGTCCCTAATTAAGTGACTAAATCCACTTATCTTTGGAATATAGGAAGATGGAGAAACATTCAACTGATCCCCATGGAGAGATGTGAGCCCCTACAAATGCAACAGAAACAACCGAAATACAAGAAACCATAAGTATTTGAAATAAGAAAAAAAATATTTTAATTGTTCCATGATTTCATACGAATAGGCAGAACCAGACACACCATACTGGAAATATTAAATTGAATCCCTTATGGAAATTCCATAAGGGGTGACAAGGACCCATACCCTATAAATGGTTTTTATGTGTTGTGTTTTTAGTTATATGTGGGGAATTATTTTTTTTAATAGTTATAGAATAGGACATGTAGGATCCTACCTATTTATAATAAGTGAAAATAGAGTACTAGAGAAGATATGGGGAAGGGCATGGGAAAATTCCACATTATGAGAAATTAAAAGTGTGTAGAATTTGTTAATGGATATGGTGAGTATCTAAAAACTACCTATAATGATGAAGTATCATATTATGATTGACCCCCCAATTAGACATATCCATACCTTGAGGATATGGGCCTCTCCCTTATATTTTATTATGTTTCCTTGGTTTATCATATGATGAAATGTATCCCATGAGTCCATTGTTACTATTAGCATCTACAGTTTCACATGATGATATGATCATACAAGTAGTATAGTTAGAATTAATTAGTGGTACATAATGTTCACGAAAAATTGTTAAATTATATTCGTCCCAGAAAAATCCTAATATATCAAGGGTGTTTGGGTTCACCATTTTTCCCCTTCCCTAGGGGTTGTGGAAATTGGAACATAAAATTTTCCTTGAGAATAATACTCTTCAAAAATTAAACAGATCCTTTAGTTGAATATTTTAGATTATGGTCATGATCATACTCAATGTAATTAGGAAATGGTAAATGGAAGCCACTTTCTTTTATCCAAGATGATGTTCCATCCCTTGATAATACCTGATCTTCAATTGAATAGGTACGTTTACTCATATTGGACAACTCATGTGATGAGATTCTATAGAAGAATTAATAGTGACTAGGTGAATTTAAGACCCCTAATTTTATCCCTTCTCCAAGGTATTCACTAGGTTAGATGATCCAAAAGTATTCCCATTTTTTATATTCCTATAATTGGGTATTCAATATACAATTTTATCATACCCTTTTTGATATATTTCATAACAAAATTAATCTCTTATAATAGTTTAATATCATCTACCTTTTATGTATCTAGATAATCAACCCACAATCCATCCATTTGTACTTCATTAGTATCAGTAATGTACATGTTGATGAGAACATCCCTAAAGGTGATATCCCCTTCTACACTTCTATTGCAAGATTTTCTATCCTACCCAACAATGTGATTTCCCTCCAAAGATCTATCAGTTGAAAACTCAGGAACAAGTCCCTAGGGTGACATCTAATCATACATCCCCTAATCTACACAAGTAATAATTCATTCATTTTGTTCCACCAAAACAACCTTAATAGTCCCCATATTTTGTAAATATTCAATATTATGATTCTTCATGAATTCCCTTGTAGATGACTGGAAAAGTCATGTTTTAACACACTAAAAATTATACATTTACTTTTTCTTGTTATATAATCTCTGAGTATAAAAATTAAATTAAAAACATAACAATCCTTATTCATAAATAGTTCATTTTAATATTACTAATAAACTATAAATTCGAAACATATTTTGGTAATTTTTCAAAATTAAATTTGAGGGAAATATCATCTACTAATGTTAGAAAAACAACAATTATATCTAATTTTTATTTGATATAAACCTCCATAATAATTTTATCACAATGCCCAAATATTCGAAATTCATTAGTATTTCCCCAATTTTATATGAATCCCCACTATTGAGGTTATCCTCTACCAGATCGTAATATTACAAATGGTCCAGTTGAGACCGGAAATTTTTATCCAGTATTTAACTTTTAAATGTAGATGTATTAAATATAATGTCCCATTCCAAGAAGAAAACCATACCAGGTTTCAATGAAATGGTTGAAACACCATAATCATGCCACTTCAAATCAACTGTGGGAAATATGATGTAAATTTTTCCCTTACACATTAAATCACATTTCTAATAATAACTAACCATGGAATTTGTATATTTATTTGAAATATCATTAATATTCCAAATTTAACAGCTATTTGATAAGATGATATTTGTAGTTATTGAGTATTAAATGATCAATATCATATTGAGATGCATGTCCTAATTTTCATTCACATGAGCCATATCTCCCTTTATCACAATCCAATCAGAAATAACATATTCCAAAGCTACAAAAGGCCTTTTTCTTAGTCTCACCTTATCCAATATAATATATTCATATAGAAGAGACTACTTAAGATAAATGTTACCCGGCATGCCTCATAAATAAGCATCCAAAGGAAGAATTTTTCCTAATGTTTTTATACTGATACACCATATAGAATGATCCTCTATATATAATATTGAACCCCAAGTACCACAAAATATCCATGGATGCTGGGAAACACCAAGATACATTCAATAAAAATGAACTATTTTAAATACCATTTAAAATTTTTATATATTTAAAAATAAACATGTGTATGTTTTTTCTTCTGAAATATTTATGTTTTTCGATTTTTATGGAGACATTTGGGCTACATGTTTGATCTTATAACTCTGTTTAGTTTAGTGTGTGTTCCTATGTTTTAATTTAATAATAAATTTTCTTTGTATATGGTCTCGGTCCACTAATTTCATGTATTTTACTATCTTGTACTATATATATTAAATGAAATAAATAATTTAAATTAGTATAATTTTTTTAGATAATTGTTTTATTCTATTATATATATATATATAATTTAATTGATTTTTTATAATGGGAAAATAGCATCAGATGAATTGACACTATTCGACTGGATAATAAAGCATCAATTTTTTTGATTTTCCGCTATCCAAGATTCCAAAAAAATATAACCTTATAGAATATACCATTCAAAAAATTTATCCCCCATATGACCTTTCTTTGATTCTATTTCTCCATTCATAAGAACCTATTATAAGATTCCGTTAATTTCACTTATTATTTTACCATTTGAACATGTGTATAAGATCAATCTTTTACTATGGGAATGTTGAAATCATTATTTATAAATATATTATTATTAATTTTAGGGTATAAGAATGTTCATTATCAAACATTTTTAGATAAATAGAACATGGTATTTTTTATCCTAAACATCTCATTTTTTTCCTCCATAAATTTAAATTTTAATCAATTTTTAATGGGTGTTATTTTAAATTTTGTTTTATTATTTTACTTTTATTACACTTAATTTTATTAAGGGCCTATGTGACATGCCTGGTGGGACTTCGTGCCTTTTATTATATTCTTGGTGGACATACAGGCCATGTAATCCATGAGGCCATGATGACTATGAAATTTGAGAATAATTGGATGGGACTTCTGGTCATCAAATAATATGTGGGACATCATTCCCATAAAAATAAATTCTCAGGGCGATGTGGATGGGGTATCCCATGGAGGGGTCATGGAATATCCCTTCGACCTATAGGTGTGGTTGTGTCTGTGGTTCCATGCATTGTACCACAAATAAATAAAATATAATATTAAATAATAAGCATCTAACAATAAAATTATCAATTTGAAATTTGTAATAATATTAACATAAATAAACTTAATTACTAATTAATAATATAAATAATACTTATATTAACGATTATTAAGAATATAAATATGATTATATAATAATATTTTTAATAATTAATAATATGATTAATAATTGGTAATTTAATATATTAATATTAGATTTTTTGGATAAGGTCTTCATTAAGAACACCAATATTGAATTACCAAACATGATAATCCATGGAGAGGATGCTTGAAAAATATACATACTTTTTCTAAAATGTTACCCACATTCTATAAATGGCCTTAAAGCTGAGGTGAACGACATATCCTCCATTTAGAATTCATACAGGGGCCCCTTTGATCATCAATTCATTGTTCATTAACATCCTATTAAGTTTCATCTTACCATAGTTCAAGAACATTCATTCTTTCCAAATGATAGGGTTTATTTATATCATTTACCGATGCCAAAGATATTCTATAATCTTCATACATACCTGAAACATTATGATCGCCATCTCATTTCTAGAGGCATAATATTTCTAGAACTACTCATAGGTGGAGGTTTCCTCCTCTAATTAATTATATAATCCCTCTTTATTCTATCAAGATAAAGCCTATTGAATTTATTTTTTTAATATATTCAAGCATAGATTTAAAATAGGGTGTAGAAAGAACCCGAATGTTTTGAATTTTGTCATTATTGTGTTCTCATTACATTTTTTGGGACCAAATATGATTAACCCATTAGTACAATGATAATTATAAAAAAAATATGATATAAAATTGGGAAAATAAATGATAGAATATGGAACATAGAAACCCCCCCCCCCAATGTAAAGGGGTAAAAACCATGGTAAAACATTTAAAAGTTTCAACACCTCCCCTCGTTATTACAATGATAAAACCCTCATAAATCCTTATATTAAATTATTTGGGAATTATCTACACAAATTGACACACATAAATGATGGGATGTGATGTTGATGGTTATTACTAGTGATTACTGATGATTAAAAACTATGTGAAGGCGCTATATTTCATATTCATGCCTCTCCCCATACTCCTCCCTCTGTATGATGATTGGTGGCGTTTCCCACCCACCATATCTACCAACCATTCTCACTCCCTTGAAATATAAAGGAATCCACCATACGTAAAAATAAAATATTGTCGACATGTCTCTCACTTGGATATTGTAGAGACCCGAAGCCTGATGTACATGGACTTTACATTACTTTTTCGGAATACTTAGTACATTACAAAAACACACACACAAGGACCGTAATAGTTTAGTGTCTTTGGAAACTCAGAACGTAAACTTCTAATTGTGGTGGAAGATCTTCAAAATCTCCCATAAAGATCTTCCTTTTTATACCTAAAACCTTTCTTTATATCCTGGGGAAAAGAAAACATAAAAGGGTGAGCTCAAATGCTCAGTAAGGGTAAACAAAGGAAGTATCAATCACATAATTTTCATAAGAACATAACATTTTTGGAAATCTTAACCTGCAAAAGAGAGCATAATTTCATAACATGGGATAAATCATAGTAGTGAAATGAAATCATAACTTAAAACATTACTCATTGTGGCATACACACATAATCATAGAGAATCATTTCTTGTTAGTCAAGACTCATTGCCAAGACTATCTTAGTGGACAAAGTCCCTTTCTGAATCGAGTAATCCTCGTTTCAGTCCTGTTTCACTGAACCGGTATAACCTACCATTCCAGCCATGTCTATCTCATGAGATATAAAATCTTTACCCAATGCATTGGAGGGAGATATAGGTCCCACCCATCTCTTAATGATACCATTCTTATGTGTGCCACAAAATCATAAACCATAAATCATTGCATAACCCATGTAATACAAATGGGAATCTTAAACATCATGACATCATAAAACAATTCATACAAGATAAAGGAATTCATAAAAATAATTCCATCACAACATGATCAAATCAATGTAATAATAGGGACAAAAATAGAACCCTTTATTATCTTAGATGGAAAATTATTTTGATAAAACACTTGAACTCCATTCTTGAGGAAAATATCCTTTCTTCTTCAAAATCAATTTCTTTTCACGAAACGTCATGAAATTTTAAAAGAAAGAGATTTTATTGAAAATAGTCATGAAATCTTTTGAAGGAAGCTTCATGAAAATAAGGCTTTATAAAACCGTAAAAATCCGTTCGTGCCGTATAAGTTAAAAAAAACATTCTTCTTGTACTTTTGTCGGAAAAGTCAAAAAGTACCTTGTACGAAAAACGGCAAAAGATTCCTTTCATATTCTTTACTAAAAACTCACCTAAGGGTAAAATTGGATTTAAACTTCTGCAAGTGGATGGAAACAATATTACATATTGAACGAACATGGATGTGGACGATAAAATACACCCCAGTAAATACTTACGAATAAACAATCTCGGATAAAAATGAGATTGTGATATTTCCCTTACCTTAGGTCCGACTTGCTTTGTAAGTGTCCGAACCTCCTGTATAATGATTTAAATCATGTTATTGACTTATTACAGAATCATATTCATTGTTATGATATCATATATGGTTCACTTATTACATTATATTACCCGTTCTTTTGTAAACTCCATGTTAAAGAAGCGTTTTGGGTAAAATCGTTTCATTTATCGTAGGTGTTTTGACTTGTTGTTCTTGACATCATTATTACTTATATCATGATTTACTTACTTCCAGAATATAAAATATGATTTATATATCATATATATTCAGTATATATATATATATAATAGGTAGATAAATAAAATGAAAAACACCGTTCATGGAGACGGTAGTCCGTACGTACGCATGAACGCTGTTTTCCTTTCCTTATTGTCTTGAAATGGAAGTAAGTAGATTACATACATATGTATATATATACATAAATCCAGTAGCTTTATAATGTCATATATTTCATTATTATTTCTTATATATACATTATAATCATTCTTAAATGGTTAACATGGAGAATGAATCTCATCGCGTCGTGGAGACGGTAGTCCGTACGTACGCACGAGCGATGATATCATTTCTATAAATATTGAATTGAATTGGAGTGGATTATACAATATATCAGAATCAATATTATGTTGTAATAACTATGTATAGTTATTCTTTACACCATTATACCCATCCATGTAAGGTGGTGGTGGAAAATAGATTACACCACGGCGTGGAGACGGTATTCCGTACGTACGCACGCGCGGTGATTTCTTTTTCCGTAGGATGGATAGATGGTGAAATAGGGTTGTTTCATACTTATAATAACATATCAGTATATGAGTGATACTGATGTTATTACTTCATAATGAAACAACCTAAGAAGAAGAAGTGGAAGAAGAAATAAAGATGAAAGAATTGGTAACGGTAATTACCTCTTCTTTGAAGTGCCTCTTTGAGACCTCCTCTTAGGGCACTAAAATTGGTCTTTGAGGAAGACCAGAACCTCTAGGATGTTTCTAGGGAAGTGGAGAGGAGAAATTGGCAGGGGTTGGCCGAGCTTGAGTGCTCAAATTGGTGTGAGGAGGAGGGGGAGGAGGTGTCCTTTTATAGGGGAGGAGATGGGCACCTTAGGAATATCTCAAAATATTATTTTATATTAAAGTCAAAATCGGTTTATAATGGTTCCAAAGGGTCTTATTTCGAAGCTAAAGTAAGGATGGGTCGAAATCCTATAAGCCAATAGAATTTAGACATGTTTAAGATATTATTTTAACCTTATCAATTAGATTTAACTCTAAGTTAATTAATTTAACTTTTACCATGTCTTTTTGTTTTCTTTCACTATATGGTTAATAAACTTACTATAACATGCCAAACGAACCCCAAATTGTTTATTATTAATATATATATCCTTATCTAAGTCATTTGGCCGAACCTTAGATTTTTAGGAATAAAATAACAATTAATAATATAATATTTTATTTAAAAACTATTTTGTGTCAATTTTGACACTATTTGATATATGATTTTTGTGAAAGTCATAACAGAATTATATGTTCGAAACAAGTTGATTAAATCAACACTAATATATCATAGTAACCTATAAAATTAGTGGAATTCATAAAAAGTCTTAAATTACATTTATTTTGGTATTTATATTATCAATTATGTCAATATTTCATTAATAAGATAATTACTGCATCATTTTTGTGTCATAAATAAATTATATTATTTGATGTCTAAAAATTACAAATAAAATACCATCATGTAGGAAATCTTTTTAGCTTTCTAATGAATATTTATAGTCTAATTTATCTTATGTATAACCCAATATTAAAAATGATTTACTTATTAAACTTTGATTTTAACTATTTTAACCCTTCTTTAAATAAATTAATAATAAATGTCCTAATCTAATCCAAGTGGGTCTAAATGGTCATATTTTATTCCTAAGTTTGTTTTTGGTCGAATTACACTTGTCCAATAGAATTAGGACATGTGTTAGGGTAATATTAATATCATATTTACCCTTAGTTACCTTATTTACTATTAACCGTGGTAAAAAAAAGTAAAAAGTTACTATTCACCAAAAAATTATTTTCATCTCATTGAACCACATTTTAGTCCTTGATATTAACCGTGTCTCTCGGATTTTCGAAATTCCATTCACAGAAGCGGTAAAATTAAGTTTTATGCAAAATTCAGTTTTTAACCTACCACTTAGTAGTTTCACTATTCATCAAAAATTGATGTTTTTCAGAACAATGCCAAAATTTCATCCCAAGCTATATTTCATATTCCGAATTCAAAAATGAAGTCTATTTTACCAAATTCATAACATAAAAGTTTCATTAATTAATTTTATAATTAAATCCCGCTGTTAAAACAAATAGCGTGTTTTTAAGAAACAATATCTATCAAAAGATTGACACTTGTTTATGTCTAGTTTAAATGTGAAACTACATCCAATGACCAACATTGTATTAAATTGTAAAAGTATATTCTAAATATACTTTAAAACCACTCAAATTAATGATTTATCACTATTAATTATTTCGATTAAAAAATTTGTTTTTAATTATAATTTAGTAATTTTCACTATTCATCAGAATATGAAAGTTATCCGAAAAGTACCAAAATTTCACCTTAGGCTAAATTCGATACTCCGAATCCAAAAATGAAGTCCATTTTGAGAGTTAAAATTTCTAAAATTTAAAAAGTGGTTATTACTATTCATAACGGCTAGTTTTAATAATATTTTAATAGCATATCATTGTTTCGTGAAACTCAGGATTACGTACCACACACGCTATCGAGGAAGGTTGTGATTGCGTGTAATGCAAGGCAAGTCAAGGATGCGTGTTGTGCAAGCTCCTTTTGGTGTAGCGTATAACACAAGACATTAATAAAAAGAATATTTTTCATAAAATCTCGGGCTGTTACATTCTACCCCCCTTAAAATGAATTTCGCCCTCGAAATTCGTCGGGGTTATAAATGGTTTACTATTCAAAAGTTTCTTTAATAGAAACCCACATCGTAAAAGGGAATACCAAAACTTGGCTTTAAAAACTAAAGTATGAAATGTAACGATTACCCAAATAAACTAATCACTGGGTTTCCACATAGGTGAAAATATGGATATGGAAGAGAAATCTAACCATCATGTTCTGATGGAGAGTGGTAGAGAACATGGCTATGGAAAAACCAGTAATCACAAATCCATAGATTTGTGATGATATAAGGTACCATCTGATTCATCAGGTATAAGATCACTAGGACAACATTTTTGGTTTTCAAGATCATTTCCCTAAAGTTGAAAATTTTCTTAGAATAAATACTTACTTTATTTTGGTACAATCTCACTTTTGTTCGTGCCTTGAACAATTTCTACTTCATCTCTTAAATAAATGAAGTTGAATTTGTTATTTGTGAAGTGTTAGAAGATCATGTGATAGAATGACTGTTCATTCCATCTGTCTCAAACAAAAGGTTAGCAAAAGTTATTAAATATACATAAGTCATTCTATAGTGAGATTAATCATATATGGTTCCTAAAATAGACTTATACTTAAAACTAATTTCTACTAAACAGGGACTTCATGTAGGCCAGTGGTAGGCGATAAAGGCCAGTCGCACTTCGGTTGTGGGTTCGATTCCTACAGCCTTGTCCGAAACGATGGGCTGTCGCCCGTCCTGCAGGTTGTCCCTTTTTCTAAAACTACGTTACTATAACATCCCTTCAATAATGTCGAAAATCTTCTATCCTTAAACAATACTAACTTATGTCCAACATAATCCAGTCTAATCTTTAGCCTTATAATACTGCAGTCCACTCTCATAATATAGTGACAACGATTACCAGAGATTTAATACTGTCGTTGATCCCCACATATCATAAGATATGTCTTGTTGGTCACATTCCAAACATTCAAAGTCCTTAATCGTGTATTCTCTTGAATACCTTAGTGAAAACATGAGTGCAGTTAAAAGTTAACACTTTCCACATACCAAAATCCTCAAAATTCTATATACTCAAACCATGATATCACTTAGTCCTTATATCAATCATGATCTCATGAATACTATCAAACATTTAATTTTCTCCTTATCCCTTCATTATGCGCATATCATCTACATTCCAAAAATATCTGAATAACCTTTCATGGATACTGGTAACATTAATCATACACTTTCAAAACACAAGGAAAGACAACAGTGTAACAATCCATAGATGTTTCTTTATTCCAAAACTACACATGATAAACATGTAATCATTCCACTACATTCTCAAACCATTGACCGAGCTTCAAAAATTCTTTCATCTCACATATCATTTGTAGTCTCTTCATCATCATCCACATAAATACTACCCATATGACCATACTGATTCTCTTCATGAGTCTTTCCCTTAGGGAATTTGTTTGCATAATGCCCATACATTCCACATTTAAAACACTTAACCATTTTTGATGTCGTAGCAATACCATTATCCTCATCCATGGTGTTAACCGACCCTTTTCCTTTGCACTTACTTGCTTTGTGTCCTTCTTTTCCACACCCAAAGCATCTTCCAGTTCCCTTGAAACATTCTCCTTGATGCCTCTTCCCACATGATTTACATAGGGGAAATTGAACTTTCTTTCCTCTATGGTCATCATGAAACTCCATCTTTCTCTTATTAGCCGAGTCAGGAAACTTACCAAATTTTACTTTATTGATCATATTATGAGATTGCTGATTCGGCATAATAATGATGTTTGGACTTCCAAATCCCATTTCATTTAATTGCTCATAAAGAATATCATTCCATTGTCCATCATTTCCTCCATTATCGTGAATCACCTTGTTTCCAGCCATTTTCTAAAACCCAAAAAGAATAGCGTGAGAGGCAAAAATCATGCTAGGGAAAACAACATAATAAAGGGGGAGTACCTTGAAAATCTAACATCTTAGGTTTAATTCTATGATCGTTAGCGTAGTTCTAGTACTATAACCTATACGTATACTTAACCTTAGAGACATCCCTAGACATACCTTAGAAATATCTCTAGGGATCTCACTAACGTTTTCGTATCCTAGTTTCCAAAGGTTGACTAAACCTTTACTCTGATACCAACTGTAGAGACCCGAAGCCTGACGTACATGGACTTTACATTACTTTTGCGGAATACTTAGTACATTACAAAAACACACACACAAGGACCGTAATAGTTTAGTGTCTTTGGAAACTCGGAACGTAAACTTCTAATTGTGGTGGAAGATCTTCAACATCTCCCATAAAGATCTCCCTTTTTATACCTAAAACCTTTCTTTATATCCTGGGGAAAAGAAAACATAAAAGGGTGAGCTCAAATGCTCAGTAAGGGTAAACAAAGGAAATATCAATCACATAATTTTCATAAGAACATAACATTTTTGGAAATCTTAACCTGCAAAAGAGAGCATAATTTCATAACATGGGATAAATCATAGTAGTGAAATGAAATCATAACTTAAAACATTACTCATTGTGGCATACACACATAATCATAGAGAATCATTTCTTGTTAGTCGAGACTCATTGCCAAGACTATCTTAGTGGACAAAGTCCCTTTCTGAATCGAGTAATCCTCATTTCAGTCCTGTTTCACTGAACCGGTATAACCTACCATTCCAGCCATGTCTATCTCATGAGATATAAAATCTTTACCCAATGCATTGGAGGGAGATATAGGTCCCATCCATCTCTTAATGATACCATTCTTATGTGTGCCACAAAATCATAAACCATAAATCATTGCATAACCCATGTAATACAAATGGGAATCTTAAACATCATGACATCATAAAACAATTCATACAAGATAAAGGAATTCATAAAAATAATTCCATCACAACATGATCAAATCAATGTAATAATAGGGATAAAAACAGAACCCTTTATTATCTTAGATGGAAAATTATTTTGATAAAACACTTGAACTCCATTCTTGAGGAAAATATCCTTTCTTCTTCAAAATCAATTTCTTTTCACGAAACGTCATGAAATTTTAAAAGAAAGAGATTTTATTGAAAATAGTCATGAAATCTTTTGAAGGAAGATTCATGAAAATAAGGCTTTATAAAACCGTAAAAATCCGTTCGTGCCGTATAAGTTAAAAAAAACATTCTTCTTGTACTTTTGTCGGAAAAGTCAAAAAGTACCTTGTACGAAAAACGGAAAAAGATTCCTTTCATATTCTTTACTAAAAACTCACCTAAGGGTAAAATTGGATTTAAACTTTTGCAAGTGGATGGAAACAATATTACATATTGAAGGAACATGGATGTGGACAATAAAATACACCCCAGTAAATACTTACGAATAAACAATCTCGGATAAAAATGAGATTGTGATATTTCCCTTACCTTAGGTCCGACTTGCTTTGTAAGTGTCCGAACCTCCTGTATAATGATTTAAATCATGTTATTGACTTATTACAGAATCATATTCATTGTTATGATATCATATATGGTTCACTTATGACATTATATTACCCGTTCTTTTGTAAACTCCATGTTAAAGAAGCGTTTTGGGTAAAATCGTTTCATTTATCGTAGGTGTTTTGACTTGTTGTTCTTGACATCATTATTACTTATATCATGATTTACATACTTCCAGAATATAAAATATGATTTATATATCATATATATTCAGTATATATATATATATAATAGGTAGATAAATAAAATGAAAAACACCGTTCATGGAGACGGTAGTCCGTACGTACGCATGAACGCTGTTTTCCTTTCCTTATTGTCTTGAAATGGAAGTAAGTAGATTACATACATATGTATATATATACATAAATCCAGTAGCTTTATAATGTCATATATTTCATTATTATTTCTTATATATACATTATAATCATTCTTAAATGGTTAACATGGAGAATGAATCTCATCGCGTCGTGGAGACGGTAGTCCGTACGTACGCACGAGCGATGATATCATTTCTATAAATATTGAATTGAATTGGAGTGGATTATACAATATATCAGAATCAAATGATTTTTTAATAACTATGTATAGTTATTCTTTACACCATTATACCCATCCATGTAAGGTGGTGGTGGAAAATAGATTACACCACGGCGTGGAGACGGTATTCCGTACGTACGCACGCGCGGTGATTTCTTTTTCCGTAGGATGGATAGATGGTGAAATAGGGTTGTTTCATACTTATAATAACATATCAGTATATTAGTGATACTGATGTTATTACTTCATAATGAAACAACCTAAGAAGAAGAAGTGGAAGAAGAAATAAAGATGAAAGAATTGGTAACGGTAATTACCTCTTCTTTGAAGTGCCTCTTTGAGACCTCCTCTTAGGGCACTAAAATTGGTCTTTGAGGAAGACCAGAACCTCTAGGATGTTGCTAGGGAAGTGGAGAGGAGAAATTGGCAGGGTTTGGCCGAGCTTGAGTGCTCAAATTGGTGTGAGGAGGAGGGGGAGGAGGTGTCCTTTTATAGGGGAGGAGAGGGGCACCTTAGGAATATCTCAAAATATTATTTTATATTAAAGTCAAAATCGATTTATAATGGTTCCAAAGGGTCTTATTTCGAAGCTAAAGTAAGGATGGGTCGAAATCCTATCAACCAATAGAATTTAGACAAGTTTAAGATATTAGTTTAACCTTATCAATTAGATTTAACTCTAAGTTAATTAATTTAACTTTTACCGTGTCTTTTTGTTTTCTTTCACTATATGGTTAATACACTTACTATAACATGCCAAACGAACCCCAAATTGTTTATTATTAATATATATATCCTTATCTAAGTCATTTGGCCGAACCTTAGATTTTGAGGAATAAAATAACAATTAATAATATAATATTTGATTTAAAAACTATTTTGTGTCAATTTTGACACTATTTG
Organism: Viscum album; assembly: GCA_963277665.1. NCBI lineage: Eukaryota > Viridiplantae > Streptophyta > Magnoliopsida > Santalales > Viscaceae > Viscum > Viscum album. Next base: position 1,093,268,305 of record OY728155.1, read on the forward strand.
ATATATGATTTTTGTGAAAGTCATAACAGAATTATATGTTCGAACAAAGTTGATTAAATCAACACTAATATATCATAGTAACCTAGAAAATTAGTGGAATTCATAAAAAGTCTTAAATTACATTTATTTTGGTATTTATATTATCAATTATGTCAATATTTCATTAATAAGATAATTACTGCATCATTTTTGTTTCATAAATAAATTATATTATTTGATGTCTAAAAATTACAAATAAAATACGATCATGTAGGAAATCTTTTTAGATTTCTAATGAATATTTATAGTCGAATTTATCTTATGTATAACCCCATATTAAAAATGATTTACTTATTAAACTTTGATTTTAACTATTTTAACCCTTCTTTAAATAAATTAATAATAAATGTCCTAATCTAATCCAAGTGGGTCTAAATGGTCATATTTTATTCCTAAGTTTGTTTTTGGTCGAATTACACTTGTCCAATAGAATTAGGACATGTGTTAGGGTAATATTAATATCATATTTACCCTTAGTTACCTTATTTACTATTAACCGTGGTAAAAAAAAGTAAAAAGTTACTATTCACCAAAAAATTATTTTCATCTCATTGAACCACATTTTAGTCCTTGATATTAACCGTGTCTCTCGGATTTTCGAAATTCCATTCACAGAAGTGGTAAAATTAAGTTTTATGCAAAATTCAGTTTTTAACCTACCACTTAGTAGTTTCACTATTCATCAAAAATTGATGTTTTTCAGAACAATGCCAAAATTTCATCCCAGGCTATATTTCATATTCCGAATTCAAAAATGAACTCTATTTTACCAAATTCATAACATAAAAGTTGCATTAATTAATTTTATAATTAAATCCCGCTGTTAAAACAAATAGCGTGTTTTTAAGAAACAATATCTATCAAAAGATTGACACTTGTTTATGTCTAGTTTAAATGTGAAACTACATCCAATGACCAACATTGTATTAAATTGTAAAAGTATATTCTAAATATACTTTAAAACCACTCAAATTAATGATTTATCACTATTAATTATTTCGATTAAAAAAGTTGTTTTTAATTATAATTTAGTAATTTTCACTATTCATCAGAATATGAAAGTTATCCGAAAAGAACCAAAATTTCACCTTAGGCTAAATTCGATACTCCGAATCCAAAAATGAAGTCCATTTTGAGAGTTAAAATTTCTAAAATTTAAAAAGTGGTTATTACTATTCATAGCGGCTAGTTTTAATAATATTTTAATAGCATATCATTGTTTCGTGAAACTCAGGATTACGTACCACACACGCTATCGAGGAAGGTTGCGATTGCGTGTAATGCAAGGCAAGTCAAGGATGCGTGTTGTGCAAGCTCCTTTTGGTGTAGCGTATAACACAAGACATTAATAAAAAGAATATTTTTCATAAAATCTCGGGCTGTTACAGATATTGGCTTGATAACAAATCACAACTACATACATCCTTTATTTATTCTAACTAATTTTACTCATGTCTCTATAAGGATGATTGATGATCTACACCATCCGAACATATCAAAGTCAATCACTTTCATTAGAAAATTTTCATGATTTTCTTTATTGTGCATTTTTTCTATATCCATGCATCCTATAGTGACTTAAGCCTTCTACTCATATTACTAAATGATCTTATGCATGATTATCAATTGAAATACAATTCAAAGATCAATAATTCTAGTGTATTTGTAAGAATAGGTACATAATTAGAAAATTTTAAAATAGGATAAAAAATTATTTTATTAATCTCCATAATAAGCTCCTAATTTATTTTGACCTATAATAGAAACATAAATAAACATGTGAATTATAATGATAATAGGTATGATATAAAAATACTTGTAATGTAATAGACATTAGATTAAATCAATGAACATGCATTAGATGTAATAACATGATAACATAAATCGAAATTACCTTGAATAATTATATGGAATCATAATATATTGAACATGAAATAAAATGATCATAGATATATAATAATGTGGTATTAATATAGAACATGACATAAATATCAGTTAAATATTACTTCCAAGACTATATCACATCAGGAACATAGTCCCATAATGGATTAGGTTTACTCACTAATCACATACATGACATCACATGAGGCCAAAAATTACGCAATAAATTAGTGCCCTATCTAGTCACATCCATAAAAACAATATCATGAATATTTGTGCCATGTAATGACTCAAGCATATACAATAAACATAAAAGTTTCCCATGGAAGGAAATGGGTATCCTAATCATGAAATAAGGTGTAACAAAATGGCTCATCATAAAGGTATAAGTGAAAAAAGTTATTTAAATAATAAAAGGTCTTTAAAAATGTAAAAAGAGAATATATCATGATATATAATGTCAAACTACAATGGAAACATTTATACATAGTGGTTAAGTAACTTTGAAAATGTTCTACTTAAGTGTGTTTCTAAGAGAATAGGTAAAGAGACATCAAAATGGGTAAGACTATCACAATATAAATAAAACCAGATTGTAAGTAAAATATTTTTATAAATAGGAAGGATCTTTTTATAAATCATATTTTTTTTGAATAATTTCTTTGAGCATTACACTGTTTAAGGGAATGAAATTATAGAAGTTCCATTTAATCATCTTTTCTAATGGAATTATAATAGAACCTTTAATACATGGTAATCCCCATAAAAAAAATTATTTAATAAACATGATATATTTGTGTAAGACATAGATATAGAATATATAAAATTTATATCAAAGAATGATGTGAAAAAATGAGGAAGATAGACAGATAATGTATCATTAAGAAAATATGGTAATTTGAAAAAATTCCTTACCGTATGTCCGAATGCATTTTACACTAGAAATTATTGTCCTACATAATAATATTTTATTAATTAATTAATTAATCTAGAAAATATTTTCTATTTATTTGATTTATTATAACTATTTTTATTTCTTTTATGACTATTTACTTGAGTTATAATGTTCATCTTCATGATTCTGGGAGTATATGTTTCATGGTCGGTTTGTTTGTGTTAAATTATGGATGTTATTTTAAAATGGTAATAGTTCTCTAAAAGTGAAATTAAACTGTATTAATGAAGTTCCATTATTAAAATGTTCCCATATATCATCTTTTTCTTGTATCAGGATGATTCATTTGAATAAACCTTAATCATAATTGGTCATTTTTTTGTGGTTTTTTTGACCGTCATGAAAAAGTTTCTTTTTATTAAATATAATGTTCATATAGTAGTTACAGAATAAGAAATTTGTTATAATATACATATTAAAATCTTCTTTTAACCAAATTATTTTTAGTATGACTTTAATTGAAGGGTTTAATGAAAAAAATCAGTATCTATGGAGATAATAAACGACCATAATTTTGAAAATGGATTCATTTCCTTGAATAAGGGGAGATGAGAATATAGGTGGAGAGAATATTTTCCATCAGTAATTAAAAATTATATTATATATATGATAATAGAGATATTATTATTTAATGGATTAAAAAGATGAAGATAAGGTAGGCGAAGAAAAGAAATTAAAAGAGGCGGTTTGAGAAAGTTACCTATTGAATATCACATTCAAAAATGTCATCTTAAATAACCAATAATTGTCCATCTATTGAGACCAGTGTATCATAAATTTGGAGAAGATTAATGAGAATAAAAATTGGGTAGAATACTCTCACGGTATAAGTATAATAAGTTGTGGGGATAATGGGTGGTGACATGTGATATTTATAAGGGGACGAGAGGGTTGTTTTGATTATTATATTCATTTGTTTATTATTTTGGATCAAGACTACTCATAGTTTTGATTAATATGAGTAAATATAGTAAACTATTTGGATAGTTTCATCCAATGTGTTAATACATCATTCATGACTAAATAACTCATATATTTGGAATGTAATGTTAAACACTGTAAACTACTGTATTTCACAATTCCCCATAAATTTAACAATTTTAGGGAAATCCCAAAAATTCAACCCAACCATTTTGATATTTTTATATTTAAAATATGGTATCCATTTTTTTTAAAATATTTTGTATATATGAAAACAAAAAATTTTAAATACAAACATCATTTATTATATAAAATACCACTTATAATATTATAATAATTTTTCCACACTTTTAAAAATTTTAAAGTCCACCAAAGATTATATTATAATTATAATACAATATAATATTTATTATTGAACATATTTTTTAAAGTTAATTTTTCTTTTAAGTCATTTTATTTTTTATAAAATAGTAAATAATATTTTATATTTTAGAAAAATACTAATACCTAATTTATCATTTTTATTTGCATATACTATGATATAATTAAATAATTTTTTATTTATAAGTTTCATAAATTTTAGTTACAACATTTATAGGCATGGTTACTATTCTATAGACCAGATTTCAATTCATATTGGTCATATTACTATTTTAATAGTATGATATATAACGACTATATTGCTCCCTTAATAAATAGAACCTATTTCAGCCATTCTTCATTCACATATACTTTATATCAAGGTTATGTATTTTAATCATTTTTATTAATATTATATTATTACCATTATGTTTAATTTATATATATTATTTAATTTTTTTAATTCATTCTGTGTTACTGATCATTTCAGAATTTTCCCATTCTTATTATCTTATTTTCTTTTAATTTTACCTCTATAATATTAGACATTATAACTGGTTTATTTTCTATCAAACTTATCATTCATATATTCTGAGAATAATTAAATTATTGGGTTCTCTATGTCATACATTTTTTTATGACATAATTTTAAGAAATAAGCTCCATTTATAAACGTATGGGTCATTAAATTCATCCCTCATTATGGAATTTCTCCCTCAAAATTTCTTTTTATATTCTATGGTGAAAACAGGTGAAGGTATTTTTCTATCATTGATTCATCTGGTTCACATGTATCCTCTACAAATATATGGTTTTTCTAGATTACATTTACTAAGACAGTGGTCTTTTTATATAGATCCCCCTCCCTATAGTCCAAAATCACCAATGGATGCTCCTCAAAAGAAATATAATTTTCTAGATACATCACCTATTATTTTACTACATATGAGGGATTAAGAATGTACATTCATAATTAGGATACATGGAATACATCATGTACATCATACATGGTTGGTGTAACTTCTATCCAATAATTCATATCTTTAATAGGATCTAGAATCTCTAACGGTCCAAGGTACCTCAGACTTAGCATTCCTTTACTCCAAAATCCCTTGACCCTCTTCCATATAGATATCCAGAGGAATACTTTTTCACCATCCTAAAACTCTCATACCAAATGATGATCATCTGCGTAGATATTCTATTTTATTTTGGATGTCCCGATGTACTACTAGTTTTCCTTCACATTTTCTTCCATTTTCTAAACTAATTCAGTTCCTAGAAACATTCACTCACCAACATCATCCCAGTATACATGTGTTCTAATATATTCCCCTAAAAGTATTCATATTGATCAATTTGGATTTATGAATGGAAACAATTTTTAAAAAATATCTCAACCATTGAATGATTTTGATCTAATCCTCCTTTGAAATCCATTGATTATGCTCTCAAAATGTCTTATAGTGTTGGAATAGTGAATTTTTACCATCAGTTTAGGGGTGATAATTCCTAATGAAATAAATATTGTTATTTTGAGCTTGTTGGATACTTTTCTATAACATTGTGGTATGTATTAGATCATGGTCTAATATAATTAATAATGGTACTCTATAAATCCTCCACACATTTCTGATGTATATCCATTAATGTTGGTTGAGTGAAAAGTCCTATCAAATCGCAATAAATTCAATAGGTCTGATGAGATAATCCCCATTGAAAAATATTTCATTATTACTATGGATGTATTTAGATGTCCAATGAAAATATCATTTTTAATGTTTTCACCTTTTAATGTAGGTATGAATAATGGTTTCATCATTCCCTTAGTGTTTTTTTCTTCATTAACATTCTGAAATTCTAGTTACTTTCATATAAATTCATCACTATCATTATTCATGTTTTCCAACTAGTACTTCTCTTAGAGATCTCGATACAACATTGTGCTCCCTGGATGAATAGAGAAGTTTGAGCCTTGAGCATTATTTAGAATCTATTTCTTTATCTCTAGATTTGATGGTAAACATAGTCATGACCCAAATCAAATAACTCATTATTCTTCAATTATGACCTCTATGGGTTTAGAATTTCTTATATCATCCATTATTTTTTTTATTTTGACATCAACCCTTTGAGAATCACTTATCTTCTATAAAATGGATGATTAAGAAATCATTTATGAATGAAATGATGATGTAACTTCCCTAATGATTCTCATTCCCATCATTTGAATGTCTAAAATGAATGGATACTTCTCAGTTATCGTCATTCATATAGTTACATTATCTTATCTACTTAAAGAATCCAGTACATTATATTCATTACTAAGATGATGGTAGATTGATATTTCATAATCCTTAATCTGGTCTAACCATTTTCATTGGAATATGTTAAGTTCCTTTACTTTGAATGTATATTTTAGGCTCTTGTGATCAATATATATCTCACACTTATTTCCATAGAGATAATTCTACTATATTTTCATTAAGAATATCACATCCATGAACTCTAGATCATACATTGGATATTTTTTCTCAGGAAATTTCAACATCATGGAGGAATATACTATTAAATTATAATTTTTCAAAATTACATAGCCTAAAACATTACTTGAAGAATCACTTTATACCACAATGATTTCCACACTTGTCAGTAATGTATGTACTGATGTAGTGATAATCCTCTTTCTCAACTCTTTGAAGTAGTATTTACATTCCCTGGCCCTGAAAAACATTACTCCCTTTGTATTTATCTTTTTTATTCAGATTTAAATTCACTTGATTTCCTATTAGTCTACAATTATACCAAGATATACAATGTAAACTATAGATATCCTTTATAGATTTTGGGCTAGTCCACTCCTAAAATGCCTTTATTTTATAAGGGTCTATAGATATTCTTTACGTTGTGACAATATGTCCCTCGAATGATGCTTCCACCATCTAGAACACACTATGACCATTCTTTTAATACAGTTTCTCCATCAAGAATTTCTTAAGAACATTATTTATGTACTCATTAGGCTTATCCTTAATATGGAAGTATATCTGATTGTCATGTATAATGACTACCCCAAAATATTGAAGGTAAAATAAAAATAAATTATCAATTATGTCCCTAAAAATTACATGATACATAGTGATTCTGAAGGGAATCACTATAAAAGCATATTGTCCATACCTCATTCGATTTGAAGTCTGTGGAATATCATCCTTCTTCACCTTTAATTAGTGATAACTTGACTGAAGGTCCATGATAGATAAAAACATTCCCAAACATGGTTGATCAAAAAATTCATCTATACATGTAACTGGATAGTTTTTCATTGTCACAATTCTGTTTATAACATGGTAATTAATGTAATTTAACAGTGATCGATTCTTCTTCTTGATGAAGAGGATTTTTTCACTGCATGGTGAATCAGTTGAGTGTATAAACCAATTTTCAAGATTCTCTTGTAACTACAGGTTTTTGTACTCTAACTCAATGATAGAAATGCTATATGTAGTTCATGATATAGTCATATATCAAGGTTTATGATCAATTCAGAAAAAAACCATTTAATCAGTAGAAGGAATAGAATAATTCTTGTAACATATCAGTTCAATCCATCATAATCTTAATGTCTTTTAGCACAACTGTCTCCTTTTTCACAATAATAGGAGTTATATATGCATGACTGTAAATAAATAATACACATAGTTAAGATAATTATTTTTAATTTGATTCATATTCCACTTTAAATTTGTATAGATTTGGGGGATTCCTTGTTATATGATGTGTGATCTCCTTTTTTTATTGTTGGTGTTTTCTTTGTATAAAAATAAACAATCCATTCCAAATATAGATCAGTATCCCCCAAAGGATGTAAGATAAAATTTTCTAAGAAGTTCAATCCCCAAACACTATATGAAGAGTTATATATATTAGAGGAAAAAAATTTCTCCATTCATTATTCTCACATATAACTCAATCTTTATATTTGTATGTGATGTTTTAATATGTCTACTAAACATAAAATATATAAATTTTTTTGTAAAAGTAGAATCAAATTTTACATTCACTATTAACGAATGAATCACGAAACATAAATATGAATAAATCATTAATGAGATCCACCTCAGTAATAATGCTAGAATATTACCTTCCTTGTCTCCATAGAGGTTTTTATTGTCGATTACCTCTAACAACCCTTAGCTTAAGGATGGGGATCAAATAATTCCCATGTTCATTTCTTTATAAACACTACATGGTATGATAAGTGTTGATTTGAAACTTCCTTTTTTATTCCACATTATATGGATTATTCAAATCCCTTCAACAATAATTTTCCTAATAACCATCTTTTCCATATTTGAAGCATATCACAATTTCTAATATATAGTTCCCATGGTGCTTTGTCATACACATTTGACATGTCGGATGTTGTATTTTATTTCCATCGGTGTATTTATCTAATGATCCTTCCATATTAAATTTCATTTTCAAATTTTTATTAATAGTCCCACTAGATAATAGAGAGTCCCCAATATCTATTTCAATCTTTAGGGTGCAACAAACAATCTCCTCATTTCATTCATGTTATTTAATCTATAATGCTTTTCATAGACTCGGAGTGAATCCAAAAAATAATATATCCTTTTTGATTTTAATATTCATGATAGTTCCAAAGGCATATCATGAAATAATTATAATTGTTTCCTCATACACCATGATAGATTCATATTAATGTTTCATTAGTCAGAGGAACTCCCTATCCATAATAAGATGAATAGTTCAAGAAAAATATTTTTTGAAATATATATTCATGAATCCTTCCCAATTCCTAGAATCAATTTATTCCCTATGCATTGTGTTTTTTATTAGTGTCCTATAATTATTTGATTCCCACTAAAAATGAGGGACTATCAGTATGAATTTATAATATTCTGATCATTAGATAACCAAGAATATTTATTCTAAAGAGATAATCAATTCTTCCATAGTGAGGGGACCAAAAGATCCACTAATTATAGTTTCTCATTGTCATATTAAGAATTTAACCTCAAATTTTATTTATTAGGAGTATTATAAGATTACACATGATTAAATTTATTTTTTATAACAACAGAAAGTCGGTATAGAATTTTTATGAAGTTTTGATCTCTTGTTCTCATCATATTTGGCATTTTATTAGGGAAATCATCACATTTCATATCATATTGGTTGTTTGCATGGGAACTCATATTTCCCTCCATTAAATAGAAAATGATATATAAAAAATTAAATTTAGTGATATTTAATATATATCTAATCAATATATAAAAAGGAAACCATAAACCTGGAGGGAATAAAATATAAATGAACAGTATATCCAACATTATGAGCCCATATGTTTCTAAATAAGTTATTCACGGTGATAGAATTATCCTTAGGATTATTACTATATATTTATTAACATTATCCCTAAAAATAGATAGTCCATGCTCTAATACCAAAAATAGAAACCCAAGCCTTATACACATACTATTACATGATTTTAAGCAAAATTTTCCATAAATTACAACTGATTTTTTGAAAAGTCTAGTGAGTTTGGAAAACTCAGTACATAATTATAAAACATGAAAATAGTTGGAATAATAAATTTAAGAATCTCTAGAATGGGCACCAAACTCCCATAAATCCCCTATAACAACATAAATTTTCTATTGGATTACATAAAAAATGAATGATCTAAATAACCTAGTAAGGGAATAATCATCAGAATAATGAATCACAGATTCGTTATAAGGAATAAAATGAAAAAATAGAAGAAACGGATAATATATAATGATACGGAAAAAATATCGAATATTGAACCATATGATCATGTTAATATATCAACGTGGCAGCAACATATAACATTACAAAAACCTGAGTCAAGGCTCATTACCAAGACTGTATCACTTGGTGGATAATGTCCCATAATGGATTGGGTTTACTCCCTAATCAAATACATTAAATTGAATGAGACTAAAAATTACCCAATGCATTGGATAACTATATCGGTTCATCCATCGTAACATTTTCATTGATATGTTTTCCACATAAAGAATCAAACATATGAAAAACATTTAAGTGTTTCCCATGGATGGAATTTTTTTCATAATCTTATCATATGGTCTAACCAAATGGTGTATCCTAATGATATCAATAAAATTAGGGATTTAGATAATAAATGGAAATTAATAATGGATAAATGCATATTTATCATGTTAAAATATGTCAAAGTAATGTCAAAACATGTAAAAATATTGTTCAAGTAACCTTGGAAGTGTGATGCTGAATTGGGGTTTTAAGAGAAGACAGAAAAAGTATTTATAAGGGTTAAGAGAGTAATAATTAATGTACAACCATAAAATATATAAATTGGTTTTACAAATTAAAATTAGTTATAAATAATATATATTTTAAACTTTCAATTGAGTGGTACACTAAAAGAGACAATGAAAATAGTGAAAATCTCTTTAATAGACTTTTTATAAGAAATTAAGAATATGACCTTAAATATATAATTATCCCCATAAATGAATAATTAAATAAAATGATAGATATATTTGGGAAATATAAACATAATATAATATAATTATATAATAATAATTAAGTAAAAAATAATCATATGGAGAAATAGAATAAAACGTAAAAGGAAACATGGAGGTTTGTAATGATCCATTACCTTATGTCTTATTGTGTTCTGCACCTTCAATTCATTTCCTAAATAATAAAATAACAATTTATAATTAAATAATTTAGAACCTATTATATCCTGATTTTATTAATTATAATTTTATTATGTTCATCTACGACTGTATCATGTAGTTATAAAGTTTAACTTTGTATTTATGAGAGCATTCATTTCATTGTTTCATGGTGAGTTCGCATGTATAAAATTATCAAAGTTCATATGAAATGGTAATAATTATCTAGATGTGAAATTATAAGTTTTTAATAAACATTTTGATGTTTAAATGTACATATATGTAATTATTTTATAGTATGAGGATGATTCAATTGATAAATAATTAATGATGATTGTTCAGTTTATTTTGGGAAATTTTTCCCACCATAGAAAATTAGTTTCATTTTACAGAATATTATGTTTATATATTTGTTCCAAAACCTGAAATAGGTTATAATAAAAAAATTAAAATAAGAATAGACTGTTATAATGTGTGGGATCATAAGAGTATACAATGGATACAATATGAGGGGAATTGTGGTATAAATATTGAAAAAATAAAAATAAAAAAACACTTCTGTAATAATGACCAGACTCAGATATCATCTAATTATTCGAGAGTAAAAAATAAAAAAGGGAAACTATCTAATACATTATAATTATATTGGTTACATAGTCACACTGATTATTCATCTTATTAGAGATATTTTTAAATAAAAATTACTAATGTAAATGCACAGTGTAATATATTACTTGTAACAACATGTTATACAAAATTGATATAATAATAAGAATGTATTATAATATTTATAAAATACTTAACACATTCAACATAAGATTTAATGATGATATAATTTCTAAGATAATATATCCATAGTTTTATACATATTAAAATGGTCTTTTTTTCAAGAAATCCCTCAATACGATGATAAGTATGGATTTGTCTTCCTATCCCCGAAAGCCCTTGATATGATGATTTTCATCATCAGATTTCAAGACTTTCAATCCCTAGAAAGGATGGATCAAATTCAAAATTATTTCTACACATGAATAATCATTATCTCACCATGATTCGGCCCCTTTAATACAAAAGGCATGTGTGTTATGGAATTTATAATTCTTACCTTCATTCCTTATCTATTAAACTCTCTATGAAATTTCAAATAAATTTGAATGAATTTCATGATGAAGAAAATTAGATGATTTTAGTAGTGAATGAATTAGATCCATTCTCTTCAAATGACCTCATATTTATAAGAAATTCTCTAATGGTCATTCTTCTAAGTTTGTTGCAGAATACTCATATATCATGAACATTGACAGCTTATAATGATCTAGATCTTGAACATGAGAGCAAATAATTTCATTTTCAAATAGTATTTTTTCTTGAAAAAATGAAAATATATTTTGGATATTGACTAATAGATATAATTATATTCACTAGTATTATAAACTTTGGATAGTTCTCTGGACTTCTCTGCTGTGTTTCAAAATCAGTAATTGGGAAAATTTCAATATGACATATCTATACAAATGGATGTCTAATGGTAATAAATTTTTTCAATCTAATAATCATGGCATTAGTCTAACAACTGGTCATAACACCACTTGGTTTGAGGTATATGACGTACTTTAGTTAGATTAATCGAATTCAATAATAAAATATCATAACTATTTTATATTACAATTATTTCTATGTATTTAATAAAAAAATGTTTTCTACAAATAAATAAAATACACTAGGGATATATGACATTAGTAAAATAAAATTTTTATAATAATTTTTGGAATTCCTGAACTAAGTAATGAAACAAAATAATGAAAGTATTTCTACTAGAAAATCACCCACTTTTTGGAAGTCACGAAAAAAACACTGAAAATGAAAAACTAAGTACATTGAAATACATACATCCCTTGGATATTTTATGAAATTAAATTTTTTTCTTCATATCTCACATCCACCTAATATTATGACGCCTTTATGATCTGATAGAAAGTACTAATTTTTTGGGTTCAACCCTTTGTAAGAGATATTATTTAGAAATATTATATCTCTTTAGAGAATAATTATCCCTTAAGGATATTATTTTAGAAAACTACTCCCCAAAAACTACTCAAAGACTTATCCTCTTTTATTAACTCTCCCACATAAACATATAAAGGTCTCATTAAAACATCTCACAATTTTTAATTTTAAAAAAAATCTGGTAATGTATTTATTGATATAAAATTTTATAAAATGATAAAATACAAAAAAAAATTATGTGAAGCATAAAAATACACTATAAGAATTAATATACAAAATAATCAAATTTGAAGATGTTCAAACAGATTGAATTTGGATAAACAATCATTAACAATCATCATTCATTGAAAAACTGTTTAATTACAAGTAATGATCAGAGAATAAAATTCATTCTTTCTTATAATGTTTATTAATGATTACATTTATCTTATTTATATCTTAGAAATACTATTTAGCTATAGATACTAATGACATAGTCATGTCAATTGTGACTTCCATAACTATTTTTTATGATCAATTATTGTTAAACATTAAACCACCTCATTGATTTTTTTATTCTATTTCATCAACTTCATCCTTTTATTTTTCTTCATTTTCTTCTTCTTCTTTTTCTTATTCTTATTATTCTACTTCTTCCTCTTGTTCTTTTAATTCATTTTCCCACTACAACAATATTTTGAGAACAACTTTACCAACCATCTTATGAACTCATTATTCTCCATTTTAAATAATAATATAAAAATTTAATATTACAAATTTTTTAAATTATACTATTAATTTTTCACCATTCCCTTTTTCATAAACTTTAATAATTACTGAAGGAACTAATGAACTTTCAATAAACACATAACCATCATTTTGAAAAGTATGATTAGTATGTGGAACTATTCTTGAATCTTGAACGGGATTCACCAATTATAAAGGAGAAATAGATATAATTGGATTTCCAAATGATTTTTTGACATCATTAATAAACCTTTTTACCATTTTGGATTCCTCAAGCCTTTTATTTTATTTCATTCTCTTCTCAATATCCTTTATATCATCAATAGTGTGAATATTCAGTGCCTTGGATTCATCCATATCTAATCCAAAATATAGACACCATGTTTTTTATGATAGTTTTGATCCATAAAATTCATGAAATATTCATCATCCATATATTTTGTTTGTTCCTTACATTTGGAGGAGAGGTTTCAACATTCCTATTTTTTCCCCATCTTTATTTTATTTTGATGATCCTACAACTAACACAGTTCATTAAACTCTATCACCAATCATTTTAATTAGTGAATCGAATAATCATTTCCTTGTTGACATAATATCATCACCAATAAAAGAAATCATTTCCCTCATATCGTGTGAAATAATAATAATCATTAACAGTTCCATGAAATTGAAAAATAGATTGTTTATAAAACATGGAAACATAAAAATATCTGATTTGATTGATGCATTATTTATTGGTTCCACTATAATTAAAACAAATCTTCAAATGTTTGGTCTTCTACCTGTAAATAAAATAATATAAAACAGTGGTGTTAGATCCATTGATTGTATCTATATCACTCATTCTGAGTATTAGATGACCCTGATTCTATAAAGAGATGACCCTTTCATCTCGATTGTGCGGTGAATCCAACAAGACATTCTAAAAAATATAAAAAGGGGAAACATCATTGGACATAAGAAAAAATCCGTGTTTTTTAAGTAATTTTTGTGAAGGAATGTAATCATAATCATTAAAAGGAACTTCCACAAACTATGTAACTTGTTTATAATAATGCTGTTATTCACAAAAAAAGAGTAAAAACTATTTCTTCTTTATCATCATATGAATGAAACATTATTGATGCATAAAATATGATCACTATAATAAGGGAAAACTATTTAAAATAAACTTCTTATTCCCAAAATTGAAATAGTATAACCATTTTCAAAAACTAATCATATTTAATATAAAATGTATTCTACACAATAATTTCCATTAAAAATCACTTTTTCGAAGCATTTATTAGTGTCAATCATAATGAGTCTTGCATCGTCGATCAAAATAGTTCCAAAAGATCAATATGATCACTTAAATTAGTGGTGAGAGATATAAAAAACATTAAGAACCATGTTAATACATGGGTTCAACAACCCATTTATAGGAATGGTGGGTGATAGTTCATCTTCAAGAAAACTCAACAGTGAGAATTCAATCATTTTCAAGGAGGATGATTGAAATTGAATCAAATAATGTTTTAAAAATAAATCATTTATATTAATGTTATTTATTCAGAAAACTAAAAATCTAATTAAAAATCAATATAATTTTGTAGCATAAAAAGTGTTTTAATAAAAGAATATTTTCAACTATATTTATAATGTAATGTAATGAATATGTTCAAAATTTAAAATATGAATAACTTTTTGAGACATTTTGTTTCATTAGTATGTGTATCCAATTAATATTTATTTTTTATAATTAAATTGAATATAATAAATGTTTTTGAATTTTTTTTGTCCAAAATGTTTTATAATAATTTTGGAGTCTATGAAATTTGACTTTATAAATATAAATTATAACAATTTTTGGTTTTGGAGTGTTTATAAAAATTCAGAATATAAATATTTTTATCAAAATTTGAATCTAATAAGTTTCCTATGAAAAAATAGAATGTTAAAAAAATTATTAAATAAAAGGTTTTTATAAAACAATAGTATTTTAGAAAACTAAATTTTTTTGATAGTAATTGTTTTCTAATAATAATATAATTTAGAAAAAAGATGCTTTTGAAAAAAAACATATGTACCCCCCCCCCTCGGGAAGGGTTCATTAACGTGTTTATTAAAAAATATGTATATTTGAATAATAAATTATTATTGATCATTCCAAGATTCAATTTAAAGCATTCAAAACAATCAGAACTAAGGGCTTTTGTATGAATATCAGCATGTTGTTCTTATATTTTAATGTATTGTAAAATTATATCTTAATTTTGGGGATTATATCAATACAAATGGTTTCATATGTATATGTGATTTTCATATGAGTGATCTAATGGGGATTATCTTAAGGAAGATGAACTTGTGTTATCAATTTTTTTTATTTTTAGTAAAACTCATTCCATAGTCAATGAGTGTCATTTTCATCCACAAAAATATGGAATAATAATTATCATCAACCATATATTTAGATTCAACATTGCAAGGTGATACTAATTTTCGTTTCAGCAAAGAAAAACATCAAAAATATTCTCATAATAAATGATATAATATGAATTAACTTTTCATATCCATTCCACATCCTCCAAAGTCAGTATCCGAAAAACATTTTAACTCAAAAATATTTCTATTAAGACAAACCTTGTTTGATTGTTCCCTTACTGTAACAAATCATTCATTTAAAAACATTAATATGGGATTATTTTTGGGTTGGTTTGATATCAAGAACATTATAATATAGAAAACATTAAATCTACACCAATGGCTATTATATAAATTAAAATTCCAATTATACATATAAAATTCTTTTTTATCAAATGGTTTCCTAGACACATCAATATCTAGATAATTTTAGGTACAGATATGAGTACTTTTAATTTTAGTGTTTTTGTACCAAAATTTCTTAAGAAAATATTTTATATAATTATGTTGAGATATAAATGTTTCTTCTAGTTTTTGTGAAATTAAAAAATCTAAAAATATGTTAACTCAACCTACATACACATTTCAAACATAAATTTCATAAAATCAGAAAACCTATTTGATAATGAATATTTAGTTAAAAAATATAATATCATTAGTAAGAATAATACAATAATAATATATTTATTAAATTATTTTATAAATTTAATTTTATCCACATCTCCAATAAAAAATAGTTTTGTGAAAAAATATCTTTTCAAAATAACATACTAATCTATATGGGCATGTTTTATTCAATAAAGATCTCTAGTTTTTTTTTAAAACATGATCCGGATATATATTATTTTCAAACCCATTTGGTTTTTCCACATAAATTTCATCTTGAACATATATATGAAGGAAATAAAACTTTACATCCATTTGTAATAGATTGAAATTTAAGAATGTCATATAAGCTGGAAGAATTTGAATAAACTCAATTATAGCTACCTAATAATTGGATTAATCTTTGTTAATTCCATATAATTGATTATAATTCCTAGAAAAACTGTAAATCTATTTTCTAATATTTTATCATTTTAAACACAAAAATTCACAAATAACACTTTTACTCTAATTATTAAAGTACATATAGGTTATTCAACTAATGTATCAGAAATTTTTAATTAAAACTCAATGAGTTCATATTAAATTTTCTTTATAAAACACGTATCACTTAAAGACTCATCAAGATTCATAGGTTATAATTGTGGTAAGAAAGGTACATGTTAAATTTTAGTTCAAAACCAAATTCTAGTCCAAACTGTTTTTCTACATCACTAATGATATTATCACAAGGATAAATCCTAAAAAAACTAACTTCTTAGGGTTTCAAAAACCTATTATTCGACAATATGATGAAAACATTATTGAGTAATTACATTTTAATCATATTATTTTGTTATTTTCCCATTATTATATCTTTTAACATAATATGAAAATCGGTTTTAGAAATATTATACGATTATTTTGGTGGGGTTTATTTGAAAAAAAAGGTATGTGTTTCATGAAATATAACATTTTATATTTCATTAATATTACGTGAATTTTTATTAATAAATTAATAATATTTAATAGTAGTGTAATAACCAAAAAAATTACATCATCAGACTTTTGGTGAAAATATATTTCGGTTATCATTAGTAATCAATATGAATAACTTGCATCCAAAAAAATTAAGTGACATTTCGTTTTCTTCCTGACCACTAATCATAAGGATTTTTATAAATAAAATGTATAATTGAAACTCAATTTATAGTATAGTAGATAAAACTAATAGTTTCAGTTCAAAAATGTTTAGCAACATTGTATTCACACAACATTTTTCTTCATGAAGAACATTATATTTTCAATGGAGTACAAGTTTTTTCTGTGGAGTTATAAGTGCTACAATGTTAAGTATTATATTTTATTACTAAAAAAAGATTGAAAATTATAATTTAAAATTTCTTCATCATGATCTCTAAAAATAGTTATCAAGGAGATGTTTTTCTGATTTTTAACTCTATGTATAAAATTTTTAAACAACAAAGGGCTTTATATTTTTTTGTTAGAAAATATACCCAAGTATATCTAATTTTTTAATCAACTAAAACATATACATAGTATTTTCTTAAATTCATTAGAGTTTTTTAATTAAAAAATTATTATTTTTACTCTAATTTTATATCACCATGTGTTGGGAAATCAATACCATATTTAAAACATGACTTATGCTGCTTACCTAATTGATAATGATCACAATCTTTTGATGTATGAAACTTATATCTTTGCAGAGCCTCTACTACTCATTTACTATAAAATATATAAATATTTTAAGGTTATAATTTCCTAAACATTTATTATATAACGAAGATTGATAATCAATTTGACTAAGAAAATGTAGATCATGTATCCTAGGATCATTTATGTTTAAAGGGTAAATAATATCATGCCGATTAGAACAATGAATAAATTCATATTTTGAACAATTTATGGTACTTCTTTTATTATATATGTTTACAATATTACCCTCATCATATAATTTTAATTCTCTTAAATTTATTTCATTAATTTCTACAATAAATACTAAATTTTATTTTAATGGTATCCCAGGAAGAACAATTCTACTGATATTGATTATCTCCAATTTAAAATTATCTCAAAAATATACTTTTCCACCATTCATCTTTATTCAGTTCTTAAAGAAATAGTAATTGATAGTCATATTTTTGGAATAACCACTACCGATGTACCAAAAATTCGTGTTTTTTGAACATCCTCTATTTTCCAAAAAATATAAATAATATTTTTTTATAACCCAGACATTTTTTGGGTTGGTATTATCTAAAAATAATCTTTCACATGAACATATTTTTTCAACCATAATACAATTTTAAAAGTTAATTTAATTGGATAATAAGATTTATGAAAATGTAAATAGTATATTTTTTTGTGGAAAATTTTTCATTCCAATATCAAACACTATTACATTTGGTAGAAAATATAGCACTTTTCTGAAAAATATAGTTATTAATAGAAATTTGTTTTTTGTTATTAATAAAAATTCAAGAAATATCACATAAAGATTTAATTTTATTGAAATATTTTCTCTATGTATTCATTTATAATAGTAAACTATGAGAAAATATTCTTCAAACTATAAACTATAATAATTATATTCACAATTTGTGCTTATCCTTTTTAATAATATTATTTGTACTATATTTCTAAAATAATTTTTTAAAAAATTTCTTTTAAAAATTTATTTCCCAAGATCTGTTGACATATAATATTATTTATAATAGTATATATCATGATCATTTGAGTGATATGATATTTCAACTATTAAAATAGTTATCCTTGAATTTTCCTTTTCTCATTTTCCAGGAGCATTATCATGATATCTTGAAAATTTTTAACTTTTCATTTCAATCAGATTAGAAAACCAATATACTTCTTTATAACAAGGAATTTTTTTTCTCTTATTCATTTGAAGAATATTATTCCCCAAGATATATATAATTTTTATCATCATTTCAATCGGGATAATTATAATTTAATGAAAGGTTTGTAATAGATTCAGTAGTTTATACCTTATCGATGAAACATTTGTACACTATTGGTATTTTTGTAAAAAAAACCCAATATTTTTTTTTCTAGAGCATTAAATTATTTATTAATTATCATAATAACTATCTCCAACAATTAAACTCCATGATTTAAAAATGTTCAAACTCTCCATGCTCTTTTACTTGTAATTTTTCATTGCATTACTTCTTGATCTTCTCTCATTAATATCATTTATTTTATCCTTGTTATAATGGGGTATTATATATCTTTTTTTCTTGAATTCATGACATATAACATCTATAGAGTCTTTTATGTTATCCATTACACTAGTAATATTTTTATATCTATACTGGAAATCATTCATTCCACCAATCTTATTCATCCTTATAACAAGATTAGAAAAATCATTATTAGATGTTTCGTATGATATATAATACAACTAAAAACCAAATTTATTCCCCCAAGAAGACTTCATAACAATTTAATTTGATTGGAATTTTGTATGAACAACATATTTAGTTACAAAAAAAACTATTATATTTTTAATTTTCTTCTTTTTAGAATCTCTTTTCAGTTTGCCTTCAGATTGCATGAGGGTAACAATTGAATCATCAAGGTTAATATTTATAATTCTTATCAATTCAACTAAATGAATTATTTTGGATTTCAATTCATTTGGACTGAAATATAATGTCTAAACAAATACATATTATTATCATGACCATTTCCTCTTTAATACTATAAATTATTCTTATAGGCATAAACATTTGAGGCTTCATAGAGACTGATTCTCAAGGTAAGAACTCAAAGGCTTTTTAATCAACGCCAAAAATAAATATACTTGTTTTGATAATTATTGAAGTTCAAAAATTTGTTACTTCAATCTTCATCCAAATACTGTTAACAGCTTCACATGGAGAAATCTGACAACATATATTCTGATTCATAGAACATAAAAGAGTTATCCTTACTCTATAATTCAGTAGATATTCCAAATTTTCATGATTTTTAAGGGTAATATCATCCTTGTATTATTTATTATTTACCAATAGGAATTAAAAAATTATCAACACAATTATATATAAAAAATCCATCATATGATCTCTATAGTATTCAAAGTCAACAGCATAGAAAATTAGTGGTTTTCTTGGATTTTGATGTTTTAGGGTTCCCGCATTTTAACCTACAATCTTATCAAAAATAATATTATATTATAAAAAACATATTAGTGTAAAATATTATTATAGGCAAGTATTTAATTTCAAAAGTAAAAAAACAATCAATTATATAAGTAGAACATGATATAATATCTATTATTAAATTATAAGTGTATACGATGTCTACCAGAGGGTGGGGGTGAATTGTAGTTTAAAATTTTAAATAACAAAAAAAACACAACTACTCTTAAATAAAAAATATTGGAATAAAATGGGTTTCAAATAGAAGTGTGAAAAGATATGATCCAGAAACATTCTGATATATCAAAGTGTAATCACTCTCATAGTCAAAGAAATAAAAAAATAAAAAAAAATATTTTTAAAACAAAAATCCTAACGTAAATTCACATCATAATATATAACTTGTAAAAATAATTAAAATATATATATAATATTGTTAATAATTAATTAAAATAATTATAAAATAATTTTCTCTTCAAATATAATATTCAAAATGATTTTAAATACTCACATAATACATCCACAGTTTTATACATACTATAGAGGTATGACCTTCATTTTAAGGAATGCCATTGATACGATGATCAGACTATGTTTTTTTCCCAATATGTTGAATCCCAATATATTATGATCAACATCATAGTCTTAAAATATCCATAATCCCTTGATTCGGTGGATACCATTCAATAGGATTCATATCACTGGAATCCCTTGATCTAACCATGATCAGGCACAATGAGTGAAAAATAAATTTGTTTTATGGAATTTATAATCCTCACACAGATTATTCAGAACATAAAATCTCTAATAAGTTAGAAATACATTATAATAATATATTTTAGAAGAATAAAAGTTAAACAATTTGATATTTAAATTAATCTAATCCAATTTTTCAAATAACCTCTAAGTTACAGTAAATATTTTAATGGTCATATTTCAATATTGGTTTCAATGGCCTCATACAACATGGAATTGGATAGATAATATTGATATGGATCATGAGATTGATATCTAATTATTCCATTTCCATACATCATTTATTTTAGAAACATTAAAATGTTATTTCTTATTTTATCTGATATATATAATTATAATCACTATAATTTTAAATATTGGATTGTCTGATGGAAATCACTATTAATAGTCAATACGATATACTAAAAAATGGGAAATATGATGTATCTGTATCAAATCCATTTTGATATCATCAAATCTTCATTCTAGGTAATAAGATATAATACTATCATTTGGACATGAAACAAGTTTATCTAATGCATTAGACATACCTTCAGTCCTATGGATTGAATTGTATACTAAAAGTTTATATTTGTTTTATATTACAATTATTTCAATGATTGGTATAAAATAATGTTTTCTACAAAAACATTGAAATCCAATTGGGATTTATGAAGACTATAAATTAGTGTTTTAAGAATATGTTTGTGATTTCAAAAACTATGAAAATTAATATTATAAATTTATAATTTTGACTCAACATAATGCTTTTTTGACCTTCATTGAATAAGGTTATGAAAAATGAAAAATAAATATCTATAGATATGGAACAACACCATAATTTATACTATGGTATCTTTTCTTTGAATAAGAGGAGATGAAAGATTTGTTGTATATAATATATCCCATTAGTAATATAAAATTCCATTATATACATGATTGAGTAGTTATTACCATTTTATAGGTGAAGGAGGTGAGGAGAAAGGAGAGGAAGGTATGAAATTAAAAGAGATGGTTTTAGAATGATTCTTCATGAATATCACCTACTTGATGGACCCTTTAAGGAACATAGAATTTGTATTTTAGTAATAAAATTATATCATAGACGTGCAAAAAAGGCTTTAGATGGTAATTAGGAATAATATTGACAAACTAAAAGGATTATAAAGTGTGAGGAGAATGGATAGTATTTACAAAAGGAGGGAGGGGTTTTTTTATTATTATATTCATTAGGTTATTGTTTTAGATCAAGGCCTCCAATTGTTTAGTTCTCTATGAATAAAAACCTCAAATGTTTTAGAAGAGTTCAATCTAATAGATTATTATATCATCCATGGATCATTTTTTTGTATTTGTCTTATAATTATAAATATTGTAAAATGCTGTAATTCACTATTTAGAAAAGTATTCAACTATTTTAGAAAAATCTAAAAAATACATCCTAACAATTTATGTACTTTTAGTTTCTAAAAATGGAATCCATTTTATGAAAATAATTATCTAAATATGATTAATTTAATTTAAAAAACATTATTTAGTCAAAAAATTATTTTAGCAATATAATAAATTTTTGAACCTTTTTAAAATTAATTTAGGTGACATAAAGTTATCTAATAAATAAAATAGAATATAGTTATATTTTTGAATTCATTTTATAAGTACAATTTTTCTGTCAAAAAATTATATGAATTTTATTTTTGAAAATATTCATTTACATTTTACAAAAAATACCAACACGTATTTATCAATAATACCTCATATTTAATTCATTCTTCATTCACTACTAAATTATCTCATTGTTATATTTTTTAATCATCAAAATGAATATTATATTATTAATGTTTTTATTTATTTCCATGTCTTCATTCATAAATGTCTTAATTTTAGTGGATCATGCTGATCCAAAGGTTCTCGTTCTTATTATCCTGCAATAGTATTTAAAATATTTATTTTCATATTTTATAACAAATATATATTTCTTAAATTATTAAAATAATTTTTTGTTATGTTTTTTTTGTGATGTTTGTCTTTTATGATAGAATTTTAATAACAAAATTGCATTGATAAAATTCTGGGTTGTTACACTTCCATTAACATATCATGGATAGGGATATATTTTCCTTCAACGTGCTTCATCCTGGAATGAATATAGGGATTCCTTGCAATATGGAAGGCCCTCTAAATATCATAAAATAATGAATCCTTACCTTGTCTACACATGATCTTATCTAATAATATTATAATCCAAATTACGTCTTTCCAATATTGTGTAACTACTATTTAATATTTCTATATCTTGGATAAATCCTCAAATGAATATAAATTATAAAAAATATCACACAACTCCTCCTACTAGAGTTAAAACAGAACATGTAGTGGATTTACAAAGGTCTGAATCACTAGAAAAATATAAATCTACATAGTATCTGATATTAAATTATAATCCTCCATAATATTATGAAACATCTTTGGTCTCCTTGATGTATCTATGACCAATACTCTCATCCTGGATTTTACCCAGACCGACTAAATTCTCCCAGTCCGTGTGCAATGTTTGGTCTTGTGAAAACTATGGAGAACATCAAAATCCTCACTACGGATGCATACGGTACTCAAGACATCTCTCTCATCTCATGTACATTTCTAATATTAATCATATTGGATAACATAAAATTAATAAGAGGTGGGTGGATATTGGATAACATTATTTCTTGTCAAATCATTTCAATACATTCTATATTTAATTATTTTATGATAGCCAAATATTATCTTTTTTCTATATCAATAAAACTTCATCCCATTTATCATATTTGTTTTCCAAATTCCTTGACATCAACATCTCAATACATATATTCCTTTGTCTCCTATATCTGATCATTATTTGGGTTTGAAACCCAAATTTCATACACCTAAAACAAAGGAATGATCAACTAAATTCTCTTAGAACACCAAAAATATGAACTGGGATATAAATATAGTTTATTTTATACAAGTATCATGATATATAAATCAAATATCATATACCAACACCTCATTAACTTCATGGGACTATAAATATATTTTTTCAAAAAATAAACCATGTTTATTTTCATTATTTTTCTTCTTATGGAAATTCTTTTCAGTTCGAGCATATATATTTATTCATAAAGATCACAATGTATAAACATTTTTTTCACATACAGCTTCTTTATATGTAAATTGTATGTAACACACCTATCTAGAACACTCCAAATTGTCATTAGTTTAACAACATGTGAAAATATTTCATTGAAATCAATAACGTCCTTTAATACATATCTTTTTACCACCAGTCTTACAAAACATATTCTAACCCATCACTTTTTCCTCACATAATAGTAAATACACAATTATTGTTGACATGCTTTATTTCATGAAAAAATGAAATAAGGTTTGGTGCCTTGTTCTTGTTCATTTTTTTGGTATTCCTACATCACAGCTATCAATGAGTATATAATTGGACTCTGGTATAATTCAATAAAATATGATGGATCTCCATTCTTTGGCATTAAGTAGTATGTTGTATTTCACTTAGTGACATAGTTTTAGTTCTAGTAATGTAGTATTTTCTCCTTAGATGATCATCGTGGTCTATAGTTAACCAGTACCTAGTCATCATCCTATAGTAATGACACAGACGTGACATGTTATACCTTAATTTAGTCCAATACTTTGGCTATTCTGCTCTATGTATTCTATTTCTCCATTTATCATTCAATTTCCAGGCACACTATGTATTCTCAAAAATGAAATCTCTACTGATGATAATTTTTTGGGTAGTGAGGTAACCTGAATGAAACCCCATCACACCGTCAGTCTATCCATAGAAGTTACATTTCTTTGATCATGAATACAACTTTTATATTTCCTTTTCATTAAAGAGTTCCTCTAAAAACATACAACAGTATATAATTGAGACTCGTTATTGAGCTTACTAATCCATTTATCTATCTATTTCATTAGATCAATCAACATGGAAGGAGTTCGGTTGATCACATAATACGATCTATTCAATAATTATACCAAAAACAATTTGAAAAATGATGTAGTATTCAACATTATCATTATTCTATCAAATAGGGTTATGTTCATCCTCTTTGCCATTTTATTCTACTAATGCATGTGAATCATCATGAATAACCTATCTATTCCTCCCTATTAACGAATAAATATCAAACTCCACTATTATATATTCTTCACTATTATCAGTCATCAGATACATGATCTACATGCTGGATTCATATTACATCCACAATTTTAATTTTTTTAATTCTTTAAAACATCATATTTCATCATTATTGGATACATTCAATATATCATGGAATAATCTTCAATGAATTCTATAAAATACCTTGCCACTTCTATGGATATAACCACTACATGTATAAAATTTGAATAGATAGACTCTAATATCTCTTTTCATCTTTATATTTACATCTAGAATATAAAACTATGTTGTTCTATAAAAAATCAGCTCTCAAAAAATAGTAAGGATACCATTTTTGACTAAGAAACAACATCTAATACTTATGAATCGTCAGGAATAATTAAAACATATGAAAAAACATATTATTCCATGAGGTTTTCAATTATTCTATCGAGGTAGTTGATTCAAAAATTATATCTACCTCTATGTATATTTCACAGATACGGATGTACAAGTTCCATGAGGTATTTTTTCGTTCATCACTATACGGTTACCCATGATAATTCACATCACTTCATTCTTAATGTGAGACTAGCATCTGATGTTATCAAATTGTGCCAAAGACAATATGTTCTTCTTTAGGCCCATCACACGACATACTCCATCGATTGTTGGTACTATGTCATCACACATATAATGTTTTATGGTATAAAATCCAAAAATATTTATGGTTTGTTTATTCCAAATGTATAAAATTCCTTCCATGATATTTTCATTTTAGTCAAACCATTCACGTATGGATGTCTTTTTTCATGTTTCTCGTTAGTCGATTATCCGTGAAATGTTGAGATGTTTCTTGCTTCCATTAGTAATTGGTACTTTACTAACTTGCTTACCATCATTCCCATAAGTACCTTCTATATTTACCTAATGAATATTTTTATTAATATTCTTATTCCAATAATCCTTATTTACATGCCCCTTATGTCCATAGTTGTGACATGTGACGTTCTAATTATTACTCATTGATTTGGACCTTCATGATTTTGGATCCCACTGAAACAACTCTCAACCATCCTTTATATCACCATTTGTAGAGAAACTATTTGGTGCTAAAATGTTTTCATTTCATCTTTTATCAGGTTATAACATTATTTTTTATGAACTATAGCTACAAAATTGTTTAATAGAAGAATATTAGTCAACATATTGTTTTTGATATGGCTGATGAGATACCATAAGAATACTAAAAAATCCAAAGTAGAATCTCCACAGTTTCAATATCCATAATTTTATATCCCAACATGAGAAATGTCAAAACAGAATATTAACGGTGTTTATGTAGTTAGTCACTGATAATTACTCCACCATTCAACGAGTTTATAATTTTCTCTTTAATTTTTAATTAGCAACTAAATGGGCTCATAAAACATCATTATAGTATATCATATTTAATTTTTCCATATTATATTATACAATTATTGATAGGAACCCATAATTGAAAGGTAAATAGATGTTTTAAATAGAATTTGCATCCATATAATTTCATTTATTCCACACCAGACTTGTCGGTCTTTCACCAATTTCTAGTATGAAGTTATTCTTCTACAGCACTGCCTACATCGTCATTTTCCTAAAAGAAAAATTATCCATATTTAATTTCACTATCTTGTGTTTTTTCCCCATATAGACGTTCCATCAGTCCAAAAGTACCAATTTTTTCTACGGTATCTTTATAATTACCAATAATTATTTCCTAATATGAGAACTCAACCCACGATTCTAACATATAGAACACTCAAAGGAATGAGAATTATATATAACTAAAAATTGAATAGAATCAGTGTAGAATAATCATCTAATACGACATTCTTGGACTCAAAATTATTAGAACACTAGTGCACCAATATTTATGAGAGAAAATAATGTTATAAAATGTGGAAATTAAATGTAACTGGATGTAACATTGAAACACGCAAAATAGAATGGGGTAAAAACCACAGGAAAATATAAGGATCACTTTGGTTAAATGTGGTTACACGCTCTCTAACTATGATAAGGATAAAACCCTCATCAATATATCTATATAATATATTCAGAATCCAACTCACAAAATACCACACATATATGATGGCAGATGAATAATTTCTTGATTATTGGTGATTTCAAAGGAAGAAAAAATAGGGGAATCCATTTCCCTTTATAGTCTATCACCAACCCATAATCCCCCTTCCATTAGATGGTTGGTGGGGTTTTACAACCACCATAATTTCTATCAACTCTCACTTCCCCTAAAAAATAAATGGGTTTTTGCACCATCATTAGTATGAATATGTTTTAGATACCCAAATCCACAGAAGCTCTAGAACACAAGATATTATTCTCATTCCTAACCTCACTCATGGTTGTTACAGCTAACTATATAAAAAATTTAGAATCTATATTGTAGTTCACATATCTCTCTATACTGATGTCTGTTGGGGTCATCTTCTAAGAAATATTTCCCTCAATAAGAACTCAAAATGGATAAAAAATATATATCGGGGATTTAGTATAATCCCTTGGATTAGTTCGACTCCAAGAATGATCATATGTATTTCAAGATGATATCTATACAATTATGGTTGTAGAATTATTACACATTTTATACATTCCATCAACTGGTGATCAAAAATAGATTTGGTAGATATTAGAGTGTTTCCCCAAATTTATTCCCCATAGTCTACTTAATTGTGGTGGCCTTTGTATCATTAGGATCCACATGAGTCCCATCGAGTTCAACCTGAGACAATCTATATTAATATCCTAATTTTTAATAGGGAAGGATACACCATATTATCACCTATAAAATATGGAATTCATTTTATTCATTTCATATTGAAATTATGCCTTGATAAATTTAGCAATTTTGTATCAAATTCAATAATTCAAAAATATTTTCTTTATTTTAAATTCACAATATTATAATGTTGTAATTTTTCATCTTGTCATTCGTACATACCTTTTGGGCCTCTCTATGTAGTTCTTCACCTTTAGTAGAACCGCTTCTTGTTTCATGTGGATTCAGTGACCCACAAAAGCCTATTATCTCTTGTCATTTATCAGTGACCCACCCGCTTTTTATTTTGGATTCGTTCAGGTTTTCTATTCCTATAGTTTACTTCGCATTCTTTCAGAAAGGATATTGTGCATTTCTCTATCTATGTACACTACTATTGTACAGGTTCTGGTAAGGATCTTAATGATGACCATACCTTGGAATATGTGTGGTAATGATCTGATATAAAGTACCTCTAACAATTATTCTATGATTAGTTATGTACCCATATGAATATCAGGCATTTTTATTGGATTGAAAATGTAAAACATCAAGATAACACGATTATTGAATCATAGAATCCATTGTTGTAAGTAGGTTTTCTTTTTTGGTCTCCTTGTTTAAAGCATTATCTATTGAAATCCCATATCTTTATATCCATTTCATTTAGATGGTATGTTATAATGTATTCTTCTTTGAGATTAATAAAATAAATGAGCTTGGCTGGTGTTTTTTTCAGGTACATAAGTCCCCATGGGACCAATTCACATAAATAACTGTGTGCATGCTCTATCACTAATTTCTTTAATTTCTTGTATCTTTAATGTTTTAGCTCTATAATTTGTGATATCGTCATGAAAAGGTAATATTATTTATTTTTGGGGTTTATCATTATTATTGTACATGGTTCACCATTATCCCATTAAAAATTAGTAGTAGATACTCACAATTATTATTTTATATATTGAATTTGTTTCATATTTCATGTTTTATAGATCTTGTTTCTATTTTTTTTCTATATTAATATATCTTCAAAACACTCCATGGTCATTCTATTTAAATTATTTGAATACATTTTCCAATCTATAAATCTTATAATTTTAATCAATTTGGATAAAAATCATTTACCCATGATTTTTTCATTTTTTGGGGGCATATGCATAACGTTTTCCTCAAAATCCCGACATATAATATTTGATTAAAAATGTCAAAAAATTAATTAAAAATAGATATATTTTATGTTTATAATTTTTTTAATGTTTGGAGAATTAATATGAGATCCCTAATACTTCAGAATGTATTTATTTATTCCCTTTATGGTCCTAAAAAACGTTTTGTCACTATAAATAAAACTGAAAATACCAAAACTAATTATCCTGATATAGCCCCCAAATATTTCAGTTAAATTACATACTTTGGTACTATATCCATTAAGATAATGTGATCTAAGGGAATCTTATTATTATTATACTACAACTGGTAATTGGATAAAAGATAAAACATAGATATGAAATCGTCTTTTGATAGAAGGATTTATAAAAAAACACTGAATTTTTACATTTAAAATGAAACCCAATTGTACAAATAAATCTCATCTTGATTAATTTTAAATAGAATTTTTATATTTATCTAACATTAATGTATCTATTGATGATGAGGAAAAATAAATGATTCAATTACTCATTTTATATAATATGTACAACACTTTAGTTAAAACCATGATTTGTGGGAGAAACTCAATAACCCATAAAGTGGATTAGCCAACACTTATTAATAAAAAAATATACTCTAAATCTTGAGTAATATGTGAGAAAGTGATTTTGATATATAGGGGAATACCATAGACTAAAGTTAAGTATAAATTGTAAAGTAAAGATAAAATCATGAACATTAATGAACTCAAACATAGGTCTAATTTTACAGAACGGAAAGTCACCTTTTATACATTGAGGAAAATCTAGCCAGATGAAGTACACATGTATACAACTGAAGCATAATTTAGATTCCAAATAGAACACCGATTAGCACCTTAAAGTTGATGCAGGTTATGAGTAAATTGAATGATTGAATATAATAATCTGTGAAATAAAAAATTATTGGGTCCTTGAATTATTATTTTTTCACATCTGCCCCATTGGATATTCATTTCTACAATTAGTTGAAAGAGTAGAAGAAGATGTACCCTTATGTACTAGTTTGAGGATCATGGTAGAGGGAATAGGTTGTGTTTTCTATGAAATATATTTTCCTTCCATAATCACATTACATGACATTATGTGAGTTCCCAACTTTCAATGAATACCAATTTACTTTGGTGTTATATATTTGAAGGGTTTCACTTTTATGTCCAAAATAGGATGTCTAAAATATCTAAAGTCTCTAGAACCATATTTATGTTGGTATATCATTAATTTTTTATATGTATTGAATGTAAAAACCCATTCAAGGAAGAGGGGTAGTGTGTATTTTACCATAACTGATAATATTACTCTTTGTCATAGGATATTGGGGTGTGTTTTCTCTAATGACGTAGAAGAACTCAATAAAAAGGGGCTATTGAATGACATCACACCAACCAAAATTGTATTTCTAAAATATTTTGTGATTTGGAAATCCAATAGAGTTACATTTAATAGGTCTTCCTTTAAAGATGAAATCCCCTTAGAATATTTTTATTCTAACATATGGGGTCTAGCAATGACTACCTCCCCTGGTTGAGGTAACTATTTTTTCACTTTTATAGATACATTTCATAGAAAAGTATCAATCAACATTTGGAAAAATAAATTTAAATTTTTGGAATATTTTAAATCCTAAAAAACATTGGCTGAAAACCAAATTGGGAATTAAATTAAAATAATAAGAATATATACTTAGATATAACACATATCCACTGAATCCTTTCAATTAATCCAATCTAATGTTATCAAAATGAATGAAACTATTAGATAAACTCACTAAAACAATTACATTACAAGGATGATGAATGGGAGTGTCCTAGATAGTGTATAAATTATGATTTCATCCATATGTCTCCATAAATATTTATGGTATGTGGATGTTACCACTATTGTATACTAAATTAATAGAAATCCTTCTTCTTCAAATCACTTTAAAACACCTGAGTAACTATTGAATGGAAAACCTCCCTCCAAACCTACATAAGAGTATTTGGTTGTACTATTTATGCACATAGCAAAACTAAATAATTAGAACCAGGATATATTAAATACATCTTTATAGGGTATCCCAAGGGTGTTATGGGGTTAAAGAACTATGCTGATAATACTGGTTACCAAATGTGAATTAAAAGTTGGGAATTTTTTCATTGATTTTTATTCTTATAAACCCAAGGATATAAAATCATGTAGTAGTGATCCAACCCATGAACGTTATTATTAAACTATTCTTATGGCCAGTATGAATATCATATCCAAATCCCCCCATAAGATGAACAACCTATTATATAGGATGATTCAACATCCAATTATGGCTCATATTCGGAATCAAAACCTCCTACCACCAATATAGATTTTCTATTATCCCATGATAGAGAATGGAGGGTTCCTAGACCACCTACTTGGTTTCTCCAATATGAAATGAATTCAAATTCATTCCATGTTACCCACAATATTATAGATTCTGATCCTAAAACCCTATATGAAATCATTAATTTAAATAGACTCAAAGTAGTGGATCTTTTCCATTGATAAATAAATTCACCCTTTTCGAAAATTGAAACATCGAATATTTTTAAAAACCCACCTAATGCTATGATTATTTTTTCGAAGTGGATTTTTAAAATATAAGGCAATAGTAAGGTAAATATGATTATGTACAAGGAACAGTTAGTTTCTAATGTTTTTTCTTCAAGGAGAAGGTGTTGATTACTCAACAATTATCCCCTACTAGAAAAAATACATCTATTCAGATATTACTTTCTTTTTTTGTAGATATAAATCTGAAAAGTTAACATCTGGATTTTAAAACAACCATCTGACATGGAGATTTATATGAGATACAATATATGTAGCCTCTTGATTATTATTATAAGGAATTATAAGTTAAACAATTATTCCTATTGAATAAATAATTGGGTTGTTTAAAAATAGAATGTAAGATATTGTATTAAAAAGTTTATTTCATTATTTCATATAACCAATTTACAATGAGTCAATATATTGCATTTTCCTATTTTAAATCAGAAAAATAGGTTTTGTTTATTGGAATAATTATGTTGGTGACATGATTATCATTTTTAAGAAATATAAGACTTATCATTTCAGTAAAATCATAATTAAAAGGAAATCTTGAAATGAATGATATAGGTGCAGTAATGAAAATAATAGGTGTTAAAATCATTAGAGACAGACCAAATAAATAGTTTTAATTATCCCATCATGGATACATTTTAATCATTCTAAATAGACTCATGTTTTAATCCCACAGACCTACCAATGTACCACTTAAAAAAAATATTATCTTTGACACATGGACCCACTTTTGATGATGGAATTCAATTTATATATAAAATTACTTATGCTATTATTGTTTGTATAATTATATAATCTATGATTTTCACCATGCCAAGTATTTACTATGAAATTTTCTGTATTACAATATTTATGGACACACCTAGGATGCCACATTGGCATGAACTTATGTGATTTATCAGATACATATCATTCAAGTCTAATCTCTCATAGTTTTATAATAAAAATATATATTAAACTAAAATTATTACCAGATACATAGATACTGACTATCAAGGGAACATTGACACAAAATAATCCTTAATTAGTTACATTTTCACTACTTTTTAGGGACCAATTTCATGGAAGTGGAACATGGAGTCCATAGTTTATCTTTCAACAACATAATCCGAGTACGTTTCCATGAATGAGGTAGTAAAAATCCTTATTTATTAGAGTATTTTCTTCTAAACAAATTATTTATAATTATATTATAAATTTTTATTCTGATAGTCAAAATTCTCTTCCCCTAGTGAAAAAATTGTAATCTTATGTAAATCTTAGTATATGGATATTACGATACATTTCATTATAGATTCTATAGATTCTATAATATAGTGTGTATAAAAGATATAAACTCTAGAAAACCCATATTATAGACTTAATAAAGTATTAGTATTTTATAAATCCATGTTTTCTTAATATTTTTTGAATTTTTTTCCAATTATATAACCATTACTGTAAGAACATAGCTAATTTCAATTAGAAATTGTAATGATTTGTGAGTTTTTGCATTCATTTTTTTGTTTTAATATTAAATGTATTCCATGTTAAATTTAATAATTTTGTATCATATAAATGTATTAAAAAATATTACCTTTATTTTAAATGCACAATATTCTGCTGCTGGAATTAACCCTCTTCTAGGTTGTCCTTCGCATATGGGACTCTCCATTTTGGGATTAGCCTTTAAATGACCTTCTTCATGTCCTATACAGATTCAGTGATCTATCGTACCATTTTCTCAAAAATAATCAATTAGTTTCATTGTCACTTTGAAATGTGTTGTCCAAATATTTTTTTTTATTTTTCACACCACTCATTTTCTATTTTGGTGTATCATCATGGTGGCTCTTGATTGGTTTTAGCATCTCAATGGATATACGGTGTTAGGGGAATTGATGACCCTTTAATCAATGTTCATTCATATGGTCCCAACATTAATATTAATGTTTCAATGTTTCCCTGCACGTTTTGTTCTCTCATATTGGTTTCAGTTCGATATTCATAGAGTGCTCATCATCATCATGTATAGAGGATTTTTCACCAGTCTTCCTCTGTGTACATCGCTATTGTATAGGTTCTGGTGGAATTCATGATAGATTCTATTCCTTTTAAGATTTGTGGTGATGATACAAAGTTGGGTAACTTGGACATCTAGTATAGGATTGGATGATTACATGTATTATGTTCAAGCATTTTTTTCGGCATCATAATGGAAAACATCATGAGATTAGGATAGTTGGATCCTAGGGTCTAGCATTGTAAGTATCATTACTTTCAATTATACTTGTTCTTAGATTTATCTATTGAAACCCACTTTTTATTACTCAATTTCATTTAGAATATTTGATATAATATTTTATTCCTTGATATGAGAAAAATGTTTTAGGCTTGGGTGGAGTTCTCTTGATGCATGTAGGGTCTCATGGGATTCAAGCTCGTAAATACTCTTGTTCTTATTCTTTTTCATCTTTCCTTTTTTTAAACATATTGAATGTTTTATTTCTATAATTTTTTATCCCTACATTATATTTCCAAGATTTGACTTGTTTGGATTTGGTGTTCTCCATGTATTTGGTTCACCATTATCGCATTACATACCCTAACACCTATCATGATCTAATATCCATATAGAGGTACTCAGTACCAGATCTAGCAGACTCATCACATATAGTAAAATGATCATGACCATTTCAATTTGGGATCATCCCATTCATATTATTTGATCCAAACATGGTCTCCCCATACTGAACCAATGCCTTGATGGGCAACAGTTTAACCAAGGAGGTTCTCATTGAATAATTATTACCTTTTATATCTCAAGTGTTCATAAAATTATCTTCATATAGATCATAAAAAACCATATCATCATAATTTTTATAGGACCACTATGCATTTTCTTTAATTTTGAGGATATTTATATTATATTTACAAAATCTTACCCAATAGTTCCAACCATAGTGTAAATAGGGATTCTTATCAATGGAAACATTCAATGATTTTCAATGTCCACCAGAATTGTCCTTAATGGCTATATCAGTTTCAATCCTAGGAATTACCTTTGAAGGGGATGCCTAAATAACCCTCATCAAGGTGATCTTACCTTTGATGATTGTATAAGTAGTCCTTCTTACTAACTGAACCGCATTTCCACAAATATTCTCTGAGGGACATCCACAATTATTGTGCCATCACTCATTTTATTAATAGAAACTGTACATTTATAATTCCTAATCACATGGCTTAATATATTTTAATTATCTTAAGATATTTTCTGATGACATCCATCGTTAGAGTTACCAATGATGATACAAATAATAAAATCAACTGAATTCTAAAATTAAAATTTTAATTATATATTTTATCCTATAACATGAATCAAAAAATTCTATGGTATGGTATAAAAAATACCCTTATCAAGTGACATGATCTTCCAATAATAAAGTCCCCAAATTTGAAGAATATAGCTTCTCATATCCATAATTTTCAATAGACTAACCCATTATTGAGATAATAAATGGATAATGATGTAGAATTTATATTCTCATAGATATTTAAAAAGAATCACTATACCAACATCCATATACATAAGGGTTCCATTTTTTATGATTTGCATAGATGGTGGGTCAACACCCCACTGAAGCCTCAGAATAATAAATTAATTACCTATTCGTTAATATAGGACGAAAAATCATGTTGTTTAGATCCATCAATTGAATTAAAATTTAAAGTATATTCCAACACCAAAGGGGGATTGATCTTCTCATTCGAAAATCGTTGTCTCTTGTTCGAACTAACCGAAAGCTACATATATTCTAAAAAAACACCAATTAAATTTTCTATAAGATCCACTATACCAATAAATGCCTCGATCAAATTTAAATAGAAATAAAGAATGAATAATACAGAATCTACAATCAAAATGTCATTAGGTTCTAGGGTGAGAGATTCTCAAATAATTGTTGCCTCGTATTATCCCCCAAAAATATAATTTAATAATTAATAACATATTTTAAAATATTCTTAATTATTTTATTAATTATTGTAATTTATAAATAAGTAATTATTACTTACTTCTTATTTTTTAACATTAGCTTTAAATTATATTTGTAATTAAATTTCAATTATTTAATTATAATAATAATAATTACATATATTTTTAATTATTATTTATATTTGCACTTATAATTTATTATAATAAATATTATTAGTTATTTGTTATTTCTTACCAAAATAATTATTTTAATATTATTTTTCATATATTAATTATTAATTTTTTTTATTAGTGGTTGAATGGAGTTTTTGAGGGAAATAGGATCTGGTATTGAGATATAGATCACTAGGGAAATGATGGATTCTTTCTTCAGGGATGATAATTAATTTTTGGCTTTGGATAAGGTGGATAATTAATATTTAAAGGGATTATCATCATTTTCTAGGCTTAAAAAGGTTCCCTCATCTCTGTCAAGGATATGGTATCACAATGAAACATCAATAAGGGTAGCACTGCTCACATAGCAGGCTCCAATTGTTCCACTGAAATGTGGCTCTACTGTTTGTAAGCACATCTCTATTTATAAAATCTATTTATCAGAAGGCTTGATGCCCAAGAATTTATTTGACATAATTTCTAATTTACCATTGGTTTGGGGAACATATAATTTCAAATGTGTTTCTCTCAGATGTGGGTTCATCCATGTTATTTTACCTTATATTGATTTGAAAGAGGGAGAAAGGGTTATGATATTGTTCTTTCAAAATTGGGAAACATATGAATCCATAAATGGAAATTAAATTTTGATAATCATGATTCTACAGAAACATTTAGAATTTTACAGGTTCATATATGTTGTTAAAATTGGGTCTTATGGAATCTTGAAATTTTGTATTTTATTTCCACCTGAGTCATAAATTCAGTTAAAATGGGTTATGATACCAAAAAGGTTTGGTTTGTACAATTTGTAGGGGTACTAGTTAAAGTTGATCAAATATCCACTCAAACAGATAGTTACGAAAATGTAATGTTTATGATTTTGTATTAATCGGTACCTCCACACAAAACATCTAGGATTCCCGTGGAAGGTTTGGATGTTTATTCTTGTCTTCTCAATTTTTTAACAAAAAGGTCATAATCTGATTAAATATTGATGAAAGAAATGATGGGGGACTTCCAATGTCTATGAAAAACAGTCTAAATATCTTATCATGAAATATCAATGCATATTTCAGCTTCATGAACTTCAATTCTATCATTAGGGATGGATAATATTATTACATCATATAAAATATTTTATTTGAATGTTCATCTATATGTTTTTGTGTGTGATAATGAAAAATTTGAGACAATGACACTAAATTTTCATTTGAGAATGACTAAAACTATAGGTTCTAGGGATGATATGGAATACTAGATAAATATTTCTATGTTGAGGAAACCATTATAGATGATTTATCTAATGGTATGGAGGATTATCAAGCTGATAAGGACTCTGAGGATAATCAATTTACTAAGGAATTATCTCCACAATTTGATGTGAATTTTTCCTATGGCTGGAATGAAAAATGATATATATGAAGTTTCACAATGGGGAAATGAATATGGTTGTACCTACATCAGTAAAATATAAATCATTATGGAATTATCCTTCTATAATATAGGAGTGGTTTGTAATATTTATCTCTATTACTAAGGATTCCATAGAGGATGTTGTGGTCTCCCCCATTAAGCACAGTGTTCCCATGTAGTAAGTTATATTCAATGAATCACTTATGGGGTATTTGGAATGAAATGTAGACTATATAAAATCAAACATATCTACATCCATTATTCTAATGTCTGGTGATACTAATTATATTTCCAAAATTGTTCATAGAATATAGGATGTGTTGGATGTCTTGAGAGGCAAAAAACCAACTCATGGGGCCTCAATGTCAATGTTAAGACTGCTGTTAATATTATAAAACATGCTAGGTATTATCATACTTCTGTTTCCATAATTTAGTGAGTCTATAAAATGATCATTTTCAAACAAGTGGTACTTTTTACACCTAATTCATTAGATAAAATCATGAAATACCAAGGGGAGTGAAAAATCAATGATATGTACATTGGTGAAGGTTATGGATGGTGAGATGAAATTGTCTCTTACTCATTGTAGGGATGCTTCTCATACCCTAATTCAACACCAAAAAATTTAATTTTATGGATGGGTTTTACTAAGTGGGGCTATTTGGATCAGTCTATTTCTTATATGAATTTTGATTTTAATACCTCCAAATATGGATTATCCAGATCAGAGGCTACAGAATGTGGTAACTAGTATTTGGACATTATTTAATTTCCCGATGTATGTTTGTGTACAAACATTAAATCTATAAATTATAATTTCATTAATTCTATCAAATTATGAATAAATTTATCAAGGAAATTTCTTGGATTATAATTATTTCATGTAGATTAAAGTACATAAATTTCAAAGAAAACCCCACAAAAACATTATTATCAAACATCGAGAATGATAATTTGGTTAGAAATCTAACTAATAAGAATGCCAAATATTACATTAAGTTAATAAATAAAAAAATAATATAATAAGAATACAAAATTTTTGATAAGCTCAATCAACTAGAATGACCACATGCATGAAAAAATATATAGAAATAAAACATAATGATAATATTAAAATATTAATTTAATATATAGAATTATATATTACCATTGGAGAAAATATAAGTGACTGATAAATGAAATAAAGGATATCTATAAGAATCAGTAAACACTTAAAACCCTTAGAAACATGACTGTTAGGAATATATATACGGTAGATAAAATAGTATCCTCAGATGTGATAGTATAAATAAAATTTTGGTATCTTATAAATAATAATTTTAAATATTCATATCATTGAATAATTATATATATGATTTAAAAATGATAAATTTAGTGTTGATATTTTTTGGGAAACATAAATATTTATTTATAATTTAATAATTAATATAATCATATTAAAAAATATTTTCTTAAAATATATTCTCAAATTTATATATTTATTCAAATTATAATTATATTACAATTTTATAAAACCCTAATTTATTTTTCATAGTGTAATAAAGATTTTAATAATATTAAAATTATTATTTTTTGAATAAATGGTGATTTTATTTAAAAATTATATTCATCACATTTAGAAAATTAATTTCATAAAAAAGATTTTATTTTTAACATCTACATATGACAAATGGTTAGGGTTATTTTTGGTGATTTTTTATACATTAGTCAAATTTTGGGTGAATAGAGATATATGATAATTTTCATTATTTAATAGATACATGAATTTTCAAGTCATGGATGATTTCTGTACCCATTGGTACCAAATATACTAAAAATATTTAATGTATTTAATCATAATAATCACACAATTGTTAATATTTACTAAAAATAACAATCCAATGAATAAAATAATCAAAAACACCCACTCCTCCCCTATAAATTCTACTGATCACAACCTCTTCCACTCACACCTTTTATGGTTTTTAACTTTTATTTAATCTTCCCAATTAACTTCCAAAACATTTAAACCATGTATATGATATATTGGTACCAAAATATATCAAACCCAACTAACTTAAGGAGGTTCTCAAGGAGACTATATTGATGTAGTAAAATCATCATTCTCTCTATTTTAAATTTTTCTTTATTATACATTGTCCTCGCCTAGACAATCCAAATGAAGCATGGTAAATATATTATCCAATATATATGATAATTTTATCTTGATAAATAAATATACCTCATCAAATCTCTACTATTCTCCTTTTATTATAAAAATAAAAACATCATCTGTGATATGTTGATTCACCACCTTTGTGGTTGCAACTTTTTCATTTTATTTATCACTATCAATACTGGTCATAAAACCAAAATAATTATTAAATAAGATGAAAAATATTCTCTTATAAATTTTTTCATGTTCTATAACTATTATATATAAATGATATTAATTAATATAACATAAATAGTTTTGGATGATTAAAATACTGCCAAAATAAACTAGTCTTTTGTCATTAAATTTTTCTCAATTGAATAATACTTCTATCATAAAAAATGGTATATGTTTCTATTTAAAATTATAAAAGAATATCAATACAATTTCATTCTAATTATGTTGTTTTCCAAACATTTTACAATAATTCTCATAATTATACTGAAGGGAGACGACCATAAACCCATGAAAAAAACACACTCAGAACTATAAAATTAAACATTATAAGTCATTGAAATGGATATAATTGAACATAAAATTTTATAATCAATAAAATATATTTTTAATATGTACTAAAATCAATTATTAATGAATAAAATTTTATTACCCATGACATTAAGTGAAATTGTACAACACATTTCTCCATGAGGTAATGGATCTCTTTAAACCACCAAATTTACCATTGGGTTAGGATTTCTCAATATTTACACCAATTAATTACATCATTATTATTTCATACATCTTATAAATTATATTTATATGTTCCAAAATAATTAATACTTATAAATTAATCCTTCATTGATGGGGAAATACATATTTAAAATATTTTTTTTCTCAATGACTCCTCATAAGGAGACCCGATTAAAGGGAACTTCTAAATTTATTTTCCATATTCGAGTACACTCAATTATATGTTTTAAGACACAAATATTTCTCTAAAATATATATTTGTGTCATAAAATAATATATAATGTCATTTATGGTCTTATAAAAACAATTAATCTTGTTTCCATAGAAAATACTCTTTAATATTTTTCCTTAAATTTTACTAGAGTGGATTGTTTCTAAATTTTAAAAAAAAATTATTTATGAATTCCATTAAATTGGGCATATTTATCATTGATCTATTCATATTTTTACTTTATTATTTCCTATAAATTATTTAATCCATTATTTCATAGATACCATTATGATACATAATTTTGTTATTCATTATGAGATGATTATGAAACACAATTCATTTGATGGGTAACCCTTATTCTCATTCCATATAATTGACTGTTCATGTGGAAAACATATGCATAAATATGTTATGAGGGGTGCCCCAAATTGAACACCAATTCATTGGTTAATTTTTATCCTCATGAGACACCACGTATGGTATTAGAGGGTCAACCTAGTCCATTATGGGACTTTGACCGCCCTGTGATGCATTCTTTCAAGTTATCCTCAACTCATGTTTATTTACTGTTAAATGTTGTTTCAAAATTATTATATTCACATGATCACCCGATCCCATGTATAATATGATATAATTAAATATTTTTATTAATGTACCATTCCTTTTATAGTATTCATGTTATTCTATCTAACTCATGTGTCATTCATTATCACTATTTTTATTCCCTTTTTTGGATTTTTAGTGCATCCCTTTTTCTTATATATTCCCCAGGTTATCCTATTTAGACATAGGAACTTGAAAGAAGTTATCATATCATTATGTAAGATTAATAAAAATATATTCTATTCTATTTCCACGTTTTTAATATTATATACCTAGTCTTCTAATGATAATATACTTTTATTAACCGTAGCTTGTATTTGATGGATAATTTTTCTATGAAACATGTAATAATATGTAAAAGGACAGGGTATTTATTATTGATATCAGATCTATGTTATAGTTAATTTTTGGATACTAGGGCAAGAAATAATTTGTAGGAACCCATTGGATATCTCAATCATCATGGTTTACCTAGATTGAGACATAGGGAATCACATGTTAGGATATACTTTTCATTTACATATTGTTCCTTCTATGTTAAATATTGATTTTAAATTATTATAATCCGTGTATTCAAGCCCCTTAATTCTATTTTATTTTGATTTTCTCTATTCATAGTGTAAAGTAGGAGAACCTATACAAATTGTCAATGTGATAGGAAATATAATGATTTCCCAAATGAAATGTAAAATATAAAGGGATTATGATATCAAAACATCATGGAAGTACTAGAACAACTAGAACATGTTATGAATATTGTCCTGAATTAGGTGAAACATCCACTTTATCTAAAGAAAGATACAGTTTAAATCAAATTCTTTTAGTGAAAATGGAATCTCATATTTATTTGATATTCTGATCCCCTCATGACGAAACAATGGATTAACTCAATTGAGAATATATTATATGTCCTTTAATACTCAAAGGTAAATAATCTCAAACTGGTGGTGTATCATTTTAATTGGGAAGCTCATCAATTGTGGGCACTAATAAAAAAACTCAATGTATATGGAGGAAATTAAATCCCTGAATTGGGAAGGATGTATGAAAAAAATGTTGAATACATATTTTTTCTAACAATCCCTCATAATATGGAGAGGGAGTTCTTTAGATAAAAACAAAATGAATATTAATATATCAAAGAATACATAGAAAAATTTATAAGGATTTTATGATGAATTCATTCCTCTATAATAAACACAGAAAACATAGGGAATCAATTATTTATTGTATTATTGTCGACTCTATAAAAATGCATAAAATTTGATACATTGAATGTTATAAGGAGATAGTCTGATTTATCCTAATTGTTGAGATGGTGATTAATGAATATAAGGGGTATCATTAGCTCTGAGATAAAAATAATAACATTGAATTTAATATGGTAGAATCAATAGAAAAATCACATGAAGAAATGAAAATCCAATATCCCAAAAGTCAAATGTGTGGGAAGAACTATACAAGGAACTATATAAAGGGACCCTGAAGATTATTTAAATATATAAGAGTGGGGAATCAAGTTAATTACTATCAAATTGATTTTATGAATCCAACTAATTTGGAAGAATAAATGAATGTTAATATTCAAACACAACTTGTAATGTAGTATTTCAACATCAATAAACATAGGAATTATGCGAGCCAATGCCCTAAGCTAAGGGTTGTTTGAGGAAATTAAAAAAACATACTCTATGGTATCATGGAAGGGAATATGATTTCACTACTTCCAAGGTGGAGCTTGAATATGAGGTGGTCACTAGTACAATGGTTTTTCATTAATGAATAGTGAATGTACAATTTTATTATATTTTAATAAATTATTTTATATCTTTCATGTTTAGTAGATTGATTCAAAAACCACCTCAAAATATGAATATTGAGTTACCTAGGAGAGAGAAGTTGGGAAATTATGATTTCAAAACTATATAAGTTATCCATTGTTAATGTTTCTAGAATGAACACACCAATTAATATTGGTTTACTTCATTTTTTGGAGTTTTATGCAATATTTTGAATAAATTGTATATCTTTATTTAAAGACAACATCAATTTTTGGGAAATTGATATAACTATTTACATATCAAGGAATCCTCTAATTCTATATATGGGTAAAGACGAGGATGAATCTTATTTCAGAATCATCATCTCAATTATGGATAATATTTACCAATGGGAAAGTATACCTAGATAAAATTATTGAGAAAAATGATAGGATAATGATCTAAGAAATTCATATTGTGAGAGATTAAACTAATGTGATCCCTAAATAATTATATATTATTCCACCTAAATAATATATTTAGTTCCCATTTGAACTTATACTAGGATCTATGTCACTATGTCACAGACTCATTACATGATATACACCATTGAGTTATAGTAACTGATTAAGAAGTTACTAGAGAATCTAGAAAAGTGTTTTATATGCATGTGTTATCCACTGTGGGTTGCACTGGTCATCTTTATCATGAATAAGGATAGATCCATGCACCTCTTCATTGAATATCATGAGATCAAAAAATAATGGCAAAGAAAAAATTTCCCCTTATATGTAAAGATGAATTGTTCAACAAAATAATTGGGGAAAATTATTTATCGAAGGTGGGCCTTCAGTTTGGATATCACCAAATTAAGGTGAAGATGGAATAAATTTATAGGACATTGTTTTGAATGAGGTATAGACACTATGAGTTCATTGTGATTCCCTTAAAATTTACTAATGATCTAGTAATTTTTAAGGACATAATTAATAGCGTCATTATAGATTACCTCAACAAATTTATTGTAGTCTTTGTATATGATATTATAATATAGTCCAAGTAAAAGGAGGAACATGTGGGGCACTTGATTAATATTCTGATGACTTGAAGGATGGAGAAACTATATTAAATGTATAAAAAATGCATGTTCATTATATATAATGTTTCATTTTTGAGAAATTTTATCAACAATAAATTAATATCTATAAACCCTCAAATGAAACGAGAAATTGTGGAGTTACCAAAGTCATTATTGGTAATAGAGATCTGAATTTTCCATAGAAAATCTATGAATTATCAAAGATTTGTGAGTTACTCCTCATTATTTCTAAACACATTAACCAAGATAACTCAGAATAGAGTAATTTTTTACAAGACCATTGAATGTGAATACCTCATTGAAGAGTTAAAAATAACTTTTTAACTGGACCAATACTTACGCTACTAACATGTCGGAAATTTTTTTGGTATACAATGATGTTTCAATGAAAATTTTAGGTTTTGTACATATTAAAATGATAATGTAATACCCTACACCACAAGGTAGCTAAATGTTGATGAGAAAACTATTCCAAACATGATAGGTAGTTTGTTGTAGTGATCATTTCATTTAGAATCTATTTGAATTATCTCTATGGGGGGAAGTTTGAGATATATTCTAATCACAAGTTCC
The DNA here is from genome assembly GCA_963277665.1 of Viscum album. Lineage (NCBI taxonomy): Eukaryota > Viridiplantae > Streptophyta > Magnoliopsida > Santalales > Viscaceae > Viscum > Viscum album. Next base: position 1,093,313,257 of record OY728155.1, read on the forward strand.
TTAAATATATTTTCACCTATAAGGATCTTAATATGTGCCAATGAAGATGTTTAGAGCTAATCAAGGATTATTAATTCAAAATACTCTACCATCGTGGTAAATGAAATAAAGTGGCAGAAAATCTATGTTGAAAGGATATTCAACTTTACTAATGATTAGAATTGAGAAGGATACACTATTTCTAGACATTAAAATGATAAATATGTGAATCAAATAGGAAGTTACATCATTGTTCCTTTAAAAAAATTCTTCACCATCCCTTATAGAGAAAATAATGGATTTGAAAAGAAATGATGTGGACATTATGGAAGGGGTGGAATCTAAAATAAAGGGTAAATCATTTTAGATAAAAATTGACCAGACTAAGTTATAAGATTTTGATAATGACTATTTGTACCATCCAATAAAGAGAAATAAAAATTGATTTTGAGTGACACACAAATAAAAACCTTCAATATCCACAAATGGATCACAAATATTTATCTAGATCATCGAAGGAACTAGTGGTGGGAAAATAGGATGAAGGAGATCATTGAATACAAATCAAGTTTCCTAGTATGTCTATAAGTTAATGATGAAAAAAAAATATCAGGGGAAGATGCAATTCTTTACTATACCTACATAGAAATGTTAAACATCACTACAGATTTTTTCACTGGATTTATAAAGAAATCAAAAAGAAAGTTATGTTATACAAGATTTTGGGGATTATCTTAAAAAAACTCACTTTATCGCAATTTTACAATACATGTCACTTTAGATAATTGTAGCTATATACATTTGAGATGTGGCTAGGTTGCATACGGTTCCAATATCAATTGAATCCGATTGAAAAATGATAATGAAATCTGTGTTCCAGAAAAGCCTCCAACATTCTCTAAATAATGAGAAACAATGTAGTACATATTATCATCCTAAAACATATGGCCAATTTGAGCAGAGTATACAGAAATTAGAAGACATTTTGAGAGCATGTTCTATATTCTTCAAAGGAGGATGGGACCAATATCTATCTATGGTTGAGTTCACATACAATAATAGTTTCAACTCAAGAATTTAAACATCTTTATATTAAGCCCTTTTAGAAAATAAATGTTGAACACCTACATGCATGGATGAAGTTTGTGAACATAAGTTGTTAGAATCTGAAATGGTTAATGAAATAGTAGAAAAGGTGAAAATAATTTAGTAGAACATCATGGTAGCCAAAATGTGATAGAATATCTATGTTGAAAAAAATCTAAGACACATAGATTTTAAGATCATAAAAATGTTATTCCTCTGTATATCTCAATGAAAGATACTAATGATATTTTGGATGAAGGAAAAAACATGTCTCAAATACGTCATCCCTTTTGAGATTCTTGATCATGGATGAGATGATCCCAATCAATATGAACTTCCACCAACCATGTATACCTCTTGAGAAATCACATAATAGATATGTCACAAGTAATGAAATCAGAGGTAGTAATGATAGAATATGACGTCTCTTATGAGGAGCATATGGCCACGATCTTAGACTATAAAGATTAATTTATATGCAAGAATACTACTCAACTGAAAAAGACCTATAGAGGAAATATAAATATGAAGAGGTGACTTGGGAACTACTAGAGGTAATGAAGGATAAGTACCCTCACATGTTTGCACCTAGCTTTATGAAAAAAAATTAAGGGTGAAATTTCATTACTGAGAAGAATGTAAGGACCTAGAAATTTATTAATGAAAATTCCCAACTTATAATTACGTCATATTGAATAAATAAAATGAATCACATATAGAACCCAATTAAAACATTATTCTCATAAATAAATAATGATACTTTATTCTACAAAAAACATGAATTCCAAATATTATAGAAGGAAAATAAATATAAAATAGGATAATAGAAGTAAAAAAATTGTATATGTTGGAGCCACTAAAATAACCACACTGAGGGAAAAGACATGGAAATAAAAAAAATATTGTAAATAACAAAATATTAATTTAAAATATGAACGTATATATAACCTTGGTGGAAAATAGAAGTAATTGATGAATTAAATAAGAGGTATATATATAATATAGAACACCATTACGATTAATAGAAATCTGGATGTTGGGAATAGTAATTTGGTCGTCTGAATGTTAAACTCACCAATGAATGTATTAATAAAATTTATCTATCTTATAAAAGAATATATTATATATTTTTATCATCAAATAAGTAATTTTTTTTAAAAATATCAATTAAGTATTGTTATTTTTGTGAAACGTAAATGTTTATTTAAAATTTTATAATTAATATATTGGTATAATTGAAATTTTATTTTAATAGAATAGATCCAAAAACTATAATTTTTTATTATAATTATAGGATAATTTTAAAATCCCTTAATTAATTTTTCAATGTGTCATAAAATTGATAATAATATTAATATCGTTATTTTTTGGGTAAATGGGGTTTTTAATTAAAAATTGTATTTATCATATTTAGAATGTTATTTTATTAAAATTTAGTCAATTTTTAAAATCTACATATCATAAAATTTGATATGGTGATTTTTTTTGTATTTTTGTAATATAGTTTGATTTTTGGTGAATAGTGAAATATGATAATTTATTTTATTTAATAGATACATGAAGTTTTGAGTCATGGATGATGTATTTAGGACGTAATCAAAATTTATTTCGAACAATTATGACCAATTTAAATTATTTAGTTATAGGAATCAATTGTATTGATAGTCTTGATCCAAAATAATAATAAAATAAATAAAATAATCAAAAACACCCCTCTCCTCACCAAATAATTACCACCCCTCAACACCGCTTCTCCTAACACCTAATAAGCCTTTTATATTGTATAAATTATACCGAATTATCTTCCCATTCATCTTTCCCAAATTTATGAACTTCTAGTCATAATTGGAAGCCATGCCCATGTGGCTTAAAGAGGTTCATAAGGAAACGACATTCATGAGGTAAAATCCTCCTTCTTTCCCTTTTAAATTCAATAATTAATCTATTTTATTGTCACCAATCCAATAAAAGGAAGTAAAATAAGAAATTTTTTATATATATACTATAATTTTTATTTTTAATGGAATATCAATCATAATATATCTTCCCTTCTCCTTTTATTCTAAAAATGAAAACATCATCCAAGATATGTAGATTCGCAACCATCAAGGATTACAATTTTAGGTTTTCCCTAAACACCTTCATGAATGGACATAAAACAATTATAAATGTTAGAAGGTATTTTAAAATTTATATTATAATATTTTTCATGTTTTCAGAAAAAAAAAATTTCTTAATATTGAGTAATAAAACAAAACTAGTTTGTGTTAATCAAAAAATATCTAAAATAAACAAACATTTATCATTACCATTTTATCAAATGAACCATTCTCATATCAGAAAAATAATTATTATGTGTGACAATTTAAAATTTTGAAATTATATTACTAAAATATCATTCCACTTATGGAGTTTTTCTTCTATTTCAGATGAACACAAATAATTATAATAAAGGGAATCGACCAAAAAACCATTAAATGAATGCTCCCTAAACAACAAAATTAAACATTTTAACTCATCCTAATAAACATAAATGGACTTGATACAATTATAATAATTTATATTTATTAGTAAGAGGTTATAAATTATATTCTTAATTAATATTATTTGATTGTTTTTGATAGTATGTTCATGTGAAGAACACATTTATACATATGGTAATGGATCTCTATGAACCGTAAAATTTCCATTCTAGTTACGTTGTCTCTCTCTTTACAAGAATTTTTTATTCATTATTATTATATATATCTTTTAAATTCAGTTTATATGTTCCAAACATATGTATATAGATCAATTCATCCCTATTTGATGCGGAAATACTTGTTCTAAATGGTTCCCTTCACAATTCTTATCGATAAGAAAGAGCGATTAAAGAGATCTTCTCCATTTATTACCAATATTCAAGTACACTACATAATGTATTTTAAGCCACCATTATTTTAATTAAATCAATATTTTTATTAGGAAACACTATTTAGAATCATTTCTCATCTTATAAAAAAATTATTCCTTTTTCCTCAATAAAGAATCTTTAATATTTTTTTGTAAACAACACTAAAGAGATTAATTTCTAATGTCTCATAACCAATCATCTTTAGGTATTTATTTCAGTTGGAAATTGTTCTTCATGATATATTTTGATGTTTAGTTTATTATTTTCAAAAGAATATTTAATCACTTATTTCATGGAGACCATTATGATACACCCTTTAGTTATGCCTTATGACATGACTATGAAACCCAATTTTTTCCATGGGTAACCCCTATGCTTATTCATTATATATGATTCAAAATGTTGAAAAAAAATCATTAACATGGTATAATGGGTTGATCTAGATTTCAATCAAATTCATTGGGAAGTGTTAAGTCTCATGAGGCGTCATGTACAAAATTAAGGAGTAAACCTAATCCAATATGGACTTTTTCCACCATGCTATATAATCTTGGAAGTTAGCCTCAAATCATGGTTATGTGATGTAATATGTTTCTACCACATTTCTATATTTACATGATCCCATGATCCCATGTTCCCTATGTTATAATTTCATATTATTATTCATGTTTCATTCCTTTTTAATTCACCATTTCATTCCTTCTAACTCTTGTGTTATCATTTATCCATTTTTTTATTCCCTTATTATGATTTTTATCTCATCCCTTTTGTATATGTATTCCCTAGGCTATCCTATGAAGATGTGGGATCTAAAAGAACATTAGGAGCTCCGTGTGGAAGATAAATATAAAGATTCGTTATTCTATTTCCATTTTTTCAAAATTATGTTCCTAGTCCTCTAAATCAATAGATTTTACGATCCTTGGATTATCTTTTATTGTAAATTATACTTTGAATCATGTATTAATATGTGTAATTGGATAGGGTCACTATATCCACCCTCAAAATCCATTTCCACACTTGATGTAGTTGATGATATTGTCACTATTGATGGTGAGAGTATTTTTGTGTACCAAACTACCTCTATGCAAATGAAATAAATTATTTATCCTAAAGATAGTGCTCATATGGATAAGTATGATATTCATGAAGCTATTGTCTATACTGAAATAGAATCCTATAATAATGGGGATCCTTATTAATGGGACAGAAGATAGAGGTCGGGAAGGTGGCTATGTGTTAGGGGTGGTTGTGGTGTGTATCACAGAATGGGTGTTGGATAAGGTTTCAGGGGGGGTTCTATTTTGTTGGAACCTGAGTCCACTTTTTGGATTTTTTGTTATTAGGGGGTCATGGAAACATTTATCCTCCACACATCTATAACTTTATTTCTATATTTTTATAAAATGGACTATGGGGTGAATAGGGTTTTGGATGCTTCAAATATTATTAATTATTTTATTTTATTTTATTATTTATATTATTTAGTTGTAATTATAATTATATTTCTAATTATGTAATCAATTATAATACATATAATAATATTTATTATAATAATAATTTTCAAACATATTATCAATTAAGAATACAATTATTCATATAGTTAATAATTTAAAATGACTCAGGTGTTGAGGTAAATCTACTGCTGAAATTAAAATAATCTATAAAGTGTGAAATTTACAGGATGGTTTACATAATGATATATGGAAATCACCTGATGAATCAGAATCTGTCAACTAAGAGAGGTGACTTGATAATGAAAAGGACCGCATTGAGCTAACCTCATGGATATCTTGATTTCACAATCCATTAGCTACATGATTGACTTCCCCATTTTTGTTTTTTACATTGGCCTCCATCTCATAAACCATCAGAAGGTAATACCGTCATTGTTGAAGGACCAACCATGACACATTTATATATCTTCGCTGCAATGCCTCTACAACGAGAGTCAAAGAAGAATCCACCCATATGTTTTCCACCCAATGTTATTGAAATATAAGATCTATTTGATGATTACCCAATGATCAAATTCATATTAAAAACCATTTCTAATGTAATTAAAGAAGAATAATTTCACAGATCAGTGGACGATTTTGGAGACACCTCACAATCCAATGATACTCAGAGCTCACGCGGATTCCCATTCAATATTAAACTACACCCTTGATGGGATGTGTGCAATCCATCGTAAGTATTTTTCAACAAGAGGTGGATTACACCTTCCATGTACGTTAAGAAATCACATAATATTCAGATCGTATAAATCATTATACATTGAATTTGTTTGAACCTCAGAATAAGATTTGATTTCAATTATATAATTAATAGTTAACAATATAAATAATTGTATGTAAGAATATACTTAAAAATTAATAGTATGATTAATAATCAATAAAATAAGTAACAATATTATAAATATTATACAATTAATAACATAAGTATTTAATAATTAAAAATTATTAGTAAAATAGTTTACTATTTTTTATTATTTATATTATTACATATTCATTATTTAAAAATATAATATTATATAATTACACTTATTAATATTAAATAATTAATATACATTCTTAATTATTGAATATAATAAATTCATCTTATTAATTATTAACTATATTTTGATAATTATTTTTTATATTTTTATCATGATTGAAGAGAATGGCTTGGGTGATTAATAGTGATTCTATAGCGATATGCTTAATTCTATGGGTATCCAAATTCAATGGATTCTTATCTTGTTGATTTTTTTACTAAAGGTAATAGTATTACTGATTCATCCCAAAATACAATGCTTTTGAATGATGAAGGTATTTTGAAAAAGGATTATATTACATTATGGGGCAATGATGTTTCCAAAAATGGAATTAATTCTTTTTATGCTTAGATTATCATGAATCAATAATCACTTATGAGGTTGAATAAAACTCATATGATAGCATTTGATTCTCGTGATACACGTATTACATGGATTTAGAATTTTTTTCGCATATAATGATAGGGGAAAAAATTCCCAAAATTGGAAACATGGGAAACTATTTCCTAATGTAATCAAGTTTTCCTCTACTTGGGGGATCAATTTCCAATAGCCTTGTTTTTTCACCCTTCCATGGAAAATTTTGGGTATGCTCGGAAATAGTTTCATAGGATTCTTATTTAGAGAATATCATTTATTTAGTTTGATTATATGGGGAATATTTCACAAAAGACGTGTTCCATTAATAGAAAAATATTACATTTAAAGAATTTCAAAATAAAATCAATCATTCAATTAATAAAATCACAATGAAATGAGAAATTTAATTAATTGAGATTAATCAAGGCCTCATATATGAAAAGTTTAATGTCTATAAGAATTTTGTTATCGGGAATTTGTCTTTGATAATAATGGAAGATAAATTTATGTCTTCAGCAACTATTTGATTAATTCTGTATGTTTTGATGAATTATAATGGACATAATTTGGAAAATGGTTCTTCCATATGGTTTTCCACTACTATATATTTTTCTATATTAAGAATTATACATTATCAGTGAAAATAATAAATGATAAAGGTGAAATTTTAAGAGTTCTAGATAAAATAACTGAACAAGGGCCTATTTATTATAACTAAAAAAGAGATTTTGATGACCTTATTTATTAATGACTTTATTATCATTTACTTTTTTTATTATAAGTGCTGATGAAAGGTGCTTTTCAATAAAATTATAAATTATTAATAATCTCATTTTGGAAAATAAATATATTTTATTATAAAATATAAAACATATTTTCATTAATATGATTTATATAAAAAACATATATGAATTTTCCATTAATATATAATATTTTAAGTGAATGATGGTTTAAAATAATTATAAATTAATAAAACTTAATAATTTTCAAATTAGTATTTTGTAATCGATATATAACAACAATATGATGATAGAAAAAAATTATTACATTAATTAACGTCTTGAGAAAATTGAAAACATGAATTGAATTTTAAATAGCCAAAAATTTGGATCTAGGGGCCTATTTTGGATCTCTGAGATATCAAATAAAACCTACAATGATATATATACCATATTTCATAGGGAAACTATAATAAAAACATTTTCTAATTAAATAATGGATTATACTATTACACTATGAGATTTTGTGAAATATATTTTATTGAGCTAATTTAATCTTTTATAAATATTGTTCATTTCACATAACAATCATAAATTTTTTATATGAAGTGCTATGTATGGATATCCTTATACGAAATATCATGTTAAGCTTGCACAACATCCAACACTAAACACATAAGGGAATATAATATCATTAGACTTTACAAACAATTTAATATTATAAAAAGTTCGATATGTTATATATATCTTGAAAGGAACATGAAACTTAGTTATCATGTGACACATGAAACTATGAGTTTCTACAATGACATGCATTTAAAGCATTATCAAGATTTTCAAAATAACAATATATAATAAAAATATTATTATTTAATATAATAATATATAATGTAGCTATTAAATTAATTGTTATGAATAATATTAACTAACTTATGAAAATTTTTGATTTTAACTAAATGAAAAATTATTTCATTAATTACAAATTAATTATAAATGGACTTAAGAACCAATTGAATATAAAGGAAATATTGTTTACAAAAAAAAATATTTATACTTGAAATGGTTTTTTATCCTAAAAAATTAAATTAATAAAAATTATAGAATGATATTAATGAAATATATATATTATATATTCAATAAAATACTTTTTATATTTATCTAATTGATTTCATATGCTTATTATTAGAACATAACCAATAATCCTTATAAAAACCAATATTTTTATAAAGGAATTTTTAACGCCATTTAAAAGAGAACATATTTTAAATCGAATTTTTAGCAGTTGTGTTAATATTAGAAGTCAAAATAAATTTAATATTTTAATTAAAAACATAAAAATTTTATTAGGGGAATTTTTGGTGATTTTCTAGAATGATTCATTTTTTTAATAAATATTAAAAAATTCAGAATTTTAATTCAAAACATAATTTTAATATAATTTATTTATAGTGTTAAATTATATTATAATTTGGTTTTAATGTAAAAATTTATCAATTATTTATCAATTAATCCAATTTAGGTCATTGGAATCATTTTCATAGTGATGTTAAATATAAATGCAAGCATTTTTTTTCCAACAAGCATGTACCCAAGTGGTGAAGGCTTTTAATTGATATCCAGAAGACCTAGAATCAAACCTGGGAAGGGATAAATTTCTAGGAACTATTGTAGTACTATAGCAGGGCATTGTAGCATAACTGTAGTAGTGGTAGAATTGTATCAGCCAAGGCATTGTAGTAGAAGTTGTAGTGGCGGAAAACTGTATCGGGTACTGTAGAGACCGGGGTACTTTAGTATTAGCATTTACCAAAGGGCCCTTTGAATAATTAAATGGGATTCCAAGTCATGTATTCTATCTAATTTTCCTTGGGCCTTTGAGAGGTATAATTTTTCTCCCTCTACCCAAAAAAATGAGCTATTTTCATTAATAATAATATGAGGCAACGATCACAACCATTAAAAAACACAAATTGTTATTCCTTCTATGATATTTAATTTAATTTATTTCATCCACATATATGATTAAAAATTGAATAAATGTATTAAAAATCTGTAATGAATATAATTTATGATGTCTAATAAGGTCAACATTATTTTTTCCAACAAAATTATTGAAAATATTTAAAAATAATTACAATGATTAATGTGAAATTAATCCAAACAAAGGACTAAACATTAATCATAGGGGTCAATATGGTCAAGAAACATGGAAACAATTCATTGTATGTCTATATATAAACCATATACTCCATTGTAACTAATTTGGTCCATTATTTTATCTATATTCAAGGGTAAAAACATGGGTGTAATTTCCTTTTTCAAAATTTAAGAGTTTCACTCCTCCTAAATTATAAAAGGCCTCATCTTCGTTGACTTCATTACACTTTGAAAAAAACTTTTACTCAAACAATGTATTCCAAAATAGATCCTCAATAGACCATCTATCAACCAAGATTCCTCACCATGGTAGAAATACTTCCAGCGAATCCCTTTCACAAAAAATAGATGGAGTTACCGAAAGAAGAGGTAACATCTTTTCTCAAGCTCTTTTTTTTATTTCTATTATACACCCAAAAAATATCCATATTCAATTGTCACGACCCGTCCTCGGGGCCCGTGTCGTGACTACCCCAAGCCCGCCTTCCATAGGCCAGGGGCTAGCGACTAGCACCAAGGCGTAAATCCCAACAAAAAGGGAAGGCATTGCCATTGAAAAGTAAACAAGCACCACAAAGTAAGCAAGTGGAAAGTAAACACTAAGTGAAAACAGAGTACAACTGAAAGTGCGGAAAAGTAAATGGGACAGTATATAAACCCAAACTGAAAGTAAAGTACAACTCGAAAGGGAAAACAACAACTGTAAAGTAAAAGCCGCTACACCAAGCTGTCCACTGGAAATCCCACCTGAAGGGTGGGTACAGATAGCTCCACTGCTCCTCGGGTCCCGCCGTCTGCTCCGAACACATCCAGCCCAGTGGTCCACCTCCAGGTAACATCCTGCTCTGCAAGCCTCAGCCAAGATCAACGCTTTCCGTCGTCTGCAACCAACACAACGTAGTGCGGGAATAGCCCGTGCAGGGGTGAGTATAAGCTACTCAGTAGGGACCCCGAGACCCGTGAAGGTCTCCCAAAATCCACAAAGGATAAACCACAAAGAAAGATACAATTACGAAGTAACAACCGACACTGCTTAGGTATATGTCCATACATATACCTAAGTCATCAATTCCAATACGCTCCAACCTTTGAGCCCATGTACAACTCAGTCCACACAGGAAAGTATACGTATTCCACACAGGAAAGCAAAACGAAATCCACACAGGATAGCACAACTCAATCCACACAGGAATGAAATAGGATTCAGCTCACACAGGTATACTTATTCATAGGACGATAAAGATGATCTCTGATCCATCTAAGTCGTCGGACCCATGAAGGATCGATAGGTAACTAACCCCCGCAAAGACCCACACAGGATCGGGCCCACACAGGACCTGTAGGCGCTGGTTCACACAGGACCACTGAGCGCAAGGACCCACATAGGATTGGACCCACACAGGATCAGGCCCACACAGGACCAATAGCACTGATCCACGTAGGATCGCTGAGTGCTGTAGTCGTCGTCGAATCCACCAAGGATCATTGTACTGTCGTCGTCGCAGTCACAGTAGCAATAGCAGTAGCAGTCACAGTCGCAGCCAGCTCTAGGGTTCCCGCACACAGCAAGCTCGTTCGGGAGGGTCCGCTCCACGAGCCGAGAGGCTAATACATCAACTGTCACAAAGTCCAGAGTTGATGTATCCAAAAGTTCTGTATCGTCAACAGGAACTCAAGGCAACAGACAGCGCGTTGATCGGACGCCCGGTCTGAGAGTTATTGGCTTTTTCGTCCCAGGGGCCCGGTTGGTTTTTAAGGCAAAACCAACCCGACCATACCCCACATGCGTCGAAACCTCGGGCGGAGTATGCCAAAAGATCTGTCTCACTAAGAGGAACACAACAAAGTTGACGGCACGTCAATCAGACGTCCGTAGCTCATGTTATGAGCGTTTCCGCTCCGAGGGCCCGGTTGGTTTCGTGTACAAACCAACCCAGCTGAACTCAAACTAATCTGAAACCTTGAGTGCGACATACCGAATCGACCGTCTCGATCCAAGGATCATATCGACATTGACGGTTCATCGATCGGAGGTTCGAAGCTCATGTTATGAGCAAAAGACCGAAGTTGATTCGAAAACGGGGGGGGTCTGGGTCCGGGCCGACCCGACCCGGCCGGCGGCGCGGCCTGGCGCCGCTCGGGTGATACGTGCAGGGGGCAAGGCCCTCGCTTCCTTACTGGCGGCGCGGCTGAGAGCCGCAACTTGATCAAACGGCCCCCCCTCGTGGGGGCCTGCCATTTGGAAAAAAGGGGGGGGGGGTGCTGCCCCCACTTTGTGAAACCGGCCCCCCCTCACGTGGGGGGCCTGCATTGAGGAAAAACGGGGGGGGGGGGGGGGGGGCGCTGCCCCCCCCCCCCCCTTGGAGTAACCGCGGCCCCCCCTTTATGGGGGGCCGGTTTGTGGCCAGCCGGGGGAATTAATTCCTCCGACACTTCTCCCTTTCGGCCGGCCCAACATGGCCGGCCGGTTCTTCCTCAACGGGACCGGCAAGGCCGGTCCCCTTTCCGGCTTCCGATGCCAGCGGCCCGGCTAGCCACCGTTCTTCCCGTTTCGCCGCGGCCTAGAACCGGCAGGGGTGTTTGTCGTCCGGCGCTATGCGACGGCACCGCGCCCCTCCGCTGCGGCCCCGCTCCGACAGCGGCGCCTTCGGTTCCCTTCGACGTGGCGCGACGACATCGCGTTCATTATAATCCTTCCACGGCGTGGCACGACGGCGCCGCAAAATATTTGTCGAATGATTTCCGCATGGTGCGACGGCACCACGCCATCTGGTACTTCACAAGAAAAATAATTATAATCAAGAACAGAGGAGGGGGAATTCGGCCGTGTTTGTGCGGTCCGACCCCCCTCTCGTTAGATGATAACTCTTAAATATTTATCCACAAGATTATCATTCTAGAACCAAGAACGAGAGTAAATAAATAATCCAGAAGAAACCCCTACCTCGGTTTCAAGATCGATGATCGTCAACGACCCGCGGAAGACGCGTCGCGGTGGTCGGCGTCACGGAAGAAGGACGTCGATGTCGTGAAGCGAGGATTTGATGTTCTTTGATGACGATTTCGTCGTGGGAAATCGTCGCCGAAGAGAAGACGCGGAAGAATTAAATCGTCGGTATCGCGGCTAAGGCGTCGCAGAAGGCGGTTCCCGAGAACGTGGTGTTCTTCGTCGAAGCTCTAAGGTTCTTCGCGTTCTTCGTCAAAGCTTGAAGAAGAAGAAGAAGAAGAAGAAGAAGGCTTCATGATCTCTCAAAGAGGCTAGAGAATTATAACCAAATAAAATAAGCTAAGGACTTATTTTATTTACTCAACCAAACCATTTGAAATTCAAAGGTTTGAATTAAGACAACTCAACCCCTTTAATAACCAAACTTGACAAGTTAATTAAAAGAGAAGGTTAAGGGAGTTTAAAAGAGAAGATGAAGAGTTATGATTCGTGTGGACCCCACCACACTTAATCCTCCCAAGGGAGGTTAAGTGGATGTGGGTCCCACCTTTAACTCCCTTTGGGAGAAGTTAACCAACAAATTAAAAATAAATAGTGTTTCCACATTTTTATTTAACTTGTTTTAAAAACCCAAAAACTAACTCTCAACCCGCAATAAATGCAACTTTAGAAAAGGTCTCCTTAAGCGAATATCGGCATTGTGAGTTCATCGGTGTCCTCGGATTTCAATTCTGAGCACCGGATCAAAAGTTAGAAATTCCCGCTCATTCGTTCACTGAACGTACCCGAGCCAAACTTCAGAAATTGATTGCGGGCACTCCGGGCCTCGGAATCAGGTGCCGTCAGAAACCACGCTCCTGTAAAATTTGAAATAAAATTAAGAAAAAATTTCACTTCAATTTTACGGGTCTTTAAATTACTCCCACCTCAGGGCTTTACGTCCCCGTAAAGATACAACAAAAACTAGGGGAACAATTGAGGGTACGGAGCATGCATCTGAGCATCCCGCTACCATGTGCTCTCCTGGAGGTTCACATTCTGCCATCTGATGCACACAAGAGGAATCGATCACCCACGTAGGACCCGCTCCTGTTGATCCTCTATCTCCACCGGGACCTCCGTAAAAGTCGCCCCATCGTCAACGTCAAACACCCCATGGTCAATGATGTGCATCGGGTCGTGCACGTATCTCCTCAGCTGAGATACGTGGAAGACGTCGGGCACCCGGTGTAACTGAGGTGGTAGAGCCAGGAGATAAGCCACCTCGCCAATCTTGCGGAGGACCTGGAAGGGTATGATGAAGCGCGGAGATAACTTTCCGCCTCGTCCAAATCTTTGAATACCACGTTGAGGTGAGACCCGCAAGAAGACGTGGCTGCCATCCTCGAACTCTAGTGGCCTCCGCCTCCTGTCAGCATATGACTTCTGCCGGCTCTGAGCTGTCCTCATCCGCTCCTGGATGACCTGGACCTTCTCTGTCGTGGCCTGGACCATCTCCGGTCCCACAAGTGCTAAATCCCCAGGGTCTGTCCAGCACAAAGGAGATCAACATGGTCGGTTGTACAACGCCTCGTGCGGTGCCATCCCGATGGTGGAGTGGTAGCTATTGTTGTACGCAAACTCCACCAAGGGTAGGTGGCCCTCCCAGCTGCGACCAAAGTCAAGGACACATGCGCAGAGCATGTCCTCGAGAGTCTGAATGGTACTCTCTGTCTGACCATCCGTCTGAGGGTGAAAGGCTGTGCTCAGACGTAGCTCCATCCCGAACGCCTCCTGTAACCCCTTCCAAAGCTGGGAAGTAAAGCGAGCATCCCGATTGGAGATGATAGATGATGGCACATTGTGGAGCCGCACAATGTCTTGAACGTAGAGACGTCCCAAGCTCTCCACTGAGCCCTGCTCTTTGATGGGTAAGAAGTGTGCCGACTTGGTGAGTCAGTCAATAATCACCCAAATGGAGTCGTGACCTCTGGAAGTGCGTGGAAGTCCAGTCACGAAGTACATAGATATGTCGTCCCACTTCCACTCCGGAACCTCCAAGGGATGTACCAAGCATGCTGGTACCTGATGCTCTACCTTCACCTGCTGGTAGGTGAGGCATCGAGATACGAACTCTGCTACAACCTTCTTCATGCCCGGCCACCAGTGCTGTCGTCTGAGATCCAGGAAAATCTTCGCCACTCCTGGATGTACCGCTAAAGGAGAAGTGTAAAATTCTCTCAGCACCTCCTCTCTCAAAGAAACTGGTACCATGGTACGTCCTCTGAAAAGGATGTCGTGCTCTGCTCCAAGGGAGAAACCATCAGGTGCCTGTCCCGAGGATATATGTACACACCATGTCTCACAGTCAGCGTACTCACGTTGTGCCTCTCTGACCTGCTGTAGTAGAGGAGGGGTGACTGTGAGAGACTAGAGGAAGGCTGCTCCATCTCTATCCATGAAGGATATCTGCAAAGAGGCTAGCTGCTCCGTCGCCTCCTCAAGTAGCTGAATGCCCGTCCTCCTGCTGAGGGCATCGGCTACTACGTTCCCCTTCCCAGGAGTATAGACTATCTCAAAGTCATAGTCCTGGAGGAACTCGAGCCATCGCCGCTGTCTCAGGTTCGGGTCCTTATGCGAGAAGATATACCTGAGACTCTGATGATCGGAAAAGACTGTAAAGCGCTCGCCCATCAGATAGTGTCGCCATGTCTTCAGAGCGAAGACCACTGCTGCTAACTCCAGGTCATGGGTAGCATAGTTCTGCTCATGCGGTCTCAACTGATGTGATCCATAGGCGATCACGACCCACTCATGCATCAGAACACATCCGAGTCCGGTCCCTGATGCATCGCAGTAGACTACGTACCCTACTCCCTCCTCAAGCAATCTCAAAATAGGTGCGCTGGTCAATCTCTGTCTCAGCTCCTAGAAGCTCTGCTGACATCTGTCTGACCACACGAAGGGTTTCCCCTTCTTCTTCAAAGCTGTGAGTGGGGCCGCAACTCTAGAGAAGTCCGGCACGAATCTCCGATAGTATCTAGCTAATCCCAAGAAACTTCGAACCTCAGTCACGCTCTTGGGTGGCTCCCAAGCTAACACTGCCTCGATCTTTGCAGGATCCACTGCAACTCCCGCCTCAGAGATGACATGTCCCAAGAAGTGGACCTCACGTATCCAGAACTGGAACTTTGAGAGCTTACCATAAATCTGGTGCTCTCGGAGTGTGTCTAGTACAACTCGCATGTGGTAGGCGTACTCCTCCTCAGTCATCGATTGAATCAGAATGTCGCCGATGAAGTCCATGACAAATCGATCGAGGTATGGCTAAAAGACCCTGTTCATGAGGGCCATGAACATTGCTAGAGAATTGGTTATGCCGAAAGGCATAACCAAGAACTCATAGTGGCCATACCGACATCTGAAGGCTGTCTTCTGCACGTCCTCGTCTCTGACTCTGAGCTGATGATAGCCTGACCTGAGGTCTATCTTCGAGAACCATCGTGCTCCCTTGAGCTGATCAAAGAGGTCATAAATCCTCGGTAGCGGATACTTGTTCCTCACTGTCACCTGGTTTAGGAGACGATAGTCAACACAAAGTCGCAAGCTCCCATCCGCATTCTTGGCGAACAATATCGGGGAAGCCCAGGGTGAAACACTGGGTCGGATGAACCCATTGCCCTGCAAGTCCTCCAACTATACCCATAGCTCTCG
The DNA here is from genome assembly GCA_963277665.1 of Viscum album. Classification (NCBI taxonomy): domain Eukaryota; kingdom Viridiplantae; phylum Streptophyta; class Magnoliopsida; order Santalales; family Viscaceae; genus Viscum; species Viscum album. Next base: position 1,093,329,627 of record OY728155.1, read on the forward strand.
AAGCTCGGCGGGGTCCATCTGATATGCTGGAGTGGATATCGGGGCTTTCCTGGGTTACAAGTCAATATAAAAGTCTACCTCTCTGCAAGGAGGTAGCCCTGGGACGTTTTCGGGAAAAACGTCCGCAAACTGATCCACCGCTGTAGGAAAACCGGGACTCCGCACGTCAACTGCTCCTAGGATAATGCTAGCCAACTGATGAGTGATGGGCTGTCCTCTCCTCTGCGGAAGTCCATCCTGTGCTGCTAGGTCTCCCGTCTCGCCGGTGAAGGTGAACCTGCTCCCGTCGGTGCGTACACATCGCACATTGTGCCTAAAACAGTCAATCCGTGCATGGACCGTAGATAGCCAATCCATGCCCAAGATGACGTCGTAAGGCCTCGACGCTGCTACAAGATGATCCCAGCCAAAGCTCTCACCTCCTAGAGTACGCTCACACTGCCGGCACCAGTGCGTAATCATCGAGTCTGCTCCTGTAGGAGTCTCTAGCCGTAAGGATCGAGCCAACGGCTCTGTCAGAATCTCCGAGCTCCTAACAAGGGCAGCGGCTATGAAAGAGTGACTCGCTCCTTTGTCTATAAGTACTAAAGCAAGGGTAGAATAGACACATATAGTACCTCGAATCATCTCGGGTGCGCCGTGGTCGTAGGCCTCTGCTGCCTGGAGCTGTTTCTGTCTCTGTCCGCCAGCTCCCTATGGTCGGGGTGGACCTCCTGGTGGTGGTGGTGGTAGAGCCTCAAAGCGTCGCGCACCACCGGCTGCTCGTCCAGATCCTCTGCCTTGTCCGCCTCCTCCCTGCGGACCGCCACGGTCGACCCTCTGCCTCTGCCTCGGTAGTCCCTCAACCGTCTGCTGCTCCTCGGCACGGCGGGTCAGGCAGTCAGGAGCCATGTGGCCCTGCCCGCCGCACGAGTAGCTCTGCCTGCCTCTCGAAAGACTGGCTCCGTGCTATGTGCCCCGAACTGCTGAGCCAGTGTCCTGGGGTCGTCTGCCTGAAGGTCTGGTCTGCCTGGACCCCTGAGTCATCCGTAGACTGCCTGCTGCAGATGACTCTACCACGTGCCACCCTACGGTGGGTCTCGGCGCTGGTGTATACTCAGCAAGGAAACTCTCGATCAAAAGATCCCGCTACAGTACTCCTGTCTGAGTCGGTATGCTGAGGGAGATCAGCGATGCCCTGATCTCGTGTCTCAAACCCTGCTCGAAGGTTCGGGCCCGGAAGAATGGGTCCCGGACCATGTTGGTCGAGTAGCGCGAGAGATCAGTAAATCTCTCCGAGTACTGAGCGATCGTCATACTGCCCTGCCACAGCTGAAGAAGCTCCTGGATACACACCGCACGAAGGGTGGCTGGGACGAACTCCGAGCGGAAGAGGCTCTCAAAGTCCGTCCAAAGTAAGGATGCCTCATCGTGCACCTGGAGCATCAAGCTCCACCATCGGCCCGCTGCTACTTGTTGTAGGCTCGCAACGAGGATCACCATGAGGTCTGCAGTTGTCCTCACTAGCCTAAAAACTCGTACCACTGCCTCCAGCTAGTCCTCTACTGCCTGGGGGTCCGTCTCCCCACGAAACCTGGGTGGTCGCTGGCGCTGAAACTCATGCAGTGTGCTGAGGTGACGTGCATCGTCAGTGGCTGGTACTGGAAGCATCGGTGGCTCGACGGGTAGAGCTACCGCCGGTGCCACTGCTGACAAAGTGCCCTACACCGAGGCCTCATCGCTCGGTGGGCTGTCGTCACACTCGAATCTCGGAACCCTAGCTGGCTGCCGTCGTGGGGCCATCCTGAAAAAGAAACAGGTGCGCCACGGTCAGAACAGTATACCTGGTGAGCTGATATAAAGTAATCACAAAGAAAACTTTGAAACACACACGCAATCAATGTTTTCGTGCATTAAGTCGGAAATCAGAAGTTAGGGTCCTGGTGTACGGATACGTCGGCCGCCGCACCAACACTGGACTCCCTGGACTGATAACCACACTCAATACGCTAAAAATTATTGCTTCACATAGAAAAGATCATAGTTCGCGGAAAGAACCGAACTCCTCTGATACCAATTTGTCACGACCCGTCCTCGGGGCCCGTGCCGTGACTACCCCAAGCCCGCCTTCCATAGGCCAGGGGCTGGCGACTAGCACCAAGGCGTAAATCCCAACAAAAAGGGAAGGCATTGCCTTTTAAAAGTAAACAAGAACCACATAGTAAGCAAGCGGAAAGTAAACACTAAGTGAAAACAGAGTACAACTGAAAGTGCGGAAATGTAAATGGCCCAGTATACAAACCCAAACTGAAAGTAAAGTACAACTCGAAAGGGAAAACAGCAACTGTAAATTAAAAGCCGCTACACCGAGCTGTCCACTAGAAATCCCACCTGAAGGGTGGGTACAGATAGCTCCACTGCTCCTCTGGTCCCTCCGTCCGCTCCGAACACGTCCTGCCCAGTGGTACACCTCCAGGTACCATCCTGCTCTGCAACCTCATCCAAGATCAACGCTGTTCGTCGTCTGCAACCAACACAACGTAGTACGGGCATAGCCTGTGCATGGGTGAGTATAAGCTACTCAGTAGGGACCCCGAGACCCCTGAAGGTCTCCCAAAATCCACAAAGGATAAACCACCAAGAAGGATACAATCACGAAGTAACAACCGACACTGCATAGGTATATGCCCATACATATACCTATGTCATCAATTCCAATACGCTCCAACCTCCGAGCCTATGTACAACTCAGTCCACATAGGAAAGTATACGTATTCCACACAGGAAAGCAAAACAAAATCCACACAGGATAGCACAACTCAATCCACACAAGAAAGCAACAGGATTCTGCTCACACAGGTATACTTCTTCAAAAGACGATAAAGATGATCTCTGATCCATGTAAGTCGTCGGACCCACGAAGGATCGATAGGTAACTAACCCCCGCAAAGACCCACACAGGATTAGGCCCACACAGGACCCGTAGGCGCTGGTTCACACAGGACTGCTGAGCGCAAGGACCCACACAGGATCAGACCCACTCAGGATCGGGCCCACAAAGGACATATAGCACTGATCCACGTAGGATCGCTGAGTGCTGTAGTTTTCGTCGAATCCACCAAGGATCTCTGTACTGTCGTCGTCGCAGTCATAGTAGCAATAGCAGTAGCAGTCACAGTCGCAGCCGACTCTAGGGTTCCCGCACACAGCAAGCTCGTTCGGGAGGGTCCGCTCCACGAGCCGAGAGGCTGATACATCAACTGTCACAAAGTCCAGATTTGATGTATCCAAAAGATTTGTATCGTCAACAGGAACTCAACGCAACAGACGGCGCGTCGATCGGACGCTCGGTCTGAGAGTTATTGGCTTTTTCATCCCAGGGGCCCGGTTGGTTTTTAAGGCAAAAACAACCCGACCGTTCCCCACCTGCTTCCAAACCTCGGGCAGAGTATGCCAAAAGACCTGTCTCACTAAGAGGAACACAACAAAGCTGACGACATGTCAATCGGACGTCCGTAGCTCAAGTTATGAGTGTTTCTGCTCCGAGGGCCCGGTTGGTTTCGTGTACGAACCAACCCCGCCGAACTCAAAGTAATCTGAAACCATGAGTGCGATATTCCAAATCGACCACCTAGATCCAAGGATCGTATCTCCACTGAAGGTTCATCGATCAGAGGTCCATAGCTCAAGTTATGAGCAAAAGACCGAAGTCAATTCGAAAACGGTGGGGTCCGGGTCCGGGCCGACCCGGCCCGACCCCCCCTGGGTCGGCCCGAACCGGGTCGACCCGACCCGGGTCCGACCCGGCCCGGCCGGCAGCGCGGTCCGGCGCGGCGGCGCGGCCTGGCGCCGCTCGGGTGCTACGCGCGGGGGGCAAGGCCCCCGCTTCCTTGCTGGCGACGCGGCTAAGAGCCGCGCATTGATCAAACGGCCACCCCCGTGGGGGCCTGCCGTTTGGAAAAACGGGGGGGGGGGGGGCGCTGCCCCCCCCCCCCCTTTATGGGGGGCCGGTTTGTGGCCAGCCGGGGGAATTAATTCCCCCGGTACTTCTCCCTTCCGGCCGGCCCAACATGGCCGGCCGGTTATTCCTCAACGGGACCGGCAAGGCCGGTCCCCTTTCTGGATTCTGACGCCGGAGGCCCGGCTAGCCGCCGGTCTTCCCGTTTCGCCACGGCCTGGAACCGGCAGGGGTGTTGGCCGTCCGGCGCGGTGCGACGACACCACGCCCCTCCGCCGCGGCCCCGCTCCGGACATGGCGCCTTCGGTTCCCTTCGATGCGGCGCGACGACATCGCGTTCATGATAATCCTTCCACGGCGCGGCGCGACAGCGCCGTGCAATATTTTTCAAATGATTTCCGCGTGGTGCGACGGCACCACACCATCTCGTACTTCAGAAAAAAAATAATAATAATCAAGAATAGAGGAGGGGGAATTTGGCCGTGTTTGTGCGGTCTGACCCCCCTCTCGTTAGATGATAACTCTTAAATATTTACCCACAAGATTATCATGCTAGAACCAAGAACGAGAGTAAATAAATAATCCACAACAAACCCCTACCTCGGTTTCAAGATCGATGATCATCAACGACCCACAGAAGACGCGTCGTGGTGGTCGGCGTCACGGATGAAGGACGTCGATGTCCTGAAGCGAGGATTCAAAGTTCTTTGACGACGATTTCGTCGCGGGAAATCGTCGCGGAAGAGATGATGCGGAAGAAGTACGTCGTCGGTATAGCGGGTAAGGCGTCGCGAAAGTCGGTTCCCGAGAACGTGGCGTTCTTCGTCGAAGATCGAAGGTTCTTCGTGTTCTTCGTCAAAGCATGAAGAATAAGAAGAAGAAGGAGAAGAAGGCTTCAAAATCTCTCAAGGAGGCAAGAGAATTCTAACCAAATAAAATAAGCTAAGGAAATATTTTATTTACTCAACCAAACCATTTGAAATTCAAAGGTTTTAATTAAGACAACTCAACCCCTTCAATAACCAAACTTGACATGTTAATTAAAAGAGAAGGTTAAGGGAGTTTAAAAGAGTAGATGAAGAGTTATGCTTTGTGTGGGCCCCATCACACATAATCCTCCCAAGGGAGGTTAAGTGGATGTGGGTCCCACCTTTAACTCCCTTTGGGAGAAGTTAACCAACAAAATAAAAATAAAAAGTGTTTCCACATTTTTATTTAACTTCTTTTAAAAACCCAAAAACTAACTCTCAACCCGCAATGAACACAACTTCGGAAAAGGTCTCCTTAAGCGAATATCAGCGCTGTGAGTTCATTGGTGTCCTCAGATTTCAATTCCGAGCACCGGATCAAACGTTAGAAATTCCCGCTCGTTCGTTCACTGAACGTACCCGAGCCAAACTTCGGAAATTGATTCTGGGCACTCCGGGCCTCGGAATCAGGTGTCGTCAGAAACCGTGCTCTTGTAAAATTCCAAAGAAAATTAAGAAAAAATTTCCTTTGAATTTTACGGGTCTTTACATCATTGAATAAAAAACAAAATAAGTGTATTTAATTAACATATTTGTTTTTATTTTAATTTTTCTATTTAAACAAACACACACTTACTTCTTTTGGGTAATGAACATATTGTTCATGTGTAAGATGAACTACCACCTCACAAAATGATGATTTTTCTTTTTTTCGATTACCTAAAGTAATGGATGGTAATTATTATGTAAAAGATATTTATATATGAAATATATTATGTTTATTATCTCTGTATGCTTCTTTATATCATTTATCATAAAAACCTTTATACATTACTTCTTGTGTAAATACTATAACATCATTTTTGGACGTGTGGACTACTGCCTCATCAATGTGACGTGATTCGTTAAAAATTAACATGGAATGTATTAGGGATGTTTTTAGTGAAAATATATGATATATATTACATAAGTATTATATAGTAATGATATTTTAAATATTTACATATAGTTTATTTCATTCAATACGATAAGAAAATGAAAACAGTGTTCATGCATATGTACGACATACGGTCTCTATGAATGGTGTATTCAATTTTATAATTATATATTTCTTATGTTGTTATAAATAAAAATAAACTGAATAAATATGATATTTATATTATTTTTTTCACTTTTTATGTATGAAAATCATTGTTTATGTAAGACAATCAAGAATAATAATTCAATATCTGTATGAAGAACAAATAAAATATTACCCGAACTAAAATATTAACATAGATTTATTATTAAGAGGGTAATATAATGTCATAATAAAATCATTTATGTTATTATACATTGAAATATTTTTTCAATAAAATATTTATAATAATCTTATATATATTATACAGGAGGTTTGTATAAGTACGACGAGTGTGATGACATAAGGAAAGGGTATTTCTTCTCACTTTGTATTTCTCAAAGATACATGTATTATTAACCATTAATTTCGTTTGTGTGGTGTTTATACTAAAATTTATGTATTATAAGATTCATATTCTTAATTTTTTTTCAATTTAAATTTCCAGTTGTTTATATTTATTTAATTGGGTTTATATTGGAAATGTAAACAAATCATTATAGTAACATTGTCTTAATTTTCCTTCTTTCAGACAAATGTCTTACCATGAACCTGTGTTTCTTATATGATGTCTATATACTACCTTTTGAAATATTATATCATGGGAAAACTAATTTAAATGAATTTGTAAGATTAATGAAATTCTATTCATTTCATAATGAATTAATGTTATCAAAATTGTAACAATTTATTGCTAAAATCTAATCGTTACTGATATTGTTTATGGTTATGGTTTTAATGATGAAATATTATGATCCATATCTCATTTAATATAATGAATATTATTATTCTATATATATGAATGATATATCTATTTTTTTGTACCATTTTCTAACTCCTGTGTACTTTTGATAATCATGAAAATGTTTTTATGAAAATATTATGATATCTTTCATTAATGTAAGAAATCTATGTTCTTTTAAATCTGTGTCTTGTAAATGATTCTAATAAATATTTCAATATTATCCTATGATGTTAATTATATATGTTTACCCATGATATGACTTTTTAGTAAATTATTTTAGAAGAAAATTTATTGTTATCTTCCGATAAATGTAATTTTCAAAACATTTAATATAGAAGAGGAATGTTCATCATGTATGAACACACCAGCCATCATGACCATCGTTTCCTTGAAGCGTCCATTATAAGTATACAAGGATTTTCAATAGAATATTTTTTCTAATATTTTGTAATTTTTTTATTTATAATGGGCTTAAAGGAAAATATTTTTTTAAAACAAATTATGTTCTAAATGTGTTTAACGTGATTTCCAAATATTACCATATATGTTTTCAAAAGGTCATGTTAAAAGAAAATTATTTCAATGATTTAAATATTTATTTAAATGCTTTCAATTAATTTTTAATAAAAAAAAATTTTAAAAGGTTTTCATGATTATTTTATAACTTTTCAAGGAAAAATGATTTCAAAATGAATTTAATACTTATTTATATGTTTTCAAAATATTTTCAATGAAAATGGATTCCAAAATGGTTTTGGTTTTAACAAACCATTTTCATATAAAAATAGATATTTTCTTTAAGAAATTTTCTTAAAGTATATTTCATGATTTTTCCCTTCTATAATAACTTCTGTTGATGTTACTCTTTCATTTTTGGGAAATAAACCAATGTTCCATTAATATTATCTCTCAAAATGGTTTATGTTTTTATGGATTTATTTTTATGAAATTGTTTACTCTTTTGTGGGTTATATGTTTAAAAATAGTTTTCTTTGAATAGGTTATAACATAATATTTTAATATGTAGAATTCTTATATTCAATGGGTTATACCATGAATAATTATTAGGATAATAGTTTCCATTCACGGGTTATTCTAGGATTAAATGATGATGAAACTTATATATTTTCCATATGTTATGATATGACTAATTTTTTTTATACCCATTTCATTTTGTGTGATATGATATGATACTTTTCACACCTATTTCATTTCATTGGTTAAGATATGATTGTTTATAATTATATAGAACATGAATGTATGATTTCATTAGAATATAGTGGGGATGTATATCGTATTCCAATGAATTTTTTAATGATTTATTTCTTATGAGATATACTATAATTGTATTCAGAGTGACTATTGAATTATAAAATGGCGATTTGAGTGAACTATGACTATCAGGATGGTATAGGGAGTGAACCAATACTACTAAGATGTCAATTGGAGTTAACCATGACTACCATGATTGTTTGGGGAGTGAACCCATAATACTAAAAATTCTTTATCATAAACGTCTTATCTACTATGGAAATCATATTATATGATTTCATGTTTTTCATAATTCTATTTATTATTCATATGTTAGTCTTTCAATGACTATTTTATTTATTTAATTATGATTAATTTCTTATTAACTGTCAATCTTCATGCCCCAATTAATTTTTACGATCTTATGACATTAAAATTATGATATTGTACTATTATAACCTAGATCTAATAACCTAACACATATGTTTATTCTTATTCGTCTACCTTGATTACCCATACTTAGCATCTAAGATCACCACTTTTATGTTTCCTTTTAGTGATTACGATTATATGTATTATGTATGATGTTTTAATAAGTTCCCTAGTCATTAAGATCCCATTTGGAGAGAATGTGGTTCCCTTATGTATGGGAATTTATGTTTCCATGTTCCAACAGCACTAAACTAATATGGGGTTTGGGAATCTGTATTAGTGATATTTTAAGTATTATATAAAAGTAATGTAATATTAATTTATGAAATGAGAGGTTATCTATAGTTAGTATTAGATCGAATCATTTTTCATCCATTGGAAACTAGTATGAGACAAATTTATTGAGATCCCAAGACATATTAATGGGAACATTTCTATATATGTAACTAAGGAGATGTATAAGGATGAGTAAATGTTAAATAAAATTTCATTGAATTTGGGTTCGGGATAGAGTGAGTGGATTCATAGAAATAAATCCCTGTCTAGATACATGTAAATGTGTTTTTGGAATAAATGTACCTATGAGTAACAACTCCCACACTGTGTTTTGGGTTTGACTCGTTGTAACCTGGTACATTGTAATGATCGTTACTACAGACCTGGACTAACACATCATGGGATATGCATTGGAAATTCACAAACTCTTTATGATCCATCCTAAATGATTTAATTAATGGTTACCTTCCCCTAATAAAAATTTCACATTTCCATGAAATCATTTTTCTATGTCCTCATCACCATTCAACAAGTCCTTTCCAATCCTCGCCACCATCCAACAAGTCATTGAATTTGTCTTTCACTACACACAACACCAACAACGTAAGGGAATATAATAACCTGATACATTATAATATATTTTCTATTTTATATAGATTCGATATATTATATATATCATGAAATGATTGTGATACCGAGTTATCATGTGTCACATGCAAACATGAGTTTTTTCAGTGACTTTTGTTACATGCAATACTGAGTTTAGTGAAAAATAATAAAATAATAAAATAATACTATCTAATATAATAATATATTACCTAGATACTAAATTGAATACTATGAAATGTATTAATTAAATTATAAATATATGTCGTTAAAAATATAAAATATAGTCATTGATTAAAAATTTATAAGAATTATATATAACAACTAATTGTATAAAAAGAAAATATTTTTATATAAAATATTTTTTATACTCACAAATTTTTTTATCCTAATAAATTAAAATAAATAAAATTATTTAAATTATATAAATGAAATAAATGATATATTTATGATATATATTCAATTAAATATGTTATATTTTTATTTAATATATTTTTTGAGCATAATATAATAACAAACAAATTATTTGTCAAAATACTTATATATTTATAGAAGAAGGTTTATCTCCCTTTAATGGTGAACCTATTTTAAATATATTTTTTGAAAATTTAAAAATATCATATGTTAATGTATACTTAATCTTATAAATATAGTCATAAAATTAAATTATGGGAGACTTTTAAAAAAACCTAATGTTTAGTTTTAGTAATGAATAGTCAAAATATTGAATTTTAATTCTTCATCTAATAAATTTATTTTTACAAATTATAGTTAATTTTTTTTAAGGTCCCATTTTATCTATTAGTTATCAATTAATAGAATTTAGGATATTTGAATCTATTTCACATTTAAATTCAATACAAAACATAGAAAAAGATGTAATGTTTTTACTTTAAAAACCCGCGATGTCGTCACATTCAGTAAGATTAAATTGAAATTAATTTCTACCACTTATTTTATTGGAATTTCAAAAAATGGATTCCATATTTGAAATCTGAATAATATTTTAAATATATAATAATTTCAAATTAGTTTTTTTAAAATTATTATTGAAACTAATTAAAATTTATTGCAATTATTAAAGTGAAATGAAGTTTAAAAAGGGAATACACCTTAATCATAATGGCCAAAATGACCTAGAAAATAGTTCAAAATAACTTTTTTCTCCATATTGTTTCCCTATCCTCCAGTTTTTATAATTTTATTCATTATTGGATCCATAGTCAATGGGAAAAATATTAGGGGAATACACTTTTCCAAAACATATAGCAGTATCACTCCTCCTGCACTACAAAAAGGACTCCTCTCCACCCACTCCCCCATATCTCTCACACAACATTTTATTGGAAAATATCTTCCAAAAATGCAACTCAAAATCCCTTCACTCTACCTATGAGCCTCACCTTGGGTAGGAATCCATCCATGGATGCCCATTAGTGCAATCCAAAAGGAGATTCCAAAATAATAGGGAACATCTATCCTCAATATCTTTAGTTTTATTTCCACTCTCCACCAACTAAACTCTACTTATTCCTTGACTATTCAACACAAACACATCCATCTAATGGGTAATGAACATGTTGTTTATGTGTATGGTGAACAACCACCTCAGGAAATTATTATTGTTCATTTTCACATTACCACCTTTCATGGTTGGGAATTATGATATAAACACAATATATATATGATATATATTCTGTATTTATTGATATTTAAATCTTTCATAACACATAATTTATTCGTTCCATCTTATGTGAATATAATAAAATCATTTCTGGATTTGTGGACTACCACCTTTTCAATGTCATGTGATTATTTCACACATTACATGGAATGTAATGAGGATGTTTTAGTGAACATATATGATATATAGAATAATTATTCTACTTTAATGATAATATATATATATATATATATTTCATTTATTTTAATATGACAACAAAATTAAAACAACATATATGTGTACTTAGGGCCTACCATCTCCATAAATGGTGTAATCCATTACAAAATCTTATATTTTATATATTATCGTTTATACATATAAAATGAATATATATTATATTTATATAATGTTCTTAATTTTTTATGTATCTAAATCTTTGTCTATGTAAGATAATCAAGATCAATAATTTAAAACATGTGTGTAGAAAAATGAATATATAACCCTAACTAAAACCACAACATAGAATTTTAAATAAGTGGGAAATATAATGTCATAATCAAATCATATATGGTATTATTTATAATAACATGGTTATATAAAAGATGTATAATAATATAATATTTTTTATAAAGGATGATTGCATGTGTATGATGATAGTCTTGACATAATGTAAGGTGTCTTTCAACATACATTTTATTTCCAAGAGATACATGCCTTATTCACCACTAATTGAATTAGTGTGGAGTATATACTTATAATGGATTTATTCTCAGATTATTATAAATAAAATTTTGGGTATTTAATTGCCCAATTTATTATGTTTATTTAATGGGGGTCATGTTTCTAATGTTACCAAATAAATAATGTATCATTATCTCAACTAGAATTAATTGAGATGCATGCCATGTCATCAACCTATATTTTTCATTTACGTGAATATACAGACTTTTGACATGCGATATCAGGAATAATTTTAGTATAATTATAGCTTATGATTCCTGTAGTGTTGTTATTACCATCAGGAATTATTGTTATGAAAATGGAAACAAGTTATTGATACCACCACATCATTTATGGATATTATTTATGATTACTACTCCATTGATGAAATATTAAGATCCATATCTCAATAAATAGCATGAATTTTTTTTCCATATTGTTATGAATTTTATAAACTTTTAATTTGACCATTTTTCTAAACATTGGTACATAAAATAATTAATAAATTGTTTTTATGAAAATATTGTTATATCATTCCATTCAGTCATAAATACATGTTATTTAAAAATCATGATTTCCAAAAGGTTTTAAAACATATATTACGATCAACGTATGAAATTTAAAAAATAATTTTACCCATTTTGTACCTTTTTAAAATATGTTTTTAAAAGTAATCATCTATTTATTTTCTGGTCATGGAACTTTACTATAATTTTAAGGTGATAACATAATGTTCTGCATGTATATACTTACACAAAATCATGACATCATCTCCTTGAAGATTCCTATATATTTTTACTATGTTGTTTTTTGAAGATGTTTTTATTCCTAATATTTTGGAAAAAAATATAATTTTATGTAGCATATAATGATTTTTTCTTCAAAAATGTTTGTTGTTCAAAAAGTTTTTTATGTAATCTTCAAAGATATCATTATATTTTTTAAAAATATTATGTTAAATGAAAATGATGGTAATGATTTAAAGATTTACTAAATAGATTGAAAATAATTTTCAAATGGAATGTTTTTCAAAATGTTTTAAAGGTTCTTTTATAATTTTTCCACAAAAATGTTTCTGAAAATTATTTCAAGAATTCATTAGTTGATTTCAAATTTTTTTAAATGAAATATGATTTAATGGATAATTTATATTTTAAAATCAAATTTTCAAAGATTAAAGGATATTTTTCTCATTCAATTTTTTTAAAAAATATTTTCAAATTATTTCCCATCTAGGATAACATCCATTTATGTTACTCATACCTTTATTGGAAATGTTACAAAGGTTCCATTAATAACATTTAACTGAATGGTTCATGTTTTAATGGTATGGTGTTTATGAAAAATTGATTCTCATTCATGTGTTTTGTTATTATGAAATTAGTCTCCCTTCAAAAGGTTATACCATGATAATTCCATTTGAATCTCACTTCTCATCAATGGGTTATACAATGAAAAATTCTTATGAATCCTGCTTCCTTTCACATGATATTCTAGGATGAAATTATAATGAAACCTATATATTTTCCATAGGTTACAATATGGAAAAAAAATTGATAGCAATTTTAATTGATGGGTTATGTAATGATATTTATGACACCGATTTCATTTCATGGGTTAAAATATGATTGTTTATCATTATGAGGAACTTGTTTTTGTAATTTCATTATAATATGGTTTACACCTATATCTCCCACCAATGAATTGGGTAAATATTTATATCTAATGAGATATACTGTGATGATCTTGGGTGTGAACCATGAAAACATAGTTATCCATTGGTGTGAATCATGAATGCCAATGTGGTATGGGAAGTGAACTAATAATACAAAGATGGCCATATGAGTGAACCATGAGTACCATGATGGTAATGGGAATGAACCCGTAGTACTAAAATGGTCATGGGGGAAGTCCTTAACTACTATGGAAATCATATTATATTCAGAGGTAATTTCTTAAATTCTATGTATTATTCCTATGTTATGATTTTATGGATTATATTATTAATTTCCATCTGATTCTTGTCTTATGAACATATATACTTTATTCCATGATTCATGTTTATGATCTCATGACATGAAGGGTATGATCATATAATTTTATGATCACGGTCTCATACCCCTTTGCTCATGTATATTATTACCTGTATCCCTAGTTTACCCTTACTGATCATCTGAGATTAATCCTTTTTTATGATTCTTTTCCAATCTTATGAAGATATGGTATAAATATGACGCATCTAAGAAGGGATTTAGTCTGGAAGAGACTTATTGGAGATAATGTCTTGTAGTTATGTATTAGAGTTTATGATTATAGTTTCCAAATGTAATAATATAATACGGTCTTTGGGCGTCATTTTGTAAAAATATTTATGTATTCAATAAAATTAATGTAATGTCAATGTATGAAAAGTTAAGGTCGTTATATGGAGGGTGTTTAAACAGATTTTGCAGTCGTTATTCCCCAATGTTTTTTAATATTCAATGTAATTTTAGAAACATTTAGGTGGATCTTAATAGCTTTTTTGGCGTGAAGGAATTTATTTATAGGGATTTTACTCATATGGATATTATTCTTTTAAAATGTAACCCATTTTCATATTGTAGTGTAATTTATAAATAATTATATGTATATATAAATACTATATTATAGAAATAAATATATAAACATATTTAAATATAATGTTTCCTTTTAAATATATAAAATATATGGAAATAAATATTTACCATAACTTTTATTTAAAATAAAAATATATTCTCTTTATTTAATTTATAAAATAATTATATATATATATATAACTATTCAAATGAATATATAATGTTCATATATAATTATTTGTTTGTGAATATTAGTAAACATTTATATTTATGTATATATACTACTAATACATTTAAGTTAATATATATATATATGTGTTAAAATAAGTATATATTGTTATATATATATATATTCTAGGATATTGGTATGTGTTTTTTCTATATTTATACATTAAAAACATATATAATAGAATATATACACGTTCATATGTATGGATGCACCCATACTTATATAAATGTGTATATATATAGTCACACACACAAATAAATATATATATATATATATATTGGGGGAGGGATAGAGGGACAAAGATAGTCACACACATACACACATATACAAACTCAAATAGACACAAATAAAATAATTCAGAATAAATATGCATTTTTATACATTCTCATCAATATTTATAGTTAAATATAATATTATACATATATATATATTTATTTATAATTATATATAATATATAAATAAATTGTATAAATTTATACAAAAACGTATACAATTATTAAAAATTAAATGAATATATAAATTATGAATATTCATGTATATATATATACCATAAAATATAGAATAAGACCACATAGTGCTATATTAAAGGTGTTAACCATGTATATTATGGTCCCAGATTCATGTCTTCATGGGTATAGGGAATGAGATGGTAGAAGAACTGATAAGGGGTGGTCTGAGTGCTGAATGGGATTATTGATACGGTGGGGTCGGGCATTTGAAGGAACAATAATAAAATGGATTTGAGAAATAACTAAGGGGTACACTGGTACTTATGAGGTGGTGTGGGTTTTAGGAGTATTGAATTTTTTTTAGAAAATGTTTTTTTTTTATTTTCCAACAATAATAATTACTAATAATAAAACTAGCCTTCATCAAGAATAGGAATAACAGTAAGAAAAGATATATTTATCAACACTAAAAAGACATGATAATGGTTCATCTTTATACAATTGTTTCACTAATGTAGTGTATATTTATTTGATCATTTTTAGAAATGATAAAATAAACCATATTTTATCAGTTATTACAACATTGTAACATTATCAACACTGATAAATGATAATTTCAGCACTAGTGAAGGGGGTTATATACTAATGTTTTCTTCTGTATCATTAAAATATAATAAATGAGGAGTTGGATTGGTGAAACTAAAACATTGTTTATTAATAATTAATGATTGAGGATTCCATTTTAATACTGTTAGTGTGATGAATTTTCTTATACATATTTGGAATCAAATTTAGTTTCATCTATAGATGTTTACGAATCTAAAAATTTAATGGGAGACTGCTTCTATCATGGGAGTGAAAATTAAAATATAAAAATAAATATAGATGGATAGTTACAAGATTTTTTTACATTTCCTAGTGGAGGATGATCTAATTTCACCTTTGATCATGACTATAATCATTAATGATAATTTTTTATTAGTAATTGTAATATGAAATAATTATAAACATTTTTCATTGTTAAAATAACATAAAGAATACCTTTTCTAAATTTCACAAAGTGATGATACATTGTAAGGTTGGCTGAGAAGTAATTTTTTTGATCATTATAAAAGGGAATATAAAACTTCCAATACCTATGTAATGGAAGGATACACAACTCAAGGAAATATGACTAATGAATATCATCTTTATATAATTTCATACATAAATGTTCATCATTAGAGAGTTGGTGATCTTAATGATTAAACATTAAACAATGCTTGGCACGAGAAGGTGAAAAAAAGGCTAAATATAGATGGATTACTCATACATGGAAATCACTAATCATGGATAGTTATCCTCCCAATGTTTCATACTTATATAATGATAATGAAATTAACTATGATATTGATTATGATACTCATTCAAAGAAAGTGGATCCCAACATTCATGCTTCTTCCAATAAGGGAAATAAGGCATTCAAGGTGGGAACCCATTCCTCCACCCTTAATTAAGGATATACTGAACACTAAGAAGATGAATATAGGAAGCCCATTTCATGAAAATACATTAGGGGAATCTCAATTTCTAATCATCATATAGATCCTCAGTTTGTATAATACTTAGATTATCCAAAAATTGGAGATGGTGTTTCTCACAATAGTATGAATAAATCATTGCCAAGGTAGAATGACGACTCCAATATATTGGGATAATCAATACTATAGGGAATTTATGAGTCACACTATCATAATTTCTAATTATTTTAGGTCATATTATCATGTATTAAACAATCTAATCGTTTGAATGAAATACCATAAAAACTGAAGCACTACAATGAAGGTGAGGAATAAATTTATTGTGGTTGTCATTTAATATTTATTTCAATCAGAATTAAACCAATTCTACTAGTTGTTTCATGATCCATGAAATAATATTTTTACCCTTTTATGTACATAATAAACAAGTAGTTATGATTCGTAATAAGAAATTGAAACTCTTTTCCAACCCAATATAGGTTCTAACTCCATATCACATTTGACTCCCACTGAGCCACATATTGTCTACAAAAGTTTTATAACAAAATAAATGTTGATGGTCTAGGAATTATCCACTATCACAATTATTTATAATCCTAATGACACTTTTAAATGTGTCTCACAGGTCATACTAATAATCCTATTGATTTCAATTAGTCACCACAAATGGGACAGATAACAATATATCTAAAGATTCCCTGGAAATAGATTAAATTCTTCTCTATGTTCCTTTAGAATATTCATGTCAAGAATATCACTTGTGTTAGTATCATATGTATATATAATTCTCAAATATATATCTCAAAATTCAACCACTATATCCTCATACTCATGTATATGTATATTTTTCGTTCTATGATTTAGGAACTATACTCTCTTAATATTTTGTACAAAAAATAATTTCCTCTCTATTATTATCCTATTTTAATAAAACAGCTTTTCTTGTTCCACTATCTCATGATTTTATCATCCTTGATATTATAAAAATTAATAAAATTAAATAAAATTAAATGTTTACCATTGAACACAGTATCAATAAAGGGGAAATAGTGAAGACTTTATGGTTTTCAAATTGAATCATCATTACAGAATTCCCATTTTTAGTTCCATGATACAATCTTTTCAAGACCCAATAATGCTTACCACGTGTAGTCACATTTCAAATTTATTTAACTCATTTGATCAAAATTATGTTGAATATGTATATTTAGTGAAAAAACAACTTATTAATATTGAAGATACAACAAAATATGCTTAAAACATATCTTTATAATTTATCGCTTCTTGAATAAAATGTTTCAATCACAATATTCTTTTTCTTTTAAAAAGTTCCCGATAGGAAAAAAATCCAATTTTTTTAAAAAAAAATTATAGTGTACCATTGTTTGATTAGTATGTTATTTTACATCATTACACTAACAAATCATTATCACAATTACATTCCTGATTAAGAATCATTACATTTTTCTTGAAAATATTTAACATTGAGCACCAATGAGTTTTTCAGATATTCCATCTTGAATTATAAAATATAAAATAATAATAAATACAGTTTCAATTTTTTTATTCTTAAAATTGTAATCACTTTTTAAATAATATATTTCCCATTGAATAATTTCCCTTTAATAATCAATTTTGTTTTATCACAAAATTAAATTTCGTGGAACTCAATTTTACAACTAGTATAAACATATAATTTACTGAAGCTTCCATGCAGTTTGTGGGGAAACCAAATTCTAATTCTTTATTAAGGATTATGACGTAGTAAAAATGGTGGATAAATGACTTATTATCAGTTTCAAATAAGTACACATATCTAGAAAATCTATATATTGTGTACAATATCATTACACTCAATACTTTGTAATCTATTTCAATTAATCTACATTTCCATAGGTAAATCCAAACATCTTTAAAGATCATATTTCACATTCTTAACGTCTCAAAACAACTCAAAACCATTCATTGATACTCAATCATGTTTGATAATAAAATAAAAAAAACGATAACCCTTTATCAACTTGTCCAAAGTCACTTAAATATCCTGCTTTTTGGTTTGTTGGATTATTTATTACACTTTTTCAATGAAACATAGATTTCTATAAAAAAGAATAAATTCATATAAGAAAAATAAAATAATATATTTTTAATTTTTAAATATTTATCACAATACCCTAGAAAATAAGGAAATATTTTCAATATAATTTCATCCCTTAATGACTAGAATGTGTGGTCAAGTAAATTAGATAATATCCCTCAACAATAATTCTCTATAAATTTATCAAAGGCATATGAAACCATTTCACCACTTTATTCTTCAAAATCAAATCATACTGGAGGGAGGTGTTTATTTTCACAAAATATCAATCAAGTGTGGAAGGCTAAACATTTATTTTCCACTATGGATTTTCAAAACCTCACCTCAAATCCTCCTTTTTAAAAGTATCTTTAATTTAATTCTTGGTGAAAAATAATCATGTTTTAAAACAAATATTTCCTTATGTTATTTAAGGATATTTTTACATAATTGGTTATTTTTTTGGATCATTATAAATGAATTGTATTTTCCTAATAGATCTACAGAAATAATATTATCACACCAAATTAATAGTGGTTTTATGTAAAAAAATTAGTCAGAAGTCTATATTTTCATAAAATTAATTTGTTTCCATTCATGTTTTTGATTAATTTCATTTTCCGTTATTATACATGGAGCTAATGAAATTACCAATGTTTTATGAAATATTACAAAACTCTCAACAAGAAAT
Organism: Viscum album; assembly: GCA_963277665.1. Lineage (NCBI taxonomy): Eukaryota > Viridiplantae > Streptophyta > Magnoliopsida > Santalales > Viscaceae > Viscum > Viscum album. The sequence continues at coordinate 1,093,348,905 of OY728155.1, forward strand.
AAGGATCATCTAAACATTGGCTTTGTAAATGTCAAATATCTTTCCCAATCTACATTAGTTTACCCTTTAAGTTGTATGACAGGTCTTCTGCTATACACCAAGAAAAAATAGAGTACTAACATCATATATCTCGAAATCCTCTTGGATTATAGTATATGGGATTTTTTGGATCACTGTAAATGTGATTACATATATCACTAGAAATACATTGTCTATTTTTGATTAAATGAAATAGATATTTCAAACAATAATTATTTAATATTCATTTTTATGTTCACCGTTTCCATTATCCTCTATAGTTTATTTGGTTTCAAAGATAATGGGAGTGTAAAAATACATTGAATATTAAATTCTAATCTTTTTCAATAGTTCCATGGATTATTTCTCTTCAGATATGACTATACAATCAAATCCTATAAAAAATTATAATGCGAAAAAATAACCCATCTCTCCGAGTAAGGAAATCTAAAAACTATACTTCATTTAGTTTGAAAATTATTCAATGAGATGCTCTTAATAAATTTTGAAATATTTCCTCATTAACATAGATCATGATAATGAGTATACTTGTTGAATTTTCATTCACATATATGTTTTTGTAGGCATTTCATTTTGAAAGTTTCGTATTATTCAAGCATCCATCCATCTTGGAGTACCAAAACTGTGTAGTTCTTATTATGACATATAATTATTTATTCAATTTTTGGAATATGATAACAACTTTATAAATAATAAACCACTCATGATTATCAATAAATATTTACTCATCAATATATCTATTGATGAAAGAATGAATAAAATCCATTTGAAAAACATTATATTTTCAATGAGATACCACTCCTAATGACATCTTTTTGGATTACAAACATACAACTAGAGAAAATATTTCATCAATGTTTATTCCATCCATATGAGTTTAGCCTTTTAAAACATGTAATGAATTGTTTAGTAACACATCTCCTTTATCATTATGTTTTTTTATAAATACCCACTTTGTTCTAGTAAAAATTCTCTTCTTTATTGGTTTAACATTCACAAAAGTGGTGATTTTTTAAATTTTTTCAAGTTTATAATTCATGGAAAAAATCAACTATTCATTATTCACATCTATGAAAATATATATTGGTTCAATTTGTGAAATGATAGAAATTTTTTTCTCGGATATCATCTTTATTATAGTTTGGATAGGTGCCTAATAATTACCAAATATATTTTTAGAATCAATATGGCTTTTGAAACTCAATTGAAATATTGTTTTGTTAATATAAAACTCTTCATCATAATATGTTTAACCTGAATCAACATCATTAGAATGATGTACATTAGTTTCTTATTAAAATGGGTTTCTTCTAATTTATACACCATGTTATCCACTAGAAATACATCATTTATATCATATGGCCCTTTTATCTGAGTCTTATTTGAATTTATTTGAACATTATATAAGTCAATGAGTTTATAGAGTCTTTTTTCTAGTACTTGTATCCACTACCATTTATATGGAAACCCATGAAGATACATTCATCTTCTTTTTCATCGTATTTTCCCATATAACATATATTAATATTTTTAAATAATTTCATTACAAACACATCAATGTACATAAAAAATAGGATTTCTCTAGAACCACATATAATAAGATGTTTAGTTTTTATCTAGTCGGATCAAGCATCTATTATAAATATGGATTGTTGTTCACGGTATTTCAATACAGAAATATCTATGAAGATTGGGCTCTCCTAACAAAAAACGACTTATATCAACTACTCTATGAATTTAATATTGGTAATTTTATTAAATTATAGAGTATATAGAGTATTTAGTTGATTTTTAATTCCATTATTATCTAGATAATTATCAGATGTGTATCTGGTATATTCCCAACCATTTTATAGTCATAGCTTCAAGATTTTTTATATGAGTTCTTTCCAAACATCTTCTTTAAATAATGATCATGTTAACAACATCATGAGTTTTCTTATTGAAAATTAATATATTAATCCATTTGAGGTCAATGATATATATAATTATGTATGAGTCACCTGTGGCATAATACATCCAAATGGGACCTCACATATCAAAATAAAGAAGATCAAGTGCTCAAGATATTGGAATCTACACACTTATATGTTTACATTGTACTACTAACACATTTGGAATACTTCAAAAAATGAATATATTTTCTATTTATGTTTCGGAATATCCTTTAATATGTTATTCAATATTATTTTACACAAATTATTTAGTCAATGATGTCCATGTATCATATTATATAATTCATTTTCATCATGGGGACTCATATAGAATGAGTTATTTGGATCATAAATTTGGAATATGTTTCCAAATATTATATATCCCCTTGTTATGATATTTTGATAATTATAATTTATAATAGAAGTAGTTTCCTTCTTGAATATAAATCAATTTCATTTATCATATAGTTGGATTTCAATCAATTGAATATTCTTAAAAACCACTAGAAAAAAAGAATATATTTAATTTTATGTTTATTCTATTCAATATATATTGAACCCATACCTTTTATTGTGAATGAATTATCATTAATAAAAACCATTTCTCCACTATAATGACCAATAATATTATTTATTTGTTTTTTCATCACAGGATATATGTGATGGAAGGACACTTTCCATGATCCATTGATTTACACTCTTGTTAGCATTTAACGAAACATCAAAAATTAAAGATATTTATTTTTGTTTTGAAGTACATTTTACATTACCCTTTTCAATGTAGGGATGTTTTCAAGTAAATAGATATTGAAATTTTTAACTATATTTACTCATTTTTCACATAATCTATAAATTTATTTCAAGCACACGAAGTGATTTTATATATGAGGATGAGTGGTGTCTCTTCTATCATCATGACTACTCGGTTAATATATTTTCTTATAATTATAACATTTTTCCCATATGTTAAACCTTTTTCTTATTAAGGATATATTTTTTCGAAATTGAAATTCCTTGTGCACAAAATACTAAATCACCAAATATACCAACTAAATATAGGGATTCTTTGAAAATATGAATACTATTAAAATTTTTGAACAGATTGGACCTATGTTGATTAACATTGAGTTTGACTTAGGAAGGATATATCATTTGAGTTTGTATTCCTTTACTTCGATAAATTTAAGGATCTCCAATCTCCTTTCATAGACTAAAATTATTAAAGTTTGAGTGTGAAACTACATTATTAGAAATATTCATATATAAAATTGGACATATAAGATGATATTCTGACAAACTACATTGAATTTTAATTATCTAAAATATTTTTATGACCAAAAATTGATCTCTATAAATAAATAATAATAATATATTAGCTTATTCAGTTTATTTTTTGCCTTCATATATTTATATTTTTTCTTGTTAAGATCTTCTTCATTAAACAAGATCTTCTCCATGTGATCTTTCATAATCCTTTAATATTCATCTACATTTATCTTTATATTTTTAACTTTATCAATATGATTAGCATCCTTTTTGGTAAACTCATCAAAAGAGATATCTCTCCTATATGCTCCATCATTATGTGATTAATTTCATTCCTGAGTTGAGTATAGTTCTCATGACAAGCATCCAGTTGATATTTCAGCATATGTTCTAAGGAGTTCATTTCATCATCTTTATTATCATTTCAAGAATATTCCACATGTTTCACTACACATTCCATGAGATTTGTGAACATTGTTTGATCTTCATCATCTGATTGGAAGCATGAGGTCACAAATTCCACTTCCACCTTTCTTAAGAGATTATTTCTTTTTAATCTTGAAAACATATTTTAATTATCACCAAATATTGTAGTTTTTTTTACCCATCCCTTCTTATGATGTTTCTCATCTAAAATATAAAACTCTTAACCTTACTTATTTAGAAAACTAATTGAAAAATTCCCAATATCTACATAACTAAAGATTTTTAGAAGGGTATTACCTTCATAATTTCTATTTCCTTTATTCTAGTTTCAAATGATAAGGTATATAACTCTCTGAAGATCACTATCATTATTATCTTCATTTTCATAGTCATGAGTTTCTTCTCAAACATCATATTTTCACTTCACCTTTCTCATAGATTATAATTCCTTTTATATCCATAGAATTATATTTAAATGATGGCGCCTTTATAATTTTTTATGCATTGATAATATTGTGCAACTCATCATTGTTAATATCTTATATATTTTCATGATCTAAAATCATAGGATAAAACCTATCTACAATATTCCTTTTTAACTTCTTTACTATGGTGGACTAATCCAGATTTTCACAAAATCCATTGATATTATTTAGAATTTCATTCACCATTGAGGATAATTCAGTAATATATCAATCTTCTTTTATTTTTCTATTTTAAAATTGTGTCCTATATAATTTAATCTAAAATTCCATAACATTGTAATTCCTTTCAAAAAAATTCTCAAGATTGTACAATATTTCGTTCAATGTACTACCATCAACATAGAATATTCTTTATCAAATAAAGAAATGATAATTGTGTTTCTTACCTTCCATTTATTATATCACATGCCGTTCATGTTTTATGCATTTATAGATTGTTCCCCTATATCCTTGGTTGATCTAATAACTCAAATGATAGTAACTGATAAATGAATTTTAGAATGTTGTAACATTTATACTTTAACATAATTAATATTATCGGCAAAAATCAACTAATTCACCTAAATTATAAAATTTGATGCTATAATACCACATCAACTACCCAAAGAACTCGCAAACCACTAGGGGGGGTAAATCAGGGCTAGTTACTTTTTAAAATTATCTCAAACACAAATAAACATATTCTTTTAGTTAAGGTATGATCCACTAATGTCTTTTCCACCACATTACCCATATATAAAAACATGTAAACAAGAAGAGGTAAAAGAATGGTTTGCAAGTTTCAGAACCAAACAGGATCCACTCTCTTTTTAATGTTCAAATCCCACTTTACCATGTATTATACCCTAAAATTAATAAAAATGTTGATAATCCAGTTATTATCATATATAATGATTCATCATTATCACAATGATGTTATACGTAGTATTTCATCTTCAAACACAAAATATTTCTAGTTACAATTATTCATAATAAATGAGAACGATCATTTCAAGATTCATGTTACCTTGGTAATAGACGATGATCATCACCATGAGTCGTATGAATATTTAAGACAACATATTCACATATTGTAGGACCTAATTTTGATATTCATCTCATATAGAAATATCAAAACTTATTCACTTTATTATAATACTAAATAAGATGTATATTTGTTTTCCTAAATATACATATCATACAATGTTATTCTGATCCTCAAAATAATATTTTCCTTCCTAATATTGTCGTTTTGTTGAAGGAATTTTTTTTCATATTCCACCATCTCATAATATTATAACCGTCAATAATTTGAAAATGAATAACATTTAAATCAAAATTTATATAGGGGGAAAATAAGAATATAAGGTTTCATTTAAAATTCACCATTATAGAATCCCCATTTTTTGTTCTATGATAATTTATTTTCACCTCTCAATAAAGAAAAAGTTTGAAGTAATTTTCCATTTTTATTAATTTAATTTACATAAATTTCATTTTATGAATATATTTAGTGCAACAACTTCTTCTTTATTCCAAATAAGAAACATCAATAGCATAAAAACTCTTATCATCTACATATAGATTCATGACTCAACTAGTTCAGTCACAATATTCAACTTCCATTTATAAAACTATTGTAATAAACATGAATAATCAAATTTAATATTCAAAACTCTTCTCTACAACACATCTTTCATCAATTCTTGATCATTATGTGATTTAATATCATAAAGCCAAAAAATAGTGTCACAATTAAATTATTCATTTAAGTTTTTAAGCTTCATCTCTTCTTTAAATTTGAGCATCAAATATTTTGTTTTTAGATATTTCATCTCGGAAAATCAAAATGATAAGAACAATAAATAGCATATTCTTTATTTCAATTTTCACATCATGAGTTAAATTATTGATGTCATGTTTATTCATTCATCAATAGTTTTTTCATCATTATGTATGTTTCATCAAAAAATATTATTTATAGAAACATAATTCCATATTTATAAAATAATGGAATTATTCTATGTCTAGAAGCTTTAGACTAGGAACTCAAAGTCTTATGCCTACTAAAGTATATTTATAAAGTAATTATTTCATCTTAGAAAATTATTTTAATTTCTTTACTGGATTATGATCATAGACTTGAATCCTTAAAATTGAATATAAAGTATTACACTTAGAGACATAAATTCTTATGCTCACCAATCAAAACCATATAATCAATTTAGAATCTCCATGCTCAGTACTTTTTCTATTTTTCGATATTCATAATTTATATAACGGAATCAAAAATTCTAAAAGAATCATATAAAACATTACTTAAACCTGAAAACACCTCAATAAATTCCACTTGTAATCAATCATGGTTGAAAAAAATTCAAATAATAAGATAATATCATCAATATATATTAGGGAATTTTAGGGAAGTGGTAATATGAGAAAGCTAGTTCATCATTTCAAGGGTGGATAATTGAAAAGACCAAGAAACACATAAGTATGGATATAAATATGTGTCATCATGCATATTAGTTTTAGTGGTTATAAAAGATCTATATAATGAAAAAAATGAGGTGAGGTGTAAGTCTCATAACACATATGATATGGAAATTTTCTTAAGGATCGATGGATAGGGGAAAATAAATACCACTACCAACCTTGGATAAAATATATATTTTACTATTCATGTGATGGTATCTAAGTTCTTGACATACTCGATGACTCTAATTTGAAGGTATCTCAAGTTATATAATCAAGATATTAAACACATGTACATGAGTTAGGATGTTTTTTTGTTATGTAAATTTCACTTCCCACATTATATAATCCACCTTCCATTTTAGGTGATGATGATCTTGGGAAAATGATATGTTACTATTTTATTTCATCAGGAATATAAAACATTGATGATTAAAACACATAGAAAAAAATTACAAAACAAGAAAGAGCAGATACTTATAGGATATTCATAGATGTCCAAAAAATTATGGATGTATAAACTAAGGATGCTATAATAGTTTTAGTATGGATTTATAATTCTCTCTTTAGGTTAATTATTTATAATGTGTTATCATATCATGTGGGGAGATTTTTTTTGTTATTGTACATGAGTAACCAATTTTTTAGTTAAATTTCAGTATATATATCATTTAATCCACCCGTGAAATGTTTCATTTATTTCAATAAATGATTTTTGGGGTTTGGATATCACAAACCTATTGTATCATGCCATTTATTATAATATATATTACTAATATTATTTTTTTGATCATCATCATCATCATAATATTATTATTGAAAAAGGAAAGAAATTCACCAAGGTAAAACAAGCAAAGAAGGGGCCTAAGGGGGGGAAAATTATTGTAGACCAAGGAAATACCAACTAATAATACAAGCCCTAAATGGTTTCAAAAAAATTCATCTTGTAAAAGAAAGACACACTGGAATATTATACTGCTCATAATTCTAGAATATCATCACCCCTATTATTCTTAGACCATGTGTTCCTTAAGAATATGGTCTTGGAGTTCAAGCATTGACACTTATTGATGGTGTAGTTGATTGACCAAAGAGTAGAACTAGTTTTGTTCAAAGAGTAAGGAAGGAAAAATAAATAAGTTTCAACATCTAAAATAACAATTCCCCCTGTCAAAAAAAGGATAGTCCAGTGAGTAAAGCAAGAGCCTACTTTTAAAAGCAAGAGCCCCACCAAAGTTAGCATTGTACAAAAAAGATGATTGAGCCCTTTGAATTTTGGACCACCCCACCTCGTCTTATGATACCAAATATGATGGAACCATCTGTATTGAGATTGATACCCATTGGTTTATATGTCCATCTAACCCATCACCCTCTTGTGGTTCCCCTAGAATGAGAAACATTAGTGTGTGATTGTAGTAGTTGATGTGATGAGGCTTCCCGCTGGGTATCAATAAGACTAACCCGGTCGAGAAGGAGGCTATTCATTCTAGCAACGATGGCCCTCCCAAAAGTGTGTATCCCTTCTTGCCTTTCATTTTTTCTAGTATGCCAAAGACACCAATATAAAACATGCAGATTTATAGACATTGTATGTATCATAGCACCTTCATCAATCGAGATGAGAAATTAGCGGCCCAAGAAAGAGGAATAATTTATGGAGTGGGAGGAAAAGGAACTAAACACCCTGAATAAAGTCCAGACCTCATGTTCCCATTCACTATTAAATAAAATATGGTCAGTACTATCTTCATTACAATATTTTTAATGGTAACAATAATATAATAGATTAATATTGTGTTTTATAAAATTCTCATCTATGGGGATAAAATTATAGAGAATACTCCATGTATGGATGTTTAACTTATTTGGTCTTCTATTGTACCAAAATATGTCATTGTAGTAATCACCTAGAGTCTGGTTTTCACAAATTTGATGAAAATCCTTAGTAGATATGTTCCCTTAGTTGGATGACACGAACAGACACAATTTTGGGTCAGTATTACTTTGAATGAGGTGGATGTTTCCCTATTTTTCATTGTCTAAAATTACCTTGATTATGGCTGAAAATAATCATTCCTATAGGAATGTGATGTTATAGGCTAGGAAAATTGGGAATCCAAGAACTGATCCAAACTAGTTTTGATCCTAGAAAGACACATTACCTTCTCTAATAATCCAAATAGTGTGGGGTTGCAAAGGAGATAACAGGGGGAACATCATTGAAAATAACTGAGACAAGTGGACTCCCCCATCAATGAGTTTCCCTCCAAGGATCCACCCATTTTCCTTCCCTATAATGTTCGATGTTTATAAATATCCCAATCCAGTTTTTCAATCATACAGAGGAGGGTGTATTCCAAGATACATACATTGATGCCACCTTACCATATGAGCTTCACAATCCTCTCCCAAAAAACCTAGATATGTATACCTTCCACATAGAAATCCCAAAAATTAGTCTAAAATCCTATAAGTATTCATGATGATTCTTTTTGGGACATTAATATAAGAATGGGAATGAACTGGAGTTACCATGAGAACACTATTAACCATAGAAATTCAACCCCAAGAGGAGAGGTATCTATTCTTCTAATTTATGACCCTAACCATGATCTCAACAACAATTATGTTTATGTCATGAATATGATTCTTGCATAAGGAGATAGGGGGGACAAGATAATTTTTTTTAAAGGTTACAGTTTTCAAGTCCACAATATTAAATAGGTATGAGGCCTAGATGGAGGAACATCTTTTGGGAATAAATAAATTACTCTTGTAAAAATTTATGACATGACTCCTCCAATGACCGTACACATCCAACACCTAGATAATTTCCCGAACCAACATAATGTTGGAATTAAAAATCATTAAGGTATCATATGCAATTGAAATTACATAAAAATATTTGAAATTATACTTAATGGGTTGAAAGAGAGTAAAAATATTATCAACTATTAAGACCCATATCCCTATATAAAATAAAACTATTTAAAAAATTCCAATAAAACATTTTTCGATGTTATTTCCATGAGATCAAATATAGAAAATATTCTAGGTACTTTCTTGAATACTCTGAGATAATTTGTAAATACCATTATGAAGTTTATTGGTTGATTTTTAGAATCCATTTCTCTAGAGGATTGACCTATATTTATCAATACATGAGTGGATTTCTTTATTTTAATTTTTATTTGTCGCATTTATCATATCTTTCCATGAATATCACACTCATCCTTTAAGTTTTTGATTGAAGGAACCATTCACTATATAATTATAAGGCATTTAAATTTGAAATTATATATCTTTATGATCATAAATATGAGACCACTGTTAGATGGGATTGGAATAAAATTTAGAATAGTGTGCATCATAAAGTATTGTTAGCTGCATTGATATTGAAAAAATGAGATTGTACTAAAACTATGAGATTTTAATGTAATATTAAGTAAATAAATAATAAACATCATAATTTCTATAGATCATTATTTATCAATATTACTATTTGGTGTGTTTAGATTTTAGGTAACTAACTTGATAAAAAATTATTGACAAAGAAAAATATTGGTAGATAAGACTACTAGGCATTCCACTTTATTCTTCCCTTCCATTTATGAGTGATAATAAATTAAAATGGGTACACCATTATTTGATCTAAATGAAATATTAAATAAATGTATGCTTTATTAGTGATTAGCAAAGTGATGCTTACAATTTTTTTCAATAATTATTTTAGCTCTGATAATGGATTCATTTATCATCACATTATATTAGCATTGATAAAGAGAATGATTAATAATTAGATTTTTGTATATATATTATAATAATATATATATATATATCAATAAGTATATATATTTAAATATAATATATACAAATTATTTATATAGCTATATTATAATAAAAAAAATTAAAATTTTATTTTAAAAATTACATAAAAAATTATCATTTTCATATTGATCAATAAAAATGTTTACATGCATATTTATAAAAATTAATTATAAATTGTATATGTAAATACAATATAATAAAATTTTATTTAATCAATTATATAAATATATAAATGAACATATATATATTATAAACAAATTATTTTAATTTTAATATTTATATTCATATTAAATAATTTAAAATATATTCATATATTTGTACATATGTGTATGCATGTTGATATTTGTAGATTTATTTTCATGATTGTTTGTTTTTGTGTGTGTGTGTGAATGTGTGTGTGTGTGTGTGTCTACACATTTGTATGTATCGTATGTGTATATATGTGGTGTGTGCGTGTGGATATTTGTGTTTACGTGTATTTATATAGATGTTTGTGTTTTGTGTGTGTATATTTATTTTTACTTTAATGTATGTAAGTTTGTATATGTATGTAAGTTTGTATATGTATGTGCACATATGTGTAGGTACGTATGTGTGTACATGTGTGTATGTGTATGTATATTGATATAAATGTATGTATGTTTGTGTATTTATATGTGCATGTGCATCTGCATGTGTATTTATATGTATTTGTATATGTGTTAGTGTAGGTTTATCTAGTATGTGTATGTATGAATATGTAGGTGTATGTATTGGTACATATGTCTTGACTTCTTGTTTGTGTATGTGTACATAATTATATATGTATTTATACTTTTATATGTCTTTGTGCATATATGTATGTGTATATAAATGTAAGGGTATGTATCATTATGCTTTATTATGTGTATATCTATTTCTATGTCTATGTGTATGTGTATGTATGTGGTTGTATGTGTATGTATGTGTATGTTAATGAGTATGTATGAGTGTATGTGTATGCATGTAATTATTATGTTTGTGTATATGTATATGAATTTATAATTATATAACATGAAATGCCATTTTTTTCAATAACTCATATCTCATTATAGATTATGTGTATATATATACATTGGTACATTAAATCCAAGGAAAAATCATTCTAGTTTCAAATGAAATTATATATATATGTATATGAAAACATTCATCTAATATTGGTGAAATTTTCTTCGATTTCTAATATTTATTATACATCTCTAATTGTTAATAATTTTTTTAAGAAATGTTTATAATTTATTCAATTAATATTAATTAATTTGTATGTTAATTTCTTTATTTAAATATTTATAACTATATTATTATTCATTTTTAAATAGTCCTTTATTATGAAGCTATTATATTTAAATATAAGTTTAATTTTTATTCATTTATATATTTTTATTTTTTTATTTTTTTATCTTTATAACTAATATCATTGAGATTTGTTATTTTAATATTTTGTTATTTTTTATTATTTTATGTAACTATAATTAATAATTTATATTATTTTTTATTTTTTATTTTATATATATTATATAATCATTATTTATATTTCTAAATGTTTAATATTTTCAATAAATTCTGAATTTTTATCATTTATCCATTTTTAATATTTATTAATTAAATATTCTTTTAATATATTCAATTGTGATAGATATTTTAACATTTTTAAATACAGACATTCAGTATATTTAATATGTATGTAATTTATATAATTAATATTTTTTATTTTTTATTTTAATAATTTTTTATTTAAATATTGATACAATTGTATTTATTTGTTAATAATCGGTATTCCATTTTAAATATCATATCTTTAAATTTAATTTTTAATATTTTTTATTTTATTTTTAATATTCAGTCATTTTTATTATCTCATTAATTGAAATAATTAAAATTATTAATTCCATTTTTTAAAAAAAAAATTGCATTTTATAAATTTTTTATTATAAAATTTTATTCATTTTTAATTTTTATTGAATGCAAATTATTTTTTTATTAATCAATGTGTAGCGGAGTAATATAGATTAAGGGCACCCAAAATGGGGAAACCTAAGGGAACCACCTCTCACAATGGATAAGAAGCTATGCGTGAGAGACCCCAAGCTAGTAAATCCATTACATGCGCTCTCCGAACTAACTCAAGAATCCAAAAAAGGACAATCAGGTTCCCTTCGTTCCAATTGAGGAGAAGGATAGTGTGTTCCTTAATTTGGGAATTGCATCGGTGAATGTGATAGATAATAGACAAGGCACCATACAATGAGCTTTCATTATGTGAAAGATGATCTCTAAATCCATCTCCATGAATTCTAAACATTTTTTTTTGGTTTTATGTCTCTCTATACCATCACATTATAAAAAACACCCCTACATTATATATTTTCAAGGAAAATAAAAGGCACTAAAGGAAAAGAGGATGAAGCCCACCAAATCGTGTACCAGACAACCTTATTGCATTTTAACAGGAAATCATGGACCATCTACATTTTTCTTAGGAGAACTAGAGGGAGAAACCTAATGGACATAATGAGCTTGCAAACATGAACCTTTGCTGTAATAGGAACAAAAGAAAACCTGCATGAAAAACATTATAGAGGGATCCACCTCCCATCATTTATGTAGAGGTGAAAGTTCAACCTCTAGGAACAACAACAAGCCCACAAAACACTTGGATAATGTAATCACTCCCTCGCGACTAGCCCTATTCCACGCCTCCCAAATACACCAACATCCCACCACCAGAAGGAGAACCCTCATCTGCCTATTTGTTCCTTTTTATCATTGATAAATACAGTGCATTATCATCACCAAAATATCCCTAATAAATCATATTTTCAACTCTACATTCCATTTTATTGATGATGAAAGTATATTTCATCATTTGTTTACTAGCATTAATAACACTCCTTACCCTATTTTAAAATAACTTTATCTGAGATCACCCATGATCTGGTCGTTCAATATCTCATAGAAGCTGAATCGTTTTGTCACCTCCTTAGAATCTTTCAGATGAATCAATCCCTAAATCAAAGTAATGTTATTCCTTAAAAAATTTTAATTGATATTTCTCCTTTTTTTATTTGTTTCATATTATTCAGTTCTTCTAGTATGCATGATATTTTGGGGCTATATTCATGATTTTTTTGTTATACACATTATTTCATCAATTTATTCTTCCACAAACTATCTTCATAACGATTTTTTTAATTTATAATGTTATCCTCATTGCCAATTGTCCAACAATGATTTTCTGAGTTAGTTGGAACAATTTTCGTAAGTAAGAATAAACGTAACAATAATTGTGGTTCTCCCCCTGCGCTTCTCTGCCATAAAATCCTCTATTTATAGTGCCTCTCACATTGAATATTCCTCTTATAAACAATAATGTCTCATGTGATCTCTTTGGATAGTGCATGATTTCCATTTTATTTGTTTTTTATTTATTTGTTAAATCTCCAGCATACTTCTAAAATCATATGTAAAATAATTACTAATGTTATCAATTAAAATATCACTAATTAGGTATGAAAATATATATTTTAAAATTTACATTATTAACTAATAATAATACATGCATTTTACTAAAAAAACTAAAATATTAAGAGTCCTTAAATAAGGATATCCCCTTCATCGAAATGGAAATCCATAAATTATGAGGGTTAAAAATCACATTTAATAAGACCATAAAATTACCAATGAGGAATAAACATTCAAGATTTGCATATAAAAATATCATTTTCTCTTTAGTTTTTAGTAAAAACACATAATGGTAAAAACAGGAATCATAAAAGTGATACACCAATGAAAATTTACAACATGTTCAACAGGAAATATAAATTCCAAATAGAGAGTTTCATATAGAATATATTATATCATAATATACGATATATACTGTAGTTTATTATCAAAAATCTTGATATGTAAAGTATTAAAAAATAGCATGGCGAAATGAAACATAATAAATGGTGATCTCTGATGCTTTATAAGGGTAAATAAAGAAGATATCAACATAACAATATTATAAGGGTATAATAACATGATAATTACATTCAAAAAAAAACCCAACAATGCATATAAAAGATCACAAATTTGGGTTGTGGAATAAATTTTTTGAGTTTATAATATGTAAATAATAATGGAATCAAATAACATAGGACATTGGAGTATTACTTTGGTAGAATTCATTGACTTATGGAAGAGAGATAATCATGGAAAACAAAATTTAAAGGCAACCCATTGTTCCCTTCATAACATGTAATTCTTGTTCTAACCACTTGTGTTTCTACTTTAGGATTGGGATAACCTACCATGTACCATATTTTCAGGATTGGGATAATCTTTGATTTACCCTCTGAGCTCATAGATCATTAATCCTTACCTATTTCATTAGAACAAGATATAATCCCCACTCCTCACATACTGAAAATCATATATACATTTTCAACAATATCATAAAACATTCATCATAACCAAAATTATGTAACTAAATGAGTTTCATAAACATTTTATCATAACATAAGCTACGGGGAAGATATAGGTTTCAAAATCTTTTCATCATTTCAACACATCCCATGAAGAAAATATGAATGTTTAATAATCATTTTTACTGGGGTATAATCCATGGAAGTGTCATGTTTTTCATAAAAATTTTGTAATCATGAACATAATCCATCCATGTAAATAATAAGGATGCTATCATTGGATCATATCCCTAGTAAATATTACATGACATCAAAGGATGTCATCTTAGATGTAAAATGGTTCTAAAATAAAAAACACATGGAAATTTTCTTCTATAGAATATCATTTTCTCTTTGAAAACAGTTTTAAAATCATAAAACCTTTTTTAAATCCTTTCATTTAAAATTACTTTGTAAATATAAAATAGAATCTTCTAAAATCATTTAAAACAATTGTTGGAAAAAATTAACAATTCATTGAAAATAACATTTTTAAAACTTGAAATTCATAAAATATTTTTGAGATACTTGTCATTTAAAATATAATTGGATACATATAATGTAATATTTTAAAATTTATTGGTTATTATGATTGAAAATGTTTTTCTAGACATACACTTCAAAAAATATTCCTTTCACATTTTCAGTAAAATATAAACAACCCTTTTTTGTAAAATTATATAAAGATTCGTCTTAAGACACAATAAGAATTAAATACGGGTAAAAATATTGTATTTAATAATTTTGTGAATGTGAAAACATTTTGGAGAAAATTTTAAGAAAAATGGGTTTTGAAGAAAATGAGTTTTCCACCTAAGAGAGAAATAATATTGAATTTCCATAAAAAATTAATTTTGATTCTTGAGTAATTAAATAGAGTAAAATGAATGTGAATAATGTATTTTCATTAAATAAATATATCATAAAAAATTAATGAGTTTATTGAAATATAGATCACATTATTTCACCTTTGGTAACTACAAATCATAATACCTAGGAAGTAAAAAAAATAAGGAAATGTAAAACAAATCCTGATATTTAATTTCATATGGCCTTTATATATACCTCAAATAATATTATAGGATCATAACATCACATATATCTCAAATAATAAAAATTGAAATGAAAATATTTTAACTTAAGTCTCAACATCCTTTATAGATGCTCAAAAATCATGTATAATAAATATATTTATATTATAAATATATTATATAACCATAATTATATATTTAATATGGCCTATTTTTTATTTATGACTTTTTATTACCCACTTATTAACAATTTAATGTTAAAATCATGATTCATTCAATAATTTCTTTTTTCATGAATGTTGAGTTTTTTATTTTCTATTTTATTAATCTTATCATTGTTTCATCATCTACATAATTTTAACCAAGATATTTTTATAATATATATTTATAAGTTTGTATTTATTGTAATCCATAAATTTTATAGGAATCGAATAAATTTACTATTCATGGTGATGGTTGGTCATCGGTATGCAAAAACATTGATTCCATTTTCTTGATAGATGAGATGAATGAAAGATAAATAATATATTAATTTTATATAATAATTTTTATGTAATATATATCACATATATTATTTAAATTTACCCTAATTTCCTTCCATGCATAGTGTTAGGGAGAAATGAATCACATCGCTTCATGAGGTGCTAGTCTGCCATATACAAGAATGACAATATTATATCACCTAGATAATGGGATATAAGAAGATATATGTGATAAAATATTTATATATTAATAATTACCTTAAATATACCAAATATATTCATTTAATATATCTGTATCACCATAAATTAATATATTTGTGTTTGTGTGTGTGTAAAAGACATAAAATCAGTTTGTGAAGAGGTAGTCTTTCAAATGCACAAGAAACATAATCGGTTTCCACTAGGTTGGGAGGTAATAAGGTAAAAATGGTTTTATTATTCCATATTTATAATAATATACTTAATATAATTTCTAAATTTATTTCTATTTTTATATCTCTCCATGAGAGGTGGTGATGAAAAATGAGAAACATCGGTTTTTGAGGCAGTAGTCCACCATACACATGATCAATAGTTTCATTCCCTATTTGATGGTGATGGAGGAGGATATAGGTGGTTACATTAAAATAATAAAATCTAGTTTTATATATATAATATTTATATTATATTATTTTCATTTAAAATGTTCTTTAGGATGAATAATAATAATAAATAAAACAAATACACATTTTTATGTATTTAATCTCTTCTTTAGAGAAACAGTTTACAATTATACGAAAATGAATCTTATCTTGGTTTTAATAAGAAATATAAGGCCTCTAAGAATTATAGAGGGAAATGTGGATTTTATTTTGACATCTACTTTATAGACTAAAATGTTTTGGAATTTTAGAGAGGAGAGGAGAGTTGGTGGGTTTATATAAGTGGGGGAGAAGACACACATGGATTTTTTTAAAAACGATATTTTGTTCCAACTTTTTCGAAATACCAATAGTCTAAAAAATCAGTCATTATAAAAACATAAATATTATAAGGTCTATATATGGTCATCTAATGGGGTTTACAAAAGAATCTATGTGAATTTTTTGAATTTGTTTTGTCTAACCCTATGGTAAACCCATTTAATCTTTAACTATGGTAATTAATTTGAATTGTTTTTATTACTCATTAAGGTAAAAAAATTAAGTCTTATTAGATTATATTAATTATTATTATTACTAATATAGAATATATTATTCAAAATTCCATATACAGAAGTGGAAAATGTATTTTAAAATTATACTGGGATGCGTGATGAGAAAGCAGTTTTCCAAAGAGAATATGTTCAAAATATTGAAATGATTTTTTATTGAAATTAAATATATAATTTTTTTAAATTACGTAATTTGGATTAATAGATATATAATTGGACTAATATTACTTTTAAAACCATATTAAAATAAAATATATAATTTAATTGATATCAATGAAAATATATTTTTTTAATAAAAACCAATAGTTTTAACATTTCTCAAAAAAATATATCATTTCGAACACATATCATGAATTTACATAAAGAAAATTTTGTGAATAGGAATATTGAAATGAATTTAATTTTTTTTAATTATTCTAAATGTTTTAAAAATTAATTTTAAAATCAGTTCACTAAATGCGTGAAAACTACTTTTTAGAACAAATACAGTTTTGAAGCAGCAATGTTGATTTATTTTTATCTCATTCCTAGAAAACAAATATTATGAATGATAAAAATTTTATTCAATATATTATATATATATATATCACTATAACAATCCAAAAAATATATTTTTTAAATTTTTAAGTGAAAACAAATTTTTGCGACTAAAAATAATTTTCTTGAAAAATCATTCCCTTATTTTCCAATGGTTTAAATTTTAATTTTTAGTTAAGTGGTAAAAAATAATTAAATTTTATATAAATATTTAGACCATTTATTTTAATAAATTATTTTTTCATATCTATACTATATTAAACTAACATGGGTCAACTAGACAAAATACATGAACCTGTCTTTCATGTGGTATATGTAAAATAGGAAAACAAAAACCAGTCCATAATATAATAAAAACAATAATAAATAGATTATGAAGAAAAAATAAAATAGAGACCATATGATTCATAAAATAGAAGCCAAAATAGTCTAAACTAGAAAGTAATTAAAGTCATTATGTGACCAATAGTCACCTCTAGACCAACGTGTACTAAAATCTACAATGACAAGAGAAGACAAAACGATACAAGATGCTCTTCTCGTTACATTAATACTATAGTAAATCATATAAAAATTAAAAAAGGATAATGTAGGGTATGATCCAAATCCCATTATTTTACCACTATATTTCATATAAAATGTCTAATATCAATGAGAATATAATGCAAGCTTTTAAATGAAAATTGTTTTAAAAATCATTTTTTAGATCCTAACCATTTATAATTAATTATTCATTTTTTATAATTTGGTTTTCATAAATATATATTCTTATTATAAAACTAGAAATATGAAAATTAAAAGTGATAAAATAGTAAAACAAGACCATGCATCAAGAGGTAAACAGGTAAACAGGTAAACAAATATTCATGAAAAAATATACCATGAAAAGATATATGATACAACTTCAAATAAAAATATGTGAGAAAAAATCCATGATTAAAAGAATCATGTGATAAATAACCATTAATCTAAATTTAAATATAACTTAAAACCTTAAATTTGGATCTATCCTATTATACAATGCACACTAGACACTCAAAAACTAAAAAATGCATAATTTAGATCTAATAGATATCGAGTTCGACAATTATGTATCAAAAAATATACTTTGTAGTGGTATAGAACATAGTGAGGAAATCCGTGTCTCTATCCCAATATAGCCAATCTTACCAATGTTTTTTTTTTCAAATTCAATACAAAACCAAACTCATATTTTTATAGAACATTTTCATATCCATGTCGGTCTACATTAGAGTATGAAAACCCATTCCCAAATCAATCAAATAATTTTTCATTGAAAATTGCCTTATTTAAAACAGTTCATTTCCATGAAATATTATCAAAAAATAATCACTTCAAATGACTAGAAAACCAATTATAATTTATTAATAATTACAATTAGTTCATGTAATTATCCCATTTTATATAAATACTAACCTCAACATAATATATACCAAAATGATTTCGTTAATGGTGACTGGAAACCAATAAAATGGCATTCGTAAGACAAGGAACACTAATAAAGTGAAAATGTTTGATATAAAAAACTATAGGTCATAAATTCACAACCAAAACATATCCTTAACCGGGGATAAATAATAAACACAAATATTACATACCAAGAGATATGTAACCCAACTAAAATGGTGGAAAATCAATAAACAAAAATATTTTAAAGGGAAGGTGTCACCCAAAATCACGTAGGGAGAGATATTTAGATAAAAGGAGAAGGATGAAAAAATAAATAAAGCACCATACTAGAAAAACACCCTAAATAAAATCCCTAAAAAAATTACATGACATATAATTACATTACCCATCGAGTATATCTGTGAAGAACTTAAATGCTAGATAACCCATTATTTTTTATTAATAATGCGATATGTTTCATTACATGATGTGTAACCTTTACCTGACATGTAAAATTATAATTATCTGAGTCCAATTAATGGTTCTACCTTATGGCCTTTACTCATCTTTTACTCCAATTACACATCATCTAATTTTACAACGAACTAAAAAAACAACATGTTTTATGCTAAAAATTCCAAAAAAAAATCTATGATTTCCCGATTATAGGTATCCTCCAAAATCATTTTTGGCATTACCCAACAAGTGAAAAAGGTAAAAAAATGATAAAATAAACATGATAGAAAGGTTACTTGTGGTCACAATATCCCCATCATAAATTTGTTCTTACCCTAGGAATCCCTCAAGATCCTGAATCCATCAAAACAAAATGGCCAATGTTACCTCATAAACTACTTCCAGTCTTGCATCTCGTAGATATCTTATATACACTAGGAATGTTCCTGAACTAGGGGGTTCATTTTACCAGACAATTCCTTATACTGGTGATACATAGTAATTTCTTGCTTCTAAACCAAAATTGTATCTATCTAAAGATTAACATCCTATTATCTAATAACATGGGAATGATATATTATATACCTCCATAGTGGAGAAACATGAAACAAATCTTGGTTATCCTTCAAAATAGTAGGAATGTGAAATTGATTAGCTAACCTACATAGTCATCCAATGACATCATTGAGGTCAATGAAAATCATATCCAACATACCATGCTTACAAAACCATTGATATCATGAGTGAGTTGAAACTTTTATAAAGACGTGATCACAAAATTAAAAAATAATGATATGACTCCTATGGTCCCCATTGTATTTTGGACACTCTATTCCATTTTCATATACATCTAGATAAACGTTACCATCTTTATCTTCCCCTCAACCACAATTATCTATACAAAGTTATGTTCTCGTAACTCTAACTATAATAAGGGATATCTGCATGAACACCCCTACAAAACCTTCATGGGAACAATATTTGTTGAATCATGATATCTATTGTTATAGGGAAACCTGACCAATGGAAAATTATTTTTTTATGACCCTATGAAATCGGGAAGAGATGCTCAGACAATATTAACTAGATTATGGATATCCCTCTATGTTTATCTGTCTATGTATGGATGATAAGTTGTGCTTATGATAATCTAGGAATCAAGAACTAGCTAAAAAAATTTATACAACATTTATGTGAACCGATGATCCTTATTGGAGATAAAAGTATAGGGAACCCCATGAAGTCTCATAATATCAAATAAATAACACTCCCGATATTGTTCCACCTCCATATTCTCCTAGGTATATAAGAAATTTGTTTATTTTCAGACTCAATCAATGGTTACCCAAATAAAATCATTCCACAAGGATTTTGTGAAAAACTAATGATGAAATACATGGAAATATCATCTGAAATCCATACAAGAATTTGTAAATGGTTAAAACAACCTTGTTGGTCTCTAGTGATCTTCCTTAACTCTATGAAAAGTGATACACTATGAAATATAATTTATATCGACCATCTCATCCTCTGACACGCATACAAATGTCTTATATCATGATACATCCTGGAATGTCTAGGGTTTATATAGAAATTATCACTATGTCCACTATATAGGAATTCCCAACATAGGTATAATGGAACAACCGACCAACTACAGAATAAAAAATCTCCACTGGGAGACCAAGACTAATCACCTATGGTCTCCCCACCATAATTGCTTTCAATAATGTGTTGGAACTTGGAGTATTCATCCTACTTGATCCAATCTCACTCATCAAAAGATGATTCATAATTCATCAAATCTATGAAAATAATTCCCCAATATGTTTAACTTCAAATCTCATCTTAACAAACAAACTCATTAGAGACCACCCCAAAAATAAATCCATCACATCTTACATGGTTAAATTTATTATCAATGAATTGAAAATCACATTAAAATTCCATGGGGTATAAAAATATCAAAATCAAAAGACTAAAGAATATCCACCCAGTGGCTCTTTCAAAAACTCAGACCCCTCTTAGTTAAAATATATTTCAGGATATTATGATCAAAATACACTATAACATATTCCCCAAATAGATAGTGATGCCACATTTTGAGAGAATTTATAACATCAGCTTACTAATGTTCATGGGTAAGGTAGCTCTTCTTTTCTAGAAATAAGTTGTTAAATCCATAGCCACAACCGAATTACCTTTCATAATGACACATCTAAAATCATATACCAGAAAGATCATATAAAACATCATAATGTGATCCTTGATATAAATGAATGAAAACTTATGTTGAACCCAACCATACCATCATCTCCTCAAATGTTCTATGAAACATTTCACTCCATTCAATCTATACACCCATATGGGTTTAATCTATCATTGAAGAAGGGAGGTTGGAGATGTCCTAGACAAACCATCTATAATAACTAGCCAAACCCAATAATCTCTAGATGTTGACCACATTTTTTAGATACTCTAGAGACATAAATTCATGTTCCCTTTCAGGATCTACTAATGAACCCCTCTCAGATATCAAAAACCCCTAATGTTTCACTGCTTATATCCTAAAATGAATCATAGAAATTGTACCTAACAGAAAAATTTCATTCAAGGGTTGAAGGATTATATATAAATGGGACATGTGATCCTCCTCTAATATCGAGTTCATCAAAATTCCATCCATGGAAACACACAAAAAAGAGTCTATGAACCAATAAAATATAAGGTTCATTAAATCAACAAATAGTAGTGGAACATTTTTTATACTGAATCGCTTGACTAAAAACACAAAATTCCAATATCGACTAATAAATTATGTCTTAGGTATATCATCTCATAATAATCGCATATTTTGATATCATGATGACATTTCAATCATAGAAAACCAACGAGGAACTCTAATTTGATCAATGATACCATCAATCCATGGAAATGGGTATTTTTTCATAATAAACAGCTGATTAAAAATCTAATAATTAACAAAATGAATAATTCAAATGTATTGCTTAATAGAATATATGACAAGGGAATACCATTGTGACAGTCTAGGTTGAATAAATCCTTTAGACTCTAGGAACTCAAGCTTAACCTTAAGTTCCACTAACTTAGTAGGCCCCATATGGGAAGGCTAAATTGGAATGGGCATCAAACCAATTAGTAGGTCAATATTAATATCAACCCATCTGTTTAGTGGAAAACCAAAAAAATCATATAGAATGACCAAATGTACTCACAAAAAACATCATGAAGTCAACCACCCAATCAAGGGTCAACTGCCTCATGAAATATCTCTAAAAATGGAATTAGATTACCTATTCATAAGGAACAAAAGGTACTTCCCTTACTAATATAGAGTCTTATTAACCATGGAAAACATGAGCGTCCCCATGATGATATGAACAGAACCTATTAGTGACAATGGTCTATATATTTCTTTAAACTAATCATCCAATTCATGTTAATAATCAATTCAAATAATTTAGGATCAAGTACTAAAAAGTAACAATCCACCTCAAAGTCAACTATCATTACCCAACACATGGCACATTTGAAACCTTATTCACAAGAATTTCATAAATTTATGGAATGATCCAAAAATATTGTCTTATGTTCAAAATGAATTCTCAACATTTCAACAATCATTGATGATATAAAAAAGGGTAGCACTTATATCAAATAAATATATCACCATAGACGGTGAGAATAACACTATAACTCTAACAGTAGCTAGTATTACATCAAATTTCTCTAGTGAATAATCTACTATATAAGGGAGTCTATGAATAGCCATATGAACATCTCCATTAGCTTGGTGATTAGTTACAATACCCTTTAATTAATGTACATGAACATGTAAACCCATAGTGAGAGTGGATCTTTTCTTATTTCCTTAAGAAATCATTTCACAAAAGAACTATGGATTGAAAAATATTCCACTAATATTACATGTATTTGGATACTTCATATATTTAGGTTTTGTATGAGCTTACCTTTCACAATAGTAGAATAAAATATGTCGAGGCCTTGTCATTTCCCTTGAGACTGGCCCCAAGGTAAATTAGGAAATCATATGCTTCCTTTTCTGGAAAGATTGTAAGCCCTGGGAAACCACTAGATCAACTAATGCTCTGCTAGAAACTATCTTCCCAACTATATCTACATTATATAAAGTTTCATTGTAAAATATATTTGCAAAGTTCCTAAGGAATGTGAGTATAAAAATTGACTGAATATTATTCCTCACTCATAACTCAATCCTCTATGCCTGTATGTACTCATTAGAGACTTGATCTACCTCTAGATTCTCTATGACATTAAAATGATTTGAATATTTCAAAATAGTATTATCTCACTTCTCTTCGGTCAGATACACATGGGAAATTTGAAAACATAATGTATAAGGCTAAAATAGAAGTTCAAATATTTTAATGAAGGATTCATAGTTAAGATTCTCAGGAAACCTAACAGTCATAATAGAGTCACACTATCTCATTTCCAGTCACTTGAGCATATATGTGGGAAAACCCATCATAAAGTCTTAATGAGTGTTTGAGAAGTTTATGATCTTCACTTTTTATTCAAGACACTCCTCTGATTTATCGGGTTCTTTATCACTATGAATTATAGGTGGAAGCATGTTGGTAATTTCTTAGTCATAAACAATTACACATCTCTGGTTCCTGAAACCCACTTGACCTAGAGTCTGATCAGTATAGATAACTACTTCTACAAATGTAGGGTCCTTTGGATGATTTTTTATGGACCCTATCTTATAGATATCCCTTCTAGATTCAGACGATCTCTTCTCTGAGGTATTTTCTATCAAAAGACAAAAATCAATCAGCCACGACCAATTTCTTATATAATATGACCAACTTTCATTATTGATAAAAATTCATTAAAATGTTATGAATTTTAAGAAAACAACTATGAATTATAAACCATAAATAAAATGGAATATATCTACTAAAATAAAACTCCCATCAAGATCATTTAAAAGACCTCATACTCATCATTTAAAGCCTATTAATAGTCACAGACCACCTATGGTAACTCCGTTTCAGTTATAGAAGTGGGTTTTCCAAGCACCTATTCTACACCTACCATAAAAGCTCTGACATTCCTAACACTGGTCTACCCAAGGCATATAACAAATCATAGGGATTATTAAAACAATTTAAACTGACCATTCCTTTGACACCACATTATAACAACCCAAACAAGGCCAGCTATACAAGCCACCCCAAATTTCCCTTTTTGTGAGAAAAGGTAAAAATGGAACATAGAAACCAATTTTAAATATAACAATAACAATAAAAAGACTAGAGTATGATGCATAAGTAGAAATGATTCCATAATATACATAAAATATAAGACAAAATATTATAAACTGTAAATTAATTCATGTCCCCATGTGTCCAGTAATCACCTCCAGTCCAACCAGAATAGAATATAGTAGCAATAAAATAAGCCACCATGCTACAAGATGTTCTTCCCTTTATTTTTTTCAACAAATAACATCTATAAATTCTCAGTGTAATAATTCAGTTTTGAGAAAAATACCAATATAATACCACTATAGTTTCAATGCAATGTATAATATCATGAACTCAATAATTAATGATTAAAAAAATCAGTTTTCCAAATAATTTTCCTAAATACAATCTATTTATAAATCATTTCACTATTTTTCATCCAATATCTTTCATAGAGAATTTCATACTCAAAAACAAGAAATATGACAACTATAAGTGATTAAAATAAAAATCATATCAATTTATCAAGAGGTTAATAGGTTAACATATATCCATGAAACAAAATATGATGTGAAGCTGTGTGATATAACCTCAATTTAAAATCTATGAGAAATAATTCATGGTAAGAAAATCATGATATAAATAACCATAAATTTCAAATTAAAAATGACAAATCACCTCGTATTAGGATATAACCAATGATACAATGTATAATAGAAACTCATAATCCTAAATAAGTGTAGATTTGATCTGATATATTTCAATTTATACCTATTGATTTCACAAAAAGATA
Source organism: Viscum album (assembly GCA_963277665.1). NCBI lineage: Eukaryota > Viridiplantae > Streptophyta > Magnoliopsida > Santalales > Viscaceae > Viscum > Viscum album. The sequence goes on from OY728155.1 coordinate 1,093,374,962, forward strand.
ACCCTTATTGTGAAACACACCCCAAGGATACCCATGACTCTATCCTGACAAACCTAAGATCTCCAAGGTTACAAAGGATAAATTGAATTCAAAATCACACTAATAATTTTATAAAACATTTCCAAACATAGGAAAATCCTAATTGGTGTTTGAATCCACATTCCTAATTCAAGGAAATCCATTTTAAAAGAAAAACCCATTTTAAATACATTTTCTTTTCAATGAAATAATTTGAAAGCATTTATTAGTTATAATTGATGAATACCCCAAAGGAATTTTTTAATAATGATATGTAATTAAAATAATTAACCCATTATATAGAAACACCTACCTTAATATGTAGATACCTACCTCGTTTCCATAATGGTGATTGGAAAACAAGTGAACAAACTCTGAAAGGAAAGACACTATATGAAACCTAAATAGATCAAAAGAAAAAGAATAAAATGACAAAAAAATATTAAAGTCATTGGAAAAACCAAATCCAAATAGTAATTAAAGTATTATATACTTTGAGATATCAATCCAACCACAACAATGATCAATCATTGAAAAAATTAATCCATACTCGATAGATTCACCAAATATCATTGACAAAGGGAGATCTAGCCTATAGGAGAAGGATTCAAAATCAAATCAAGAACCCACACCAATACAATTCCCCGAAAAAATATCCATTTAGAAATTACTTTGGTTTTAATCCAATTACATGTCACATAAATCCTTGAAGCATATATACATTGAAAACCCCATCGTATTATTATGAAAACCTGAAAATTTTTCATTACGTCACATTTAGCCACTAAACGATATGTAAAATTCTCACTCTATATATGAAATTCTTGGGTTCTGTCTAGAATCCATTACTCATCATGTAAATCCATTAAACATAATTTAATTTCCCATATAGTGGTACAAAATATTGTTTTTTTGTGGAAAATTACATCAAATACCTAATTTCACCATTATAGGTATACTCGCAAAATCATTTTCATCATTACTCAAACAAGGAAAAATGAAACCAAATTAGAGTTTCGAACATATCTGAAATAAACTAAATTAGTAATTACACACTCCCTCCATTCTTATATCATTGAAATAACTATCACATTAAATCATAATATTTTAATAGGATGTCACATTTTAATTAAACTCGAGTGTTGTATGTAATAGAATATACTGAAGAAATTAAATTTATTCAGAAATTTTTTTCATAACATATCTTTTTTTTACATTATATTCGCCTTAAATTGAATTTCTCCCTCAAATTTTCATCACATTGGTAAACACAATGGAGGTTAATTCTTCCACATTACATCATATGGTTTTCACATAGCTTCCATAAGATGTGGGTTTTGCCTAAAAAAATTAGCAGGTGAGTTGTCTTGTTACATAAATAATTCACAATGTTATCAGGAATCTCCACTGGTTGTTCTTTGTACCAAATATCATGGTCCAACAGTAAAACATCCATGTTTAGTAAATGATATGGACCGGTTTTCTAATTCCTTAAGAGAGATATGTGAAATACAATATAAACTTAAAATAGATTTACTAGAAGAAAAAAAAATTATGCTACTATAAAAGCATGATAAATAGTTTCAAAGGGATCAATTTTCCTAGTGATTAGTTTTCACTTCATTATCCCACGTAAGAATTCATATAATCCCCTTCTCTCTAACTTCAAATTCAATATCATTTAGAATATGATCATCATAAGATTTCTATCGACCTTTTGGAACCCTTATGTGTTTCTGATTGGATCAAACAATATCTAAAATCTATTCTTATATCATAGTTCCTAATAACATTATTTATCCAATTTCATCTCAGTATTTTAGAGTTATACACATATTTCCAAAAATGGGATTATAAGGATCCATTAAAATCCATGAGTGGAAGGTATTGTTGTAATAAAACTCAACCAGAATAAGTTGTTGATCCCAATCACATATAGAATAAATATAATAAGATCTCTATATATCCACTAGTGTTTTTTTATTTATCCTAGAATATTCATAATTATGAGAATGATACATAGTGTTGATACACAACTATGTATCACCATCCAATTGAATTCTTCACTAAAAGTTCATGGTAACCCATAAATCCTAATCACATGCAATGGAATGGGGTACTCTATGAAAACATGTGACATCATTAATGTATATACTGTAATATATATCCAAAGTGAAATATTATCTAATATAGATTATGTTTTATAGCATTGTAATGCGATTAACTATTACCCTTGTAGAATTATTCCCTTTAGATATTGTGGAGAGTCTGAGGAAAAAATAAATAGTGTTGTTCTCCCATTTCCATTTTTATATGGATGATAGTTGTAGCATCCCCTTAAAAATTTATCTCTCCACCTTAAAATGATATAGTACAATGTAGGTAGATACATACTAAAAAACAAAACTATTTTTGTTTTTCCACTGTAATAATTCTTTCACAATGCTCAAAGATAGGTTTTATACATGTTACATCCTTTGATAGTGGGTTCATGCCCATAACCATTCAAAATGTTATAGGTTGTCACCCAACATACATGTTATCCTTTTTAATAAACAATATTAATATAATTAGTAAATTTAAATGTTGCATATTTACCTCAAAATCAATGATATGATAAATCTGAAAAGTAACAAATACCTTTAATATTGTCCCCCCAAATGTAAAGTCATTCTTCCTTAAAAAACATTTTCTCTAAAACATATAAAAAATGGTTGAATTACTATAAATTCCACCCAATATATATTTAATATTGAGAAAACCCAATCACATAAAACCTAAAAAGGTATTTTTAACAATTTCGACACACACACACACACACAAACACAGATATATATATATTAGGTTCTTGAGCGTACAATTACATTAATCACACACATACACACCAGCAACATAACCTAGAAATGTAGGTCATATACCACCAAGGAATAACCCTCCCATCAAGGATTATTTATTCCTTACATGGCCTAAAAGTCCAGTTGGAATGAATCCCATTACATCACCAAAAAGACCACAAACTAGCTTGAAGGCCCAATGTAGCGTCATCTCTTCGTCATACTACATGTGTCACTAGGCATGTGTCTTGCCTATGCCACACCACCTGCCAACATCATGTGTCATTCCTACATCACCACATGCCTATGTAAATTCAATCCCATTTATATTTGATCATCCTTAATCTCATAAACTTCTGATGGTATCCATAACTCTTATATTTATTATACATGAACACATATAATCATCCAAAATTATCATTATCCTTCAACATTTCATGATTCTTATAACCAAAATTCCATTCATAAATATAAATCAGAAATAAAATAATTGAATCTCAGTACATAAAAAATTCAACCATTCTAATCAATTCATAAAACATTAACTAGTCTACATTTTCTTATTCCTTAAAAACATCTCCCATTCATATGTCATTTTTAGTCTCTTCATCATTAATAAATAAACTATTACTAATGCAGCCATAATGATCTTCCTCTTAGTCTTTCCCCCTGGGGAACTAATTTTAACCATGCCCTTACTTTCCAACTTTAAAAAATTCATTTGTTGATAATAGTATATGGAGACAAAAATTCCCATCAACTGCATTAACTGAACATATCATTTTTCTTGGATAATTACATGTGTTGTTATCTTTTTATCAACACATAATAAAATTTCACATTCCATTCATGCATTCCAATGAGTTCTTCTTTACACATTCTTGATAGATAGAAAACTAAATCTTTTTTCATCCATGTTCTCTAATAGATGAGATCTCAATGGAATCTTTCATTCTCTAATTTGGTAAGTCTTAATATTGGTTAAATTGAATGTTATAAATCGTATATCATGATAACTAATTGGGTATAATCCAAATATCCTTCACTCTATTCATAATCCCATTTTTTTCTCATAAACACATTATCTATAAAATTCAATTTTAAACATATTGCTTTTGGTTATCTCAACTAACATAAACCAAACTTCATACTGTATTATTTTGGGAGGTTTTAAGATACCATATTTTTAATACATTGGAAATTATAAGGAAATTTTCATTTTCATTTTATTGGATAGACCAAATCACAAATTGACCTTCAGAATAAAATTATGAATATTATAAAACTGAAATATTTTTTTGAGTTTTTTAATGCTCAAATGGTGTCTTGGGAAATTTAATGATGTTCAGGGATGTTTGGGGTTTATTTAGGACCTGATGATTCATGTTTTCTTGAAATTGGATGAGGCACATAGTTAGTGACTATTTTTTAATAACAATGAATCTTAACGATGAAAACAAATGTGGGGATCACGGTTTCAAAAACCATGAAACTGAGGAAGCATGTCCATATAAAACATATAATAAATTATACATGTAAATTTCACAGTGTGTAAATGGTTTTTCTAATCATTCCCCTAGGTTAAGAAGGGTGAGGTCTTTGAGATAGTGATGAATACCTGGTTTTTTCTCTGTTTGTCTAACCATGTCCATGATCCATGGAGAGGGTGGAACCACGGATAGTAGGTGTGTATAGTGGCACATGGGTTATTAAATACTATTACCAAACTATGAACCCTATTAAAAACACGATAATTTACACTTTTAATTAATTTACCCGTAAACCATACCATTAATTATCGTCTTCTCATTTGTACACAATAGCCCCATCATGGATCTCATTTATCCCTCATCTAGGATTTGAGACTTCACCACTGTCCATGCTCCAAATAAAATATCCTCTATATCTTGGGATTTTTTTAGATTCTCATTTTCTCTCATTTCATCATAAATAAAAGGATACTAGTGTATGATTAAATCATTGTAATCATGAGTTATGTGGGGTAGATTCTTTTTCCTAAATGATTCATCATTTATAAATATTTTATATTGTGTTTCAATAAGGAATTTACTTTTCTTTCCCCTAAAATGTGAAAATCATTAAATTAAATGCATGGACTATAACTGTGATGTTCTGTAGAAACCATGACATGGTTGGAAGGAGATGAACTCAAACCTAACCACCACTAATGTGGGTTATAATTAATATTATACTGTATTCCCCACTCCAGGATAATAATTCACCATAATGTATATTTTTAATGGCCACACAATAGATATCGTGTCCCTTTTGTTGGATTCCTTGTGTGAAGATAACTACACGATCATAAATAGTTATAGTCTATATAGATGATATTGGGTGATCCTTACAAGTTTGGGATTCACTCTATTGATTGATGTTACAATATTATTACCTGGTATGGAACTTATTATTATGTAATAGAAGTTCCTTACATTCCAATCATGGAATGAAAAGATATATATGAACCTTCCCTTTAGTAGCATATGCTTAAATAAATTTTTGCATGATATAATTATCCATTCTATAAATAAAATCGAATATTGAGCATAAAAAGTGTATTCTCTTAACCCTTTCGTCAATAACCTTATGATAGAACCACATCTCCGGGTGGGCAGGGCTTGTCATATAAGAACGAAATATCTAGATGAATTAAATGAGATATTTCTCGTAAGGCATTCCACTTTGGACCTTTATAATTTCTGGGTTATTATCATAAATAAATGGGATTAAATGAAATGTAAATTTTATGATCATGTCACAATTCCTCTTTGGTGATTATAAATGAAATGATTAAATGTTATGTTTTGATAGTAAATTGGAATTGTTTTTCCTCATGCCATATTTTTAATTAGATAATTCATGGTTTCTATTATTACAGTATGTCATGTATTATACATTGATTCTAATAAAGAATTCATTTGATGGGTTCATATGAAATTGAAATTATGTTATTCTTGAATGAAGTATTAATGGTTAAGTGGATTTGGATATGGAACTCCTAATCTATTATTTTTAATTATGGGACCCAATTATACTTCTTATTTATTAAGAATTTTGGAAATAATTCTTCACTCCCCCTATGTTAAAGATGTTATAAATGGTTATACATGTCATCTATTTGAAATTAGTTGACATTTTTTTTACTCATATATTATTTTTAACATTTAGAGATAGAAGTCCTAATATTTTATTGAGAATGATTGCAAATAATGCTCCACACTGATTTGTTTAAATGCATGGATTTATGCTCAGATGAAACCTCAGAGGGTTATTTTTTTAAATGGATGTATGATATATTTACCATTTTTATGATGTTTTTTTATAAGAAAGGAAAAATAATTAGAGACAGTTTGACTTAGGACAAATTAGGTATTGTCATCCATGGATCCTACAAGGACCTAGAGTTTAAAATGGTTTATTTTTACATTGTTGAATTTAATATATATAACATCTACATGGTTTATTTTATATTTATGGTTTATATTTTCATTATACACCATTGGAAAAGGCCTACTATGTTTTATTCAAATCCTATTTGGGCCACCATTGGGTACTCAAACATATATCCTCGATACATTTTCAGGTCTTTTAGTCTTCTTCATTCCATTAATCTTTATGGACATAAAATTAACATGGCATTAGGGACTAAGAATGTACCTAGGTGGACTACAAGAGTCAGATATTTTTTATTTATTTATTCGCTTAACAGTTTATCCATGTTATGTATACTACCTCATGTATATTATTAACATTTAATTTATGGAATAACATGTTCAGGAATTTTTTGTTTTTATTGGATTAGTCTAGGTTTTTAGTTATTTTATTCTGTTATTTTTTACATAATTCATTTATTAATATATAGTATATATGACTTATCTAGAGGGTACAATATCCCCACTATTTCACCACTACACACTAACACTAGAAAGGAGCCACTGGCATATGAGGAGGTGTTCTTATGGGTATATGGAAACTAGGATCAGTTATTTATTAGTTAACTAGTTCTAGGTATTCAAAATATTATTTCTCCAGGTCCATTAATTATTTAAAAAATTCCCTAAGTGTTTTTTGTTTCAATACAATAATTATGACTCAATCCCTTCGATCATTGTATGGTGCATTCCAATCATTCTTGGATTTGGTGGTTATATTGATATGAGGAGAATTTATGGAAATTGATGATGCACACATATGAATGAAATCAATATGGTAAGATTCATCACTCAATAGACTATACTCAATAGAATAAAATTGATCGTGACTATCTAAAATTTTTAAATAATCTGAGAAACCTTCATATTGCATTATCTATAAATGGAATAAATCCATTATGTCTAAAAATTAACTCTCAATGTGTATGGACAATAATAATGTTAAATTATAACCTTCTACCAAAGTTATGCATGAAGATAAAATAAATGATATAATCTTTTCTTGTATAAATAGAAAAATAACTAGGTAATGATATTGATATTTATTTAATGTTGTTGATAGAAGATCTTAAGTCAACGTGGGATTTAAGTGCTATATTATACAATAAATATATAAATAAATATTTTACTTTGAGATCCATGTTAATTGGGATGATAAATAACTTTTTTTCTCCATTTTTTAGGATATAACATTAAAATAATTATAATATTTCCCATTTTTTAAAAGGTGAACACTCATTTAAGTTTAAATACTTCTTTAAGACTATGTTTTGATAACGTTGAAAATTTTTAAATAGAAAAATTATATATAGGCCATGGAACACACCATTCGATGGGAATTGAGAATAAGATACAAAACTATCTCTATTAAATAGTGTTTAAATTTTAGAATGTAAAGGATATGGTCACTAATATTGGTAAAATGTATTCAATAAAATTCAAAAATTGTTGGAAAAAGAAATCAATTTTTTAAATTTCTTTATAGTAATTTTCTTCATTCAATAATTTATCTTGATTTTATTCATATAAAAAAATATGATAGTGTCATTTGAACATTATAAAATTTACATAGAAAAATAAAGGATGGAACTGATGATATGTATGACATGAATAATAATGGGATAGAAGAATTGTTAGTTTTAGTGAATGATGATAGGTGGAATTTTATTCCACCCATTTTTTCTATTATCTATAGGAATGAGATATATCATTTTTGAATATCCCAGGATAATGTAATGGATTAAAAGAGGTATTCATAAAATAATAATAACATTATGTAAATGAGTTATATAAATTTAATGTTCTTGAAATCATATTAATTCATTTTTTTTGATTAATGATTCTATACTTATATAGTTATATTTAATTTCATAGAAAAAATTTCATCTTAAAAAAAATATTTCTTTTACAATGTTATATGTAGTGAAGTTATATCCCTACAAAATTTTACAACTATGAAAAACAAAATTGAGGTCATATTATGTTTATTGAAGATTTTATTCCTTCCATTATTTTTTTATATCAAGGTTCACCAGATGGTTCTATTTGTTAGAGGTATCTAGTAAGATTTTCTTTTACATTATAGATTGATTTACGACATTGACTTCTATATAAATATTTTTCAAGGGTATGAAAAAATAAAAATGTTTTCTAGAAGGTTGTATTAAATATTATTATATTATTGGGGTATTAATGGAATTTTTTAATTAAAACATGTAGAATGTGGAGATAATTGATCAAGGATACTCTCATAAAATTGATTGACTAGTTAGTAAAGTAATTTTTGGAATATATATTGTCGCAAATTTCTTTACAGAGTAGGGGATGGATCACCATTACATTTTACATAATAGGTTTTTGGTTTCAATATATCTTGAAACCCACATAGTAATTCTAATGTATGTTAATCTATCAAAGGATGAAATCTAGATATAAAACAAACATAACCAAAAGTTTATAATAGGGTTTTGAGGTAATATTTTTCTAGGGCCCGCTACACATATAAATTCAATTTTAATAAAAATTTGATGGATTTCTAGGGGACTAAGTTTGAATGAATTGTCTTATCATGGTTGTTTAATTAATATTTATACATTCTATTTTATGAAATATTTTGAATAAAATACATAAAAAATAGTGGAGTTTCTATTATGGATGTGGAGATGATTATTTCAACTACCATTGATACGAATCCAATTTACAAGAATAAACAATACTTTAAAATTATCAAACTATATGGGAGTTGGATTGTAAAAAATATTTAAACAGTCACATTTTTAATTCATGTGGGTTGATGATAGGAGTGTAGTTAAAATAATGAATCAGTATGTGGGAAAATGTATTTCAATAATGGAGGTTGTAAGGATGAACTATTCAAAATAATTTCAAATGTAATAAAATATTTTATACCTCAGATATCATTAATATAATGTAATACATTATTTTTAAAAAAACCAATATATGGTAAGATTTTAATTCAACTAAGGAGAAACCATTCATCGTTACTTCATAATCATTACGTGATGGTTCCAAGGTAGATACGACCATGTATGTTAGAGTAGACCACACAGATATAACATGGGTAATCGAAAGAGGTGTAAAATCCATTCAAAAATTATATAAGAAATGGTATTTCAATAATTAGGTTAATGTCTATTCAATATACATTGTGTTACCTTTTAGTATTATGTTTTCAATTCAAAATTTATGTAATATAAATTAATTCATTTATTAATATAAAGATGATGGATTATCCCTGTTCCAATGTTAGCAATCTCGAGATAAAAAATATTCACAACATACTAATTATCTAAGTCTAGAGGAACAGTTGGATTATCAATATACTAATGCTACCAATACTAAGGAACAACATGTAGAAAATGATAAAATTATGGAAATTGTAGTAGGTGAACAACAGATGTCTATAAAAAATTAGAAATATCATAGTATATAATTCTTAAAAATATTATTATTGAGAGAATAAAATCAATACCATTTGATGTAGGATGGAATTCCTAAAACAAAATTATTATCCCCAATATGCCCATTTTCTTTAGTTACATTCGTTTCACTACTTGAATTCACATATCAATTAATATAAATATGTGTAAAAATATTGTGCATTCGATGAAGCCACTAATAAGGGGAGAAGTTAAGGTATCATTCTGATATATTTTTCCCATTTTATAAAAAAATGATACAGTTGATTTTCTATTCATTATCCACTGTGAAGTACATTTAAAAAACTTACTTTAAAATTAAAATTGTATTGATAGTTACAAGAAGGATTCATAGATTTTTACAAAAAATGATGATGATGAATCATCTCAGGGATGTTTTATGGAATGTTATCTTGAAACCACCATAGATATGTGAAGAAATTACTATCCAAGAAATATGAAATGTGTTTATTGGAAATTGTGATGAGGAAACATTTTAGGTACATTTTGATTTTAATAATTGTTAAAACACATGTTATTAATTTGATTAAGTATTTTTAATTTATTAATCAGTAACCGAGTGTTGAAAATAAACATAGTGCATCAAAAAAAACATACCCCTACCATAATGCAATAATGGGGTAATATTCACTCAAAAAAATAATTATATGTATTTTAAATATACTATAATACTTTTTTTCTTAATAAAACAAAAACATAGTTATAGACCATTGTGTATATGTTGATTGACTAATTGAGATCTAAAGACACATCCAGACTATGTCATGTGCTATATAAGATTTCTCTTCTAAATAGATATAGAATACTAATAGATGAAAACACCCAAAGTGTTTGAGAATCCTATGATCGTAAGAAATAAATATCAGATTTAAATCAAAAATACATAACAATGACTAATTATTTTAATATATTATAATCTATTTCATTTATAAGTATCATCATAAAATATAATACATGGAAAAATAATATTAGTGTCCATGGAGATACAAAAATAATGTGGCTGCAATAGATATGTGGGTTGTGGAATATCTCCTTGATAATATTTTGAGAAATAAAATGCATAAGAGTTTAATGATATAAAAATTGATCAGATATAAGAATGAATAAATGATCTAGAAGAAAAATCTAATTGGATGCCTATGTTTTCAAAAAAATCTTATTGGAAGAAATCAATGAAATGAAACAATTGAATAATAATGGATACGTGAAGTTCCTCCTCATCATTAAGGACATTCATTCCTCTCAAAGGCCTTCCTTACTAGAGGAAATCTATTTTTACATAAATTTTTATATGAACGCATAAACATGAATAAACGTTTATAGTGTACAAAATCCAAGGATACAATCTAAAAAACGAACAACTTATACAAGATCAAGTGTGTGTTGGGATTCACATAGCTCAGGAGCTAAACACTGATCTACTAGTTCCACATATTGATTTGGTAGTTCACATAACCAAAACTATTATTGTAACATTTATATAATAGATATTTTATCTTGTATAAATACATGATGATAAATTATTATGTCCATTTCCATTCTTTTCTGAAAAACATTAACTTATAATGAAAAAAATACCATATACCATGTAATTTTGTTATAGATGCAAAAAAGGAATACGAAATAGAGAATCAAAAAAACAGTCTAATGGGTCATCTTTCTAATAAAAATGACCATCATAGAGTATTTTTACCCCACCATTTCAACTATATAATTAACTATTTTTCATTTTTCATTTTTATATTAAGTTAAATATATTTTGAAATTCATAATTTGTTTAAAAAAATGCACATTGATTTCATTATAGACTATATTTATCTTAGGATTGTAAATGAAATCCGTAAAGGGGGATAAATGGGAGTCTTAGTTGTAAATGTGTTCATTTGGTTAATTTTATTGATCTATTTCTACTAATAGATGATCTATTATGTTAGTTATAGTTATATAGTATTCATATTTTTTTAGTCATATATATCTGTAAAATGTGAAGGAAGACCATGTGAAAAAAATAGGACTCATAATTCCCCACAATAATTACATAATAAAATGTCATTGGAAGAAGAATAATATTTCCAACTAGGGGATAACATATCCATTATGTTTGATAGGAAAATCATATTCGGTTAACTCCTATTAATACCCATGATTCCGGAATAAAACCCTATTATTTAATCACATAAAATGAATTTTCATTTATTTCATTAGTTATAACATTTTGGTTTCTAGGGATCATTGGTTTATCATTTCAATAAATTTGGATACTCCAAATATTTTTTATTTGTATTCAATGGATATATTATCGAAAAAAAGACTATACATGTTGAATTTTATGAATTTTCAATAAACTACATTCTTTATTTTATAAATAAAATTCAAGTTTTATGTACAATAGTATGTTTCAATGATAATTTTGTAATAATAGGGAACAATAAGTATATCCTCAAAATTATGGCATCCATGAGAATAAGAGGCCTACTGATTTTAGCATCTGAATGCATATTAATGTATATGTAATAATATACCACTATGAAATCATATATCAGAAAAAATTACTAATTATTCTTAATGTTTCTATAGTTTTGAAATCAGAAATATCGAGAAAAATATGGTTATTAAATTTGAAAAGTGGAACGCCAAATTATTATTAAAATTATGAGTAAAATTATATTTCAAATATTTAATAAAAATTTATTAATTTTTATTTTCCAGCACAATTCAGTCTATGGATAGTCTATGTATTCAAAAGGGTTAATATATTTTTTATAAATTTTTGCGCATAATACATGATTTTGGTGTGTTTTTAGACATTTATAAGAGTTGATTTCCTATAGAATATTTATTTAAATTTTACATCATTTTCACTAATTATATTTTAGTTAATTTTCATATCATTTTTTATAATACATATTGTGTTAATTTTCATAAAGTTCATGATGAGATGACTTCACTATGAATTGATATTTCTCAGACCAAGTTTTTACTATAAAGATCAACAAACTATTATAGTGAAGTCAATTCATTGTAATAGATTTGACATTGATAAAGAGTAGATTTATCTAATACTTATTTATTAACATTTCATATCATTTTATTTACTATTTATTTATTATTTTATAATTTTTATGTAATTCTTATTTTCTAAATTTTCATAGAGATCATAAATATGTAATTTAAAATTCATTTGGAATGTATTCTATGCCCAAAAAAGCACGATTGAAATCTAGAAATAGGTCATTATCCTTCTTGAATGCTAAAATAGGATTTTGTTTTGAATATGATCCATGAAATATATATGGAGGCCTTTTGTTGTCAATATAGGCCCACAATTCCAATAAAAAAATGATGATGAAAGCTTCAACCAGGATGATGCAATAAGGTACAAGTTTAATTTCACATAGAGATTCATATTACTTATTTAGTATATTTTTTTATTTTTTGTAGAGATGTAATTGAAATTAGTTAAAATATAATATATTTTAACAATTTTTTAGTGAAAAAACATTAAAAAAATGATCAATATGTGATTTTGAATATGTAAGAATCAGCCACATTTCAATCGGAAAAATTATGTACATTGTATGAATCAATGTGTGTTATTTTAATTTTAGAGTTTCATTGTAGGTAAAAATGTGTGTTACTCACTAAAAACTAAAAAAAACACCATTTTATTTTCCTAATACGTTATGATATAGATTAACAAGACATTTTCAATGAGTTGTAATTAGCTAAATGTTAGGCTTATGAACAATGATCCCATTATGATTAATTTTGTGTATTTTGATTTAAAATCTACATTTTAATCCCAAAAATATGTTAAATACTCAAAAAATATATAAAATGATTGTATTATATCTATAAATTAGTAAACATGTCCATAAATCATCGGTGACATCTAGGAACCAAACAAGTATCAATATGAATCACAGTGTTCCCACTATGAATCAAAGAGTGTGTTTCTAGTTTGAATGAAATGTTTTTCTTCATAAAATATGTAACTTATTAAAAACCATGAAAACTCAACTTTTTTGACAATAAAATTTATAAAAATTCTATATATTTTATTTTTCTTGTATAGTAATTTTTCTCACATAAATATGACACATGGGGTGGCCGGTATGAATGAAAGTTTGTATTTTCTTTTATAATAAATGTTTATTTTAAAAACCAAATTCATATAAAAATATTATATAATTCACTCATATTCTCATGATAATTTGGGAAAACAATACTTAAGTGAGTTTTTATTGATAAGTGTTAGCATCCCATCAATATGACACACAGTGTTCCTGTTCTAACTCAATTTTTGTGTTTTCAGTTTATAATAAACATATTAGTTGAATATTTTAATCATTGAAGAAAAACAATGAAAAAAGATTCATATTATATTGATAATTTTGGAAAACAATCCATAATAATTTTTATACATATAGGAATCAACCACACATATGAAAACTCATATCTTTTCACTCTTTATTTCATGATTTATCATATTAATATAAACTAGGTACTACCCCAGAAGATCATGATGCCTGGTATCTTCATATTAATAGGTACATAGAGTAAAATATTGAAAAAAAATTAAGATATTTAAACTAAAAAACCATAACTGGACCATAAATTTGTTAAATTATTATAAAACTATATGGGATAAACTACAAATATACATGAGAAGGTGGTGAGCTATAAAGCCCATTAAGGGAATGATCAAAGTAGAAAATCATTAAATTAATACATGTGACCCAAAAAGAACAAATATTTCATAACAGGAGTGATAATCATAAATATTAACATCAAATGACACTATAAGGTGATAATATAGAGGCAACATGGTAATCTAGAAACAAAAAAAAACATGATATTATAAGCATATGTTAATGATAATCAATTAGACATCACAACGTAGTGTGTTATGGATAATCTACCAACGACCATATATAGAATATAAGGAGATAAAATAATTACCCAACACATTGGATTGATATATATTTATGTTCTCACCCATCACATTCATATCATGTACATGCATAAGTGTTCCACATAGATCATACAAAATAAGGATGTAATTAATCACTTTTAGTCCAACTATTAAGGATTTCATGCCAAATAAATGGAAGAAAAAAATAAATTATGGTGATGTACATATTGGTGAATACCATTGACTGGAAATATGTATAGGTATTCATAAAAAAATTATTTGGAATGCAAGATTGTCAGATAAATTCAATAGAATAGTATGTGTACATAAAGATTAATGGTTGGTTTTAATTAGAGTGAAAGGGGTCTCCCATCACTTGTAATTCATACTAAAATTATGCATTATATGTAGAAACCCATCCCAATGTGAACAATTGTTAATAAATGGGTATAATAAATAGAATGTTATCGAATAGAGATGAGAAGGAGAGGATCCCATACAATCAGAGGGTGCCTATAAAAGCATTTTAGGAGCTTCTTAAGGGATTTTTGGAAACTTGGGAGGGTTATAGAGAGAGATGGGATGATCAAATTCATGATATAGGTATTTTTAGTGAAGACTAATGAGAGGGTGTCATGGGTTTTTATAGAATAATGGAGGATATTTATTTTTTTAATTTCTAAATTTTAGTTGTGAATTGCAAATGATAAACTAATAGAATCCACATATAATTGGTTTTTACCCTTTTTTCAATGAAATGGTTGGGGATTTATTTATTTTATAGGGATAAGATCCTAAACCCTCAAAATAATATGATTGGATATGTGAAAATAAGTCATTTTCATAAAGTATTTATTTTAAAACTAGAAAATATAATATATGTGAGGATTTATTAAGAGTTTACACAATTAATTAATTAAAGTAAAAAAGAAATTATTTAAATCTGCGAACATAATTATGGTAATTTATACCATTTAATTTATTTATTACATAACATTCATGATATTATGATGACATAATACATACCATTTAATCATATTGTTTTTTACTTTTTCTGAATAAAAATTTATTGTCGTAAAAAATTATAAAAATTGACCATTACTAAATTTCAACATGGAGATTTCAAGATTAATAATTATTTTATAACACTAAATCTATAAATATTATAATTTAAACATTTAAAAAAAATATCCATTTTTTTATGAATACTTATTTTTTTACAATAATGGTTTCCTAACCCTTATAAAAAATTTGATTTAACATTGAAAATTTATATTATAATTTATATTTTAGATGTTTTATTTAATATTATTTTTGAAATGACGTTTACTTAAAAAAAATTATATTCATCAGAAATAATGTTTTGATTGAAACTATATATTTTCCAAAAATACAGATTCTATTTTATCATATTAAAATTATAGTTTATTTAAAATTATTATTTAATAATGCATAATGGAAAATATATATGATAAATATAATTTTTATTTTTGAAAAAACATATTCAAATTCCAATTGTTATAGTTTAGATACATTTCCCTTTATTAAACCACTAAATTTCATAAGGTTAATGCATGCTATAGTGAGATGTTAGTAGGATGGTATAATGAACATGGATAGGTAAGTTATCACTACAAGATTTAAATTCTCATATAAATGGTTTTTATTATTATTTTAGTTATTGAATCACAACAAAGTCTTGGTCAAGTGATAATCCTATTGTTGATATCACAATACTAATTTCTGATAAATGGGATTCTTAGGGTATTATTATAAGGCCCCGGCCTTAAACCTTACTTAATATTGAATTAAATGAATAATTCACGTTGATGATCTTTTCAGGTTTAGAGTTTTAGAGAATTAGAACATAACTATTACATCTTAAAAGATTACAAAGTAGACACTTCTACTAAGTCTCCATAAAAAAAACTCTTAAAAAGAAAGATCTCTAGATTCCATGTTTTAGATAGCATGACATTCCCTTGATCCCATCCTTGACCTTATTCCACTTTAAGTCCTGTGAAAAACATTTCGAAAAACTTGGGGTGAGCATAAAAAGCTCAGTAAGGGATACACAAAGAATGAAAATTGTTAGTTTATCAAAACAACAAGTAAACCATGTATACTATATCAAAGTAATACCTTCACCTTCATGAAGTAGTAAAAAAAATCTTCACTGGATAAAGTATCATTACTTACCTTTTTGTAACCAAAGGATTACCATAAAACCCATATAAATAACACATAGAATATTTAAGGTAACTTGGGACATAAACATACTTAAGTGGAATAACCATACGGTCGACTTCCACACATATCACTTAATGGAATAGCTATACGGCCAATTTCTATACATACTTAATGGAATAGCCATACGGCCGACTTCCATACCCAATGCATTGGAGGTTATAACGTAACCACCCATCCTGGTATTCACGGCACCACCCGTCATATGGTTTATAATGTAACCACCCATTAAAATGTCCAAGTACCAGTATAAAATCATAAAACATAAAACCAATATAAAGGAATGATAAAATTTCCACATTTCAATCACAATATATCATTGACACAATAGAATCCTTTTTCAAAACCTTTTTCAATACCAAAATACATAAAAGAGTATATGGTATTTATTTTATTTTTTAAAAAACATTACGGCTTATTGAGAAAGCCAATGATCAAATAATACTCGCGGCGGCGGAAAAGGTTGTTGTCACCGCGTACGTTAAAAAACATTCCTTTTTGTCGTTTAGTAAAACGCTTCGTAGAAAAAGATTCCTTTTGTATAAAAGTAAAAGTCAAAGGGGTTTATACACTATATAAAATAAATTTGTGTATAAAAAGAAATATGCCTCAATGAAAGGAGATTGAGATGAAGTCCCTTACCTCGGGTCCGACTTGACTCGATCGTTCTTTAACGTCCTGAATAATAAACTTGAGTTAATTTATACTTGATTAAGAACCTTTTTAATGTTCATTATTCTTTTTAAATCACTTATTGCCATGTTATAAACATTATGTAACCATTTAAGTTAATAATGTTTGTTTTGTCAATATTTGGTTCTTAAGTCGAAAGTGGACTTCTTACAATTACATGTTGTTCATGTGGTCAAAGGTTATTTATATCCAGAATGACATTACTAATTTGGAAATCATATATATCATATATATCCAGCATATACATGTATTTATAATATTACATAATCATTTAGAGGTAAGAAATGAAATGCATCGTTCATGGAGACGGTAAGCCGTACGTACGCATGAACGCTACTTTCATTTCATTATCATATTGATGGAATTAAAACTAAATGAGAGGTATGTATATTTTAATTCCAGAATTATATTCATCATTTAGATATATCATTCATTATATATATCCATTATATACATGTACTTTTAATAGTACATTACATTTGGGGATAAGAAATGAAATGCACCGTTCATGGAGACGGTAAGCCGTACGTACGCATTAACGCTACTTTCATTTCTATATCATAATTTAATGGAAATAAATAATAATGATATAGAGGTATATTATAATTCCAGTATAAAATCATATATAATAACTTTAAATCCATCCTTTACACGTCCCACATATGGCATTAACGAATCACATCACTTTGAGGGGGCGGTAGTCCGCACTTCCTTAAATGAAGATATCGTGTTTACCCACAATGGAAACCATAAATGTATTCCAAAAATGAAAAATACAGAATCTTAAAGAAAACATAAACATATTATATATCATATATAAAAATAGTGACATCATAATGGCCACCTTTGAAGGTGTTAAATGAGTATTGAACAATCATCGTTTCGGGAGGCAGAATTTCGCCATCCACGGAAACCGTATGTTCTTTAACCATTTGATGTAGTTGTGTGAGAGTGTAGCTCGAATAAATCTTATAAAAACATCCTAGTATATTGAAGATACTGGTGTTGTTACAAAAGAAGTAAATAAAAAGAGTTTAGAGGGTTGGAGAAGCAAAATAAAACAAATGAACAAGAGAGAATGAATTACCTTTAAAAGTGTAACTCCCTTTTGATTTGAGCCTAAAGGCTTCCTTTGAAAGGATTATGCCCAAATAGAATCCTCTAGGATGAGGATAGGTATGTGGAGAGAGTAAATGGGCAGGTTTTGGCCGAGCCAAAGGCTTGAAGAGTGTGTGAGATTAGGTAGAGGTGGGGGCCTTTTATAAGAGGAGAGGAGGGGCACTTTTGGAAAGTAAAGAAATATTACTTTATTTGAAAATGTGTTTCGGTTTTAAAAGGTCCCACATTGATATAATTCGTGGATAAGGTGATAAGAATTCGAAATCCACTCATCCAATTGGTTTTGTCCATGTTTAGGTTTTAGATTTTTCATTATCTTTCCATTTTATTTAAATCATCAAATAATGATGTCATCGCTGCATCATTATTATGTCATATATAATTTATTTTATTTAATGTCTAAAAATTATAAAACAAAATACTATGATTTAGGACATATTTTTATCTTTCCAATTACTATTTATAATCAAATTTGGACTTGTATAACCCCACTCAAAAATTATTTTAGTAAAACAATTTATGTTAGTGTCATTTTCACTTTAACATTAAATAAAAATATATTAATGTCATTTTCCAACTAAAGTGGCTCCATGGGGTCCCCAAGTTGGCCCATGGATTTTCTTGGTCGGCCATGACTCACCCAATAGGTGTCGGACAAGTGTCATGGTGTTTTCACATTCTTATAATATCATTTTTACCTTAAACTACACTAATTAACTCTAATCGCGATTAAGAACTTAATAAGTTACTATTCACCAAAAAATTATTATAATCTCATTGAACAACATTTTACTTCTTAATTACAACCATTTATGTAGGATTTTTGAAAATAAAAACACAATGATGGAAAAATTTCATTTAAACCGAAAATCAGTCATTATAAGTACCACTTAGTGGTTTCACTATTCATCAAAAATTGATGTTTTTTAGAAAATTACCAAAAATTCACCCTAAGCTATATTTGATATTCCGAATTCAAAAATGAAGTCTATTTTACAAAATTCCAAACATATAAGTCAAATTAATTAATTTAATAATTAATTCTCGTTGTCATGACAAATAGCGTGTTTTTGTGAAATAATAAGTATCAAAAGATTGACACTAGTTTAAGTCCGATTTCAAAGTGAAATTGATTCCAATGACCACCATTGGATTAACTGGTAAAAATATTATCTAATTTCACTTTAAAACCAATTAAAATAATAATCTAATCATATAAATAATTTAGATTAAAAAGAGGTTTTGAATTAAAATACAACATTTTACACTATTCATAAAAAAAGTGAACTTTATCAGAAAGGTACCAAAAATTTACACAAAGTAAAATTTGATGTCCCGATTCTTAATAAGAGTTTTATTTGGTCCAAAAGAATGTATAAGAGTGATCAAAACTATATTTAATGACGGTTCACCATTAAAAGGTGATAAGTGAACCTTTAGTGAAAATTAGATTATATATGCCTAAAATTGAACTCTTTCCGTATTTTAAGCCATTATCTTTTATTGGGTAAATGTATAAACATTTAAAAACATATCTAATCATATTTTAGTTATTTCTATCCATTTCCTCCAGTACAACGGCTACTTGTTAACTAACATTTAAAATAATATTATTTTATTACTAGTGTGCTACGTAAGTTTCAAAGAAACTCATCGTTGCGTATCGGGTACGCTATCGAACATAGAAACCCCTTTAAAATAAAATTAATATTTAATTCTTAAATATTAATAAATATGAAAATTCTTTATTCTTTATTTACCTGGGATGTTACAATTATCCTACTGGTCGAGGCCATCACTTATTATGTTTCTGTCAATTTAATTTACCGTAACCTTAAATATATATATATATTAATCATGTTATTACAACATAGAATCTATAATATTGATAGTCAAATTGCTTAGCAATCTTATAAATTCAATAGGATATAACTTTTAATTATCCAAAATAATAAAATTAGTGCATGTGTTTTCTATAATTTCATTTCATAATATTTTAATTTACAAATTTGAGTATGAAATTTCATTGAAAAATGTTTGGGTCATTAAATTACCCCCTTGATTAATTTAAACCTTAATGTTTTATTCATACACTAAAAAATGAGGTTATTTTACTTTTATCACCTATTCTGGTTCCCAAATCACATCCACAAACATGTGCCTCAACCACAACTCTTTTACTAGGTGAGTTATCTTTTTTCATAGAACCTTGTATTAACATTCTAAGATATTCACCACCTACTACTTGTTTGAATATTCATTTTCCAATGGTACCACCATTATATTTAGATCATGTAAGGGGTCTCGTATGTTCTTTATCAAGGTGGATATATGATTCAAATCATGTAATTTAGATAAGTTTGGTGGGAGTGATAGTAGATAGGACTACGATACTATGTGATCAAGAATATTGAAGGGATCAGTGTATCTTGGACTAATATTTCACTGATTCTCAAACCTCATGTATTTCTTTCATGATTATATATAAAAGAAAATATTATATCTTCCCTAATACTCCAGGCCCCATTGATTATTGTCTACATGTATTTTCTATTGTCTTTGTTTAGATTTCATATGATGATAAATAGTTGGAACCATCCTTCTCATTTATTGGATAAGATCAGGTCCCATCACCTTCTACATTCCAACTTCATCCCAACATGTCAAATTATGAATCCTATTCCCATATAGGGCTTCATAAGGTCTAATTTTATTTATAGAGTTGAAATTATTGTTATATGGAAAGTCCAGTAGGTGATGTTTCTTATCATTTCATTCGTGAAAATATATAAAACAAAATCATATTATATCTTCTAAAATTAGAATGGATCTTTCAAATTAACCAACCATATGACGTTGATTAGAAATGATGATGATTATGTTTATATCAAGTTATTGTTGAATGATTCTACAAAAACTCAACATAAACCCATGAGATTGATTAGATAAATTATAAAGTCGAACTCCCTGAAATATTACAACTTGAATTATTTATATTTTTGTGATTTCATCAAGTTAAAAATATTTCTTGTTAGTAAAAAAATACATTAACCTGGTAAGATGATTTACTACCACCTAGATAGAGTTATTTATATTATGGTACTTGGAGTGTACTATGATGCAATACATTGTTATGTATTCCAATTTACTCACTAGTATGGGAAATATTTACACCAGACCCATATAATTCCATCTTTCATCATTCACGTGTTGGAATAGTGATAGTCCATGGTGCATTTTTTAATCCTATGGTGCTAACCAAATTTATTAATTTTTATACCCTCAGAAAACATAACTAAAATGCATTATCCAGTCAGTACATGGGTCGATCCCACATCTGTGATCCTTATATTCTTAATTAATTATAGAAAATGAAAATGAAATTTTTTAATTTGTTTGAGATAAGAGAAATAAAAGTTGTGATGATTGGGATGAATTTAATTTCAAGGGACATTCATGGATCTATGAATTTCATGTTTGTCTGATAGGGATTGAATTGATATTGTTTTACTCGGGTTTGGGGTCGTAATTGGGCCAGTTGAGATCATTGGTCATGGTATCCCACACTAATTCAATGACTAATTCGCAAGAATGGTCAACTACTTGGTGTAATCACAAAAATATTTGACCTAAATCCTTTTTTAAACGTTATCAACCAAATTTAAAAAATGTCCATGAGATAAATAGTCCAATTTGTAGATAAAAAAAATTGAAACACCTCAAATAACACACAATGGTCATGAAATACTAAAAGAAGATGAATTGGAATTTTATAGAATGAATTGAAATAGTCAAAAATATGTATAATACAATAGAATTAATTTGTATGTACATATTCCCCTATAACCCCATCACCTGATATTTAGTACACTACCCAATCATTCTAGGAATTTTTAGAATGAGCTTCATCGATACCCGAAGAAAATAGGTGGTGTATAATGTGGGTAAAGACAAACCCCATATTGTCAGTCCATGTAATGTAGCCTCCATTGCTATTTATTTTCCTTTTTTATATCCACAAGTACCTTGGAAGGGTGGATAACATAGGTATTTATAGTCCTTTTCAGTCAAATATCCCACAACAACACAATAATTTTCAACTGTCTCACTATCATCACGGTGTCAAATGAGGTATCGTATCATTTAATCCCTTGAGTTTTCCCCGACATCTTCTGAATCTATGAAAATCTCACATGAATCTTGGTTGAACATTGAAAAATATAATAATGTAAAATTGGGGCTCACTACATTTAAAAAAAATCATAGTGTGCACTGCCTTCACGAATTTTACAATAATATTTATTCCACATGAAGAAGTCACGATGTGTAATGACATTAAAAGGAATGTAATCATTTCACACTATTTTCAAGATCTCCTTCATATTTGAAAATTTGGTATCATGCTGCATCACATCGCTCATGGTGTGAAGGGTTGTAAAGCTCATAATTTATCTTATTTTCATTCATTTTCCAATAAAACATCATTTCTTACAATAAATATAGCATCCCGTCTTTTTATCACATAAACTTTCATTACATTTACAAAACCGAGGATCTTTAAGGTTTAGTGTCTTGGAAACCAGGAACATAAAACATGAAAAGAACAAAAACACTCTTCTTAAAAACATGAAAGGCTTCTCCTTAAGTTCATACTAGGTTCATTACTGCATCTCATAACCTGGGGACATACATCAAAAGAAAGGGTGAGCAGAAAGCCCAGTAAGGGAAACAAGAGAAACATTTTACATGTGAACTTGAGATACTTCAATAAGGACATGAAAATAAATTTAAGGCATGAGAAAGAAATAATGAGATACATCATAAAAAAAATAACATTTTTCATAACTTGAATATGTGGCTGCAACATTTAATATTGACAATCGTTTCGTTTCACCAAGGTCCATCCCCAAGGTGTCGTTAAAAATTATCAAGGTTATTCACCAAGGCATCGTTAAAATTGTAATCTCTAGTGGTTACATCATTACCCAATGCATTGGAGCGCTATCAGGGCGCACCCTTAAATTTGCCTTTATTATCATGTGAGCCACATATATCATCATCAAACATTTCATAAATAACCCATATAGCATAAAAGAAATGGGTTTCATTTCATAATCATAACATTTTAAAAACTGCTTTAAAGACATGATCTTTATATCACTTTAAACCCACAGAAAAGGAAGGTGGGTCTCATGTATGTAAATCCCTGAATTTAAAATAGAACATTTAGGTATATATGTGAATACACCTTTAGAATAAAGAGCTTTGAGTATTCACTTAATAATATAAAAGAACTTTAGAAAAAGAGAGAGACATTTCGAGACGGAAATTCTGCAGCATAACGGCTATGTTACGAGGTTTTAGAAGACATTAAAGAGATAGGTAAAATGGGTCAAACATTAATAAATGACCCATAAAATAGTAAGTGGACAGAATAAGAAGGATACATGATCATGGTAATGAAATTTCAAGGACATACCATTTGAAATGAAAAACATGGAAGGAAGACAAACATTAGATTTCTCTTATGAAAGTTCGGCAGCCTAATGACGTTACTTAAACATCAAAAAAAATGATTTGAAAAGATCATATAGGGTCTCTCATCATGTGAACATAAGAGTTCAGTATGATATATATAGAGATAATTCCCCAACATAACAAAAAGGAACTTGAAAGAATTGACATGAAAGTAGAACTTCAAAACGAGAAGGGTGAAGAACCACTTAAAAATTCGGCAGCCTAACGGCGCCACTTAAAACTTCAAAATACTGAATTGAAGCGATCAAATGGGGTCTCTCATAATATGAACATAAGAGTCCATTATGATAGATATAGAGATCATACCCCAATATAACAAAAAGGAACTTGAAATAATTGAATGAAAATAGAACTTGAAAACGAGGAAGGTGAAAGAATCCCTTAAAAATTCGGCAGCCTAACGGCGCCACTTAAACATTCTTAAAACAAATTGATGAGATCAAGGGGGGTCTCTCATCATATGAACATGAAATAGGCAGTAGGATGAATATAAAAGAACATCCTCCAACATAAGAACATGGAGTATAAAATAAATGACATAAAAGAGATTACTTGAAAAGAAAGAGAGAGGTCGGATCCCTTACCTTAAAATGTAACTCTTAAACCTCAAATGTTGGGACCTTGAGGGCTTGGGGGAACCTTGGGAGGACTCATTGGGAGGTAATGAGACCATAAATTCGTTGGGAATGAGTGGGGAGTCGAATGGATGAGAGGAGGGCTTGGTATTTATAGGGAAAGTGAGGGGACAAGGCATTAATGGCCAAAGGACACCTCACATGTGCTTTTCTCAAACCCATGTGCTCTCCCTTGGCATTTATCATGGAGTTAGGCCACATGGGGCCCCCACAACAATAATGCATAACCCTTGGCCGGCCAACCCTCAAAATATCTCATGACATCATCATGACACATCTATGATGTCACTAAACATACCGAAACCCTAAAACTGCATTTTTACTATTCACCGAAATTTCAACTTTCTCAGAAAAATCCCAAAATTTCACACTAACCAAATATCAATGCTCCGATTTCAAAAATGAACTTCATTTTATAAAAATAATTTTCTAAATATTTTTAATTCAATTTTTAAATAAATTCACTATTCACCGAAAATTCATTTTTTTCAGAAAAATCCCCAAAAATTACCTTAACATAATATCGATGCTCTGAGTTCAAAAATGAAATCCATTTTCTAAAAATAATTTTCTAAATATTTTTAATTAATTTTTTAATTAAAAAACACTATTCACCCGAAAAAAACTAATACTTGAATAATAATTAATGAAACCGTTATTTAACCATTTTATTGAATCACATTACATAATCTAGGTGTCTAAATTATATTAAAACTTTCTTTGAGTGAAATTACTAATCCATTTGGTCATATTACTAATCCTAAGTGTAAAATCACTATTCATAATTTACTATTCATCAAAAATCAAGTTGATCTTATTAGACTCCAAATTTCGCACTGAACATAATTGTATAAGACCATTTTTCGACAATCATTACACATTTTAAGTTATTTAAGGTTTACATAAACATTTTTTTCAAAATATTCTTTTGAAAATTCATCAAAAATATGCATACTATTTTTATCCGGTCATTTGAAAATTCATAAACTTCATCATAAGCAGAAATCCCAATTTTTATTTAAAACAAGGATTACACAAGGAAGTTACGGTCTCGTTACATAGCCCCTTATAATACCAGCATAGGACCTAAGAGTAAGGTGTGCTAGGGTGATAGAATCTTGGGGCGGCTTGGTCAACATTGCCCGAGTAGTAATTTCTATCAGTTTGAACTTCTCGCGAAGGCGATTCCGTTCTAGCTTCTCATGACGAAGTTCGGCTTGGGTTTGGTCCAGAGCAAAGCCCAATGGTGCTACCTCCTTCCCAAGCTCTGTTAGATGGGCTTCGATCGGTCCAAGACTACTAGGTGAGGCCATCGAATCTTCTTTCTATAATAATTAACCAAGATTACTTGTATTTAGAGACAATAATCAAAACATTTTGTTCACAGTGGTCATATTGACCGATGGTCATATAACAATCAAAACCCAATGGTCTCATTTTAATTATAATCATGTTTATCAAATAAAACATTTTTGTTGAGTATCAAAATAAAATAAAATAACACATGAAATTAGGAAACAAGATTTATTCAAAATTTCGGGTCGTTACAATCTTCCCCCCTTAAGAAATTGCGTCCTCGCAATTTTTTTTAAAATTGGGTTTTGAAATTTCATTGAAAGTCCCACATCGGAAAAAGAGTCAGTAACACTATTACTTTAAAAGAAAGAAAGGGAAGTACAAAGGTCACCCGAGTTAACCCACACTAGGGTTCCACGTAAGAAAACATGGACACGGAGGAGAAAACAAAGGGTCAAGTTCTGAGGGAGAGTGATAGAGAACATGATTAGGAGAAAGTTAACCATGAGAAAATCCCAAACTTATGATGTGTTTAAACGGTCTTTGATTACCTAGTAGGAAACGTAACCCAACAACGTTTTTTTTACCTTCCTTTTCATAATTTTGAGGAATTCATTTACAACATAGAACAAAAACATAAGCAAATATACTTATCTTCATGTAGAGTTT
Source organism: Viscum album (assembly GCA_963277665.1). Taxonomy (NCBI): domain Eukaryota; kingdom Viridiplantae; phylum Streptophyta; class Magnoliopsida; order Santalales; family Viscaceae; genus Viscum; species Viscum album. The sequence goes on from OY728155.1 coordinate 1,093,401,839, forward strand.
CATCCTTTAATAATTTTCTACCCAAAACTAATCTTTTCTCCAAATGATGAGCATTCAAAACTACTTGGTCTCATCAAAACACAAGAATCATCTTCTAGAGAATCACATAATCCACAAAAGATCAACTATCTATTTCTTCTATCTTTAAACATTATCCCAAAAACAGAAAGAGTAAGGTAAAAAAAAAACTCTTCAAAAAGAAATAATCTCATAGGAATGGAAACTACTTTTAAATCTTCAAGTTCCATGGTACTACCCAAAGTTCATCATAGTCCATTCCATAAATAATGGTCCTTAAGATTCCTCAAAATAAACCAAACTAAGATTGAAACCCAAATACAAGAAAGATTTGATAACATAGTCTCCCAAGGTAAACTTTATCATTCATCTCCAAACAACATCAACCACTCCTAACATCTTATAAAAAAAAGTAACTAACCTAAACATATTTACCCCAAGATAGGTTAATAATTTCCATAAGTAACCTAAATTACTATAATTCCACCTTAAATTCATCGATTCTTCATAATATAAGTCAACCCTACTCTTCAAAGAAAATACCGTAGTAGTCTATTTACCTCGATCATATAGGGTCCCCAAAATAGTGAACATCTTCCAAAATAAAAATCATATTTTAATCCCCTAATCATCTCTATCATATTAGTACGGTAATCGTAGCATTTCCTATCACATTGGTTGTTGAGAGATGCTCTTCCATTTCCCGCCATTAACTAAGAAAAGAAACTTTAATTAGGGGCTTAAATACTTAGCCAATAATCATGAAGAGAAACTTAAAGAATATAAGGATAACTTGTAGTTGAAAAGTATACCCTAAATTGTGATCCCCTAGGTTCCCATCTAGGTTATCCATGATTATATATTCTTATGTGAATCTTCATTTTATTTTATCTTTGTTCCTTTAATAATGGTTCATACTAAGCTTATGAATTTACCAAAGCATATCCCCCGGGAGTGTCGTAACCAAGAGTGCAGCAAGGCCCGTTGTCGTGTACCAGTTCCCGTTCGAGTCTAGCTCAAAGCGGTGTTTTCAGGTTTTACCCCTATGTACATCTGTTCCAGAGCCACCTCTACCTGCTCGTATCCAGACAGGGATGTATTTGCTTGGCAACCCCTTACTCAATACTCACCAAAATACCAGGAAGATTTCCTATATTTAAACTTTTCTATAGGGTTCTTCCTAAAGTTTTCATATCCTAATTTCCACAAATAACTAAACCATCCTTTGATACCAACTATAGCATCTCGTCTTTTTATCACATAAACTTTCATTACATTTACAAAACCGAGGATCTTTAAGGTTTAGTGTCTTGGAAACCAGGAACATAAAACATGAAAAGAACAAAAACACTCTTCTTAAAAACTTGAAAGGCTTCTCCTTAAGTTCATCCTAGGTTCATTACTGCATCTCATAACCTGGGGACATACATCAAAAGAAAGGGTGAGCAGAAAGCCCAGTAAGGGAAACAAGAGAAACATTTTACATGTGAACTTGAGATACTTCAATAAGGACATGAAAATAAATTTAAGGCATGAGAAAGAAATAATGAGATACATCATAAAAAAAATAACATTTTTCATAACTTGAATATGTGGCTGCAACATTTAATATTGACAATCATTTCGTTTCACCAAGGTCCATCCCCAAGGTGTCGTTAAAAATTACCAAGTTTATTCACCAAGGCATCGTTAAAATTGTAATCTCTAGTGGTTACATCATTACCCAATGCATTGGAGCGCTATCAGGGCGCACCCTTAAATTTTCCTTTATTATCATGTGAGCCACATATATAATCATAAAACATTTCATAAATAACCCATATAGCATAAAAGAAATGGGTTTCATTTCATAATCATAACATTTTAAAAACTGCTTTAAAGACATGATCTTTATATCACTTTAAACCCACAGAAAAGGAAGGTGGGTCTCATGTATGTAAATCCCAGAATTTAAAATAGAACATTTAGGTATATATGTGAATACCCCTTTAGAAGAAAGAGCTTTGAGTATTCACTTAATAATATAAAATAACTTTAGAAAAAGAGAGAGACATTTCGAGACGGAAATTCTGCAGCATAACGGCTATGTTACGAGGTTTTAGAAGACATTAAAAAGATAGGTAAAATGGGTCAAACATTAATAAATGACCCATAAAATAGTAAGTGGACAGAATAAGAAGGATACATGATCATGGTAATAAAATTTCAAGGACATACCATTTGAAATGAAAAACATGGAAGGAAGACAAACATTAGATTTCTCTTATGAAAGTTCGGCAGCCTAACGACGTTACTTAAACATCAACAAAAATGATTTGAAAAGATCATATAGGGTCTCTCATCATGTGAACATAAGATTTCAGTATGATATATATAGAGATAATTCCCCAACATAACAAAAATTAACTTGAAAGAATTGACATGAAAGTAGAACTTCAAAACGAGAAGGGTGAAGAACCACTTAAAAATTCGGCAGCCTAACGGCGCCACTTAAAACATCAAAATACAGAATTGAAGCGATCAAATGGGGTCTCTCATCATATGAACATAAGAGTCCAGTATGATAGATATAGAGATCATACCCCAATATAACAAAAAGGAACTTGAAATAATTGAATGAAAATAGAACTTGAAAACGAGGAAGGTGAAAGAATCCCTTAAACATTCGGCAGCCTAACGACGCCACTTAAACATTCTTAAAACGAATTGATGAGAGCAAGGGGGGTCTCTCATCATATGAACATGAAATAGGAAGTAGGATGAATATAAAAGAACATCCTCCAACATAAGAACATGGAGTATAAAAGAAATGACATAAAAGAGATTACTTGAAAAGAAAGAGAGAGGTCGGATCCCTTACCTTAAAATGTAACTCTTAAACCTCAAAGGTTGGGACCTTGAGGGCTTGAGGGAACCTTGGGAGGACTCCTTGGGAGGTAATGAGACCATAAATTCGTTGGGAATGAGTGGGGAGTCGAATGGATGAGAGGAGGGCTTGGTATTTATAGGGAATGTGAGGGGACAAGGCATTAATGGCCAAAGGACACCTCACATGTGCTTTTCTCAAACCCATGTGCTCTCCCTTGGCATTTATCATGGAGTTAGGCCACATGGGGCCCCCACAACAATAATGCATAACCCTTGGCCGGCCAACCCTCAAAATATCTCATGACATCATCATGACACATCTATGATGTCACTAAACATACCGAAACCCTAAACCTGCATTTTTACTATTCACCGAAATTTCAACTTTCTCAAAAAAATCCCAAAATTTCACACTAACCAAATATCAATGCTCCGATTTCAAAAATGAACTTCATTTTATAAAAATAATTTTCTAAATATTTTTAATTCAATTTTTAAATAAATTCACTATTCACCGAAAATTCATTTTTTTCAGAAAAATCCCCAAAAATTACCTTAACATAATATCGATGCTCTGAGTTCAAAAATGAAATCCATTTTCTAAAAATAATTTTCTAAATATTTTTAATTAATTTTTTAATTCAAAAACACTATTCACCCGAAAAAACTCATACTTGAATAATAATTAATGAAACCGTTATTTAACCATTTTATTGAATCACATTACTTAATCTAGGTGTCTAAATTATATTAAAACTTTCTTTGAGTGAAATTACTAATCCATTTGGTCATATTACTAATCCTAAGTGTAAAATCACTATTCATAATTTAGTATTCATCAAAAATCAAGTTGATCTTATTAGACTCCAAATTTCGCACTGAACATAATTGTAGAAGACCATTTTTTGAAAATCATTACACATTTTAAGTTATTTAAGGTTTACATAAACATTTTTTTCAAAATATTCTTTTGAAAATTCATCAAAAATATGCATACTATTTTTATCCGGTCAATTGAAAATTCATAAACTTCATCATAAGCAGAAATACCAATTTTTATTTAAAACAAGGATTACACAAGGAAGTTACGGTCTCGTTACATAGCCCCTTATAATACCTGCATAGGACCTAAGAGTAAGGTGTGCTAGGGTGATAGAATCTTGGGGCGGCTCGGTCAACATTGCCCGAGTAGTAATTTCTATCAGTTTGAACTTCTCGCAAAGGCGATTCCCTTCTAGCTTCTCATGATGAAGTTCGTCTTGGGTTTGGTCCAGAGCAAAGCCCAATGGTGCAACCTCCTTCCCAAGCTCTGTTAGATGGGCTTCGATCGGTCCAAGACTACTAGGTGAGGCCATCGAATCTTCTTTCTATAATAATTAACCAAGATTACATGTATTTAGAGACAATAATCAAAACATTTTGTTCACAGTGGTCATATTGACCGATGGTCATATAACAATCAAAACCCAATGGTCTCATTTTAATTATAATCATGTTTATCAAATAAAACATTTTTGTTGAGTATCAAAATAAAATAAAATAACACATGAAATTAGGAAACAAGATTTATTCAAAATTTCGGGTCATTACAATAAATGTTCAAACAAGTCAATTTTTCCAAAAATTGGAAAGTTAATCATTGAAATACGCAAATCCCTACATTAAAATGCTATAAAATATATCCATGAAATAAACTTATCAAATACCCCCACACATGAATTCATAGTTTTCCACAAGGATGGTATCTCATCATACTAAAAATCACACTCACCATACCATGCATTTAATTCAATTTCTAAAAAATCAATTTGATCAAATGGAATATTAAATTTTTTAGCATAACATAGGAGAATTCATCAATTCCTTATTTTTACAAGAAATGTAAGAACCCAGATCTTTTCTCAGGTATGTTTTTCCTTTTCTAGCAGTTTTTGAGAAAAAGAGGAAAATCTGTAAAAATATGGAAATTTTCAAAGTACACGCTATGTACTTTGATGCCGCTCGAGGTCGTGTGCTAGCCGTGTCATGGACACACACACACGACTGTGTAATGGTGATTTAGAGGCCGCCTAGAGCATAGTACAGGAAATGTATGTATGGTTCGTGTACTCCAAATGTACATGATGTGTAATTTCTTTTTTATTTACTTAAATGGACTGAGGTCACGTCTAATCCTTATTTACATCTTCTTTTTCACCTAATTTCATCCAGAGTGTCCAAGGAGGCCTAATCTAATCCAATCAGCCGATTTTTCACCATTTATCGGAATCGAACACTGTCGGTTGCAATAGAATCACAGCGATGACTTCTTCGTTCTTCTTTGGCCATGTTTCATGATTCTTTATCTTATGAGAGTTATTTGAGGTTGAAATTTTTAGACATTTTTTAGATCTACTCTGTTCTAGGCTGTTTCATGGGAATAGGTTCATGTATATCAATCTCATAGGATAAAGTTAGGTGGTTTGTTTCCTTATGTTGAATTTATTTGAGTTTTTGTGCAAAAAGTGTCGGAATCCAAAGTTTCGAGTATCTCGGGTTAGGTTTTTGATTATGTATTATTATCTTTATTAGATTTCGTGTGTTCTTGAGGCTATTAGATGAATAATTATTTCTTGTTAACAATGTTTTAGGATCACCCCATGGGTGTTTTCCTTTGTTTTGGTTGTTTAACATCATTTGGCTTTGGTTTCCTGTGAGGCAGACCTTGTAGCATTGATTGCCTGCCTTGATATAATGGATTGCATATATTGCCTACAGTTTATATTCTTTTGATGCATTACAGCTATTAGCCAAGTAGTTACTGAACATACTTAGGGATGCTGACAGCCGATTATGCACGACTAGACTGTTCAAGGTTGTGTGAACCTTTTGTGGTAGACTAAAGAGGGAATTGATGATTAAGGGCTTCCCTAGAGACTCTGTTATAAATTAGTGTCATTCGCATGACCTACGGGAATTAGAGTTTGTGATTCTTTATAGTTTCCTTAGTTTTGTATCGATACTATATGGGGAATTCGACGTATGTGCTTCCTCGGAGAGTCTATATCTATCGTTACCAGACCGCATGGGAATTGATGGTGAGAGCTTCCCAGAGTGTCTATGACTTTGTATGATTACTTGACTATAGGGGTCTACCAGAATGAGCCACCTAGAGGGTCAGTGTGAATATAGTTTGGTTTGGTGTGACGTGTCCACCAAGCCAACGAACAATCTTGGGTTTTGTACTACTTGTTGTTTATGTAGTCTACTAAAATACCTGTTGAGTTACTTTCTATGCCTTGGGAATATAGATCTACTTTCTAGATTCCTCAGTTGATAATTAAATGATTGAATTAAATTAATAAATAAATGTGAATGGATATTTGTAGGATTGTTTAATTAGTGTATTCTTGTTTCTCTGCCACATTTACTTCCATTACATTTTCTATATTTCTCACTGATAGTAGGGCACAAATATTGAGGTGGTTGCCTACTAGGATTAGTCTCACACCCTATTTGGGTACTGTTTTTTGGCCCAAACTGTTTATATGGTTGTAGGTGTGAATAGTGATTGTGGCCCTTCTACTTCAGGTACTTGATGGCTGGTTAGAGCTGGAGAGCATGGGACTGAGATTAGGCTTGTGATGCTTCTGGAGTATTCTGTTTACTTTTACTACTTTGGTTTTAGTTTTATTTTAGCACGTTGCTTTGTTTACTGCTTTCCATAAATAAATGTACCATGCTACATCATTATTATATTATTCATTGCTTCCACTTTTTAGTTTTAGTTGTTTTATGTTGTTTACTACTTCCGATATTGAATGTTATTTCCTTTCCATTGTATACTTTACCAAATGAGGGAACAGTTTCCCCAATGACTCTCCAAGGCCCTCACTGCTAGTCAGCAGCCTCTGGAATTTGGGGAAATGCAATTGAGGTCATGTAGTGAACGGGGTACGGGGCACCAGTTGAGTGGCTCCGGATTCGGGTCATTACAAAGTGGTATCAGAGGAGGTTATTTTCTTTTCTATTGACTTACTGATTAGTGACATTAGACAGGGGTAGGACGAAATCAGTAAATGGTATATAGTTGTGCCTGGGAGTTCTATAACTCGTGTATAGGGAAAAAGCCAGGTTAACTCAAATATTACAGTTTTCGAGTTTTTTAAAAGTTACAATTTACTTGATTTCACCATTGGGTGGTGCACTTGTGTTGTGTTATTACTGTTTATATGATTGTGGTTCTATTTTATTGCAACCCTGTTAGAGGAGGGTATGCCATCTCATTCATCATATAGACACTTGTTAGAAAATCTCATGTCATTCATTTTTCCATGCCATCTAAATTGCATTAGAAATTTCCTGTTGTTGTGATAGAATTTATGATAGACTATGTATGTTGTTGTGATAGCAGATGTGATAGAATACCTTCTGTGTTGATAGGGTATCGTTTGTTTAGAGCTTCTTTAGCATGGACTCCAAAATTTGGTCTTAGAGTTGTTATGGGACCACGAGGATCAGAATTTGGTGGATCAGGAGTTTTTTATACTGTTTACTTGTTAAATGTATTGTTATGATTCTAAGATTTGATTTGCAGGGAGTATGGGCCCCCACAAATTGGAATTTGGCACATTAACTCTTTCTTTTCTGTGTTTTCTGGGATCTGATGCATTTATGAGGCTACAGTGCAGAAAAAACTAGAATACACGACATGTACTTTATGAATACACGCTGTGTAGTTTTTAGTCGTGTTGCTAACTGTGTGGGCAGGGACACGGTGTTGTGAAAGTTCTTGTAGGAACACTTCATGTACTAGTTTACACGCTGTGTAGTATGACATGGGTATCCAGTCGTGTCACGAAAAACAAGGGCTGGGGATTTCCTTCAAGTTCATGTCGTGTCCCTCAGGAACAAGACATGTAGTTTTTGTCCATGTGTTAGGCTGTGTCGCTAACAACACAGGCTAGGTAAGGCATGTCTAGTACACGATGTGTCTCCTTTGAAAATGCCTGGTAGTTTTGTCTTATAATAGTTGTGTGACCTAGACTTGTATCTGAATACAAGGGTTGGGAAATCTGTAGGGAAACACGCCGTGTCAAATGTTGACATGCCGTGTAGTAGTGGTTTGTGTTCCAGTCTATGGGACTAACGACACGGACAGGAGAAAACCTTAAGGACACATCGTGTAGTTTCCTACTGGGATATTCCGTGTTCATAGTCGTGTAAGAGTAACCGAGTAGTAAGAAAAAGTATTAGTACACGCTGTGTAGTTTGAGAACACTCTGTGTAGCCGGGTGGTTTACACTTCCATGTACGGCCAAGGTACGCATTGAGGGTAAAATTTCAAGAAAAACATTGTGTAGTGGTACTACACGCCGTGTATTCATGTTTTCCCGAAATGTTAGAGTTTCAACTATGCTCATCGTTAATGAAGGTGTGCTTGTGACCTTGCTGACTCATGCCGCCAAGACGTCCTCACGTTCCACGTCAGGAACCATGCAGTGACCGTACGCCTGATACGGCAGACTAGAGACTACCAGTAGTTATGCCTATCACTCTGGACATGGAACCTACGGTGATTCTAGACACTGGTGCTGATGCTCAGTTTAGATAGGGTTTCATGAGATTCATGCAGACCTTCTCGGGTTCTCAGCATCCTACCCCATCTATGGAAGAGTTGACCTGGGTTTTTCAGTAGCAACATCCTCCCACGTTCATAGGGGATGGAGGACCATAGGCTACGGAGTCATGGCTAGAAGCCATGCTATCCATATTCGAGCACCTAGAGATGCCTTTGGAGATGAGAGTGAATCTCACGACTTATAAGCTATGAGATTCTGCCAAGATATGGGGGGATGTGGTTTCATAGGCAGGGCGCCAATAGGATATGGCTTGGGACGAGTTTCATCGTACGTTCTACGACTACATCTACCAAGTGATGCTGAGGGAAGATAGATCCAGATTGTTCATGAACCTGTAGTAGGTTACTCTCATAGTTATGGATTATTCCTCTTGCTTCACAGATTCACAGTATTTCACTCCTGTTCTAGGGAATGATGAGTTGTTTTTAGCAAGAAGATTTGAGGAAGGCCACAAACCAGACATCAGATCACATGTTTACGTCTTTCAGTTGACATCAATTACTCTGATAGTCAACCAAGCGCTTATCACGAAGAGAAATTTGAGGAATACTGGAGTTGTAGACCAAGGAGGTTTATCTTCTCGAGCGGATTCATTTCACATAGACATTAGGAAGCACCACCGAGAGTCTACAGGAGGTGACGCAAGGAAGCGAGGTATTCCTTCTGGTAGACAGAATCTTCCCTCGGGCAACCAAGTGGTGTGATATCAATTTGGAATAAATGGGAATAAGAAGCCATAGTTCCATAGAGACCCAGTGGAGTGCCGATCTTATGGCTAGATTGTTTATCTGTAGCGTCTCAATAAGGTTATCCTTCTATAATCTAGTGAAGTAGGATCAGTTTTTACTCCGCGTATAGGAGTAGGATTACCAGTTCTGTAGCAGACTGGGGGATGGAGTTCCTCAGGTCATTCAGGCCAAGGTAGAGTCCATGGATGTAGGGGTTAGGTTCAGGGAGGGTCATCTCAGGGATCTCAGTCTTCTATACAGGGCCATGGTGCAAGCCATACTTTTGTGGTAGAGTACATTAATCAGGATCAGGATCCTGGACCTTCTACAGTTCAAGGTAAAATTTTAGTAACCTAAGTTTTATCCTCTTCACTTTTCGATACAGGATCTTCTCATAGCTTTCTTTCTATGCATACTGTGGAAATATTTAGACTTATTGTTTATACTTCTGAGGATTTGATGACGCTACACACTCCCTTGGGAATTATAACTACAAGCATGAGTCAGTGCTTAGACTTCCCCCCTTGCTGTTGGTGGGTGTAGTTTTTTGTGTAATCTCTATGTTTTGGAGATGAAAGGATATGATTTCATTCTCGGGAAAGACTGGTTAGTTCCCTTCTAGGAATTTGTCGATTTTTATCGTCGTAGGGTGAGTTTTGCATCACTAGATAGAAGATATTTTCATCACATGGGAGAATGGGATGTCTATGTGGGTAGAGCTGGACTAGAGCATCCTAGTTTAGACGGTGTTACAGCCCAGATTGGTAACTTTTATCTAGATGACCAGGGGACTTCACAGTTAGATTTTCCTCTAGTGGTTGATCGGTTTCTAGATGTCTTTCTAGAATACATTTCAGGTTTTCCACCAGAGCGAGTGGTAGAATTCTCTATTTATCTTCTTACAGGAGTGGTACTTCTATCCATTCCTCCTTATAGGATGGATACACTTGAGTTGCAGGTGCTCAAGAAGTAGTTAGAGGAGCTGTAGGCAAATATTTTTATCTGACCCAACACTTCTCCTTGGGGTTCGCCTGTCCTATTTGTGAAAAAGTAAGACTTCACCCTTAGGCTTTGTGTAGATTATCAGAGGCTAAACCAGTTGACGATCAAGAAATGATATCCATTACCATGGATAGATGATCTCATTCATCATCTTCAAGGATCCAGAGTGTTCTCGATGATCGACTTGAGATCCGGCTATCATCAGTTTCATGTCAGACCATCTGATATACCTCTTACAGCCTTCCGTAGTAGGTATGGTCTATATGAGTATTTGGTTATGTTGTTCGGTCTCATGAATGTGAAAGTAGTTTTCATGGCGCTGATGAACAATGTTTTCCATATTTTCTTGGATTCTTTCGTGGTGGTTTTTGTGTATGATATCTTTGTGTACTCTCACACTCGTCACGACCATGCTTCCCATATTGAGATCATTTTGAGTACACTGAGGGAGCATCATTTATATGATAATATCTCAAAGTGCAACTTTTGGATGGATGAGATTCACTTCCTAGGTCATGTCATGTCAGAGACATGAGTATTAGTAGACCCAGAGAAGGTGAGAGCAGTAGTTGTCTGGGAGTAGCCGAAGAATGTCTTCGAGGTGTGAATTTTCTTAGGGATGGCTGGTTACTAATGTCGGTTTGTACAAGACATCTCACTCTTAGTTGCGATGTTGATAGGCTTGACTAAGAAGGGGGTGAAGTATGTTTGGTTAGAATCCTGTGATTCATCCTTTTAGGAGCCAAAGGGGAGACTGACTTCAGCATCGATTCTAGTTCTACCAAAGTCGGGCAAGAGTTATAAAATTTTCTGTGATGTATCTGGCATCGGGCTTGGAGAAGTGATTATTCAAGAGGATTTTTTTATTGCATATGGATCTCGGTAGTTTAGTCCACATGAGAGGAACTATCCTACGGATGACCTAGAGTTGGCTGCATTTGTTCATGATTTTATTTGTTGGAGACATTATCTTTTGGGAGAGCATTTTGTGGTATATACTGACCACAAGAGCGTCAAGTATATCTTCATGCAGTGTGACTTGAATCTGAGAAAGCGGAGGTGGATTCAGTACCAAAAGTCTTTTGATTCCGAGCATTCTTATACTCTTGGGAAAGGAAACATTGTGGCAAACACACTTAGCAGGAGGACACGTATACATGCAGTTTAGGAGGCCAGAAACGAGTGGTAGCTTATGGCTATGTTTTCTAAAATGCATTTGGAGGTGCACGACAGACAGGGTCAGATCTTTCTTTTTTTTTTTGGTGTTACCTCTCCCCTTCTTGAATGAGTTCGAATGAGGCAGTTATCAGATTCTGAAAGACTAGTCTTATCGGAAAGCATGTCAGGAGAGGACCCTCTTCTAGGATAGACTGTAGGCGAGGTTGAGATCTTGAGTTTCCAGGGATGTGTATGGGTGCCAGTAGAAATATACGAGGAGTTGATGCAAGACATTAATTCCTCAGTTTGGGTAGTTCATCATGGCGTCACCAAGATGTATCGTGATCTGCACCACCAGTAATGGTGGCCAGGTATGAAGAGAGATGTTGTTGGTTTTGTCATGAGGTGTTTTACCTATCAGCAGGTGAAGGCGGAGCACCAGTGACCAGCATGGATTTTACAGCAGCTACCCATTCCCGAGTGGAAGTGGAATGATGTCGCGATGGACTTCGTGATGGGGTTACCGAGATCTCCTTGATGGAATGACGTGGTATGGGTTGTCATTAACAAGCTCATGAAGGTTTCTCACTTCTTGCTGATTAAGGAGACCTTCAGTGTTAATGAGCATGGATGGTTGTACATCTGTGAGATTGTACGCTTGCATGGGGTTCCGAGTACTATCATTTAAGATAGGGATTCCTGTTTTATGGGGCATTTCTGGCAAGTGATATAGAGGGCTTTGGGTACACAGGTACCTCTATGTACAACTTACAATCCCTAGACAGATGGCCAGTCTAAGCGCACAATTCAGGTGCTTGAGTACATGCTATGAACATGTGTCCTTGATTTTGGAGGTTCTTAGTAGAGACATATACCTCTAGTGGAGTTTTCATTGAAAAATAGTTTTCATGAAATTATTCATATGTTACCTTATAAGGAATTTTTCTGTAGGTTGTGTCGATCACCCTTGTGCTAGCTGGAGGCAGGAGAGGCAGCTATGCTGGGACCTCATCTTGTTCAGGAGACCACAAAACAGGTGGAGTTGATTCAGAATAGGATGGCTACTGCACGGTCTCAGCAGAAATCTTATGCTGATCAGTGGAGAAGACCTTTGGAGTTCAAGGTCAGAGATCAGGTTTTCCTACGTGTTACCCCAAGGCTGGGACACAAGAGGATCATGAGACATGGCAAGCTATCACCAAGATACATCAGGCTGTTTGAGGTTCTAGAAAGAGTCAGGCTGGTGTCTTATAGGTTGAAATTACCTCAGAGGTAAGAGGCTATGCACGACGTCTTCTATGTTTCTCAACTTCGATGCTAATTCTTAGACCCTTCTCATGTTTTTCAACCTGAGGAGGATGATCTAGATCAGGATGCATCATTCAAGGAACATCCTATCAGGATTGCTGATCATAGTGAAAAGGTACTCTATGGCCAGTCTGTTCCTCTAGAACAGATGTTATGGCAGCACGACCGTGTACAGAACGAGAAATGGTAGAGGGAGGCCGATAAGCGATCATAGTGGACCGTGTTGTTTGAGGTTTCTTCTTCTCCAACTTATTAAAAAAATTCAGGGATGAATTCCATTAAGGGGGGAACGTTGTAAGAACCTGGATCTTCTTCTTAGGTATGTTTTTAATTTTCTCATAGTTATTGAAAAAAAGTGGAAAATCTAGAAAAATTTAGAAATTTTCAAAGTACATGTCGTGTAATTTATGAGTACATGTCGTGTAATTTGATGCCTCTCGAGGTCGTGTGCTGGCCATGTCATGGCCACACACACGGCCGTGTATGGGTGATTTGGAGGCCACCTAAAGTGGAGTGCGGAAAAGGAATGTACACATCGTGTACTCTAGAAGTACATGCTGTGTACTTTATTTTTTATTTCATTAAACGGACCGGTGTCACGTCTAATCATTATTTCCATCTTCTTCTTCACCTAATTTCATCCAGAACGTCTGAGGAGGCCGAATTTTCTGTGATCTGCCAATCCTTCAATGGAAATCTGAATTGAACACCATCGGTTATAATAGAAGCACAGCGGTGAGATATTGGTTCTTCTTTGGCGACGTTTCATGATTCTTTCTCAAATTAGAGTTATCTAAGGTTGAAAGTTCAAGAGTTTTTTTCAGATCTACTCCGTTCAAGGCCAATTAATGGGCTGAATTTCAAGTATATCGATCTCATAGGATCAAGGTAAATGGTTTGTTTCCTTATGTTGAATGTCATTGAGTTTTTGTGCAAAAGTTTTCGTTTTCCCATGTTTTGGGTTTCTCGAGTTAGTGTTTTGATCATGTATTATTACCTACCATAGATTTCTTATGTTCTTGAGGCTATTAGATTAATAATGATTTGTTTCTAGCATGTTTTAGGATCACCCCATCAGTTTTTTCCCTTATTTTTGTTTTTTATCGCCGTTTGTCTTACGTTTCCTGTGAGAAAGACCTTGTTGCATTGATTTCCTAACTTAATATAATTGATTTCATGTATTGCCTACTATTTATATGCTTTTGATGCATTGTAGTTGTTATCCAAGTAGTTGTTGAACTTACCTAGGGCTGTTGACAGTCGATTACGCACGACTAGACTGCTCAGGGTTGTGTGAACCTGGTGCGGTAGACTAAATAAGGAATTGATGATTAAGGGCTTCCCTAGAGAGTCTGTTATAAATTAGTATCTTTTTCAGGACCTACGGGATTTAGAATTTGTGCTTCCTCAGAGTTTCCACAGTTTTTTATCGATACTACAGGGGGAAATAGATGTAAGTTCTTCCTTATAGAGTCTACACCTATCGTTACCAGACCACAGGGGAATTGATGGTGAGAGCTTCCCAGAGTTTTTGTGCCTTTATATGTTTACTTGACTAGAGGGGTATGCCAATATGATCCATGCATAGAGTCAGTGTGAATATTTCTTTCTGTGTTGTGACGAGTCCACCAAAACAAAGAATAATATTGGGTTTTGAACTTCTTTTTGTTTAGGTAGTCTGCTGAGATACCTGTTTTGTTACTTTCTATTCCATGGGAATATAGAGTTGTCTGCAAGATTCCTTGGTTGATAATGAAATAATTGATTTAAATTAATAAATAAATGTGAATGGATATTTTTTGGATGGTTTAATTTGTGTATTTATGATTCTCTGCTGCATTTACTTCTATTACTTTTACTATATTGCTCACAGACAGTAGGGCAGAGATCTTGTGGTGGTTGCATACTAGGATTAAACTCACACCCTGTTTGGGTCCTATTTTTCGGCCCAAATAGGTTATATAGTTGCAAGTGTAGATAGGGATTGTGTCTCTTCTACTTCAGGTACTTGATTGCCGGTTAGATCTAGAGAGCATGGGACAGAGCTTATGTTTGCGATGATTCTGGAGTTTTCTGTTTACTTTTAGTACTTTGGATTCAGTTTTATTTCATCACGTTTCTTTGTTTACTTCTTTCCATAGATACATGTACCATGCTGCAACATTATTATATTATACATTGCTTCCTCTATTTAGTTTCAATTGTTGTATATTGTTTACTGCTTCGGCTATTGACTGTTATTTCCTTTACCTTGTATACTTTACCAAATGAGTGCATAGTTTCCCCAATGACTCACCAAGGCTCTCACTGCTAGTTGGCAGCCTCTGGCATTTTGGGAAATTCTCTTGAGGTCATGTGGTGAACATGGTATGGGGAACCAGTTGAGTGGCTCTGAATTCAGGTCAGTATAAGAAACAAGTAAACCAAGTATTTAACTTTTTCTTTTTGAAATAGAAAATCCCCATCAAGCATCCATTCGTTTTTTTTTTCAATCTATTATTAAGCATATCGCATTCAATTTCCCTTATATTGAATTTTTCACTTATTATCACAGTATATATATATATATAATTAAAAACATACATAAAAAACATGTAACATACCATAGGATTTTAATGAAACGGACCTCTCCAAGACTTAAATAAAGAGATCACAATTCATCACATGGGCATTACTGTTAGAGTTCAATTGACTTTGAGGATTCCTGATATTTAAGAAAATTAACTAAATAAATTTAATGCTCAAATGGAGGTTGGATTCTCATGAGTTTTTCATGATAATAAAAAATAACTGGATAAAGGTCTCCCTTCACTGATTTCATTTCCCTCTTTCCCCCAAAAAACTCAATGTTGTTTCATGAAACATGTATGTGTAATGATAGAATCAAAATCTCATGATATTTTTTATCTATATATTTTTTGTTTTTAGAATGTTATTCTTGAGAAAAATCTCACATCCATCACCTAACCACATATGATAAAAAATAATCAGTATGGAAAATAGTGATTAATTATCCCCCCAAAACACTTCCCAATGTTAATTTTGATATGTTTTTTATATGTTTTTTTATAAAGAGTGCTTGAAAATATTATACAATGAAATGTTTCATGGAATCTCCCCAAATAATAACCATGAACCACCCCCCAGCAAAAAATGCACAATGAATTATATCCTGATAGAACGAATAATGTTCCTCCCCCTCACATTTTCATTTAAAATATCATGCCAAAAATTTAGAGGAAGGTAGGAATGGATAGATTAGTCTTCTAAAATAGATCATTTTTTACAAGTAAATTCATGAATTCTAAGGGATCAAAAAGGATTAATATAAGTTGGGTCTCCAGATATATTCTAAAAACAAGAATGGATCAATCATTTTAAAAAATAGAATGATTAGTCATAGATTCGATAAGAAGCAAATAATTTTATAGAAGAAACAATTATAGAGTTTCTCAAGATATATACTATTGAAAAAATGGGAAATATTGGCCATAATGGATGTCTCGATAATGAGACAAATGGTTTGGACAACTACTCATGGAAATTCATACCAATTAGTAAATCAGTTAATACAAACACCATAAATTAAAAACATGGCCAAATATTAGAAGAATTTGTTTTCATAAATTTATAAAACTCCTAAAATATTATTTTTCTAATCTAAATCCACTTGTTTATATCCAATAATTATTTAATACATTTTTTCATTACAATTCCTTAACAAGGAAATTTAAATTATATAGCTTGGTAATTATCCTGGGTAGTTTACATAAACTAGATCTGTTGATTAAAGAACTAATCATATGTAGGGCATGGAATTTGTATTCAAATTTCTAAAAAATTAAAATATGGGGAATTCAATTAAAAAATATAGAGTTGAAACACTTACTACCATAAAATTAAAGCCTCAAATGTGTCTTTATAGGTTCTGTTTGATCTTTTTCATGAATTGAAAATATCCTTAAATATGTGTAATTACTATACCCATTCATCTCATTCTAATTCCTTCTTCTTACATCCTTGCTTGATGGTCATACAGAAATAATTTTATAAAATTGAAAGCATGTGCAATATCAATGAAATTTAAAAATATTTATGGGATGATTGTTTTTTCCCAAAAATATAAAACAAATGAATAAAAATACTAAAACATAATGTTTCCACATAGAGTTATTTATTACCATCTTTGGCTCGACCTTACATCTACCATCTTAGGTGGTTGACAATAGCAAAGTGTCTATCATATCATGATCAACAAAATTTTAATTCCTTGATCCAACAATGTAGATTTTTTACTCTCCCTTTATCTGAAAATAATTTATCGCTTTCATTGTTTAAAAAAACAATCATTCTCCATTGGTCCAATCCAATGGGTCTTGTCCCATCATGAAAATTTATATGGCAGTTAACTAACAACACAAAATTGTTCTCGTTCATTGAATGAACGATCCTCTATAATATTTTTCTTTTTCTATCTATTTATTATCATTCCTTAGCTTGTTCATAATTCTTTTATCACTTTATACACCAGCTACATCATATATTCTTTCATGGAAAACATTGTTCACTTTTTTTAAGAAAACATCTCTTGAAAATTCATCTATTGCTTCGTCTGAATTCTGTATCACTTGGTGAAAATTTAATTTTAATTATAATCCTCTTACTCTTAAACTCTTCTCTATATTGTGGACATTCAAAAGTGACCTTCATATAAATAGGAATGGTCTTACCCATATAATTGGATTATTCTCATCATTTATTTCCATCAATATAAAATTCATTTGAAAATAGAACCCATCAATATTACTGATGAATATTCTTGTAATCCTTGAGGACATCTCACTATTTTAACAGCAAGTTAAAGAATAACTCACATTGGTTAAATCTTATTCAATACCAGGATCTTTAATCTTGTATATGAAATTATATCCACACTTAAACCTAAATAACATAAATCCAACCCAAAATCATTATTTTCAATAGTAGTCTTAATGGAAAAAAATAATGTATCCCACTCCTTTTTTCAATAGGATGCTTGAAACTATGTCCGAACTTTCTCCTACTAGTGGAATGGTGGATAATTCATCATTCTTTTCTTTTGTTACTAATTACTTCATGAAAATTGTTTAGATATGATTTATTTTAATTTCCTTCATTAATGGGATGTTTTTTACCATCATGAACATCTCTAGAATCTTCTTTTTCTCGTCAATCTTAACCTGCTTCGCCCAAAATGGAAATAGATGTGATGGATGGTATGGTGGTGGTTCTAATTCATAATTGTTTCCACAACGTATCTCTTCTTTTCATGAATAGAGACTCCTAGATATATTACATTTTTTCTAGAAAGTTTAATTACACTCCCATATGTATTATTTACAATTCGTAGCTATATGGATCTTAAATCTGTATGGGGTCATTATTCTTTTCATCCTCGAATCTCTCATATCTTTCTTTATTTATGTCTTAATTAAATATGACCAAATTGAAATTATAAATTCCTTATTGCATCTTGTTGGTTATGTGAGTCATTACCCTATTCTATAATATAATTTAATTTCTCTCTTCAGTATAGATTCAACACTTTAAGTGCAGCTCCTATGGTGGTCATGAAATTTTCAAGGGTCTCCTCTAGTGAATGAACTTGACTGGTAAAGGGGACTTGTTGTTAATGTTGACAACCTTGTTGTATATATTGAAATCAATGTCCTAGATTCTGATTTTTTTATGTGTTTTTTGTGTCATCCATCCCAGCACATAATTTTTATGATTATAATGAAGAAAATTTTTATATTCACGATACATACCTTGTGAATTTTAGTTGGGCATATTTGCATTCATCTTCTTTTACATAACATTCATTTGTGTGGAAACCCAACTATTTTCCACCATAATTCTCCTTGTCCTCCCCCTCCCTCAATATTCCACTGAAACATATTTATTTTCATCTCATCTAATAACTCATAGCTTTCTTATAGTGATTTTATCATAAGAGTACCTCCTACAGCAGCATCTATAATAAATTCATTCATATATGATAAACAATTATTAAATGTTTTAATTAATAAACACATTTTGATTTGATGATGAGGGAATATTCTTATTATATAATTAAATAACCCTTATTAACTCTATAATGATTCTTCATTCCATTGTTGAAAATTTAAATTGCTTACATGCAGATCCATAAAAACTAAGGAGGGGAAAATAACTTATAAAAATTCCCATACTAGATCCTATTGGGTGGTTATTAATTGTGGGGGAAGCCTTTGGATAGACTATCTTTATTATTCCTTTAGTTAATATATTAACTTTCATAATCTCTTATCATCATTAGCAACATTCTGGAATAGGAACATTTCACATATCTCTATGAAACATCCAACATGTTATTTTGGGTCTCCATGTCATAGCCCAATGATTTTCAGTGAATGGATGATCATATGAATGATTTCCTGCCTTATTTCAACATTTTGAGAATCCATTGGGTGTATTAGAATGATATATTTGACTCCTATGTCTAAGTTACTCTGTAATTTACAAGTGCTTTCCCTTAGATTTTTTCCTTGGACCTGTGGTCCGAATGTTTGTCCCACTAATCCTTTAAAATGCTCAACTCCATAAAATTGACCTCTTCCAACCTGGGTGTTCTATTCATGCTCATCTTCCCCCTTTATTATCCTATGAGTTCTAAATTTCTTCTCCAAATCAGGGTAAAATGAAAGTTATTCAATTTTTTCCTTTCCTCGGGTGGAGTAGTCTTGAATTGTTTTTTTTACTTTAAGAAAAATAATGAAAATATCCAGTGTAAAAAAATGAACTATTGAAATTCAACTATCTGAATTCGTAATTAATTTAACCATAAATAAAATTGTCCCCAGAAATAATTCAAAAAATTTTAAAACCCAAGGTTCATTGTTAAATACTATGGGTATAATAAAATTTAGTAATTTATATAGACACCGAAAACCTAACTAAAAATGTAGTATCTAGTTAGTCCATGTGTTGTTCCCACTAGGATGAATCATGTGTTCTACATTAACTATAGAAGCTGAAACTAAAATTGTTTACTTCGTTTGAGAATTGTTAAATCCTATGGTTATAACCATATTTATTAATTTATACATACTCATCCAACCTCAGTTAAATGTATTATTTATTTAATCAATGTTTTGATCCCAAAAGGAGAATATTTATGTTCTAAATTAATTAAAAAACTAATATTGAAATTATTTGATTTAATTGGAAATGAAAATAAATTGTATGATTTATTGGGATGAAATTAAATTTTGGATACATTCAATGTTAAATGA
Source organism: Viscum album (assembly GCA_963277665.1). Classification (NCBI taxonomy): domain Eukaryota; kingdom Viridiplantae; phylum Streptophyta; class Magnoliopsida; order Santalales; family Viscaceae; genus Viscum; species Viscum album. The sequence goes on from OY728155.1 coordinate 1,093,421,855, forward strand.
TTTTAATGTTTTTGTGCTAGGGATTTCCTTGATAACAATTTATTAAGATTTTATGTCGTTATTGGGTCAATGAGGATCCATGGTCTTAGTATCTGGACCTAATAATGTGGTTGGACTTTTTTTCATAGTTATCCACATGGTTTAGTCCTAGAAAAAGAGGACTCAAACCCATATATAATTCTAACTAACCTATGTTTCATAAGGGTCATACAAAAAATAGATCAATAAATTTATGAGATTAAAAAATAACCCCATAACATAGTAATCGTCATGCAATACAAAAAGAGATAGAATTTGGGTTCAATAATCAATTTTTTGTAATCCAAAACATGAAGAATAAAATGAAACAATCCCTAATCCCCCATCCCCCTAAAATCACACCACCCTAAACTATGAGTATTACACTCTCATGTTATGCATGATGGGAATGAGAATCATATGTCCCTAGAGAAGAATAGTGGGGAAGCGATGATCTAGATCATCCAGTGGTTCTACCATGGTGTCATGATTTCTCCCTCAGGTCTAGAGTTTCTTGAAAGGGTGGACATGGGCTTCCATTTAAATGAAAAATGGTCCAATCTCATGGTCACATTATCTTTAAATATATTATACATGTCGATGAATACACAACATGTAACAAGGTTATAGGTTATGTAATCCCTTGATTTTTCCTCCACACATTTCGAATCTGCTAAAATATCATGCAAATCTCGTTTCTAACATTGACTCCAACCAAATTGTGAATAATTGACTCATGATATGTAACTAACTTTCATAGCATGTACTACCTTCAATACAAATAAATCTATTAAATTATTAAATTAAATATAATTATTAAATACCCCCACACGTTAATGTACACTTGTCCTCAAGGATAGAATCTCAATATATAACAAAGGACACTCACCTTACCATTCTTAAAATTATATTTCATAAAAATAAATTGATCCAATTGAAAATTAAATGTATGATCATAAAAAATGAGAATTCTTTAGGGCCTTGTTTTTCATAGAAACAAGTCAACCATGTATTTTACATTTTCAATTTGTAATATCAAAGTTTCTTCATTCTTCTATCTTCACAATTCAATAAATTAATAATATGAATGCCAAATTCCGTTTACTTAATGTTCATTTTCCCCTTATTATTGTGGTACAAATTAATATCAATCATCACATACCTCCAAAAAAATATAGATTACCATAGGATTTCAAGTCATCTAACATCTCTATTGTGTAAAGATAGAGATCACAATTAATAAAGATGGATTTATCATTAAGGATAAAATTACTCTTAGACATTAGGGTAGGTAGGTAAATGATTAAAAAATTAATGATCAAAAAGAAGGTTCAAACCTAAATCATTGTTAATGATATCTAGATATAAGATCAATTAATGTCTCCCTTTACAAATTTCATCTACCTATTAACCCAAAAATCTCGAAGTGGGATAATGATACAAGTTAGGGAAATGATAGAATCAACTGACCTTGTTCTATTTTTTTCATTTTTTTAAAGATATGGTCATGAAAAATCTCACATACATCACCTAACAACATTGGATAAAAAAAATCAGTCTGTAAAGAGTGATTTTTTATCCTACCAATACACAACCCAACATTTTTTCTTCTATTCTGTGAATGCCTAGTTGTTGCCTTCCAAGTGTTCTCCTTGCACTATATCATTTCCACGATTCCATTGAAAACTATTTCAGGACAACTCATCTAAAAGATAATAGATTTCCTCTAGATATTTTTGCATAAGGGAATATCCAATAGAAGTGTCTACAAGAGACTGGTTCTTCCCGTTTGGTTTTTTATTATGTGTCAGACATTGCATCCACTCTCATGCTTTTTACATTAGTGAAAATATGAATATCCATAATCTTATAACATCATTATTTATGTTCTATAATTTTAATTTGTCACAAATATCCATGAAACTTCTAATATGACATTTTTGAACTTTATGCGGTAGACCCATGAATTTCACTAAATGGGGGATCATTTTAATTACTACTGACTTTATTTTAAAATCTTGAGAAGCTACTAGGGCATGATAATGATAGTGTTGACTCCCAGGTCGAATGGTATTCCATAATTTATTAGTTCTTGGCCCCTAGAATCCATCCTTGGAACTATGCTCTAGCTCTTTATCCAAACTCTTCGCCAATTTTCTAATCTCTATGAAATTGGAATCTTCCATCCATGGTGTACTATTCTTGATAGTCTTCCTCCATTTCACTAAAATAATTTCAAAATGTATTCTCTAACTGATGGTTGAATGAAAGATCTTTAATTTCATCATAGGTTTGTGCAGAGTAGTTGTGCAATGATTTTGTAAATAGAATGCATAGTGATATTGAATTGAAAAAATTATGATGGATAGATGATGAAACATGGCTTTTTCAAAAGGGGAAAGGTAAAATACATGGTTGGATTGCTTCTTTGAAAATTTAGGTGTTGAAAAATTTCCCACAAGTGATGCTCAAAAAATTAATTTTCCTTTGGATAATATACTTTTATTGAAATGGAATTCAACGAATGTTAAGGTGAGTGTCCTTTTTAGAATGCTGATATTCCATCCTCGATGACATGTATGAATTCATCTATAGGGGTATTTGGATAGTGTATTTCATTAATATATATTTTAAGTTATTTATTGTAGTGATTTGTGTATTTAAATGAATTACCTACAAATATTTGGAATAATTGGCTTGTTTTTTGTTTTATGGAACGAAATAATGAATACATGGAAAAAGGAATGAAAAGTGGAGAAAATATGATCCAAAAGACACTTCATAGCATGAGAAAAGTAAATCGGCATGACACAAATATTTTGAGAATGATTGAATCTAGAAAACAATTGAAGAATTTATTATATGACGTGTAATTCATTTACACCTCATTAGTTTTTAATGTGAATCACCACTAATAGAATGCAATATCCCAAATTCGGAATCCACATAAAGCTGACCTGTACCCGGCTAGCCACATTCCATCAAAAAAATTTCCCCATACCCAAAAGGCTACCAAATAGAAATTAGGTCCTATGTGAGATAGTGGGGAATATATTCCCTTATTTTAAATTTATAACATAATGGAATAAAATAATAAATTAATAGCAGAAGTAGTAATAGCATAAAATAAAATTAAACATTGGAAGACTGATAATATAAATAACTTGATGTCATAGAATAAAAAATTATGTTGTCTGTTATATGTTCTACAAAAATATCAAAAATAGGTTACACTTATGTAATTCATGATATAAGATCCAATAATACATAAATAACAAATGAAACTCAGAAGCATCATATGCTTCAGCTTTGTCCCATGATCTCATTCTCCTAAACATCATATCATGTAACTGTAGGAGAGAACTATCCCATATCAACACCTATAATAATATAATCTTCTTGGGAACAAATCATGTCCCAAATAGGGTGTGAGACTAAATCATAGTAGGAATCAAAAAAATGATATATTCTAATCTGTTCGAAAATATATATAGCAGGCTGTGTATAATAGTGAACGTAGTAAACTCAGAGGTACTCAAAATTAGATAGTCCTACATGTACTAGGTTCCATTTAAATTCTTTTCATATTCATTAATAGTTCAATTACATTGAATTATATAAGTCCTAGGTTCCAACATAAGCTCAAAAATCCCCTTGTTAAAGTAAGAAAAATTGATACCACTGAAGTCTATATAAACTAGTAAAGTGAAGACAAAATCAAAGCTTGTGATTTGGATTGGAAGACTCATTGTATGTCATTCCATTTAAATATTTAATTTATAATTTTACTTTATCCTTAACATTCCTATGTTGTAATTATAGTACTAATCATAATGTAAAACCACCTACATCATACAAGATTGTCTCTATGATCCTCTCAATAACTGAGTCTCACATTATATGTGGTGCAAGTATATGTCAACATTTCTCTCCTTGGATCCTATAAATAAGTCATAAGTATCTTCCAAAAAATATAAACATGTCAAATAGAACCCATCCATGTTATCCCTCAATCAAACTGAACATAGTCTCTATGAGTTTAACCACTACATCTGTGGCTAACTCAGGACTAACATATATCCTCACTTTTACTCCATCTATGGCTTACCTCAAAAGATCCATGGGTCACCTATGGTATAAGGTACAATAGTTACAGAAACTCATCCATGAAATTCTAATATGAATCAATGGTTCACCCATTTCTATTTACCCTTTAAAAGTTTAATATTCAAATTTTATATATCATTAGGATAGAGGTGGTCATATAAAAAAGATTCTAATATAATATCAATGAACATGAACCTCATATGGTTTGTCATTTAAACTACTCACATGGGAAAATTATATAAATAGAAACACATGTAAATTAAACTATTACATGGTTCAAAATTAATCAACTCACCTGGGCACAATTTAGATGATAAGAAACACATGTAAATTACAAAATTAAATGAATTTAATAAAAATAAATCACATGTTTACAATATCACAATTGGAGGAAAACATTCTGATCATACATAAACTAGAATAGGCATAATTTGGGGAAAAGGGGAAAACTGCTAATCACAAACCCTTAATCCTTTGAATTTCAATATAACTTAACTTAAATTATATTTTATAATCAAATCCATTTTTAGTAACCCAATTAGGGAAAACAAGGAATGCCTCCAAGAATACCTAATCCCAATGACTATATATGGTAACTGATGTGAAACACACCAAAGGGGTGGACCTTAATCGTGCTTAACAACCCTAGACAAGCTTCCTAGAAATTAGTCTATTAACTAAAAAACAATAGGAAATTTCATTTGGTAGTATTCATTTGAGATAACACCCTAAAAAGGGTGTGTGGAACTCCGGCACATATAATCAACTTGAAAAATTGTGAATGGCATGAGAACACATACCTTATACTCATACACCTCTCCACATCCACTATTGGCCACTAATTAGACCTAGAAAGAAGTTGATCTACAAAACGTTAATAAACACTCAAGTCTTGATATTTATGTCAAGAGAATAAATCACCAATAAATGATCACGAGTAATTAAGGTCTCACCAGTGAGATTATAATGAACCTAATGTTGTTTGAATTAGAGTTTAGATATAGAAATGTGAGAAAATCAACCCTCTGGTGATGCAACTCGAAAATCTTGTCGGGGGATATTCTGTTCGTTTTTACTAAAAATGAGGTTACTACACATTTCATAAACAACTGATAAGAAATTAAATAATGTGTAGTAAAATTACACAATGTGTAATTCCCAGTTATTTTATGAATCCAGAAGGGCTACACTTCGTGTACTCTAAGTACATGGTGTGTACCTGGCCGGCAAACAACATTCAACCTTTTTCTCCCAATTTTCCTCACAACAACCCAACAGACCCAAAACTCTGAATATGTTCTATTCCAAAAAGGAATTTAAACCACATTTAACCTGAATGAATAATTTGGAACCTCAATAATGAATCAAGATATTACAAACTTCCCCCTTTAATGTAATTCATCCCTTAATTTCCCTCCCATCGGTGGTGATGAAATATCTGTGAACAACTCCAGCCATGACAATCATACATCAGACTCCCTCTCTCAGGAATTTTCCTACACTCGGATGTGCTTCCATAGCACCTCTACTAAAGGATCAGACTGGCCTTGGTGAACCTTTATGTTACGATCCAAAATTTATAAAGGAAGCTCCTCAAATGACGCATCTACGAATAACTCAACCACCTACCGATGATAAGTGTGAGATGGGTCTGAAATGTAATGACACAACAAAAAATGTAGAATATGACATGAGTAGATCATTACCTATGATTTAATTGAAACCAATAGGAAATTGGACCAACTCTCTCTAGATTCAAAAATGGACCGACGTATCTCAATGAAAGCTTAATTGGTTTCCTGATCCTCTTTCTTCCCAACCTCAATGCTACATAAAAAAACATAATCCCTGACATGGACCTCCATTGGTATTATATAGTGATTGACATATGATTTATGATGAGACTATAAAGTATCCATCCTATTCCAAATCAAATAAACCTTTTTAGTGGTCTCCTGGATAAGACGAGGTTCTATCATAACTACATATCAAACCTCCAAAAACACTGGGTTGATCAGAAGGGTCTACTGTACGGAGCTTCTTTTTCTTCCATCAGAATATTTTCTTAAAATCTATTGTTATAGGAAAACTCAAAAAGGGGTATGTCTCTCCCATAAACCCCTAAAACCCATGAAAAATACCAAAATCATGTCTTTCGTCACATGAATCGTTCATTCAAACTTCTCATCTATCTAATGGTGGAAAGCCATACTAAGAAACACCTATGTAACCAGTGCCCTATCAATCCCTCTATAGAAATGATAAGTCAACATGGAGTCCCTATATGAAAATATTCAATGAAAAACCCCATAAAATTTTACAATATCACAGATGTACAAACACCAAAGCTCATCAACATTGATGGTTTCCTTAATCCAAAATAAATGAGAGACCTTCATCAGCTTGTCAATAACAACACATGCAACAATGTCACCTTGAGGAGACCTCAGTAAACTAGTCACAAAATTCATCATAAAATCATCCCATATTCAGTCAAGGATAGGTTACTATTGTTAAATCCTAGATGGTCGCATATTTTCCGCCTTTACCTGTTGACAGGTGGTACACCTGATAACAAAACTTGCCACCTCACGCTTTATACTCGGTCACCAGTACAAACATCTCAATATATGGTACCTATTGGTGAATCTGGAATGTTCTACCAATGATGAAGAATAAATCTCCCACGTCAACACCACATTTATATCCCATGGGACCCAAAAATGTCCATATATTAGCAATATCTCGTCATCACTTACCATACAACTAGGAGGAGGGTCATCACCTTCTACACTCTCATGTAGAACTAGGCTTTCAGAATCCAATAGTTGCATCATCCTTACTTTTCCCATTAGGGAAGACGTAAGTGATAAGGATAAAATAAATGTTTATCCCTAACTATCATGAACCAACAAGTGAATCTTAGAGAAAAACACCATAAACTACCACTTTCTACTTGCCTATTACACTCCCTATATCTAATTCATGCTAATCAATGTTTCAACCACTTAATTTCCCTTAATAGGCAATTAGGCAAGGTCATACTCAAAGGATTGTATGTACTCTACCCATGTTCACTACATCATATTTTGGTCACGCTGTGTAAAGATGTACTTGAGGCTTTTGTGATCTGTGTACACCATAATACACTCTCCCAGTATGAAAATTCTCTAATAGCATAAATCATGAGCAACCACACCCAACTCGACACCCTTTGTAAGGTAATTCCAATCATGTGGCCCCATCTACTGAGACCAAATGACTTGATCACCTTTCATAAGAACTAATCCTATCCTAATACCTGATGTGTCCCAAAAATTAGTGTAACACCAGCCCGGCTTTGAAAAAATTAATATCAGATCTGATTACAATCAGCAATTCAACTCATGAAAGGTTGTCTCGCAAGAATCCATCCAAACATAGTTCACACTCTTTTTGGTCAAGCCTATGAATAGTGCTGCTACACATGAGATGTCTTGAATAGAGCACCTGTAGTAACCAGCCAGCCTGAATAAACTCCTCACCTAAAAGACATTCTAGGTTACCTCCCATGAAACTATTCCTCTCACCTTCTCATGGTGCACTGATACACTTTTGTCCTTGATGATTCGACCCATAAAGTTAACTTAATCAATCTAGAAGGGTAAATTTCCCAGCATATCATATAACTGATAATCCTTCAGTGTACAAAAAACAATATCAAGATGTGTGGCATGGTAGTGTATATTATGAGAATACACCATGATATAATCCATTAAAACTACAATAGTTGAGTCCTGATATGGATGTAACACTATGTCCATCAATGCCATTATAATTGATGGTGCATTCGTGAGACCCAAAGACATAACCAAGTACTCATATAGACTGTATGAACTCCATAATGTTGTATGAGGTATGTCTGATGAAATTTAAGGCACATGATGATAACCTGATTTCCAATCAGTCTTTGAGAAAACCCTATATTTTTAGAGATGATCATAGAGATCATCTATTCATGAAAAAGGATATCAGTTATTAAATGTCAACTGGTTCAATTTCTATTTATCCACACATATGATGAGGGTACCATTCACATTTTTTTCAAAATGGAAATGAAAAAACCCCATGGAGAAGTACTGGCTCACATGAAAACATTATAATTCAAATCATCATGTTTCCGCTTGAGATCTTGAAACTCTATCATAGACTTACTTTAATGAAGAATATATGCAATTTTAGCTCATGAAAATTTCTCAATAGAGAACTCTACCTCTCTCCTCAGAGGTAATCCTGAAAATTCATCTTGGAAGGAATACCTTAAATGATATACCACAAGTGGGAAATCTTCCTGACATGTTCCCTGGTCATCATGTTATATAATCTCAATCTAGGTTGTCATCCCTCCAAACCCAAAATGCTCAGGTCTCACTCAGATTACCTTGAAATCCCATTCACCTTTATATAGAATATATTTTCCCTCTAGTTATGTGAAACTCAACCTATAGTGATAGAAATCGACAAAGGCGTGAATGGAAACCAACTAGTACATTTCAAGGATGTCCTAGAAGCATGAAATCTCTATGAAATAGTGGTCCCATAAGAAGTGACACCCATGAACCTCAATGAAGCACTCCCTTTATTGACACACACCTATAGTTATAATCCCTAACAGCGTGTCTACCATCATAACATCATCCAAAGTAATAATGAAGAGGCCAAGCCTCTCAATAATGGTAACAGTTATGAAACCATGTGAAACCCCCATATCGAATAGAGTATAAGATAAATGGAGGCAATTAGAATAGTACCTATAACAGTGGAGGGTTTGGGGTCCTGCTCTAGCGGGGTACGTTGCACTACATACAACTAACATGTGCCACAACTCTGTGAAATTTCCTGGCTACCTTGTGCTGATCCACCCTATTGTTTCTAAGATCCTGGGGTTTAGATACCACATCCATGACCACAACCTCGGCCTAATTTTCCAAATGAATTCTAGTTACCTAAGTGATGAGAAGTTGTTGAAACTTCTCTTCAATGTGGAGTCAGTGAAGACCCTCTACCACTATATTTTGGTAGAAACATCTTGCAGAAATGTGGTAGATAAACCATCTTGTTGTATGATCAACACTCAACTTGGTCCTTCATACATTATAAACTCATATGGCCAAACCTACTACATTGGTATCACCTTAAATGGATACCTGAAGATATATTCTTACTAATTGTATCATTTCAAGAATGATCCATAATATTCTTCCAACTACTGGTCTAAATATCACCAGATCTAGGTGCCAAAACTTCTCAGGATCGCACCTCCATATTCCATCAGATTATTCTTATTGATCATCACTTGATTATTTATAGAAGAATCATTAGTCAACTTGAATACATTTACCTATGATTGGACGTTTTACCTGATACCATCTTAAAACATCACAGCCTTCGATAAATCGTTACCCATTAGAATAGTTTCCAATTGATGGAGCACTGTAAAGTATGCAGGATAGTCTATAATTGACAGTGCCCCCCAATCCAGCTATATAAAATCCTAGGATTTATCATCCCTCAGTTTCTTGGGATAGTAATATTCCTTGACGGATGTTGAAAAGTCTCCCCATTACATATCCCATTGACTCCCTACCTGATTAATCATGTCCAAAAATTTCATGGTGGAATCATGCATTATATACGTTTCAAGCTTCCCCTCTTATATAGAGGTGTCTCTAAATGATCAATGATCAAGTAAATTGACTCTTTTAATGACTTCTTATCTTATGGTATGCCATCCCCATAAAATGTTGGTGCATGTTTCTACCAGAACACTAGTGTCAGCTCTTCCATAGACATGGTTGGTTGTGGTGCTCCCTGAATTTTTTCTATGAACATCATAAATCCTTCACCGAACTATGAATAAGGATTGGTATCTAGTATAGGAATTAGTGCCTGAAATGCAATAACTATAGTATACACTGGTAGACCATGTCTTTTCACCTCCAGCGTATGATCATCTCCACTCTACTGCTATATAAATAGAGGTTGTCTTGGAGGAATGACTCTACCTATTTAAGCACACACGTCAGTTCAAGATTTTTACATTGGTTCTCAGTTCAACAACACAAGACCTAAACAAGAGAAGAAAACCCTCAAAATTCAATAAAAGTGGAGTTCAAAAAGTTTAGAAACTGTAAACTTCATTTTCCCTCATACTCTCACATGATCATGTACTCTCACTGGCATGAGCATGTAAAGAACCCAGGTACACATAATGTTAGTCAGGTTTCAGAATATAATGTTTTTGAATCTTCCACAAAACCTATATTTTAGAAAATTAAACTAATGGTATGAAAAGTTCTGATTTGTGAGGTCCCATACTACTAGAGAATAAATTCCAAGAATGCACATGTAGCAAATAATAACACCATTCAATATAAGAGAGCTACACGATCCACCAAATTTTGATCTAATAGGGCCCATAAACCTAAGGAACCAGAGCATGGTGTCTGTCCAATTGTAACCATAAAATTTACCAATACACCTATCATAATAGCTGACATATCTATCATTGTACCTCTCACAATAAGATGCATATCTATCATGGAATCTATGAAAACCACATGAATTCAGTACTAATCTCTAATTATAATGTCAAGAAGGCATGGAATGTGATTTTTAAGAAGTTTTTATATGATTCATAAGATGGAATACCCTAATATAATTGGGATACAACAAAAATAGAACCACAATGTTATCAATAATAACCAAACAAATTAATTATTTAACCCAAAAGTGAAAACAATTTATTTGTAACAACTAAAAATAAAAAATCACAAATCAATTAGAGACAATTTGGATTTCCTGGTACATAGGGTAGCTACTTCTAGGCATGGTTTATTAAAAAACTTGATTTCCTTTCTCTCCCTGTCTAATATCTCCAAAATGTTAGGAAAACTAGAAATTAAAACCATTTGATACCACTTTGTAAAATCTGACAACCAAATTCCATTTAATGGTTCCCCATAAAAGGTGGGCCACATGGCCATAACAGAATTTCCCCAAATTCTTGAGGATACCGATTTGAAGTGAGGTCCTAGGTGTGATAGTTCGAAATTTATTCCCTAATTATAAAAGTATAACACAGTGAAATAAAATAAAAAATCAATAGTGGAATCAGTAATACCATACAACAAAAGTAAATAGTTGATGACTGATAACATAAATAACCAGATGTCATAGAACACAAAAAATCATGATGCATGTTAAATGTTCTTGGAATGTAGTCAGAACATGTTACACAACAGTAGTAAATGATACAAGTTCCTATTGTACTGGAATAATAAATGAATCTCAGAAGCATCACAAGCCTCGACTAGGTCCCATGATCTTCTACTCTTAAACAACATATCAAGTACATGTATAAGGGAACATTCCCTTATCGACACATGAAACAATATAATCTATTTGTGACCAAAAAATGTCCCAATGGTGTGAGACTAAAACCCAGTAGGAAACCACCAATGATCTGTTGAAATATTTCAGTAAATATATATAACAGGCCATGTACAATAGTGAAAGTACTAAAGTATGAGGTACTGAAAAGTAAAAAAGTACAAGCACTACATTCCATTTAGATTCATTTTATGTTCATTAATAGTTCAATTAAATTTAAATATATAAGTCTCAGGATGATATATAATCGCAAAACCCCCTTGTTATTGTATGCACAATAGATTGCTCAGATGGTTATCTAAAAAAGTAAAGTGACGACTGAATCCGTGTTTGTGTTTTGTCATGAAAAACACATCATAATTTATTCCATTTTAATATTAAATTTATAATTTCATTCTATCCATTACATTCCTAAGTTGGACTCAAATATTTCTCCTATTCTAACTCAACCTACATCCTACCAGACCATCTGTAAGATCCTCCCAGTAACTCAGTATCACTCTAGGTGTGGTGTGAGTATATGTAAAATTGGTTTTAAATGCATCCTATAAATAATACTGAAGTATCTTACAAGACATATAAATATTTAAAATGGAACATGTCCATGGTATCTTTCATTCCATGTTTCATTTTTCTCTAAACAAAATCTTCATGAGCTCAACCACTACATGTTTTCCTTGCTCACAATGTGACATATATCCTCCAATTTGGTCCTTCCATGGAATCCCTCAATGGATCAATGGGACACATGAGGTATAATATACAATAGTCCCACAATCCAATCCATGTGATTATATCCTAATCCATGGTTCACCTATTTATATATACCCATTACGAATTTAGGATTCAGTTTTAATATTTCATTAGGAAAGAGATGGTCAAAACTGAAAGTATCCTATATTATCTCAATAAACAACCAAAAATATAAGGATTTTCATTTAAAATACTCACAATGGAAAAGTATATAACAATAAAAACATGTAAATTAAAAAAAATACATTGTTCAACATTAATCAAATGACATGGGCATAATTCACATAATATGTAACGCATGTAGGTTACTCTATTAAGTGGATTTTGTAACATCCCATGTAAATACATAATAATACATTAAAAAATTTATTAATATTTGTGAATTAAATATTAATGTTATTTTAAAGGGGATTCAATTTTTTGATGGCATACCTGATATGAAAAAACATGTTTCATTGAAGTCTAATGTTAAACACAATTCTAAGTCATATTGAAAAATAAGAATATAATATTATTTTAAATGGTAGTTAACGCCTAGTTGTTTTATTCAAATGAATTAAATGAATTAAAAAAATATTATTATACAAGTTTTTAAATGTTTTAACATTTATCCAATAAAATATAGAGGCTTAGAATGTTAAATAATCTAAATTTTAAGCATACATACTCTAATATTCATTAAAAGGTCGTTTTACCGCCTTTTAATGGAGAACCATCTATAAATTGTGTGTTGGAAGATTATATATATATTCTGATTTATAAAATAAAATTCTTCTTTAGAATCATGACATCAAAATTTACTTTGTGTAAATTTTTGGTATTTTTCTGATAAAATTCATTTATCTATGAATAGTGAAAAATAATGTATTTTAATTCAAAACTGCCTATTAATCTAATTTATTTATATGGATAGATTATATTTTTAATTCCTTTTAAAGTGTAATTAGATTGTATTTTTACCATTTAATCCCATTTTGGTCTTTGGAAGTAATTTCACTATGAAATTGGACATAAATAAGTGTCAATATTTTGAAAGTTATTTTATCTCAAAAACATGCTTTTTATTTTGACAACGATAATTATTTTATAATTAATTAAGGAAACTTAAATGTTTTGAAGTTGGTAATGTATACATAATTTTTTAATTTGTAATATAAAATAAAGATGATGCTGATGTTTTGGTATTTTTCTGAAAAACATCTATTTTTTGATGAATACTAAAAACACTAAGTAGTAGATAAAAAGATGAATTTTTCCTTTAAATGAAATTTTACCACTTCATTGAATTGAAATTATAAAATGTGACATACATGGTTGTTATTAGTAAGTAATATGTGGTTCAATATGGTGAAAAAAAATTTGGTGAATAGTAACTTTTGACTATTATTTACCGCGATGAAAGGTAAATATGGTAATTCATGGTAAAACCGAGGTTATAATAATATAAAATTTACCTTAACACATTTACTAACATTATTGGATGAGTAATGGCTGACCAAGAAAATACTTGGGTGAGACTTTTGGACTTTGAAATCCACTTGGGTAAGATAATGATATTAATAACTTTTTATTTAAAGTAAAAAATAAAAATAACATAAACATGTATTGTTTTGATAAAACAATTTTAATGTTGGTTTTTATAATTGATATATTTTGACAATATATTTTCATTGTAAGGCTATAATTATTTAATAATTTATGGTTTTTTAGTTATAAGTTTTACACATAAAATAAATAAAATTATTTATGACACAATAATGATGCAGTGTTGACCTCATTAATGAATGATTTAAAAAAATAAGATTATGAAAATTAAATCAATATCCAAAACCTGTCCAATTATTATTGGATGATTTTATTTCAAACAAGATTCATATTATCTTCCAATTTAATATATTTTGGACCTTTAGAAACCGAAACTCCTTATTTAATAAAATACTATTTTCAAACATTCCTAAAGAGCCCCTCCTCCCCCTTATAAAACGCCCCCAACTCTAACCCATTACTCTTTTCATGTCCAAACCCTACCCAAGTAAGTTCCAGAAATCACTCTCTTCCACCTATAATCCTTACATTCGGATAAAGGAACTACAAGAAAATATATTGGTTCAAACCAAAGGGAGTTACCCGATTTAAACGTAACGTCTTCTCTTAAATTCTTTTTTTTTATTTTACTTATCGAACCCCCTATAATCTTTCTATTATTTTTTTTAACATAAAAAAATATCATCAATATACTATGTTGTTTTTATGAGATGTATTCTAGCTACACTTACACACACCTCCCTCTAATGGGTAAAGAAAATACTATTTCTATGGACGGTGAACTAAGGCCTCAAGAAACGAAGATTGTTCAGTTATCTCCTACCACCTATTATGGTGGACATTATGATGGAACTTTATTTATATTTTATATATATTATACTTATATTGTTTCTATTCTTCAATATTTTTCATTTAATGAATATCTTTATGGTTTCCATAGTTGGTAAATACGGTAATCTCATTTGAGGAAGTGCAGACTACCGCCCCCTCAAAGTGATATGACTCGTTCATGCCATACATGGACCATATAATGGATGGAGTTACTATAATTATATATTATATTATACTGAAATTATAATATATCTATGTATGATTAATATTCCATTTCATTAAATACAAAATAGAAATGAAAGTAGCATTCATGCATACGTACGGCTTACCACCTCCATGGATGGTGAATTTTATTTCTTATCTCCAAATGTTATGTACTATTTTAAATATATATATATATATATACTAGATATATATGATATATATGATATCCACATCATGAATATCATTCCGTAGATAATGGACTTTTGACCACATGAACAACTTGTAATTATAAGTTCATTTTTTACTCAAGTACCAAATATTAACAGAACAACCATTATTAACGTAAATGATTACATAATGTTTATAACATAGTAATAAGTGATATAAAAGGAATAATAATATTGAAAAAAATTATGAAAGTAGAAATTAACTTTAGTTTATTATTTAGGAGAATAAAGAATGAACGGGTCAAGTCGGACACGAGATAAGGGACTTCGTCTCAATCTCCTTCCATTGAGGCATATTTTGTTTTATACATGACTTTCATTTATATGGTGTATAAACACCATTTAATTTTAATTTCATTCAAATTGAACCTTTTTCTATGAGGTGTTTTACTAAATGACAAAAAATAATGTTTGTTTTAACATAAGCAGTGACAACAACTATTTCTGTCGCCATGAGTATTATTTGATCTATTGATTCATTAAAAATATATAATGTTTTTTTACATATTTTGGTATTGATAATGGTTTTGATAATGTATTTTTTATGTCAATATATTTAAATTATATATTGTTATTGAAATTTGGAAATTTTATCTTTCCTTTATGTTTGTTTTATGTGTTATGAATATGTTATGGTTCATGGGAACAGTTTATGTATACGAGTGCTTCCATGATAATCCTAGGGAAGGTGAGCCTGAGATAGCTCTCCAATTTATTGTGTAATGTGATAGAGGTAAACGTGAATGTTTCTCCTAAGCTATTTAAGGAATATATTTTGATGGGTATTCCAAATTTAACTCCCCACGTAGCTGTGAAATCCACAACCTATGTATGATATGGATGCCACAAGTTACCATTTAGATTTATGTTTTCTATGTGTTATTCAAGAATAATATGATTTCATAAGGTATGTTAAAGAACATATGTTATATATGTATTTATAAACTAATGTTTTCATTCTTTGTTTAATAACCCTTACAGAGATTTTTATGCTCATCCAAATTTTTGAAATGTTTTTTACAGGACTCGAAGATGTATAGGGTCATGTATGGGATCAAGTAAAAGACATGTTGTCTAAAAAAATTACCTGGACATGACTCTTTTTTTTTTGAGAGTTTTTAGTTTATGAAAAAAGGGAAACTGAATAGAAGTTTCTACTGTGTAATTTCTGAGATTTTTATGTAATAGTTATGGCCTAATTTTCTAAAACTCTAAACCAGGAAAGACCCTCAATGTGATTTATCCATTTAATTGAAGATTTTGTAATGTTTTAAGGGTGGGTCCTTATAGTTGGTAACAAAGGTCAGTTTAGACAACTTTAGGGGTTATAATATTGTTAAATTAATGTCCATAAATTAATTTATGGTTATATTGAAATGATATAGGATTTACATATTACCATGTGTCTTTACCTAAGATTTTTATGTGTTTAGAATGGTTTTCCGTAGAGGAAACATGGAAACTAGGTTGGGGCGACATTTGGAGGAAGACAACCTTCCAAATCAGTAACCTAAGATGGTCAGAATCGGAACTGAACAGTTGGTTGTAGTGATGGCACAATTGATTCAGGATATAAATGGTTGTGGTATCCATGCACGAGATCAGCCAGACCAAGCACAGTGGAACATGTCAGTAGTAAATAATTTCATGCGGCAATATCCCCCATAATGCAGAGGATCATATGACCCTATGCTAGCTGAAGGGTGGATTAAAGAACTGGAGTATATTTTCACTATCATGGGGTGTTCAGAACATCAAAAGTTTAGTCTCGTTATTTACCATTTTGAAGTTGAAGCTGATCAATGGTGGTCGATAGTAAAAAATATCAGGGATAGTGAGGAGATGATTCCCTTGATTAGGATAAATTCAAATGTATGTTTATTGACAAATAGTGTCCTAAGGTGGTTCGTCTTATGATGGATAAATAATTCCTTGAATTGAGGAAGGAAGATAACATAATTAGCAACTTATGAAGCAAAATTTACTCGACTTGAAAGGTATGCCCAAAACATCATACGAGATCATGATAGTAAAATCAACCATTTTTTACTCAGTATTAAAGCCAATGTATCAAAGCTATTTATCTTCTCGTGTGTTCAAAAGTTATGAAAAACATGTTCGATGTGCATAGAATGTGGAAACGGAGTTTTCTAATGATCATGTGTTCATTGACAAACAACAGAATAAAAGGTCAAGGTGGAAGATGAATGAGAAGTACTCTCCAAAAAATCTGATGGTAGGAAACATAAGTTTACAGTTTGTGAAAATTGTTTTCAACATCATGTTGGATAATGTCTTTCAAATTCTGTTAAGTGCTACTGATGTGGTAAAATGGTACATAAGGCTCGTAATTGCACTGAAAATGATGAAGGTATTGGTAAGACAAAATCTTATTTATTATCATTAAAATGTTTTAAGTGAAATGAAATGGGTCATTAAGAAAATGAGTTTCCAATGAAGAACACAACTATGAAAAATCAGCCAGACAACAACCAGAAAGAGGTGTTGAAATCCTTTGAAACTACATCCGAAGATGTTCTACCATCAAATTAAGTAGTATCAGGTACATTGTTTGTTTGTTCAGATTATTCCATTGGGTTGTTTGATTCTAGGTCTACACAGTCATTCATTTCTGAGATGTTTTCTAGTAAATTGGTAATTCAATCTCAACATAAGAATTAAGAATTAGTGCTAAAAACAATGGGAGTAAATGTTGAGATAAAAAGAAATTATATGAACCTTCATATCCTTGTGTGCGAAACGAATATACCTTCAAACATTATTTTTTCATCTAGTAACGTTTTATGTTATCTTGGGCATGGATTGGATTTCTGTTTATCATGGTAAGATTGGATATAGTGCTAAATAGGTTTCATTTCAGAATGTTGTTAATTTTTTTTACTAGAATGAACCCTTAATTTTGATAACATATCATGATGTTTAGAAACTAGTAAACGAGGGAAATGAATGTTACCTTGCACATATTATTGAAAAAAAAAAGGAACTGTTCAGATTAAGGATGTGTCAGTGGTAAATGAGTTCCTTTATGTCATTTATGATGAGTTTCCTAGTATTATACCTGATCATGAAGTTGAATTTACTATTTACTTAGTTCCTTATTCTAAGACAATTTCAAAACCCCCTTATCGAATGGCTCAAATTGATCTTTTAGAGTTAAAGAAAAAATTGCAGGAGTTAATAACTAAAGATTTTATTCTACCTAGCACATCACCATGGGGTGATCCTATCTTGTTTGTTAAAAAGTAATACGGTTCAATGATACTTTTCATTGATTATAGAGCATTCAATAACATCACTTTAAAGAATAAGTATTCTTAGCCTCATATCGATGATTTGTTTGATCAACTCCACGGAGCTCAGTATTTTTTGAAGATTGACTTGAGGTTGGGGTACCATCAGTTGAAAGTAAAGGAAACAAGCATTCCAATGACCGTGTCTTTTACTAGATAGGGCCATTATGAATTTTTAGTTATGCCTTTTGGGTTAACCAATGCACAAGATTTATTCATGGATCTTATGAATAACATTCTCTGTGAATTTTCTGGAAAATATTTTGGTTTTGTACATTGATTATATTTTGGTTTATTCAAAATGTAAAGAGAATCATTACAGTCATTTAAGGGTTTTCTAAAATCCTTAAATGAAAAGAAACTATTTTAAAAATTCAGCATGTGTGAGTTTTAGTTAAAAAAAATTCATTCCTTGGTCACATTGTTTCAGAAATAGAATAACGGTTGTTCCTTGTAAAACAAAAGTTGTTAAAGAATGGCCAAGTCCCACAAATATATCTGAGATCTGTAGTATTCAGGGTTTTGCATATTATTACAGGAGGTTGGTTGAGAATTTTTCATGGTTATTTAGTCCAATGACTAAGTTAAATTAAAATGGGTTTAAGTTCATCTAGAAAAAATAATGTGATGGTTGTTTTTAGAAATTTAAAAGAAGATTGGTGAATGCTCCAGTTTTGGCACTGCCTTCCAGAAATGGTGACTTTGTTATCTACTATGATGAATTGTTGAAAGGAAGTGGATATATCCTTATGTATAATGATCAGATAATTTCTTTTGCTTCACGTTAGTTGAAACCTCTTTTGTTAAATTATCATACACATGATATGGAATTAGCTTCTATTATTTTTTCTTTAAAAATATGGAGGAATCATTTGTATGGAGTAAAATGTGAAATATATACTTACCAAAAAAGTTTGAAGTATATGTTCACTCAGAAATAATTGAACATTAGATAGAGGATATGGCTAGAATTAATCAAGGATTATGATTGCAAGATTCATTACCATCCGGGAAAAGAAAATAAATTGGTTGATGCTTTGAGTCGAAAAAGTAATGCTTAATTTACCATGATATGTTTGGAATGAGATCCTTTGGTTTTTGATTTGATGATATTTGGAATACAATTTATTGGTTCAAAAAATTACTCGGTTTTGTTTCAGGTGTCAGTAAAATCATCTCTATTAGACAGAATTAAGCAAGCGTAGAAGGAAGGCAATGAGTTGTAGAAAAAGTTAGATTTGATTCAGAAGGGTAATATGCCTAATTTTAACATTGATAATTATAGTGTTTTGAAATTTGAGAAGATATTATTTGTGCCATGTGATTCACAGTTGAAGAATGAGTTGTTATGTAGAGCTCATAGATCTCCATTTTCAGTTCATTCTGGGTGTACTAAGATGTAAATAGATCATTGGGAGTATTATTGGTGGGATGGAATAAAAAGATCTATTTCTGAATTTGTGGTGAAGTTTTTTACTTTTCAATAGGTTAAAGCAGAGTGATAGTTACCGAAACAGAAGCTTCAACCATTACCAGTGCTAGAGTGGAAATGAGAAAATATATCCAAGGAATTTGTTGTGGGATTAACAAAGACATCTTGAAGTAATATTGAAATCTGGGTTATTTTTTATTGATTGACTAAATCTACTCATTTCCTTTCTATTCGACATAATCTCTCTCTAGATCATCTTCCTTGGTTTTATGTTAATGAAATAGTCCGGTTGAATAGATTTCCCCTCTCCATTGTATCTGATCATGATCCTAGGTTTACTTAAAAAATTCGGAAATTCCTTCAGAAGTCGTTGGGTACTAAAATAAATTTTAATACATCTTTTCATACTCAATCAGATGGGAAGTCAGAAAGAAAAATTCACACTTTGGAAGATATCATACATTCTTGATCAATGGATTACCAGGGAAGTTAGCGCCAACACCTTTCTTTGGATGACTTTTCATATAATAACACTTTTCATTCCAGAATACAGATAGCTCTATTTTTGAAATTATATGGGATGGGCGGATGAACTCTAGCTGTTTGGGATGAATTATGTGAAAGGAAGTCGATGGGACCAGAATTGTTCAATGAGATGGCAGAAAAGGTATAGTTGATTCAGAAGCACATGAAAATAGCTTAGAGGAGGAAGAAAAGTTATGTGGATAACTGGATGAAGGATATTTCTTTTGAGTTATGTGATCATTACTCTCTCAAAGTTTCTCCATGGAAAAGTGTGATGTGTTTTTGTAGGAATGGAATATTGTGTCTGAGGTTCATTGGAACTTATAAAATTTTAGTGAAAGTTGGATTAGTTGTGTATAAAGTAGATTTACATCCATATTTATTCAAGGTACACAATGTTTTTCATGATTCAATGTTGAGAAGGTATATTCTAGATCCATCTCATGTTTTGTGCCCAAAGGTAGTTGAGTTGGAAAAGAATTTATCTTATGAGGAGCAACCTATACAGATTCTTAACTGAAGATAGCAAGTGTTATGGAATAAGATAATTCATCAGGTAAAGTTTTTGTGGAAAACCCATATGGTTGAAGAGGCAACATGGGAATCTAAAAATGTTATGAGGGATAAATACCCACTCTTATTTGATAAGTGAATAAAAATTGCAAGAATGCAATTTCTAAAAGAGGGGAAGGATGTAACATTCCAAGTAAATAAATAATAATACATTTAAATATTTATTAATATTTTTTAATTAAATATTAATGTTATTTTAAAGGGGATTCTATGTTCGATGGCGTACACGATACGCAACAACATGTTTCTTTGAAGTCAAATTTTACACACAATGCTGAGTCATACTAAAAAATTATAATATAATATTATTTTAAATGGTTGTTAACTCTTAGACATTGTATTGGAGGGAATGAATAGAACTAACTAAAATATTATTATAATTTTTTGAAATTTTTTTACATTTATCCAATAATTTTAGTGGCTAAAAATTTGAATTAATCTAATTTTAAGCATAAATACTCAAATATTCTTTAAAAGGTCGAATTACCGCCTTTTATTGGTGAACCCTCTCTAAATATAGTTTTTCTTCACTTTTATGTATTCTATTTCAAAAAATAAAATTCTTATTTAGAATCATGTCATTGAAATTTACTTTGGGAAAATTTTTGGTATTTTTCTGATAAAATTAATTTTTTAATGAATAGAGAAAATACTGTATATTAATTCAAAACTTCAATTTAATCTAATTTATTTATATGGTTAGATTATACATTTAATAGGTTTAAATGTGTAATTAGATTATATTTTTACCATTTAATCCAATAATGGGCATTGAAAGTAATTTCACATTGAAATTTCACAAAAACCGGTGTCAATCGTTTGATAGTAATTATTTATTAAAATCAAGATTTTTGTTTTGACAACTGGAATAAATTTTAAAATAATTAACGAAACGTATATGATTTGAATTTGGTAAAATAGAAATAATTTTTTAATTTGGAATATTAAATATATCTTAGACTGAATTTCTTGTATTTCTCTGAAAAACACCAATTTTTTATGAATAGTGAAAACACTGAGCGGTAGTTAAAAACTGACTTTTTTCATTTCAATAAAATTTTACCACTTCTATGAATTGAATTTAGAAAATCCAACATACATGGTATTTATTAATATGTAAAATGTGGTTCAATAAGATGAAAATATTTTTTTCTAAATAGTAACATTTTAATATTATTTACTGCTGTTAAAGGTAAATAGGGTAATTAAAGGTAAAAACCATATTATAATAATATGAAACATATCTTAAAATTGTCCTAAGCTTATTGTATGAGTAATGTAAAACCAATACAATCCTTGGGTGAGACTACAGCCCATTTAATTCCACTTGGGTAAGATAATGATATTAATAACTTGTTGTTTAAAGTAAAAATTAAAATATCATAAACATGTTTTTATTTTCTAAAACAATATTAATGTGGGTTATATAATTGATATATATGACTATAAATATTCATTAGAAATATAAAATTATTTCCTAACTCATGGTATTTTACTTATAATTTTTAGACATAAAATAAAAAAATTATTTATGACACAATAATGATGTAGTGTTTACCTCATTAATAAATGATTTGAATAAATAAGATTATAAAAATTAAAACAATATTAAAAGCCTTTCCAATTCTTATTGGATGATTTTATTTAGAAAAAATATTCATCTTATCTACGACGTTAATATGTTCTAGACATTTAGAAACTGAAAATAATTATTCAATAAAATAATATTTTCAAACTTTTCGAAAGAGCCCATCCTCCCCCTTATAAAAAGTCCTCAACTATAACCCATTACTCAGACCTCTAAATCCCCTTGGCCCATCCAAAACCTACCCAAATAAGCTACCAAACTACTTATCTTCCACTTATAAGAGTTAACTTATGCTTAAGAAACTTCAATAATTCATTTTGGTTCAAACCAACGGGAGTTACACAATTTAAAAGTAACGTCATCTCTTAAATTATTTTCTTTTATTTTACTTCTCCACCACCTAAACTCTTTTTTTCCTTATTTTATAAAAACACTAGAATCATAAATATCCTAGGTTTTTTTATGATAATTATTCGAACTACACTTACACACACCTCCGTCTAATGGGTAAAGAACAAACTGTTGCTGTGGATAGAGAACTAATGCCTCATGAAATGATAAGTGTTCAATTTTCTCCTACTACCTCTTATGGGGGCCGTTATTATGGAACTATATTTATATGTGATATATATCATTTCAAAATTGTTTCCATTCTTTGGTATTTTCAATTTATAGAATACCTTTATGGTTTCCATAGTGGGTAAATACGATAATCTCATTTGAGGAAGTGCGGACTACTTCCCCCTCAAAGTGATATGACTCGTTCATTCCATACATGGAATGTATAAAGTATGGAGTTACTATTATTAAATATCATATTATACTGGTATTATAATTTACCTATGTATCATTAATTTTTCTTTCCATTAAATACAAAATATAAATGAAAATAGTGTTCATTCGTATGTACGACTTAATGTCTCAATGAATTGTGCATTTCATTTCTTATCTCCAAATGTTATGTACAATTGTAAATACATATATATACTGGATAAATATGATATATGTTATTTATACATCATTAATATCATTCTTGAGATAATTTAGTTTTGACCACATGATTAACTTGTAATTATAAGAAGTTCATTTTTTACTCAAGTACCAAATATCGACAAAACGAGCATTATTAACATAAATGATTATAGAATGTTCATAACATGATAATAAGAGATATAAAAGGTATAATAAAATAGAAAATGGTTATTAAGAAAGTATAAATTAAATTTAGTTTATTATTAAGGTGATTAAATAACAAATGGGTCAATGTAGACACGATGTAAGGGACTTCGTCTCAATCTCCATTCATTGAGGTATGTTTTGTTTTATACACGAATTTATTTTATATGGTGTATAAACACTTTTTACTTTTCATTTCATTCAAATATAATCTTTTCAATGAGTCATTTTACTAAATAATAAAAAATATTGTTTATTTTAACATAAGCAGTGACAACGACCTTTTCTTCTAGCACAAGTATTATTAGATATAAGGCATCCTTAACAATCTGTAATGTTTTTTGTGTCTTTTAGTATTGATAATAGTTTTGATAATGGATTTTTTATGTCAATATATTTAAATGATATATTTTGATTGAAATGTGGAAATTTTATCTTTCCTTTATTTTTGTTTTATGTGCTATGAATATGTTAAGGTTCTTGGGCTTTCATTATGTATACAGGTGGATCCGTGATAAACTTAGGGTGGGTGAGATCGAGATAGCTCTCCAATGCATTGGGTACCATGACTGAAGTAAAATTTACTATTTATCCTAAGATATTTAGGGAATATACTATGATGGGTATTCAAAATTAAACTCGCTACATAGTTATGAAATCTCCAACGTATGTATGTAATGGATGCCACAAGTTACCATTAAGATTTATGTTTTCTATGTGTTATTCATAAATCTTATGATTTCATGATATTTGTTAAAGATCTTATGTTATGTATCTATATATAAAATAATGTTTTATTTCTTAGTTTTATAACCCTTACAGAGATTTTTATTCTCATCCCATGTTTTGAAAAAAATTTCATGGGACTTAAAGTTGAATAGGGTCAAAGATGAGATCAAGGAAAAGCCATGCTATCTAAAACATGGAACAGGACATGACTCTTTTTTTCAAGAGTTTCTATTTTATGAAAAATGTAAACTGACTAGAAGTTTCTACTTTGTAATTTTTGAGATGTAATGTAATAGTTATGGCCTAATTCCCTAAAACTCTAAACATGAAAAGATACTCAATGTGAATTATCCATTTAATTCCAGATTATGTAATGTTTTAAGGTTGGTTCCTTATAGCATTAACAATAATAACTCACATGGTTGCAAGGTCACAATTGGAGAAAAACATTCCAAGCATGAATAAATAATAGTAGTCCTAACAAGGTGAAAATAGTAAAATCACTACTCCCAAATCATTAATAATTTCAATTTCAATTTAATAGAATTTCAATTCCATTTAATAATCATATCAATTTTTAGTGACAAAGTAAGGGAAAATAGGGCATGCCTCATAGTAAACCTTATAAATATGACTATATATGGTCATAAATGAGAAACAAAACAATGGGGTATCCCTTAATCAAGGTTAACATTACCAAACATGGTTAAAATAAATTATTCAATTACCTAAATAACAATATGAAATATCAATTGGCAATATTCATTCAAGGAAAAACCCTAATAATGGGTGTGTGGAAATCAACACGTATAATCAACTTGAAAATTATTTAAAGGTGAAATACCACCTACCTCATACTCATACAACTCTCATCGTCCATTGTATGCCACTAATTGAACCTAGAATAGAGTAGATATACTAAATGAGAATAAATTGTCGATATTGATAACTAGTTTTGGAGAATAAATCACAAATAAATACTCAGTATTAATCTAGAACTCACCAAGGGGATTCCAATGCACTTAATAGTGTTTGAGTTTGAGTTCAAATTGAAAAATGGGAGAAAAATGACTGTATGTTACTACTACTCAAAAATCGCATTGGGTGAGCTCTTGTTCATTTTTACAGAAAATGACGCAACTAACAATTTTAAAAAAACAGACAAGCAGGAACATGACTTGTTGGATAGATAGATGATGTTTACATGCCTATTTTTGTTTCTGAAACCATAAGTACTACATGTCATGTACTGGAAGTATATGATTTATGGTCCAAGTCCATGATGTTTACCTGGCCTATAGCCATCATTCATACTTTTTCACCCTATTTTCCCCACAAAATCCCAACTATCCCACAATCAACTATAGGCTCTAAGAATAAATGAAAGTAACTTACATTTAACCAGATAGAAAGTATCCATACCTCATGAAAAACTCGATATCATACATAGAACAAGTCATGACATCCATTCACACTGTGAAACACAAATACATGTTGTGTAACTCCATGACACGATGTGACATTTTGTCAAGAGGATATTTTAGAGAATATTTTTCCATGATTCCCTGTGCCTAAATTTCAAGGGATTACACAACATGAAACTTCTTTACACATCATGTAATCATAAAAATTCTGAAAAATAATTGAAACATTGTCAAACATATTCACAAATCATTGAGGGGACTTTGGATATTGATTAAAATACATGTAATCAAATTACATGTTTCAATAGTCCTCGGGTAGATCCCATCCAACACCAATAAATAGAGGGATTTCCTCTTCCAACCAATTCGTTCTATAGTCATATGGTGGACCACCAATGGACTCACTACATATCTCTACATATCCATGATCTCTAGATTTTTATTTATTATTTTCTACACCTTCTCAAGGTTAACATTTGTGGGTGCAGTAGTCATGGAATGAGTTTGTAAATAGAATTATGATCTTCTTTATGGTCTATGCTTTCACTTGTTTAATTTTATTTTTTCAAGAATCTAAGACAATTAGAAGGCTAAGGGATACCTACTGAGGCTATAGAGTAAGGAGGTACGATCCAATGTTCGACTTCACCACCATTAATTTCTACTTTTAATCTTCATGTATAGATGATACTTTTTCTCATCATTCCTAGCATGATAGAGTAGTATACTAATTCCAGTTGATGTTATTGTAGGAGGATTATTGCATGGGGATGAATTATATTTTATTATTAATAATTTTGATTCCTTCAACTTGTTCTATCAAATTCAAATTCATATTATTTTTTCATTTCATGACCATTGTCAGTGATTTAAGGTGTATAATTTTATTGGATTAATAAATTAGCATATTTTTTACATGACCATTATTAAAAATAAGTAAATTTTGAATAAACAATTATTTGGGTCAACTAGTTATGTGATTACAATAACTAAATGATCATTAAAAATGTGAAATCATATGATTAAGGCTGGATACCAAGACCACGGATATCTGCAGAACAAATTCGAACACCAAAATTGAAAAAATAATTATCACTGAAAACCCTAGCACAGAAACCCCAGTATAGCTTAACCTATAAATCCTCCCAAATTGAATTTCAACCCAATAAATCATTCAATTTATTTCCCTTTCCAATCAAATAAAAAAAATCACTCTTAACTTCAATAATTATTTTATAACATATAGATTGCCCATGTGGGATCAACACATGGACTTACTAGATTCTATATTTTTATTTAGGATGTATGAGACTCTATAGATTTATAAATTTGGTTATCCCTATTGGATTTATCGACGCCCCTGTGTAACTAGTAATGGTGACAAAAATTTGACTTCTAGTGGGGTGTTGATAAATCCTATGGGACTAACTAAAGTTTGTAATTTATACTGACTCAGACATCCTGACTAATATGTAGTATATATCCAAACCAATTTTTGATCTTACAGATATGATGTGTATATTCTAAATTAATTATAGAAACTAAAAATAAAATTGTTTAATTTGTTTGAGAAAATAAAAATAACAACATGGATGATTGTGTTGAAATTCATGATTAAGGACATGACAGGTTCAACTATTTTGAGGTTTTTGGTCTAGGGAGTAAATTTATGAGGGTTTATTTAGGTTTGGTGTTGGAATTGGGTTAGTATAGATCCTCGGTATTGGTATCCCACCCTAATATTATGATTTCAGTTATGAAATGGTCATCTAATTTGTGTAATTGTAGAAGTAGTTGACAGTAAACCCTGATTAAACATAATCAACCAAATTTTCAAAATGGTCATGTGAAGAATAAGCCAATTAGTTGATGCAATAAAATGAAACAACTCAAATTTCACACAATGGTCATGAAATATAAAATCAAGATGAATTATAATTTTATATATTGAGATTCATAAATCCAAAATATGTATTAAAAATTAGAATTCATTCCAAATTAATCCCCCAAAAATGACATCACTAGGCACAATGTAGACTACTCACTCTTTCTATGCAGGATGAGAATGAGATTCATCAGTACCCTAAGAAAAAGGATGTGAAGAATGTTTGAAAAGGACAACCCAGAATCATAACTCTTTGCTTTGGAGCTTCTTTTGGGGTCTCCTTTTATTCTTCTAATCCCATAGTACTATGGAATGGTGTTCGGGGTAGGAATTTGTTGGCATATTCAGTCAATACTCCCATAAAATCTCATTAATTTTTTAGCATGCCTCCATCATCCTGACCTGAAATAGGTTACATGTCATGTAATCCCTTGATTTATCCTTTACATCTTTTAAATATGTTAAAATATCTTGTGAATCTTGTTTGATCTTTGACACACATCACGATGTGAAATTGGGACTCATAACATGTAACATAATTTCACAGTGTATACTGAATTCACGATTTGTCCCATGTGGCTAATTCCACTTGAATAATTCATGTCATGTAATGACAATACACATAGTGTAATCATTTAACTCCATTTTCAAGATCTTATTCATCTTGTAAACTATAGTGTCACACTGTTTCTCTTCTCTCGTAGTGTGAAGGGCCTCTAAGCTCGCAATTTCTCCTCATTTCATTCATTTTCTGAAAATATGTCACCTCCTTCCATAAAACATAAAACAAGTCAAATATTCCAAAAAATTTCGTTCTATTCTATTAAATTCAAAAATCACTACATTATAATACTATAAAAAATGTGGATGAAGTACACTTATAACATACAAAGCATCATGAGACGAATTCTGCGATCTCCCTCTCCATGTTATACTGAAAATTTTCTATATCAAATATCTATATATCTTATATCTTAATGGATGATTATAGAAGGAATATCTATGAACAGCATCAATAATTTCCCATATCATTCCAAGTTATGAGGGTTATTTAACTATTATCCATACCATATGACTCCATATTTGACAAAGTTGAACTCTATAATAATTACTGCCTTTTTCTATAGCATATCATCATTCCTATGATCCTACATGGTCCACATATGAATATATGGTTATTCAATCATTTGATAATAGTATTATGAATATCCTTTTATTCACATCTCATTCTTCTATATGTACAAGAATATTTTATCCCCTAAAATTCTCATCTTGGATCATTTTTCATGATCCTTTCTACTTAGATCATCTTCAACACTATTTTAATTCCTAGGATGGTAATGGATTGAACAGTCCTAATTCATGATCACCTCTAACCACTTTTTTTGAACATATTAATCTTATTTTTTGTGAATATACACTTGAGGATTTTATCATCTATATATATGTCAAACTTCTCATCATAGAGATAATGTCACCAAATTTTTATTGAGAAAAATACTGAAACAAATTCTAAATCATTTTTTTGGTATTTATATTCATGGATCATTATTTAAAGGCTGACATAGGAAATAACATTATGATATTTCATGGGTAAACAACCCAATCCTGTATTATATTCATCACTATACATCAAGAATTATTCCCCACTAGTGGGTAACATGACCAGAGGTGAATTTATTAACCACTTCTTCTCTTTAAAATTTTCATCACATTCATCACTCTATAAAAACATCGCCCATATTCAAGTGATATTTGTTAGTGGTCTATAAAATCATGACGAGTTTCTCATGAATGGATGATAATACCCAGATAATCCAAGGGAACTCTGAATTTTTTCATAGGGTTTGTTCTAGGCCGTCATTCAATTACGTTTATTTTTGAAAGGTCGATAAATATCCCTTTTCTGGTGATATAATTTCACATGAATGTTACATGATCAATGAAAAAAACAAATTTTATATTCATTGTATAAATATTTTATTTATCCAATCTATTCAATACAGAATCAAAATTCAAGTCATGATCCTCCTTGGAATTGAAGTATATAAGAATATTTTCTTTCAAAACTGGCACAAATTTGATGAGGTAATCCCTAAATAATCTATTCATTAATCCTATGTAGTTTACTGAAGCATTTATAAGACCTAATGAAATCACTATGAACATGTTATTCATGTACAATGACAGAAAAATTCCCTTGAGGATATATTCATTATTCACCATTACTTGACATTATCCTGATTGAATATCCACATTAATGAAGTACTAGGATCCACATAGATGATTAAATATGTCATCAATAAGTGTAATATGATATTATATCGTTATTACAATTTTTTCGGTCGTGATAATCAATGTAGATGTGCATTGAACCATCCTACTTGTTGACATATGGGACTGGTTCACCCCATGGTGATGCACATGGGCATATAAACCATTTATAATTATTCTCCAATAGTTGAATTTTCATATCCTCAAGTTAAATAATTTCTATTCATTATGTATTCTAGGATATTGAAAATTCTCTAGGAATAAATTTGATTATGACCTATGCCCCTCATCTAGGATGAAGGATAGAAAATTCCTCAACAAACACATCAGTGAATTCCTCATGACGATCATGTCATCCTAGATAATATTATCCCTAACTACAATATTTTGAGATAGATATGTTTGACCAAATTGAAATAATATCCCTTCTTGAGATAATTATACCAAAGATGACATAAAGACAAAAGGCATAACTCATAAAAGGAAAACCACAAACATATAAGGGATAACTCATAAATTAAAAATATTATTTAATCTATGAATTTCAATAATTCAATTTTGGTTATCCAAAAATCCATTTACTAACATAACATCTTATAGTATTTATTCCCATAACAATATTTCGTATTGAGGTTGTGAATAAAAAAATTATTATTACCCAAGTATGACAAACTAGGTGTGTAGTATGTCATTCTTTTTTCACTAGTTGATAATCAAGTCAGTCTCAATGAAACCATTTCCTTATTATTACCACGTGATAAAACAATTATTTAACCACATCCACTTGTAGTAAGTAGATATAGATTCATTTAATTGGAATCTACTTACTCTATACATGTAATGGCCCGGACCACTCTGGCCCATTAATTTGTGAAAAAGAAGGTCAAGGAGAGTTCTGGAGAATAAAATGGACTTTTTCCACACTTTACTGAATTTTAAAACTAAACGACATGTAGTTGAGTACACGCCGTGTACTTACTTTTTGGGTACACCCCGTGTTGCAAGCTGTGTCCTTGCTGTGTGGAATAATGGGTGAACGCCGTGTGACCAGTTCTACACGCTGTGTAGTCCTTCCCCGCGTACGCGTTACCAATCAACGGCCGTGTACCGTGTAAAAGCTATGTCCTTGCCATGTGCAATGAATGAGTACACGTCGTGTGTCCAAACTACACTCCTTGTAGTCCTTCCCTGCGTATACGTTACCCTCAAACCGTGTGTTGACCAGTCAACGGCCGCGGAGCCGTGTTGGAAGCCGCGTGGAGACCGTGTGAAAGAACCGAGTACATACCATGTACCCTAAAGTACACGCCGTGTAATTTTGCTTTTCATGCCTATAAAAGGAGGGGTCCCCTCTTCCTTTCAACTCACACCTCTCCTCCCCTCACCTCTGAGCAGAGCTCTCTCAAGAGACTCGAAGGCTCTTCCTACCATAACTTCTTCGTCTGAGCTCCAATTTACGATCTGTCAGCGGTCACAGGATCGTAACGACGAGACAGAACTTTGGGGACTAGTTATGTTGTATTTCCTTCGGCCTTTCCTTTCCAACATCCATCGGATGAGGTTTTTCCGGGACCCGACAGAGGTGACGGACGCCGACGGACGTCTTCTATGGTTGATCCGGGTAAGCGTTGCGATCCAGAACCCGTTGAGGTAGGGATCTTACCTTCGTCTCTTTAATTTGTGCATCATGTAGGGTGGGTGTTCTCTTGTTTACGTGAAACACTTTTAAACCAGTTTAATGAAGATAATAACTGGCTTATATAATGGGGATGGGAAGTTGTGATTGCTGTTACTTTATATCCTGTGATATTATGTTGTGAATTGAATGAGCTTCTGCCTACTGAAAATAACGGTCATTGAGGGCCTTTTCTTACACAATTAAATGTTTCCCTCCCCTTCTGGATTTTCTTATGGATGGAATCATTGTGGAATTTGGAAATTGGTTAATCACATAAAGTTTGCTGTTAAAATCTGGAACCCTTGTGTGATCAGCCCGGTTTAAAAAATGGAATAATGAACATGTGGGTGTTGTCTTGGTTACGAGACATGTGTTGGGGGTGTTTTGTGGGTTGTTGTGGATCGGGTGAACAGTAGGGTTGCGGTTGACTTGGTTGTGGGTTGGTGTGAATGTTATGATGGTGATGGGCAGCGGGGCTGCAATAAATGGTATTAAAGGGATAATGATGTACGTTACGGTTTTGGATATGGTGGTTGGTAGCGGGGCTGCAGGGATGGGTTTAAAAGTTAACGGGTTATGGGTTGTGATTAATAAATAAAAGTGGAAGATTTAATGAATGGTGGGGTGTGGTAATGAAACGGAAATAACAATCAATGGGTTGGTTGATTGATAAGAAGGGCTTTGTTGTGTTACTTGTGTTTTTCCTAACTTGATTTTTGGATGGCAGGAATTTGTTTTACAAACGATTGGTGTGGTTAGTTGTGGATAGTTGCCCATTAGTTAAGGAACTAAATAACTATTTCTACCGAAATGTGAAAACCTAAAGGGGGTTGGGTTTGTTTGTTGTATGCATGATTCGTAGTAGTAGTGTCGAGGAACATGCTCAGTTTCTCTTTTTAGAAGCCATAGGTTGTGCTGTGTGGTTGGTATGTGTATATATATTTGTATCTGTTGGGTTTTATCACACCCCACCCATGCTGAGAACTTAGTTCTGAACACTCCCATTTAATGGGAAAGGGTGTTTTTACCTTAGTTACTAGCTCCTTCCTGCTCCTTCTCCCATATGTTGTGATGGCTTGAGGTGACCTTACACCTAAGACTCTTCGGGTAGGTTTTGATTGGGGTGGTTTTAGGCCAAGACTCTTCGGGCAGGTTCTTCTGTTTCCCAAGAATCTTCGGGATGAGGCCCAGGTGTGTGCGGGCGGGATACGTGGTTGTGAGGCCCTGGTGTGTGCAGGTGGGGAGAGTGTGGAAGCGTCAGGACGTTCGTTGTTAGGAAGAGCAGCTAACTAAAGGGAAATGGTGTGGGGTACCCAATACTCTTGTTTCTTATATACTACTACCTATTGTGCTTGTGTTTTTGGTGAGTGGGGCTGGTGAGGTTGGGTGGATAGAATTAGTTTCTAGGTTTCTTCTGTTGTTCTCATGGGACATTAGGATGTCTCCCCACTTGTTCATGAGAGCTTTAGGTTTCCCTACTGAGTATACTTGTATGCTCACCCTACATTTACATTCAGGTTTCCAGGAGGACTACCAGGGCCGTGCGGGACCCTACTACTCAGATAGTTGGAGTTTTTGCTGTTGATGTACCTTTGTTTTCTTTTGGTGTTGTACTTTGAGCTTTCTTGTACTTGTACCTTGTTATAAAATAGTTTAAACATTCATGTGGGAATGGTTTGGGTTTATTTCTATACACATGCATTTTTTTCTTTTTGGTGGTTGACTTGTCCTATTTCCCGATCTTTAAAAATAAAAAGGGTAATGCCTCCCATATTTGTGAAAAACTCATACCCTTGGTGATAGTCTACACCCCGGGGCCTACTGGAGGCGGGACTCAGGGGTCATTATCTCCTTTTCACCATCGCCAGCTCAGGAGGGCCATCTTTGGTGCGAGGGGGTCGTGACAGAATGGTATCAGAGGTGATGGTTGAGAGATAGGATGGAGTCTGGAGTTAGGCATAGTGAGGATTTCATGGGTTGGTAGGGTGAAAATGTTAGTTAATCTTGGTGTGTGACATAGGCTAGGGAAGACCGGCTAGGACAAGGGATTTTAGGGCCCCCCGTGATCCGATGCAAGGACTCTGTGCCTACCGAACGACCAAGTGAGACTACATTTATTGTAGGTTAGAGACCCTAGGTAAGGTACATGCCTCATCATGATTCTGTTTAACTTGATTTGGGTGTTCTGGGAAAGAAATTGAAATAAAATGATGAAATAAAACCTTGAGTTTTTCCTTACTACATGGTCTTAGGCGATCCTTGTTTACCGTACAGCTATGGCAAATGGACATCGTCCCCAAGTGGCTCAAACGTTCGAGGCCCAGAAAATTCAGGCGGTCAATCAGTTGAAGATTGACCGAGAGGTGGAATATATCCAGTGTCAGAAGACTCTCCATTCTTTCCAGTGACAGACCCTCAAGAAGTACAAGGGTAGTACTTCAGATACGGAGACAAAGGGGTGGCTTGAGGAGAAAGGGATCGCTTTTACCTTGATCCGTGCTCCGAGGGAGTACTGGGTTCCCCTAGCAGTCAGTCAGCTGAGAGGTTCGGCGCGATAGTGGTGGACGCACTACCTCTGAGAGAGGATAGAGGTAGAGGTTCCATGGGGTGACTTTGAGAAGGAATTACGAGAGGAATTCCTTTCTTCCATGATCAAGGTGGAGAAGCGGCGGGAGTTACTCTCCCTTCAGCAGGGAAGTATGTCGGTATGAGAGCTGGGGATCTTGTTCAAGGATCTCCTACGCATTGCTCTGGATCACTTTCAGGATGAGGAGTCTCGGGCGAGACATTTGGAGGAGGTGTTTCGTCCTTCTCTCCAGTATGTTGTCACCCCCTTCACCCTTATGACATACTTGGTTGTACAAAAGAAGGCAGAGGTTGATGAGAGGATGCACTCACTGAAAGGTGCACCCCGAGAGGGGATCTAGCTAGGCTCATCAAAGGGGAAGGCAGTCAGCAGCAGGGTTCCTATGATGGGACCTTCTTTGTTCAGGCCAGTGGGGAGTAGGCCCCAGCTGTTCCAGTTTAGATATTTGGGTCCTCGTCTATTTTTCACGAGCCTGGGACCGAGGTGTTTTTGCTTGTGGAGGTTTCAGGCACGTTCAGAGTTGGTACCTGACCCGAGCTCAGTACGATGGCGGTGGGCAGGTTCATCCCCCACCTTAGCAGCACCAGTTGTCACCGAGGCACTTCCAGCAGCAGCAGGACCATGCTCCTCCGAGGGAAGACTTTGCGGGAGGAGGCCGACCTTAGGGTGCTCCTCAGGGACCTCGACCAAGGCGTGGTCGGGGAGGTGGACGACATCAGAGAGGCAGAGGAGCTGGTCGTGGACAGTTTCACACAGCAGAGTTGGTAGCTCCAGTGGGACCAGAGGTGGTATGAGGTACGATTTGTTTGTCTAGCACTCTTGTTTCTACTTTATTTGATTCGGGAGCCTCACACTCCTTTGTTGCACCTAGTCTAGCCCATTATTTGGGACTATACATAGAGAGACTTTCCATACCACTGGTACTGAGTACACCCATTGGGGGCCAGACCAGTGTATCTTGGGTTTGCCGGGGATGTGGGATGATGTTGGGACCACATCGATCTATTGGAGACCTTCTTCTATTACAGATGCAGCCATACGATGTCATCCTAGGCATCGACTGGTTGTTTTCTGTTAGTGTCGTTATCGACTGCTTGCGTAGAAGATTTGTGTTCTCTGATGTAGATGGGCAGCGCATATCTTTTGTTAGCGAGAGGAGCTATCAGGACAGAAGCCAGAATGTGGAGCCTCTCCTTTCCTAGTTAGGTGGGTTATACGTGGTTCCAGCTGATACAGAGATGATGGATTTCCTAGAAGTTGTTGGGGAGTTCCTCGATGTTTTTCTTGAGGAGGTTTTTACTCTACCCCCCCCCCACACTGACGAGACGTTGAGTTCGGGATAGACTTACAGCCTGGTTCCCATCCGATTTTGATGGCCCCTTATCAGATGGCACCTTCGGAGTTGTGGGAGTTACAGATTCAGATTGACGATCTGATGGAGAAGGGTTTTGTTCGACCCAGCGTGTCGCCATGGGGTGCTCCAGTTTTGTTTGTGAAGAAGGAAGATGGTGGTCTCAGGCAATGCATAGACTACCGAAGGTTGAACCAGGTAACGGTCAAGAACCGTTACCCCCTCCCAAGGATAGATGATCTCTTCGACCAGCTGAGGGGAGCAGGTTGGTTATCTAAGATTGATCTACGATTGGGATATCATCAGTCGAGGGTGAAGGACAGTGACATATTGAATACGGCTTTCAGGTGCAGGTATGGGAACTTCGAGTTTATAGTGATGCTGTTTTGAGTTACGAATGCACCAGATGTGTTCATTGGACTTATGAACTTTGTCTTTCGAGAGTTTCTGGACCGGTTCATCGTTGTGTTTATCGATGACATCCTGATCTACTCAAGATCAGAGGAGGAGCATGTTGAGCATCTCAGGGCAGTCTTGGAAGTCCTTCGACACCACCAGATTTATGGGAAACTGTCGAAGTGTAAGTTCTTGACACAATTAGTACACTTCCATGGGCACGTGGTGTCTCAGCATGGAGTGTCAGTGGACCCGTCGAAGGTGGAGGAAGTTGTTTCTTGGGAAGCACCCAAGAGCATGGAGGAAGTTCGTAGTTTCCTGGTGTTAGCAGGTTACTATCGGAGGTTCGTTTCGGACTTCTCTCAAGTGGCTGCTCCTTTGACAGCTTTGACGAGGAAGAATCAGGTCTTCCTGTGGAGCGAGCGGTGCTAGAAATCATTTGACTACCTAAACGAGAAGTTGGTCAGTGCTCCCGTAATAAGGTTTCCAGAGGAAGGGTTGTTGTATGAAGTGTTTTGTGATTCATCTGGCCTTGGTCTGGGGTGTGTGATGATGTAGAATAAGGGTGTGATATGTTATGGGTCTAGGCAGTTGCGCCCTCACGAGCGTAACTATGCCTCCCATGACCTGGAGCTTGCAGCAGTAGTGTTCGCACTAAAGATGTTGCGACATTGCCTCCTTGGGGAGCGCTTTGTGGTCTTCTCAGATCACAAGAGCTTGCGTTATATCTTCTCCCAGCATGACTTGAACTTACGGAAGTAGATATGGGTTGAGTTTCTCCAAGACTATGACTTTGAGATCTCTTACACTAAAGGTAAGGGTAACGTTGTGGCTGATGCCCTGAGCAAGAAGTCGCATCAGGAAGTGGTTTGGGAATCTGATGATTCTTGGAAGGAAATGGGAGAGTTGGATACCTTTCACTTGCATGCCAAGGTAGAAGGTGTTGGAGGTTGTTTGTTTCAGATGACGGTGCAGTCCTCCTTGTTGTAGCAGGTGGAAGAGTCTTAGTGTGGGGACTCTGAGGCGGAAGTGATTCAGGATCATGTCGATCAGGGGAACGCTTCAGAAGGATGGTTAGAGGACAGCCGACATCAGATGCTTTTCTATGGAAGGTTGTTTTTTCTAGAGGCGATGCGTGAGGGAGTTCTCTGTGAGTTCCATAGCTCAGCCTTGGTGGTACATTGAGGAGTTTCAAAAATGTACCGAGGCCTGAGGGATCAGTTTTGGTGGCCCATGGTGAAATGGGTAGTGGTGGAGTTTGTGGCTAAATGCCTAGTGTGTCAGCAAATGAAGGCTAAAACTGTGTTCCCAGTGGTTTGTTGCATCCTTTAGATGTCCTCAAGTGGAAGTGGGATGACATCTTGGTGTACTTCTTCATAGGACTACCTAGAGCTCAGGGTGGTTATGATGCTATCTGGGTGGTGGTGGATCGATTGACAAAATCGGCTCACTTCTTAGCAATCAAGGAGTCGGGCCTGGTGAGTGCCTTAGCACAGAGGTACGTGGATGAGGTGGTGTGCTTGGAAGGAGTTCTGAGGACTATCATCTCAGATAGGGATACTCGGTTTACCTCACGAGTCTGGAGGGGGTTACAACATGCTTTAGGTACCCAGCAACGCCTTAGCACTACCTTCCACCCCCAGACCGATGGGCAGACGGAGCGGACTATCCAGACGTTGGAGGACATGCTGTGACCATGCGTTTTGGATTTTGGAGGATCATGGGTACGACACTTGCCTTTAGTAGAGTTTTCCTACAACAACAGCTTCCAATCTACTATTGGCATGGCACCGTTTGAGGCTTTGTATGGAAGGCCATGTCGTTCACCCACTTGTTTGGCAGAGGTTGGTGAGACAGGTGCTCTTGGGACAGAGGTAGTGCAGAGCACCACAGAGAAAGTCCAACTTGTACGTGAAAGGATGAAAGCGACTCCGGACCGACAGGAGTCTTATGCTGATTGTCGGTGGAGGTCCTTGGAGTTTGAGGTGGGGGATCTTGTGTTCTTGAAGGTTTCCCCTCGACGGGGGCAGTAGAGGTTTGGGAAGGGGATCAAGCTCTCACCCAGGTTCATCGGACCACTTCAGCTGTTGAGGTGAGTCGGCGAGGTGGCATATCAGCTGTCCCTGCCACCTCAGTTGGAGAAGGATCATGATGTATTCCACGTCTTCCAGCTCCGTCATTACTTACACGACGACTCCCACGTTATCGACTGGGGAGAGTTAGATATAGGAGACGACATGACCTTCAAAAAACAACCAGTCAGAATCAGTTATCATAAAGAGAAGGTGCTTCGTGGATGAACCATTCCCTTTGTTCGTGTGTTGTGGAGGCATGGAGGTCTCAAGGAGAGCACTTGGGAGCGGGAAACCCAGATGCACGCTCAGTACCCAGAGTTGTTTTGACTTGTGTTTTTCCATTGTTCTTCGGAGCTTGTGTTAATGTTGTACTATGTACCTTTGATATATGGAATGCTTGGCTTATCAGTTGTGAGACCTTTTGTTTCTTTGATCCCTGGTAATGTGTATCATGTCCGGATTTGTGGGAAAGGGAAAAATCTGACCCTTAATTGAGACGCATTAACGCAGATGCGATTGAACCCGTTTGGGCGAGTCAGTGCCGCCTAAAGAGGATAATATCTCGACATAGGTGAAGGAATTTCCCAAACCCATGTGTTCAGGCATTGTGTTGGTTGTGTGGTGTTCGGGTTTGTGCGAGTTGAAAAATCCTAATGTATGAAAGTGGGAAGACCCAATTCTTAATCAAGACGCATTAATGAGGATGCGATTAAACCCGTGCAGGTGAGTCAGTGCCGCCTAAAGAGAATAATATCTCGACATAGGAGAAGGAATTCGTAACACATATGATTAGGGTTGTTGGTTGGGTTCCTGTTATAATGAGAACCCTAAGAGGTATCTTGTTGGGTTCTTCTGGGTTGGTTTTTGAATTCTCAGGGATGAGAATGTTTTATGAGGTATCTGATGTAATGGCCCGGACCTCTCCGGCCCATTCCTTTGTCAAAAAGAAGGTCAAAAAGAAGGTCAAAAAGTTTTCTAGAGTGTAAAATGGACTTTTTCCACACATTACAGAATTTTGAAACAACACGTCATGTAGTTGAGTACACGTCGTGTACTTACTTTCCGGGTACAACCCGTTTTGCAAGTCGTGTCCTTGCTGTGTGGAATAATGGGTGCACGTCGTGTGACCAGTTCTACACGCCTTGTAGTCCTTCCCCACATAAGTGTTACCAGTCAATGGATGTGTACCGTGTAGGAGTTGTGTCATTTCCCTGTACAATGAATGAGTACACGCCGAGTGTCCAAAACTACATGTCGTGTAGTCCTTCCCCGCGTATGTGTTACCCTCAAAACGTGTGTTGACCAGTCAACGGCCGCGGAGCCGTGTTGGAAGCCGCATGGAGACCATGTGAAAGAATCGAGTACACGCCATGTACCCTAAAGTACAAGCCGTGTTCTTTTTCTTTTCACGCCTATAAAAGGAGGGGTCCCCTCCTCCTTTCAACTCACACCTCTCCTTCCCTCTCCTCTGAGCAGAGCTCTCTCAAGAGACTCGAAGGCTCTTCCTACCATAACTTCTTCGTCCGAGCTCCAATTTACGATCTGTCAGCGGTCACGGGATAGTAACGACGAGACAGAACTTATGGGACTAGTTATGTTGTCTTTCCATCGGCCTTTCCTTTCCAACATCCATCGGATGAGGTTTTTCCGGGACCCGACAGAGGTGACGGACGCCGACGGACGTCTTCTATGGTTGATCCGGGTAAGCGTTGCGATCCAGAACCTGTTGAGGTAGGTATCTTACCTTCGTCTCTTTAATTTGTGCATCATGCAGGGTGGGTGTTCTCTTGTTTACGTGAAACTCTTTTAAACTAGTTTAATGAAGATAATAACTGGCTTATATAATGGGGATGGGAAGTTGTGATTGTTGTTACTTTATATCCTGTGATATTATGTTGTGAATTGAATGAGATTCTGCCTACTGAAAATCATGGTCGTTGGGGGCCTTTGCTTACGCAATTAAATGTTTCCCTCTCCTTCTGGATTTTCTTATGGATGGAAACTTTGTGGAATGTGGAAATTGGTTAATCACGTAAAGTTGGTTGTTAAAATCTAGAACCCTTGTGTGATCACCCTGGTTAAACAAAATGGAATAATGAACATGTGGGTGTTGGCTTGGTTTCAAGACATGTGTTGGGGGCGTTTTGTGGATTGTTTTGGATCGGCTGAACAACATGGCTGCGGTTGACTTGGTTGTGGGTTGGTGTGAATGTTATGACGGTGATGGGAAGCAGGGATGCAATAAATGGTATTAAAGGGATAATGATGTATGGTATGGTTGTGGTTATGGTGGTTGGCAGCGGGGCTGCAGGGACGGGTTTAAAATTGAACGGGTTATGGGTTGTGATTAATAAATAAAAGTTGAAGAATTAATGAATGGTGGGGCATGGTAATGAAACAAAAATAATAATAAATGGGTTAGTTGATTGATAAGAAGGGCTTTGTTGTGTTACTCGTGTTTTTCCTAACTTGATTTGTGGATGGCAGGGATATGTTTTACGAATGATTGGTGTGGTTAGTTGTGGATAGTTGACCAGTAGTTAAGGAACTAAATAACTATTTCTGCCGAAATGTGAAAACCTAAAGGGGGTTGGGTTTGTTTGTTGTATTCATGCTTCATAGTAGCAGTGCCGAGGCATGTGATCAGTTTCTCTTTTTAGAAGCCATAGATTGGGCCTTGTGGTTGGTATATGTATATATATCTGTATCTTTTGTGTTTTATCGCACCCCATCCATGTTGATCACTTAGTGTCGAACACTCCCATTTTATGGGAGAGGGTGTTTTCCTTAGTTAATAGCTCCTTCCTGCTCCTTCTCCCCTAGGCTATGATGGCTTGAGGAGACCTTACACCTAAGACTCTTTGGGTAGGTTTTGATTAGGGTGGTTTTAGCCAAATACTCTTCAGGCAGGTTCTTCTATTTCCCAAGAATCTTCGGGATGAATCCCAGGTGTGTGCGGGCGGGATAAGTGGTTGTGAGGCCCAAGTGTGTGCGGGAGGGATACGTGGTTGTGAGGACCAGGTGTGTGCAGGCGGGATACCTGGTTGTGAGGCCCAGGTGTGTGTGGGCGGGATACGTGGTTGTGAGGCCCAGGTGTGTGCGGGCGGGATACGTGGTTGTGAGGCCCAGGTGTGTACGGGTGGGGAGAGTGTGGCAGCATCAGGACATTCGTCGTTAGGAAGAGAAGCTAACTAAAGGGAAATGCTGCAGGGGACCCAAAACTCTTGTTTCTAATATACTACTACCTGTTGTGCTTGTGTTTTTGGTGAGTGTGGCTGGTGAGGTTGGGTGGATAGAATTCCTTGCTAGGTTTCTTCTTTTGTTCTCATGGTAAATTAGGATGTCTCCCCACTTGTGTACGAGAGCTTTAGGTTTCCCTATTGAGTATACTTGTATGCTCACCCTACGTTTACTTTCAGGTTTCCAGGAGGACTACCAGGGTCGTGCAGGGCCCTACAAGTCAGACAGTTGGAGTTGTTGTTGTTGTTGTACCTTTGTTTTCTTTTGGAATTGTACTTTGAGCTTTCTTGTACATGTACCTTGTTATAAAATTGTTTAAACATGCATGAGGGAATGGTTTGGGTTTATTTCTATACACTTGCCTTTTTTTCTTTTTGGTGGTTGACTTGTCCTATTTACCTATCTTTAAAAATAAAAAGGTTAATGCCTCCCATATTTGTGAAAAACTCATCCCCTTAGTGCTAGTCGCCACCTAGGGGCCTACTGGAGGCGGAACTCGGGGGTCATTATCTCCCTTTCACCATTGCCAGCTCAGGAGGGGCATATTTGGTAGGAGGGGGTCATGACAATACATTACAATAATTTTGGGAAGTTATCTTATATTTATTCTTATCCCTAAGGCTTTCATTATTGTTTTCAAATTCTAATCTGTAAAAATAACTATTCATTATTATGATACCCACTATGAAAACACATACATTTTATACATGTTATTTCATGATTTATTTCCTAATGATTATATTACTACAACCCCAAAAGTTAATGAGTGTTATTTTATTTTATTAATTATATACATATTAGAAAAAATTGAAATATACATATAAATATGCTGACTAAAACTCCCTAACTTGCCCGTAAATTCCATTGATTCTTCAACACATAAATGGGATAACCTAGGTTAATACATAAGAAAGGGGTGAGAAATATATCCTTGTAAAGGAATAATAAAATCATTAAATGATGAATGTATTAAATTTGAGTCAAAAGGTATATTAAGATAATATAATATGGCTGATAATCAAAATAATGATGTTCGAAGAATGATATAAGATGATTATATAAAGGAAACATAGAAATGTGGTAGAAAAATAAAATATGGCATAGCTTGTTTCTGGGACAAATATTATGAAATCAAAAAATAATATGCTTCAGATAACCTTCCATACACCATACCTGGAATCTCGTGAGATAACAACATTACCCAAATATTTTGATGACAATATAATTTTTGACCCACCCACTACATTTATATCATGTGCATGAATAGGTGTAACATATAGATCATAGAAAATAATGAAGTAATTTATTATAAATGGTACCATGATTAAGGAGTATGAGTTAAAAATTGGAATTCCCAAAAAAAATAATTATAAGTACATATCGGGGAATACCCATGTGTGGAAATAGTTATGGGTATTAACAACTCAAATGTTTAGCATATAAAATCATAGGATAAATTCATCAAAATAACATGGGTACATAAATATTCAAGTATGAATTTAATGAGATTAAAAATATTATCTCAAAACTTGGAAAAAATATTTAATGTAATGGAGATGTATAAAAACCTGCCCCAAAATGATCTATTAAGAATCAAAAGTTATGACATAAATAATATGATTGAATAAAGAGTAGAAGGAGAGGACCTAGTACATTAAGAGTGCAACTCAAAATGCATGGAAGGATCTTATAAGTAAATTTTGGGAACCATGGTAGGGATATTGAGAGATAATGGTAGAGTAAAATCATGATATAGGGTCATTGAGTGAAAAGGAATAGGAGGGTGGGTGGGTCTTTTTATGAAAAGAGAGGAGAAATATTTATTACATTCAAATCATAGTTTATGGACTCTATATGATAAATGAATTCCAATCACATATCATACCATGGTTTTTTACCATGTTTTATATGAAATCATAGTATATTTACTTATTGTATAGCACTAATCAACAAACTACCCAAAATAATACCATTGGTAATGTTGAAGTGTGATGTGTTCATTAAAATTTGATTTCAAAATATTGAAATGTAATATATATTTTTGATGATTCATTAAGGGTTTATAAAATATATAAAAAACTATATAAACACGTTATTTTTGAGGGGAAATATTTTTTTGGATAAACGTTATAGTGTTTATTACATCACAATATTGCCTTTATTATGTAATAATTCATACCATATAAATGTATTTTATTTTTACCAAAAAGAAATTATATCTCATAAAATTATGAATATATCACCATTGGATAATTTATACATAATTTTTTCTAAATTAAATTTTATTTTGTGAAAATAATTTTATAAATATGATAATTTTCAATTTTAAATAAAAAATACCCATTTCATAAAAAGTAATGTTATTTGACAATAATACATTTCCATCCCTTAGAAAAATTACATTTGAATTTTTAAAATTATGTTATCGTTTACAGTAAATGATTATTATTTAGTTAGATTATTTTATTAAAATATTAATTATTAAAAAAATGGATTTGTAAAATAAATAAGATTAAATGAAACTATATACTTCTCAAAAATATAATTTTACATTCATCATATCCAAATCTTGTTTTTATGGAACTCATTATTTAATAATTTATAATTTAATAATTATTAATACAAATATAATAATTGTTTTATTAATAAAATATGAAAATTTAGACTATTAGGTTTTTGATACATATAACTTTGTTACACTAGTTAATGTCATAAGGGTATTTTGTGTGATGGTGATATTTTGATGGGTTTATTCAATGAAAATGGTTTGGATTTTGTTATCGAGGAGCATTAACTTCATTAGTAATTGATTTTTCTCAAGATTTA
This sequence comes from Viscum album, assembly GCA_963277665.1. Lineage (NCBI taxonomy): Eukaryota > Viridiplantae > Streptophyta > Magnoliopsida > Santalales > Viscaceae > Viscum > Viscum album. The sequence continues at coordinate 1,093,466,041 of OY728155.1, forward strand.
GTTATAGAATCTCAGTTTGGTCTTGGTCATGTAAAAAATAACAATGATGATATGTCCCTCAGAATCTCTAGTAAATGGGATTCATAGGGTGTGATCATACCATTCGAGGAAATCACATAATTTTTCTAGGTAAATTGTAATGATCACAACATTATATATATAATAATCATATAATTTCTATATAAAATCCATACTATTTATTATTTTGATGATTAAAAATATTTTAAATCCACCACAATATAACATATAATGTTCTGAAATAACCAAAGTAATGCATGCAGTTTCTATAATTTCATTTGATAATTAGGAATCTTCCCATTTTAAATGGGAATTTTATTTATAAATTTCCCGATCAATACAAAACATAAATATCAAACATGTTCTATCCAGTATGACAGAAACAATGTTTTTTTATATAATCTTTATCTTTTTACAAGTCACATTTTACACACTAAAAAATATCAAAAAATCCTCATATTGACTTGATATATTATGAAAATAATCCATATATTATTTTCCAATAGTAGGATTGGACCAAGCATCAATCTGAATCACGATGTATTCGGTGTGATTGTGTGTGTTTACAAAAAAAAAGTGGAATTTTAGATCAAAACTAGAATTACTTTCTAAAAACTAAGAAAAAACTATCTTATTTTAATGAAAATTTACTAAAATTATCAAGAAATCATTTTTGGCAAATTTGAATCATCCACACATCTATATGATACACAGTATGGATGGTATGATTGAATGTTTTCATTTTAATTTAAAATCACCATTCTAGTAAAAACACACTTCACCTAAAAACCAAGAAAAATTAATTTTTTTTCTTCATTCTTTAATAAAATGACCCATAAGTAATTTTTGATGTATATGAATTAGGTGAACAACATTACAATACACTGGGTGTCTGATATTACATAATATTAATGTTTTTACATTAAAATTATTTATTTACTTCAAAATCCATATGAAAAATTCAAAATAAGAAAATCAAGGATTTCGATGATAAATTAGGAGAATAATACATAAATAATTTTTTATGTATGTGATTCAAATTAACAAGAATCCAACAAAAGGTGCGCTTAGAATGACATAATGTGATTATTTTCTATTTCAAATTGACATTTATTCAAAAAAAATTCAAAAATAGAATACTGAGTGAAAATTTTAGATTATATTTTTGATTTATTATAATAATTGATAAGTCATTTGTAATATGTAACAATCATGAGAAGATTAATCCATATTAGGGTGTTCTTGGTATGACTCAAACTTCATGTTTTGAGGATTAAAGTAAAAAAATAGTTCGAAACATGAGTAACTAAATGAAAAATGAACAAATATAATATAATTTTCCTATTAATTAAGTAAGGTGATCCATAATTCATTCCAAACATTTAAGAATTGTTCTCACATCAATTTGACACAAAGTTTTGATGGTGTAAATAAATGTTCACGTATTTATTTAAGATCACTTTATTAGTATGAAACACACTTCATATAAAAAAACAACAAAACCCATCATTTTATTCTCTTTATAAATTAGGGGAATGATCCATTAGTAAATAGTTGACATATAGGAATTAGCTACCCATAAATTTGACCCACATTGTTCCTGATATTAATCAAATTTCATGTTTTTAATTTAAAAGTGACATTTTAATTCAAAAGGTGCAACATTGAGAGAAATATGTGAAGAAATTAAATCTTTCCTTACAATCTAGGAAAATAGCACATATTTTTTATTGATATTTCATAATCATCCATGCATCAATCTAACACACATTGTCACTAGTATGATTGAAGGTTAATTTTTTTAAAAAAAATAAATTTTAATACACAACACACTTAACATACTGAAAATGATAAAAAAATCATGGATTTTATTTATACATTAGGAAAAATTCTATCAGTTATTTTTTTATGCACATTATTTTGATACATGTTTTATTCAGTATGACTTAAGGTGGTCGTTTTGTGTTTAAAAATGATAATTTTGTTCAAAATATGAGTCACTCACTAAAAATAGTGAAATCCCACTAAATATTTCATGATACTATATGAAAACTATTCATATTTCATTTTTTATGTATAGGAATCAGATCCATCCCATACATACACTTTATTTTCTCTATATAACTCAAACATCATGTTAATAGTTTAAAAGTAAAATTTTTGTTCAAAATATTATTGAACTAATAATGATATTGAAAAAACACTTATAATGTCCTAATATGTTTGGAAAATGATTTACGATGAATTTTTGAAATATTGGAGTCTGATTCACATCAATCTAACCCACCAGGTGATAGGTATAACTGAAAGTGTGAGATTTCAATTTAAAAGTAACATTTTACTTCTAAACATGCCTAAGTCGCAAAAAAACTAAGAGAAAAAAATATATTGTCATGATTATTTTAAAAAAAAATTACGTAATATGTGACATGTATTAATTAACCACATAATAATTTGAAACACGGTGGGACCGATATGATTCAAATTTCATGTTTTTATTTAAAATCAACATTTTATTTATAATCACATGCCATGTAATAAAACCTAATAAAAATCTTAAATTGTATTAATAATTTTGGATTATGATTGAAAATTAATTTGTGATATGTAAAAATCAAATTAATGTCAATCAAAAACATGGTTTTCCTATTATAAATCAAAGAGTATTTTTTCAGTTTAAAAGTCAAATTTTAGTTCAAAACTCAAGTCACTTGGTGGAAAATAAAAAAATACTCATATTGAATTGATAAATTAGGATAATGATACAAAAATTCATCAGTGACTTATACGAATAATATTCAAATCAATTTGATGGAAAATTTGAGTGGATTTACATGAACTATGTGTTTCTAGTTTAAAAGTGACATTTTAGACAATAATTTCAGTCAATAAAACCGCAGAAACCACACTCAGATGGTCTTAATAAATTTTTAAAATGATCAATATGTAATTTTTTTAGGTGTAAGAATCATCCACACATTAATATAACAAATATTGTGACTGGTATGGCTCAAAGTGCATGTTATCAATTTTAAATTAATAATTTAGCCAAAAAAATATTTTACTGATTTAAAACAAAAAAACACAAATTTATTGTATTTATATTTTATGATAATAATACATTATTTTTTTTTCTATGTTGGAATTTTATACCCATAAATTTGAAACATGGATCTGTCGGTATGGCTGAAAATGCATATTCCTATTTTAAATTGATATTTTTGATCACAATAGGTTTAACATTACAAGAAAAGACATAATATTCTACATTTTCTTAATACATTAGGGAAATGATATATAGATCATTTTTTCTATGTCAGATTCACCAACACATCAATCTAATTAATAGTGTCCCAAGTATGACTTGATGTTCATATTATCAATTGAAAAGTAACATTCTAATATTTATATTTAAATTATTTATTTATAGTATTAATAACATAATACTTGATTTTAATAAAGTTATATTCTTTTTCTAAAATGGGATTGTTTGTTTAGTAACTTGTATCTTGATAAGGTGTTTTTAAAGGTTGTTTTTGGAAATAAAATAAATTTTTTGAATTTTTTGATGTTTTAATAAATTGAACAAACTAATGTAATTATATGTACAACTGTAATTATACATACCAATTTTTTAAATGCTTTTAACCATTTAATAGTAATTTTTTTATATTATTAAGTAAATTTAATTAAAATTAAATTCCACCATCTATTGTAGTTATGTGATGTAAACTACATCAATTCACTAAAACAAGTGAGATTATATGAGTGCTAAAAATGGTGTTGATAAAAGCTATATTCATTAGCACTTAAAAATCAGAGTTGAAGGGAACTATTATCAATGTAAAAAAAATTATAAAAAGGTTACAATTTATCAACACTTTTTTTAGAATAGATTATCATTATACTTATCACTGGGTTTTTGGTGATAATAACATCATTTAGATTATAATTTTATTTAGAACATCAATGCTTTTTTCAAAAATAAAGCCTATTTTTAGCATTGATAATCACCAAATTTGTAATATTTTGGTTTCATAGTAAATTTTGTCAATGAATGAAATAAAAAATCTACCCTTTTGAGAAATAAATATCTTATAGGATAAGGAAAATTAATATTTAAAAATTAAAGAATGATAATGGTGTTTGGGTGAACTATTTTGATGGGTTCAAATAGTTTATTGAAAATTTTGTTTTTCTAGTTTTAATATTATATAAATATGGCTATTGTTTTATTTGATATTGGACTCTACAAGAAATTTTTTTTATAGGGGAGATGAATTCACTAATGGTGGTTGATATTATTTTTTATGAATTGGTGGAATCTCAATGACTGTTTCACTCCATGAAGGCTCCTAGACCAGATTGGTTGGATGCATTATTTTATAATAAGTATTGGGATATTATTGAAAAAGTATTATTAATCTCATGAAAGGATATAGGGCTACTAGTATATCCATCTCTATTCCTTAAATGTAATTTTTAGTATACTCATCCCAAATATGGATGATCCTGGTTTGATTATGGATTTTATGCCCATTATTTTATGAAATTTTTCTCATAAAAATATTTAAGTAATTTATTTCCAACAATTTGGGGGAATTTTTTCTTTTTAGTATTTTTAAATTTATTAGTGGTTTTATCCTTCGTATGGTATTAAATATAATGAATTTTTTTATCATAATGTTTTCCACTTAATGAAGAATAAATCAATGGAAAAAATGGGTATATTTCATTTAAATAAATATATGATGAATGAAAATGATCATATAGAGTAGATTTTTCATCATTTTTTACTTCATAATATAGGTTTTTATAATTTAGGAATTTATAATACAATTAAGTGTGCCTATTTTTTTATAGAGTATTAAGGTTGATATTGGTATTCTTTAGATCAGTTCTCCTAAATGTGGGTTTGCATAAGGAGATCTATTTTCCACTTATTTTTAATTAATGTCATTTATGTATTCTCAAATAGTTTTCTAGTGAAATTATTTATGGGTGGTTTGGTTGATTTTAGGTGATCAAAAAAAGGTTTGTAAAATTTAATAAATTCATTTATTGTAGTTTTTTATTTGTAAGGGATTCATGATTTTATATTTCAGGAACATGATACTATTATCTGTTCATACGGGAATTTATCTAGTTAGAAAAGTATTTTTCAATAATCTAATTGTTTCTGCAACAGCAATGATGGATTGAAAAGAGAAAAATGAAATATTCTTTTAGGTGTGAAAAAAATTGTCTCATATAATTAATATCATATGTAGACTACTTATAATAGTAGAACTATATAAGAGGTGTTATCATTGTAAATGGATCATGTTTTGAATAATTTTAAATCATGGTCTGTGAATATTTATTACTAATGTTTCCATCATTTATTGAAGCTTGGATATTTTATTAGTGATAGATATATAATTGAAAAAAATAAATTTTATCTATGTTATCTCTTTTGATAATAAACATATCTTTATTCAGTATAATTTCTAATTCTAGAAAATATATTCAATTACTGTAGTTATTTTTTGTAAGAACAACACACTATAGTGACAAATTAATAAAAGAAAATTTAAAACTAAATATTAATTAAAATATATTTAAATTACAAATAAATTTACATTTCAAAAATTTCTATAAATTTAAATTATCTAAATATTTAATAATTATTATAGATGTTTACAATTTTATACCAAACTCAAAAAAAATCAAACATATAGGACACCGGGAGGCCCCTTATTCAACTACAATTAGGGCCCCTTCTAGGAGATTTTGATCATGTTACCTATTATTGAACATAACACCCCTACACTAAATGAACCAAATACCTTGAATAAAAAACAACTCTTATTTTAAAAATGTTTTAAAGAATGAAATTAAAATAAATATATTACAATAACACATAAAAAATATACGAATGAAATCGTGAATAATAAAACTTAATTCATAAATATAAAAGATGACATTATACATTAATGAAAAAATATTATAAATTAATATTACACTTATAACATGTTTCCTTTAATTTTATTATGTGATGTACTTTTCACCATAATGATCACACTACATTTCATATTAGTGTAATGTTATTTATTACTTTTCCTAATTAGATGGCCAACTATTTTCCTAAAGTATCTTCATTTTGCATATTTGATTACATGTTTTTAATATGTGATTCATGTTTTCAACTAATTTTCACTTTTAAATGAATACATGAACTTTCAATCATAATAGCCACACCATGTACTAGAATGATGTGGGCTTAATTCCTATATGTTAAAAAATAAAATAATGATAATTTATCTTTAAAAATGATATTCCTAGTGATTTATTATGGGGTAGAGAATTTGATGTTCATTTTGAACTAAAATATCACTTTAAAACTAAATATATGATCTTTTAGTCATACATTCCATATCACATATAGGATTTACATGAGATTATTTATGAAGCACTAAATATGTATTATCAATCCATTTTATAAATTATCAATACAATTATATTTTTTTCATTGTTTTCTGTTCATGACACGTATTGTGAAATCAATTATCACATTAAAATAAAAATAAACACTTTCAGTCAAAACGATGAGACCATCTTTCATATTTATATGTGGCTGATCCATATACATAATAAATGAATTATAAATCTTTTTTAAGTATCAAAACAATCTTGGTGGGTCTTTTCATGTAACAACCCACCTTCACCAGGATAAGAGAAGGGACAGCAAAATGCTAGACCTTTCCTTCTTCATGTTGAAGGAGAGATAATGACCCTTGAATCCCATCTTCCATAGGCCCTGGAGTGGAGACTAGCACCAAGGGTATATTATAACACATAATATGAAACTAGTTTCCCTTTTTATAGAAAACAATTGGGAGATAATATGGTAAATCATAAAAAATCAAAAAACATAATGTAATATATAATCCAAAAATTCATTCCCAAATGCATATTCAAAATTAACTGGTACAAAGTACAAGAAAAATATGGTCGAATGTACCAAAATAATTAAAATTAGCGACGACGACTATCCTGAAGCCCAAGCTAGTAAGGTTCAGCATGGTCCATAATGTCTTCATGGAATCCTTAAAGAAGTTTTATATATATAGGGTGATGATACATGTATACTTTTAGGGAAAACCAAAAGATATTGTGCACATCTCGGGTGGCATTCTAATGCCCCGTGGGAATGTAGATCCAGCCAAAGAGAATCTACCCACCTGACATCACAAAGTCACACTCCCCAAATAATTCAAGTCAAGTAATGTAATAGTAATAGCACATCGATATTTGGGTACCCAACCCTGCTTTCCCACTATTTATTTAATAAATCCTATGTGAAAAACCTCCCCATCTATTCTCATTGCACCCCCACTATCACCCCAACAACAACCTTATGGGCCACCACAACCACACATCCCACTCGTAGACACCTGGGCCACCACAACCATGCCTCCCTCCTGCAGACACCATGGCCACCACAACCACACATCCTGTCTGGAGACACCTGGGACACCGTAAAAATACGTAACTACGACCACATACACCTCGTCCAGAACAACTACCTATAGTCCCAAAGACACCTAGGCCTCATCGCAAATACACTTAGGAAACAAACATGTGTTCACCGATCTAGGCCAACAACCACAACATACCCGGCCCAAAGAGTATTGGGATATAATAGACCTCAGGCCATCGTAGCCTTCCTGAAGAATCTTGTCTTTCCTGGGAGAGGGAGAATAAATAGATCTAATAACCATCCACCCATAGGAATGATGGGAAAAACACCATCCACCCTGAAATGGGGGTGTTCAGCATGAATTAATAAATGTGGGTGGGGTGCGTATAAGAAACACAAGAACTAAATGTTATACATATAGGTAAAAAGAACTCATCCTAACTTAAGGGTTCAAAAACCAGCATATACATAAACACTCTCATTACTATTCATACATGCAAAAAATCACAACATCCAAAAATAGAGAACAACCCATTTCTATAAAACAATTACCCATTGAACCCATTCATGTTTTCATTTTCCTGTGATTCCATTTAAATATTATTTCACTATCGGGAAACTAGTAGGAATAACCGCAAGCCAAGGAAACAACTGAAGGGAACATCCAAGAATCAATATAAGCATTCAAACCTGATTCTCTTGTAAATTCACAACAACAAAAGGGATTAGTTATATATATCAAAGTACTATAACCAAACCAAGACCCAACATATGACTCCATACAGCCTCAGATTCACAACCGACCACTACCAAACTAGATATTTCATTCCCATCCACGTCACCCACAAGGCATTAGAAAAACAACCATGAATATTACCCGAATAAAGAAATGGAGTTTTTAGATTTATTCATACCCTTCATTAAGTTCATTCTTTCTGTTTATTTAACTGGTGTGCTCACACAAGGATTATTGTCCACAATGAATCCATTTAATCAACTGTGTTTACATGATTTACCATTTACCATGTTACATCCATCCAATCACAGGATTAACTAGAAAAATAGAGGAATAATAGTGTACACATAAGGACCACCAAAATCCCCGATTTTATATGGAAATAATACCATAAAATTTACAACATTACAATAAAGGTATAACACAACCACAACATCATCATTCCCACCCCGTCATTCTTTATAGGTTTGTTTATTATCTTTGTAAAATTTGGTTTCATCTATGTCCGAAGGGAAACATCATCATACCCACCCCACATGATTCACAATAAAGAGAGACGAAGGAATAACCCCTACATGGATGATCAAGGATCGACATTTCCTCGTCGCACCAAAAATTATGGATGCTCGCCTTACAAAAGAAGAACTCCATGAACTCCAAGGCTGAGCAGGAAGGGCTCCATCATAACACATGATTTGTCTCTGAAAGAGGGACTCCAAGCACACCAAGGAAAAGAAAGAAATAAAGGAAGAATAAAAGGAATCTATATGTGATAAAATCCTAGATCCTGGAGTTATGGGATATTAAATCTAGAACCCCCTAAAACGCCGATAGTGGATTGACCATTTGATTGGGTGGTTACAAACAATGGAATTAATTGTCATTTGATAATTATCCTTGTATATGGTAGATATAATTGATGTGAGTTGTTATATATCTTCTAAACAAAGTGACCAAATAACAGGGGAGAAACTGGAAGGCACAGAGAAAGGTTAGACATTGAGTAAAAATGCAACACATTTTGGTAAATTAAGAGATTCCTGACTCATGGGGATTAAAACAACTTTTATTGTTTTTAAAAGTCTTAAAAAAAGGTATTAATGAACTTTTAAGTCAAAAGATACTTTACGAGAGTGGAACTGGAAAAACTCGGAAACTGGAAAAAAGGTGAATGGGTGGGAGACATGGTGCCACCATAATGGTGCCACTGGCTCGGTGACACACTATTTCGGTGTGCGACTCTGATAGGTGCAACCGTGAAGGTGCCCCCGTCACAATGTCACTGTCACGGTGCCCCCATCACAACGCTACCATCATGGTGTCACCCTCATGGCTCCAACATCAGATCGTCACCGTCATGGCACCACCGTCATAACACCCCCGTCACGGTGCCACCGTCATGACGCCACCTTCATGGTGCCACCGTGACCGGTTCTACCATTTCAGTGGAACCATTTGGTGGAACCAAGTATTGCAAAAATAAGCTCCCCTAAGAACACTACCAACACTATATTTCCAAAGTTAAGGGCTTGAAAAAATTGCTCATTATATCATATATCTCTCAAACTATTCTTTTTCTCGAGAATTTAAAACAGACTAGAAGAAAAGGGGTCTGAACTGCCATCTCATATGATACCTATTAGGCACAAAACCACCCTAGAGACTCTTGGAATCCAAAAAAAACCTTCACATCGAAGAGTATCTCTCTCAGCCATCTCCTTAAAACTGTATAAACACTAAGAAAATACAAAAACACAAAATTATAGCCATCCAGATACATGGATTAGAGAGTTACTTCATCCATGTCTAGATACTATCTGCTTTGGGTGGAACTGACTCGCCAGCATGGGTTTAATCACATACACATTAATGCATCAGGATTATGGATCTGTTTCTCCAATCCCCAGAGTTAGGAACATTTACACACATTAAAATAATAAGGGAAGAGCCCATCTCATTGTTAAGAAGGTCAAGAATTACGTCATAGTCATGTACAAAACAACAAAGAGAGAAACTCAAAAATGCTCTTGTTACATGGAACGCATTAGTGCCTCCCATACCTAGGTACTCTCCTCGAGGCCAGGATGCCCCCATAACACATGAACCAAGGGAATTGTTCATCTATGAAGCACCTTCTCCTCGTGATCCTCGATCCTCAGCGGTCGCTCCATGAACATCGCATCGTCCTCGATATCATGTCTTCCCCAATCGAGGATATGTGAGTCATCGTGTAGAAACCAATGTAACTGAGAAAAATGGAAGACGTCGTGGACTCTCATTAGTATCGGTGGTAGCTCCATCTGATAGTCCAATTCACAGACCCATCCCAACACCTCGAAGGGTCCAACGAACCTGGGAGAAATATTTCTCTCCTATTTATCCTCTATTTCCCTTACCGTTGGGAGACCTTTAAGAACACATGATCCCTGAACTCAACTCCAAGGGTATCCTCCAATGATCTATATACGAATTCTTCTGTTATCCTCTCCCATATAGGCTGATACTTCTCCAACATCCTCTGCACCACATCTGGGCCAAGAGGAACTCCTTCCCCAACCTCTGTCTAGCACACTGGTGAAGGACATGGTCTTCCGTACAAGGCTTCGAATGGAGACATGCCAATGGTTGAGTGATAGCTATTGTTTTAGGAAAACTCTAACAGAGGAAAGTGTTTCACCCATGATCCTATGAAGTCTAAAAAACATGCCCCTAGCTTATCTTCCCTTGTTTGAATGGTCCTCTCTATCTATCCATCCGTCTAAGGGTGGAATGAAGTGTCGATGCATTGATGGGTAAAAAAAGCATGTTGAAATACTTTACATAATCGTGAGGTAAACCATGTATCCCAATCTGAGACTATTAACCTAAAAATTCCATGTAACCAAACCACCTCATCCGCATACCTTTCGGTTATGGAATCCACTGCACTCTACTCCTGGACTTCCAGGAAGTGGGCTGATTTCATCAGATGGTCCACTAAAAACCAGATTTCATCATTTCCTCCTTGAACTATGTGTATTCCCATGTTGATATCCATCGAAATGTCTTCCCACGTCCAATATGGGACATCTTAAGGATGCAACATACCACCCGAAACACAGTGCTCAGCCTTTATCTGATGGCACATGAGGCACCTTTCCACAAACTTCGCCACTTATTGTTTCACCTCATCCACCAAAACTAACCTATCAAGACATGGTATGTATTGTAAAATAATCGGTGTACAATTAGGGGTGAGTTATGAAACTCACTGAGAATTCTCTTGTGCATCATCTCTGAGAAAAAAAACTTCCCACAGAAAAGAATCTGCTTCTGACCATTTTCCAACCATCCTTCTGTGACATTTCCCTAGCTAACACGATTACGCATTACATCATATTTTAAGTTCCCCATTATGACTACTCCACTTAATAAAACTGGGAGGACTACACTGTCATCAATAACAGATTTCCTCTACCACCATCCACCCTAGAATCTAGGTGTAAGGCAAGAAATTTATTCATTGCCTTATACTCATCTATTGATTCTCCTACCACATCCTTCTTTGACTACCTACTCAAGTCATCAGCCACCATGTTCCACTTACCTATAGTGTAATAGACCTCAAAGTCATGGTCCATAAGAAATTCCATCAACCTATGCTACTGCATGTTTAGGTTATGATGGGAGAATATATACATCAGGCTCGTGTGATCTGTGAAGTCCACGAAGCGTTCCCTGTTGCGATAATTCCACAACAACATTAGAGCGAACACAACCATTGTAGGCTACAAATAGTGGGTGGAATAGTTATTCTCCTGGGGATTTGACTACCTAGACCAATAAGAGATCACTCTCCACTGCTACATTAGAACACACCCCATGCCTAGGTCTGAAGCATCACAGAGCACTTCAAACGTTACCCCTTTCGTTAGCAACCTCAGAACCAGGGCATTGACCAGTTTCACCTTCAAGTAACTAAAGGATTCCTAGCACAATTCACTCCATACAAAATCCTAGTCTTCCTTGGTCAATGTTATAAAAGGTGCTGAAACTCGAGAGAAGAAACATAAAAACCTCCTATAATAACCTGATGGACCTTGGAAACTACGAACCTATTCCATGTTCCTGGGTTCTGCCCATGAAAAAACCACCTCGACCTTCAATGTGTACACATATATTCCCTTCTAGGATACCACTTGTCCGGGGAAGTAAACCTATCATTTCTAGAAGTTTCACTTGGACAACTTCCTATTGATCTCATGCTGTCAAGGGATATATAAAACCATCCTCAGATGATCAGTGTGATCATCCTCTGATCTTCAATATATCGGTATGTTGTTGATAAACAATACTATGAACTGGTCCGGATTTTCAAAGAATAAAGAGTTCATGAGCCCCATGAACACAACCGATGCATTTGTAATATAGAACGACATGACCACGAATTCAAATTTCCTATATATTCACCAAAAAAGATTTCATCAATATTTCACCCTCTTTAACTCTCAACTGATGATATCATGACCATAGGACAATCTTAGAGAACCAACATTCTAAATTAAACTGGTCAAAAAGGTCGTTGATCCTCGAGAGGGGGTAACGGTTCTTGATCTTCACCTGATTCAACCTTCGTTAGACTATACACATCTTGAGACCATCATCTATCATATTTACAAACAATACTAGAGGACACTAGGGTGATGTACTCAGTCAGATAAAAACATTCTTCATCAGGTCCTCAACCTGGATCCGCAACTATTTCAACTCAAAGGGCACCATTTGTTAAGGATCCATCAAAATGATATGGGCATCGCGTTGCATATCTATCCCAAAATCAACATCTTATCGAGGGGGTATAATCACAACCTCCTCAGGGAAGACATCCAAGTACTCATAGACGATCCCTGGGACATCCACCATCTATGTATCTTCTGAATCCACTGACAGCTCAGCTAATAATGGAAGATAGGTCTCCACTCGCTGGTTTCCCTCCTAGAAACCCCACTCACAAATGAAAACTATGTGATGGGCATCCACATCTAAAAACATGACCCTTCTCTAAAAGCATTCAATATTGGAATACTTAGAGAACAACCATTTGTTGCCTAAAATGACATCATATTTCTGCATTTGTAGATAAAGAAGGTCCCCACAGACATAATGTGACCCCAACATCAGTCTACATCCCCAACATATATAAGACAAGATGGTGTGACCTCCGACTAGAGTACTCAACACCATGGGAACAAGAAGTATCTCTATATCTAGACCCAGATCGTGGGCTGGAATGGGTGAAACAATGGAGTTTGAAGATCCTATGTCAAACAAGGAACATGAAATAGTACTAAACAAGATAATCGTACCTCAAACAACCTATTCCAATATTGTAACTACTGCCTCTGTGGCATGAAATCACCCACAACCAGCTCCTCTTCCCATTGGCTGTCGACCTCCTCCCAGACCACACCCTAGTCATGTTCTCTGAGGAGCACCATGAGGTTGGCCTCCTCCAACAACGTCTACTCTTGGAGGAGAAGGAGCTCACTATCCCAATTGTAGCTACTGGAAAGGCCTGGTTGGAAACTCTAACTACTGAAGTGGGTGCTAAACCGACCCACCTCTACTAAATTTCACTCAATCGGGAATATAATTCTAATGGTTCCCACATCTTCCATAGATGATGCATCCCAGTCCCAGAACCGCAGAGAAAGCGAGAGGACCCAGAGATCAAAACTGGAACTGTTGGGGCCTCCTCCCCATCAGCCAAAACCTGGAAGGCCCTGAGGCTGGAGGCCTACTTCTAACAGCCTTCCCCTTTAACCGGCTCAACTGGATACCCTCTCACGGAACACCTCTCTATGTGTCAATCATCTCCACCACTTCAACCATCGTTGGACCCAATAAGTATGTCGGTAGAGTGAATGAAGTAACATCATATTGAAAAAAGTCAGAGTGCCTCCTCTAAATGTCTCCCCTAAGATTCCACATTCAAAAAGAGGCCCAGATCAAAACAAATGAGATCCTTGAACTTGATCCCCAATTCCATAACTGACATACTCCCCTACTGAAGGGAGAATAGCTCCTTCCTCTTCTCAAAATTCATTTTCTAAGAGAACAATTCCTATGAAACAACCTATTGAAGTCAGTCCACGAAACCTTAGCCCCCCTCTTCTCCCTATAATAGAGGATCCAAAACTGATGTGCTAGTTCCCTCATATTTTTTACAGCCAGAAGAACCCAGTACTCTGTCAGGGCCCAGATCAATAAGAATGATATAACCAACTCCTTGATCTAGCTTTCTGTCTCCATGTACGAGATGTTGCCTTAGTAATTCATGAGGGTCTGCCGATGAAAGGACTAAAGCATCTCCTGCCACTGGTCATCTTCCCGCTCTTGAACATCCCTCCGTTGATCAGCCATATCATCCTCCTAGGCCTCGGTTCCCCACAATACTCATTGATGTCTTCCAGGTGCCATAGATTCAAGGTAATCATGTAATCCCTACGCCTGACTAGTGTATAGGATTTCTTTTAAATTTTTATTAAACTTTTTATTCATTTTAAATTCCCAAAACTCCTAGAACAAACAAGAACAGAAGTCTTTATGATGAATGTACCTTTACTTGGGTCTCTACCCTACAATTAGTGTAGCCTTAGTAGGTCATTTTTCAGGTCCAGTGTCATTGCATCAGATAAAGGGGGTGCTAAAATCACATGTCCTAACTGGTCTTCCTAGCCTATTTTACACACCAAGAATTCGTAACACTATTTACCTTCCATCACATGAAATCCTCATTGTTCCTAACTCCAAATTCCATCCTATATTTCAACCATTACCTCTGATACCATTCTTTCATGACCAAACATCTCCAAGATGAGAGAAAAGACATCAAAATGCCAGACCCTTCCTTATTTAAGTTGAAGGAGAGATAATGAGCCCCCCCCCCCCCTGAGTCCTGCCACCAATAGGCCTTGGCGTGGGGAATAGAACCTTGGGTATATAATCACATGTAATATGGAATGAATTTCCCTTTTTATAGAAAAATATTGAGATATAAGATTGTGAATCTCAAACAACTCTAAACTATTAAAGTAAAAGAAAGTCAAAAAATACATTACCATATTCATTTTCAAATTAAACAAGTTCAAAGTACAAGAAAACAATGATGGAAAGTACCAATAGAATGAAAATAAGCAATGACGACTATCCCAATGTGAGTGTGAGTAATGTCTGGCATGTTCTATAATGTCCTCCTAGATACCTGAAATCAGTTTTATATGTGTAGGGTGAGTATACAGGTATACTCGGTAGGGAAAACAAAAATCTCTCATGCACAAGTGGGGAGGCATTCCAATTCCCCATCAGAATGTAGAGGTATCCAAGACCCATAAAAATGGAAATTACCCAGCTATCCTCACCAAGGAACACTCCCTATATAATGAAAGCCAGGTAAAGTAATAGTAAAAGCACATCGACATTTGGGTACCCCCACCACATTCCCACTTGTTATTTAATACATCCTATGCATCTGACCGCCCCCACCATTCTCGTTTTTGTCCCACAGCCACCCCAACAACAACCTTATGTGCCAGCACAACCACACATCCCACCCGTAGACACCTGGGCCACCACAACCATGCATCCAGCCCATAGATTCATGGGAAAACACAACCACAAATCCTTCCCACACACACTTGGTCCACTACAACCACACGTAACCACACCCGTAGACACCTAGTCCATAACTACTACCTCCATACCCGAAGGACCCTAGGCCCCATCCTGAAGACACTTGGGAGACAATCCCGCTCGCACACACCTGAGAAAACCTCCACAACATTCTCTGCTTGAAGATTCTTGGGCTATAATGGACCTCATGCCGTCATAGCCTACCCATATTGTCCTAGGCTGCCCAAGAGATGGAGCATAAATGGAGCCAATAACCAACCACTCATAGGAATGTTGGAAACAACACCCAACCCCATGAAATGGGGGTGTTTGTAATGGAGTTCTCGACGTGGGTGTGGTGAGTATAAGAAACACAATAACTACAAGTTACAAATGTAGGTAAGAAAGAAATCATCCCAACATAAGGGTTCTAAAACCCTCCCATACACAAACACTCTCATTTCTATTCATAGATGCACAAAATCACAACCACGAAAACCAGAACACACCAAATTTTTGGAAAAAATTACCCATTGATCCTATTATTCTTTTCATGATAAAGTTATTATATTTAAAAATTCTTTCACTACTGGGAAACTAAGAGGCAAGACACAAGACAACGCAGCAACTGAAGAGAACATCCATGAAACAATTTAATCATTCACACTTGGTTCTCTTGTAAAGTCACCACAACAAAAGGGATCTATGAGATCCCTCGAAGTACTTGAACCAAACCAATCCCAAACATACGGATCCCAAGGCCACATGTTTACAACCAATTCCTTCCTAACCAGAGATTTCATCCCCATCCATGTAACCCCACAAGGCGTCAACAAAATGATGGTGCATATTACCAAAATAGAGAAATGGATTTTTGAGATTTAGCCACACGATTCATTAAATTCCATCATTCTGGTTCTTTAACCAGGGTGATCTCACTAGGATTATTTTTCAATTGGCATTAATTTAATCAACTGTGTTTATTTGATTAACCAATTTCCATGTTATAGCCATAAAATAATAGGATTAACTAGTATGATAGAGGAAAATTACTGCTCATGGAAGGACCACCAATGACCACAATTTTTAGTGGACAAAAGAACATACAATTCACAACATAACAAAAAAATTATAACACAACTATATCATCATTAATCCAACCCCTTTATTCTTTAATGCTCTGTTTATTATCTTTTGGGAAATTTGGTTCCATCTACATCACAAGGAAAACATCATCATACCCACCGTTCATGATGCACAATAACAAGAAATGAAAGAATTACCCATACATGGATGATCAAGGATCGACGTTTCCTCCTCAAACAAAAAAACAGGGGATGTGTTCTTTGCAGAAGATGAACTCCAAGGACTCTATGGATGAGTGGGAAGGGTTCCAGCACAATGCAAGATTCGTGTCCAAAATAGGGACTCCAAGAGAACAGTGGTAAAGAAAAGGAATCAAGGATGAAGGAAAGGAATATCAGTGTGATAAAAGGCTATATCCTGCAGTTATAGGATATGAAATCTAGAACAACTTATAAGAAGAATCATGGATTGACCACGCGATTGGGTTGTTACACACGATAAATTTAATTGTTACTTGATAATTATCCTCAGAGATGCTGGAGATATCAGTTGTGAGTTAATAGATATCTTATAAACATAGAGATCATGTAACATGGGTGAAATAGGAGGGCACGAGGTAAAGTGTGACATTGAGTAAAATTACCTCACGTTTTGGAAACTGAAGGTTTTCCCGATTATTGGGGTATTAAAACATATATTATTGGATTTATATGGCTTCAAAAGGGTATTAAAACACGTTTACGTCAAAAGATATATTATGGTGGAGGAACTGGAAAAACTATAAAACTGAAATAAAAGGAAATGGGTGGGAGACATGGTTCCACCATAATGGGGCCACCAGGTTGGTGAGAAACCTTAAGTGGTGCCACCATTTCTGTGTACGACCGTGATGGGTGCGACCGTGATGGTTCCACTATCACAGTTCCACCGTCGAGGGGCCATCATCATGGAACCACCATAACAGAACCACGGACACGATGCCACCATAATAGCCCCACCCTCACTGTCCCACCATAACGGTGCCACCGTCACGGTGCCACCATTTGGTGGAACCATGTTATTGGTAAACTCCTGTGTGAGAATCACCCCCATGAACCCTACCAACACTAGACTTTCACAAGGGAAGCACTCAGAAAAATTGTTAATTACATGTAATTTTTTAGTATGAGAAGATCATTTCAAATTAAAATATCATTCTAAAAATTAAAATATGAAACATTAAGTATAATGGTCACAACATGTGTCCGATTGATATATATTTATTTCCCAAATTTAAAAATTAGATTAATGTTATTTTTATAAATTATAAAGGAAATTGTTAGTGTGTTTTTATATTTTTAAATATATAATGAGTTTTGTGATAAAAATTGTGGATTTCAAATTTAACACACACAATTTCAGACCGAACAACGACATCAGGAGCCAGATTGAGATGGAGTAAATTCAAAAATATAAATGAAGAATTATAAATAATTTAAATAATTTATCAACACATTCCGATAGCATTTTTCTGTTTTGAGAATGTGATGGGTGTTTAGAAATAAAATGTACCTTCTAAATGATTTCACACACTTTAAATAATAATAGCTACACCATTTTTCTAATAGATACAATGTTAATTCCAAAATATTATTGAATAATCATAGTTATTTTTTCTTAAGTATAAAAATGATATTAATTTTATCTTATTTTTATTTAGATATTAGTGTTTTTTTACTAACATGTATCCTTTAAGTGAATGCACATAAATTCAATCATAACAAACAAATCATGTATAGGGTTAACAAGTAATTAATTACTAAATGTGAAAATAAATTATTGATCTTTTTTTCTAATTAATCAATGCATTCCAAGAATGTTTTATTATTTTTGAGTATGCAATAGATGTTTTGATGTAAAATTTCACTTTTAATCTAAAACGCTTCAATTTTATTCATACCATTCACACAATGTAATGGGCTTATGTGAAGTAAATTCCTACACACCACAAGTGAATTACCAATATTTTTATTTATATATCAAGAATATATGAGTGTGTTTTCATGATTTTAATTATGTGAAATGTTCATTGGATTAAAATATTAGTTTAAATGAAAATATAAACTTTTAGTTATAATATAAATAAAATGATTCATACTAACATTTTGTTAATTCCTACACATCAAAATATGAATCATGGATCAGTTTACAAATGTTTCAAGATAATCTAAATGTTTTTCTTTGATTTTACTTTGAGACTAATGTTTTAAAAATATATTTTTGGGTTTACTAATATAACTTTTAATACGTAACCTTTTTATTAAGCCTAAACTATAAATAGGTTCTTCCCTATGCGTTATTCTATCTTTTCTAAACAATATGAATTTATCCCTAGTGACGTTATCATTAATTGAAACTACTCTAACTTTTTCTCGAATACTATTTACTTATAATTGTGTAAATCATTATATGACCACTTATCCTTGAAATCATTTTTATTTATGATAAAATTATTTTTTCCCATGTTTTTCTATCAATGGAAAATAGTCACTGCAATATAAAATAACCTCTCTAATAACGATCATATTAAATTTAACAATTTATTATAAACATATTTTTTAATCAAGAAGAACCCAAGAAGCCTTTCATTATTTAATTTATATAGTTTGAATGATATGAGAGACATATATATTAATACTCTATCAAATATTAAAATTATTCCTAAATATAAAAAATGACAATCTTTTGAAAATAAAATATTCTATTAATATCACATTATTAAATTCACTTTATAAAACTTTTTTAAACCTACACTCATTATATTTTTTCTTAATCTCACTAATAAGGGAAAACATTTATTCTAAAACCTCTCTCTATAACTCTAATATACATTATAAGAAAACTAACGGAATTATATGTAGATAAAAAATGATTCATGATATTTGTGGAATAATTTTTTTACAAATTTGATGGGAAATTATATATTTATGTTTACTTTAAACATGTTCAAAAAAATTTTTATTTTTAACATATTATATAAAATGTCTATATATCTTATTTAATAGATGGATTATCAATAGTCTATGTATTACTAGAGGAATACTTATAAAGAATCAGTTTAAACCTATTTTAAATAAAATAGTAATTATATTAAAAAAATACATCTTTGGGGATAAAATTTTGTGGATGGAATATTATATTGTTCGTAAATTTATAAAACCCATACCCACGGTTGATTTTGTTACTTTATTTGAGAACTACAAATAAATTGTGAAAAATGAGTAATTTGTTTTTATATATTACTCAATACAGAATTATTATTCTTTATACCAGAATAATTTACCACTTGTAGAAAGATGCTGGATTATTATATGAATTGCGTGTATCTATAAAATTGTTTTGATAAAAAATATACAGTAACCTATAATAATAAAATCTTTGTAATAAATAATACTAAATAATATAAGTTGATTTTTATGTGTAAAATGTTTAGTGTAATGTATTAAAAATTCATATGGGAAATAATAAGTGGTTAATTAATTGGATATTGATCCATTTGATCTAAAATATATATATATTGAGTATCTAAATTTATAATAATGATATTATAATGATTCCTTAAAAAATTAATAGAAAAAATAGAAATTATGCATTATAAAATAAGACTATATAGTTTTTTTCGTTCAATAAAATTATTAATAGCATACTGTTATTGATAATTTTCATTTATTATTTTTTGTAAGAATAGTGTGCTATAATAATTTTTTATCTTCATCCATTTGTTTGTTTTTTCTAGTAGTTACATGGGGACTAAAAAATACAAATACTTCTAAAATAGGTCATCCCTTTGTATTTGTGGGATCTAAATAATTATTGAAGATATTAATACTATTTAATTATAATTAACATTTTAAATTTATTGTTTGATTAATATATTATTAAAATGTTCCTAGTGTATTTATAGACACTTGAGGCCCTTGGTTATTAATGCTTGATAATCTAATTTACTTTTAAACGACCAATCATGTCAAAAATAAAAACATTAAACATTTTTATTCGAATTATATGTATCCTAATTTTTTATCGTTAACTTTTAATTATAATAAATTAGGTATTTTAATTATTGGTCTTAAGGTATCAAAAAAATCCATTTTCATCTAATAAATGATCATTTAGATTTTCTTGAATTAACATTTGGGTTCCTATTATATTTCTCCTTGTGTAATAACATACACATGTTTAGGCCATTTTTTAATTATTATAAATGGGTTTTAATATATAATATAATGTAATCGACATATATCATCATCATCATGAATGATGATGATATTGAATTTAATTTCTATGAATGTTCCAATTACTTGTTTTACCATTCAAATATCAATATCATCAAAGGGAATGGGTAGCACAGTTATAGAATATTTCAATAAATGAATTCGTACTCTCATGTGATATTTTTGAATTTTATTGTGTATAATATCACCTTTGATGTCATACACAACACCTCTCATAACTAGTTGATAATGGGGAATGATAGATATTAATTTTAAATGATATGTCCTTATTTAATTTTAGTATATGAAATGTATTAGTAGTTGTTTCATTTACATTTATAAAAGATATTTTTGATAAAATTGTTATCATAGGAAACAAAGAAGATTTATGAAAATGTATTGCCTTATAATAGAGGGTTGGGATCTTCATATTGTGGTTTCTGATGTGTATAATCATCTCCTTGATTGTAACACCCTATTTTTTCTGAATTAATTTAATATAATCAATATTTTCAATTTCACATGAAACTGAATTTAACATGAATTATAAGAACCAACTGAGTTTATCTTGTTTAACATAAAACACTATGTTTGTCTTGTTTACACAAAATACAGAGTTAAGCTTTTTTATCTTTTAATAAAAAATTTAGAAGAAATGTAACAAACTATTAAAATATTATCATGATAGTTTTCACCTAGTTGTTGGAATGGTGGGTACGAAAAGGATTTACTAAATTATTAAAATATATATTATAAACGTGTTTATATGATGAATTATTTAATGACCAATTAATTAAATAAGTAAATGTAATAATTTTAAAATTACAAGAAATAATTTTTAGAAAAAAAATTTATAAAAAGAAAGTCATTTTACAATAATAAATTAAATTAATCACTTTGGATTATTGAATTAAATAAAATATTAATTTAAAATTATTTAATCATAATTTTGAAATTCATCGTATCTGTTTTCCAGCAATACATTAGAACAAATTCAATTTTATACTTGAATACTGTAACTTTCTAAAAAGCATTTTCTGCATTTTTTTTGAAATTATAATAAAATTAATTTTTGATATATTCATAAATTAAAATTTATAAATTAAAATTAATTTTTCAAACGAAAAATTCTAAATTATCTTAGAGTGAATTTTTTGAATTTTTACGAAAAAAATTATTTGTTATTGAATAGTTAAAAATACTGAATTTTAATTGAAAAATGCCTTTTTTAAAAATTATTTATAATGAAAAATTATATTTTTAATTGGTTTTAATGTAAAATTAGATCAATTTTATATCAATTAATACAATTTAGGTAATTTTAATAAATTTCATTTTTAATTGTATATATAAAAACATTTAAATTATTTGAACATTTTCACTTTAAATAATTGATTTCTCGTCATGTCTATAGAATTATTTTTAAATTAAAATTTCCAAATTAAGAGAATTAAATATTTAAAAAATTATTTCATACTTCTAATTATTGTAATTTCTAATTTATAATAAGTAAAAATAAAATTCTACCATAATTAATAATGAATGTATTAAAATTTTTAATATAATTATTATGGAAAAAATTGTTCTATTATGGGATTAACTAAAATGAAAAGGGTAAAAATGACAATAAAAATTTTATAAGAACTAATTTATTTAATAATTTCACCAAATACACCAATAATTATCTTTAATTTCCAAATTTGGACCCTTGTGATGTATAAAAAATGTGGGGGTACTTATTTTGTTTCAAAAATACCAAGTATGTCATCTCACACACTTATAAAAGGCCACCTTCTCCAATATTTATCACACAATCCAAAATATTTTTTTAATCCAATACCATAAAAGTTCACTTACCACCATATATACTATCACAATATAAGAATTATTGTGTATATAAAACCAACCTAATATGTCGTTAGTGAAAGCCTAGGTAGGATGCCTGAAGATGAACTAATTTTCTTCAACAAAAATCATTGTTTTATTGCATTGTGAACCTCATTATGTTATTTTTAATAAATTATGATATTATAAAACATATTATATTATAAATAATATAATTATTTATAATAATTGTTGACCTTGAACCTTCTACACTCCAATATATTGGGCTACAAAATCATCATTCGTGTGTATGGTGGACTACTGCCTCACGAATAGATGTCTTTCAGTTTTCCATTACAACCTCAAAAAGTTCGATCGAATTTTGAATTTATTATATATATATGATATTTATGGTATAATTGTTCTTCATGAATTATTATATAACATATAACCTTCTGATTTCCATTTTGTACGAATATGATAAAGTCACCCATGTGTACATCAAACTTCCTCCTCGCAAAGGGGTGCGGTTTGTTCATGTTTTACATGGAAAATGATACGGATAAATTATATGATTACATATTATATTCATGAAATAATTATTATTTCAATAAAACATTAATAATTTTTAAAATATAATAATTATCATTTTATTTCTTATCGTTTCACTCAATTAAAGATGATAACTCTCTCTTATGGTATGCGTAGAATACTACCTTCATGAAGAGATGTGATTCTCTTATCATCACCACACTATATGTATGATATGTATAAGTATATTTAAATAAATAATATGTTTTTTCATTTTATTATTATCCTTATGGTAATATATTAAATTACTTACCTCCTTTACAAAATTACCATTGAAAAAATGGAAATGTTACTCATGCATACATACGATGAACTATCTCCATTATTGTAATGTACTTCATTTATCAAAAACATATTTAATTATTGGTATTGAAAGTATATTTTTGGTATAATTGTGATAATTATGTCATGGATATTATTATGTAACACATTTAACTATTATCAATGTAATATTAGTGAAGACAATAAACCAAAACATATATGAAAAACAAAGTGGTTATTACCCAAAACAGGACTTTTACCAAAAATTATTAATAAAAATGTAAGGAAAGGAAATAAGTAAATCATATATGGTATGACATATATTTATTTATCTATAATAATTTTATAATAAATTTATATTTATTATGCAATAGGTTTTAGTGACTGTGATGGATGTGGATACTTTTGGTAAGGGATTTTCAGCTCAATTTTATTTTCTATGAGAGAAATGACATATTAGGGTCCATTTCTTTTATTTGGTCTATATGCTTCATAGGAATATATTTTATGATTAATATACTTAATATTATTATTATTTATATATTAATTTCAGAATATCTCTTTCTAGGTGATTACTGTTAAAAAGTTATCAAATTTGTAAGGGTTTTTTATCTAAAATTACATTATTTGATAGATACGTTATGTCATTCACCATTATTATTTAATGAGATGTATATAAAAACCCATTTAAATATAATATCATTAATTTATTAATAATAATTATATGTTTAGTTTCATTTTATGTTATTCCTTCATAGACTTACAATGCATTGTTACCAAAGTGGGTAATGTTTTAGGTTACAATCTCATCATTTATTAGGAATGTATCTGAATAATTACATCATAGTAAAACAACATGATATAACTTCCAATTATTATTATTAATTTTATTCTCATCTCGTTATTCATGAAATATTCTCTTTAATAGTACCAGTATTCATCTATTTGGTACAAAGAAAAATTAATAAAATGTTTTAATGGAAATCATACCTTATTTCTCTCTTTGATGGAAATCAGTTTTCATAAAAAACAATTTTTTTGAACATGATTTCATAAATGTTTTATTAATATATTATTATTTTTAAAATAAATTTTTACCCATGTTTAACTTTTTACAAAATGATTTTTATGGAATCTCATTTTAATTTTTTATTTTATATAAAATGTTAAAAGAATCATTGTTTTTAATATAAATGACATGAAAGGTATTTTCCACTATAATGAATATTCCATGTTTTAATGAATCCTTTAAATGTTTTCAATGTTCTTTTCATATAAAATTAATTCGTTAGTATTATTTAAAATTGATAATTTAAATATATTATTTCAAATTGAAATATATTTTGAAATTGTTTTGTGTTTTAAACAGTTTTATTAATAGTGGAAATGATATTTTTCTCATGAAATGTTTTAAAAGATTTTTTAAATATTCCATTATAAGTTTAAACTTTTATTTTCAAATAAAATGATATTATAATATTTTTATGTATTAAAATTTTAATATCAAGGAAAATATATTTTCCTCAAGATATTTCCCTTTTAGTCTATATAATTTTATTCCATCGAGGATGATCTTATTTGAGGTTACCTAATACTTATTAGGGATATTATCCAAGTATAAATTTAATAATTATCTTAATAGAGTATTGTTATAATGAAAATATTATTATCAATGAATTTTCTCTTACATGGATTATGCCATGATAAAATGATTATGGAACACACTTATTTTTACATTAGTTATACTATGATAAAATTCTTATGGAACCAGCTTCTATTTCTATGGGTTATACATTAAATAAAATTATGAAATAATTATAAATCCTATTTTTTCCAACAGGTTATTTTCTTAAGAATGATTTATGAAACCCATTTTATTTCATGGGTTCTAATATAATGAATGTTTTATAATCTCATTGAACATATATGAATCAATTCCATTATATGATGGTTGTAAATTATAATCAAATATGAGGGAATCTTTTTAAACAAATCTTGGTGGGACCAATATCTCCCTATAATGCATTAGGTAAAGATTTATATATATTGAGATATATTGTAATTTAATAGAGAGTGAACATAGTTTAACAATGGAATTTTTATATATTGGTTTCCCAACTAGGTTAATTACCCTAAGAGGGGGTGAATTATCTTATGACAGATTAAAAAAACTTCCTCTTTGGATATTGTTTTATTTTTAAACAAAATAGTGTTCTCTCTCTTTCTCATAGAAATGTATAAACATAAATGAATTCATTCATGAGAAACATATATTTTACATGGTTAACCCTCACAGGGATATGTCCAATGAGAATACAACGACAATGTGTTGATGTACCAAATCCACTAAGGTTCATTACTAAATTACAGGGTTCAGACTATATCACTTCTATTACCAGTATCAATATCTTTATATTGTTTTGGGATAGAATAATAAATTCCCAAGGGTAATTCCATAACACTCTTTATCTATCCTACTTCTTTTGGAAATGATCAATTTCTTCCTATTCCATTCCTCACTACTCGAGAGAGGATCCACTCATAGTTTGTGGACATATTGGTCCCTTAATTATAAATAATGAATTCATCATGAACTATAGGTATATTCCATATTGGCGTCCCACTTTTCTACATACTCTTTGATTGAGTAATGTACTTTTAAGAACTATTTTTTTCCCAATGAAATCTATCATATAGCCTTGGTGAATAGCCTTGAATCCTATAGGAACTATGCTCCACCGCATGGTCTGAGGAAATCAAATAAATCATTTCCTTCTACGGAGCACCCCTTATTCATGAATTGTGGATGGCTCATAGATTACCTCAACAATGTAATACTTTTTCTATTGTTGTCCCCAAATCCCAACAAAACCCCTTTCATGAACTGTTTCCATGAACTACATCAACATATGAATAATACTCCCTTTCAAACTCTTTTTCTTCGTGGAAATATCTACCATGAACTACTTTGCTCATCATCAAATTCTTCCCATAATGACGATATTTTCTACTAAAATTATATCCTCCAAATGATGATATTATGGTACATTATATAAGAAAATAAATTATAAAAAACATTCAAATAAAAAATACCCAAAAATATGATATAATACATCATTCACTGTGAACTTCTATGTGGTCTACAAATCACCTTAATCATTTGTAGAGGCCATTTTCATCCCAAATAAAAAACCCACTAAGGATCCGATATTCATTTCCTCAATTACATAAACAAAGATACTCACACAAACTGAAAGCTTCCCATGAACTATGTTCCTCTTGTGAACTACGAGCCTCCCACAACCAGATTTCTCTATACATTTTTTATAGCGTGTTTCGCTGTCTGCAAAGTGCTTCTTTGTCGAAATATTCCTTTGTCAATATTCCATCATTTTTATATGTACCTCCACCTGGGTCAACAAATTTTGATTCATGTTCTATGAACATCTATCAGAAAACCCCTTAGTAGAATAAGATTTATTTTTAATAAAACAATGTCCTTATTTATAGGAAAATTTTTTTAGAAACCACTAGGAAACTGTGCCACCTTAAATGAATCTTCTTCAGTAACACTAAACATATAGATTCACTGTCATCTAGATTTCTCAACAAACACATTCACTAAAATAACACAAATATGGCACCTTGGGAGATTTATTCCTACATATATCCCTATTGAGCTTGTTGAAAACTAGTCACATGTTGATACCTCATTAAATCCTCTTTAATGTTCTACCAGCATTAACTTCATGTGATTTAGATAGTGATCAATGCTTTACTCAACATAAATTCTAAACCCACATGACCCATGCTTAGCAAGAGTAATATGAGTATAATAAAAATTTCATCAATGAATCACTTTATTCAAAAACCATTCAACTACATCCATCATGAACTCTATATGTCATTATATATAACCATTGATTGATCACTTTTAGCATGTTCATATTTAAAACTCCCAATCAATTAGAGACCCCCTATAATATTCTCATGTATCTTGATTAATAAATTTTCCTGATATTAAAACAAGAATTTCTCATAGTTTATCAATGAAGCTGAAGGCCACCTATTTGAGAATTTTAAGAGGGTAAAGAACATAGAACATTACATTAGTAAAAAACACACCAAACCTAAAGTATATGGGGTCTCACATGCACGCTACTTCATTTACAGAGAATTGTATGTGCTCCTAGATCAAGTCAATGCCTTTCAAATTAATCTTTGAAAAGGTACATTGTCACAAAGTCTGTAACCTATAGTTATCTAAGAACATACTACATATTCATAATCTATTTCTCTACATTATCCTTACTAAAATGATACATTATTGAAATGTACATTATCCTTGAGAATTGGACTATATTTTTTATAATATTTATATATATTCAATTATCATAATGAATTCTAATCAGATACTTCACTAACAGTCCCATATCATCATGATGTTACTTCATCACTAATAAATGTGTGAACAAATAAGTAGCACCAATATATTATGCTTATATAGTTCTTAATGAAATAATATCTTGTTTATTGATTTTCAAAGAAAATATCAATCCCAAGATAGAATGCACCACCTGAAGTTGATTTTATGTCATTTGCTAATCCAACCCAATCTTCATCTTTATATAAAATTAATTAATGTATATATTTTTCAATGTATAGAAAACCAAATTATATCATGCCATTGAAATAAAAAAGTATTAATTTCACTAGCGGAAATTTTATTTCCCTGTAAATTAATTGATACTGTGATTCTTGGCATGTAGAAAAAAACAATTCTAGGTCTCATCACTATAAATTAATTTATTCTATCAATGATTTTCCTCTTTTCTGTAAAATTAACTACATTACCTTCATCATATCACGATAGATTCATCTATGTAGATACTAGAGTCAACATATACGAGAAATTATCAATTTC
The DNA here is from genome assembly GCA_963277665.1 of Viscum album. Classification (NCBI taxonomy): domain Eukaryota; kingdom Viridiplantae; phylum Streptophyta; class Magnoliopsida; order Santalales; family Viscaceae; genus Viscum; species Viscum album. The sequence goes on from OY728155.1 coordinate 1,093,494,846, forward strand.
AAAACATCTTATGACTTCTTTGGAAAGTTTTCACTCTAAAATAAATCTTCTATTCATTCATTATGTAAGTTTTAAACAATAGAAAAATTTCATTTCAACAGTCATTGACATTTCAAATTAACATTTCATGATTTTTAATAAAAAAATTGTTGTGATTCATATGATTCACCAAAGATTATGTAATAGACACACACTAACACCATAATCATTTTACATATTTCATTTTTTAAATATTGATTGTAATCAACTCCACTAAACAGGATGTTGAGGTTCTTAAAAAAATGATCTACTCTGGAATACCATGCTCTTGGTGCATTATTCTATCCATATAGAGACTTATTCAGCTTATACACTATGCTATCATCTTCATGAGTGAGAAAACCATATGTATTCTCTGTATAAACATCTTCTTACACAACCCCATTCTAAAATGATGACATGTCGTTCATAATTAAATCATTAAACCTTTATTTCACTACTATTTTCTTGAAAATTATGATTGTCTCTTTCATTCAAACACGTGAAAATTATTCATCAAAATCAATATACTATATTTGGGAGTATCATTTTCAACCTAGTCGTGATTTTATTCTAATTACTACATCATAATCCTTCTTCTTGTTGTGAAAACCCCCATTTAGTATTGGTGACATTCATATCTATTGGTAACAAAAAAATCTACTATATTTTATTTTTCCCAATTTGGTCGACCACATAATTCATCATCTAAACACAGTTCTCATCTCCTTCTTCTTCATCAAAACATTTATAATATACATTTTTTAAGAACTATTCTTGTGGTAGATTCTATATCCTCCTAGTTTCCACTAGTGTTGGCTAATAACCAATTATTTCATGTCTATCAATTTCAGTTATTCTCTTCGAACATTGTATAGATTCTGTTTTGTGATCATACATTTAATTATATGAATCCTAATCTGAACTAGCATCTAGAACTAGAAGATCCCCTCATATTCATATCTCTTCCACACTAACATCTTTAGACTGATCATGTATTTTCTCACGATTTTTCTCATTAACTACTATATTTTCATCATCAATTTCAACTACCTTTCACATCTTCTTATTGAAACATTTATATGATTTTATTCTCATTGACTCGCCCAGAAATTTCCCTTCATCTCCACAAGATTCCAAATTCTTTTGTTACCTCTTATTGATAATGAAAAACATTCCTCTGATAACTCAAAAGTATATCAAATTAGGATTCTTTCAATACCATATATCATATGGAGTAATATAATTTTTTAGATAAAATGATACCCTATTTAATTTGTAGACTAATGCCATTAATGATTCTTTCCAAAACATCTTTGGAAAGAATTTCTCATTGATCAATCTTATAGACATATTGTTGAAAATTATATTTATTCCCTCAACTACTCCATTTTTATTTGGATATCATATTGCTAAAACATTTTGTCTTATCCCATGTTTCTCAAGATAATCCTCTACTAATATATTTGTGAATTCTATTCCATTATTTGTTCGGTTCTTCTAGATTCCTTGACCAAGAATATTTTAAACAACCCTTTTACATTTTTTTATGAAACTAAACACCTCATATTTGTGGGTGATGAATATAACCCAAGAAATTCTATTGAAATAATCAATTAGTAGAAAATAATGTCTCATCACTTCAATTTATCTCGGTGAAATATTTCTTCACTCATCAATATTCACCCACCCAAGTTGTTTTTGGAACTTTTCTATTTTTCTTATATTTATTTTGAATGATCTTCCCTTGTTGACCAAAATCACACAATTTGATATGATCATGGGATAATTTAGGGGTTTATTGTAGCATCATATTTTTTCATATCATCCATGAAAATTTGGATGAAATGACCAAAACATTTATGACATAACGTTTTTTCGTATTCCTTGGATAGAAAGAAAATATCATCTTATCATCTTAAAAGGTAGAGATTCCCTTTCATGCACTCTCCTTAAAAAATCCGACATGTTTTTCCTTAAATAATTAAAATTTCATTGAAGATCATATAGAATGTCATGAGGCACACAATTGACTTACACCTACCACATTGTTGCTGAGACCATCAAAAAGAAAGAAATCGGGTTGACTCGTGAATTTTCCCCAAAACAGATATCTTCCTGAATTAATACTTTTGATTCCTTCATCATTACCAAATATAAAAATACAATTCCTTATCGTATCTTATTATTACCAGTAGATCCTTCTTTCCTATTATATTAGAGGTGCATTCACAATCAATTATTTATATTCTAGTGTGATATGATGCTTGGAATGAAATCTATGCATCATATACCTACTAATATATATATTTTGGACAATTTTATTGACTTCATACCAAGTATATATAGATAATATTGATATTCCTTGGTGTGTGATTCACTAGCACCATCTTGTAAGGATGAAAATCAAATTTTCATTTTCATCTCATTAGATTATAAATTGAACCACTTCTTATGAACAAATTCTATTCTCTTTGAAAAAGTTCTCTGTATAAATGATGATAAATAGATTTCCATGTGACCAAATCCTCCAAAACTGAATTAGTGAGAATCAAATGATTAGCTAGAATATTGATCTCTTTATGGATTCCACTTTTTTACATGTTTCAATTGGTTCCACTTGTCTATGAATCATACATTGTGTGAGTGTCCAATTTTTTCATAACTATAACATCTAATGTGGGGTGAATTATTCTGTGGCAATACTATACTATAGATTCCCCCTTGGGATATCTGATTCTTATAATTTATATTTGTACCCAAATTAGTATTTAACATCAATATGGGAGCTTTTAGTTTAAAAGTATCAATTACTACTTTCTATTAGCAATCAATCCCCATTCCAAATGTGCCATTTAGATCAATCATTTTCCTTTCCTTACACTCCTTTTTTATACATCACTTGAAATCTAAATTCTACTTTTGCATTTTTTTCTGTCTTATTTGATGGAATCAATAGATTATCTTGATCTTTGAGTTTCCTTCACATATTAAAAACTTCCTATTCGTTCTCTTTGATATGTTTTATTGGATATTTTTCAGTATTTCTCAAACTATCGATCTATATTTTCTATTCAAAAATTTTGAGTTTGTACTCAAAAATCTTTTTTAATTTCTCTCACATTAGAGATTTAACACTTTTGATCACAGCCTCTTTCTCAGACTTTTATTATTCTCACTGTTTCATATAGGTTTTACGATGTCAACATCCCAGTACGTTTTCGTTTTTCCCTCAGAAAATGTTTATATCTTCAAGGGTAGATAATAACTTTACTTAATAGTCAAATATTCTTCTATTTATCCATCATTATTGTCATTATATTCAATTTTTTATAATTTATTACAATATACACCATATAATATTCTTCATGATATTTGTAGTCCTCTAATTTTTTTGCCTCATATTCTTCTAAACTTCCATATTATTTTGAAAGAAGATTCCAATTTCTGAATACATTTCTCTTGGTACTCCTACATTTGAGATTGGATGAATTATTCTTTCCTATAGTTTCATTCATATCTTTGTCATCATCTTAAATCTTCATAGGACACTCTGCTGTAAGGTTTCCAATCACTCCACATAAAAATATTACAATTGGATGTTTCCCATTGATCTTTCCTATTCCTATTTGAATTTTTTAGGAGAGAAATTATGTGAAATCCTCCATGTTGCATTCCTCCTGGATATCGTCCCTTGTGAGATTCTTCATGGCCATGAATTCCACTTATTTTTTACTTTACCTTTTCTAAATCATCATTATCATAAATTGTCATCTCATTTGTGATTAGTTTATTGTGAAATTTATCCAATGTAGTTAATTTCAAATCTTTCTCTTATAATATAGAAACACTCATACTAAATCAAGGTGGGAGTGTTCTCAATATGAGCATAACAATAATTACATCTTCAATAATATCTCTTAGAACACAATTTGCTTCCACAACAACATTCACCCTTTTAAAGAATGAATAGTAGACTCATTTGGGTGCATTCTAAGATCCTCATTCTTATTCAATAGTATCTCAATCTTTACTTCTATGTATTTTGAGTCACAGTCATAAATATTTATCAAAAGTTTCTTTGTGGAATGTGATTTATTCCATGACATTAATTTAATATAGATGTCATTGGATGGGGATCCCCCTAATTCATTGATTCCTTTGGGATTATCAACTATTTCCTTATAATAAACTTCTAATAATCTCCACTATTTATACTTGCTAAAATGACATACATGTATTTCCTAAACACATCCATACCCAATGATCTAAATAAGTTTTTAATTAAATTATTCTATATCTGAAAATTGATTCTGAGAATGATCAAACCCCATTTATGGTCAACATATTCCATTTCATAATTTCATAGGGATCCACATATAGTCAACCATTATCTTTAATATCTATTCATATCCAAACTAGGTTAAATACCCAATTAAGTGGTGAATTAGGTTATGAAATATTAAAAAAATTCCTCTTTGAATATTGCTTTTTTGTTAAGAAAACACTCTTTTATCTCTTTCCAATTATAATATATCCTCAAAAATGAAATCATACACTAGAAAAACGATTTTTCCTAGTTCACCACACTAGTCCATGTCCAAGGCTCATACAATGATAATGTTCCAATGTACCAAATCCACTAAGGCTCACTACGAAAATACACAGTTCGAGCTACATCACTTCTATGGATAAGATCACTATCATTACAATGTTAAGGGTCATCTAACTTCTTTCCCAAGATGATTTCTGGTGGAATAGACCACCCTGTTCTTCTTCATTTTCTCACTAAACTAGAAAGGATACACTCACAGTTTATGCACATATAGGTCCCCTCATTATCAATAATGAATGCGTTTTTAAATATCTGTATATGATCTTTTGAATTCCATATCTTTATATACTATTACGTTGTAGAAATGTATTTTTTGACCTGCTTTATTCCCTCCATGAAATATTTTTCATCCTCCCCAAACTTCTTTGAATCCTCTGATAATTACATTTCATTTCATGGCATGAGTGATTCATAGAACTTCATTACTTATACAGTCCTCTCACGCATCATGGAGGGATGATATCCTACAGGCAGCCTCTTCTACATGGTCAATTTTCCTTTATAGGATACAGATCACTAGAAACCCCTTTCGTGAATAATTATTAAGAACTGCATCACTCTTCATGGAATCCTCCCTCATGAACTCTTTTCCGTTCATCTAAATCTACCCCATGAACTACATGAGATGTCACCAATATTTTCTTGTGTTCATGATCATTTATAATGAAATTTTCCCTTCCTAGTTATGTTATTAGGGTCCTTAATATAAGAAAAAAATCCCACAAGACATTCTAATAAAAAATACTCAAAAAATTGATGTGCTACAACATTCATATAAAACTTTAATGTGATCCACATTGGACCATAATCCTTTACGGTATATAATATCATCCTCAAACTAAAACCCTTTGGAGATCAAAAAAATCACCACCTTGATTTTACAATGTTGGAGCCTAAATCTAACTATGATCCTCCCAAAAACTTCGAACATCCCTCTAACATGTTTTGAAATGCTGGATATTTCGCACTATTTATGATCCTCTTAGTGGTTATATGCGAAAATCATCCATTGGTGATTTTTTTCCACCATCCCACAAACCTCATTTGAAGTATCTGAACTATGATATTAAGTCCAAGTCCAAATACCTATGAACTAACTTTTATAAAAAATATATTTTAGATTAAACAAACTCTTGATTTTGAGGCCCAAAGGTTTTAAAAACACTCAGAAAATGACCCACCATAAACAAATCTTCTTTGGAAACACCAACCATATTGATATGAGATTATTTATATTTTTCAAAAAAAATCATTCCAAAAAAACTATGAAGAAACCATGTGGGATTTTTCCAATGGATATGTTGGAATTGGGAGTTAACCTTGACAACTATAATGTTATGAATGGATATTTATTTCATGTATATATTTTTATATGTGAACCTAATTATATACTATAAATGTTATTCATGAACCTGATTAGTTTTCAAAACATTATGCATGAACCTGATTACATGTAAGAAATTTTATACATGGAAATGTATTTCATTTTTATAACATTATATGTTGACCTTTTTGTATTTCCATATGTTTATGTGTGGGACTAATTTTATATCATTTACTTAGTGAGTGAACATAATTATATTTATAAATAATTATAATTTTTATGTAGATTTTTATTACACAAATCATCATTTTTTGCCAATATTTTTATGTTATTTATCATATTATATTATTACCTTGTGATTTATGCCTTATAAATTTCTAATATTTATGACATGACTCATGTTTATGACATATGACAGGTTGTGTATGGACTTACTAATTTGTATTCTATGTCATGTAACTTTATTCTTATCATATAAATTTACATGATAATAGATTTATATTTCTTATATTTACACATACTAAAAATGTAATATCCCCCTTTCTAATGTATTGTTTCCATTGGTTATGAAGAACGGTTTTATGTTTTGTATTTATTTGATGTATAAAAAATGGGACGATTTTTTTGGGAAACATTAACAATATTTAACCAAATTAGATGATTGTGTTCCTTTCCTCTAAATACATTAAACTATTATGGTCCCCAAGAATGTGTTTGTGAAATTTAATGAATATTTTTCTGAAAGGAGTTAATATCCCTCTATGAGAATTTCATGACATTATAGTTGGTATCAAGGAATGGTTTATTTACCCATTTGAAACATGGATGATATAATATTAGTGGGATCCATATGGTTATTTCTAATTATGTTTCTATATATGTATATATGGATAAATATAAGGATGGGTAATTGTATAGGAAAATTTTATACAATTTGTTAATGGATATAGTGATAGGTTTCTATGAAATTACATCCCGGTCTAGATATAATAGTTAGATATGGCTCTCGAAGAAATGTACCAAGGGGTAAAAACCATAAAAACATAGGTTTGATCTAGAAGATATAGATAAATCATGAAAAAATAGGCCTCGATGTACACCTAGTTTGAAAATATTAGTGGATATAATTATAAAATTTAAAAACTCATTATAAAACATCATGAAAGATTTAATTAGATAATGACTATGAATTTTGTAGAATAAATAAAAGGATTATTAAATTAAATAGATGTTTTCTTGACTTAGACTTCCTAAATTATTTTCAATTTTGATATGAATTTCTCACAATGTTCATTATTTTCTTATTCAATGGTGGCACCTAGAAGGAAATATATTAACATTGAATGTGATAGGTGATTTACTGGTGAGTAAATGGGATGATAATTGGTGTAATGGATGATGTGATTATGCATAATCAGTTTTCATAGAATAAGATTACGAACATGTACCATAACCACCTCTCAATCTCACTAAAGAAGAGAAGTAAATAGTTTTCCAAGAGTTTGAGTAATGGTAACCAAAGTGTAAACAATATTCATTTTTGTATATGTCAAAAATGTGGATAGAAGAAAAAAAGTGAATGTCTGAGAGGAATGAGAATATTTTTTCTGGAAAAGTAAGTCACAATGCAACTAAATGAAAGGGAAAAATATACGTTTAGTTTAATCAATGGATGAGAATACTGGTTTCCCTAAGATATCACCTACTTTTGAATGCTTTAAATGTGGAATGTATGGGATATTTGAAAATTTTTGTCCAATCTCTTGAAAAAAATAAGAAAGGTTATATCAGTAATTGTTATATTATTGATGATGAAGAGACTAAAAATGAAATTTGAATGAAAAGAGGTATTAAGGAATAATATGATGAATCCTAGAAAATGGTTTGATGTGTTAGGATGAATAAATTATTCATGTATTGTAATTAAATGATATTTTATATAAATAGTGAAATATATATGTATTAATCAATATATGTTTTTCATTAATTATTTGAATAAATATGTTGACTGATGTTGATGGACTACAAAACCGATTTATTGGAAATGTAATATTTTGACAATAAATTTTAATATATTCTTAGATATTGAGATAATAGTGTCAGGATAAATATATGTTGGATATAAATAAATAAAGTGAATAGTGATTATTACATTGGAACTCATTGATGATTTATTTACAAAGTTGTTTATGCTATCATTGACGGTGTTTATGGAATGTCTATGATTTTGGAATAGATATTTTGATTTGTGTTTTATTTAAGGATTGAGGAGGAATTGATGTTCTCAATAATTTTTTATGGATGTTGTAGTTTTATTATAATAAATAATGATGTCATTCATGTGTTTGGTATTTGACAATTAAGAGATATTTTCATATTGATTTTGGATTAATGATAAGTTCATTTAATAAATTGTTTGATCTAATTTCTAATATTTTTTATTTTAGTCTTTTATAAGGTTAATAAGGTTAACCATTTATGAAATAATTAATGATTAAATTTTAATGATGTTTTAGAGATTAACTTACTACTTCACCAAATAATGATTTACCCATATCAGATAACCAGTGTTAAATTGTTTTAAATTAGATATAGAAGGATAGATTATTCATTCCATTATAATTATTATGATCAATTAATGCTTAAAAAATAAAAAATATACCTTTATTCATTATATTAATAGGTTAGGTTGAAATTTATAATGGTTGAAAAAAGGATATATTGTGATTATTTAATCAAATAAAATTAATAAAGTAGATCTTCTAATGAAAAATATTGAAATAAAATTTTGTTATTATATTACCATTTTTATGATATTAATGACCTCTTTCATGCCACATTGTTCTATTGATTTATAGTTTTTAACCTTACATGTATCACACATTTTATTTTTATTTTTTATCTCTATAACGTTTTATAATTGTTTACACTTTTCTTCCATGTCCAAATATTTACTTTCCACCTATTTTCTCCTATGAGGAAGCCTTGTTATGAGTTACTTTGGATAATTACTGTGATTCAAACATTAATTTTTAATGGATTTTTTACTATTAATTTTTACGATGTGGACTTCGATGAATGAATTTAATTGTTTTTTAAAAATATATGAATGAGATGTGTCTCAATTGGGAAATTTATTTTTTGTGGTGTAGAATGTAACACCCTGAGATTTTGTGAATATTTTTAAAATTCTTTTATTCTTTTTGATAATATTAATTTCATGTGACACTAAATTTTTCTTATATTTTTATGAATAAATGATCTTATCCTTCATTCCCTAAACTAACGAGTTTGTATGGTATTACTCACATTACTGAGTTTAGCTTTCGTTACACACAACACCACGATTAAACAAAAGATGACATAATATTAAAATATTATTTTTACAATTATCACCTAGTTTTTTCGAATGGAAAATATTAATGGAATTAAAAAATATTATTAAAATATATATTTTGAACATGTATATATTATTAATTATTTTGTGAACAATTACTTATATGCAAATATAAAATCATTTTCGAAAATTTATTTTTAAGAAAACAATCACATTTTACCACAATAAATAAAATGAATATTTTTTATTAAATGATATTACTGAAATAATTTTATTTATATATTTAATCAAATGTTTAACATTCATCATATGTGTTTTCTATACAAGATACAAGATTAAATCCCATTATACACTTAAAAACCATATTATTCTAATTAAGATTTGTGTAGCTTTATTTGCACATATAATTAAATTAGTTTTTATAGAAGTCATAAAATTAATATGATAAAATAATTTTAATTTTTTAAATAATATTACGAAAATTATATTAGCATTATTTTTTAGTATTTTTACCAAAAGTTTTATTTTTTGACAAATACAAAAAAAATACTGAATTTTAACTACAACAAAAATTTATTTTCATTTATTTATAATGTTAAATTATATTTTTATTTTTTCATATATAAAATTAAATTAGTTTTATCACTTAATCCAATTTCAACAGTCTTAATCAGTTTCATATTTAATTCTTTTTATAAAAACAATTCAATCTTTTGAACTTTTTCTCTTTAAAAACATTTTTTCTGATCGTATCTTCGGAAATAATATTCAATAATTATTTTTTATATTATATAAATGTTATTTTTGAAAAATTAATTCCATATTAGTAATCAAAATAATTTATTATATATAATAATTTCAAATTTATTTTTGACCCAAATGAACAGTGATTGTAGTAATAAAAACTTACATCAGTTAAGGTAAAATGAGTTTATTAGGGGATGAAACTGAAAAGATTAGCGTAAATGACGTATAAACTGATCTAAAAACTATTTCTAGATGTTTTTTGACCATTACACCTTGTAGGATAAATAATGGACTAATATTTACTCATTTTATATACGAAAACAATTAGATAATTTTTTTATAGAAAAATATATAGTGAGTCATCTCACCCAATTATGAAAGGGGATGCTTTATCCTCTCTTCTTCGCCCATTCAAAAATATTTTTTCCTTCCAATAAATAACAAAATAACTTCCCAAATTACCTACTGTAATCCTAGAAGAATTATTTTGGACATAAATTCAACCTGGGAAATATTTAGGGCAAACCTAAAAAGGATACCCGAAGAAGATGTAATGTTCTTCAACAACCATCTTTACATTATCTCTTTATCAACATACTTATTTTATTTTCAATAAATTATAATATAATAAACTAAATATAATCGGTAAAATAGTATTATTTCCAAATAATTTCATTATGTAAACCCTTATCTACTTTTATAAAATGGGTTATGAAATCACAATTCATGTTTATAGGGGGCTACCACCTTATGAACCAATCAAATTCGTTTTTCCATCACAACCTATAACAGTTAGAAATATTGATGGTTTTATTATTTATATTTGATATATATGAAATTTTATTATTATTTAACGATTATATGAAATAATATTTTATGACTTCCATTTTTGGGAATATGATAACATCACTGGTGTGTATGGGGGATTAATGTCTCACAAAGGGATATGATTTGTTCACATTTTTCATGGAAAGTGATATGGGAAATGATAAATATTATATGTTATATAAATGTTCTAATTATGATATTAATAACATTTTTATCATTCTGAAAAGAAAATATATATCATTTTCTTTTTTACCTTTTCTGTCATTGAAATATGATAACGCTGCTTTTGTATGTGTGGACCGCCACCTTTATAAAGTGATGTGACTATCCTTTCATCACCATAAAACATGTATTATTTGTATAAATATATTAATGAAAAAATATTTTTTATGATATTATTATCATTCTATACATGTAATATATTACTTACCTCATTTCCATTATGATCATAAAAAATGGAAATGTTACTCAAGTTCACGTATGACCTACCATCTCTATGATCGTAACATACTTTATTTCTAAAAAACATTAATGATTGGTTTTAAAGGTATATTTTATGTATATAATTTTATAATATGTCATTATTATAATTATTTAAGTAATTTAAAAGTGATAATTTTTAGAGGACAGAAAATAAAAAATCAAAACATATATGAAGAACAAGCAGATATTACCTAAAATACGACTTTAACAAAGTATTGTTAATAAATGGGTAATAAAAGTAAATAAGTAAATAATATATGATATGATATATATCATTTTTTGTATTAAATAAATATATAAAAAATATATATTTATGATAACATATGTTTGAATGAGTGTGAAGGAATTTGAGCCTTTGGGTAAGGGATTTAGGTATCACTTTTACTTTCTCTAATATAAATGAAATATTCACCCCATGTTTATTTTATGTGGAGTATATATTTCCTATGAATATATTTTATTATTATTAAAATGAATATAATACTTATTTACATATCTATTTTAGTATCTCCCTTTCATGGGGATCACAATACAAAAGTTTCCAAATTGGTGTCTGAGTATTATCTCACTTTACCTTCCTTGAGATGTATGTGATGTTATGCACATATATTATTTAAAAAGGGGAATATAAAACCAAATTGATATTTAATTTAATTAATTTATTATTAATCATGATATTTTTGTGTTTAATTTTATGTTATTCCATCACCGAGATTATGAATCTTTGTATCAAAAGTTGTAATGGTTTTATGTTACAGACTCATTGTTTATGAGGATTATTTATGATTAAGTCTCCAAAATTGAAACCACATGATCTACCACTCAATAATTATCATATATTTTATTATCCTATAGTAATTCCTTATTTATTAAATTAATGGTACTATTTTTTCACTCTTTGGTACTTAATGTAATTAATTTAATGTTTTTATAAAAATCTCGCAATATTTCTCTCTTTGGTAAAAAATCTATTTTCTTCCAAAACATGTTTTCTAAAGATAATTAATTTTTTTATAACTCTATTAAAGTTTATAAAAGTAATTTTTACCTATTTATTACATTTTAAAAAGGAAACATTAAAGGAATCATCAAGTATTTTTCCAAAATAATGCTCGTTTGAATTTTTCTGAAAATGTTAAAATAATCAAATTTTTAACATGTAGGATGTTAAATATTTTCTCAATTTCATGACCGCTAAATGATTTCAAACATTATTTACATATCAAATTTCTTTTTAATTAAAAAGTTCTCCTTAATATTATAGAGAATTAATATTTTAAGTAAATGATTTCAAAGTAAAAATTATTTTAAATATTATTTTTGTTTTAAAAAAAATATTCCACAGTATAAAATATATTATCATCAGGAATTGTTTTAAAATATTTTTAAAGACTTCCATTTTAAAATTTTATATTTATTTTCATAGAATGTTGTTTTCATAATTTCTTATGATCTAAAAAATGATCTTCATTGAAAATCTAGTATCCTCAAGAAATGTACCCGGTAGACTTTAAAATTTATTTTTTATCATTGATGAAATTATTTGAAGTTAATTATTCTCTAATGGGGATATTATCTGCGGATATAATTTTTATTATTTCTATAAATCATTTATGTTTATGATGATAATATTTTTATGAAACCAATTTCTCTTCCACGGGTTATAACATGACAATATTCCTTTGAAACATTATTTTTTACATAGTCTATACAATGATAAAATGCTTATGACACCGTCTTCTTTTTCTATGGAATATATAGTGATAAAATTCTTTTGAACCCTATTTATCTTCCACAAGTTATTTGATGATGAAATGATGATGAAAACAAATTAATTTCATGGGTTATACTATGATGAATATCTTATGATCTTATGGTATAAAAATATATGTTTTTTATTATGTGATAGTGGTTTTCTTATAAAAATGAGGGTGGTTATGTTATAAACAATGACGTGTGAATCCTCTACCTCTCTCCAATGAATTGGATAAATAAGTATATATCATAAGATTGATAGGAATTTAATAGAATGTGAACCTGATTAAGTAAGGGACATTGTCTAAAATGATAGTCTTAAGAGTGAACCTTGTTGACTATGATGTTACACGTGGAAAAGAATTTCATGTCCATAATGTTATGTATGAACCTGATTATATGTTCACAATGACAATCGTGAACCAGATAACATGCTAACAATATTATGGGTGAGCCTAATTACATGTTCCCAATTTTATTCACGGAACAAACATTCATGTCCATAATATTTTTCATGGACCTAGTTTCATGTCCATAAGATTATGGAAGGTATGGATTTCATGACAAAAACATAATAAGTGAAACAGTTTCTGCTTATATAATTCCAAAATGTTATAAGCTGATGTGTATCCCTAAAATATAAGTTTTGTAACATTATTATCATGATATGAATTATATTCTCTGATTCCATTATGATTCATGTCTTATAAACTGCCAATCTATATTCAAGGACTCATTTTTATGATCTATGACTTCTTGGGTTTGTTCTTGGTATGTTATATTCAATATCACATACCCATATGCATATATTATTCTTTAATATGATTATAGATTTACATATCTTATTTTGAACATTATAGATCTTATTATCTCACCCATTCTTATGTTTAATTTCTACTGGTTATTAAGAATGGTTTTATATCGAGTTTCTCTATGAAGAATACTAAATTGGAAAATTGTTGTAGAAATTATCGATGATCTTTTACAATATTATAAGATTAGTTACGTAGTCACTGAATACACTGAACTAGTATATCGTTTATATGTGTGTTAGTGAAATGTAATTTATATACATATAAATACATGTAATTTCAATATATGGTAAGCCTAAGGTATTATATTAATCCCTTTAAAGAAACTATTTTATTACATAATCATTCTAAAAAAATCTATTAGATAATCAACCTAGGATTTCTTGTTTTTCATTTTCATATATGTACTTACCTATGTAATTGCATTTTCAAATAATGCTAAGAGTAATATTCTAAAACATTCACTACTAATATGTTTATACTAATCTATCTTGTTGAAATCCAGTAAATGAGGTTTTTTCCTTAGATATCGTAGATAATTAATCTTTTTCATAAATTGAATAAAATAAATATTAAAATATGTAAAAATTGATATGTATTATTGTTTTAAAGAAGAATATTTTCTATTATGATGTACTTAAAAATAATTCCTATAATTAATATGTGTTTTCTTATACAATTTTCCATTTATATTTACATGATCCTCTTTATATAACCCATTATATGAGATGGAAATGGATTGTAATTTTGATTCATCAATCAACATATAAACAATTGTAAATAATAATTTTTTTATTTCACATAAAATAAAATTTTGACTATGTATTTAAAATACATCCCATTTTTTCAACTAAAGCATAGCACATCCATACTATATGATAAAATTATGTTGGTTTCGATAAATACTAATTATTTTCTAAGATTTTCTATTCCTTAATAAAAAAATCCGTTGAAAATCAATTAATAAATGTAATCTCAAAAAATAATACCGACTATAATGTACCTTATCTTATTCCTCCAATATATTTCTAAATAAATTATCCATTGTTTCTCATTTTATCATGACAATATGTATTGTGAGTCTGTGAGGTTTTTCTTCCCCGTCAACACCACTCTGATGATATATCATAAGAGTTTCAAACATTCAAATTGATCCTTTCAAGTGGCCAGAAATAAAAATTTATTTTTATTTTTTTATAATATAAATAATCAATAAACGGTATAATGAAGATTAATCAATGTTTGAATAATTTATTTTTAGGTAAATTAGGGAAATTATATCATAATGTTGTAATAATTGCTTCCAAAAAAATTTCATTCAACACAGGAACAACATTGTGTCATCTGTCGATATCAATCCACACCTCTAATCAACTACCTACCCCCAAATAAATAATTAAAACAGAACTATTGTAATAAAAAGGTATACCTTTTGTTTTACACCATAATATTCTAAAAGAATTATATTATTTATTATAATAAGTACTACACACTAAAAGAAGCATAAACAAACAAAAAATATTATTTAAATTGGACCATTATAACTTAGCCGTTGAATTTGAAGGTATGAATAAGATTAATTTTATTATTATATACATATAAAGGTCCAAATGAATAAATATTTATTTATGAATTCATAGAAAATAATCACTAAATTTTTATAAGATTCATTTTATTATTCAAAAATATGTTTTCTTCAAAATTCATATTTATTGCATTTTTTCATAAAATATTATAATAAATTTATAAAACATTTATAATTTAATTAATAAAAGGTGATCATTTTTTAAATCATTATATCAATATTATCTTAAGGTGAGATTTTTAAATTTTCTAAAGACTTATTTTTTAAGGAATAGTTAAATTCAATGATTTTTAATAAAATATATATTTAACATCAAAGAATTTATAAATTAAAATTATATCTTTGATTACATTAAAAATTTATTTCTTTATTTTCATTAAAAACAATTCAATTATATTTTTTTAAATTAATTTGGAATGAAATTTTTTTTTCTAAAGTATGATTTTTAATGGAAAACATTTTTTCATCTTGTTTTGTGGATTTAATTTAAAATTATATTCCAAAAATTTTATGTTTTTATTATTTCAAAAATGATTCTGTATATTGAATTAAGATGTATAATATTAGTGAATATTTCCATTTTATTTTTAGTAGTTATGAAGAGTAATAACTGTAAATTTTTAACCACTATATAGGTAAAACGGGTTAATTAAGGGAATAAATATTGTGTTAAAGACTAGAAAGTAACCATAAAAATTTGATTATTAATTTTTTATGAATATATTTCGTCCATAATCATCAAAAACTTTAATATATTAGATGTTTTTAATTTGGAAATGATTTAGACCGTTATATGATTTTATGTAAATAAAATTCAAAAATGTCATTTTCAATGGTTTATTAACAATAAAAATTTAAAATATAAATAAAAAGAATATATAATCAGTTATAAATATTATTTTGAAATATAAATTATCTTTAATTATCATAATAACTTATATATATTTTTAGTGACAATGTAATAACCTTAAATGCCTATACAACACAAATATAGTATTTATTGAATTAATAATAAAATAAAATAAATATTTCAAAAATGATAGATGTTATATGATTTGATATTTCTTTTTATGATAATTGGTTTATTTAGAAAAAAATGAAATAATATATTGGTTTAAAGGACTTATATTTTAATTCCATTGCGTTCTTGGAGTTTTAAAAGATAAATTAAATAAATAGTTCTAAGATTAACGTTAATATTATTTTATAATAAATAATATTTTATTTAATTATTTCAAAAAATTAAAAATTATTTGTTAATAAATGTGATGTGATAAGGATGAAATTATTAAATATTTTCCATTTATTATCCAATTTCCCATTTTTAGTAACTTTCATGGCCCCTCAAGACTTTAATCTTTAATAATACGATAATTTTCAAAAAGGATGAAAATAGGATTAAAATCCTATCAGTGGAGAAACCACAGGAACATTTAAAATATTTATTATAATATAGTATATATATTTTTAATAATTTTATTTTAATATATTTTTTTATTTTGATCCATTTTATTGGATTGTGTGTTTACATTAATTTAATATTTTATTAAATTTCAAGAGTGTCCATCCCCTCTCTTATATAAAGGTACATATTTTTTATTTTATTCACACATAACGAACCATTTAAACAACACAATACCACCCCAAATACCTTATTATCTTCCTTCCCCACATCCTGCAATCATTTTGGATCATTAAACAAATCTAGGAATGCCTTTGGTGCAGACCTTAGTATATTGTCTGAAGAAGATGTATAGTTCTTAATGAAAATCTTTTATTTTATTTTTACTTCTACCATATTAAATAACTATTCAAACATGATAAAATAATACCACATGTGTCTTCAAAATACTATGATCTTATTATGTTGGTATAATGAACTATATTCATCTCCTCTTCAATCATATAGGAAATAAAACAATCCTTTGTGTGTACGGTGGACTACTACCTCACGAAATGAGGTAATTCATTTTCCATAACCACATATAACAAATAATTGTAATGTTAGATTTATTTTATATATATTATATTTGTGAAATATTTAACAATATAAAAATGTAATATATAATTTACATTCTAAATATTCATGTCATTAAAAAATTATTATGTCATTCATGTGTTTGTCTGGACTACCACTTCTACAAAGTGATGTGGTTAAATTTTCATATGAACATCAGATGAAAGATAAATATAAATATATTTAAAGAAATAAAATTTTCTTCAGGATATAATTATCATTATTTAAATATAAAAAATACATACATATTCATTATTTATTTTTCAATAATGGAAACAATACTCATGTGTATATATATCCTACGATATTCATGATTGTAGCACGGTAACTTTTTCATAACCATATTTCATGGCTAGCTGTTAGAGTGTAATTTATGTATTAAAATTATTTTTATCTTCAGATTTTTATTTTTTGAATGAAATAATGTGAACACTTTGACCTTAGTCAACCTACCAAAGTAATGTTGGGCATATGAGACAAATATTTTCAAAACATCTGATGTGAAATTAATCAATTAAGTAATTGAATATAACATGGATATAAAAAATTTAAAAACAAATATTAAGAATGAAAAAGGTTATTATGTAAGTAAGTAAATAAAAAAATATTAATTATTTAGATATATAACGAACGTACAGGATGAGTTGAACTCATGGTAATAGACATTAATTACAAAATCATCTTTCAAAAACTTCCATCCATATCATTTTCTTTCATGACAATATTTTTAAAATTAGTTTATAGATGTATTTATATGGATATAAATTTATTATAATGAAAATTTAGTGACTCTTTTTATAATCACTTTATGATTTTTAGAATGAATGTTTTACATATTTTATATGTAACATTTTATCATTCATTATAAAAGATAAATGAAATATATTATTTTAGCACATGTGGTGTCAAAAAACTCTCTTTCCACTATAATGATTATTTTATATTTAAATTACATAATAAAATTAAATCTTTTATTAAAAAAATTATTCTATATTTTATTTTTATTTTTAAAAACATTTTCAAAATTTAATGGATGTTTCATTATCTAAAAGTGTCTTCTCATTGGATCAAATAATAATTTTATGAGTGTGATGATGGAAATAGAAAATTTTTATATATTATAATTGTGTTATTTTTCAAAAAAATTAATATTATGAGTGGTTACTTTAGAAACCAATTATGGGTGGTTCTGTTATAAATCAATGTTGGTGGTTCTGTTATAAACCATGGATGTGTGTTTCCATGATATCCCTCTAATGAATTGGGTATGAAATTAAATATTTTTTTTAATTTTTTTTAAATGTGAAATATAAAATTATTCCCCAAGATATGTACATTATTTATCAATGATTTTTTTTATTTAAATCATTTGATTTAACAAGGTAATATTATGATCTTATGATTAATGGAAAGTATAGTCTACTTGCTCAAAGTTGAATTTATAACATTTTTAAGGTGTTATCCTATTTTTTTCATGATTTCAAAGAAACCATAATTAGTTTTATATTGATTTAAATTTTACTTGTGAAATGTTTTATGGAAATATTCTAGTAGATAATTCATTTCATAGGTTGTAAAATTTTTATTTTAAACCCAATATTTATTTTGAAATGGACTATTTTTATATGTATTCATAGACTTTCTTTTTCATTTGTGATTTTAATGTCCCTTACTATGATTTTTTATTAGTAACTAGAGGAATATAATATTCAGTTATTATATTTGCAATATTAGTACCTTTTAATGTCTGTAAATAGTGGTTTTAGTGAATTTTATTATTTGAACATAATTTCACATAATAGTGAAATTCATGTTTATAGTGGTTCATTTTGGGCCAATTAATCATCATATTTTATAATTCATTAATTTTATTATTTAAATTTTAAATTTTGTTCTCTTATTTATCAAATTGGATGGAATATTTTTTGTTTTATGATCAATAGATTAATCACAAGGGAAGATAGACATTTTTTTCTTTGATGATGAAATTTATCAAAAAGAATAATGGTCATTGGGCACATCAAATAATGTGGATTCCACAATTCAATCCTGATGAACAAAAAAAATAATTTTTTATAGCGCAAAATTTTGATTCATTTTATTTAACTATGTCCAAATCTGATTTTCAAGTCTTCATGGAGATCCAAGGAGACCGATTTGAGAATTAAATTATGGTCTACACACGACGACCCATAATGTCTTCCCAGCAATTTTAATCATAACATATGAATGGAGTATCCAATTGTGTTTAATGTTCTACATGTACTGGATGATATATGTAGGACCATATTTCTCTTCTATTAAACTTCAAATTAATCCCACTTTAATGCATAATTTTTTGGTCAACATGGTGGAAGAATATTGATCTGATTTTTCTTATCAATCAATGAGAAGTATACTTTTCCATTTTCCTGCCAATAATTTCGTACACAAATTGAACAAAATAATATTTAATGAAGGGTTATCAACTCTAAGACCCTATAATTCATATTTATAATGTGTTTGTTAATGTAATCTTCGGTAAATGGTTTATTTTATCAATTGTATTGTTACAATGACATTTTGTAATCGAATATTCATTTTTTATCATGTATGTTTTTTCATAAATATTTGTTTCTTAATAAAAAATATTCATCTTATACATTTATTATTTACTTTTACATATTCCATTGATATTTGAGATTAGTTTTTTCCATTTATTGAGACCAACAATTTTGAAATTACTCACAGAATAGTGGAGCATTCATTATTCATTTTTTTTCTTCTCCAATTTTTCCCTCATGATTCTACTTCCTTCTTTCGTTGAGATCATAACATAAATGGATTGATAATTCTATTATGGTTATATCAAAGTGTGTAAAATGGATATAGACAGGAAGTTATTTTCTATTGTTTAATTTTTTAACGAATTCACTATTTTAATATTACTATTCATTGATTTATTTTCGTTTTCGTCTTCACCCACATTAACAATGACACATTTTTAGTGATAATACAATCTAATTCCATGGATTTATCACTTCAGTGATCCTCTAAATGAGTTGAAAATTTTAATTTTAATTGTGTAAGGATTAATTCTTTGAATTATTTCGGGGAGTTACCTCATTTTTTAGATGCATCTTGAATTAGTGATCTGCTTTTTTTTATGATATCATATACATCCAATCTATCCCTAGAAATAAAATTATATTTACTCATCTTCCATAATTATTTCCATTCTAATCATTATGATTTTCAATATTATCTACAAACCCATTCTATTAGGTACTTTAGTGTTTGAGATTCAATTTTGAAATTAGTACCATCGTCGGTTAATTCATATACAAACCAGCCATAACATATTATTGTCTCAATGTTACTTTTACGTTCCATGTGTATTCGATCCCAGCATACACTACAACAACCACTTCTACCGAAATGGTAAATTTGCGAATCATCAAATTTTGGATCCTTTGTCAGGGACCCAAGTAATTCATCTCAGAAACTCATTCTATTTTCCAGCAATTTCTCTTATCTCACCCAAATTTATTTTATATTTTCTCCCTTATATCTGTGAGTGTCTGCATACACATGTGGAAACTAAAAATTTATAGCGATGTTGTAATATATGAGTGGTTATGAGTCCAGTGAATTTAAGTGAATCCTTCACATATATCATTTTCATTCTATGATGTTGGATTATAAAATGGAGTTTAATAAAATTGATAATCAACCACAAAAACAAACCATAAACCAAGGAGGTATCCCAAATGGAAACCAAAATTATCAATCCACTAAAATGGTAATTTTTGTAGACCATACTATGAAAAAATAACTCACTCCTTTCTAGACCAACTATAATTAGAATTCTAAAAAAATACTTCCCCCATCTCAAAACAATTTCACATAAAAATGGAATCCAATTTTTTTAATAAAAAAGGGAGAATCATTCTCTGAATCATTGGAAATACTATAATAAACATTATAAATAGTACGACACCACTGTTTCATAATCATATAATATGTGAAAATTTTCAATGAAGTGTTAGGGCCACATAACAAACAGTTTATTGGAATGATGTGAAATTGAACATTCAAAAATAAATATCCAAATTATTATTATTATTATTTGTAAAATCATTTTAAATATAACCAAGCATGGATAACATCACCTTACTAAGATACGAAACCCAGATCTTGTGAAATGAACAATATTTTAGAAGATAATAAACTTAGTGAAAATGTATCTTGCACTCACTAAGAAGGCTGGGGAGATAGATCATAAAAATTTCCATGAAATCCAACCCACAAACAATCCAATTCCATGATACTATAGAATAATACAAACTACATATCCATCAATGCATTCAATATCCAATCCAACAACCAAAGTATCCTCCAATGGTAAACCAAAAATCACAATCCCATTCTGAATCATTCCCACTCCCAATACATGAATAGTTTTGTAAAAAAATGAAGAATGTGAACTCGTATGTATCCTCAAATAAACATAATTATCCAATAAATCAAAACATTAAATACACCCATTCCCAATTAGGTTTTCCCATCCCCATTCTCATGGGGAGAATCCTATTACATATATACATCTCATGAAAACCTAAAAGGAGTGACTGTTAGAAGAAGTAGTAGATCCTATGAAAAGATTATGAAGCCCATTCAAAAACCATTAAAGTATTCAATATCACAATAAAATTGTGAATAAATACCCATAGATTATGAAAAATTCAATATGAATGTCGAAGAACCATAACCTCACCTAACTATTAATCAATGTTCTCTCTTCCCAAAATGTATGAGGGGAATATATAAACCCGAACTGAATAAAACATTGAGTTAAATCATATATCATTTTATGATGAAAATTCACCTTCTTGATGAAATCCAACCCATTCCTAACTACTAAACTAGCTTAAAGACATTTGTACTTTTAAAAATAAATTTTCACATCAACACCCAAAAAAATTAGTTGCTAATGTGTGTACAATAATTCAAGGGACCATTCCTCATATGTTAAAAGTCCCAAGAAGTCCACACATTAACATTTTTTTATGAGAGAAAAAAATGGTCAAATCATTTTTTAATTAAGTAGATAGTGTAAACCACTTTCCATATTGTACATATTTTTAATTTGGTCTTGAATATCTCCAATTAACATCAATCTCACTAAATCTTTCATATGGTAGTACTTGAGTTCCTAAGGGGATATTAAAATAAATTTTGGTAAAATTTAAAATTTTAATTTACCCAACTGACTTCATTGTCCTAGAAAATCATTGTAGCGTAGGTCATAAGTGAAAACCCAAATAATCCTTTGTCATCCCATCTTAGAAACAATCAACTTAGTCATCCGATTTAGGAATTGGAACATGATAATAACAATTGGAAACATGATCCTTGACTTTATCATTTAGAATGAAAACTCACAAATTGGGTATTAGGAAGAGATCCTTTATACAAATTGGGTATTAGGAAGAGATCCTTTAGATAAATTGGATACATAGTGTTGATTGGGAACTTAAGGAACATTAAGGATTTTTTAAATGATGTTTATGTTGAGATGAGATTTATTTTCATAGTTAACATAAGGGAAATTTTAATACTTGTCTTTAATCACTTCCAAATAGCTACTTTTATGATTTTTATGAATAACCAATCAATGAAACTAGTGGATAAATAAAAAAATTAGTCAATACCCATTCCAGAAACAAATATAGCCTCTATGGTCAACAAAACATTTATTCAACGGAACCAATTCTGTAATGTGATTTTTCAAAGGAATCCCATTCGGGTGTGAATTTACATCCATCTTTTGACAGTGTTAACCAACCTGATCTCAAATTTATAGTCCTTAAATCACCACTAATGTATGAATTATTTGGGTAAAATATATCTCCCCCCATTTTCATTTCATCTTCTCTTGAATCCAATCAAGAGAGAATACTATTGGATATCTAGGTAATGCATAATAAAGTTGTCTGATGGACCTTGTAGGATATTCTTGGGATTAACTAACTCATTATAATTCATTTGATTTTTCTAGAATGTATATAAAAACCATGTCCTCATTATCAATGGTGACACAATCCCAATCGTATAGATGTGGTAAGGAAATAACATCTAACATTTTTGAAAGCGGGTGTCATCTACACCATTGATGAGTGGAGTGGGTAATCCCAATTGAAGTTATTCCAAATAAGGATATAATAATTATGATTACAGATGAGGATATTTCCAAACATGGGTGAGAAGTGGATAAAGATTTTTAATTGACTATAGGATGTAGATTTGTGTACAATAAAAGGGAATATCCATTTTCCTTTATTTGATCAAATCCTATAATGAGTGCTCGGTCTTCTGTTCAACTACTTCCTAGATTGATTCTCATGGTTTAATAAAATGGATGTCCTTATATAAGATCCTATAAAATGAAACCTTCACATGTAAATTTGGAACATGTTTCTATAATTTCATCAC
The DNA here is from genome assembly GCA_963277665.1 of Viscum album. Lineage (NCBI taxonomy): Eukaryota > Viridiplantae > Streptophyta > Magnoliopsida > Santalales > Viscaceae > Viscum > Viscum album. The sequence continues at coordinate 1,093,518,841 of OY728155.1, forward strand.
CTTGTGTTTTGTAATTCTCATGGTACCTTCAAGCGGTGCACGATGGGAATCATCTCTGGCATTGTGAGGGATTGTTTAGATGTATTTATGGATGAATTCTATTTATTTGAGGATACATATTAGGTATTACATGTATACTTTGAAATGATTTTTACTATATGTGGGAAAATAATCTCATCTTAAATTAGAAAATTTCCATTATAAGGTAATGGAAGGACTTGTTTTGGGCCATCTGGTATCTGGTATAGGGATTGATGTTTATAATCTAACCTTCATATCATTCTTCATCTCCACTCTCCAAAAAAATCATGGATGTGAGTTCCTTTTTAGGCCATTTTTATCTCTATATAAGTATCATTAGGAATTTTATCTCCATTTCATGACCACCTTGTACTCTAATGGTGGAATTTTTCCAATTTTATTTATTGAATGAAGTGATAAATCATTATTGATTCCAAATTCATCTATTATATCCCCCTATCATACAAAGTCAAAATTTTAAAATTACATTCAAAATCATGTGTCATGAAGTTGAATTTGTTGTAGGAGAATTCTTATGACAATGTTTTGATAGAACTCTATGTTTCATTTCTTATGGAAGAAAATTGTTAAATGATTCTTAAATCAACAACACTACCACTCAGATAGAGTTTCTTGTTGTTGTCTTTACATTAGTATAATTTAGTTCTTGTATCAATGGAACCCCCATAATTGTCTTCAAAAATAATTCATCTCAGAAATACCTTTTCCAAAAACATGAATCCAAGGATATAATTATTTGAAGGTTCCATCTTCTTTAAGATTTTCATATAACCATTACAAATAAAATGTGTATTCAAAATGATTCATCTAATAACCTCTCTATAATAGAATTCTATGAAAACTCACATTACATGTCCATGTCTGATTCATTTCCCGATGAGAGCCTATATTTTGTGAGTGATTTTACATGGTATGTAGACATATAAAATCACATGGTTATGGGTATCATCCCAATATTCATGGGGACCCATGATAAGTGTAAATTCTATTCTGATATCAAACACTATTTGTTTGATGATCCATAAATCTTCATGTTATTTCTTTATCAATTCATTAGGATATGTGTTCTTGAGTCAAATAAAGAGTCCATTCTTAAATTTCTTGTCATAGGGTGGCATGTAGAGGATGATTTTCTACAAATAAAACAATTGCAAAGGACCTCCAAAGTGGAATGTTTTTTCCTAATATCACTAAGGATTCCAATACAGTATGAAAGTGTTTTCCCCGATGTCATTAATTACGATCCATAAAAAACAAAATCAAATTACTCTTCCACCCATTGTGGTTGTAGAAATATTTTATTATTTGGTGATTGATTTAATAAGACCCTAACCAATATATAGGGGATATATCTACGTCATCGTAATAGTTGATTATGTATCTAAATTTTTATATTCCATTCCCAAAAAGTCTAATAATAATATTTTGATATTATTTTTAATAGAACAAAATTTTTTACAATTATATATTACATGGGTAATCATTACTGATCATAGACCCCATTTTTGTTACCAACCCTTCTCACCACCCATGTTTAGGTATTGGATTTGTTATGAAGTTTCCACTACACACCATCGTCAAACCAATGGTCATGTTGAGTTAGAAAATATTGAAATCTATATATCTTATGAAAACCCCATCGATACATTAAGGAATGATTTGTCTATGAAACTATTGGATTCCATTTGGATATATGGAACTGATTTGAAAACAATCATTTTCATGTCACCATATAGGTTGGTTAATTGTATAGCATTCAATTTACCTGTTATAATTGAATACAAGGGATTTTGGGAAATAAAAAAACCGAACATTGATATTTATATGGAATAAAACAAGATGCAATTTAACATAAATAAAGATGACAAACATATGATGGAGGATTATAAAAATGCAATTATCAATAAATTTGGAGTTTCGAACAACCAATATAGGAATCCCAAAGTGGATAACATTGAACAAGGAAAACATTTCCTCTTGTATAGTTCCAAATATCATTTTCACCTAGAAAAGTTAATGTGGATATTTTCAAGTCCTTACATAGTGATATATATGTACCCCCATTAGGGTAGAATATATTTAGGACCCCACTAGTTTTCTGCTCATTATATTTAATGGTAATTAGTTAAAACCATTTATTGATTCATTGAATAGAAATGTAATAGAGGTGGATTTAACTAATCTAACCTATGAACAAGATTAAAATTAATAGATATAGGAACCAATTTTGGTAAATTCATTAAAAAAGATCATTCATATAGGAAATTCAGTTTTTACCTAAACATATACTCAAAGTCTAGAATTTCAAAATAAATAATCATATTTTTTATCCTTTCATTTTTCTAAAAGAACCCCCTTGGGGTATCCAATGTGATTTATTGTTTCATGTGTGTAAGATTTAGTAGCTGAAACATTTTAATATTTCCAAATGGAACACATTCCTTCTATGATAAAAACCAAACTTCAACCATCCTCAAAAATTCATCTCGTGACACAAATCCATAATGGGTCAAATTCATATTGATGGGTCATAAAATTAAAAATAGGTGTTTTGTTCCATGATTTCATTTCAAACAAATTCTCCCCCTCATTCTTCCCAATTATTAATATTCTATTCTCATCTCATTTCTTTCCAAACTATGCGATGTGTCATTCAATATTGGTGGGATTGAGAATATGAGATTATATGGAAAAAATAAATTCATTATCCTTGGATTCGTTTATTTACTTTTTCAAGCATGATAACTAAATATAAAAATATTTTGAATTCCATGATTATAATATTAATGCATGTTTATGTTCCTTAATATAGTTTGTGTGATGTATGGATTTCCAAAGTGTTTTTCCTATATATATATTTTCCCTATATTAATCTAAATTCCATAATACATATCCATAAAATTTTTGGTGTAATATTTAGTTCTTAAGTACCTTTCATCATATTATAGTGATTGGGGATAATTTTAGATTTATATTAGTATCAAATAAAAAATAAAAAAAGAGACCACGTGGATATTTTTTTTCAAATGTATAGCATATTGAACTTGGAGATCATGACTCCATTTTTTTCTTAACTAGTGTTTGGATTCCCATTTATTTTTTAGAGCATGGAATTAAAGAAATGTGTGACGTTCGGAACTTGGGGATCATTATTCCATATTTATTTTTTTTCCAGAGAGGGTGCTTTCATCTATATGGTGGTTCAACGAAAATGAAAAAATGGATACTAATCTAAAGGTTTAATGTTATTCCAAACTAAGGCTTATAATTTTTCACTTGAACATGAAAATGGGTCCCAATTATTTCTTGATGCACAACACGTCATTTTTCTTAATTGAAATGAATGAAATATTGATATGAATTTGAACAAAGTAATGAGATTGTGAATGGTATATTCATATAATCCTATATTGAGTTAATTTATTTACATAGGATTCATTATTTTTCATTATATGTTATAGTGATAATTATATGTTTTGTTTCTAAAAAAAGCATTTAATTTCATATTTTTTACATACTTTTTTATCGAGAATAGAAAATTTAAAGCTAGTGGCGCGATTAGCCACTAAAAGAGGATATTTTTTGTTGATTTTATTTTTAATATTAATGTGCTTATTTTTCTATAAACAATGGTTTTAGTGAATTTTATTACATTAAACTCAATTCACATCTGTTTGTAGTTCATGTTTAATGTGGTTCAGTTTGAGCCTAATTTATCATAATATTGTGGAATTCATTATTTTGATTATATTAATTTTATATTTTAGGAGATTATTGATCATTTTTTTAATATTTTGTCTTTTAGGATCAATGGTTTAATCATAAGGTAAGGTGGACATTGTTGTCCAATAATGCGGAAATTTATAGTCAAACCATAATGGGGCAGAGGCCTATCAAATAAAATTGGATCCCATAATTCTAACCCAATGAATATACAATTTTATGTATATATTTAGAATTTTTTTTGAATCATTTCATTAAACTATGGCTAGATTTATTTTCTAATACATCATGGATATACATCGATCCTTATTTGAAGATTACATTATGGGAACATGTGAAGGCCCGTAAATTCATCCCATAAATTTCATTATAACACCGAAATAGATTATGAAATTGGGATTAATGATTTAAATCATTTAGAATAAAAATGGATGATTAAATATATATTCCATGACCCCTTTAATTTCATTCTCTTTCATTGATTAATGTTAAGGTCAACATGATAGAAGAATCTTGATCTATTTTTTCTAATTAAACATTTAATAGTATAATTTCACTTTTTCCCACCCACCATTGACTATCAAATTAAATGGAATGACATTAATTTGTTGGGGATCGAACTTAGGACCCCAATATTCCTATTTTACGGTGTTTTGGTGAAGTATTTATATATATATTTATATGTTCTATTCATTAAATAGTATTTTTATGCTTTCATTTTGTAATCACATTTCATTTTTTTCAAATTTATGTTTTTCATTCACATTTCTTTTCAAAATAAGAGTTCTTATTCTTCTTATTCTTATTATTTTATAAATTCCTTTTACATAAATTATTTATTCCATTGAATAAATTTATGAATTTATTGACACCCGCAATTTTGAAATTCCTCACATGACGGTGGAGTGTTCGTTATTTCATTTTTTTGTCTCTAATTCCTCCCTCTTGAGTCTATTTCATGATTCCATTGAGATACTAGAATAAATAGAGGGATAACCCTATTCATGGTTTATCAACGGGAGTAGAAATTGTTTATATTGTATGTTAAATTTTATTAAATTTTTAAATAAATTCATCTATTTATTATTTATTTATGATGAGTGATTTTCATTTTTTTCTTTTACAACATTTATGAGTTCTCATTTAAGTGGTCCTATAAGTGAATTGGGTTTTATCATTTTAATTGTGTATGTATTAATTTTGTGAATGGTGTTGGGATGTAACCTCACTTGTAAGATGCTTCTTGAATTTATTATCTAAAATTTTCTATGAAAAATATACATCCAACCTATCCCTAGAGACAAACTATAATCTACTAACCTTCATTAATTCTTTACTTTCAATTCATTTGGCTTTTCATGCTTACATCCAAACCATTATCTTTGGTACATTAGTATTTTTGTTTCACAATTGAAATCAACACCAATTTTGTTCACATAATATCCAAACCTCCCAAATATTTTAGTGTCTTAAGGTTATTCAATTGGTAAATGGTTATTATATACCTACTTTTACTAAAATGACTGATTCTACTAGTAGCGTAGATTTGGGAATCAAAACATATTTTGATCATTCCACATTTAAAAAAAATTCATACCAATTTAAGGATAATTAGGGGTATAGATGACACGAACATGATGATTTTGATGATTTATCATGAAAATAAAACGTGTTCCATCATTAAATATTTATTATTTGTTAATAATGGACACTTGTTGGAAGATTCACATTTGGGATGAAATATTTATTTTTGTAATGGTGAATACCTAAATATTTAAAACTATAAAAATAAAATATCATAAGTATTCCAAAAATGAGTTCTTAATGAAATGTACTGGAATATGTGATGGTTAAAATGGGTATTTATAGTTTGTATTACAGCACGGTTTAGATAACTTTAGAGATCAATTTGTCTCGATTTGAGATTAACTTAATAGTCATGGATACCATTTTGGGTTAATAAATCTAAGAATGATCATAATTGCACATGCATATCAATTCTTTATTTGGGTTTTAAATGATGTGATTTTATGGTGACTAATGATATTTTTTGAGCTATTTTATTAGGTTATGGTATATGTAATACGTAGGTTTAACCTAAAGGGATATTTCATAATATTACTATTATATTTTTGGGGATGTAATCAAAAATGTTAGATGTAACTTTTGAGGATTAAAATCTATTATATTTTAAATATATAACTACCATTTTCATGTAATTTATGAATTATTTTTTATAAAATTTTTATGGGTATTTTCATTACTAGGAAAATTTTAATTTTAATGTCAAATAAATAATTTCTTTTTTAAATTATTTCATTATCTACATATTAAATATCATTTTTCAAAATGATTGGAAAAGGAACTACCACAACATTATTATCCCATCTAGTAGATTTAATCATTACTATCATGACAAAATCCTATTCAAAAGATTTTGAATTTTTTTACATCCAAATTGATTTCAAGTTAATAGTTGATCAATACTATACATTTAAACTTTTCTTTAATTTATATGGGTCATGAATGTTATTTTATTTGATTTCAAAATTTCAATTCATCCAACTAATTTGTTAATGTTACCCCCAAGGACATCAATTTTTATCTCATGATATGGAATTCATGCTAGAAAATAAATTAAATATCAGTTGCATAATAGAAGAACATAATAATTTGATTTAAGGAATTAATTATTTACTTACATTCAATGTATGAATCAGAATTGATTTTATATTGATGAATCATATTGAATTATTTCCTAAAATAGTGCATGAATACAAATCATGGAAGTAGGGTAAAGAAATAATATTGAATGAAGAATATGTTGTTAATGATATTATGATATATTCTAAATATTATGAATATCATGAAACATTTTATAATAGTTTTTTAAAACATGGAAACATATGTTACTTGGAATAAATTGAATTTAAAAATTGGAGTATCAAAACGGTGTTAAATGTTTTATACACTCATTAATGGACATATAATATTGGAATAAATAAACCTTTTAGTTAATAAGTACATGATCATAGTTCATTAAGATTATTTGATTTTGTGGAATAACTATCCATTACTATAAACATTTGTCATGACCTGTCCTCGGGGACCGTGCCGTGAGTACCCCAAGCCCGCCTTCCATAGGCCAGGGGCTGGCGACTAGTACCAAAGGCATAAATCCCGGTAAAAATGGAAGGCATTTCCTTTATTTAAGTAAACAAACACAACAAAGTACGCAATCTGGAGTAAACACAAAGTAAAATGAGTACAAAATCAAGAGTTGGAAAGTAAATTGGCCAGTATACAAACCCAACTAAAAGTACAGTACAATGGAAAAAGAAAGTACAATAGCTGTAAAGTAAAGCAACAACCACTGATTCATCGGAATCCCACCTGAAGGGTTGGTACAGATAGTCTCGTCAGTACCTCAGGTCAGTCCGTTCGCTCCGTGTACGTCCCGCCAGGTGGTCCACCCCTGGATACCATTTAGATTCCTCAAACCTCGACCACGATCAGTGATGTTCGTCGTCTGCAGCCAACACATTGTGGTGAGGGAAATGCTCGTGCAGGGGTGAGTATAACGATACTCAGTAGGAACCCCGAGACCCACAAATGTCTCCCAGAATCTATAAAGGATAAACCACAAAGGAAATATATAAACACGAAGTATCAACCAACTATACTGAGGAATATGCTCATACATATACCTAAGTCGTCAATCTCAGTACGGCTCCAACTTCCAAGCCCATGCACAAACCAGTCCACATAGGAAAGAAGTCAATCGTACCAATGATAGCGATTAAAAGACAACATTCAGCACACATAGGTATACTACTCATGAAGAAGGGTGGAGGTGATTAGATGTAGCCCCTGAATCATCTCCTATGCCGAGCCCACATAGGGTCCAAGTACAGATTTCATTGATGTCGAACCCATGTAGGATCCAAGTAAAGTAACCATCGCTGCCGAACCCACATAGGATCCAAGTACAGTCGTCATTGCGGCCGAACCCACGGAGGATCCAACTACAGTCGTCCTCACTGCCAAACCCACGTACGATCCAAGTACAGTCGTCATCGTTGTCGCAGTTGTAGCCAGCTCTAGGGTTCCCACACACAGCGTACTCAATTCCGGGAGGGTTCGCTCCACGAGTAAAAAGGGGTTGATACATCAACTATAATGAAGTCCAGAGTTGATGTATCCCGAAGTTCTGTCTCATCAAAAGGAACCCAACGCGACAGGCGGCGCATCAAACGGACGCCCAGTCTGAGAGATATTGGCATTTTTGTTCCAGGGGTCCGGTTGGAAATATGCTCGTTCCAAACTCGTCCATTTACCAAAGTAGTCCAAAAGTCATATAGAGTATCGCAGAAAGACCTTCTCGTCGAAAGGGTCGTATTTACGCAGACGGCGCATCGATCGGATGCGCGGTCTTTAAGTTATTAAAGTTTAAGTGAATAACAGGCCCGACCTGTTTAGCCTAGTGGGACCACGGGTCGGGTAAACCTAGTTTGACGGGTCTGGCCCGATAGGGGTGTCGGACCAGTCCTAAGGTAAACATAGCACAGCCCGAATGGCGCGGCCCGGTCTGGTAGGGTGCGGCCCGGCTGGTCGAGCAGTTCCGAGGGGGAGAGGCCCCCCAGCTGTCTAAACTGGTAGCGCCAAGAGGCGTCGCCCTTCCCAAACTGGCCGGCCCTCTGGCGCACATGGCCCGTAAGGCGGGTCATGGTTTCTTCAGCGCAGCTCCCTCCTAGAGACACGGTCCGGCTCCGCCTGGCCGGCCAATGGGCCGGCTGGTTTTCCAGCGCGATTCCCTCCTGGCACAGCAGCTCCCCTTCGCCCGGCCAGCCGACAGGCCAGGCGGTTCTTCAGTCAAAGCTGCCCGTGATGCGGGATGCGGTTTCTCCTGCATAGCCTATGTGATGGTGCCGGCCTCCTTCGCCACGTTCCCGGCACGGAGCGATGGCGTCATGCCTCTTCCGCCTTCAGCTACTAATTCTAAGGATAATAAATGAGATCAATGAAGGGTCATCAGACCATGTTCATTTGGCCCGCAACCTCCGCATAAAGCGATGGAAATTGGCCGTATTTAAACAACGATTTCCAATGAAGAACAGGGTACGAAAAAATTCACTTTCAAGAATAAACTCCTACCTCAATAATTGATGGCGTACATTGGGCATCGCGGAAGACGGCATCGTGGGGTGAAGTTTCATAGATGACGTCGGTGTGCGTCACCGTTCTTCATTGAACCGGCATTCTTCATCGAAGGAGACTTCGTTCTTCATTGGAGGAACGGTGTTCTTTCAAAATCTCAAGAGCTCTCCCAATCTTCCATCGCACAATGAAAGTCCTCCTAAAATAAAATAATAGGCTTCCCCTATTATTTTATTATCACATCCAATTTAAAATTCAAATTCAAACCACTTCATTTAATTAGTTGATGTGCTTGAATTCATTAAATTAATGTGTTGGCAAAGGTTAATGAGGGAGGGAGGAGGAGGTGAGAGATCTCATAAATATTGGAGAGTTTTCAAGTTTAATGGGGGGATTTTATTAGAGTTATAGTGAGTTTAAGGAGGGTTATGGGAAGTTGTAAGGTTGGGGCTCGTGTGGGCCCCACCTACCATATAACCACACATGGGATGTTGGGTGTTCGTGGGCCCCACAAACCACTTCCCATGGAAGGGTTTAAATTCCATGGATAATAAAATAAAATTGTACAATCAATTTTAATTCCTTCTTAATTAAATCCCAAATAATAATTTTCAACCTGCTTAAAACGCAACTGCAGTAAAGGTCCCCTTAAGAAATTATGGGTGCTGTGAGTTCATCGGTGCCCTCGGATTTCAATTCCGAGCACCGGTTCAAAAAATAGAAAAACCCACTCATTCGTTTATTGAACGTACCCGAGCTAAACTTCAGAAATCGATTATGGGCACATCGGGCCTCAGAATCAAGTGACGTCAGAAGCCACCGACTCGTAAAATTGCAATATATTTAAGAAAAAAATTTCCTTGAAATTTCCATGTCTTTACATTACTCCCACCTCAAGGATTTCGCCCCCGTAAAGATACAACATAATCTAGGGAAACAAATGAGGGTACTGAGCAAACATTTGAGCCTCCTACTCCCATGTGCTCTCTTAGAGGTTCTCGTGCTACTAATGAATGCACACAAGAGGAATCGACCATCCACATAGGACCCGCTCCTGTCGATCATTGATCTCCACCGGGACCTCCTCAAATTTCTCCTCATCATTGATGTCTAGCTCCCCATGATCAATGATGTGAGTCGGGTCGTGCACGTATCTCCTCAGCTGAGATACGTGGAAGACGTCGTGCACCCGGTGCAACTGAGGTGGAAGGGTCAGGAGGTAAGTCACCTTGCCTACCCTGTTGAGAACTTGGAATGGTCCGATAAAGTGCGGAGATAACTTGTCGCCCCAGCCAAATCTCTATAATTCACATCGAGGTGATACTCGTAAGAAAACGTGGTCGCCATCCTCGAAATCCAGTGGTCTCCACCTCCTATCATCGTAGGACTTCTGTCTGCTCTGTGCAGTCCTCATCTGCTCCTGGATGATCTACACCTTCTCCATTGTAGCCTGAACCATCTCTGCTCCTACAAGTGCTGACTCCCCAGGGTCAGTCCAGCACAGAGGTGATCTGCAAGGTCGCACGTACAGTGCCTCGTATGGTGACATCTCGATGCTGGATTGGTATCTGTTTTTGTACAAAAACTCCACCAAGGGTAGGTGATCCTCCCAACTGTGACCAAAGTCAAGGAAACATGCACGGAGCATGTCCTCGAGTGTCTGAATGGTCCTCTACATCTGTCCATCCATCTGAGGATTAAAGGCGGTGTTCAGGCATAGCTGCATCCCAAAATCCTCCTGCAACCCCTTCCAAAGCTAGGAAGTAAAGAAAGAATCTTGGTCAGAGATGATAGACGATGGGAAACTATGAATCCATATGATCTCCTGAACGTAGAGGCATCCTATGATCTATACTTATCCCTGCTCTCTGATCGGTAAAAAGTGGGCCGACTTGGTGAGTCGGTCTACGATCACCCAGATGGAGTTGTGTCCTCTAGAAGTACGTGGAATCCCCATCACGAAATCCATGGATATACCATCCCACTTCCACTCTGGAATCTCTATGGGATGTACCAAGCTTGAAGGTACCTGGTGCTCCGCCTTCACTTACTGGAATGTGAGGCATCGTGAAACAAACTCTACTACAGCCTTCTTCATACCTGGCCACCAGTGCTGTCGTCTGAGGTCTTGGTACATATTCGCCACTCCTAGAGGTACGGTTATGGGGGAAGTGTGAATATCCCTCAACACTTCCTCCTGTAGTGCAACTAGTACCATGGCACATCCCCTGAAGAGGATGACCTGCTCTCCTCCTTTAGAAAACCCATTAGGTGCCTACCCTATGGAAATCTGAGCACTTCACGTCTCACAGTCAACGTCCCCACACTGTGACTCTCTGACCCGCTGAAGTAGTGATGTAGTGACTATGAGGGACTGTAGAAAGGTTTCCCCATCTCTATCCTCGAAGGATATCTGCAAAGTGTCAAACTGCTTTGTCGCCTCTCCAAGTAGCTGAATTCCCAACCTCCTGTTGAGAGCATCAGCCACAACGTTCCCCTTCCTAGGAGTATAGACAATATCAAATTCATAGTCCTGGAGGAACTCAATCCATCATCGTTTTCTTAGGTTCAGGTGTTTCTATGAGAAGATTTACCTAAAACTCTGGTGGTCAGAGTAGATTGTAAGGCGCTCGCCCATCTGATAGTGTCGCCACATCTTCAAGGCGAAGACCACTGCTTCTAATTCTAGGTCATGGGTAGCGTAGTTCTTCTCGTGTTACCTCAACTATCATGAACCATAGGTGATCACTACCTACTCCTACATCAGGAAACACCTGAGTCCATTCCATGATGCATCACAATAAACTAAATACCCTACGCCCTGCTCTGGTAGCCTCAAGATGGGCGCACTGGTCAATATATGTCTCAGCTCCTGGAAGCTCTACTAACATCTGTCTGACCATACGAAGGGTTTCCCCTTCTTTTTCAACGTTGAAAGCGGTGCTACAACTCTGGAGAAGTCTGGAACAAATCTCCGATTATACCCAGCCTGACCTAGGAAACTCAGCACCTCCATCATGCTCCTGGGTGGCTCCCAAGAAAGTACTTCCTCGATCTTCACAGGATCCATAGAAACTCCCACCTCTGAGATGACGTTCCCCACGAAGTGAACCTATCGGATCTAGAACTAGCACTATGAAAGCTTACCATAAAGCTGGTGATCTCAGAGTGTGTCCAGTACAACCCTCAAGTGGTAGGTGGGCTCCACCTCAGTAGTCGAGTAAATCAGTATGTCGTCGATGAAGACTGTGACAAAACGATCGAGGTAAGGTTGTAAGATCCTGTTCATGAGACTCATGAACACTTCTGCTACGTTGGTTATGCCCATCTTCTGGACATACTAGTCTTGAAATCTGAGCTGATGATAACCTGAAAAGAGGTCTATCTTAGAGAACCATCACGCTCCCTTGAGTTGATCAAAGAGGTCGTCAATCCTTGGGAGTGGATACGTGTTCTTTCCGGTCACTTGATTCAGGCTAATGTAGTCGACACATAGTCATAATCTCCCATCCGCCTTCTTGGAATATAGTTTCGGAGAAGCCCAGGGTGAAACACTGGGTCAGATGAATCCATTTCCCTGTAAATCCTCCAGTTGTACCCACAGCTCACGAAGCTTGGCTAGAGCCATCCGATATGCTCGAGTAGATATCAGTGATGTTCCATGGTACAGATCAATGTATAATTCTACCTCTCTGTGAGGAGGTAGTCCTGGAACGTCCTTAGGAAAAATTTCCGCATATTGATCCACCACAATTGGAAAACTCTGACTCCACACATCAACTGCTCCTACGATGAGACTAGCCAACTGATGGGTGATCGGTTGCCCTCTCATCTGCGTAAGTCCATACTGCACTATAAATGCTCCCTTCTTGCTGGTGAAGGTAAACCTACTCCCATCTGTGTAGACACACCGCACTTTGCACCTAATGCAGGCGATCTAAGCATGGACTTTAGATAACCAATCCATGCCCAAGATGACATCGTAAGGCCTCAACATCACTACAAGAAGATCTCAGCCGAAGCTCTCGCCTCCTAGAGTAATCTCACACTGCTGGCACTAGTTTTTAATCGTCGAGTCTGCTCCCATATGAGTCTCTAGTCATATGTATCAAGCCAACTACTCCGTCGGAATCTCTGAGCTCTGATCAAAGGCAGCAGCAATGAAAAAAAGACACGCTCCTATGTCTATAAGAACTACAGCAAGGGTGGAGTAGACAAAGATTTTACCTCGAATCATCTCAGGTGCATCGTGGTCGTATGCCTTGACTGCATGCAGTTGATCCTGCCCCAGTCTACCAGCTCCCTGTGGTCGGGGTGGTCCTCTTGGTGGTAGTGGTGATAGAGCCTCGAAACGTCTTCCACCACCTCTTGCTCGGCCAGCTCCTCTGCCTCGTTCGCCTAATCCCTTTGGACCTCCATGGTCGAACCTATGCCTCTAACTGGGAGGTCCCTCTACAGTGTGTTTATCCTCTTCATGGTGGGTCGGGCAGTCACGAGCCATGTGGCCATGCCCGCCGCATGCATAGCATTGCATGCCTCTCATATTGTTGGCTCTGCTCCGTGTGCCCCGCACATCCGAACTAGTATCCTGGGGTCACCCACTAGATGGCCTGGTCTGTTTGGACCTCTACGACATTTTTCTGCTACCAGCTACAGAAGACTCTGCTACATGTCGCCCTGTGGTGGGTCTCGCTGCTGGTATCGCCTCAGTAAAAAGCTCTCCAGAAGAAGGGTTTGCTCCATCACTCATGCCTGCGTCGGAATACTGAGGGAGATCATCGAATCCTTGATATTTTAATGCCCCGACCCCAGTTACCCAGAGTCGGAGCATTATTTTAATACATTGGCATGATTATATGGAGTCAAGTCCCGAAGGACCGATAAGTTTAGCAGTCTGGGAAAAATATATCACATGCATGAATGTTACATTTTCACTTTAAGACATACAAAACAACAGAAATAATCTTTATGAATTCCATTATTCCCTTGGCTTAACCCTGCATATTAGTCATATTACACTTCTTGGAATCCTGAGAAAAATAAAACATAGAAAGGGGTGAGCTCAAATGCTCAGTAAGGGTAAGCAATACAGCGGAAACTTTCAAAAATATGCATAAAAATTTAAGGCAATGTATAAAACTAAAACAATAGCCTTTTAAACTTGAAAATCAGCTTAATATGGCAGAAATAAAATGAAATAATTCCATTTACTTATTCACATTGATATTCTACTAATCGAATAATCACATGAAATATCACTAACCACTTTCATAATGATAGAATTCATAATGACAGACTATCATAACCACATATCCAAGGCCTTGTGCCAAGACTACAAATAAGTTTTTTTCAAGGCCTTGTGCCAAGACACTAGTTTGTCTCATGAGACCTACCGATGCATCGAGGAGCTATAGCGGGCTCTACCCATCACATATTAAGTCCAATGCATTCCCATATAAAAAGGTTTAAACATAACATAAACATTCGTATTAAAACTAGCATACAAAATGTCAATAATTTCTCCATAAACAATTAATGGTATAAAAACAACACATCCACAGTCAAACATATCACAAAACCTTCAATAGAAGTTTTGTATAATAAATCAACTTCAAATGAGCTTAAAATCCATCAAATGATGAGAAAATCTTTTTGAGAGAAATATCCTTTTTGTAAAATCATTTAAAAGTCACACATTTATAAAGGAAGTAATTTTAAAAGAGATTTTTAAATAAAAGTGTCCCATACCACTTTGAAACATTTGAAAATAATTATCATTTAAAAACATTCATGTCCATATAAATAAATCCTTAAAATCATTTCGAAAGCATGGTCATTAATTGAAAAGATTTAGAAATATAAATATTTAAAACATTTTAAATATTGATCTTGATAAAGAGTACCTTTAAAAATCCTTAAAATCTTCATTTTGAAATCATTTTTATGAAAAATGGACATGGATGATAAAAATTTCACAGTAAATACATACACATAAACAATCTCGAATAATGATGAGATTGAGGAATTAACCCTTACCAATTTGGTAACATACGAAACATACAACCCATTAAAGAGGTATCATAAAATGAATATGTAAATACACATAAATTAAATTGTATTACACAAAGAATAAAATTATGGGCAGTACATACACCACACAAAAGGTAATAGTGGCGCTATGGCATGAATCTCACGGAAATAAGGAGTGAGATGAAAACCCCTTACCTTGCACTTTACTTTAGTCGAGGGTACGTTTAACCTCCTATACGAAGATAGTAGTATGTTATTAAATTATACCAGAACCATATTAATATTTATGATATCATACATGATTCATTTATGACTTTACATTACCCATTTAATAATAACTTCCATGTTAAGATAACATTTCGGGTAATAATCACTTTCTTTATCATACGTGTTTTGACTTTTAACTCTTGGTTGTATCACTTAGGTCATGATTTAAATACTTCTAGAATATAAAACATGTTAAATATATCATATATATTTATAAAATAAATATGAATAATAGACATATATATGAAATGGAAAACACCATTTATTGAGACGGTAGTCCGTACGCATAAACGTTGTTTCTATTTTCATATAGTATTGAATGGAAGTAAGTGAATAAGATATATGTAAGTGAATAAATCCTTATATATATATATCCAGTAGCATTATTATGTCATATATTACATACTTATTAGTAATATATATGTTTATAATCATTGATGAATGGTGAACTTGGAAATGAATCTCATCACGTCTTGGAGACGGTAATCTGTACGTACGCACGAGCAAAAATATCATTTTTTTGATATTAAAATAATATATAATTGGATGGTATATAATATATAAAGTTCATTATCTTGTTATATTTATTATTTACATGGATTAAAAATCATTATTATACCCATCCAAAAAAAATATATTGAATAACAATTACACAACGACGTGAAGACGGTAAGCCGTATGTACGCACGTATGGTGACATGTCATTCAAAGAATGGACATAATACTGAATATGGTTGTACCATATTTTTAATAATATTACAGTATATAAGAGATATTGGATTCATTATTTTAGAATGGGAATAACTATGAAAAAAGAAGTTGAAGAAGAAATGAATTTGAAAAAGGGTGGTGAAAACATTACCTCTTCTTCAGGTTCTTCATTTTGATTTGATCAAAAGGGCTCATTAAGTTGGCTCTCTGACTAAAGGAATGCCTTTAGGATGAAGTGAGGAAAGTTTAGAGAGTATTTGGGAAGAGGATGGCCAAACCAAAAGGCTTTGAAGGTGTGAATTAATGAGACGGAGGAGTGCCCTTTTATAAGAGGGGTGAGGGGAACCTTTGGAAAAGCTAGAAATATTATTTTATAATAAATTGATATTCGGTTTCTAATGACTCCAAAGTGGATTATTTAAAGGCTAAGGTGGGGATGGGTCAAAAACCACTCAACCAATATAATTTATACAGGTTTGGGGTAATATATTAAACTTATCTTTAAGTATTAACTCTTAGTTAATTAGTTTCACTTTTACAATGTCTCTTTGTGTTTTTATATTATATGGCTAATAAACATACTATATACATCGAAGAGACCCCCCAAATGGTCCATTAATGATACACCTTTCATGATATAGGTCTCTTGGCCGATCCTTAGATTTTTAAGAATTTAATATCAATTAATAATATAATATTTTTTTTAAAAAAGTATTTTATGTCAATTTTGACACTACTCAATACTTGATTTTTGTGAAACTAATAACAAAATGATTACTTATAAAAAGGTTACTTACGTCAATCCTAACATGTCATATTATCCTATAAAATTACTTTAATTCATTAAAAGTCTCAAATTATATTTATTTGGGTATTTATAATATCAATTATTTTAATTTTTCACTATTATGGTAATTACTGCATCATCATTGTGTCATAAATAAATCAAATTATTTAATATCTAAAAATTAAAAATAAAATATAATTATGTAGGAAATAGTTTTTGATTTCTAATTAATATTTACAATCTAATTTATCTTATGTATTACCCTATATTAAAAATAACTTAGTAAATAAACATTGATTTTAACTCTTTTAACTCTTCTTTGAATTAAATAATAATAAATGTCCTAATCTATTCCAAGTGAACCTAAATGATAATATTTTATTAATAATATTGTATTTGGTCGAGATACACTTGTCCTATAGAATTAGGACATGTGCTACGGTAATATTAATATCATTTTTACCCTTAATTACCCTATTTACTTTTAACGGTGGTAAATAAAAGAAAAAAATTACTATTCACCAAAAATTATTTTCATCTCATTGAACCACATATTACTCCTTGATATTAACCGTGTCTCTCAGATTTTCAAAATTCCACTCATAGAAGTGGTAAAATTAAGTTTTATGAAAAATTCAGTTTTTTAACCACCACTTAGTGGTTTCACTATTAATCAAAAAATGAAAGTTTCCAGAAAAATACCAAAAATTGGGCCTAAGCTATATTTGATATTATTAATTCAATAATGATGTCTATTTTACCAAATTCAGAACATATCAGTTTCATTAATTAATTTAAAAATTAATTCATGTCGTCAAAACAAATTGAGTGTTTTTAAGAGATAATAACTATCAAAAGATTGACACTCGTTTATGTCTGGTTTAAATGTGAAATTACATCCAATGACCAAAATTGTAGTAAATGGTAAAAATATATTCTAAATATACTTTAAAACCACTCAAATTAATAATTTATCACTATTTTTTATTTCGATTAAAAAAATTGTTTTTAATTAAAATTTAGTAATTTTCACTGTTCATCACAATATGAAAGTTACCCAAAAAGTACCAAAATTTCACCCTAAGATAATTTCTATATTACGAATCCAAAAATTAAATCCATTTGGAAAGATAAATTTTATAAAATTTTAAAAAGTAGGTATTACAATTCATAACGGCTAGTTGGATTGGTTGTGGTGTGTTAGAATCTTGAAGTTGCGTACAATACGCGTCATGCATTATTCAAAGGGAAACGTACCGTGGAAACTTGGGATGTTTCATTGTAAATTTTTGATGTCCCCATTCTAAAAAGTAAAATTATTTAGTCAAATTGAATATATAAAAGTTTAGAATATTGGATTTAAAAAGGGATCACTATTGACAGTTTGTAAAAGTGCAATACTGAAAATGAATTTGTTCTTACATTATGTCTAAGAAACTCATAATAAGGATTCTAAAATTATAAAGATTATATAAAGTTTAAAATTTAGTTAATACTATTCATAACCTCTTTTTAATGGCTTGTTTGGTAAGTCATGGTGCGCTTGAACTCGGTGTTGCGTGTAGTGCATGTTATTGAATTATTTTGAAGAAATAACACACTATGAAATCGTGGGGTGTTACATTCTCCCCTCCTTCAATAAATTGCATCCTTTCAATTTGAAATTGTTCTTCGAAAATAAATGGTTGAATATGGAAAATATATTTGTGGTAAAACCCACATCGGAAATTGGGTTAATAAAATTTAGTCATAATAAGAGGAAAAGAGAAATGAAAGGGTCACCACAAAATTATGATCTCGATTAGGAGGACATTGGTGGCAATTATAGACATATAATTAGAGGAAAAACGTAAATATTTATAGGTAGTGAGTGAGGTCATCAATCAAAAACAAGTCTAAAATTGAGGTCCTTAAATTCATCAATCTAGGATGATTTATAATACCATCAGTTCAACAAAACAACAGGTATTAAAATAACACATTTTTGACGTTTCAAAATATCTTAGTTGAAATCCCACATCGAAAAATGAATTAATGATGCCTCTATTTAAAATAAAGAGTGGAAAGTATGAAGATTACCGAAAATAACACATACTAGGGTTCCATGTAAGAAAATATGGATATGGAAGAGAAATCTCACCATCAATTATCTGATGGAGAGTGGTAGAGAACATGGCTATGATAAGGCCAAAAATCCCAAAGCCATAAATTAGTGATGATCTAAGGTACCATCTAGGACAACATTTTTGTTCTAAGTTCCTTTTCGTAGTATTGAGGAATTTATTTATGAGATTGGATAAGATCATAAGGAGATATACTTACTTAATAAATTTCTACCACAAACTCATATTTCACCCCAAAACATAATACAACTCAAAAATACTCTATTTATCTTAATCGTATAGGGTTCCAAATACAATGAATTTATAATTCACATATCAGACCCTTTATGTAAAGAATCTACATTATACCATCCAGGAAATTCATGTAGAACAATGGTAGGCGATAAATCCCAATTGCAATATGGTTGTGGGTTCGACTCTCGTAGCTTTGTCCGACACGATGGGTCGTCACACGGTCTGTGTGTTGTCCTTTTATAAAAATCCAAAAAAATAACCTTTAAAACTTAATCCATTCCGACCATTAGACTTATCCAAATTACTATTATCTAAACTCACAGTCCAAAATTTAAAAGGTAGTTAAACATAATGAGGATCCTTTTTGCCCGGTAATAACATGTGAACGCCTTCCTCATGTATTCTTTTACAACACCGCAACATCCTGAATTATCAAAATCAACCATCTCTTATTCCAAAATCACTACCTCAATATTAGGACCATATTAAGGTTTACCTTTCCTTTAACCATGTAATTTCCAAAAAAAAAATTAACTCGCTGTAGAGTCACTTTTCATATTACCATAAAATCTCAAATCCTTAATTAAATAGTACAGCAGTACAATCCTTATTTATTTCTAGAACATTATTGATACAACACTTAAATGAAATAATTCTAAAATAACAACATAGGAACACTAGTCATTCCTCTTCATCTGTGGTAGTATCATAACATGATTATTATCCAATAGCATCATTTGCGGCATACTGTGATGACTGAGACATTGGTTTGCGTAGTGTCCAAACTCCTTGCAAATGAAGCATTGTACATTTGAAACCATTTTCTTACCCTTGCAGTCACGTACTTTGTGACCTTTTCCTCCATACTTATAAAAAACTCTCATTCCATTCAGGAAAATTCTAGGGAGTTTCTTTCTACAGTAATCACATATGGGAAAATTCTTCTTTTCCCTCTTCCCTTTATCCATCTTTCTCTCTTCCATCCTTTTCTTCTCTTGCTTCCCTTCAAAGACATAGGACTCCGAAAATTATTTACTCATCTTATAAACACATGATACAATTTCTTCATATGATGACAATACGTGGGAATCTATTTCCCTTATAAATTCTAGCTTAGGACCACAAAAGATATGATCCTTCTTACTCTTTGGATCATACGTATTACGGGAGTTCACATTCCTTCTACTGGGTGCCATTTCTATACAATATCATAAAGTAGTTCAGTTTATGAATTGCAATGAATAAATACCAAACTTGTAAAATACCTAACACAAATTGAACAGTTTATGGATATAATCCATAATAATAAAAATGTTTTATTTTAGTAAGTATATACTCATAAGCCCTTAATAATGGTATGTAAAGAAAATGAGAATTATCCTAAGCATATCCCCCGGGAGTGTCATAACCAAGAGTGCAGCAAGGCACATTGTCATGCACCAGTTCCCATTCGATTCTAGCTCAAAGCGGTGTTTTCGTGTTTTACCCCTAGGTACATCTGTGTCAGAGCCGCCTCTACCTGCTCGTACCCAGACAGGGATGTATTTCTCGGAAAACTCACAAAATCTCTACAATACCAAAATTCTAGGAAGTTCTACTATACTAATCTTCAAAGTATATCTTAGGGATATGTGCTCTAATTAGAGTTTATCTAAATCTAGTTTCCAAGGATATGGATAAACTTCCTCTAATTCCAACTGTAACGCCTCAACCACAGTTACCCAGATTCGGTGCATTATTTTAATACATTGGCATGATTACAAGGAATCAAGTCCCGAAAGACCAATAAGTTTAGCAGTCTTGGAAAAATAGATCACATACATGAACGTTACATTTTCACTTTAAGACGTACAAAAAAACATAAATAATCTTTATGAATGCCATTATTCCCTTGGCTTAACCCTGCATATCAATCACATTACACTTCTTGGAATCCTGGGAAAAATAAAAGATAGGAAGGGGTGAGCTCAAAAGCTCAGTAAGGCTAAGAAATAGAGAGGAAACTTTAAAAAATAATCATAAAAATTTAAGGCAATGTATAAAACTAAAACAAAAGCCTTTTAAACGTGAACTTCAACTTAATATGGCAGAAATAAAATTAAATAATTCCATTTACTTATTGACATTGATATTCTACTAATCAAATAATCACATGAAATATCACTAACCACTTTCATAATGATGGAATGCATAATGCCAGACTATCATAACTACATAGCCAAGGCCTCGTGCCAAGACTACAAATAAGATTCTGTCAAGGCCTTGTGCCAAGACACTAGATCGTCTCATGATACCTACCGATGCATCAAGGAGCTATTGCGGGCTCCACCTATCACATATTAAGTCCAATGCATTCCCATATGAAAAGGTTTAAACATAACATAAACATTCGTATTAAAACTAGAATACGAAATGTCAATACTTTCTCCATAAACCATGAATAGTATAAAAATAACTCATCCACAGTCAAACATATCACAAAACCTTCAATAGAAGTTTTTTATAATAAATCAACTTCAAATGAGCATAAAATCCATCAAATGATGTGTAGAGATTTTTGAGAGAAATATCCTTTTTTTAAATCATCTAAAAGTCACAAATTTATAAAGGAAGTAATTTTAAAAGATATTTTTGAATCAAAGTGTCCCATACCACTTTGAAACTTTTGAAAAGAATTATCATTTCAGAACATTCATGTCCATATAAATAAATCCTTAAAATAATTTTGAAAACATGGACATTAATTGAAAATATTTAGAAAGATAAATCTTTAAAACATTTGAAATATTGATCTTGATAAATAGTACCTTTAAAAATCCTTAAAATCTTCATTTTGAAATAATTTTTATGAAAAATGGACATGTATGATAAAAATTTCCCAGTAAATACTTACACATAAACAATCTCAAATAATGATGAGATTGAGGAAATAACCCTTACCAATTTGGTAACTTACGAAACATACAACCCATGAAAGAGTTATCATAAAATGAATATGTAAATACAGATAAATTAAAGTTTATTACAAAAAGAATATAATTATGTTCAGTACATACATCACACAAAAGGTAATAGTGGCAATATGGCATGAATCTCACGAGAATAAGGAGTGAGATGAAAACCCCTTACCTTGCACTTTCCTTCGGTCGAGGGTATGTTTAACCTCTTGTACGAAGATCTTAGTATGTTTTTAAATTATACCAGAACCATATTAATATTTATGATATCATTCATGATTCATTTATGACTTTATATTACCCATTTAATAATAAATTCCTTGTTAATTTAAAATTTCGGGTAATAATCACTTTCTTTATTGTACGTATTTTTACTTGTCACTCTTGGATGTATCACTTAGATCATGATTTAAATACTTCCAGAATATAAAACATGAAAAATATATCATATATATTTAGAATATAAATATGTATAATAGACATATATATGAAAAGGAAAACACCGTTTATGGAGACTGTAGTCCGTACGCATAAACGATGTTTCTATTTTCATATAGTATTGAACGGAAGTAAGTGAATAAGATATATGTAAGTGCATAAATCCTTATATGTATATATCTCTCTCTAATAGCATTATTATGTCATATATTACATACTTATTACTAATATATATTTTTATAATCGTCGATGAATGGTGAACTAGGAAATGAATCTCATCGCGTCATGGAGACTGTAATCCGTACGTACGCACGACTGAAAATATCATTCTCTTGATATTAAAATAATATATAATTGGATGGTATATCATATATAAAGAATCATTATAATTTTATATTTATTATTTAAATGGATTACAAATCATTATTATACCCATCCAAATAATAATATATCGAATAACAATTACAACACGACGTGGAGACAGTAAGCCATACGTACGCACGTATGGTGACGTGTCATTCAAAGGATGGATATAATACTGAATATGGTTGTACCATATTTATAATAATATTAAATTATATAGGAGATAATGGATTTATTATTTTATAATGTGAATAACAAATAAAAAAGAAGTTTTAGAAGAAATGAATTTGAAAAAGGGTGGTGAAAACATTACCTCTTCTTTGGGTTCTTCCTTTTGATTTGATCAAAAGGGCTCCTTATGTTGGCTTTATGACTAAAGGACAGCCTCTAGGATGAATTGAGAGAAGTTGGGAGAGTATTTGGGCAGAGGATGGCTGAACCAAAAGGCTTTGAAGGTGTGAATTAATGATAAGGAGGACTGCCCTTTTATAAGTGGGGTGAGGGGCACCTTTGGAAAAGCAAGAAATATTATTTTATAATAAACTCATATTCAGTTTCTAATGGCTCCAAAGTGGATTATTTAAAGGTTAATGTGGGTATGATTCGAAAACCACTCAACCAATAGAATTTAGACAGTTCTGGGTTACTATATTAACCTTATCATTAAGTATTAACTCTTAGTTAATTAGTTTCACTTTTACAATGTCTCTTTGTGTTTTTATATTATATGGTTAATAAACTTACTATATACATCCAAGAGACCCCCAAGTGGTCCATTAATGATACACCTATCATGATATAAGTCTCTGGGCCGAACCATAGATTTTTAGGAATTCAATATCAATTAAAAATATAATATTTGTCTTAAAAACTCTTTTTTGTCAATTTTGACACTATTCAATAATTTATTTTTGTGAAAATCATAAAAGAATGATTACTTAAAAAAAGGTTACTTAAGTCAATAATAACATGTCATATTATCCTAGAAAATTATTGTAATTCATTAAAAGTGTGAAATTATATTTATTTTGGTATTCATAATATCAATTATTTTAATTTTTAACTATTATGGTAATTACTTCATCATCATTGTGTCATTAATAAATTAAATTATTTAATGTCTAAAAATTATCAATAAAATATAATTATGTAGGAAATCGTTTTATCTTTCTAATTAATATTTACAATAGAATTTATCTTTTGTATAAACCTATATTAAAAATGATTTAGTAAATAAACATTGATTTTAACTCTTTTAACTCTTCTTTGAATTAAATAATAATAAATGTCCTAATCTAATCCAAGTGGACCTAAATGATAATATTTTATTCATAAGGTTGTTTTTGGTCGATATACACTTTTCCAATAGAATTAGTACATGTTTTAGGGTAATATTAATATCATTTTTACCCTTAATTACCCTATTTACTTTTAAAAGTGGTAAATAAAAGTAAAAAGTTACTATTCACCAAAAATTATTTTCATCCCATTAAACCACATTTTACTCATTGATATTAACCGTGTCTCTCGGATTTTCTAAATTCCACTCACAGAAGCGGTAAAATTAAGTTTTATAAAAAATTCAGTTTTTTAACTACCACTTAGTGGTTTCACTATTCATCAAAAAATGAAAGTTTCCAGAAAAATACCAAAAATTAGGCCTAAGCTATATTTGATTTTATGAATTCAAAAATGATGTCTATTTTAAAAAATTCAGAACATATCATTTGCACTAATTAATTTAAAAATTAATTCCCGTCGTCAAAACAAATAGCGTGTTTTTAAGAGATAATAACTATCAAAAGATTGACACTCGTTTATGTCTGGTTTAAATGTAAAATTACATCCATTGACCAAAATTGTATTGAATGATTAAAATATATTCTAAATATACTTTAACACCACTCAAATTAATAATTTATCACTATTAATTATTTCAATTAAAAGATTTTTTTTAAATTAAAATTTAGTAATTTTCACTATTCATCAAAATATGAATGTTATCCAAAAAATACCAAAATTCCACCCTAATATAATTTCGATATTACGAATCCAAAATAGAAGTCCATTTCGAAATATAAATTTTATACAATTTCAAAAAGTAGGTATTACTATTCATAACGGCTAGTTTGATTGGTTGTGGTGTGTTAGAATCTTGAAGTTGTGTACAATACACGTCATTGCATTATTCAATGGGAAACGTACCGTGGAATCTTGGGATGTTTCATTGTAAATTTTTTATTTCTCCATTCTAAAAAGTAAATTTATTTAGTCAAATTGAATATATAAAAGTTTAAAATATTGGATTTAAAAAGGGTTCACTTTTAAAAGTTTGTAAAAGTGCAATACTGAAAATGAATTTGTTCTTACATTATGTCTAAGAAACTCATAATATGGATTCTAAAATTATACGGATTATATAAAGTTTAAAATTTAGTTAATAATATTCATAACCTCTTTTGAACGGCTTGTTTGGTAAGTCATGGTGTGCTTGAACTCGGTGTTGCGTGTAGTGCAAGTTATTGAATTATTTTGAATAAATAACACACTATGAAATCATGGGGTGTTACAGATCTCATGCCTCAGTCCCTGCACAAAGGTCAGGGCCCAGAGGAATGGGTCTTGTACCATGTCTGTGGAGTAGCGCGAGAGGTCGGTAAATCTCGCCAAGTACTAGGCTACTGTCATGCTGCCCTCCCGTAGCTGTAGTTACTCCTAGATGCGCACTTCACGGAGGGTGACTGAAACAAACTCTGAGCGGAAGTGGCTCTCAAAGTATGTTGAAAGTAATGATCCCTCATTGTGCACCTGGGGAATCAGGCTCTACCATTTGCCTGCTGCTGCGTGTAGAAGACTCATGGCAAGGATCACCATAAAGTCCACTGATGTCCCTACCAATCTTAAGACTCTGGCGATAGCCTCCAGCCAATCCTCGGCTGCCTGAGGGTTCGTCTCTTCGCAGAACCTGGGCGGCCTCTGTCGCTGAAACTCGTGCAACACACTCAGGCGGCGTGCACTCTCCGCTGATGGGGCTGGTGGTATCTGTGGCCCGGTAGGTAGTGGTACCACAGGTGCCTCCACTGTAATGGGGCCCTACACCGAGGCCTCATCGCTCGGTGGGTTGTCATCCCGCACGTAACTAGGATCTCGAGCTAGATGCCTTTGTGGGGACATAATTTAAATAAACAGGTGCACCACAGTTAGTATAGTATACCTAGTCT
This sequence comes from Viscum album, assembly GCA_963277665.1. Lineage (NCBI taxonomy): Eukaryota > Viridiplantae > Streptophyta > Magnoliopsida > Santalales > Viscaceae > Viscum > Viscum album. The sequence continues at coordinate 1,093,544,894 of OY728155.1, forward strand.
GCTGACACAAAATAATCACAAAGAAAACTTTTGAAAAACACATTCAATCATTGTTTTATAGCACTGTGTCAGAAATCAGAAGTCAGGGTCCTGGGGTATGGATATGTCGGTCGCTGCACCAACACTGGACTCCCTGGACTGAAAACCTCATTCATTATTCTCAACACTATTGCTTCACAGAGAAGATGTTATCAGAGTCCTAAGTCCTACGGTAGAACCGACTCCTCTGATACCAATTTGTCACGACCCGTCCTCGGGGCCCATGTCGTGACTACACTAAGCCCGACTTCTATCGGACAGGGGCTAGCGACTAGCACCAAAGGAGTAAATCCTGATGAAAAGGGAAGGCATATCCTTTATATAAGTAAACAAACACAAAATAGTACGCAAGCTGGAGTAAACACAAAGTAAACTGAGTATAAAAGTAAGTGCTGGAAAGAAAATGGGCCCGTATACAAACCCAACTGAAAGTACAGTACAACTGAAAAAGAAAGTTCAACGGCAGTAAAGTAAAGTAGCAACCATCGAGTCATCCTCCAGGAATCCCACCTGAAGGGTGGGTACAGAGAGTCTCGTAGGTACCTCGGGTCTGTCCTTCCGCTCCGTGTACATCCCGCAAGGTGGTCCACCTCCGGATACCATCCAGCTTCCTCAAGACTTGACCATAATTAGTGTTGTCTGTCGTCTGCAAGCAACACATCGTAGTACGGGCAATGCCTGTGTAGGGGTGAGTATAACAATACTCAGTAGGAACCCTGAGACCCCCGATGGTCTCCCAGAATCCACAAAGGATAAACCACAAAGGAAAGATACAAACAGAAATATCAACCAACTATATTTAGTTATATGCCCATACATATACCTAAGTCATCAATCTTAGTAGGGATCCAACATCTGAGCCCAAGCACAAACCAATCCACAGGGGAAAGAAGTCAATCGTACCAATGATAACGATTGAAAGACAAGACTCAGCTCACACAGGTATACTACTCATTAAGAAGGGTGGAGATGATTAGATGTATCCTCTGAATCATCTCCTCTGCCAAACCCACGTAGGATCCAAGTACAAAAGTCGTCACTACCGAACCCACATAGGATCCAAGTACAATAACCATCACTGTCGAACCCACATGGGATCCATGTACAGTCATCATCACTTCCAAACCCATGGAGGATCCATGTATAGTCGTCCTCGCTGCCGAACCCACGTAGGATCCAAGTACTGTCGTCATCGTTGTCACAATCGCAGCCTGCTCTAGGGTTCCCGCACACAGCGTACTCGATTCCGGGAGGGTCCGCTCCATGAGTAAAAGGGGTTGATACATCAACATTCATGAAGTCAGTGGTTGATGTATCCCGAAGTTCCATCTTGTCAAAAGGAACCCAACGCGACAGACGGTGCGGTAAACAGAAGCTCAGTCTGACAGATATTGGCCTTTTCGTTCGAGGGGCCTGGTTGGAAATATGCTCATTCCAAACCCGGACCTTTACCAAAGTTGTCCAAAACTCACTTAGAGTATTAGAAAAGACCATCTCATCGAAAGGTTCCTAGTGCAGCAGACGACGCGTTGATCGGACGTGCGGTCTTTAAGTTGTTCAAGTTTAAGTGAATAACGGGCCTAGCCTGTTTAGCCCAGTTGGCCCACGGGTCGGGTTAACCCAGTTTGACGGGTCCAACCCGGCAGGGGTGTTGGACTGGTTTGAAGGCAAACATAGCTCAGCCTGAAGGGGTGCAGCCCGGCCAGAGGTTGCGGGGCACAGCCCGGCGGCGTGCGGCCCGGCCCGGCTTGGCGCGCGGCCCGACTGGCTCGGCCGGCTAGCCGAGCGGTTCCTAGGGGGTAAGGCCCCCCGTCTGTCCGAACCGGAGGCGCCAGGTGACGCCGACCATCTCAAACTGGTCGGCCTTCTGGCATACGGGGCCCGCATGGCGGGCCGCAGTTTCTTCAGTGCGGTGCCCTTTTGGCCCCACGGTCTGGCTCCGCCCGGCTGGCCAGTTTCCCAGCACTGTGCCCTCCTAGCACCGCAGCTCCCCTTCGCCCGGCCGGCCGACAGGCCGGCCTTTTCTTCCCCTGAAGTTGCCCGCGATGTGGGTTGTGGTTCCTCCCGCACAGCCGGCGCGATGGCGCCGACATCCTTCACCGCGTTCCCGGCATGGCACGATGGCGTCGTGCCTCCTCTGCCTTCTGCTGCCGATTCTAAGGTAACAAACGAGATCAACGGAGGTTCATCAGGCCGTGTTCGTTCGGTCTGCACCCTTTGCATAAAGAGATAGCAATTGGCCTTATTTTAACAAAGATTTCCAATGAATAATGGGGTATGAAAACATTCACTTTCAAGAACAAACCCCTACCTCAATAATTAATGGCGTACATCGGGTGTCGTGGAAGACGGCATAGCAGGGTGAGGTTTCGTAGACGACATCGGTGTGTGTCAACATTCTTCATGGAACCTATGTTCTTCATCGAAGGAGACATCGTTCTTCGTCGCAGGACCGGTGTTCTTCCAAAATCTCAAGAGATCTCCCCATATTCCTTCGCACAATGAAAGTCCTCCCAAAAAAAATAATAGGATTCCCCTATTATTTTATTATCACATCCAATTTAAAATTCAAATTCAAACAATGTCATTTAATTAATTGATGTGGTTGAATTCGTTAAATTAATGTGTTGGCAAGGGTTAATGAGGGAGAGAGGAGGAGGTCAGAGGTCTCATAAATATGGGAGAGTTGTCATGTTTAATGGGGGGATTTTTTTAGAGTTATAGGGACTTTAAGTAGTGTTATGGGAAGTTGTAAGGTTGGGGCTTATGTGGGCCCCACCTCCCATATAACCACACATGGGAAGTTGGGTATTTGTGGGCCCCACCAACAACTTCCCATGGAAGGGTTTAACTTCCAAGGATAATAAAATAAAATTGTACAAATAATTTTATTTACTTCATAATTAAATCCCAAATAATAATTCTCAACCCGCTTAAAACGGAACTGTGGTAAAGGTCCCCTTAAGAAATTACCAGTGATGCGAGTTCATCAGTGCCCTCAGATTTCAATTCCGAGCACTAGTCCAAAAGATAGAAACCCCACTTGTTCATTTACTGAAGGTACCCGAGCTAAACATCAGAAATTGATTCCGGTCACACCGAGCCTCAGAATCAAGTTCCATCAGAATCCACAGACTCGTAAAATTCCAAAGTATTTGAGAAAAAAGAATTCCTTGAAATTTCAGGGTCTTTACAACATTGATGTTTAAAAATTGATTTTATGACTAAAGATATTTTTTAGGATGTTCGTTATATTTTGTTAATTTAATAAAAAATTTATGAATAAATTTTATTTAATGGACTACCTGCAGGCCATGCAACAACCTGTCTCATCGAGTAAGGTTATGAGGAATGAACTCACAGACAATGGGTGACATGGGAGTAACACCTACACTAGGCTAACTTATGTACTAGTTAATATGAAATAGTTTTTTAAATTAAATGTTTTTGAAAGATAATGAATAATTTAATTTATGGATCTTCTATTTTATTATATAAATAACAATTGGATTGAAAAGTGATTTGGCGATTATGTGAATATTTTTATTTTAAAATATGTTCACTTTTTTTAACCAAATATGATTAAGGTAAATGATTATTTTTGGATAAATGGTATTTTATTTAAAGAATAAAGGTGAAAATATATTTTTTAAGAATATATGATTTTAATTTGGCTTTATGGGGATTCATATCATTCATGAAAATGATTATGATATCATAATGATTATATGTCTATTTAATTTTTTTGTGTAAGTATTTCAGAGTGATAAATATTATTGAAAGGAAAATATTGGATGTATATGTGATCAAAAAATTCTAAAACATGGTTTTCTATATTTTTAAGGTTATAAGGAATAATGTTTAGGAAAGTTATTTAAAGAGTGATTTAGTTTGAACATTAGTTATTAAAATTTAATTTTTTAGAGTAATGTAAAATTAATATATACAAATGTTTATTCATTGTGGGAATTATCTTACATTGTGATGTCTATTTTGGTTTTTGATATTTTCTAAATATTAGAGGAATATCTTGTTATCATTTTTTAGAATTTTTTTGTTTTATTAGATGTTGATTTTAATGCCTCAAAAAAACGTTCATCATGAAATCTCATAGTTTGGATAAAAATATAAGATTCTATTAGAGATAGATTAAGAGAGGAAATACTACTTATAAAGTAAGAATATTTCCTTATTTTTTCAAGTTAGATGGAAAAAAAATCATTATAATCATAACAAAGGATTGTAGAACTAATATGTTATCATATTACATTCATTTCTGATGAAATGATTGTCTTTCTTATTCCTCTTTGGTTTATGGTTTTGTGGTTGGTTATTTTCTCATGATCATTCCTTTTATTGGGATCATTGATCTATGGAATTCCATATCATTATTTTGAAATAATGACTTTACTATATGACCTTATTTTCAAATCCCACTAATGTTTTTATATTTAGAAGCATGGTTATGCGTTATTCAACATGGCCTTCATATTTCCCATTACATATTTTCAAGAGGAAATTTTGATAAGAATTTTATGATTTGTGATTTCAAAAAAATGTATTGTAAGATGGAAAAACATGATGTATTAAATAACACGTTCAAATTATTAGAAAACAATTTCTTAAAGTGTGGATAAAATAACACCCCCCTATTTTAAAAGAACGAAATTATCATTAATAAGGTCTACGACATACAACATCGATCAGAAACAAACCGTAATATATTATTATTTCAAAATGTTTTTTATATCCTTATCAATTAATTAGAAGATATGAATAGAATTAAATAAATTTTTAAATATATAAAAATTTCCAAAATAATAAAAATTTATTAATTAATTCCTTGAAAACAAACACTAAATTTTTCTAAAAAATATTTTATTATTCAAAATATTATTTTCTTTATAAATTGTATTTATTTCTATTGGTGACTATATATTGAAATTAATTTGTGGAAATTTTAGAAATTTGATCTTATAAAAATGATATCATATTTTAAATCATTATATTAAAATATTTTTTATGGTGAAATTTTGATATTTTTTTGAAATGTTTTTTTCCATGAATAGTGAAAAAATGAATTTTTAAAACATTATTTTCATTTAAATTATTTATAATGTGAAATTATATTTACGATTATTCTAAATTTTTAATTTTTTCATTTTTTTGAAAAATAATCCCATTAAGTTATTGAGAAATAATTGTATACTTTAATTTAGAATAAACACATTTTTTACTTAAAAATGATTTTTTTTAAAACAAATTGTTTTACATTGTGTTTCGTGGGTTTTATTTTAAATTAAATTCTTCCAATTATATCATTTAAATCATTAAAATTTAAATATATATTTGGAATAATAAGAACAGTTTTTAAATGATTCCATTTTATTCTTTGTAATTATGGAAAAGAATCATAAGAAATATTATTACCAAGATAAAGGTAAAATGGGTTAATTAAGTGTAAAAATAATGTGATAAAGACATGAATATATCCCTAATTCTAGAATTAGTTTTACATTCTGAGTATATTTCTTCTATAATAATATAAAATTTGAATATATGGAATCTTTCATCATATGGACATGATTTTTCAATTATAATATTTTTTGAAAGGAAAAGTGAAAAATAAAATTCTCTGGGTTTTTTAACATTATTTTTTTGAAATAAATAAAAAATAATACATGTTAAGATGAAAATATTATATTCAAATATTAATTATTTTTATTTATCCTGGTAATTTATTTATAAATTTTAGGGATTATCTAACTATCATAAATGCCTACCTAAAGATGGTATGATACTCATTCAATTAATAATAAAATCATATAATTGGTTTTAAAAATTTTAAATATAATATTATTTGAATTAATTTTTTGTTATAATAATTTTTTAAATAATATTAAATATTAAAATAGTTTTAATTTTGTATATTCTAATTCTTTTTTTTTTGATTTTTAACAATTAAATTTAATGAATAGTTCCAAAATTTATATTAATTTGATTTTATGATAAATAATATTTAGTAAATGATTTAAAACTCCAAAATTACCTATGTTCATCCAATTGAAATTTATATGGTTTCAAATTAATACCATGGTATTTTTTATATTCAATAATATGTATTATAGTTACATTCTTTACCCCTAAAGGATAAAATCTCTAATATCAATGTAATTATCCTATAGGGTTTCAATGGGTTAAAACAAAACGGTATGAGTGAATGTATCACTTAAACTTGTAAAATTTTATTTTATGAGATTATTTCATCACACCACATGTTAGCTTCGAATATTTTCATTATTGAGAAATTTTAATATGAAAATTAATTAATATTAATTAAATGTTTTTTTATATTCTATGAGTTCCCCACCCCTCTCTTGTAAATGAGAACCTTATATTATATATTATTCACATTTAAAGAACCATTTATTTTAGAAACAACCTACCCAAATAATATAAAAATTTCTCTACCCACATATAATAGTCATTTGTTTGATCATAAAATAAATATAAAAGAAATTTTGTTGAAACCCATAAGAGATTATTTGAAGAAGAGGTATAGTTCTTAATAATGCATTTTAATTTTGTTTCTTCTTCTACCTCCATAATACATTTTTCAAAAATTCTGAAGTAATAATAATAATATATTTAATATATTGATATGTTATTATGTTAATTCAATGACTTGTATCTATCTCCCCTTCCATCAAATTGTAAATGAAACCATCGTTCATGTATATAGTAGACTACTTCCTCACAAACAGATTTAATTAATTTTTCTTCACCTCCTATTACACATGGTTATAATGATGGATTTAATATATATAAAGATATATAATATATTAATTTGAAATCTATTATCCGGATAAGATAATATTTCATTTACTTTCTTATATTTTCATTCAAGGAAAAAATGATTACATCATTTATGGTTGGTTTTAAAAGTACAATTTTTATATAAAAATGATAATTATTTGATAATTATAATTCTGTTTATGAAACAATTGTGACCACTTTGACCATTTTCAAACTACCAAAGTAATTTTGGACATATTAGCCGAATTTCACCAAAATGATCGACATGAACATACTTGATTTAGTTGTTTAATATAAAATTGAAATAAATAAGGTTAAAAATTAATAATGAATATGAAAAAGATTATTAGTCAATTAAATTATTAAAAAACATTAATATTTAGGAATGTGAAGAATGTATGTGATGATTCAGACTCAAGGTAAGAAAATTTCTTTTTAAAATCATTTTTTATAATTTTCTTTCAAACACGTATTCTTCCATGTTTAATTTTTTTTAATTATTTTATGGATGAATTTATATAAAAATAAATTAATTATAAAAAACTATTTTTCCTCGTTTTTCATTCATTTAACGTTTTTAAAAGGATTCATTTTACATATTTTATAAATAACATTTTTACATTATTCAAAAAAGACACACGAAGTATTATAATTTAACATATTCATCATCAATGAGTTTTCTCCCCATTATAACTATTTTTTATAATTGAATTACTTTATAAACATCCTTATTTCATTTATTGAAATAAACCCTTACCTATGCTCTGGATGTTTTCATGAATGGTTTTAATATTGAATGGTGATTTGATTATCTAGAAGTGCATTCATGATGGTAAAAATATTATTTTTATTAGTATGATGTTGGAAGATGAAAGATTATATGTGTTGTGAATATATTATGTTTACTGAAAATTTTTATGATCATGATAGCTTTGATATAAACCATTTATGATTTGTTCTATTATAAACTAAGGATGGGTGGGTTCATGATATCTCGCAAATATATTAGGTTTGGTAGTTTACCATAGTTGTTATTCAATTATAAGAGTGATATGAGGAATGATTTAAGAAGATTCCTACATTATGTATCTATTATTTTTTAATTGTGTTTATTGATATATTATTTTATGACACAGTAATATGATGACATTATGTTTAAGGGAAATTTTATACTTATTTTCAAAGGTGAAAAAAATATCCTTGTCATAAGGTTTTCATGTGTTTTAATGACTTCATAGAATCATTTATGGATTTTATTTTTTAAAATTAATTATTTCTTTAGAAATGTTTCAGAAAAATATTTGGGAATATAATTTTATTTATTTGGTAAGAAAAATTTTATTTTTAGCATAATTATTATTTCGAAAATGGTAAATTTTTATATTAATTTAAGTAACAACTCTTTCATTCTTTCATTTTATGTCCCTTAGTGAGATTCTTGTACAAATTTCATATTCTAAAATGTTTTACATAGGTTTTTATGGAGGATCTTGTAGATGGATGAGGTCACGATGAAAATTTGATCACATTTCATGAAAATAAAACTTGTTATATCATAATGCTTTTTGTTATGAAAATGGATTGTTAGAGGTGGATTCCACATTATAATGTAGTATTTAATTGGTTAATGGAAATGTCCTAGTTCTCTAAAACTCTTAAAAATTATCTTCATGAAATGAATGAAAATTAATTATTGAGTAAATATTCTAGAATATTTATTATATAATGGTGGGTCCATATAGTTGGCATCAGTTATGGTTTTAGATAAATTTATAGATTTTTGTGTTTTTATGTTGAATTAACATATTATTTATAGATACCATATTTTTTAAATATGTATAATGTAGATCATAAGATAAAAGTATTAGACATAATTTTTCAAGGTTTTATGATATGGTATTTTAATTTGATTAATGATGTTTTTTGATATGTTTTATTGGTTGGAGTTATATGTAACCCTTTGGTTTAAAATGAATGAATATTTTTGTAGAATACTATTACATTTATTGGGATGTAAGAATAATGGAATGAGGAAAACATATAATTTAAATCATTATTTAATTTTAAATTTATAATGTTATTTTTTATGATTTTATGGTTAAAGTATTAAAGAATTCTATGGGTATCGTATTTATTAGAACCATTTTTAATTTATTATGAAATAATTAATTTCATGATATATTAATATTATTTTATACTAATTAAATATCAGTTATCATGATTGATATAATATTATCTCACACAAAATTTTTATCCCGTCAAGAATAATTAACAATCACTATCTTGGAAAAGTATTGTCCAACTGATTTTGAAAGCTATTCGAACATCGAAACAACCAGAATTAAATTATTTAATTTATCCTATACATTTCCATCACTTTAAAATTTATATGTATCATAATATTTTTTTATTTTATTTCCATATCTCAACTCATCCATTTCATTCATTATGGAAAATAAACCCAAGGACTAGACTATTTCATTTCTGGAGATAAAGACTTTATACTAGACGGTTAAGGGTATATTAATGGCACAAAAATGGACCCTAATGTGTGGATTTAAGGTATCTATTATTTTTTTATATTATAAGTATAAATCATGAAGGATTTTATATTGATGAATCATAAGGTTATATTTCATATAATTGAATAATATGAAAAATAATGGTCATTTGTTTATGAAATAATTTGAATAGAGATTACGTTTGTAATTAATATTATGATATATTCAAAAAAATATGTGGATCATGAAACCTTCAATAATAGGTTTTGTTTTCAAAATTTGGAATCATATGTTTGATGGAATTATTAAATTTGATAATGGTATTGTGAAAAGTGATAATTTTTTGAGACTCTCATTTAAGGACAAAAATATATAAATAAATAAGCATCTATTTTGATATGTGATTGATGGTTATCATTAATGATTATTTTATTTTCTTCAAAAGTCATACACATAGAAAATATTTTATGTCAAAAATTTTATTAAATGATAACCAACATTTTGAATGATATTCATTATCTTACATTGTTCTAAACATTTTATTTTTGGTTAATTTTTAATGATATGATTAATTTCATATTATCCTTATGTGGAATATTTTGATCCATTTTATGTTTATTTTAGTTCTATATGTATCAAATAATTTTCTGGAATACTCATCATTTGGATAAAAAAATGAAATTATTGTGGAAATTGATTAAAGAATTAAATTTTGATGTTTTAAGTAAGTATATTTCCTCAATTCCTTCATCTATATAGTAATTGAATTAAACAAATATAAACAAGGGATATTTAAAAAAAATTATATCATATTGACTTCATTTCTAATGAATTTATAGTCCTTCTCACACCACTTTGGTTAATAATTTTTTTTTAATTATCATTCTCATAATCATTAATTTTGTTATGAACAATGATAACTATAATTAGGCATCATTATTTAGACATTATGATTCCCCTACATGTACATTTTTTCAATTCCCACGAATTCTACCTCACATAGAATCATAGTGATGTGTTATTTCAGATGACCTTAATATTTCCCTTTACCCATTTTCAATGGTATTTTTTATTAAATTTTTTTATGATGTGGGATTTAATAAAAAGGTATTTTATGATGAAAAAACATTTATTACCAAAGGTAAAGGCCAAATTGTAGGTATTTAGAAATTTCAACTGTGTATAATGTAACAGCTGGATATTTTAAAAAATGAAATTTTGATCGATAATGTGTGTGACACACAACATTAGTCATAAACAATCCACAAAATTTTATTATTTAGATATACTAAAAATAGCATAGCCTTTGAACTAGTACGTATGAATACTATTAGTTTTATTATGAAATATTTTTAAATTTACTAATAAATATAATTTTTTTATTATTTCATAAGAAATAGGAACTCGATTTTAAGAAAAGTAATTTTAATTTTCAAAAATACATTTTCTTCAGAAATTTTATTTAATTAATTTTTTGAGAAAATTTTACTACTAGTTTTGGTAGGATTTATAAATTTTTTATGATTAAAAGGATACAATTTTTTAATTAGTATATAAAATTATCCTATGGAGAAAATTTAGGATCTTTCACGAATGTGTGATTTCTCAATGATTAGTCAAAAATAGAATTTTTTATTGAAAACAGTATTTTTTAAAAATTATATTTATAGTTAAATACTATTTTTTATTGTTTTTAAATTTTAATTACTCTATTTTTATTTTCAATAATACAATTAAATTTATTAAATTAATTTTATAATTTAATGCACTATAAAAAAATTGTTTATTCATAAAAAAACAAGTTTCTTACAAAACAATATTTCATCATGTTTTGTGTATTTAATTTTAAATTATTTTATTTTAATTATGTTTATTTAACCATGAAAAATATATTACTTATTTATAATCATGATTTCCAATTTTTAGAAATATGTCCCATTTTTTATTCATTATGAATAGTAACATACAACATTTGGTTACAATGTTAAAGGTGAAATAGTTAAAGTAACTGTAAAAATATATTGATGAAGTCTAGAATGCTACCCTAAAAATTTCATTAAATTTATTAGATGATTATATTTCATCCATATTCATCAAAAATTAAAATATATGACAATTTTCTACCATAGGATAATGATTTTGTTCTTTATAATATTTTCTATAAATAACTATCAAAAATGATTTTCTCATTGCATGGTTGTCTTTAAATATTTCATATAAGGATAAAAAATTATCAAGGTTCAAAAAATTATTTTAAATTTTAAATTATTTTTAATTATAATATGATTTTTTCATAATTTTTAGGGATTTAATAATTACATAAAATTATTACGCAGTACTGATATGGTATTTAATAAATTAAAAAATAAAATAAAATAAATTATAATAAAAAAATTGTAAAGTAATAATATTTCAATTATTATTTGTGTCAATTGATTTATGAAGATAAAAATGATATCAAAGTGATTTTTTATTTTTTATTTTTTAATTCCATTATTTTCATGTATTTCTAAAGGTTAGATTACATGAATAGTTCAAACGGGATATTAATTTCATTTTATAATATAAAATATTTAACTAGATTATTTAAAACTCCGAAAATTACTATGGTTATCTAACTATTTGAGATATGGATTAGAATAGCAACCATTTTCCATTTAAGGTAAATTATCATTTTATAGTAACATTCTTGACCGCTAAATACTAAAATCATCATTATCAGGGTAATTGTTTAAAAGGGATAAAACATTTTAAAATAAAAATATATGGAACTAAAATACAATTAAACATGTATCAATTTTATTGTATTGTAGTATTTATACACACAAAAATTTTATATTTAAATATTTTTAATATTAATCCATATTAATATGAAAATTAATTTGTATTAATTTAATCTTTTAGAAAATCCCTAGAGAACTCGTCCTATCTCTTAAAAAATGGAACCTTCTTAAATATTTTAATTACTCTTAAGGAACAATTTTGGTTTTCTAAGACCTACAAAAATACATGATGATAGGAATGTATGTGACAAGTCAGCCTTAAGATATAAACTTTGTTTTAAAAATCATCTTTTATAGCTTCCCTTCCTACCCTTTTTCTCTGATGTATATATCTTTAAAATTATTTTTTTAATGTATTTATTTTTGAATAAATGATTTTTAAAATAAATTTTAGGTCATTTTTTACTTTTATTCAAGGGTTATAAAATGAATCTTTTTACATATTTTGTATAAAATGTTTGGACATTCCATTCAATAGGAAAAAGTAGTGTTCTGTTTTAATATATGTGGTGAATGTGGATTTTGGCACATCTGTAACCCCTATTTGATATTTTAATTAATTTTAATTTATCCATGTTTTCATTGAATAAAAATCCTTCCCTTATTTGTGTGTTATTTTTAAAAATGATGGTCATAGAGAATGTATATTTCAATAATTGAAAGTGTTTTCTTATGGGTGGACAAAAATATTTTTTTAGTGTAATGATGAAAATTGAAAGACATTACGTGTTATGATTATTTTATAGTTATTTGGAATTTTTATGATGATGGGCGGTTCCATTATATATCAATAAAGAGTGGTTCAATTATTAACCCAGGATGGGTAGTTCTCTTTTACACCAAGGATGGGTAGGTCAGTTTTAGCTCTATATTGAATTGGGTATAGAAGTTGATAGTAGTGGTTACTCCATTTTTAAGATTGATTAATTAAATGATTTCCCTAGTTTCCTATATAATTAATATAAAAATTCTATGAGTTGTTATAAAAATATTATTTTTTAGCTTTGTTGAATATATTATTTTTAATGAAATTTATATGGTAAATTTAATTATGGAAAGTATAACTTTGTGAAAAGGTTATCATGGGTTCTTCCTGACATCAAGTAAACCATTATAAATTTCATTTTCCAAGAGAGGTTTCTTATAAAAAAATTGAAAATATTTTGGCATAGAAGTTTATTTCCTGGAAATGAAAATTATTCTTTTGAGACCGATGTTCATTTTTAATCATAAAGTTTTTTATATGTATTCGTGGACTATCAATTTATTTTTTTATTTATTGTATGTTACTATGCCTTTATTACCATCCCACATTTTGAAATTTTTTCACATGGTTTTAAGGATTACTAGTGATTAGGATGAAGGTAAGGTGATAATTTTTAAGATATTTCATTAAAATAAAACATGATATATCTTTAATAAATTACATGAAAAATGGAAATTAAGTGGAATATTCCACTTTGTGATGTAATGTTTCTTTGTGTAAGGGTGATGTCCTAATTGAATAACACTATAAACCTAAAATATATTTGATAATGATATAATATTAATTGTTGACTAAAAATACTAAAATATTTATTATTTGATTCTTCTTATTTATAATATATATATTCCATACATCCTATAATTTTAATAATTTTCATCCACCCTTAGTAATTTTTTGGGAAACTGTTATGATACACTCGGACTATTGTTTTACCATATATTCCCCGCCTTCTAAAATATACTAAATATTTGTATTAATAATATGTTGTTCATTAACATTTTTAGTGTCACTATGTGCAGAAATTAAAATCAACACTAGTAGTTAAATATTTAATTTTGACTACATAAATACATTACTCGACACATAATATTACAAGGAAACACACTATATATATAAATAACTGAAACATTTGACCTTTTTAGTAGATAATTTGTTTCTTTAAATAATGAAGGATTTTTTACCCACTAAAGAGTATTTAAATCCACTCTTTATGTCCAACTCTAACATATAAGACACATTCATTATTTGTATCACTGTGAAATGATTATAATAACCCAATGAGAGAGTCAACATCAATGAAATTTTTATTTTTATTTTTAATTATTTTATCTAAGAACATAAATTTACAAATTTTTATTTATTGGATCCAGGGAATGAAATTACAACTTTACCTATAATGTAATTTGGAATAGTTTATCCTTGTATTATACCTAACTGATTTTCAGTTTTATGAATCCCAATTAATTTATTTAAATTAAATTCTAGTTAAAAAATAATTTTCATAACAAAACATCACTTTGAGAATTTTATAATCTAACCCCATATATTATGGATGGTTACAATTTATGACATATTTATTAGAATTATATATCTTTTCATAATATCATATTCATGCACCACTCAATCCATAAAGGTACCTCAATTATTTTTCATTATACTACATTAATCTTATTACGTTCTATTTAGAGTATAACTATTAATTATATAACCATTTTATGAAAATACATGTATACATTCTCCATTGTATATCCATCATGACTTTTGTGATCTTTAATTTATATTTTCATATAACTTATTAAAAATGGGGTCTCGCAACAACCTTATAAATTTTTGATAATATATATTTTATATCCAACTTGTTGACCTTGATGAATTCATTTAATTTAAGATAAATTTTTCAATTCCAATACATTGAACCACCAATGTAATACTATATAAATCATAAATATAAGTATTCTCACACTATGTACTTGTGATTTTAATAGAATATCTTCCACAAACTTCTTCACTCAAATGGAAACCACTATGAGAAGATTTTGGGAGAACAAAATGAAAATCAATAATCCACCTGGTAGTGGAGCTATGAGGTTACTTCAAATATTTACAAAACAAGTCAAGGATTTCTTCCACCGTAAAAGTCTCATTCGTAGAGACATCTTTCTGATCGAAAATACCATTGGATTTGATAATTTTTTTTCTATAATCATCATAATTTGAGGTTGATCAAACCAAACCCTCCTATAAGGAATGACTATTGATTCCATACATATTAGAGGTAATATTGGAATCATCAAAATGATAAATAATGGATATCAAACACTATTCTTCGAGAACTCCATGTGAACCACTGATAGAGCTCCACCACATCCCATGATTATTTTATCGAAAGTATGTTGTAATTACTTCATAATAAAAATTAAAATTAATTTCTTGTATGGGAAAAATTATATTAGTTAATATTTTTATATAAATGTTAATAATTAGTAATTAAATAAATGTATATAATATTAGTGGTAAATTAATAACAATTCTTAACATATATACATGTTTATTTGTGTCTGTTTGTGTGTTAAGAACTAAAGACCACCTCTCTCGGGGGGTGAAGGTGTGTGTGTGTGTGATTAATGAACTCAACATATACATATTTATAATTTTTTATTAAAAAATAAAAATATTATTAGATAGTGAAATTAGAGTTACAAGACCCTCAACGAATAAGAAAAAATCCATAATACTACTCTAACCAACACAAACAAAATCATCCATAATTGATGATTAGAATATTTTCCATCAAATTTGGTGGTCCAAGAATCATTTCTCTAATATTAGATGATTGTACAAGGGCCAGGAATTTAATTTCCTCATCCATAAATATGTATAAAAGTAAAAAACAAATAAATCAAAAACTAGCCTAGTATTAGTATAATAGACCAAAGTGGTAAAACATGGATTTTTATAATTACATTCTTTTTCCCTATTTGGGTAAGGGTGTTCAGGTAGTTAATGATGTTTGTGTTGATAAAGAAAAGATATTTACTTCTTTGATTCATAAATGGATATGTATCTTGATTATCTTTGTGATGATAAATTTATGGACACTAGGGATTGTACAGATAAGAAAATTTAAAAGGGGTTATCCCCAACCCAAAAAAATCCTCAAATACGAAGGGTAAGGGTGTTTATCCATTTAACGAGACTACTACTTCAACAGGGGGCCCTATTGTGAAATCTATGACATCTTATTTTGATCCCATACATGATGTGAAATAGGATATAGCTTTAGAGATGAGACAGATCGATGATTTTTCTCAGAATACTGAACTTGAATGTGCTCAAGGAAAAATAAGAGATGATATAAAAGTAAAAAAAATTAGTAGGTTTTTATTATGTATTTAGAAACTATATTTTTAAATTATAAGGAATGAACAAAAATACATTATACTAATCATGATTCCACATTGGGATAACTGATATATAGCTGAAAATCTCATCATTCAGGCAACACTATTAAGATAGGGTAGAATGGGGTAGATGTTTCTCATTGGGATTAAGCTCAGACACTAGCCTGATTTCCAGTAAATAGTCATTTTTCTATTTGGGCTCCCAATATGAATGATTTGGGTAGGGATAATGGGCCTATAAATAAGTCTAATGTTTATAATAATCAAAAATAATTTCTCAACTTGTACGCATGAATATGAATGCATATATACTTTTCAGATGTAGAAGGTTAACCCAATTTATGATCCCTCTCCAATGGATATTGATTATGATAGTTCAGATATTAAGGAAGTTGTGAATAATTATTTCAATGAAGTGGAAACATATCCCATTGTAATGAAGAGTTATAGGTAGTGGAATTTTGAAACTAAGGCATGATAAGCACATGTGTTGGCATATCCTTACACAACACATATAAATGAGAAGAATTTTTAGGATAAATTGATGTATGAGAGTACCTTTGTTGCTATATAGAAGGATATAGGGGCACGAATAAATATTTATGAGGGTATCCCCACCACTTTTCAGTCACATAATTTCACACAAAAATAATAGGATGATTTTACAAGATTTAATATATTCCCATCATCTTTGACATGATTAATTTTATCAATCAACCTCACTTTTATCATTTTTATTATGATTTTAACGATAATGCATGTGATAGGCACAATATACCTACCCCTATGGGTTTCCAGGATGGGTTACTTGATGCCTTAAACACCCATGCCCTACACCCATAGATTGAGGATCATATTTAACATAATAATTCAAGGGATGATATTGCTAATCGTTTTTCTACAATACTGGGGTAACAATTAAAAAAAATTTGGGAATTATAACCCTGAGTTATTTTCATCAATGTGGATGATCCGACATTTAATTCTATGAAATGTATGGGTTAAATGATGCCAATAGTAAGAAAATGATATAGAAAGTCTCCATTACTCTATGGATGTATGATTAATCAGATGTGGATGAATGGGCTCCCCCCGAGAAGCCTTCTAAATAATGGAGGAGAGTTTGAGATCTAGTAACTCGAGATGGGTATTATAATAGAGGAAACAAACATAACATATGAAGTTATCTGGAAGTATGATAATGTTAACATGTGTTATATGGTATGATTCTCTCTCAGTGACTAGGTGTAACTATTATTTTTCTTTTCTCGTGATTTAGGGACTTTGGTAAAATTATTACAATTCGTTTTCTGTAACCCCATGCTTGTTGTGTATATTAGTTTTTCATAATAAAATTGTTTAGGTCCATGGTTTGGGGTATCAAAATCCATGTAATGTGAAATTCATAATTATATATTTGAGAAAAAAAAATTAATTTACATATAAATTTAAATATAAATATTGATTATTAAAATTGACACACATGCACACACATGTATGCTTCTATATATAGTTTCATTGTTTACATATGAATAACATTTATTATTAGAATTATAAATTATGACATATATATAATCAAAAAGTTTATAAAATTTTTAAATATAAAAAATTTCAATATATTTTTATCTGTTATAATTAATGTTAAATAAAAGATATTATTTTCAATGAATTATTCATTTTTATTGATAATTATATGCATTATAAAAATGATATATATATACACACAAATGATATTCTATAGACCCAACTGTGTACGACTGTATACATGTATACGTATATATCCACCATAAATGGTAATTATATATATAATTATAATAATATTTGAAATTATAATGATATATACTAATAAATAAATATAGAAGAATAGACAAAAATATAAATGTTTAGTAAAATATATTTTAATTATATAAATATATAGATTTAATGTTATTTAAATAATATTTAAGAATATATAAATATGTATATATAAAATATATTAGGAAATATATATATATATATATATAATATAAAAATAAATTTATAAAATAATATTTTTTATTAGTGCTAAAAACCATAGATAAAGGGAAAACATTATTCAGTACATAAAAAATCATGGATCAATGATATCTTTATTAGTTCTGAGAAAATAAATGAAAAAGGGAGCACATTTGTCATTGTTTTTCAGTGTTGATATAATTGTTTTCTTTATTTTGTGTTATTTAGCACTCATAAATGGAATCACCATATTTTTTAGAGTATATAGTTTTGTAGAAGAATTCTGATTCTATCCATTGAGCTCGAGACGTATGGTATAAAAAATATCTCTATTAATTTATTAAATTCATAATATTTTATATAATATTTCCTTATAAATTTTTAGTTACATTTTATATATATTCTCTAATCATATCCCTTATAATAGTTTTATAGTTTTTTATGAATACTCGTTGCCCTTACAATTTTTGATTTTTCATTAATTCTATATAAATTTGGTATGTGATTCATTCTCGATCTCCCTTCTATTGATTCAAAATCATACATTTTTACCCATATTATTTTATTTTCTATCTGTATCATTATATTTTTCAATCAATTTAGAAAAGGTCTCCCAAAAATTTTAGTTTTATCTCAACGGTTCTTATAGACTTATCCATTGATTTCTTATTTAGTTTCTATGTTTTGGGAATTTGATGTTTTTATTTCATCTTAATTTGTTGATTAATTTTCATTACATCATTAACTGAATTGGTATTCAACATGGAATATATTCTTTTAGATTGGGTATTTCTTGTTTTATCCACATTTTTGGAATGACTTTAATTTATGGATTAATCTTTCACCATTGGTGGATCATCTTGTGTATTGATTCATCATCGGTGGATTATGATCGAGAAATTATTGAACCTATGATAAAAATAACATCAATAAAATATTTTTGATAATCCAAATGAAATTATTAAAGTGAAAATCAAAGAAGGATGAAGAAAGAATAAACACATAAATTTTCTAACATGTAAAACGCATGAAATTCAATAGATTAAAAAACTATAGGGAATCACCAATAATTTAATTATAAATTACATAGTATAAATAAATGTAAATGAAAAAAATCAAATAAAAATATTGTAATGGAAGAAAACCCATGAGAAAACCCTACCCTGATATACCACTACTGCTTATCAAAAAATCATTTCAGTAAAAAAATTAAACCATTATATGGAAAAGGCCACTTCCTCAAATATCCACTTGGATAAAATAAAACACTTACATGAAAAAAGTAAATCTATGGATGATCTGTTATGACATAACATAACCATTTAAAAATATTCATCCCAACATTAATCATTATCAAAATCAATTCTATATCAATTTAAATCAATGAAATTTTATTTTGTACATGACCTCAATGTTAGCTAGATTCACATTAACTACTTTTCAATGTGATGCACATGATACTCAAAATGAGAAGTATTTTTTCCTCCTCTTAGTGAACTAAATCTTGGATTAATCCAAATGATGTTCGCTAAGAAAATAACTACCAATAGTAGTTGTCTCCCATGTAATTTATTTACACTTTTTAAATCCTTCGTAGGATCCCATTAATGGTTAGAAAATATTTAAAATAAATATCTTAAACATTACAAAACTATGAATCTTAAATGGGTATTGTTTTTCTAAAAATATAATATTTCATTTTAATTGATATAAAACATTTATGTCCCCAAAAACCATGGATGTAGCCAAGTAAAACCATATATTCATGTCTAAAAAATAACTAAAATTAAAAACCTCACGTTGAACCTTATCAATCCCCACTTTATATAGGTAATTAATTATATATAATATAAAAAACTCAATCAAATTGAATACTATTTATTATTTCCCCAATTATCATCCAATACAATAATTTTGAAGATAATATTTATTAAATCTATCTAAAAGTTGATATAACCCACCAAAAAATAAATCCAAACACCAAAGTCATCATTATACCTAAATCTAAAATTCCCTAATAAATATTATTGGAGCTAATAACACCTAACTCTCCCAAAATATTGAACATTATAAATTATAAAGAACCCATAGAAATTAATTTTTTCCTCCTGGTGCATCACAATGATCTTTAATTTTTATTTCCTTTGTCACCATTGGAACTATCTAAAGTATAAGAAATACCTATAAGATATAAAACACATATCTCCTTCAACTTTATTTTCACAACCTCATTATTCTTTGAAAATAATCCATCTATACTATGGAAAATTTCTTCCATAATTCAAACAACAATGTGAAATCTCATACCATCAACTTTGATACCAATTTTCGGGAGATTCCTATTCAATGGACAAGAAATACATTCAATATATTTTTAATAATCACAATGAATCAATGGAAGTTAAAATCAAAGAATTATAACAAAAATCATGAGACATATATATAAATTTTTAACAAACGATTTAATTTCTAGGATTAAAAACATTATGTAAAATCTAGAAATTAAACTATAAATCAATGAGAACAAAATTTGAAAAAAAATCTTGAATGTGAATTACAATGATAATATAGAGGAAACAAATGTGTGAGAACCTCACCATGAGGCACCCCCATTGCCACCATAAAAAATTTCTACTTTTAAACACCAACCACTATGACAAATTCCATTACCTCAATAATTAAACAATAAAAAATTCAATTTTCGATGAAAAATTTCACTAACACATATACCCACTGTTAAAAAATGTCACCATTCTGAAAAATTCATCAAAATATGAATATTCACTAACACCACATGAATGTCTTCTTTGGTCATTTGAATATTATTATTAACAAGACTTCAATTCCAATTTGGGTCACCAATATTTTTTTTCTATGTGTTGAACATGCTACCAAAAACATAAAAAATACATACATTCTCTTAGTGTATAACATATTAGGGAAATCAAAAATAAGATCATTATGTTCCTCCCCAGTAGTATATGTTGATACCCACAAATCATATCTCCCCTTTTTTAAACATTGGAATACTCCATTTAAAATTATTAAAAGATTTAAAATATTGTATGTTAAACATCAAAACACAATACAGCATCCTTACGAGGGGATTTAAAAAACCCACGTATCATTTAATAATATAAAAAATTTATGTCTCCAAAAAATCCATGCATATAGATTAGAAAAAAAAAATTCATAAAAAATATGTATCCAATTGAAACCCTTCAGGAACCGTATTATATTTATCATTAGATGATTTGTTTTAATGTTGGAGTATTCTGATTTATGTTCCATTGATATAATTCATCATGATTGTTCTTCATCTATTTTTACAAAAAATTTATCTTTAATATAATACCATCTCCAAAATCATTGTATTGAAATTATTTACATATTTTATTGGGTGTTTTTCAATAGGATTCATCATCATAAAATTTTTATTGTCTTCGTGAACATCACCATATTTAATTTCAGAATCTTTTTTGAAATATTCATATTATTTCATTAGGATTATGTCATATGATTTATTGAATATTTATTGTTCTTTTGAATCCATATATATTATAATATATGTCCTTGTGAAAAATATCATTCTTTAAATGTTACGGTATTTTAAAAAATAAAAAATTTCATTTTCATGAAAATTTGAGATTTAAGATTCACCTTAACGTGTTCTTTGTGTCTTGAATTATATTACTAATCCATTCTTTGAGTGATTTATGAAATAAATTTGGATAAATTAATATCTTTTCATTTGAATGGTATATCCATTTTGGTGTTTAGGCTTTGTTTCCGAATGTCGATGTCAATTTGGTTGTTCAAAAATATTCTTCTTACCACAATATTCATGGGTCACTAATAATTTTTTATGATAGTGGTATTCTTATGGAATATATTTTTGATCAGTTATTCAAGAAAGGTTTCACCCATGCAAATAGAATTGAAGGGTTCATCATTATTTTCTCAATCCCTTAAAAGTTTTGATGATTTTAATAAAATAGTCTTTAATAATGACATGTAAGGTGGTATCCCTAAAGAGGATAATGTCCTATTAGGTATTTCATAAACCATTTTTTTTATTCATCGATATTAGGTATTTTTTTAATCCATTTACTCATGTTAAGGGTAAATTTATAGAATCCATGTGCTTGATAAGATTTATATGTATTTAGTAATATTAGAGTGGAAATAATTATTTTATTTTTATATTGTTTGAAATTTATATATTACTGCCTCAGATGACATGCCTATCATTTTGGTTTTATATCAAAGTATCCATTCACATTTTAAACATATTTTTATTTAATCTATAAATCATAATGATTTATAATTATGATTATGAGACCACTTTTATAAGGTTTTAAAATACTACTTGGTTGAGAGTATTGTTGAAAATGAATTTCACTAGAACGGTATTGAAAAAATATGAAAGTATTAAACTATTAGTTTTGAAAATAATATTATTTGTATTGATAGTAAATATAAAAATTTATATATACGTGTGTGCGATGATGAAATTGTTTGAAATATTAAATCTTTTTAAAATATTACATGAAAAAAAATTGTTGGAAAGATATAAATAATGGATATTAAGGACATTGAATATTTTTTCCCAGGAGAGATGTTACAATGCTCATTTATTTTACCAAAAAATAGCTACATATAGAATGAATAATCAAATTTTTAAAATTAATAATGATAATTTTGTTTGGATGGATTCTTATAATGGTCTCAAGGGGTTTATTAAGGTTATTTATTACTGTCTGTATTCTTTATGTGGCCTGAAAACCGAATCCCATTTTAGATTACGAAAGGAGTAATGAGTAAAATATAATATTAAATGGTTAACTCCTTGTATCACTAATTTGATTTATGATGGAACCCTATTATGATTACAAATCTATCTTGGAGGGTATGGTTTGGTGGAATTGGATCTTGTCAAGTGGTACAATATCCATGGTGTATCCCAGTTTTGATGTGGGTTATAGATCCCAAACATATTTGATAGTGATATTTGTGGATAAATTTGATAATATAGATCCATGGAGGTTCCATGTATTAAAATTATTAATGATAATATAGTTCATGAGGCATGTATCGATGATGAGATAAAAATAGTGGCGTAAGTGAAAGCTATTTGGATATAATGGATTATCATTGATGAGGAGACCTAGTTGTGTAGTCTTTGGTTTTAAGGGATGATTATTGTGTGTGAAATAAATCACACATAATTTTTTTAATGGAGAAGTATCTGACATATAATATTGAATTGAATTCTCCTCCTATATCTAATCGGTTTTAGGATGGAAAAATAGAAGAGATTATATGTTGAGCTAGAAGGATTGGGCTTGAGTAATTGGATCCTGACGTAGTGGAATAGAGTACTCATTACAATTATATTACTAGATGTCTGTTAGTTGTTATTGTTGAGGATATGGATTCAATTATTGTGGTATTTTTTCGATAGGAAAAGGTGGTAGTAAACCATAAAGTGGTCGACTCTTTAAAGGAACTTATACTACATATACCTCATCTAATATATTAAAAAGTATTATGATATTATTAGGGAAATTTTTTTTTTATCATGAATATAGAGAGTCCTGGTATTAGTCGTCACAATTCATTTAATGAATGTATTATTACACTCATCCCAATCATGCAGAATCCCAGTTTTCGTAATCATTATATACTCATTACTATATATAAATTTGATTATAAAATACATTGAAAAGTTGTGAGGAATAAATTTGAGGAAAATGTTTTCATTAATAATTTTCTTAATTGAATGTTATTACACTCATCATTATGGGTTGGGAGTTGTCACAAAAAAATGATTTTCTATATGGTGAGTGGTTCATTTTCATAATCACAATTCAGATTGGGAATCTGAACATTTTGACATCTATAAATGATTTTTTAGATGGTTATCAAGGATTAATTGGTTATGCGTGTTCTTCATAAAATTTAGGATAATTTTTGAGAGTATAGGATGCTAAAAAACATTAGAAACCACCCTTCCACAATGTGAATGAGAAATTTATGTTGTGAATTGATTTTATTGTGGGCCTTCAAGATATGAAAAAGGACTGATTGAGTAGTTTGACCCTTTAACTAAGTATTTCATTGTATAAACAATAGTTTACCTTCATAATGTCGCAATTTGGATTTTAACAAAATGGGTTGGACCCATTTTGGTGACATCCCACACCCCCATCATATTTTAGGGTGAGACACACATGAGAAGGCCATTCGACTAGAGCCATCCCTATCATTATTCCCTTTATTATTAGTGTGACCATGATGTGGTTTCAAGTGAGATCATTTATTTCATCATACATTATTCCATCTCATTTTAACCCTCTCATTTGGATCAATTTTTTAGGGTTTCTTGATGATTTCCACCGGTGCATAGTGGAATTCATCCAATTTGATTGGGATTTCATGCATGGTGGCTAGAGGAGGACAAAATAGTATCACTGTATATATTTTCATGAAGTTATATTAAAATTATGTCATCCTATTAATTTATTTTGTGATATCCCTAAAATATGGTTACAGTTTGTTGTTAGAATAGTTTTATTAATTAAATTTTTTTATTTTCTTAGGTCAGGGTGCATGCTAGGAGTGGATCACACATCATGTCTTTTGGTTTTAGCAATAAAATGATTCGAAATGAATTTTTAGGAATTTATTCTTATTAAAAATAATTTAAATTCATAATTTAAAATTATTATAATTAAATATGTATGACTCTTAGAATGTGATTGGCATCCAGGAGTGTAGATGAAGCTATGAGGGCTTGGACACGGCTTGATGAAGCTTATAGAGGGAATAACTGAATATTCATAGTATTTTTCTTTTATAATACATTTTAATATTAATTTTTACACAATACATTTCATAACAAAATTTTTTGATAGAATTCAGGTTCAAGGGAGGGGACTACTATTTTACAATGTGGTAGTGACTTCCCCTGGGGATGAAAATAAGGGATTATTTTTTCACATGAAGAATTTTAATTCGATGGATGTATATTTAAAGTGGGATAATGTATCAACTATATTAGAGAGGAACCTATGTTATGTGCAATAATACGATATGGGATGTATGATAAATAGTATAAGTTCCTAGAAATTGTGCGAATGCATGATGGTCTTGGGGAAAGTGAAGACATGTGAGATGGTTTTACTTCAATTGTGTTACTAGGAAATCCTACATGAGGAAAAAAGGAATGTTTTGGTATACATATAGAGTGTTAATATTCATTTGGTAGTTGGTATGCGTCATTGAGATGGATTTAATCTAGGTTTTAGTTTGTGAGATCTACTTTATTATATGTGAGTCGGGACCTAGATGTTGGTAAGGGATGATGTTTAGAATTGGTAATTGAGATACCATGGGGGGGTTTCATGGGTGTTCTACCTTTACCATTGAGTTTAAATTTGTTTAGAGGGTGATTTCTTCATATTTTCCCTTGTTAGAGGGAAACCGAGAGAAAAGGGTCTTGGTGATGGTAGACCAGACATTGAGGTCTGAGCCTATTGAAGACTACAAGTGATAACATAAATGATTGATGATAAGTGAGGGATGTAAATTATAACCACAAATGCTAAATGTCACAAAATACCCATTGGTATCCTTAATGGGTGAGGCGATATGTCTTCCTGGTGAGGGCTAGGTCTCGAACGACTCACTCCTAGGTGTCAACTAGTGAGACATTATATGTGATGTGGACCCTATGTGATGTGGATGTGAATGATTTTAGTTGTGATAAGTGATATATATTGTTGGGGGATTTGATATAAAGACCCTGGGATCATATGAGTTGGAGTGTTCTTATTGAACTATAGTGAGATAGATTCCACATTGTTCATGATATTAGTGCTAAAATGACTGAGATTGTGCTGATTGAGTCCTTTGGAATCTTTGTATGTGAAATAGGATGGCTATTCCCTAAAATGAGTGAGAAGGTAGTGGTTGGATTTCCATGAGTGAGATGTGGTTGATGTGGTGATTCGAAATACTAAATGAGATACTTCTATGATTGAGATATTGTCCCTATCATGGGAAAGATGGCACATGGCTGGAGGGTGAAGTCACCCTGAGTAAAAAGGTTTTTTGAATGTGATGTGATTCTTTATTGGATGATGATGAAACTATGAGTAATATGTTATCATGATATGATGAATGATCAAATGGATATACCCCATTATGAGTAAGATGGTAGAGGTTGCTATTTTGATGTGGGACCATGTTGAGTGATAAGTTGATTTTAGAGCATGGGAACATGACCCTGCCACACCTCACTCATTTTTGTTTGAGTCTTGGATGATTCCATACACTGATTCATCAAATAAATTTGAGGTATTTTTGTATGGTGTGGATAGTGGATTCATGAATTTCACTAAATCATGTATGATCAGGTGTATATGTGCATTGGATGACACCCAATGACCTGAAAGGTTTTTATAACTTGTTGATTGTTTTGGTGACTTGGTTAGCACATGATGACTCAGCTAGAATCTTAAATTATGTATTCATTTTACTTAATCAAGATCATCAATATAAAGTATTACATTTTTGTTTCTTGGTGATTCCATGTAGTGTTATATACTCACACCATGCATATGCATCCCAATGTTCATATAGAATGTATCTCATCATTCTGGGTCAAAGTAAAAGATAAATAGATGATAATTCTAGAGAAGCTTGATGGGTATTATAAATTGGGATGAGTATTGGGTTCAGAAATACAACCTATTAATTTTTAAATTCTCACACATTTTTTTTGTATATAAGATCAACCTAGTAGTAAATAAATATATGTTTTGTAATGACTATATCATAAATTATTTAATGTTATTAGTTGTTTATTTATTCTTCTTACTATGATGTGTATGTTAATTAGTTATTTACTATTATTGGCCAATATATTATCAAGGTAATAGTCTCTCCAATGAATGTTGTTTTCCCTCAATGCTATTTGGAAACCTCTTACATACAAGGACGTATGAAAGAGGCCATCAAGAGACCTCATCTGGGAATATACTAAGTGGCACAGGGATTTGGTCTTATGAAGTGGTATCATTTCATGGGATTCATATGATTTGTGGAGATTTTATATGGATGATCTATGAATGTGTCAAGGCTTTTGATAGGGATAAAACTATTGTGTTGATAATGAAATTTCCAATAGGACGTCTAAGTCACTAGAAACATTGGATAGTTTATATTGGTACTTGATGTTATAGTTTTAGGATTTCCCCATAGGTGACACACTTATGTTTCATATTTATGATTTGTTAACATATACATTATCATGTTGTAATGTGGTTCATGAACATGCATTATATTTGATATTTAGGATTAAGATGACATATTCATGTCTAACTATGTATGATTTCAAAAAATAATATCATTTATATAATTTTTCCATGAAAAATTATATGGTGGTTTCCCAAAATACTTATTGGTTAATTCATCCTCATTTAGAAAATTGTGTATTTTATTTTTATATTTTATCATTCAAATATTTGTATGATAGGTTTTCCAGTGATGGTAATATAGTTCCTTTATAATGGATTGTATAGATACCCAAAATACATTAGTATAGAAATTTAGTTATTTGGTATTTACTTAATGAGGGAATGTTATGCATTATAATGAGTTTCCATGAGTATTTGGTATGATTTACATAATTTCTAAACATAAATCTATTTGGAAATTTCCAATATAGCTTCTAGATTCTATTCTAATTAACCAAACCTATGGTTATATGAGTAAACATTAAGAGTGTTGATAATAGGCATGTGGGATGCCTTTGGATTTCTAGGTTTCATATATTTGGAGTAATTTAGGTGTCTATTTGGTGAGAAAATAAATTATCTATAGGATTTCTACCCATGTGATGAACTTTTGGGTAGCATAGTGGGGGAATGGGTAAAATCCCATGGATTTTGAATGACTCTCATATGGTTGGTGATTTAGTTGTTAGCGATTGAATGAGTGAGATTATAGGGATTATTGGGTGTGACTAACAATCATCTGGGTCATGGTTAGTGGGATAGGTGTATAGTCTTGGGATATATGTGATTTGACTAATCCTAGTGTGAGTCTGTTTGTATTATGGGGTTATATGGGTGCATACAAAATCTATATATGGGTGAGACTATGGTGGACCATTATGAAGAATCGATGATTTGGTTTTTGTAAGATCACTATTTGTATGAGATTAGTGTGTTTTGGTGTGTAATTTTATGAAAATTTATATTTTTTGAGGGAAATGGTGTTTTGGGTATGTGTGGTTCTAGTTTGGATTGTATATTGGTGAAAAGACCATGTGAGATTTTGTTGTATGTTTTTTAGCTTATGGATAAACCTGATTATTATTTTGTGGTAGTGTGTTTGTGAGATTACCCTAGGCTTGAAATCCAAAATTTCGTTGAGTTGGGATATGTCACTCAATAGTAATAGATGATTCCAATTTTCTATCAGGGTACTATGGTAAGGTTGTCCTGAGTGGAATCATTAGAATTGATTTTTAGAGAGGCATGGTGTTGGGACCAAGTTTGGGTAGGTTATTGAGCGACACTGTAATGAGTTCTATATGGTGGTGTTTTCACCACTAGTTACTAGAAAAAAAATTCAAAGAATTAAGGGTATATGAATATTGGAATTGTTTGTTAGTGCTCAAGAATGAGTGTGATGACCATGTCGAGTCCTTGCTTCTAGTAATGGAAAATGTGTTGGCAATGTATAGTAGGTTTTTTGTTATAGTAAAGATGTTATAAAGATAATTTTATTTTGGAGAGTGTGGTACCAGTCATAGATGAACAACCCATGATTAAAAATTCTAATGGAGGTGTGTTAAGATAGGTTGGTGGGTAGTCATGGTGAGTTCAGGATTCCTGTGTATAGGAAGATCCATTGGTATCGTGTTCCCAGTGTAACCAAAGAATCAAGGATTAGAAGAAATGTTTGGAAAATATAGTGAGTCACAATTGATCTCATGATGTAGTTTGTTTGAATTGTGAGTGAGTTATATTAGAGGTGAGTTGATGTTTGAGGTGAGATCTTGGAATCTCGTGTGCTGGTTCATGATCCAACAATGTAATTACACTGAGATACTAGTTTGGTCTTAATGTAGGTGTTTGTACATTATGGTGATGCCTATGGGGTTTAAGGCATTATGACTGGGTTGTTGGAATGTCGGTGGGTGATGTTATGTGGTTTATGATAAATTTATCTATATGATACCAAATGTTGATGTTATATGGGTTCATATGCAGAGTGGTGGAAGCATCATTAGTATTTTTTTGGAACATGGATGGTGGGTCAGTCGACCTTTAGAATCTCATTTTTAGAGATTTTGTAAAAAGTGGGGATCACCATAGTTCAAAATTAACCATTATTATTGGATCCTAATGGCTTAGGGAAAATCATTTTCATCAATCAAGAAAAGACTCCATGGATTCTTTGGAGAGACAGGTACAATGATATTTGTCTAGGTGATGGGATCAGTATCATATGGGTGGATGATATTATATTGAATAGTGTGACATTCTATTTGGATCATTGAATTTAAAGTGAATATATAAATTTAGAAATGGGTTTTATATGTGATATGGTAAATGGGATACCATGATAGGTTAGATGATGATGTATTAGTATTTACATAGAATCTAGGTTATTAAAAGCATTATGATGAGGAGTTTAAAAGGACTTCTATTGTTATGGGTTATGTATTCACTAATAAATATGAATATTTGGTAAGGTGAGGTGTTTTTTTAAAATAGGATTTATACTGGGAATAAAAACGTATTTATATCTATATATCCATAAATTATGATATTGGATGAAAAATAAGGCTGAATTGATTATAAAAGTTCATGGGAAAGAGTTTTTGTAGGGATAGCTGGTTGGGCTACATGAAAATTACATCAACAAACCTTTCACAATGTGAAAGGGGATATTGTGAATTGGTAATGTAAGGGGACTTTATGACATGAAGGAGTTCTAGTTGGGGATTGTGACCTTATACTTAGGTATATCATGACATGGAACATAGTTTTTGTTGTAAAATTTATATTGTGTATTTTAAAAAATGGGGGAGACAATATTAGGGGTATGACACCTCATCCCATTGTATTGTTGGGGAATACATGTGTTATAAGGTAGCTCTACTGAAACGTTCGCTACCATAGTCACCCATTTTAAATGTATGATATAATGGTTTTTTCAGGTGTTATCTTATATTTCATTATTCATTCTTCCTTATAGTCTTGTCCCTCTAATTTGTATCAATTTGAGTGAGGGTTTCATTATTTTTTCTAATTAATCATACTAGAAACCATCCTAATCAATGGGAATTTCATGTTTTGTTTATAGTGGAGGACCCAAGGGGATGATCACATACCTTTTCTCATAATTGAGTTAAATTTATGTCATATGTTGAATTTATTTAGTGTTTTTAAAAAATTGGATGAAATTTTTTTTTTAGTTTACTAATTGAGGTTTTTGCATGTATTAGGATCTTATGTGTGTCTAAGGTGGATCACAACCCATTTTTTGTCGTTTCAATGAGTAGATAGATCATAGAGTGATTTTATGAACATATTCCTATTTATGTTAAAATTAATATTTAATTATAAATATTAATAATCTATTATGTTTGAAACATGTCATGTGATAGCTTCCCTAGTTTATGGATAAGTCTTGGTGAAATTGTATGCGATTCGAAAGAGCATAGTGGGGGGGTTAACAGATTGTTCCATTTAGGTCTCCATTATAATACAATTGCATTTTTTTTATACAGGAGTGTACACATATCTATGTATACTGCATGGGTTTTGATAGTGTTATGTGCTTAGAGATATTACCTCTAGTAGATTATGGGGTGGAATTTGGCCCCTAGGATGAGAGTATGTTCTTTTTAGCACTTGTAAAATTTTGATATTCTAAAATACTATTTCACAAAAGATAGAATGTATTGGATGTGTTTATGACTATCCACTAGTAGTTCCAAGTTTGTGAGACAATATTTGAGGTATCCTATGTGAGGACTCTATATCTAGTGGGAATCTAGGAGGGGCTTGGTCCTAAGTGATTATATATGAGATGGTTTTGCATCTCTAGAGTGGTTAAGAACTCATTTAGAAGGTCCATGAAGAGTCTCTGTGTACATAGAGAGTTGTAAAATCCTCTAGGACATCGTATGTGTAACAGATATGGGTTTCTTATAGGTGATGGTTAGAGAGATATCCATTAGTAGAAGTGAGTTTGGACCAATTTACTAATCATGGGAGATATTTGGGACTTGTCATTGGGATTAAAAAGGGGTCTTAGACAATAAATGGACAGGAATGGGAATTGCATGATGGATTGGGATAGTCTCTGGGTAGTGGAAACATGAGTGATATTGGTCTTTTTGAGGACGCATCAGACCAAGTGGTCTAGGTATGTTGAAGATTATTGGTGATGTTATAACCGATGGCTGAAGAGTGTGGGATAGAACAATGAGTAGAGACCATAATATGTTCTGAGGAACCAATGTTATGTTGGGATTATTTTAATGATGATAATGACCTAAGGGTTTGGAGGAATTGTGTAATTCCTATTACTATGATGAATTCTGAACACCTCTACTGTTATGCAGTGATCATTTCCTTCACTAAAAAATAAGTTATCTTTATATATAAATAAGGGAAATAAACACAATGATATATAGTGGTCCAAGGAACATATATCCATTTTTCCATACAACCAATTATCAACTCGATGTGCTTCTGGATTTCAATATATAATCCTATTATCTGAATTCCTTAAAAACATAATTGAGTACAGAAAGTTGAAACATTACAATAAAGCAGTCAAGATCTTTTATAGGGAAGCATAAAACTAAAGATTAGTTCAATATGATGAATCTTTAACCACAACTGATATGAACAATTAATTCATCCAAAAATCAATAGGATTTTATTATGTTGATAAAATAAATTTAATATCACAGTTGTAATAATAACTGACTTATATATTGTAACATTCAATAATGAACTGTAGAAAATTGATCTTCAACATTGCATAGAATTTATATTAGCAAAAAAAATACCATAAATATGTTTAAACAAGTATGTATCAAATGTGTATCATCACCAAATGCTTTATCATTCATGGAGAAGAAGATGTAACAATAAAGTGCGGTAGCGGCGACAACAATAGAAGTGATTTAATCAGCTATATGAAAACATGTATGTCTCAAATGTGTACCATTTAAAGCAACTACTCACATATTTTCATTATGTATATATCCTCTTACTTGTGTATGTGTATATATATATATTCCAGAAAAGATATTCTTGATATTTATACTATTGGTTGAACAGATCTTGGTCAAACCAGCTCCAAAAATATCACGTAATAAATCAAGAATATTTTAATTCTAAATCATTCAAGAGATACATAAATCCACATAAGAATAAAATGGTTTACTCCACTAAAATGATCCTTTGAAAAAGTTATACGGAGCCTTTGAATAACTCGTAAATTGCTTATAAAATTATATTTTCTTTCGTAATGACTGCAACATAAATCACGGATAATATCATCGATTTAAAACACCATTGTTGAATACTCAAATATAGTGTTCCTTCATGTGATCAAAAACACCAAACATAGGGTTGAAGTATTATATTTCAGTTTCCTAAAACATATGGTTTCTCTAAATGTGGGATTCCTTATCCATACATTTCCATCAGTGTAGAGCACATAATCCATATATGT
Organism: Viscum album; assembly: GCA_963277665.1. Taxonomy (NCBI): domain Eukaryota; kingdom Viridiplantae; phylum Streptophyta; class Magnoliopsida; order Santalales; family Viscaceae; genus Viscum; species Viscum album. Next base: position 1,093,577,949 of record OY728155.1, read on the forward strand.
TGTCTCAAACATAGGGTTGTTGAACCATACGTTATGCTTACTTACACATTGTATAAAAAGTGTTTCCAGAATATATTAAAACAAGTCCCAAATAAAATAATAAATATTCATATAGAATCAATGTAATGAATATAATTCCAAAATAAATATCCTCCCAAATAATAATTTCCTAAAATTCACTTAATGTAAATTCATTAATAACATAAATGTGTGTGTTAGTGAACATAAAACCCAAAAATGAATAACCGATATTATTGAATTGTCATATGATCAATAATTTCCCCCTTTTGATGAACACAAAACCCATGAAAAAAATATATATATTTTAAAAATAGTTTCTAAATTTATTGTTTCCCTTTTTTATTTCATATATAATGGAAACTTCTCCCCTATTAATAGATGTTAAAACTTATCCATATATAAATTATATTACTGAAAAATCCCTCCCTCCATGTAGATAAACATGTAAATGTAAAAAATAAAAATAAACTATAATATTCTCCCTTTTTTCGTGAATATTAGGAAAAAATGTTTCTTTTTTAAAATCATGATTAAAACACATAAACTTCTAAAACATAATAAATGTATTCCTCTTTTGTGATGCTAAAATAAAATTACTAGTAAAATTAACTCCCCATAAATTTATGAGTTCATAAAGATGTAAATAATTAAAAATGTAGAATAATATTATTAATAAATAAAACAATTATTTACTTAAAAATTTCCCTAAACCATAGCATATAGTATGAAAATAATTAAAATAAAAAGAATTCATAACTAAAAAACCAAAACTGATTAATTTAGCAATAAACTAATTTGAGAGATAAGTAAATATATGGTTCATGCGTATATAAGAAAAATTATAAAAACTAAGACAAAATCATAAATCAACTCGTAAAAGTATTTTCACAAAAGAAAATTAGTACATATATTATTTGAATCGGAACATAATATCATAGGGTTAAGAAGTAGACTGTTCATCTGAAATTTATTAACATAAAAAGTTTTCACTTAAATCATCTAAATGTCATAATAGTTCTTATAAAATATTTTGAACATGTTTTTTAATTTAAATTGAATTGGATAAACTATTTTGAAGAAGAAAAAGAATCATCTTATAAAGATCAAGCTTGGTAACCTCTGTTCTTCTCGGAATTTCTATCTGACTTAGCATTTCTATTTTGAAAGCATAAAAGTCTACTTTTGATATCGATCTATCTTATATATTTATATATTATTTTTATAATTATTAAAGAAAAATTATATCATTATTCCTTTAAAGTTTCATATTACTTCCTAGATTCATTCCAAATAAATTATAGATTTATTTTTTCTTCACTAATGATTCATATTTTTAATAGAATATTTTCAAAAGTAATTTAAGAAAAATATAATTATAGTTCTTCACTATTATGAACATACTTATTTATTTTAGAACACTTTTGTGATGAATCCTTAACAAACGAAAATGATTGTCATTATAAAAATCAGAAGGATTAACTTTTCCTCTTTTGTAAGAACTATTTTCTTTTAAACCTATATAACTTGAATGATTTATAATTCAGATTTTTGGTTTTCCATAATATTTTTAACATGTTACTCTTAAGAAGATGAAAGATAAATAAAATTTTATTAGGAATAAGATATGTTCTATTGCAGCATAACAAGATATTGATTAATATTTATTCTGCAAAAATATAGAATAATAATTAATATTTTCTCTTATGAAGAGAAATGTTACATAAGAATGATCATCTATTTCAAAAAAATGAAAAATGAAATAATATTATTTCAAAATGATTTATGGATGGAAAATATATAATTTCCATAATTTAAAACAATATTATATTTCCCAAAATGTTTGGATACATGGATTATAGAAATTTAATGTTTTAGAAAATATATTACAGCTTGACTTTAAAGAATAAATATGGGTTTTAAAAAATTTGAGAGATATATTTCTCCCATATACCAAATAATTAATGCACTAGAAGAATATAAAAAATAAATACTTCATGTATTAGTGCTTTTTGTATTGAGGATTTTTTGTTAAAAACTAGTTCAAAGTTGTTTACTCTTTCTGTAAAGTGGTTCATATTTCAAAAAATAAACCACAATTAGATTTAATAATAAAAAATTAGTGGTGTAATCCTACAAAACATAAAATTTAAGATACTTTTGGTAACCATTTTCCATTGGGTCTAGTAGTGTTAGGAAATATATTTTCAGACAACAAAAACTACTTATTTTATATAGAAATTATACTATTAACGTTAAACAATTCTATCAGTAAAATATAATTTTTGAAACCCAAAATTTATGGTTTTATAAATAATTAATCATTTCCATAATGACCATTAATATCATAATAAAAAAAATTACCAGTATACATGTTCTTACTAATTAAGCTATGATAAAAATAAATCTTATATATTTTAGTTCTTTCACCATTGGTTTATATTCCATGTTTTACTTTCTTTATTTTATTTAATACAAGGAATTGATTTACATATTTTTATACATTGGTCAGAATTATTGAAGGTTGTTTTAATTCATGAACTTCAGAAATTAATTCTTTATTCTTAATATCATATAAATTAATTGAAATTTTAGAATCATTAAATTCTAAATCTAGAGTTCTTTTTCACAAAATTTCCTTATCTTATTATATAGTATCATAGTTTTATATAATTTTTCTGTAATAATTATTAAAGGATTCATATTTATATTATAGCATAAATAAATACCAATTTAATTCATCTTATGATTTTTTTCGAAACTATAATTTTTTGAATAAGAATATTATACCTCATTATTAGTATGATCAATAATGAACACCAACTCACTTTTTTTCTCCACCTAAGAATATATAGAAGATTCATTGGGTGACCTAGAAGTATTATTCCAGGTATATTTTTCAATTTTATTTCCATTTCACTTAAAATAATATTCCATTCATGATTTGGGAAATTGAATGTAATCTACTATATTCCATTTATTCTATAAAATTATCTATTTTCTCTAGTCCGTTTATTTTTCCTTAGGTACAGATTTTCAAATTTCTCAGCAAGATCTGATAAATCCTTATCCAAGTCATTATGACAAGAATTTGATGATTCGTCCATATATGTTTTGGGAGAATCTTCTTTATGTAATATATTATTTACACCTTCATCCTACACCCCATCTTCATACATCATTAAAGTAGAAATAAATTCCTTTATGGATTATTTTTTTCACTGGTTTACATTAATGTATAGTTGAAGATATTTTATTCAACTTTGATTGTAGTTCTCTATGTAATTTCATTACATGATTTGATTGGGAAATTGATTGTCCTAAAGAACAATTATTTTTTAAATTCATTGTCAATATTTCATTCATTTGAGTGATTGATACATCCTCATTAATTCTGAATGTATCAAATTTTAGTTTCATAGTATTGTGACCTTATTGTATGGAATTTTTAGTTCCTTCATAGGAAATAGAAATAGTCTATCACATAACATATGTAGTAGGACATTGTGATACTCAATTGAAATCCTCAATTTTTAAACCAAAAATAAAAGCATTCATGGATTTGGAATTTAGATCACATTCCCCTTCTTGATCATTATTCCATTTTCCAAATCCTCCATAGGAATCACATATGGATTGGTATCCATTAAATAAATCCTAATTTCATGATTATTTAAATAGCTGATCATACAGTCTTTCCGACATCCATAATTCTAATTATTAAAATAAGGGGAACGAATCAATGGCACACCATCTCTAGAATTAGTCTTTCCAAGATATCTTCATATGAATCTTCACCTCATGATTGTTAGAGGTAGTAAATATTAAATAGAACCTTTTCATAATACTTTTTGATATCATATAGGAAAAAAAATAAAAATAAATATATACTAGAAGAGAACGTCCTTTGATACCAATTTTTAGGTTGGGATGTATATAATGAAGACAATGACAAAATATGGGGTGAATTGTGTACTTCAATGAAAATTAACGAGTTCTAAAAACATATATTTTTTGGAAGTAAAACATTTATTTTCACAAATATGAGAGGCAATTGGATATAAATAAAGTAAAAGTACATAGAAAAGTAGAGTATTTCATAGAAAATATATCCCTTTGTCTACTCTGTCAACACTTAACTCCATGAGAATGCTGATTTCAGAAGCAAGACATCTTACACTTGGACCTTGCAAAGCACAACTGAATTATACTCTTGAATGCTGGATGGGAATCTTAGTAAGAGTTCAGTTCTTATGTCTACATTTTTCTTCAGAGAACGGGATGTGCAGTAGATCATGATGGATCATCTTTATGGGTATTAATGATTGTGATGAGGATATGGGTTGTTAGTAGATACTATTATTTTTTTAGTGTTTTTACTTTTTTTATTTCTTTATTAAATCATCCAAGTAATTAATTATTATATATTTATTCTAATCACATTATTTATTAATAAATGTGATTAGTTCCTTATATATTCTTTAAAATCTGATATTGATGTTTTTTGGTTATTTACTATTATTGATTGATATTATATTAAGGTAATAGTATATAGAAGGAATTTTCTAGTCCCTTGATTCTTGATAGAAGCCTATCAAATTTATGGATTCATACTTGATGCCACATGTTGATTTTAACCTAGGAAATACCGAGTGGACCTGGGCTACAAAATTATATGAAAAGTAATTTTGTCCCTCAGTTCATTATTAAAAATAATTAACTAATTTATCATGAGGTCTTCCATACAATAAATAATTCATCAATATAAAAACAGTCTATATTATCTTTAATGCTTGATATAATAAGTTTGTATGGTTAGGTGGAGATAATTTTCGTTTTTTGTGTTACGAAAGAAGAATTTTTATAATTTATGGGATCCAAATATAATAATATGTTTCTCCCCTATCAATTTAAGGATAAATGATGATTTTCATATATCATAAATTTTTTCACCGACATTATCATTGTAGCAAGGTGGTGTATTTTATTTATTTATTTATTATTATTATTCTTAATATCTTCTCAAATCATGTTAGTAGATAAATTTATAAGGGGTTGTTATATAGTGTTTGGGTGATCTGGATGGGTATTTATATATCACTACTTTGTTCATGGATAATTTATTTTTTTCAATGGATATATGTTTTGAATTAATGGTACATGTTGATCTTATTACTGATTATGAAAATGCATCTAGTAAGCAAGTTAATTTTCAAAACTCTACGATGTTTTTTAATAATGGTTTTGTTAGATAGTGTAGAGGTAAATATAATGATATTCTGGGAGTAAAATAAGTTGGATCATAGAATATATACTTATTATAATTAAATTTATTATTTATATATTACAAAATGTGGTTGTTACATCAATTGTGGATGTATTTTTGAATAAAATTCAATCATGGCTTTATTTGCATTTTACTAAATTTAATACAGACTTTTTATAAAAAGAATATTACATACTTCCAATTTTTTTATTTATATTTTTCATGTGAATGGGATTATTTTTTTCATATCTGTATATATTTAATGAATTTTTGGTGGGGTGGAGTTTATTTGTAAAACCAAAATAATTTGGTTGTTTGAGGATTTTTTTTCAAATGAAGCATACTGAAAATATCTGTTTTAGTAGTATAGGTGAATTAAATAATTCTCTTCTTATTAATATGGTTAATAAAGAACTGTAATATTCAAAACAAATTTCGGTTAGGGTCTTGTTGGATAATTATTTTCTATCATGTGATATTATTAATTCCTATCTTGGCTTATGATTTATTTATTTTATGAATAGTTTATGTTGTCCATAATAACTTATTCCTAAATGTATTGGTTGGAATATATCAATTGGTTGTAATGATAGTATTTAGTAATATCCATGCCATTGGGAAACATGATATAAATTTTCAAAATCTATTTTAATTCCTGTTTTTAGAATACAATAGTTCCTGATTTAATGAGTGTTATCCTTTTTATCTTGTGATCTTGAATATAATTACCAGTTGTTCAATATGAGTGATAAGGATATTATTTTGAATACTATTGTTAAATATCATCCAAGAAATTTTACACTATTCTCATATTCCTCAAATGATTGATTTTATACTTTTAGGTTTTTTTATATGTTATCACTAAATAGGAATGAGTCTGATTGAAATGTTTTATGGAAAAATCATTATGGTTTAGATATGTTGTGAATGGATTCTTTCATTTTGTCGAAATATTTTTTTTGGGTTTAAAAAAAATAATATTTTTAGTTTCTAGTCATCGGATTGAAGATAATAATTTCCCTATATATCATATGGCTGGTGAGGATCTTTTATGGTTATTTTCATTTTTAGAATTTTTCACCATTTTAGAGTAGCGTTTGGTAGGATTGTTTCATATTCCTTAAGAATTCAAAATAATGTTGTTTATATTCTAATTCATTGTGTGTGTACATAGACATCACTTGTGGTAAGGGGTGTTTACTACTTATTGGAATTTTTTTTCCATCACCAGTGTCCCCCTCCAATTTTTTTTTATGTAATCATGGATGTGGATTTACACAATAATGAACATGTTAGTGTTACTAGTGCATGTAAAGACGTGATTTGGTAGGTGATGGTCACAATGAAAAAGCATTTATTGATAAATGAAAATTATTTATTACAAGGGTTTAAAAATATTATTTTGAGTTAATGAATCCATGGATTTGAGAGTGGGGAGAATTATTATGGAATCAAACTCTGAATCATTGGTTACTGTTTCATGGACTATATATATTACTATTTATTGTTATTATGGAAAGGATTTGGGAGGTTGTAGCAAAAATTTATTGGTGGGAGTTTTCATTTGATATGTGGGGTGGTAATCAAGTTTCTATATCCATGGAAAAGATTAATTAATTTCATGAACAACATATTTAGATGTGTTATATTACTTTCTTACTTTTTACTAATTTATTCTATGGTATATAATTTTAATATATATATATATATGTTTATGTGGTTTCTTTTCTATAAAAATTTACTTTTTACATTTTTTTAATACAATCAAAAGTCATTCATAGATTTTTTTGATTGATTCTTACATGTCACATTAGAAAAATATTAATGGGACTCTAAACAAATTAATTATAATGTTTTCTTCAAAATAACGTACGTTTATATGTTTTCATTACTCTATATTTAAATTTAATTTATATTTCTATATTTAATAAATGAAAATTATGAATATTTTATTTATATTATTTGATATTTACATCCGTTATATTTCTTTATCATGAATTCATGTTCCGTTGAAATATATGGAATTAACATGAAATACATTTATCCTTCATAATAAGTTATGTATGTTAGTTTTATTAATTTAAGAAAGGTTCATCACATATTTTAATTTCTTCATGGAACTTATAATTTAGTACATGTTATGATTTGATAGTTGGACATAAAATTATACATTACTCCAATGTGTTGGATAATTAATATATATTATGGGATTTACGTAAAATGTATGGACTATTATCATATTCTAACTATGTTATGTTCTATTGGTAGTGAGCCTTGACTTAAATATATGATGTCTCATTGTTATCTTAGTGTCACAACCTAATCAAATAATACATCATGGTTCTGTCATGATTAAAAAATAATCCTTTATTAAGAGTCATTCATTCTCAAAACATTATCCTTATTGAAGAAAGAAATCCCCCTACCACCTTATTTATCCTAAAGAGTCCCATTCTTCATCTCTTCTTACACCATTGCTTTCTACTACATTGAATTGTGGTTCTGGCCTCAACTATTCTATTTTCGTCTTTAAATAAACCTAAAATCCATATTATTTAATTTTCATTCAGTTTTTAATCTAGGTTATGTTTTATTTTTGTTTTTATTTTCGTTTAAAAATATTTAATCATTGTTCTTCATTCTTCATGATCTTATATTTACATTATAGAGACACACGCATTCATATATGTTTTTGAATATATATATACACACATATATACATAAATATTAATATAAATAAATATCTGTGTATTTACACATAGACACATACATTAATAATAATAATTTCACACAATAATTCATTATATGACTAGGCTAAATACTCTATCAGCCATAATAGAGAATTATTTTGGTACATTTATGGAAAACAATGTAGGATTTCATGGAGATAGTGATACATGCAATGATAATGGAAGGGGAATATATACAAATACATGACGGGACAACCTAAAATGTATTCAGGGGGATTTGGGCCAGGATGAAGGTGAATTTAGTTTATAAAAAGGGGGATTTTAGGATATAAAATTATAACGAGTTAGCTATTGAGTAGGTAAACCTTTGTAGGGTCGGTGTGGTATGCCCTTGTTGGCCCGTGGATTTGTATGTTTTTTAATTTTATTACTACCTCAATGCCCTTAAAAATTTAATAATATACATAGTTTATTGGTTTATACTATATATATATATATATTGACATATTTATATGTTTGTTCATAATTTTTATTTACAAAAATCATCAATATAATGCATTCAATTTTCATTTAAATATATGTGTAATTATATATTGTGTTTATAATATATATATATATATCTGTGTGTGTGTGTGTGTGAAATATTTATATATGTTTGTATAGATAATATAGACGTATATATTTTTATAAATAATTTTTGTGGTATACATATACAATTTTTATACAACACATGAAAATATATAAATTTATATGCTATTTTAAATGCACAAAAATATGTTCATTGTGTATACATATTTATATTATTTAGACAATATTTTTATAGATTTCATATATTTTTATACAATTGTATATATTTTTTCATATATATATATAGATTTCATATATTTGTATACATATATATAAATAATATAAATTTTAATATATGTTTATTTATAGCTTATTATTTATTTATATGTACAATTATTTGATATGTTTTTGAATATATATTATTTAAATTATATTATATTTCATATATGTATATGTTATTGTGTTAGTTATATCTATAATTTTTATTATTTTTCAAATGAAATATATTGAATATATATAAAAAAATATGGATGTTAGTTGTAGGAATATAGGGTTTGATGAATGCACAAAATAGTTCAACAAATCTACAATAGACAGTGTGAATGACCCTTATCGAATCATGTTTCCATGTGTACAATGATCTTATTCCTATACAATTAATATAGTTGAATTGGATGAATATTTTATCAGTTATAAAAGTAAGCAATCAAATAAATGTTGGACCAAACATGAAGAAGAAGAAATAAATATATCTATAATGTGGAAAGAAAATAAATTTTAGGAATAATGAAATATTTTTATATTTTTATATGATTATGTTGATAATATAAAGAAATTTATAACTGGTGTTGAATATTAACATCATGGTTACATGAAAATATATTGTAAATTGATGAAATATGCAGGGATGACATTGTTTGATAGTCATAAAAACATATATAATTTTTTGAAGCGGTAAAAAATTAAATCCATAAATTGCTAAATTGATGGAGTATTTTTAGATTTATAGAGCAATTTTTTTATTTAATGATAAAAATCATGATAATAATGAGTATCCTTATAGAATATATGAAGTAGAAATAATGTCATGCTACAATGGAATGGGAATCGAAAAATACATGCTTTATCCATTGACTCCATATTATTTGAATAACGGTACGAATCCTTAATGAAATTACTCAAGTGATATGCATTGATAAAAGAAAAATAAATCATATATATTAAATATTATGTTGTACTATCCAATCATTATTAGATATCAATATAGGTATTCATGTTTGGAGACCGTAAGATAGTTAATGTGGAATGTACTTACTAAAATTCTAGATAGTAACATGTAACACCTATCATATTATTCAAAATGGTAGAAAAGTAAAAAAGTATTCTAAAAATTATAAATGAATAATTAATAATACATATTTTATTATCTATTAATGGTTTTAATCCCCATGGTGTGTATATAAGGACTCACAACACTTTCTTATTTGTGTTGGTAGATTTTAATTTACCATTTTTTTATCCAGGAAATATGAGTAAATTATATTTTAATTTCTTATTTCAAGACTGAAACATCCTTGTAATGATATTGAGAAATAATATTTTGTACTTATTGATGATTTCAGATTGTTGTGGGATTTTGATGTTACAGTGTAGGATGCAGAACATAAATAATTTTTTGTTAGGAGTCATATTTTCTGATATGAATATTGGGTTTTATAATTATTAACATCTCTTAAGATATAGTATTACATGAATGTTAGCGAGTAGTACATTTAAATATGGTACAATCTAAATTTTTTTAAAATATATTTTTATTACTATGTTCCTTGGAAATTAATGTCTTCTACCTCGATGGAATTAATGTCGATCTTGGAGGAGCATCTCCCATGGGAACTTGGAAGATGATTTTCTAGTTTCTTCATTAAATAGAAAATAACAAAATGTTAATTTAAATCATCCAATTAATTTTTTTGTATGTAATTTCACTAGAAACATTCTAATAGTGGGTTGCAAAGAGATATCATTATTTTGAACATCTGTGACATAATACTTTTATGTTTGGAATTTTCAAAGTACCATGAATATTGAGAAACATATATATAGTATTATAATTGAAAAATCACTAAATACGCATTGGAAGACCAAATATAGAATCGAATAAATGAAAGATATGATTGAAAGGGTAATTAGAGAAGAAATAGAACTAGATAATTAGAATAGGTGAACTTCTTCCTCCAATATCTAACATTCTGTTTGGAAAGTGATATTTCAATTATGAAATTCTATAAATATTGTAATACTAATATAGGAGTTTTATCAAATATAAATAATATTTTCATTAAGGAAGATAAGAAATAAAAATAATTAAAATCACATGACTTTCATGTTTTGATTCGGGTTGTATTACTTAAACAATATGATAAATATTTTTAATGGGAATTTTTATCAGAATAAAAATTTATGATTCTATTTCAAATAAATATTAAATAATGATATTGACCCAGTGATGTTTTCACTGATGGGAAAAATAGATTATCATAACATTATATGAACTAGATATATTCTAGCCACATTCATTTATAGATATCCTGGTTCATTTAATGGTTTATATGATAAGGAAGATATAACTTTTCAGTTTTTCATATTGTAGTTTGATGTAACATATTAAGAGATATATAAATATATCTAATGGTCATATCAAATCGTTAATATGATATTAGAGTTGTTTTTTGGAGTTTTATATCACAAAATAATCCTTTTAAATTTGTATGGGTTAAATATATGATGTACATAACATTGGTCATTAAAAATATCACCATGACATGAGCATTATTGGTGAAGGACTTCTAGGAAGTGACATTTTTACAATATTTATAAAATATAGGGAACAATCAAAACAATATGTTTTTCATTAAATTATATAGGTTTTTCAAAACTTTCAAATTCATAATTGAATTCTTTAGAATATGAATCCCATAAGGGATAATGGATGGATGTATGATGATGGACCTCATGGGGTATTTATTGTTTAAATTTTCGTGTTAACCCCTTATATTTTGATAATTATATTTTTACTAGGTATATGAGAAATCTTGGGGGAATTCCATGGGTTTGGGAGATGAAAGGGAAGGAAATTGGTCTATTCACTTCATGTTACATGGTTGGTGAATGGTTAGTGAAAACCATGTGTGGGGGATCCAAATAGTATGACTATAGACAGAGGAATTTTGATGTTTTGGTGCATAATTTTTAAAATTGTTTGGAATCCATAGGTGACCATGTGACTTGGACCCCTCCAGGATAGAGGTTGTTGCATTGTTGGTTAAGAGTTTGGAAAACTGAGTGGAAAATTCCATGTTCCCCATTAATAAGTGATAAATTATCAATATACCCCTATAGATTTTATGTTCCTCTCCCATTTCTCCACCCATTCCATCATACTCCATCCCTAGTTACGAACCATGTCTCTAAAATATTTACAAGGTTCAATATCCATAGTTTCTAGGATTTTCTAGAGTTCCATTGGGTGGGTATAGAAGCTCTGGGTAATTATAAGACTTCCCTCTCTTCAGTTTTTTGGATTAGGGATATATGTTTCTTTATTATTAATCTAAATCCTTACAACCCTATTTTTCTTTTGTATCATAATTTGGGGGTTAAAAGTTTTCTTGAATCTTGATCAAAGGCTAAGGTTAAGCAATTGTTCATATATGGATTTTGATGTAGGTGGTCTATAAGTTATATCTCATAGTCTTGCTATCAATTTTTTCATGTGTGGTTGTGATGTTGATTTCCACTTGATGTTCATTTATTGAAACTAGAAATATTTTGTAAAATGTTAGGATAAATGGTGATTTGTAACAATCATGATCCCCAGGGGAGAATTAATAATGAATAGATTAATTTAGGGCCATACATGGGGTGCCCAAACATTCCTCAACATGGAAAACAATAATGATATGTATAGATATTTCTTTTATAGAAATAGATACCATGTTAAATATATTTATATGTTAGTTTTATGAATAAATAGGAACTAATGGTTTAAGTGTGTAGTCATTGGAAACTACATAAGTGATCATTTTGAAAAAATGTGAAAATGTGTTAAATAGAATAATGTGAATGTGTCAAATGACTAATGAGTTTGTAATAAATTTTTTTTAAATGGATAATTCATGTGAATTGAAGAATTATGTTAAATGGATCAATGTATGGAAATCATTGAATATAATATATTTCGTGGGAGTGAAAAGGTAAATGGATTAAATGGGTTATGTTAAGTATGTGGTGAATGGGACAATGGGATAAGTGTTGGTGATGGTTATGGGTTAAATGAATTGTAAAATATAGATGTTATGCATTCTAATTATGTCTGGTTGTGATATGATATATGTGGTAAATTGATAAAGAATCATGTTAACATGTCTTGGGGTTGTGTGGTAATAGACTGATACTCCTCTCACTGGTCGGGTTGTACTACAACTCTAAACCCCATTCCTCTAATGCATGAGTTATTGAGTCATATTGAGGCTCTAGGCACCTAACCATTTCATTGGATGAAGATACACATACTGAGCCTCCAACGTAAGTGTGATGTAATTTTTTATTAAATTGTGATCTATAGTGAGGTAGAGAAGTCTATTTTTACCCTTATGAATGATAATTAACTAACTTAGACCAATGTATAAGTGATGAAAATGCCTAACCCATTAAATAAATATTGAAAATAAATTTATTAATGTAGATTGTATAAGTTTTGAAAATGGAAATATTGATGGAAATGTTTGTAGTGAATAATGTTAACTAATGGTACCTGAGTTTTATTTTGATTATCTTTTATTTTAGTAGTATTGACATGAACTATCTGTTTAGACTGAATAATTTGTTGACACAATTGGTTAAGTCATACTGTTTATAACTCACACCCTACCTAGGCCACTATTGGGTACCCAATCGAATTTCACTATTCTCAGTTAGGAAAATTTAAATGGCCCTATAAAAAGGAATTGAGTTTGGTTTGGGTTGTGAATGAATAGGGACCCAGTCTTAGAGTCAAGGCCCATTTTTGGGATTCAATTATTTTCTCTATTTCTTGGGTTTTCATTACTATTGTAACTTTTAGCATGACATGGAATATTTATTATTTGAATGTGGATTGTTCCATATTTGGGAAATGTTTATTATGAATGTTTCTATCATATTATTTATTTTTTCTTTTCTTTCATATGTTTATCTATTGTTGAATACTATAGAAAATACGTAATAGTCTCCCCACATATTCCATTAGACCCTCACTATAAATTGGAATCCTCTTGAATATGGGGAGGCGCACCAGATGTCGTGTGGAAACCTGAAATGGAGTAACGGTTTATTAGATTTCGGGTTGGGGAAATTGAAATTTAGTATCAAAGTGATTCTTTTCTATAGTTATATAATTTGGGATGTTAGAAGTGATAATAAGATGTGTAGGGCCTAGGAATGAGTAGAAGCATGGGAGTAGATAACCCAATTATGAGGGAAACCCCATGTACAAAAGGTGGGAATTATTGTTCATAATGTTTGTTGTTACAGTTGAAGGATATTTCACTATTGTGTGTTTCACATGATGGGTGATGTAACTATTTTATGATATTTTTCTCAGGCACAGAATGGAATGAGTTTGTGGATTTGTGCATCTGAATACAAACTTGGGGATGCATGTAGAATTCATCATGATGGAATCCTTTGGGATAGTTTATGATGGATGGGTTGTTAGTTCCAAATGATGAGACTTCCTCAAGTAATTTGGGATGATTTCTGTTATGTGATCTGATGTGCATGATTCTCATTGTAGTAATTTTCCATCATAACATCATGTGTCGGTAGGGTGATAAGGGGACATCATTGAGAATGAAAATATAAAATTATATCAAAATATAAAATTGAACCAGAGTAACAGGGAAGATGATTATTTTAGTGATAACATCACACTTTTTATAAAAATAATGGAATGGTACCTAGGTCTATTGTACTGATAATGTTTTATAGGACTGCAGAGTTTCAACTACAAGACCTTCCTTTTTTTTCTTGAGTGGGTGGAATTGGTGCACACGATATCTAGATATAATCTATACATATGATTCTTTATCATTTATAGAATACCAGGTAGAAGAGATTAAATTTGGAGACTTATATAAAGAAATGTAATTCATAGAGATGGTGGGTTGTTTTCAACTAGACGAAGAAGGATGATGGTACTACATGAATGTATTTCCATGAGAATATTCTAGAATTGTTTTTCTAGAAACTACTGATAGGAGAATGTTTTGGAGATAATTATACTGATCCATGGGTCTATGTTAGTGATGGAATATTTTAGTCACATCCCTTAATTACAATTCTTCATTCGAGTATTGGTAGGAGATGGGGTATCAATTGAGATACATTTCCAGGAAGGAATTAATCATGAGATCACGTCCCATGTGAATATATTCTGTTTAAATAGGACTATTGAGGTAGTGAGTCGGGCCCTTATTTCATAAGGGAACCTTAAGGAGTCATCTTCTGGTGGAAATACAATTATATTTGGGTGATTTGGTGTTGTTTTTTCTAATGGTAGGAAGCTCTGTTTCAAGAGTTTACACCAGGGTGGTGGTGAAGATGGTAGTCATAAAAAGGAACTAGACTAATAGGGAAGTAACTGAGTGTTTTCTTATTAGTTTGGAAGGTTGGGGAACATGTTTTGATAGTTCTCCCGACCACTAGTTGAGTGTTGATCATATTGAAGTTTGGTGCATGTGAAGAGGTTCTGTTGGAACCATTGGAAAATTATTACTAGTGGAGGATAAATGATGATGTTGAGTGTAGAAAGGGGTCAGTTACCCCGTAATAGGCATGCATTTGGAGTTCGACTAACCATACTAGTAGTGGTGGTGGATGAGGTACTGTGGGATGAGAACGACTATAAAATTAGGGTAGTGAAGAACCAGGGGCTCCGACCAGAGCCCAGAGTTGAGTGGTATTTAGTTTCATGTAGTTAATTCTACACTACAAGGTGGTGAGGTTGTACAATAGACTATTTGGGGTACGATCCTTGTATCTTCTCCTCATTATAGTGTTTTTTTATATAAGTGATTTGTAATATTGTATATCTACTGAGTCTGTGGTCTTGTTGGCTCTTGTGGTGGAACTTATGTGCGGGGTTATGTTGATTGATACACTATTAGGGGTTCAAATAGAAAATATAAGGCAATTCAAGGGGTGTTCTCTGGTTGGTGGTGGGTACCATTTTCGTTGGAACTTATTCAAGGATTAGATGTTATCTTTTTATTTGATTTCCAACATGGATTGGATAATGTTGTACCTGTACTATATTTATAATAATCATCTTATTGTAATTTTAATCTCTCTAAAGGGATACATGTATATCAATCATGGTCCTCAAGGTGTTTGGGAAGGTTGTGCATGGACAAATTGCCAGCAGTTAGGTGACCTCACAACACATGTGTCCTATCTCATGCTTAATTATGGGGTAGTAGAATAGTATTTCTTTCCTCATATCTAGTATTGGTTTTAGAATGTATTTCCTAATAACTTCTTGGGGTTGTCGCCTGAGAGAGATATTGAGTTCAAGATAGTGTTTCTATCAGAAACAGAACCGGTTTCTATTCCACCGTATTTAGTAGTGCTGATGGAACTCAAGGAGCATTAAAATCAGTTGGGGGATTTGGAGAATAAAAGGTTTATATGTCGTAGTACGTCACCTTAGGGTTATCTAGTGTTGTTTTCTAAGACGTCTAATTGATAATTGTGGTTTTCTGTCGATTATAGGAAGCTAAATAATAAGATATGTAATAATAGATACAATATTAATTGAATCAATGATTTGTCTGGCCAAATGAGGGGTGAATTTATGTATTCTAAGATTGATTTGAGATCATTTTATCATCAGTTGAGTGTGATTATTTTGATATACTACAAACTACCTTCATGATCTGGTACTGGTTGTACGATTTTGTTGTCATGCAATTTCAGTTGACCAATACAAAAACAATAATTATGGACATAATGAACTGGATCTTTCAACCTTAACTATACCATTTTGTGGTTGTATTTGTTTATTACATCTTGGTGTACTAAAAATTCATGATGAACATTCAAAAAATATTAACCTAATTTTTAGTACACTAATAGAGTATAGTTTATATTCCATGCTATCCAAATGTCATTTCTATATCACGATTGTGCATTTCATAGGTCACATCATCCCTGAGTATGGTGTGTTAGTGGACCCAGAGAATGTCAGGGAAGTTGTGTCTTAGAATCATCCTAATAATTTTTATGATATCTGGTGTATTCTATGTTTTTATAGATATTAATGAATATTAATTAAATAATTTTCCCAGTTGGTAGCAACACATTAAGTTTTGACCATAAAGGGAATCTGTTTTAAATGGTTTGGGGCATCTGAGAATGGTTGTTAAGAGTTTATGAATTGGTTGGGTACCACACCAGTTCATACCTTATGCTATCATAGTATAGAGTATACATTTGTTTGTAATGTGTCCGGTGTTGGTCTTAGATAAGTGCTAATGCAAGTTGAGTGGGTTTTCAAATACGAGCCATGATAGTTGACGCCTTGTAATAACTCAATTCTTCACAGAGGTTTGGAATGTGATTTTTCAATAAATTACACATTTAAATGCTAAAATTTTACTTAATTGTGATGATATTTGGGGTCATAGAGGCATATGGGGTGTTTGGGGAAGGTCTGGAGCCCGAAACCCACGTTTTGGGTTAAAAGACGATGCCACATTGTTAGTGAAAACCATGAGGATAAGGGAACACGACCATGAAGACATGCATGTATTTTTAGAAAAATTTATAGAGGTTTCTATATGTTTACATCATAGTTTGACATACCATTCGGGGTAACCATGCACTATTTCTTAGACTTATAGTGATCCATGCAAAGTTCCCACATGGTTTGGGAAACCTATCACAGAAACCATGCGACCTAGATATTTGGGGTAAATTAATCATTTGAACATTGAAATGTTTTATAATCTAATACTAACCCCATTCTCTCATGATTCATATAAGGGGACAGAGGTAGAGCTCCACATGGGTACATATTCTCCCATTTGACCTCGTCTCTACATTCGTTGTTTGTTTTGGTCTCTATTCATCTCTAAAGATCCACAACAGTAATGACTCGAATACTTTTTGCCATATTTGATTCATTTTCTTATCGATTTTGATTTTTGGATTTAGGAAAATATTCCTTAATATACCATTCTATGTCTATTTTTCATATTTCTCCCAACCTAGTGAGAATTATAGCCTGAAATTGTATGATCTATCCAAAATGGGTCAAAGGTAGGTAGTCTCATCCCTTATGTTAATTGTTATGCGATTTATATATATTGGAGTTCCACATTCCCATTTTTATGGTGTTTCATTAATTTATAAATTGAACATGATGTTGCCTATTTTGTTTTCTGTAATTTAATAGGTTTAACAAAGCATGTGATAGGTTTTCACCCTAGATTAAGGGCCACCCCTTGGTGACTACCCATTTTGATCAATTTATGTCTGTTTGGCATAGGGTAAATATGAGGTATGCATTGAGTCCCACTTATGGGTTGTGTAAAATGAATTTCATTATTTAACTAAGTTGAAATGTCATTATATGGTATTCTAATTGTCCATGGATATGGGTTAGTTTACTTTCCCCTTGACCAATGTTTAAGTTTATTCATGTTTAAGCTTGTTTGGATATTTTTCTGTAACTGTGAACCCCCCAGTGCATGTAATGATTGAACCAACCTTAGAGTATGGTCCTAACATATCAAAAACGTGGTGGTGAGTTATAAAAGGATTATGGGTTTGAACTTAGCATGTTATGTAATTATTAACATGAAAATGATATGGTTTAATGGTAAATAAAATTTAGTGAATCAGGGATCCTGTTGAAATTCCATGGACATGATTTTATATTTATTTTTCCTTGGTCCCTTGTGGGATCCTTGGATTCTATATATTTCCATAGACGTCTTTAATGGGTTTATTCATTAATGTTAGGTTGTGAGTGAAGCATGTATTTATTGGATAGGACCACAGAGACTATATACTAAATGCCCAGTGAATCATGGATCTTATAGGATTCCATGGATGGGCTTGAGAGGTATGAATATCTCATGAGTGATACTTTTGGATCTCTATAGAACCACTAACAATGTGTTCATTTGACATGGACTTATACCAAACCTAAAGTGCTACTGGGTCCTTATCTGGATTATCGGGATGGGCTTGTAATGTGTCGGTAGATTGTAACCTGGTGTGATACATGAATTCCATATAAGTAATTTCAATGATGATCATAGGTTATACATTAATTTTGATGTTACTTATGACATGTATGTCAATCCAAATAAGAAACTTGGATTCAGTCTTCTCTTATACTTGTTTATATAGCCTTATGATGTATCTATTGTGTTTACTATTATAAAGGGGATCATTGGTATTTGGTCGGATCTTGAGACTTATAGAAATAAATTGGATGGAGTTGTTAAATGAATTTAAATGGAAAAAATATTTTAGTACTGTTTACTTTTGAGTACATCGTAGATTAGAGCTATCACTAGTATACACTACAAGTTGAATAAACTCACTAACATATTGGCACAAACCATGGGTGGGTGCCTTCTAGGATTTAGTACCACATCCTCTTTGAGTCATGATTTGGGACCAAAAATATTATATGGTTGTAGGATTAGACAAAGGAATTTTCTCTCCACCATGTTCTTGGTATGAATCCGGGGAACAGGAGAGCATGGGACCAAGCCAAGGCATGTGATGCTGCTAGGAAATTTTTGTTCTTTTTGTAACATTTGGATCTTATACTGTATATGATAGCATTATGACTCACTTGGATGTTTTTTTAGAAACATGTGACATGCATCGTTTTGTATATGATAAGGAATTTGGTTATTTGTATTATTAGTCTGTCGTTATTTACTTCTATTTTATTATAATACTTCATCCCCAATATGTTTCTTTATTCCAACATGTTACACTCTGATAATGTGGGAATAGTCTCTCCACTAACATTCTTATTCTATTACAACTAGCCGGATCCTTTGGAGGTTGGGGAGATGTTCTTGAGACCATCTAGCCAAATGGACTTTCAACACAATTAGGTGGCATCCATTCCCCAGACGTTTCGATGTGGTATCAAATGAGTTTTTTTTTGTTTTTGCTAGTTTTGGGCATCGATAGACTAAGATTGGAAGGAAAAGGGATTTGTAAATAAGTTATTCCCAAAAGAAGCTACCCCTCGTACATGGAAAAGAAAAATTTCCTTTAATTGGATTGTTATTTTTCGATGGTGATTTATTACAGTTGACTTGATTTCACCATTGGATGACACACTTGTATTTCACTATTTTTATTGATACCATTGTTGGTTCTATATTGTTGAAACCTGATGATATGAGGGTATTCCATCTCATGCATCATATAGGATCTTGTTAAAAATCACATGTCATGCATTTTCATTACCTCATTTAGAATCATTAATGGTTTCATGCTATTTTGATAGGTATTGTGATTGAAATGAACTTTTTTGGGATAAGTGTACAGGTATGTGATATGGTTTGAATTTGATTGATTCAATGCATTGGTCCATGAGGTGTATGGGCCTGCGTAGATTAAAATTTGGTGGATCATGTATCCGCATGATATTTCATTTTCCTACTATGTTCTATACTTGGTTGTCCAGATTTTATTTTTGGGGTGTATGGTCCACCACGGGGCGGAAATTGGCATACCATTGGTTTCCCCTTGAAAATGGAGTGTGTAATCTTTGAAATGAATTCAAATTATAGGTTTTAATGAGTAATCATCCTAAAAAATTGCATACATGTGAAAGGAAATTGAACTAAAATTGCTTTTGATAGAGAACTTGATCAGACCATATTTTAGTAGTGAGATATCTATAATGGTTTTAATTGTATTTCACCTATAACTGACCCATGAGGCTGGTAGAGGGATATTTTTTAGAAGATGATTTATGGAACATTCATGTTTTTTTACCCTTTTTCAATGTGATAGTGTTTTATAAAGAACTAAGGTTCATGATTTCCCTTATAGAGTCATGACCCCATGACAACCTCCAGTTGTACGCAAGGAGGGTGGTGACGATCATACCCTAGAGGTGGTAGTCCATGGGTGACTAGTGGATCCTCTAGTCAGTCCAGTTGTAGCATAAGATACTATACCAGAAACAGGTGGTGATTCACAGTTTTGTGAAGGCTTTATGATGTTCATGTAATCCTTTCAGGGAGCACCCCATCATTCTACATCTATGGTTAATCTGAAATGGGTGTTATAACAACAGACTTGACCCTTTTTTTATGGGGATAGTGGACCACAGGATGCAGATTCATTTCCTATTTCTAGGTTTTTTATCTTTTATCATCTGGATATTATTCCCCAGAAGAGGTTAAAGACACGACATATATGTTGTATAATTCTACTATGAGGTGGATGGACATGACTACTCTGATGGAGCGTCATCGAGATATGGATTGTGTGGATTTATAGAAAGTATTTTAATGGTGCTACTATCCCGAGATGCTGAGGGATGATAATGATTGAGATTTTATGAATTTTTAGAATCATGCTTTATCAGTGATGGACTACTCTTTCCATTTTACTTAGCTCTAGTGATTCGTATCTATCCCGATGGGTAATGATTTATCAAATTATTATATGTTTAGGGATATTCTATGATTTGAAATATGACCTCATATAAATTTCATCAGGTCGACTTATGTATCCTCAATAGTGAATCAGGGGCTGATCACATAGTGAAACCTGATAGAATCAATATGTATGAGCCAAGACGATTCGATATCAATACCTGGTACAATCTAGATTGGCATTATGATGCATCGTCTAGATATTCTACACAATGATATGAATAGTCATAAGATTTATTTTGGTAGCCATGTGAGATTCTACCACTGTCGCCAACTTGGTCATACTAGGCCTCAAAGTCTACATGACACATTCATGTTCCAATCTTGTCGCAAGAAGCACCATCAGTAGGGATTTTGTATGACATTTCCATCAGTGGCTAGTGATAGATGGTCTGCTTCGTCTCCACATTTAGTAGTAGGCTTTGGGGCTTCTCACTAGTCAAGGAACTAGAATTCAACAGGAAATTCAGGCCGAGGTAATTGTTGTTTTCATTATAGCAAGACCCTGGGTTCTCGTAGATATAAGGGTAGATTAGCTCAGGGTGTCCATAAAGTGCCACAAGGCCACAATACATGCCTGACTTTTGTAGTGAAATAGACCCACCATGAGCAGGATCCCAAACCTACTACTATTTGTTGTACTATTTGTGTAGCATCTATTTTAGCTTATTTACTTTTTGATATATGGGCTTGACATAGTTTTATATTTGTGCCCATCATGGATATCCTTCATCTCTATGTTTTTTCTTCTGATAACGTCATGATACTAGAAATGCCATTGGGAATTATAATGTTAGTTGTGCATTTGTGAAAGTAGTTACCCCTATAGCTTTTGGGGTGTCAATGGTCACTAGATATATATTTCCTAGAAATGATAGGTTTTGATGTCAATCTTGTGATGGACAGGCTAGTCTCATTTTAGGCCATTGTCTATTTCTATCACCATAGGGTGAGATTCACATCACTACAAGATGAATAATTTATATACAAAGGTGAATGGGATGCTCATGCGAGACAAGCTTGACTTGAGCATCATGGGTTGGTCAAAATGACACCCTAGATTGCATGTTTGTATCTGGATGACCAAAGAACATGTCATATGGATTTCCCTCTAGTGGATGATTATTTTAGGGATGTCTTCCCAGATTACTTTTCAGGAATGCCTTTTGTAAGAGAGGTAGAGTTTTATATTGATCTAGTGTCAGGAGATGAACTAGAATTCATTCCTCTTTACAGGATTGATATCACAGAGTTTCAAGAGCATAAGGGATTGGTAGAGGACTTATATTTTATTTGTTTTATATGACCTAGTACATCTATGCATGGTTTGCCTATCCTTTTTATAAAAAAGGAAGACCCTACCCTCTGGATATCTCTGTATTATCAGAAACTAAACCAGTTAACAATTTAAAACTATTATCCTCTCTCGTGAATAAGTGATATCATCATCTATATTTGTGATGCTCAGGTATTCTAAAAGATAAATATGAGATCTAGCTATCATCGGGTGCATGTTAGATCATTATACACACCTCACATACCATTTCGGAGTAGGTATGATCTATATGAGTCTCTTGTTATATTGTTCAGTCTCATGAATGTGCTAGAAACTTTAATTCCATTGATTAAACTTATGTTCCACCCTTATCATGAATTGTTTTTGTGGTTTTTTTGTTATATCATGGTTTATTATCATAATTTAAACAATGATGCCAAACATATTGCAATCATAGTGATTATAATGAGAGTGAATTGGTTATATGTTGAGCTCACTGTGCTCCACTTCTGGATGGATCAGATTCACATCATAGGTGACATTATCTAAAAGACATGAGTATTAGTGGACCCAGATAATGTTAGAGTAGTAGTTTCCTCCGAGAAGCCCATAAATGTCACTTAGGTTCCATGTTTCTTATGACCAGCATTTTACAAAAAGAGTTTCATATAGGACATCTCACATTTAGAAACACCTCTAACAAGCCTTAACAATAAGGGTAATAAGTATGATTGGTATGATTCATATGATATGTCCATTCAAGACCTAAAATGGAGATTTAATTCAATGCTTCTACTTATTTTTTCTAGTGATAGGAATAAGTTACATGTTTTATTTTGACACATCATGTATCAGTCTTGGAAAAGTTCTTATTCAAGGGGTCAATTCATTGTATATGGTTCTCAATGGTTGATTCCACTTGAGAGTAATTACCCAATGAATTATATCGAGTTAGCTATAGTTGTTCATGATTAATGTTGTTGGAGGCATTACATACTGGGAGATCCTTTTTTGGTGTACACGGACCATAAAATCCTCAAGTGCATATTTGGTCAGCATGATCTAAAGTTGATATAGTAAAATTGGGTGGAATATCTTAAATTTTATGATTTCTAGATTTCCAACAAACGTGGTAAATGCAATGTAGTGGTTGATGCTTCGAGAAAGAGGACTCAGTTACATTCAGTGCAATAGGCCTGTAGTGAGTGACAACTTGTTGCATTGTTATATGAGATGAATATGGAGGTGCAAAACTATTAGGGGTATAAATTTCATTCATGCATACCTATTAATTTCACCCTACTTAAAAGAGTTATAATGAGTAAACTATCAAATATTAAAGGCCTATTTATACAAAAGTGTGTGCCATGTGAGGACCATCCTCCTAGTTGGGTTGTACGTGAGGATGATGTTATGCATTATCAAAGTTTCATGTGGGTTTATACAAACATGAACAAGGAACTGATGTATTATTTTCATGCCTCTATATAAAAATTGCATCATGGTGTCACCAATATGTATTAGGATCTACATCGCTAGTATTGGCGGCTAGGAATAAAAAATGAGGTTGCTAGTTTGGTCATGCAATGTTCCACCTGTCAGTAGGTGAAGGCAGAATACCAGGGAGCATCTGGACTTTTACAAAAGATAGCCATTCCTAAGTGGAAATGGGATGATGTACTTATGAATTTAAAGACCGGTTTACCTATGTCGCCACGAGGTAATAATTTCATTTGGGTTTTCAGTGTTAGGATCATGAAGGTTGACCATTTCCAACCGATTATGGAAACCATCATTATTGATGAGCATGGCAGGTTGTATATATGATAGGATGTATTGTTTCATGTGGTCCCACATTATATAATTTCAGATAATGAAGCATGGTTAACTTCAATATTCTGGAAAGGGATTCAGAGGGAACTGGGTACATAGGTGTTTCTGAGCACATCTTTCCACCCCCAAAAAGATGGCTAGTTGGAGAGCACGATTCAGGTGCTTGAGGAGATTCATCAGGCTTGTGTCTTGAATTTCAATAGTTCTTAAGAAAAGCACATACACCTAGTAGAGATATCCTTTAATAATATATTTTAGAAAATAATATATATAACTACTTATAAGGATTTATATTGTAGTCCATTCCAATCACCACTGTCTTGGCTAGAGGTAGGAGAGGCAACAATGTTGGGACCTCGTCCTGTCCAGGAGACCACTCAACAATTTTAGATGATTAGGATGTGTATGGGTGCTGTTAAATATTGTTAGAAATCATATATTTAACACCTCATATGACCTCTATAGTTAGAAGTTGTGGATCATCTTTTCCAATGAGTTTCACCAAGGATGGGACACAAGAGTATTAGGAGAGAAGGGATACTTTCACCCAGATATGTCCCGCCATTTTTGATTCTGTAGAGAGTCGGTCGAGTTGCCTATCGTTCTTAGTTTAATCATATTTATTGGTATATTAACGACATCTTAAATGTTTCTCAGTTATGGAATTACTATTTAGACCATTCTCATGTGTGTTATCCTAAGGAGTTAGAGTCATCCTTTGATGAGAATCCTATATAAATTTTGGACCGTATCACGAAGGTTCTCTATGGATGGTCCATTAATGACTGAAAATTCATTTTTTTGATTTTTGAAACACTTTTTGGTTAAGTGATAACCCACCATACAAATCACTTTGAGGATAAGTGAGAACTAGCATATCATCACAAGGAACCATTAACATGTTGGGAAAAGAACCTTCTTCAGGACAAAACCCATCCAAAAAAACATCACAAAACATGTGAGACCATCATTTTGTGGCTAAGTGAGAACCAAACTCAAAATACTATATGATACGTCATCATCAGATCTGCCAAAACAATCCCAATTTGCCAAAGAACCTTTGGAACCATCCCAAAGTGGGAGCGTGCACGAAGTGCAAGGCCAAAAGGGCAGAGGAGAATCATCAAATGAATTTATGAGGCCCTCAAACACAAAAAAAACACCAAAAGGCCAAAAAATGAAACAGGGATAACAGGCGAGGAATTGATCAAGCACCGAGCGTTCCTAAGGTTTCCCTCTGCGACCTTGTATTGACCCAGGAAAAGACGTTAGCCTTTCCTATTCCGACCCGAAGAAAATTAGAAATCAGAATTGCAAATCCAGCCCCCACACATACAACATGTCGTCAAGTAGAGATGGGGGCGTCTGGCAGGGCATCGCCGGCATGGAGCGAGAGGCAGTGGGGTCGCCTCCTTTTTGTGAATATGAGTAAGTCGTCAACAGCAGCTGACTTGCAATGGCAAGATCCTGGAGGTTGATGTCATCTGGTCCCATGGAAAGCAGAGACACGGAGTCGTCAGATCTGTTTCGCATGAGGGGGAATCCAGATGGGGCGAGGTGTGAAGCCAATGCAGGGGACGAGAGGGGGGTTGGGGTGAAGCGGCGGCATGAACCCTAGCCGTATCCTGGAACCGAAGTGCGCACATAACAACAATGACCTCATGTGGGTGGGATCCAGGAGGGATGTGTCGTCTACCTTGTGGAAAATTCTACTCGGGGAGAAGGAGCGGACAGAACCGCTCAAGGAGGATTCAGGAGGTCATCGTCGGCAACATGCCAGGCTTCTAGGTAGCCCGAGGGGGGGAGGAGTCGATCCAAGGAGGGACGAAGCTGGCAGTGTGCAGGAAGAGGTAGGAGGTGGAAACCCTAGGTAGCGGAACCCTAGCTCGTCGGTGGGGAGGGCTCCCTCACAACGCCCCTTACAGGCTCATCCTCTATTATGGATGGTCCATTACCTTATATATTATTTATATGGAAGAATAGTATAGTTTAGGATGATACATGTGAGTGGGAGGCCGATGTTCAATCAACGTGGCTGGAGGTGTTCTCAGATACTTCTACACTAACTGTGGAAGGAAAATCTAAGGGTGAATTACTTTAAGGGGTAGTTTGTAAGAACCCAGCTCATCTATGATGTATTAATTGAAGTTTTTACATAAATTGATCATTTAAATGAACAAATATGAACTATTAGTGATTCTATTTGTGTTCATAGAGGTCTATATGTTGTTTGAGGATTGTCTGGATCCCAAAGCCCGTGTTTTTTGTGAAATGTGGAGCTTACACGGTCAGTTAATATCATACAGATTGGGGAGCACAACTGTAAATACAAGTCTATAGTTTTAGCCAACACTACATAGGTTTCATCACTATTACCACATTATTAGACATACAATTCATGTTAGCATTGCACTATTCCACAGAATTAAAGTGATCCATGCATGGATCCCCCACAGTTTTGAAAATCGTGCACAAAAATTGTGCGACCGAGATTTTTTTTGGTAAATTTACCATTTTCCCATGAAATGTTTTTAAACCTTAAAAATAATACTTCTATATAAATATGAATAGTATGGGACTTAGGTAGTTCTGCCCTTAGGTTCATATTCTCCCCCTTAAGCCTGGCTCTCTATCCGTTGTCCATTTCAACCGTTGTTTGTCTCTAAAGATACAAAAATGTAATTCCTTGATTCATTTTTAGCCATATTCGATTCTTCTTCTTGTTTATTTTTATATATGAATTTAGGATCATATTCCCTAATATCTTCTTTCTTCATCCATTTATCATATTTATCCAAAACCTGGGAGAATCAGATCCTGATATTGGACGAGCAATCTAACATGGGTATATGGTATGTGGTCTCGTACCTTTTGTTAATTGTCGAGTTTTGTAAATATGATATAGTGCCACATGTCTAATTTTGGGGTGTCTCTTTAGTTTATAAATTGATCTTATTATTACCTATTTTTATTTAGTTAATTGAATATGTGGGACAATGCATATTCCTGTTTAAGCTTGTTTGGATGTTTTTCTCCAACTGTGAACCTACCCGTACGGGTAATAGTATCCCAAGCCATAAAGGATGGTCCTAGCATGTGACACCATTGGTTGTGAGTTTTGAAATGATTATGTTTTTGACCCCCATAATTTTATATAATTATTAACTTGAACCTATTATGTTTGAATGATAAATAGCATTAGGTGAATCTTCGATTCTATTCGAATGACATGGACATGCTTATTTGTCTATTTCACTTTGGTCTCTTTAGTGAACCATTAATTATTTAGAATTACTCGAATGGGATTAATGGGACAATTAATTAATTTTAGGTCATGACTGAAGCATGGATTCCATGGACGATCTCATATATACTATGTTCTAAATGTCTAGTGAATCATTTATCTTATAGGATTCCATATAAAGGCTCAAGAGGCATGAATAAGTCATGAGTGATACATGGGGCTCCCTATAGGACCACCATGGATGGGCATAGTTCACATGGTCATATACCACAACTAGGTTGATATTGTGCCCTTGCAAGGATCACTAGGATGGGTTTGTAGTGTGTTGGTACATTAGCACATAGAGTGATACATGACTTCTATAATAGAAATGTCAAGGGAAAGCTTGGGTTATATTTGAATTTTGAAGTTACGTATTATGAATCTGCCTAGACAATGAAAAAGATTGTATTTGGTATTCTTTTATTCCTGTTCAGATATCATTCTGAGGTACCTGTTGTTGTTAAATATATACGGGGTATTATCATACATAATATGGATCTCAAGCCATATAACAATCATTGTAATTGATTTGTTAATTGAATATAAATAGAAACCAATACTTGTAAGACTATTAACTTCTAATTACTTCCTAGAATAATGATTTCATTATTATATACTACCTGTTGAATATACTCCCTGATAGATTGGAACAAATCTTAGGTGTTTTCCTTTTGGGATTTAGTCTCACATGATGTTTGTGTCATGATTTGGGCCAAACAGATTATATGGTTGTAGGAGTATACAAGGAAAAAGGCACACCATCAGGTTCTTGATATGAAAACTAGGTTCATGAGAGAATGAGACCAATCCAAGGCTTGTGATGCATCTATGATGCTTTTTTTCTTTTGTACCTTTGGGCTCTTGTACTCTGTATGATAGCCTTATGAGTCTTATGGAGGTTTTCATCGAAACATGTGACATGGATCATTTTGTATATGATAGGACATCTGGTTGCCTATATTATCAGTCTTATATTATTTACTTATGATGTATTGTTTTACTACTTCCTCTATTTTTTTCTTCCTTCTATTTAGTTACACTCTGCTAATGAGGGAATAGTCTCCCCAATATCATAACTAGGACCTCACTACTAGTTGGCATCCTATAGCATTTGTGGAGATGCACTTGAGGACAATAGGCCTACCGGTTGTAGAGCACTATTAGGAGGCATCTAGACCCTGGACGTTACATGCCCCATGAAAGAAATTATCCTACCAAGGAATTTGACATAGTTGTGGTGGTTTATGACATAAAACATTGGAAGAAGTACTTGTTCAGATAGAGGTTTATGGTTTATACAAACAATTAAATTTTAATGTGAATCTTCTCATGATATGATTTCAATATTTGAATGTAAAGATGGTTTGAGTACAAGAAGTCTTTTCATTTTGAGCTAGTTTATATAATAATAAAATAAAACGGCGTTGGAAATTATTTATGATGGAAGAATCAAAGTCAATATGTTCTAGAATCTAGTTTAGAGTGGAGGATTAGAAAATTATTCACTATGATGCATCTAGATGTCCAGGATGGCCAAGGGCAGATGAACTTTTTGTCCTTGGTAGTTGAGTCTACCCTTCTAATCTGAATCATGGAGAAGTCGCATGAGGTTTCAGAATATTTAGATTCAAGGGAATTTGATAAAGGTGGGGAGTCACCTTCTGGAAGGACCGTTGGTGATGATGGAATCAATAATGTTCATGTCCATATTGGTGTGACAACATATATATGGGAAGAGTTGATGCATGAGTTTCATGTATCTAAATGGGAAATTCATCCTAATTTGAACAAAATGTATCGTCATCTTCATAGGTCGTAATGGTGTCTTGGAATGAAGAATGAGGTTGTAGGTTTCATATTATGATGCCTTACCTTCCAGTAGGTGAAGGAAAGTATTAGTGTCCCAGTGGTTTGTTTTATCCATTTCCCATTCTGAAATGAAAATGGAATGACGTGATGATAGATTTTTTTTTGTGTCTTCCAATGATGACTTAGAAGAATGATGTGATCTTGGTAGTTGTAGATTGGATGACCAAATTGAATCACTTGAATTCGATTTGAATGAATTTAAATGTAGATCAGTTGCATGAGTTGTGTGTATGAGAGGTAGGTCGATTTCATGGGGTGCCCTTGATCCATTTCTTTGGATCGTGATCAATGTTACAATCCAAACTTATAGAAGTGATTATAGAAGGCACTCGACACTCTAGTGTTTTTGGATATGGATTTCTACCTATAGATGGATTCACAATCTGAGCATAAGTTTCATGTTCTAGTGGACATATTGGGGGCTTCCGTCCTAAATTTCAGTTAATTATGTTAAAATAACTTGTTTCTTGTTGAGTTTTCATACACAAATATTTACCCATGCACTATTAATATAACACCATTTCAGGAACACTATGGTAGACCATATTTATCCCTATTGTGTTCGATAGAGTGTAGGGAATCATATATTTTAGGACCAAGTCTCATTAGTGATACTTCATAGAGGATTCATTTGATTCTGAAACACATAAAAATAGGTTATAGTAGGAAGAATTCATATCCTAATAATAATTTTTGACCTATTGAGATTTTGGAGGGTGGTCGATTGTTCCTTCATATGTCACCAAGGTTGGGACACCATCAGATTCGAATGTAGGGGAAGTTGGTACCAAGGTACATGGGGGAATTTGAGATTGTGGGGTGGATAGGAATGTTGGAATACTGATTGGCTCTTCTATTTTCATACAGTTGTATGCATGATTCTTTTCATGTATCAAAGCTTCTAATGTATCACCCTGAACTATCACACATAATTTATGATGAGGATGTCGAGCTTGATGGTAATGAATCCTATTAAGATAATTTAGTTAGTATTAAGGATCATTTTGAGAATGATTTTTGGGGTAAGGCCCAGTCATTTAATTGAGTTTTGTAGAAGCATGGAAATGTTTAGGAAGAATCATTGGAATGGAAGATTGATATATGGGCTCTGTGTCCTAATCACATTATTTTGGCAGATCAGTGATGCTTGGCAGTGCAACTCAAGGATGATCCATTATAAAGTGAGGTGGTTGTAAGATCTTAGACTACATGGATGTACATTATTATTTAATTTTTTTTGTCAATCAATGAGATTCTGATAATTATATGTTTATCATGTGTATGATGAAGATCAAGGGTGTTTTGGGGTTTCATTATATAAAATAGAATGAAATTGGGATATTATATGCATGTTTTATAGTTGGTTTATGGTTAGTGAAAACTGTGAGAGGGGGAAGCCAACCAATGCCGCCTTGGATAGTGGAATTTCACATAGTGGGTGCATGGTTCTTCAAACTGTGTGGACTCCCTAGGATACCATGTGTCATGGAACCCCCTTGGGAAGAGTCTGGTGCAATGTTGGAAAATAGTTTGGATACCTGTGTGGCCAAACTATGTGTCGTATTAAAAAGTGATAAATTAAAAAACTGACCCTCTAGATTTTATGTTCCTCGCCCGATTTTCTCCATATTTCTTCCTCCTCCATTTTTATTGAAAAAAAAATCTCCTAGATCTTCCAATGGTTTAATCTCCTACTTTTATAGGCTATTTTGAGTGTCATTGGTTATGGATTAAAGCTCTAGGTAATTCTAACACCCATCTATATTCCCTATTTCAGATTGAGGCTTGGGTTTTTTTTCAAGTTCCTTTGATGCCGTAAAACCATGTTTTTCTAATGGATCTTAAGTTTTGGATTGAAGGTATTCTTGAATCTGAATCTAATGCTAATGTTATGCAAGCATTTACCTAATCATTTTAGGTAGGAGGTCTACAAGTTATATCGCATTGACTTATTGTTGATTTGGAAATGTGTGGTTGTGATATTTCTTTCCTCTTAAAGTTTATTTTTTAAAAGTAGTTATATTTGGTAAAATGGATGTCTACATGGTGATTTGGAACCCTCATAATCCTCATGGGATGCATAGAGATTGATTATACATATTTTGGACCACTCATGGGGTGCCCTAGCATTCTTGAACATGGAAAAGTGTATAGTTATGTATATAGTTTTTTTAATGTTGAAATAGATCCCATTGTAAATATGTTGACATGTTAGTTTGAATTATAAAGATTCACTAATGGTGGCTGTGTCTAATTTCCTAAAATTAAATAAGGGATCATTTGAAAAAAATGCTAAAAATGGATACATGGAGTAATGTGAATGTGTCAAATGACTTATGAGTTTATAATTGAATTATGTAAAATGGCTACTGCATGAGAGTTGATGAATTATGTGAAGTGGGTTAATATATGGAAGTCATTGAATATTCTAGATGGTTTTTGGAGGAAATGGAAAATAGGATAAATGGTATATGTTCAATAAGTGATGAATGTGCTAATGGGTTAAGTATTGATGATGGTTATTTGTGAAATGAAATTTGAAATGTGAATGTCATGTGTATTTATTATGTATGGTTGTTAAATTATATATATTCTAAATGGATAATTATGTATTTGAAAATTTTATGGTGGTGTGGGATAATGGACTGAGGCTCTTACCATGATTCAGTTGGACTAATTCTCTAAACCCTACTCCTAGAGTTCATGTAATAGGGAGTCAAAATGAGGCGATATGACCAAAATGGTGGCATTGAATGATGATTCCTAGACCATGGCACTAAGATAAGTGTGATGTAATTGTTTATGATCATTTTATCCCTAGGGAGATAGTGAACTTGAATTGTACCCTTATGAATGATAATTGACCAGCTTAGGATGATGTATATAAGATGTGAATTCCTAGCCCGTGGAAAAAATTTATTAAAATGAATTCAATAATGTGGAAACTATATGTATTGGATGTGGAAATATTGACGGAAATGGTTAATGTGAATATTTTTAACTAATATAACTCATGGATTATTTTTTATATTGTGTCTTTTATTTAATATTTTTCTGCACTATCTATTTTGATTGGATAATTTGTAGACCCTATTGGTGGTGGCCTACAGAGTTGTATTCAAACTCTACTCGTGCTTTCATTCTATACCCTATAAGATATCATGGTTTTCAGTTAGGAAAAGGGAAAAGGCCTTATACTACAGAGTTCAGTTGGTCTTGGTATGTGCATATATGAGGATCTGGTCTTGGAGTGAGGACCTATTTTGGGGGTTCAGTTATTCTCTTTATTTTTTATAATATTTTTCACTCTTTGAACAATTAGCATGACAAGGAATATTTATTGTTTATACATAGACTATACCCTATTTAGGAAATGGATTGTATGCAAGTTTCATGATTATATTTTATTTTTTTATTTTTTTCATATGTTTTCTATTGTGGAGTCCTCTGGTTAAAAGGGTATAGTCTCCCCATGTGATCCACTAGTCACTCCTTTCAATTTAAAAACCGATGGTGTACGGGGAGTCATGCATGAGGTCATGTGGTGACCAAAAACATAGCACCAGATTAGTGGTATTTAGTTTGTGGATGTTACATTGGATATAAAATAAATATAGTTAATATTTTATTAATTAGTATTGTGAGAAAATTTTTAAATAGTTATCAGAAAATCGGAAATGATCGACAGAAAATTTTAATAGTTATCCAAAGGAATAAGTGTTAATGTTGTGTCTTATATGACTGAACAATTAATGGTGCACATGAAAAAGATTAATGTATTGTATTTCAAAATAATGGTGTCAGTTGAAGATGAAGTGATGCAGAAGTGAAGTGTCAAGGATATAAATCCAAAATATGAAATTGTATAATATTTTTGGAATATCAATATAAATTTGGATTTTGACTATATGAAAGTTCATGTTAATTTTTTTTATACAGGTGGGTTTATAACAAGATTGTAGAACATAAAGATGAATTTGGATATATAATATTGTATTTTGGTAAGGATGAATGCCAAGGTGAGACCATCATAATGAAATTACAGTTTATACATATTTTCTATACATGTGATTATGAAAATTTAAATTGGTCAGTGGTGTTATTGAAATTGAATTAAAATGTGGAATAGATTTTCAATTCATTGGAGGATGATACTTTTATTGGGATGTCAAACAAATTTCTTATTGGATGTATCAAATATGGTTTCATATATGTTAGAGGTTAATACAGAGTGTGGTTTTGAATAAAATATTAAACTAGGAAACATTTTAAAACATTCATAAGTAAGAAATCATAAAATGAATGTTTTCAATTACTATGGGGTTTTATATGAAATTTATATTTTATTTATGTGAATTGAGTCTGATAAAAACTTACATATTCTAATTTATTTTATTAAATTTTGATGAAGAGAATTTCTTCTCCCCTAATTATTATACTAATATCAAAGAGAAATATTTTAGGGATTAAAAATGTGAGGCAAAAAACATCCATTACCTGAGAAAAAAAGAGAGAGTAGTCATATAATTGTTATAAAAAAGTATTTAAGGTGTGAAGAAATGGTCAAAAACACAATGTTATAAGCAATGAACATATAAAACCTATTAACCCCAATGGATCTATATTCATAATTTATGTTGGTGTTAGTACAAGATTTAATTTTAAAATTCACGTAAATTGTTTTCATGGCATCATACTAAAGTATTTATATGACCAAAAACCATATAAATATGATGCATATTGGTTATATGGGTTATGAATGAACTAAATAATATTTCCTAGAATCCACATAAATCTTTCATATGGTACGATAAATATTATTTCATAGTTGATTGTATTACTGATTCCATCATATATATGATTGTATGGTATAATTATACTGATCAAATAGTATGGAATGAAATGAGATTCCATGTCATTCCGTAGATAATACTTTTCCACCTATATTATTCTAGTGAGTGGTGTCTTATGGATTATATGATCTACCTATGATATCAGTGGTAGACCAATACTCAAGAAAACATCCATGGATTGCAATCATTAAAAGGGCCATTACATGATATATAATAGGAACATGTTCTTGAATACATGAATGCCAAGCATATTTGAAGAGACATTAACTCATGCACTATAATTCATGAGTAAATATTAAACTATGGTAAGAATAATATGTAAGTGTTATAAAAGGTATACTTCTACTATTTGAAAGTGTATAACAAAAAAACCATGATTAGGTGAAACTCTCCTTCCCACTACACTCGTCTTAAACCATCATTAATCCAAGGCCCTAACTTATAATAATGGTCAAAAGGATCCTCTTAGTTTGAATAATGATTCAGTATAGCCTACGGATACTTGTGATATTTTGAGGCCATCATCTTCACTATTGTGATCATTTTCAAACTCATTCAAATGAAATGAAGAAGTTTGAGTGCCATCTTGAGTGAAAGGTATACATGATTTATAATTATCTATTTCTAGATTTTATAGAAGATAGAAATTTTTAATCATATAGATATATTAATGAGATTATGATCTCACATTATTGTTATATTAAGATGAAATAGCCCATTAGTAATTTCATTAGTGGTATAAATATATCTTCAATCTTACAATTTGTGGAATCATCCAAAAAGTATATTTTATTTATATCAAATTATATTTCATATTTCAATAAGTAAATGTTGTACAATTTTTTATTCTACTAGATTTATATCAAATCTTATGCTATGGGATTTCACAATATATGACATATATGATACTCATATATTTATACTGATCAAATTATATGACTCTATACTTCCATAATATACAATATATTGTTACTATTTTCAAATAAAAGAGTGTTGTGTCATAAATATGACAACCCTGAATTTTTTAATAAAATATATTCTATAACACAACAGAAGACATGAATGATAGTCATAAAATATGGTAGACAAGAAAACTATAAGATGTCATACCCCTTTATATTATTTTCAATTTTAGTTTATTATTTATATTGAATTCAATTGGTATCCAACATGTCATATAATACGACATGAACTGATTAGTCAAATATAATTTAAAAGGGAAAAATTTTATTTTTAATTATATTAAATAATAAAATAAAATATTTATTTCTAAATTTTTTACAAATAATGAGAAAATAAATTTGGGGAATATTTATATGTTTATAATGTGTTTATATAATAAAAAATTAAATTTACATTAAATTGTTTTTTTAGATAATAACTTACTTTCTCACATTCCCAAAGACCTTTTAGCTTTTCAATTTCATAGAATTAGATCATCATAATTACAAAAAACCCCCACATATTTAAAATTATAAAATTATACTCAATATCAATTTCAACTACTACATAATACTTTTAAAATGAAACATTTTTTATTTTCAAGGTATTTCTTTGTCAAATTCAATATGATTTCTTCTTTTTCTTACTCATCCTTAATCCTTGTGAAAAAAATGTGGAAACATGGGATGATCAAAAATGAGTTTTAAAAAATAATAAATAAAAAAGTATTTTATTCCAGTTATAATTTTGAAAACCCAAAAAAATGTTTATCCTTTTCATATTATACATTGATTATATAAAATAACTCATATCCATATTGGGATAACACTTTTTTCTCAATGAAACCCTTTAAAAATCACAGAATAAAAATTCAATCCATTTTCGGAATTTAATCAAATTATTTTCATAAATCGTATTCAATCATGAATGAAATAACTAGATACTATTTAAAAACATAGAAGATACCCGCTTGATTAACACCCATCATTTTTCCTCAGATGATAAAGAATAATACCAAATGCATTGGATAGCTATATCAGGATCAATTATTGTATAAATTGTATCTAGCACACCCATTATATAAGATGGATTAGGATCACCCCAAATATTCTGTAATTTTCTTCTAGAATATTATGGAAAAAAATTATTTAAGCATCATTTAGTTATAAATTCCTAAAAAAATCTATTTAGAATCCATAATGAAAACACTTTTACTTAACTTAGAAAGATGATAAAAATATTTGATTTCATTAGAAAACAATTTTAAAATAATAAATTCCAAAAATATAGAGATAAATATATAGTTTGAATAGAACTGTGAAAACTTGTCAATAATATTGAGAAAAAATTAAAACTACGTTGGTGGTAAAATCATCCAAACCATATATGTTAAAAAAATCATTTTTTTCTCTTTTGTATAAAAATTTGAAATTATAACAAAAAAACATTAAAAATATTCTACATTATAGATTTGTAATGAATTTAAAATTTATTAAAAAAAATAAATATGAAAAACCTTGAATAATAAATTATATAAATCTTGAAATATTTAATATAGACTTAATTTAGAGGAGAAATAGTTAAAAACATTTTATATAACATTTTAAAAGAAAATCCCTTACCTAAAGTCTCATATAGCTTTGTACATTATCTAACTCTTGATAAATTTCATTATGTTAGATTTCAACATTCTCAATAAAAATAACTTATTAATTTATATATTAGTAATCCATTAATATCAACTGTTACCATTTTTTATTTAGTAAATAAAATTTTTATGTTTGCATTGGATGTTTTAGGGTCATTCATTTTATACGTTCAAAACCATATCAATGCATTGAATGTTTTCGAAGGAATTACGTTTCCATTTGTTTAAGAATCTTAATCATGTAATATTTATCATATTTATAAATTATATTCACTTTTAAAAACAACTACATATGGAATTAATGAAAAAGAATCCCATCAATTCATGGAGATGGCAGTTCGTACGTAATCATGAATTATATTTCCATTTTTATAACAGGTGGAAATGAAATAATGTAGAGAATATTTTACTCATTTAGAACAATGATTATGTTATAAATTTATTATTTATCCCTTAGTTCCATCCTTAATACCATACTTATAAGGTGAAAATGAAAGATGAATCACATCACTCCATGGATTTTTTATTCCCCGTGTACACACGAATGACATTTTCATTTATAAATGGAAGGAATGATAAGAAAATTGATGATACATTATCTATAAAAATAGAAATTATTTCATCAATATCATATTTATTTATATTTTTCTTCATTTTAACCCTCTATCTGATCCAGTTATGAAATCTCTAACACGTCACATTATGGAACCGGTAGTTTGGACATATGCACAAATAATATTTCCATTTCCCATTAAAAGGGAAAATAGATGAAAAAATAATATAAAATAAATATAAAAACATTTAATTATATGTGTGATACTTTTTATATCTAAATATTTAGTATAGTTTTTATGTAGTTAAAATATTAAATAAAAAATAAAACCCTTGGGTACCAACTATACCTCTTCTTTCGACAGCCTAAATATGTTTACAACTAAAACCCTATGAGGACGGTATTGTGATAAAATTAGGACGTCTATGATTTATAGAGAGATTTTATTAATGGAATTTGGTAGTAATTTTTAGAACTAATAATTTCATTTAGTGTGGGGAATTAGGATAAGGGGTATCCTTTTATATGTGAGGGAGAGGATACTTTTAGAATTTTTCATATGATTTAAATATATTAATTTCTTACTTAAGAAAAATGGATCCAATATGATTCAAATTAAAATATGATATGATATAGGGTAAAAATATTATTGTGAAATTGGATTTATAAATGAATTCAATTTATTTAAAAAAAATTATTTTAGTTTTATCTCTTTAAACTGTTTTAACTCTTAGCACGGTTGCTGAATTTTTTAGCGAAGTGCATATTCATTATGAAAAAAATGAAATTGGACTCTTTAATAAATTTTAACTTTATCATTACAAACAAGGACTAAATTTTATCAAATATAATTTTTATAAGTGGAAAAAAATATTTTTTCTAATATAACCAAACAACGTGATGGGAAACAGGTTATTAAAAATATGATTTTTAAGTAAAAAAATGATTTTATACCAAATTCATGAGTATTATTGATTACAATATCATTGATTAGATCATTTTTAATCAAAAATAAATAATGAAATTTTAAATCCAATCCAAACAAATGTTCCTTTTTTTAATACATTGATGGAAAATATGTTTGATTATAAATATGAATTTCTTATTTTTCAACAAAACATTAACTTTTTGAAAGACTTACTAAAATATAACTCTATTAAAATTACTACATGATGACATAAAAAGTGATAATTGTTTTAATATAATTCTACAATTAATAAATTAAAATATTAAATTAAACAATCTAAAATAATTAAAAAATTATTAAAAATAAAGAAAATCATTTTTTATTTAAAAAACATAATATTCGTATAGTGAATGTTACTACATGAAATATAAAAAATCAATATAGATATGAAATTTATTTTATATGAAATTTACATGGGTTGATACATTCAACACAAAAATAAATAATTATGACCTATAAATTTTATTCATTTCATATACATGTGGGGATATTTTTCCTTCATATCATTTTTTGATTCTCATATCGCTTTTTCAACCATATGTTTTACCCAAAAACTAAATTTGATTAATCAAATTATGCTAAACATGTTATATTTGGGTAAAATAGTCTAAATTGGTTGTTCCTAATTGGAAAGACTATTTACCAACTATAATACTATAGGTCTGAAAACATGTGATTAATCTGACACATTTTTACTTAAAACAAATCATAAAACATGTCATATAACTTGGATAAATATGGTGGCATAGATATTTTGTAAGAAACTAATCCAAAAGTCTTTATAATTTCATATGGTCCAATGAACTGAAAATTTATCTTTCTCTTTCTAAAAAATTCATAATGTTATTTCATGTATATAATTTAATGAAAACATGAATTCATACATTGAATGAAAGTTTTTTCCTCTAATTATTTATGTAACTTTATTATCCACTCCATGATTGCCTTATATACTACAGAATCATATTTATGTTTTCAACCATCTATTCTACCAATCCAGAGGCCAATAAATTTATTTCACCTTCATTTCCCCGAAAATGGGATTTTGAAACACAATTCCATAAAATTTCTCCATATATTAAATTTGGATACTTGAATGTAAACTGTTATTATTAAATAACTCAAATAATGAAATATGTTGATCCCAACTTATTTGTTAATACAATGAAAAATATTAAAGAAAGTCTTCCAAATTCTGAATTATTAACTCAGATTTTTTTTCATATTGACGATGAAATGATATATTAAAAATAAATTCACTGCCCAATGAATTTTAGAGGAATTTCGAAAAATTATACGTAATACTAGGATCATGTTAAGATACAATGAAGATATGAACTCAATATAACTTGACTATATTCTTGAGATATAGTTGAGAAATCTAATCTAAAGGCATAATATCTCAAGTTGGAGGGAAATGTCAAGATTTAGTAAAATGATCAACAATAAAACAATATTTTGAATTTTATTTAGATTTATTTGGAAATATCACCATGGATTCCATAGATATATTTTCCCATTATTAGTCTGGTATGAGTAGAGGATGACACTTCCCATTCAGTAGATGTCATTTTGCTTTAACCTATTGGCATGTCAACCCGTTCAAAGTAAACATAGTAATATATTTATTCATTCTATCCCACTAGTAATACATATGAATGTATTTATACATATTAGTACTACATGGATGAATATAAAAGGGGGATCTATGGGTTTTACTCAATAATTCATTTTTCAACTAGAAGATATTTACACACACAACCTTTTTAAAAATCTCAATGATGACTGAACTGACAATAGATGCCTAACAGAGAATGTTCCTACATAGATAATTTATTAAATAGAATTCATCAAATAATTTATTTAAGGATCGTGATCTAAATGTATCGTGTTTAGTGGTGCATTATCATTTGAACTCGAATCATTGACTACTTTTTTTATTTTACTAGATGGCGGTGAAAGAGAAATTATAGTCATTTATTATATTTATAAATATTCTCTTCCTCATGTTCAAGTATTTTGAGTTAATATATATCTCATATTTATGATCATTATATATTTCACAATTTACTCTGTAAATTATTTCTCTATAATTATAAATAAAAAATTACATAATTCAGTTCCCAATCTTGATTCTCATAATTTAGCTCCTGAGGTTTTAAATTATATGAATCTTAATCTATAACCTGATCATTTTGAATCAATACACAACCATAACCTTTTAAATAAGAATAATTTTATGTGAAAGATTCACCATTTCTTGACGGATGTGAAAAAACTAGTGTATTCACGAATTTTCTTTAATTCATGGAAATGCTCACCACACTCCTTTTTCGAAATGAATTTAACCCCTTTTCATATAAGCATTTTTTTTATAGACAATAAAGAAAATATACCCACAAACTAATAGTATTAACACACTAATATTAGAAAAATATTAATATATGTTAAATTTTAAGGACTCGTCCATTCATTAACTACATTATTTTTAGTAGGTCCTAACACATAAAAACTGACAATACTGGAGATATTGAGGCACCAC
The DNA here is from genome assembly GCA_963277665.1 of Viscum album. NCBI lineage: Eukaryota > Viridiplantae > Streptophyta > Magnoliopsida > Santalales > Viscaceae > Viscum > Viscum album. The sequence goes on from OY728155.1 coordinate 1,093,619,002, forward strand.
ATAAAAATTAGAGGAAAATCTGAGATGAAATTGGATATGAAAAACACCTAAGGGCTAGTATATATGAAGGTATTGTCATTATCAAAACATCCTAGTTATGAAAAAATTATACATCAATATGAAAAGTCATCTCCCTGGATTAGGATAATAATTTTTGAAATGTATTTTTTATACCTTTGTAGCGATTATAAATCTTAGGATTCTTGAATTCCCAAACCTTCATGAAATACCTACTTTTCTTGAAAATTCAATTTTATCATAAATTATTATCTCACATTAAGATGGTAATATTTCACACAATATTGTTTTGGACCTCCATGGTGCATTTGGATATCCCCTTCACCCACCATTTTATGGGGAGTCAACATTTTCACATCAACCCAAAGCTCAAAATTCTTGAAACTAAAACCATTAAGACCAAAATACCCCATGTATTCCTATATTTATCAAAAAAATTTGAGTGACCAACCATTTTTTCCTATCGAATTTATGTTCTTGGTCAAGAAAACCTTCACAGAAGATCACACCCACTATATTATAGGAATGTGCCTTTCACCCCATAGTGTTCCATGAGGCCTTTATATTTCATGAAACCCCTCTCATGGAAAATAATACACCATCATATGGTAGTTAACCCATGTTTATATAAATTATTAGATTTGGGAACCCCACAGAACTTCATGAAAACCTCTCCACAAGCCCCTATATGATTCCTCCTTTATTATGACATTGAACAATGAAATTTGAGTGAAATGGACTTTATGCCTAACGATGACATGTTTATTCATTCCTCAGTCATTCACATGACCCATATTGTCAAACCTAAGGCCCAAAAACTATGCTCTATTCTTAGTTTGTGTAGCCGCATTGCCTTTCATCTTCATTATAATCACACTAATCATTGGATCCATACATGATTACTAAAATTGGTAGTGCCTACACATATTTTTATCAAAAATATAATATAAAGTAGACTTGTAATACCCTATAGTGGCCCTAAAAAGGTGAAATAACTTCTTATACTTTTGATGTGGGCTTGTGGGATCCCCATATCCTTCACTCCTCCTAAACTAATTGGGAATGGGAAACCCCATTCCTAATTCTCAAACCAATGTTTCAGATTCTTGTCTTTAAAAATCATGACACAATATCCTAGTCTCACAAAAATAAACTACATGACAAAATCCTCATCACAAGATGTTAAACTATATAGTTCAGCTTATGAAATTAAAATGGGATTCCTAGTATTATCTAGGTAAGAAATATCATATGAAATGAACTATATTTCTCATTTAAGAAGCATGATAGGAAACAAACACTACTTTGGAATCTTATATGCATAATACCTACACTAGCATTTTTTTCACTCATTTCGCAACATAAGTGTCATGAACAGAAAATTTTAAATTACATAGATAAGACACATCACATGATTGTGGACCGTGTAGTTGAACTACATGAGTTTTGATCTCTTTCACCCAACAGGGCATGTAGGATGCCACCAAAAGATCCAATACCATCATCACATCATCTCAATAAATCCAACCTTACCTTGAGAGGAAGCATATCCATACCTTTTAGGAGTACCACCAAACCACTTACAATCGAAATATGAGTTCACAATTTGTCTTTGGTTCCACAATGTCATTCAAACCTACATTCATCCCAATATATAACAATCTTAAATGGGAAAAATCTACACAATACATAATATCTATGATCATCCCTTTCATAATGATGTATATGGGATTGTTTACATTGTAATCCAATAGTTTAAACTCCCTCACTCGTCTTTAATGATATGACTCCTGCTAATGAATATAGAAATCATGAGAAAAGTATGAGATACCTCAGGTTTTGAGCCTGAGATTAATTTTATGATGATAATAAAATATCAATCATGAAAAGTGTAAGATTACTTTTATACTAAATTGAAAACATTAGTCACTCTATTTGAAATGTGAAGGGTTCCTATGTCAATGAGACCTGGATTCCTTACTTTTCTAGAACATGTTTCCATGTAATATACCCAATATTCATTGGTATTCCACCAAAGATCTATCATACATGAGATACCATCAACATTAAAGGATGTATACTTTTATAGACGCATTTAATACCCAAAAACACCCACATATGTTAGACATAGAAAACTCCTCATGAGTCCCAAACAACATGTATCTGCACTTTCTCGATAGAAAAAAATGCAGTAAACAATTTTCTACTTCATTATGGAACAATGAAAGATATTTATGAACAATCCTTGGATCTATAAGGTAGAGACAAACTAGGATACCATCTCTAAGGATGAATCCATGGGAGAAATCATCATATTCCGATAAAGGAATCGAAATTATCAACCATTTTGGTAGCAGCTATCCATCTTAGGAAAGTGGTAATTTGGGGAAACCACATAGTGGTTTCATGAATAGTACAAGCATAAAAACTACTCTAGATAATCACACATGATGTGATCCCTAGTGGATGCATTTGAATTAAAATTGAGAACCCGATGTGAAACATGTATCCATCAACCATGATGAGATGAGTAACATTAGACATCCCTAGATTTATGCCTCACCAGATCTATTGTGATGCATTGGCCCAGGTGCCACATGCAGATGCCATAAGCCGGTCAATCACATGACCTCAAGCATGCATCCTCCTATGACATGGGATGTTGACTAGCTGAATGGTTCTAATAAACAACATGGGGAGACTATAGAATATTTTTTAGAGTAATACAATAAGATAAAAAAACCAAAATGATATAAAATTACCAGAATAATACTCGTATCACAAATGTACAAAACTTGAAATACAAAAAAAATTCTAGAGTATATATGTCTTGATAAAGCATGTTCCTTGTGTCAAAATGAAAACCCGAAAGTAAAAACATTTCCCATTCCCATGCGAGTCCTGAACCACATATGGACCCCTAATCCATGCCCCATTCCAAATCAACCCTCAAACACGTGTAATTTTGCCTTAACATTTCATGCAATCAATTAATCTTTTTAGGAAATGATTAAGAGGCATGAGTAGGGTGTGAGTAGAACATATTAGGCCACCAATAATGACATCTAAATCAAATCGATTCATTAAAAATGTATACATATATATATAAGAAAAAACATTTTTTTTATTTAATTATCCTTTTTTAACCACCCAAGCCCCTGTGTTCTCATGGAAACCTAAATCACAATACCTTTTTATGCATGTGCTGTTGACTGAACCATATCATATATTCAATTAAAAATTCATTTTGAAAAATTTTCATTCATTATTCATTTAATTTCCATTTGTAATACTGCTAATAGGAACTATTGTCCAATATAAAAATTTTGGGTCTATGTATCCATGCCCAAGAACTCTTAGGCTTTTGAAGAAGTAGATCATGTCCCACACATGGGTACTAAAGAGTTTTTTTTTACTAAAATCATTGGAATCAATAGACCATGTCCCGCATATGTTTATCAAACAATTTGTTGATATGGGCTTAGAAATCAGTAGACCACATCCCACACACATTTATCAATATCAAATATATATTACATTTATCACATTAGTCATGTTTAATCAACATTAACCTTCTTATTACATTTCACAATCAATCCTCCAATTAATTAATTCGAAAAATAATTAATTCATTTCAGTAAATTGAAAATTCACAAATATTTTGATTAATTAATCCAAAAATTAATTAATAAATATACAATCCAAATATATCATAATAAATTCAACAATTAATTATTCAATTGGAAATATCAACATCCCTTATTTAATTCATAAATTTGTTATTCAATTCTTAATCTCAATATCCTATAATTAATTCATTAATTAATTATTCAATTTACTATGTTAATATCCCATAATAAATTTATTAATTCATTATTCAATTCACAATCTCAATATTATGATAATTAATTCAACAATTCATTATCCTCAATCTCATAATCCCTTGATTAAAGCATTTTGGAGAATTGAAAAATTCAATTTGGAAATTAAATTTCTTTAAAATCCCTAAAAATTCTACAATTACATACCTGTGATTGAGATCATGACTAAGGGATTTTAATAATAGAACACTTACCACAATTTGTTGATGATAGAACACCGAACAAAAATACCCAATTTCAATAGAATAACTATGTAGAACGTGATCTTTATCATAAATCTAAATTCAATATCATATGAATCAAGATACCAAAATTCTAGATCTAGATCAACAATACTAGAACTAGATAAAACAAAAATAAGGTTAAGAACAACCCTATATTGGGTGGAAGATGAACAAGAAAAGAACGAATACCATATAGGATGAGATCCTCTTACTGGGAGGCGAAAATCATTAATATCGGGTTTAAATCATGAAGAACGGATATTGGAATGGCTTGAAATTTTTCTGGGAGGCTAAAATATCCATAAATTATGTTAGGGGTATAAATAGGTCCAAATAGGGGTTAAAATGGGGACTCAGGATGTTTTAAACCTAATTTTTTTGGAGTATTAAAATCTCATATGCATGGTTTTCTACTAGGGATACATTGTTTCCCCTAACAATGCTCTATAAATGTATGCCTCCTCTATGGGGTGCATGGCTTATCTCTTTAGAGAACATGATTTGACAAACCATGCACAATCCCTACAAACCCTCTTTATACATGGTTGCACGATTTGATGAGATTGGGCACACGGTTTGGGAAAACCATGCACCAACCCTGTACTGCCCTCTTTTCATCCAAATTTTCAATATTTCACAAAATACACAACCCAAGGTAAAACATAAACAAATTATTCCCAAATAAGGAAAAAATAATAACTAAAAAATCTCGATATATATAAGGAATCAGATATTCCGTGTATTATTTTCTGATATTATATTGATTATTTTCGACACCAAGCACTGAGACAGCATGCGATTTGAGACCCCGTGTGCCTCAAATAAATGTTTGAAATATATTAAATATATTTAATACCATGTGTGTATAGTTTTCCTCAAAACATGGAAAAACTTATTAATAGATGCTTAGATCAAAAATTTGAGGGAATCATTAGAACACAGTTTTTATGGTAAATACATGGCTTCCGGTGTGGTGAAGGGTTCTCTCATGTGGGTTGTTGTGTCGCCGTCTTTTTCGCCTTACCCAGAGGCACTTGGGGTGGCGGGTACTTCATCGGAGGGCTACTCCGGAGCAAGCCTTCTTCCGTCTGGCTCGGGGGTGAAATCCTTTAAAGATGTGCTGGCCTTACTGCCGGAAGTGCCTGTCTCTCGGTGGCTTCCGTGCATCCCTGCTATTTAGATGGCTCCCCGTTTCCCATCCTGCGGCGATTTCAGTGCTTTCCAATGTCGCCTTACGCATTCACTTCTCCACCACGGAGGATTTCGTGAAGGCTTGGTCCAGGAATTCGCAGCGCTGCAGCTCCTGGCACTACTCGTTTTCCCGTTGGTCTTGGGAGGTCCATTTCAGATAAGGAGTCGAGCAAAGCGACCGTCGAGTTCCGGCTGCCCGGGTACGCATTCCTAATTGTTTCCAGAGAGGGCATCCAAGTCACCCCAGGTACGCATTCCTAATTGATTCTCTATGCTCACTAACCTAGATGCTGATGAGGAGGGGAAGGATATGCCTATTGTGAAGACTGGTTCGAGGCTGAAGGAATACTCGTCAGTTCCTATCAAGAGACCTATTACCAGATCCATGGCTCGGGTGTCTGCTTAGCTGGGTACCAGTGTAAAATCTGGTGTTTTAAACCGCAAGGCATGCGGTTCGTCACTCTTATGATGTCCTTTATCATCTGGAACGCCCAGGGATTGGGGGCCCGGGTTAAGTGTGCTTTCATGAAGTTGGAATCTTTTAAGAACAAGGCTTCTCTTGTGGCTATTCTGGAACCGAAGAAAGATTTGGGGCGTCTCCCTCGCTTCGCGAGGAATATAGGTTTCGACAACTTCATGAATGCTGCCCCTCGCAACAGGCATATTTGGATGTTCTTTAAAACAGGAATTGCTGTGGATTATTTTCCATTGTGTATTCTAGCTGTGAGGCAGCTGATCGCCACCTTTTATGGAAAAAACTCCTTGAGCAGCAACCGGGTAATCTTCCCTGGTTTATGGGATGATACTTCAATAATGTTACTGATGGTTCAGAGAAGCGAGGAGGGGTAAAGATTTTAGCTGATGAGACTCTTGACTTGAGGATATTGATGGCCTCGAGTGGATTTGTTGACTTAAATTTTACTTGGAGTAAGTTCACGTGGTTTAATAACCATCGGGTTGCAAGGAGAATATGTAGTCCGTTGCGGGGAGCGCCCCTACGCGAGAAACAATCCCCACATAATAGCCCAAGAACAATTGAGTGTTTTGAATTTTCAAAATCCGAAATGCATAAAAAACGTTTATATTCAATTTATTACATGAAAATTGATAAACATATAATGTTCGAGTTGCAATTTGAAAACATTAGGAATGAAACAAGTGAATTCAACAACAGTGAACAACGCACTAGCAGTGGCAATTATAACAACACATTAAATTCAAAACTAACATATTTGAATTAATATTCAGATGTAGCGAATTCATTCAGCAATTTATAAGTCGAACAAATGCAGAAATAGAAAGCAGTAAAAGGGACACCAAGGATTTACGTGCTTCGGTCCTAGGCCTACGTGCACGTGGTAGGATCATCACAGGTTTTCACTATGCAAAAATGAAGAAGTACAAGAACAACCAGACATCAAGACACATGGAACAAAATAGGACCAGAAACAATCACGACACACAAGGAAAAAAAACAACACCAGGTGCAAGACATACATAGAAAAAACAACAAAGGAAAAGTAATAATAATAAACTGGACCAAGACCCCCATACCAGGGCTCGGTCTCACCTTCGTCAAGGAAGAAGCCTGCTGAAAACGTGTCGCTAAGACCAGCAAGTCCATAACCAATGTCCGAGTACATTTCCAAGTTTGTTACCCTATTGTGTCATGAAACAGAACCTCTACTTTCGTCGCCGCCCTCCAGTGTTGTTGCCAAGTTTGTCTTCATCCCCCAAGAACACTCACAGCCAATCAGTACCTGAGTCATAGCCATCCAGGTCCGCATGATGCAAATTAGATTCTGCATCATCTGAGTTCAAGAATAAAAAGCACGATCTTCTTGGTGGTCGAAGTCTACGAACTCTGGATCTTCTTGGTGGTCGAAGTCTGCGAACTCTGCCTCTTTTCTGACAAAAAAGAAAACCCCCAAGAAAAATGGAGGGGCACTTAACGCATGGACATCTGTCTCTCTCGGACGAACCAAAAGACAAGGAGCCGAAGAAGGAGACCGGCACTCACCCTCATGGAACAAGATCCACGAACAAGGGTTGTCCATGAGAATATCTCCCTGGAAAAACCCTAATTGTGCTGCTCTTCTGCGGGAGGAAAACGACCGCCGTAATTGCCTTCTCAACAAGGCCGACGAAGCACACTCCCTCCGTCGCAACTCCTCCATCGAACAAGGAAGACACGCCGGGATCCCACGCCGCTCTCCCTCGCGCCTGGAAATGGAGCTGTTGGGCACTCTCTCTCTAGGAATCCCAACCAGATTGTCGAAGAAGAGGCACTACTATCTATCTCTAGGCAGTCAAACTGCGGATGGCCGGCTGCTACAGCTCTCTCCGCCAAGCGGAATGATGCCCTCGTGCTGAAGTGGTGCCCTCGCACCTCAAAAGGAGTCGTTGCGGATAGAATAGGTAGGGCACATGGACAGTGGAAATGGCTCAAGCGGTTCCAGGTGTAACTGCTTAACAGATTTCTCAACAAAAAACCATATTAAATAAATTGCATTTTAATTAACAAAAAATAATGAATAACGGATTCACAAATCTCCACCTTGGAAATTAAAATGCATGAACAAATTTAATATGCAGCAACACACTCCCCGCCTAGAAAATTAAAACATAAACCACATGATGATTCTGTGGCACCTAACATCAACTTGGGAATATCCTAAATAGGAAATAACCTACGGGGTATGACTCATACAGTCTCCCTAACCATGTATCAGTTGTGATACATGTTTCCCAAAGTTGAATGATATCTAAAAAATTCTAAACAACTTCATGATAAAGGTTCATACCTGCACTTACCAGAGTCGCACTCTAAGACGATGCCAATGAGGAAAACATGAACTGGAAAATCACATGCTATCAGGTCCTTGGAACAACTCACCAGTGCCTGCAGAACACCAACAAAATAGAGCAGTATCCATCCTCACACAAAACATGGAAAAATAAGACTCAGAGAAATTCACATAGAATGTAAATCAGTACAAAACAGTGCAATCATGCAAAAAGAGGAGCATAAAGAGAGACCAACAGAGAGAAAACATACTTAGTAAATGAAACAACCCAAAAGAGTCTCCACCTGGACCCACAAAAACATATCAGGACCAAAGGACCAAGAACCGTCGGCTTCAAAACCGAGACACGCCGCCTGGACTTTCAATACAAGGCACCATAAGATCCTCAACCGAATGGATTCAGAATCTGCACTATAGGAGTAAATAAACTATTCCTAGCATCATTTTAACAACCCGAGATTTTATAAGATATATTCATTTTAATTTCTTTCATATCTTCTATTGTACGCTACACCAAGAGTATCTTGCGCTATACGCAACACCGTATTAGCTTGCAATATATGCAACACTAATCTTGGATCGTGTTACAAACAATTTCATGTTTGTTTGATAGTAGTTATTCCACGAAACATTGAGTATATATATATATATATATTAAATGTATTTTGTTATACACAATAACAAAGGAGTCGTGCACTACACGCAACCCTGACTTGGCTTGCATTACACGCAATCACGACCTTTATCGATAGCGTGTGCTGTACGCAATATCGGGTTTTACTAAAGAACGATATATTATTATAATATTATTATGAACTAGCCGTTATGAATAGTATTAACTAAATTTTGAATTTTATAAAATTATTATTCATCTTACACATTTTATAGAACATGGTATATGAACAAAATAAATTTTTCGGGTAAAATAAATATTTTTCAAAAAATGCTGTTTTGCCGCATCTTGATGGCACACCCACTTTAAATCTAGTTTTTGACATGTTTATAAGTTCAATTTTACAAAATAAAATTATTCTTTGGAATCAGGATATAAAACTTTACCTTGGATAAAATTTTCATATTATTCTGACAACTTTCATATTTTAATGAATAGTAAAAACACGCTATATTTTAATTGAAAACAACTTTTTTTTATTGTAATAACTTATGTGGTTAAGTTATAATATTGAATGGTTTTAAAGTTTAAATAGAATATAATTTTACCATTTAATATAATGTATGACATTATCATTGATTTTACATTGAATTCGTAGGTTAAATAAATTCAATCTCTTGCAATGTTTTAAACAAAAACCCGTTTTCTTTCGACAATGGGATTAATTTTAATTTAATTTCTACAACTTCTGTGTATTGAATTTGGAAAAATGGATTCCATATTTGGAATCAGTGGGTCCAAATTATATTATTAGACTACTTTTTATTTTTGGGCTTTATGAATAGTAACAACAGTAAATTTTATTTACCATAGTAAAAGGTAAATTGGTTAATTAAGCGTAAATATAATATTATAAAATCATCCTAATACTTGTCTTAATACAATTGGATGATTATATTTCGTCCTAAGTCATATTTGGGTCGAAATGGAATCCATTGGAACCCACTTGGAGGTGATTAAGACCTATAGTTTCTTTTATTTAAAGGAAACTGAAATATGTCTCACTCAACTTTAATAATTAAATTATTTTTAATATATGTTTATACAGAATATAAATTCGGTTTTAAATACTCATTTGAAAGATAAAATGTTTTTATTTATCATGGTTATTTATTTGTAAATTTTAAAGTTATTTAATTACCTTATTATCTTATACATTAATGATGCAGAAATTATTTATTTAGTGAAAAATCAATAATATAGTTTTTATTGAAATAGTAATACATATCAAAAGGCCCGAAAATCTGCACAAAACTTATTAATAGTTTATATATAAACCCTAATCATCTACTGGCCGAATTTTGGACCTTTTGGATCCTTATTATGGCGATTATGACACTTATAATATTTTATTTTAAATGATTCCAAAGTTGTCACCTTCATAATTTAATAAAGCTAACAATTTACATGATGTTATTTTAAGATGCTAATTTCGTGTAAAATTTTTGTTATAAAATATTTGATATTTATCTTCATCAAACGATTTTATTTTTAATTTTTATGCAACAAATAAGAATATTAAATAATTATACAAAAATGTTGTACTAATTATTTTATTAAGAGATATACCAAATAAATGGTTTTAAAAATATTAAAATAAATATTATATGAACTATTTAATGTTCTCCAGTAATTTTCTAGAAATATTTGACATGTTAGGAATCTATTAAATATTTTATTTCGCATATATCCTCTATGTAGATTTTATTTAAATTCAAATAAATGAATTGTGTCAAAATTGACACTATTGTTATTTTATAAAAATAACATATTATTAAATTGTTTAAAAATCACAAAAATATTTAAAAATTATAAATTGAAATTTATATATTCTAAACTTTCATAAACTATCCAATTATGGAAAATTAACAACACATAAGTGATTATGTTAACCATTTAAAATTTAGAATTTTATTACCACATATAAACTTAAATAGAATAAATAAGGATAAATCAAAATGTTAAGGTTTAAAATAAGATTAAAACATGTCTAAATTTTATTTTTTAATGATATTACAACCATATCTCATCTAATATTCAAATTGAGTCATTTTTTGAGGTTTTTATGTGGGTTTTGAATTTATATTAAACTAATATTTTTGAGGATTCCAAAGGTTCCCCTCTCCTCCCTTATAAAAGGGAACCCCCTCCCTCTCTTCCTCACACCATTTTGAGCCTTGAAGATTGGCCAAAATCTGCCCATTTCAGTTCCCCACTTCCTTATAAACCTACTAGAGGTACTGGTATTCACAAAAGACCAACCCTAGTGCCCTAAGAGAAAGTTTAAAGGAGGCACTTCGAGAGAGAGGTAATACCTTCTACCGTTTTCTTCAAGTTCCATTCTTCTTCTACTCCCTCTTATATAGTTGTTTCATTATGAAGTAATAACATCAGTATCTCTCATATACTGATATGTTATTATAAATATGAAACAACCGTATTTCACCTTCTATCCATCCTACAGAAAACAAAATCACCGCGCGTGCGTAGGGTGTAATCTGTTTTTCCACCAACACGTTACATGGATGGGTATAATGGTGTAAAGAATAACTATATAAGGTTATTATAACATCATACTGATTCTGATATATTATATCATCCACTCCAATTCTATTCAATAATTATGAGAAAAATATCATCGCTTGTGCGTACGTACGGACTACCGTCTCCACGACACGATGATATTCATTTTCCATGTTAACCATACATGAATGATCTTAATGTTTATATAATGAATAATAATGAAATATATGAAATAATAATTCAAATATATTTATGTATAAATATATTTGTATTTCATCTATTTAGTTTCATTCAATTCAATAAGGAAACGAAAACAGTGTTCATGTGTACGTACGACCTACCGTCACCATGAACGGTGTATTTCATTCCTTTTATCGATCTATAATATATATGTATATGATGAATATATATTATATATAAATCATGTTTTACATTATGGAATTATTTAAATCATGATATAAGTAATAATATCAAGAACGACAAGTCGAAACACATAAGATAAATGAAATGATTTTTCCCAAAACGCTGCTTTAACATGGAATTTACAAAAGAACGAGTAATATAAAGTCATAAGTGAAACATATATGATATCATAACAATTAATATGATTATTTAATAAGTCCATGAAATTATTTAAATCATTATACAGGAGGTTCGGATCCATACAATGCATATCAGACCTATGGTAAGGGATAACTTTTCCAATCTCGTTCTTATCCAAGATTATTTATTCGTAAGTATTTACTGGGGTTATTGTTCTCATCCATGTCAATGTTTCCTAAAAATGGTTTCATATATTTTTAAAGTCCTTTTTACCCATTTTTGACTTTTAAGACCTGGTATGTATGGAATCCTTCTTTTACGAGGAACTTTTTGACTTTTCCGGAAAAAGTACGAGAAGAATGTTTTTTTAACTTATACAGCACAAACGGATTTTTACGGTTTTAAAAAAGCCTTATTTTCATGAAGCTTCCTCCAAAATATTTCATGCCTATTTTCAAAAAAATCTTTTTCATTTAAAATTGCATGATGTTTTGTGAAGAGAGACTGATTTTGAATAAGAAAGGATATTTTCCTCAAGAATTAATTTCAAGTCTTTTATCAAAACCATTTTCCATCTAAGATGACTTTATTTCATATGTATATGATTCAAGTATAATGTCTCTATGATTTACATGGTTTAAATTTTCTTATTATGAAATGATTTCCATTTCTTTTATATGGATTATGTGATGACGGGATGATGTTTATGAAACCCATTTTATTCGTTGGGTTATTATGAATGATGTATGTTTATTTTGTGCCACAAGTAAGAATGATTTCATTATGAGATGGGTGGGACCTATATCTCCCTCCAATTCATTGGGTAAAGATTTATATCTCATGAGATAGACATGGCTGGAATGTTAAGTTAATCTGGTACAGTGTTACAGGACTGAAACGAGGAGTGAACTCAATTCAGAAAGGGACTTTTTCCACTAAGATGGTAATGGTAGTAATGTATTGGATACTATGGAAATCATATCATGTGCTTAATGGTTTCCACAATTACATGTTTTATTCCCATACTAATTTATCATGATTAATGTTTCTTCATGATCTATGCCTTACGTACTACCATGATTTATGTCATTACTCAAGATTTCGATGTTTAAACAGTATGTTCATGTTTTTATATTCAAATGTTTATGGTTTGTTTTATTTTCTCCTTGCTTACCCTTACTGACCATTTGAGCTTACCCTTTTTATGTTTTCTTTTCCCCCGGATATAAAGAAAGGTTTTAGGTAAGAAAAAAAGGGGAAGATATTTATGGGAGATGTTGAAGATCTTTCACCACAATTAGAAGATTAAATTCCGAGTTTCCAAAGACACTAAAATATTACGGTCCTTGTGTGTCTGTGTTTTTTATGTATTAAGTATTCCAAAAAAGTAATGTAATGTCTGTGTACGTCAAGCTTCGGGTCTCTATAGTTGTTAATATGGGAAAGGTTTAGTTAACCTTTGGAAACTAGGATGCGAAAACTTTAGTGAGATCCCTAGACATATTTCTAAGGTATGTCTAGGGATGTACCTAAGGTTAAGTATATGTATAGTTTATCGTCCTAGAATTACGGTAAAGATCTTAGGATTTAACCTAAGATGTTAGATATTGAAGGTAATTCCCCTTGATTATGATTTTGGCCTCTCACACTATTCTTTTTGGGTTTTAGAAAATGGCTGGAAACAGGAAGAATCATGATAATTGAGGATATGATGGATAATGGAATGATATTTTTCATGAGCAACCAAATGAGATTGGATCTAGAAGTCTAAATATCGTTATTATGCCTAATCATAAATCTCATAATATGATCAATAATATCAACTTTGGAATGTTTCCTGACTCAGCTAATAAGAGAAAGATGGAGTCTCATGATGATCATAGAGGAAAGAAAGTTCAATTCCCCTTAAGTAAATCATATGGGAAGAAGCATCAGGGAGATTGTTTCAAAGGAACTGGAAGATGCTTTGGGTGTGGAAAATAAGGACACAAAGCCCGTAATTACAAAGGAAAAGGTTCAGTTAACACCATGGACAAGGATAATGGTATTGCTAAGACATCAACAACGGTTAAATGTTCTAAATGTGGAATGTACAGGCATTATGAAAACCAATGCCCTAAGGGAAAATCTCATGAAGAGAATCAGCATTGTCATATGGGTAGTATTTATATTGATGATGATGAAGAGACTACAAATGATATGTGAGATGAAATAATTTTTCATGATCGGTCAATGGTTTAAGAAGGTAGTGGAAGGATTACATGTCTGTCAAGAGTAATGTTGTATAAGTAATCTCATGGTACTATGGAATAATGATATAAATAAGGATTGTTACACTATTGTTTTTCCTTATGTTTTTGAAAGTATATGTTGAATGGTATCGATAACCATGAAAAGTGATTGAAATATTTTTTGAAAGAAGATGATATGCGCATAATGAAGGGATAAATAGATAATGAGTGGTTTGATAGTATTCATGAGCTCATGATTGATATAAGGACTAAGTGATATCATGGTTTGATTATATATAATTTTGAGGATTTTGGTATGTGGAAAGTGTTAACTTTTAACTGCATTCATGTTTTCACTATGTTTCAATGGGTATTCATTTTTTTCAAGAGAATACACGATTAAGGCCTTCGAATGTTTGGAATGTGACCAACAAGACATATCTTATGATATACGGGGATCAACGGTGGTATTAACATGCTTGTTATATGAACTCTTTGGTAATCGTTTTCACTGTAATATGAGATTGGACAACAGTATTTTGGATAAGCCTAAAGATTTGGAATGGATTATGTTGGACATAAGTTTAAGGCTAGAACTTTTTTGATATTGTTGATGGAAAGTTATAATAATGTATTTTTAGAGAAAAAAAAGACAACCTGGGGAACGGGCGAAAACCCTTCACGTCAGAAAAGGTTGCGGGAATCGAACCCACAATCGAAGTGCGACATGCCTTTATCACCTACCACTGGCTTACAGGAAGTCCCTGGTTAGTAGAAACTAGTTTTATTTTATTAAGCGGTATGATAGATGAAGTATAAGTCCATTTTTGGAATCATTTACGATTAATCTCACTATAGATGGACTAATGTATATTTGATAGCTTTTGAAAAAATTTTGTTTGAGAAATATGGAATGACTTGTCATTCTATCATATGATATGATAACACTTCGCGAATGAAAAATTCAACATCATTTCTTTAAGAGATGAAGTTGGAATTGTCCAAGGAACGACCAACGATGAGATTATACCAAAATCAAGAACGTATTTCTTCTAATTCCAATTTCTTCAACTTTGGGGAAATGATCTTGAATACAAAAAAAATGTTTTCCTAGTGTCCTTATATCCGATGAATCAGATGGTACCTTAGATCATCAGAAATTTATGGCTTTGTGGTTTTTGGCTTTTTCATAGCCATGTTCTCTACCATTCTCCATCAGAACTTGATGTTTATATTTCTCTTCCATATCCATATTTTCACATATGTTCTCTTATATGGAAACCCAACGATGAGTTACTTTGGGTAATAATTATGTTTCATACTTTAGTTTTTAAAATTAAGTTTTAGTATTCCTTTTTTACGATGTGGGTTTCTATGAATAGTAATTGATTTATAACCCCGACGAATTTCGAGGGAGAAATTAATTTTAAGGGGGGTAGAATGTAACAAGCCGAAATTTTATAAGATATATTCATTTTAATTTCTTTCATATCTTCTGTTGTATGCTACACCAAGATTATCTTGCGCTATACGCAACACCGTATTAGCTTGCAGTATACGCAACACTAATCTTAAATCGTGTTACACACAATTTCATGTTTGTTTGATAGTAGTTATTTCACGAAACATTGAGTATATATATATATATATATATATTCAATGTATTTTGTTTTATGCAATAACAAAGGAGTTGTGAACTACACGCAACCCTAACTTGGTTTGCGTTACACACAATCGCGACCTTCCTCGATAGCGTGTGTTGTACGCAATACCAGGTTTTACTAAACAACGATTTATTATTATAATATTATTATGAACTAGCCGTTATGAATAGTATTAACTAAATTTTAAATTTTACAACATTATTATTCATCTTACACATTTTCTAGAACATGGTATAAGAACAAAATAAAATTTTCGGGTAAAATAAGTATTTTTAAAAAAATGCAGTTTTGCCGCCTTTTGATGGAACACCCACTTTAAATCCAGTTTTTGACATATTTAAAAGTTTAATTTTACAAAATAAAATTATTCTTTGGAATCGGGATATAAAAGTTTACCTTGTATAAAATTTTCATATTATTCTGATAACTTTCATATTTTAATGAATAGTAAAAACACGCTATATTTTAATTAAAAACAACTTTTTTGTATCGTAATAACTTATGTGGTTAAATTATAATATTTAATGGTTTTAAAGTATAAATAGAATATATTTTTACCATTTAATATAATGTATGTCATTAGCATTGATTTTACATTGAATTCGCAGGTTAAATAAATTTAATCTTTTGCAATGTTTTAAACAAAAATCTATTTTCTTTCGACAGCGGGATTAATTTTATTTTAATTTATACAACTTATGTGTATTGAATTTGGAAAAATGGATTCCATATTTGGAATCAGTGGGTCCAAATTATATTAATAGACTACTTTTTATTTTTGGGTTTTATGAATAGTAACAACGGTAAATTTTATTTACCATAGTAAAAGGTAAATTGGGTAATTAAGGGTAAATATAATATTATGAAATTATCTTAATACTTGTCTTAATACTATTGGATGATTAAATTTCGTCCTAAGTCATATTTCGGTCGAAATGGAATCCATTAGAACCCACTTGGAGGAGATTAAGACCTTTAGTTTATTTTATTTAAAGGAAAGTGAAATCTGTCTCACTCAACTTTAATAATTAAAGTATTTTTATTATAAGTTTATATATACTATAAATTAGGTTATAAATACTCATTTGAAAGATAAAATGTTTTTCTTTATCATGGTAATTTATTTTTAATTTTTAAGAGTTATTTAATTACCCTATTTTCTTATACATTAATGATACAGAAATTATTTATTTAGTGAAAAATCAATAATAAAGTTTTTATTGAAATAGTAATACATAAAAAAAGGCCCAAAAATCTGCAAAAAACTTATTATTAGTGTATATATAAACCCTAATCATCCAATGTCCGAATTTGTGACCATTTGGATCCTTATTATGACGATTATGACAATTATAATATTTTATTTTAAATGATTCCAAAGTTGTCACCTTCAAAATTTAATAAATATAACAATTTACATGTTGTTATTTTAAGATGATAAATTCGAGTAAAATTATTATTATAAAATCTTTGATATTTATCTTCATCAAAGGATTTTATTTTTAATTTTTATTCAACAAAGATGTATATTAAATAATTATACAAAAATGATGTACTAATTATTTTATTAAGAGATATACCAAATAAATGGTTTTAAAAATATTAAAATAAATATTATATGAACTATATAATGTTATCCCTGAATTTTCTAGACAAATTTGACATGTTGGGAATCTATTAAATATTTTAGTTAGAATATATCCTCTGTTTAGATTTTATTTAAATTCAAATAAATGAATAGTGTCAAAATTGAAACTATTGTTATTTTATAAAAATAACATATTATTAAATTGTTTAAAACTCACAAAAATATTTAAAAATTATAAATTGAAATTTATGTAGTCGAAAATGTCATAAAGTATCCAATTATGGAAAATTAACAACACATAAGTGATTATTTATAACCATTTAAAATTTAGAATTTTATTACCACAAATAAACTTAAATAGATTAATAAGGATAAATCAAAATGATAAGGATTAAAATAAGATCAATACATGTCTAAATTTTATTGGTTGATGAGATCACAACCCTATCTCATCTAATATTCAAATTGAGTCATTTTTGGAGATTTTTATGTGAGGTTTGAATTTATATTAAAATAATATTTTTGAGGATTCCAAAGGTGCCCCTCTCCTCCCTTATAAAAGGGAACCTCCTCCCTCTCTTCCTCACACAATTTTGAGCCTTGAAGCTCGGCCAAACTCTGCCCGTTTCACTTACCTACTTCCTTAGAAACCTACTAGAGTTACTGGTCTTCTCAAAAGACCCACCCTAGTGCCCTAAGAGAAAGTTTAATGGAGGCACTTCGAGAGAGAGGTAATACCTTCTACCGTTTTCTTCAAGTTCCATTCTTATTCTACACCCTCTTCTATAGTTGTTTCATTATGATGTAATAACATCAGTATCTCTAATATGCTGATACATTATTCTAAATATGAAACAACCCTGTTTCACCTTCTATCCATCTGATGGAAAAAAAATCACCGCGCGTGCGTAAGTACGAAATACCGTCTCCACGTCGTGGTGTAATATGTTTTTCCACCAACACCTTACATGGATGGGTATAATGGTGTAATGAATAACTATATATGGTTATTATAACATCATACTAATTCTGATATATTATACCATCAACTCCAATTCTATTCAATAATTATGGGAATGATATCATTGCTCGTGCGTACATACGGACTACCGTCTCCACGACGCGATGATATTAATTCTCCATGTTAACCATACATGAATGATCATAATGTTTATATAATGAATAATAATGAAATATATGAAATAATAATGCTACTGGATTTATGTATATATATGTATGTATGTCATCTATTTAGTTTCATTCAATTCAATAAGGAAATGAAAACAACATTCATGCGTACGTATGTCCTACCATCTCCATGAACGGTGTATTTAATTCCTTTTATCGATCTATAATATATATGTATATGATGAATATATATTATATATAAATCATGTTTTAAATTATGGAATTATGTAAATCAGGATATAAGTAATAATATCATGAACGACAAGTCGAAACACATACGATAAATGAAATGATTTTACCCAAAACGCTACTTTAAAATGTAATTTATAGATAAACGAGTAACATAAAGTCTTAAGTGAAACATATATACGATATCATAACAATGAATATGATTATGTAATAAGTCAATGACATTATTTAAATCATTATACATGAGGTTGAGATCCATGCGAAGCATATCGGACCTAAGGTAAGGGATAACTTTTCCAATCTCGTTCTTATCTGAGATTGTTTATTCGTAAGTATTTACTGGGGTTATTGTTCTCATCCATGTCCATGTTTCCTAAAAATGGTTTCATGTATGTTTAATGTCCTTTTTACCAATTTTTGACTTTTACTACATGATGTTTATGGAATCTTCAATTTATGAGGTACTTTTTGACTTTTTCGGCAAAAGTACGAGAAGAATGTTTTTTTAACTTATACGACACGAACAGATTTTTACTATTTTATAAAGCCTTATTTCCATGAAGATTCCTCCAAAATAATTCATGAATATTTTCAAAAAAATCATTTTCTTTTAAAATTTTATGATTTTTTGTGAAAAGAGATTGATTTTGAAGAAGAAATGATATTTTACTCAAGAATTCATTTCAAGTTTTTTATCAAAACCATTTTCCATCTAAGATGACATTATTTTATATGTATATGTTTCAAGTATAATTTATATATGATTTACATGGTTTCAATTTTCCTATTATGAAATGATGTCCATTTTTTATATGGATTATGTGTTGATGTGATGATGTTTATGAAACCCATTTTATTCGTTGGGTTATTATGAATGATGTATGTTTATTTTGTGGCACAAGTAAGAATGATTTCATTATGAGATGGGTGAGGCCTATATCTCCCTCCAATGCATTGGGTAAAGATTTATATCTCATGAGATAGACATGGCAGGAATAGTAAGTCAATCTGGTTCAGTGTTGTAGGACTAAAACGAGGAGTGAACTCAATTCAGAAAGGGACTTTGTCCACTAAGATGGTCATGGCAGTAATGCCTTGGCTACTATGGAAATCATATATTGTGCTTAATGGTTTCCACAATTACATGTTTTATTCCCATGCTAATTTAGCATTATTAATGTTTCTTCATGATCTATGCCTTACGTACTGCCATGTTTTATGTCATTACTCAAGATTTCGATGTTTAAACATTATGTGGATGTTTTTATATTCAAATGTATATGGTTTGTTTTATTTTATCCATTCTTACCCTTACTGAGCATTTGAGCTCACCCTTTTTATGTTTTCTTTTCCCCAAGATATAAATAAAGGTTTTAGGTAAGAAAAAAAGGCGGAAGAACTTTATGGGAGATGTTGAAGATCTTTCACCACTATTAGAAGATTAAATTCCGAGTTTCCAAAGACACTAATATATTACGGTCCTTGTGTTTCTATGATTGTTATGTATTAAGTATTCCGCAAAAGTAATGTAATGTCCATGTATGTCAAGCTTCGAGTCTCTACAATCATGGCTGATGTCACCACCCATGGTTCGAATTCACATGACCAATTTATTATTCTTGGTCATGGAATACCTACTATTCATTGTCTTTTGAAGAAATAATAAATTAAGGATTATAAAATCATTAAATCCCTCCTCTACTCCACTATAAAACCCCCTTCACTCCCTTTTCTCTCCACTCCTCTCAAGCTCCAAGACTTCTGTAAATTTTTCCCAAATCTCTCCCCAAGGTCCTCCCCCAAGTCGAAAAGCTCTCAGCCTCCTCAAAATACCAAAACCTCTCTTCTTAAGAGGTTCTCAAAGGAGGAAGTCTCAAGAGGTAAATTTCTCTTCCTAAACTTCTTCTTTTCTTTTAAGTTCTTTTCTTTTTAATTTATTTCCTCACCTTCCTTCATCATAATAGTATGATAAATTCAGTAGAATACATGTAATTTAATGTCTTCATTCTAGTGGTATATTTCATTATCTTCTCTTCTTTCCCCACCCTTTTATTTGAAATAAATGAAAGCACTGTTTGAGATGTGCTAATTTAACACATTCAAGGACAACAGTTTATCAATTTTTGTTGTTATCTTTAATTATGGTCATGAAACCATTTGTGTTATGGTTGAACCAGATTATTATATAAGTAATATATCCTATTTTTGGTTCTTTAATCCTTTGGTACAAATGGAATTTAGCAATAAATCAAAACACATTCTTTGTAATCAAACCCACCAAATAACAAAAATGATTATCATTAAGGTTATATATGTAATAATTAACCATCTCTCTAGGTAACTTAATTAAAATTAAAACCATGTAATATCCTGGATATGAACTAAAGAATGTAACTTCAATTCTGGACAACCACTTTCATCTTGCACATAATCCAAACTTGAATATTAGTGAACCGATCTTTTAAAGCCAAGTAAGCAAATGAGCCCGAACAATGAAATTGAACCTTGTAGCTAATCAAAATGGATTTTAATGAACTAAAAAGGGTTATAATAAATAAATTGAATATATAAGAGGTTGTGGACTTATTAATTAATAAGACTAATTTGTTTATTGAGGTCATTAATAACAAGTGGAGAGCACCAACAAATTTAAGGTAAGGGATCCTCTAATTTTCTCTCTTAATCAACATTGTCCTCTATACTTTGCCTTTATATGTGTACTAGAAAATGAAATGTT
Source organism: Viscum album (assembly GCA_963277665.1). Taxonomy (NCBI): domain Eukaryota; kingdom Viridiplantae; phylum Streptophyta; class Magnoliopsida; order Santalales; family Viscaceae; genus Viscum; species Viscum album. Next base: position 1,093,640,459 of record OY728155.1, read on the forward strand.
ATTTTTAAGAACCACCCCCATACTTCCTTCTCGATTGATAAGTTATGGGAAACCCCATTTCTCTCTCATCAATTCCACTTGGTAACACCGACACCATGCCGATAAAATCGCAACGAATTCTACCCGAACCTTATTTATTCTTTTGGGATGCCTTATCTTTCATTCCAAATGGTGTTATCTTATCTATCTATAAGAGTCTTATGAATTCTGGTTAGTTGTACAAGATTCTTATATCAAGACCCTTTAATCACATTCTTTCGGGGATATACATGATTTTGAAACATTCCCTCATTAGAACTTTCTGATAAGCCAACCTGTTTTAAGGGGACTTCCCAAATTTTTACCCAAATTTCATGTTCACTCTATCCTCTATTTTAATACACCATTGCCTATATAGAATTAGTATTTTTATTAAGAAACCCTTCTTGGTTCAATTCTGTTTTTATATAAAATAATGTCTTCTTTACTATTTTAAAAGATCTATAGTATTCTCCTTAAAACCGCCCAAAAATGTTTTAATGCTAATGTTTCTAAAATACATTTCTCATATGTTGTCAATTTTGTTTGAAACCACTTACCATGTTATATGCCTATTTTACCCTATGAATGTACATGTATTTTCTAATTCTTTCATTACATGGACACTTTCATGTTACGCCCATTGGTTATGATTCATGTCATGATTGTGGTACCCAATTATTTCCATGGGTACCCTTATGTTTATGTATGGATGATTATGTATGATTGTATATGTGGTAATAATATTTATGTTGAAAGATTATTCATGAATATTTTGAGATGAGTGTGCCCAAATAGAGCTCCAATGCATTGGGTAAGGTTAAGTCTCATGAGATGCAATGTGAAACGGGATTGGTGGTTAGCCTTGACCCGTACTAAAATGGGAAACTGGATTGGTGGTTAGCCTTGACCCATACTAAAGAAATGATTTATGATTCTGCCACATTTATATGATTCCATTTTTATATGATCTCATGCTTATATTAAATGATTTCATAAGTTTCATTCTTTGGATATCGTTATGTCATGCATGTTAACTCATGTGATTGAGATGTATCCTTATGTTCATTCCCTTAATGGGAATTTTTATCTCATCACATTGTTCATGTGTTCCCCAGGGTACCCTATACAGATGTAAGGGCTCAAAGGAAGTTAGGAGCTCATTATGGAGATTAAATAAAGAAGTGTTTTTTAGCCCCATGTTTTATGTTATATGTACCTAGTTTTCCAAGACACTAGACTTAAAGATCCTTGGCTTGTACTATGATGATTAATTATGTTTAAAATCAGGAAATGTTTTATGTAAAAGGTTTGAGTCTCTATATATACATTAAGCTCATGCAAGAACTATGTCACCCAGAACATCAAGGTCAGACTCACTTGGTGTGAAGGGAATTATGCAGCTGATTCGTTCGCCAATAATGGTAACCTGGGGGATAGATTCATTATTTAAAAAAACACAGGATCCTTGCATGATGGTTGTATGCTTGTTGTTAAACATTATTCTATGGGGTTACATTACTTCTACCCTCCTAAATCCCAGTATTGATTCATGTTGTTTTTTGGAATAAAAACGTTTTTTTCAGTCAGAATATTGTTTTTACTGTAGGTGTGAATTAACATTAGCAAACATGAGTTGTTTTTGGAATAGTTGTTATTGATACAGAGATGAATAAAATATTCAGAATTAATTATTTTATTTATAATGTTTCACATAGTGAATTGTTAGAAATTAAAAATTATATTATGTCATAATTATAGGGTTAAAGAAAAACCCTGAAACATTTTTAAAATCTTTGGAGAGAGATATTGTGATTTTGTGCATACTATGAGGTGAACAACAGTGAATCATGGGTCGATGATCAATGCAACTCATATTCGATGGATCTTACCAATGATAACAATGATGTGCCGTTCTTCATTTGTGATATACCTAAGTGGATCTAGGATGTGTTTTTTGATTTTTTTTATTCTTCGCTTTTGGATTCTATGATGAACCTGAAACAATCAATGAATATATTGATATGATGTTCTATCAACTTGTGGGATGAGATTTTCATTTTAAGGTTTTTATGGGAGTTTCCATATGATTAAACTGTTGGTTAAATCAACTACCATTTAAATCATAATGAACTAGGATCCACATGAACTTCGATCAAGGTCTGTTCCTCTTGATTGAGTTTTGATTTTCTCCCCTGATTCATCATTCATTGCATGAATTCATTGTGTGGGCCACAACTCGAAAAATCTCTATCAATCAATTGTTTTACACACATTTCATGACGAAATGAACTGATATTTCATATCTAGGATCAGCATGACACGATGGAGGTGCGATTATTGAGACAGATAATTTCATATGATGGTGGATCCACTAATTCTCATTCATCTATTTTATTCGGAACACAGCAATGAATGAAAATTTGATCTACTTTGCAATTAGTTAAGATTGAGGAACCTATTGATCAATGATAACAAGTCTTAAGAGATCATGAAACTTTTACTTCATGTAGAAATGATCATCATATCAAATTTTGGAGGCACCAGATCACACACTATCCAGAATCCGGGATTATGGGAAATCATGTTGAAGATAGTGTGTAAACAGAATCTATATGCCATTTGCCTCCACCCCCCCAGAGTAGTGGATAAGGTATTAGGATAAGGTTAATCGTCACACTGCATGTGACCCCAATCACATGGTGTATAGTTCCTCTTGGGTGAACTCGACGTGTACTTTGGAAGGTATAAAAACATGGGGGGGGACTACACAGTTAGCCTAAATGTCGTGTACTTCCCCACATGACACTTTTGGACCAAGTACGTGGGATATTCCATGTAATGGTACATGAGAAGGTGCATATGGTCTAGAACTACCTACTATAAGATGAGTAGACTACATAGGAAACATGCACGTCGTTTAGTACTACACGAACATGAATACATGGGTCATTTACATGGGCATGACCCAGGGTTAAGTGACGTTGTGTGTAACTGATCAACATTTCATGTAACCTTTTCTACATGGATTAGATACCTTTTCCCCAGTGAGTTATAAAAGCTTTGTAAGGGTTTCTTCCTCATATCCTTTCCATGCTAGATGGTATAGTATCATTTCATACTCCTATGAAAAGACACCTTCAATAGGACTTATTGTGTAGAGTATTTGGAATCACTTCAAGAGGCCTAGTGTGACATCCAATATTCTTCCTTATGCTCTAGGTGGAGTTATTATTATTTATGTTACCAACACTACCTAGGTACCAATCCCCAACATAGCATTTAATCCAGATTGATTTTCTTGGTATCACCTGATGGCCTTGGCAGTGATCCTCAGCTGTGTATGATACATCATCAGACTATCAGCATGTTCATTCTCATGATGATACCTGAAAATAATTACCTCTCAGACAGACATCATTGATTCTATTAAACACAAGATTATGTTCTCCGGGATGAGAACTTCATTGATTTTTTGAGTTGGAATCTGAGAGATTGTATATTATGATTGTGGAATACTTATAGACTTTGAGTCTTATTGGAGTATATCCTGATATTATTATTATATGTTATATATACATATACCTATATACAGATGATTGTAATATACCTTTTTTATACATTGTGGTTTCATGGCATCTTACTGATTATTTCCATACTCACCCTAAAAAAAAGCGTTTCCCACATGTATCGTGTCTTGTTAAAAAGATCATCCTTTTTATAGAGTTCTTTGCGGACATGTACCAGACGTTTCATAGTGATACCAGACAGACTTTTTTGTATTCCTATACCTTTAAGATAGAAATACTAGTACCTATACATTCAGGTTGGACTTGTATTATAGAAAATTTTTGTTGGGATCGTATTTGGCCCTGTTTACATCCTTAACATCCTATCATACTATGGTTGTGGGATATTGATATATACATGCATTAGTTTTTTATTTGTTTTTTACATTTCATTATTTCATGATCTTAGAGATGTGTGTGTGTGTTTGTTTGTGTGTGTAAAGGTATATAGGCAATTCCTCCTATGTTAGTGATATACCTACTCGGTGCTAGCAAGCAGCCCTTGGCAAATTGGTGACGGCCTTGGGGAGTCCTGTCATAGGCCCCACTTGGATGAGTTGTGACAAAGTGGTATTAGAACTAGTCCGTTCTACCTTAGGACCGAGAATATATGAGATTGGTTTGGGGAAATAGTTTTAATAAATTTGGGTTCTGATTTCAGGTCGGAGACTCAAGTGTGGGAGAGGCGACCGACGTATCACTATACTATGAATCTGATCACCAACTATTCAACTCAGTATATGAGAACCCCCTTTTTAGAGAAAATAATGATACATGAATCAAATATAAATGAGTTGTATTCTAATTACTTATTGAGTCAGCTCTCCAGATATACTCCTCAACCATGGTACGTCTGGTTTATGTTCAGGATGTCTCCAAGAATTATACCATTTTCAATTCAGCATGACTATAATTATGATGACACCCTTAGTGATGAGGCATAGATTTAGGGACTACTTCCTGGGATGTTACCTCATTGGGGTGCAACATCCATACCACCTGTAGAGCAGCATGTAGTAACCGCATTACCAGCCGATGATGTGCATACATTGAGGGAACTTCATGAGTTTCAAAGAAATATACCCCTCATGTTCAAAGATGATACTGACCTATAGACAACCAAGGACTGGAATGAGGAAGTGACATGAGTTTCACATATATTCAGGACTCCGACATATTAGATGGTGCTCCAAGAAATGGGTCTTTTTGTGGATCAACAGGGAGATGGTGGAGTTTAGTGACCCAGTATTATGATGAGGTAACTAAATCATGGATTGTGTTTGAGAACCCTTTCCATGAAGAGTTATCACCAGCTATGATAAGGGATGTATGAATCCAGAAGTTTCTAATTCTCTAACCGGGCAACATTATAGTAGTAGAGTATTCATCTAGGTTTACCAACCTCTCCATGTACTCAATGGATATGATTCATGATCATAATTCCATGGAACATAACAATGAGTGAGTTTTAATATAGACATATGAGCTACTTTTATCCCTATATGTATTTTTACCCATGCTGGGGTTCTCGATTGATCTTTTGTGGTTGACAATTTTCTAGATGAGGTGATACAACTGATAATTGTCAACAGTGGGCAAGAAAGAGTAGAGTCCTTAGCATAAGGGAGACCACATCAGTCACAAAGGCTTGGATGTGGAATATGTTTCATGCGGAGTGCCCAGTATCAGGGATCTTTAGTTCATGGCTCACATTAGGTTTCATGTGAGTCCATAGATAGGTGGCACTAATGATGAGATGGATGGGGAAATTTCACTCAAGATTGTATGACCCATTAAACAGTTGACAGAGAAACCATAGATGGGTCACTAAGGTAGATAAAAGTTGAACGATCAACCATTTAGGTGGGGTGGAAGATTTGGCAGAGAAGCTGGATGAGTAGAAAGAGGTTCTCTACATTTTGACTTGTTACCACCACCCCTATGTGGTTCACACTAGGATCAGGGAGCAGAAGGATAGGAGAGGGGACATCAGCATGTTGTCAAAGAATATGACCTACAGGTTCTGAGAATGACTCAAGGTATGCTATTTGCATCTTCAACTTTATCTGCAGTACTAATTTTCAAAGGTTCTAGTCATTCAATTATCTCCACATATCTAGTTTGAGACATAATGATTTTGGTTGATCTGTTTACTCGACCCATATATTTGGATACTCCTACTGGAGAAGACTTGGTGATCATGAAGATATGCTGATACTGTGACATTACTATTAGAGGTGATTGTTTTAGTTGGGATCTCTTGTTAGTGCATCGAGGGATTATGACATCATTTTTGGTATAGAATGGTTTTCCACATTCCATGTTCATATAGACTGATTTAAGCAAAGGGTGTTATTTATCCATATTGATGGAACAAGTATTTGATTTTTTGGTGAAATGGTAACCTAGGGAGTTTATGATGGACTTGTGCATAAGGAAGTTAATATGACTACTCATTAGTTGGGTAGAATGAACCTTGGTGTATTTGATGTTATGAGTTTCTAGTTTCTTCTATTGGTGGCGGACTATGAGGACGTCTTCCTTGATGATTTTACAAGTTTACCTCCACATCGATTGATTGATTTGTTCCTTAATATAAACCGTAGGACATATATGATATCTTTTCCAACATATCATATGGATCCCATAGAGCATCACGAGATGAGGGTGCAATTGGAGGACTTTTAGGGGAAGATATTTGTTAGACCTGATGCTTCACCCTCATCAGTCCCAGTTTAGTTTCCTAAATTTTTTTAAGTTTGATTGAGTTTTTTTATGGAATATTAGTGCTTCAACCCAATAACCACGATAAAGAAGTATCCATTACCGATGTTCGTTGAAAATTTTGATCAGTTGGTAGGGTCATAATGGTTTTTGAAGGTTTACCTCAGATCATGCTACCACCATTTGTGAGTACGGGATGAGGATATACCGAAGATGCCATTTAGATGTCACTATGGTAACTATGAGGTCTTGGGGATGCCATTTGGCCTGAAGGGAACCCCAACAGTGTTCATGGGACTCATGAAGTAGATCATACAACCTTTATTAAACATTTTCTTGGTAGTCTTAATTAACAATATTCATCTGTACTCAACATCTGAGGAGGAGCATGAAAGGAACATAATGATACTTATAGATTCACACTGGGAGAACAAAAATTATTGATTGATCTCGAAGCATCGGTTATTGATTCAGGAAGTCCACTTTATGGGAAATATTATATCAACTGATGGTGTGGTAGTGGACCCAGCCAATGTTTGGGTAGTGTTATCATGGGAGCCACCGAAGACTGTGATGGAGGTACATATCATTTTTTGGATGGTAGGATACTACTGAAGAGTCATTCCTAATTTCTCTAGAGTATCAACACACTTGATATATTTGATGCAAAAGGGATAACCTTTATTATTGAAGGAGGAGTCCTAGTTGTATTTTTAGATGTTGAAGCAGAGTTTGAAGAGTTATCCCATATTGAGATTTCTAGAGGTGGTTTTTAATAATGTAGTGTTCTAAGATAAAATAGGGATCGGGTTTGGTTCTATCCTCATGTACAGTAAGGTGGTGATTTACACTGTTTCACTCTAGTTGAGACCACATAAGTATAACTATGCGACCCACGATCTAGAGATAACAGTGTTTGTGTTTTCATTGATGACGTGTTGACACTACCTAAGGGGAAAGATGTTTATCATCTACTCTAATCAAAAGTGTCTCAATTATATCTTCTCTTATAAGGATATCAACTTGAGATAGAGGCGATGGAGAGAGTTCCTTGAGGATTATGATTTTTAAATTTTCTTTACTCATGGGAAGGGGAACATGGTAAAATATACTCTCAGTAGGAGATCATGTTTTCTGTGGATAAGAAATGAATCAATGTAGTTAGAATCATTTCATTTATCATTTGTGGATGGATATAGAGAAGATTACCTCCATTCGATTGTTGTTACCCCTCTTCTCTTGCAGAAATTCTAAGAGTATCAACATGGGGATGTCGAATGCAAGAACATAATTCTATGGATATGCAATGGACATGCTTATGAGAGATTTTATAAAGGTGGGGAGCATGTCATTATTTTTAGAGAATGTACAATGGTATCAGGGATGTCATAGTAGGAGTGTATAAGAGTGATTAATTTATATCATTTGGATGTTCATACATGTGTGGAAAATAAATACAATGACCATCAATGTCAGATTTGGTTGTTAGGGATGGTGAAATGGGTTGAAGAGTCTATCACACAATTCCTTACTAATCTGTAAGTCGAATCTGAGAACCATATTCAAGAAGGTTTGGCTAAATCCCTTGAGGTGCCAGAATGGAAGTGGGATAGGATATCTACGGTCATCATTATGAGATTACCACATATGTCCATGACATAAGATTCCATATGGGTGATCATAGAGCAACTCACCAAGTTGGCCCACTTCCTGACTATACGAGAGTAGAATTCAGTAGAGATCTTGGTAAATCACAATGCATAGAAGATAATTAATCTTCATAGAGTCCCATAGATGATTGTTTCTGATCATGATGATCTCAATACATCCCATTTTTTGAATGGATTACATGAGTCTTTTAGGAACCAATTACGCTGGAGCCCATCATTTCACCCCCAAAAGAATGGCCTGATGGAGTGAACCATTCAAGTTCTGGAGGACATGCTGCGAGCTTGCATGTAGGACATTATCTATAGTTTGGAGGATCACCCCACTAGAAGAGTTTTCATATAACAACATCTATATTTCCTATATCATCATGGAAAAAATATAGGCCTTCTATGAGTGACCATAAAGGTTACCAATTGGTTGGGATAACCGAGGAGGGTCATTACTCATAGGCCTAGAATTATTGATATCTACAACATGGAAGGTTTAGATTATCTAGGAGATGATTAATAATGAACAGATCCATCATAAGTCTTATGTTATTCGGCGATAGAGGCCTTTGGAGGATGAGGAAGGAGACCATGTGTTCCTATGGGGTTCATCTCAATGTGGATTACATGTATTTGGCCGACGTGGAAATCTATATTTAATGTTTATCAATAAATTTTTGATAATTCCTAGATTTGGAGTAGTGAAGTGCCGCTATTCTCTAGCTCTATAGCTATACTAGATAAATTATGTTTTCCTTATGTCATAATAGAGATGGTATGTGCATGGCTGATCACAGGTTATCTACTAGGGAGTTTTGGAAATCGAGGGGGAAATTGACTTTGCCGAGTACCCAGTGGAGATTGAGGATCGATATGAGAGGAGCCTTTTTGGGTGATATTTTTATTTGGTGCATGTCTGGTGGAAAAAATGGAATCTCTAGGAGAAACATTGGATTTGGAGGCTTAGATTCATTATCAGTACCCACATATTTTTTATTATCCTTTGTTTTCGATTTTCGGGGATGTAAAGGCCTAATTTGTGAAGAATTTAATGTTCCTGATTTTATGTGTGTTTTTCTGGATATTATATTGATTATTTTCAAGTCTAGGTGCTCATACGGAATGTGATTCCGAGCCCTAGTGTCCCCAAAATAAATGATTGAAATATATTTAATATATTTAATTACTTATGGGTATTGTTTTCCTAAAAACGTGGAATAAGTTCTAAACAGGTTCTCAGATAAGAAATTAGAGGGAAACTATGATTTGGGATTGTGTTTTTTACCATAGGATCAACATAACATTAGTCAGAATGGTTCATTTGTGGAAATTTCATCACAGATGAAAAAATGAAAAAAATAATTAGAGTAAATTATTTTATTTCAAATGATTAATGATTTAACTATTTGTATTTTAAAAAGGCAATTGTGTTATAATTCATGGGTTATCAACATAATCATGGAACCTATGGAGAATCATTAGATAGTGATGGAACTTTATAGAATCCTTTCTGCTGGATGATTGTGGATAATGGATCCATGATCAACGCACCCAGGATTCAAAGGGTCTTTCCAATGATGACAATGACACATTGTTGTTAATCATCAATCATATAGAATCAAGGTATTCCAGGTGTTTTTGTTTTTTATTACCCATTGTTGATTTCATCAATAAATGTGATTCAATCAATGAACAGATTGTTTCACGGTTCGATCATTTTGGTGGATGGGATCATCTTTTAGGGTTTTGATGGGAGTTTCATTTTGATTGAATTTTTGATTAATTCATTTTTTTTATAATGAAAATGAACCAAAATGGACAGAAACATCAATCGATGTCTGTTCCTCTAGATTGATTTTTCTTTTCTTTCCCCGAGTCATCATTCTGTATATGAATTCTTTATTTGGACCATGACTCAAAACATACCAACCAATCGATCATTGCACAACTATTTCTTGGATTAATAAATCTATATTACAGATATGGGATCATCAAAACATAGTGTAGGTGAAACAATATAGTTGGAGTGATTAAAATTATGTTGGATCCCTGAATTCACGTTCTATAATATTCTTTAGAACACAATGAAGAATGATGATTTGATTTTTTGTGAGATGATATGTTGATAGACCTTATTGTTCAATGAAGAAAAGTCTTTTACTAGCATAGATCATTGATATATTGGTGAAACAATCACCAGCTCAATGGATGGAGGCACCAGGTTATATATGGAGCAGAATATGGGATACCAGGAACTCCCACAAAACACGGTGTTTAAACGAGGTCTACACACTATATGGGACCCCCTAAGGGGAAGATAGGTTTTTGGGAAAATATTAAGAATCATAGGGCATGTGACCCCAGTCACATGGAGTGTGGTTCCTTTTGAGTGTACATGGATTGTACATCAGAAGGTACATGGACATGGGGTATACAACGCGGGCATCCTACACCACGTGTACTCCCCAACATGATACAACCTGGACTAGGTACATTGGCTCTGTCATGTACTGGTACATGGTCATACATACACAAGTTGGAGCCATGTACAGATATATAATTATACTACATGGTTTTCCTACACATCATGTACTACTATACATACATATGATGAATACATGGGCCATTTACATGGGAATGACCTGGGTCATGGTACAAGGCATGTAACCATTTTACATACAGTGTAATATTTTCTACATGTATTAGAGCGCTTATCGTCATTGACATGGACATGTTTCATTAGGGTTTCCTCCCCTTATCATTTCCCCGATGGTTGGTAATGAATATTTTCTTACTCATAGAAAAATGATCCCTTTATCAGGAATTTCTTGATAGAGTTTTTGGAATCCCACCAAGTGTCATAGAGAGAGACCCTCTATTCATTTTCATATTCTATGTGGATTTCTTGGTATTGAAATTACCATCAATACTCGAGATCCTATCATCTACTTACCATGTTAATAAAGATTGATTTTTTTGGTATCTTCCAATGTCCTTGGTAGAGATCCTCATATGTGTATAATATCTCTTCAAACTATCAACATATTCTTTATCCTGATGATACATAGTGGGTAGTACCTCTCGAATATATTAAATCATGTCTATTAGAATCAAGAGTATGTTCTCTCGAATGAGTGCTTCATGGAATCATAGAATAGGAATCCAACGACCAATATACTATGGTTTTGTCTTACCTCTAGATTGTTTGTATTTTTTGAGTATATATGGATATTCTTGTTATATGTTCCATAGACATATACTTATTCAGAGATGACTGTACATTGCTTTGTTGAATGATTTTTAATTTATCAGAGTCCTACTGAGTATTATTATAACATACCTACTATTTATTACACACTTAAACATGATTTATTACATAAAATTTTACTTAAGACAACTCTGAGGATCCATAGGTCTAATTTCAATGGAAATTAGGGATATGACATGACAACATAAGACAAAAAATACAACATCTTTATTAAAAACATCCTTTTCATGACCACAACATTCCCTCATACCTAGCACTCCATGGGATATCCTAAGGACATACATGTGAAAAGGTAGATATATAAAGCCTCGTATGGGAGTAAAAAAGGAATAAAATGAATAATAAAATACATGTTATTCATTAGTAATATCAATGGAGAATAAGAGAAATATGAACATAAAGTCATGGTATAACATGATTATCATAACATGGAAATGTGACAACAACATTTAACCTGGCATTAGTATGAGCCAAGGATCATTTCACATGTGGCATGAGTAAAACCTCATCTAAGTTGATTTATAAAGATTAAACCCTAATTTTACATGATGTATCATGATACAAATCATTTACCTAATTCATTGGAGTGATATTAGGGCACACCCTTCTTAATCATTTCATTTCATGCATAAGTGTGCCAAATGGATCATATAACATTGATTCATTAAACATTATCATTTATTACATGATAAAGGAATGTGGGGTTCATAAATTAAAATATTGAATAAATAAGTAAATGTGTATAAAGTTTAATACCCTTGATAAAGAAATGAGCATGGTATTCACTACACAATGATTTTGGCTTGTAAAATCGCGGTGCAATTTCTGCAGCATAACGACATGACATAAGAATTCAAAAAATGGTTTATGAGATAAAAATGGATGTCTCATCATATGTACATTAAATAAACAGTAAGGGGTTCATATATATACATTTCCCAACAAATTTAATGGAATTTAGATTCATAATACAATAGAATTTCTTGAATGTAAATAATAAGAGAGAAGTTCCTTACGGAATTACGATATGGTAACAAGTGTACAGGGGAGGAATTAATAAGAGAGATAGGGGTATATCATCAGTCATATATAAATAAAAATGTATTGGGGAGGGGAGAAAAAATACCCCAACATCTACAGTTGAAAATAAAAATGAATAACAATATTTAGAAACATGGATAAAATGAGAAAGAAAAGAATCCCTTATAGAATTTCGGCATGGTAATGGGTATACATGGAAGGAATCAATGAGAGAGAAAGGAGTATATAATTATTAATACATAAAAAAGAAAATATAGGGGTGGTGAAAAATAATACCCCAAAATTTATAATTGAAAATAAAAGGGTATAACAAAAAAATAAATTTGGACAAAAATGAGAAAGTAATAACTCCATTACTTGGAAGCATGATCCCAAAGGCTTGATAGGGGCTTGGGATAGGCTTATTAGGAGTTTGAGAAGCCGTGTAAGGATTTTATAGAGAGGAGGGAATATTTTGGTTGAGATCCAAAGGCATTGAGAGAATAGGAAGTGGGATCTTGGGTGGGATTATATAGGAAAAGGAAGGGAATTATTTATTATTTAGGTTTTGGCCACAACACATTAAACTAATCAAAACCACAATCCCAACCATGGTTTTTTCCAATGTATTTTTTCAATGTGGAGTGGAAGAAATTATTTTATATGGCCAATGACTTAACTTCTTAAAATATTAGGCTTTCTTATGTGGAGGTGAGTCACACTCTCAAGGAAATCATTTTAAATAGATAAAAATGTTTTATAAGTATTTTAGGGTCCACTAGGGCTTTGTAGAAAAAATAAAATAAACCAAAAATCACATTATTTTAATGTTAAAACATATATTGGCCTATTATCCAATTTATAGTATTTTAATACATCACTATTGGGTCATTAAGATGGCATAAACACATTATATATTTAAATAGTTTTTATTTTTTACCCAAATGTTCGACTATCTCAGAAAATTATGAAAAATTCACAATTTGATAATTTTGACATCATGATTGCAAAAATAATATTCATTTTATCTAAATATTTTTATAAATGATTGAATCTTCAATTTTAAAATAAAAGCTGTCATCAATTGAAAATTCATGGGTTTTGACATAAACAGTTTTCAAACCATAATAAAAATTTCAATTGTATTCATAAAAATTATAAGATCATTTATATTTAATAAAAATATATTTAACAATAATATTTTATTAAAATATTATTTAATTCAAAAATCCATCAAACCAACAAAATAGATTTCTTAATTGAATATTAACTAAAAATACTATTTGTGCTTCAAGTAATAATAATAATATGAATGTATATTCATTATTATATACAAAAATAATGCTCATAATCATAGTGCTAAGGTATTGTTACATAACCCCTTATAACTCCCGCATAAGACCTAATGGAAGGGTGCGTGATAGTGACAAAATCTTGTGGTGGCTCAGATAACATCGCTTGGGTGGTAATATCTATTAACTTCCACTTCTCCCATTGGTGGTTCCATTCGAGCTTAACATGTTAAAGATTGACTAAGTATTAGTCAAGAGAGAATCCCTATAACACTACCACCTTTATTAAATCTAACAAATGGGCTTTATACAGAGCAATTATTCTGTTTGTGGCCATCGCTTCCTTGGTCTGAGGAAATTGGATTTATTAAATCCCTATATTTATACTAATAAATTGATCACTGTTGAACCTCACTATTTGCAATGGTAAAAATTATTAATATTATTTTAAAATATAAAAACATAAAACTAAGGAAGTGAATATTTCATATAACCATTTTACATAATAATAAATTTAATTAGATCAAGATGAATTTTTAATTGAAAAAATTTTGGGCCGTTACAATTTTCACCCTTAAGAAATTTCTCCCTCCAAGTTTACTTTTCCCACACTAAACCCGGTGAGGGTAACTATGCTTCATCACTTACTCTTATTCTCATGTTTCTTCTTCAATCTTGTGTTTTCTCCATATCACTTTCACAAGGGGAATTGTCTTATTTCATAGAACTTTTTCCCTTAGATCTAAGATCTTCACCGGCTCCTCTTCACACGAGAGGTCATTCTCCAATGGTACCACCTCTGGATTGAGTACATGCAATGAGTCAGGTATGTACTTCCTTAATAGTGAAACATGAAATACATCATGTACTTGAGATAGGTTTGGTGGGAGTATTAGTCGATAGTCCATTGCTCCAATGCGATAAAGGATCTCAAAATGGCCAATGTACCTTGGACTAAGCCTTCCCTTCTTCCCAAATATCATAACTCTCTTCCACAGTGATATTTAGAGAAATACCATGTATCCAACATCAAACCCTAGGTCTCATCAATGATTATAAACCTATCTATTATGTCAACTCTGAGTAGCTTTGATGTTCTCCTGGATGGTCTTAGCCTTCTCCACAATTTCTTTAACCATTTTCTGACCAAGGAGTTTTCACTCCCCAACTTCATCCTAACATGTCGGTGTTCTACACCTTTAACCTTAAAGGGCTTCATAAATAGTCATTTGGATTCTTGAGTGGTATATATTGTTGTAAGAGAACTCAACTAGAGAAATATGTTGACCCCATCCTCATTTGATGTCTATTGAGCATGCTTTCCACATGTCCTCTAGTGTTTGGGTAGTCCACTCAGATTGGCCATATGTTTGAGGATGGTATGTTGTATTGAAGTTCAACACTGTATTAAAAGCATGTTTAAGTCTCTTCCAAAACTATGAGGTGACTCTTGGATCTCTGTTGGATTCAATATATAGTGGTACTCCATTTAGACTTACCACATCTATGATGTATATACGTCCTAGTTGATGAAATGAGAAATCCTCTTGAATTGCAATGAAGTGTGCAATATTTGTATGACGATCCACAACAACCTAGATAGAATTTTTTCCTTTGGATTCCTTCATAAGTCCAGTGACAAAATCCATGGTGATGTTCTCCCATTTCCATGCTAGTATGGGTAATGGTTTCATCATCCCCTTAGACTTATGCCTCTTAGACTTCACTTGCTAACATACCAGTCACATTGATGTATACTTAGCAATCTCCTTCTTCAGGTTATTACACCAATAATGCTCTCAGAGATATCGATACATGTTTGAGTTTCCTAGGTTAATGGAGAAATTTGAACAATTTTCATCATCAAAAAGTTCTTTCATTAAATTGGGACTTGATGGAACACATAGTCTTGTCCCAAATCTCCCAATTACTTCTTCATTAACATTTAACTCCTAGGATTTCCCTTTTCAAATAGCTTCCACGTTCTTCTGAATTCCAACATCATCCTTTTGAGAATCCTTTAACCTTTCTAAAAGAGACAGTTTCACAATGATTTGTGAAAAGATTGATTATGTTCCCTTCATTATGATTCACATGTCCATATTCATCAAATCTGAGAAGATAAGATCCTTTTCAATTATCATCAATAATAGAATTATTGGCTCCTTTCTACATAGAGCGTCTCCCACCATGTTAACTTTCGTAGGGTGGTAATGTATTAATCAATCATAGTCTATGATCAGCTCTAACCATCTTCATTGGAGGATATTAAACTCTTTATGTGTTATAATAAAATTGAGGCCTTTGTGTATATTTCACACTTCTCCCCAATGAGGTAATGTCGCCAAATATTCCAAGATAAGATTACTACAACCAACTCTAGATCATGTGTTGGATAGTTTCTCTCATGAACTTTCTATTTCCTTGAAGCATAGTCAATGAATTGTTTATTTTGCATCAACACACAACCCATACCCTTCATCGAAGAATCACTAAATACAACAAAAAGTTCTCCAATTGTGTGTAATTTGATCACAGTCTCAGTGATAAGCATCCTTTTCAACTCCATGAATCTCTCTTCACATTCATCACTCCAATAAAAATTGACTCCCCTTTGAGTTATCTTGGTAAGAGGGTTTGAAAATCGTGATAAAATTATCACAAATCAGTGACAATATCCAGCTAACCCCAGGATGTTACAGATATCTATTACCGATGTTGGTCTTGGACATCCCTTAATTGTAACTGTCTTGGAGAGATCCATAGGTATCCCATTGCTTGTGAGGATATTACCCAAGAATTAGATCTACATCACCCCGAACTCACACTTGTTGTACATTGCATAGAGCTTATCCTTTCGCAAGGTCTCTAGTACAGTTCTTAGATGCTCCTCATGACCCTCATTGGTTTTGAAGTATATTAGATTATAATTTATAAAGACTACAAAAAATTGGTCTAGGTAATCACTAAAGACTCTATTCATCATGTCCATAATGCTTGTTGGAGCATTAGTGAGTCTGAAAAGAATTACATGGAATTCATAATGCTCGTATCTTATATTAAAAGCATTCTTGGGGATGTCATCCTTATTCATCCACAATTAGTAATATCTCGACCACAAATCCACCTTAGATAAGTATTTTCCTCTGCGTAGCTGATCAAAAAACTCATCAATTCATGGGAAAGGACACTTTCTCTTTATTGTGATTTTGTAGAGCTCATGATAATTAATGCAATGGCGCATTGAACCATCCTTTTCTTGATGAAGAGGACTGGTTCACCCCATAGAGAAGGACTTGGGTGTATAAAACCTTAATCAAAATTCTGCTATAGTTGTTTCATCATCTACACATTCTCCACAAGAGCCATTTTATACGGATTCTTGTATATTGGGAACAACCCAGGTATAAGATCAATTGAGAATTCAACATCACTTTTAGTAGGAAGACCATGAAATTCATTAGAAAACACTTCAATAAATTACCTCACAATAGGCCTGTATTCAAGGATGGTTTCATCCATAGAATCAATCATCAGAGCCAGATACACATGATCATAGGTTATCAATAGCCACTCTTTATTTTCTGAGGAGAGTTAACAAATTTTCACTTCCGGATTGAGCCCAGTAAGTAAATATTCATGGATGGTCCGGTTTCCTCACAGATTTTGTGGGCCTTTTTGTGTGGTCCATAAGAGCCTTAAAATGGCAGAATTGGTCCATGATCCCTTATAATGAAATGTTTGGAATTAAATTAAGAATCCTAGAAAATAATAACCACAAAATTTGGATCCATATGATGATAGCTATAAATAAAATAGTAAACTGACTCAATTGGAGTACTTCTAAAAATGCTCAAAAATTATACTTAGTATTGAAACATTATATTTCACAAAAATTATGAAAATTTCATATAAAATAAGTAAAGGGAGTATATAATAAGTCATGAAAATATTAATAACATCAAATCCTCCATAATTAGTCTTGTTCATGTCCTCATGTGCAATAAATATAAAAACATGACAAAATCATTTCCACTCACCAACAAATATTAAATTTTTTTCTCCAATAAGGGGAGGTTTAGACTATATCACTCATCCATATTAAATTACACCTCAAATTTTTACAGAAACAATGTTCAAAAAACAACTATTTTTTAATGCTCAAATTTAGAAATGGAAAATGTGGACACTCAAAACTCACACCTCTCAAGATGATAAAATTAATTTGTGGAGGTTCACTCTTTAGAAAACCAAAAGTGAAAATATTAGAGTTTGAAAGAGCTCTCAGATTTCAGTCTCTATCCAAAGTGTACAACAATATATAGGTTTTTGAGGTGTTTTTTATGGCTATGGGATGGTAGGAATATAATGTTCAAGAGAGGTAATAAGAGTGGTAAAACACCAACATGGAAAAAGCAATGTACATCTTTTTTTTGAAATGAGACAAGAAAGGAAATGGATACACATATTTACAAGGGAATGAAAATGTGAAATAATATAGAAAATTGGAAGGAAATATGAAGGTTATGAGAAGATAGAATATTTATAAAACACAAAACTTATTCTTATGACATAAGAATATAATGCAAGTTCTCTTTTTTTCATTTTTTCGAAAGTTGAACTTGAAATATATATCAAAATCATATCCCTATCGATGATGGATCTCTCGAAACACCAATTTTAATAGTTATAATAAGATCAAATGCTGATAAATAGTGATTTTTGACCCACCTAAGACACAACCCAATTTTTTTTCTATTTTTTTCATTTTCTTAAATATTTTCTCTTGAACACTTGTCAATAAAATTTGAATAATATGTCATAAGCATATATACATTCCCAAACCCCAATGAAGGAGAACCTCTCCCCTACACTAAAATAGATGCTTTCCCTCAAGCATATGATAATATTGTGAAATCAACAAAGGGTACCCAAAATGAAATCCATCCCTCCCCAGACATAAATTTAAAATAAAATGCAATGAAAATACATGTTGATATTGGGTGGGAAAAGGTACTGGGCTTGTAATGTAACTATCAATGAAAAGATTTTCATAGGCTCAAAGGGGCTTTCAAAAGGATGATTAATGTATGTTTAATGGGAGGTTATTTGGCTATTGTGACTCTCATTTGGTTCATAAAATGCCTCTATCATATTAATGCACACTAAAGTAGAAAATTTAGCTCGAAGGTCCACAAACTCAAGATTCACAAATGGGGGTGAAAAAACAGTCATTATGAGAAGATGGCCATAGGCAGACTTTGAAGAAAACCAATGTTGGCTCTCATGGTTGGGGAAAATAATTTTATATATCAAAAATTTAGCATTCAAAATTTGTTGGTTTTGACACAAAATTCTTTATCCAAAGTCATGATGAAAATACAAAATTTTGGAGATGAAAACATATCTGTTGACTCCCCAAAAAGGTTCAAAAAGTTTCAAAACTCGATGGTGAGTAAGAATGACTATTTTTTTTGTATTTTTTTATGATGTTTTTTTATTTAGGTTATTTAGTTTTTAATAAAGAAACACCCACACAAAAGAGAAAGAGAAAAATAAAGGGTTTGATAAATAAAGTGGTAAAAAAATGAAAGACAGAGGAAGATGAAGAAAGAGGTATATGGAAGAAGAGAGATAGAGAGATTTAAAGGGAAAGAGGTGCACCTGGTTTGGATTTGGTGGGTTTCCATCTCCATCTATTGGTGGGTAAACTGTAGAAGTTGGGGATCCAGTGGAAGTTGTTGTTGATCAAGGATTGTGTGTCCTCTCATGTTGATTATTTATCCATTTTCCATTTACAGTGAATGTCCTTTTGGAAGAGGTGTCTAAGACTTTCACTGCACCAAATGGGTATACATTAGTAATAACAAAAGAACCTTCCCAACAAGAATAGATCTTACCTGGGTGAAGTCGAAATCGATAATTAAAGAGCATTACCTTTTCAACTTCATGGAATACCTTTATCATGGAATACCTTTAAACTGGTAGATGAAATGATTTACCAAAACCTAGCCTAAAAGGAGACATCCCAATGGCTGTTTTATAGGCAGTTCAATAAGCCCAAAGTGTGTCACCAAGTCTTTCAGGCCAGTATTTTCTAGTGGGTTTTAAAATTCTCTCAAGCACTCTTTTCACTTCTCTATTAGAAATTTCATCCATTCCATTTGTTTGGGGGTGATATGGAGTTGAAGTTTTATGTACAACCCCATTCTTTTTCAAAATAGATTCCATGGTTTCATTACAAAAATGGGTTCTTAAGTCACTGATCAATGCATGAGGCATGCCAAATCTATGGAATATGTGTGTGTTTATGAACTCACTAACATTATGTAAATTATCCTTTCTAGTGGGGTTGTCCTCGAACCACCTATAAACATAAACAACCAAAATAGGAATATATGATAATCCATTGGAAGGGGGAATGGTCCCCTGAAATTGATTCCCCAAACATTGAATATCTCATAGAAAATTAATGGATTTTGGGGAATTTTATTTCCCTTTGAAATTGTGCCCAACTTTTGGCATGTGGGACATGATTTACAGAACTCATGTGAGTCCTTGAAGTGTGAAGGCTAGAAGAATCCAGAGCCTATGACCTTTAGGGAGGTCCTTTATGGTCCAAAGTGGCCACAACCAGGCATTGAGTGAAAGTATTCTAATATAGAAGAATTTTCATTTTCATCAACGCATCTCCTTATTACCATGTCAGCTCTAGTTTTCCCAAGTTTATTTTCTCCCCAAAAATAGAATTTTGAATCAATTTTCAACTTCATTTTTTGTTCTTTTGAAAAATTTCAGGAAAAACACCAGAAACCAAGTAATTTACAATTGGGTCGTACCATGATATTTTTGGAGTGAGAGATGAAAGGTGCTCAATGATTAATTCAGGATAGATTATTTCAGAATGCGAATAATTAGAAATTCTACTCAAGTGATCAGGCAAAAAGTTTTCTTTTCATGGTCTTTCTTTAATTTCAAGGTCAAACTCTAGTAGCATTAAGATCCACCTTATTATCCTCGGTTTAGAATCACTTTTCATGAGTAAGAACTTTACAGCAGAATGGTCCATGAATATGATGATTTTGGCACCTAAGAGATAGGGTCAAAATTTATCTATGGTAAAAACTCATGCTAAAAGTTTCTTTTTAGTGATAGTGTAGTTAGATTGAGTTTCATCCAATGTTTTTGAGGCATAATAGATGAAATGAGGTATTTTTTCTCTTCTTTGACCATGAATGGCCCCAACAGCTCTATCATAAGTGTAACATATTAACTTAATGGGTAATGAGCAATTTGGGGGTTGGATTATTTGGGCAGATGTTAGAGCAGTTTTGAGTTCAATGAAGGCTCTCTTGAAAACCTCATCAAAATAGAATGTGACATCATTTTGGAGAAATCTACTGAGTTAGAGGGAAATCATACTAAAGTTATGGATGGATCTCCGATAGAAACCAGCATGACTGAGGAATGAACGGATGTCACGAACAAAGCTGGGTTGAGGAAGAGATTGGATCACTTCAATTTTGGCAGGATCAAATTAAATTCCCACTTTTGAAACTATGTGCCCTAGAACAATCCCATTTGCAACCATGAAGTGACATTTTTCAAAATTTAACACAAGGTTACACTTGAAACACATTTTATGGACTGGAGAGAGTGAATTAAAGAAAGATTCAAATGACTCACCATAAATGGTGAATACATCCATGAATACTTCCATGTAGTGTTCAATAAATTCAGAAATGATACTCATCATACACCTCTGGAATAATTTAGGATCATTGCAAAGGCCAAAATGAATTCTCCTATATGCATATGTTCCAAAGGGATGAGTGAAAGTAGTCTTTTCTAGGTATTGAGGTGCGATTGGGATTTGGAAGTAGCTAGTGTATCCATCAAGAAAGCAATAGTGTGACTTTTCTAATAATCATTCCATAATTTGATCAACGAATGGAACAGGGTAGTGATCTTTTCTTGTTTCAATATTCAATTTCTTATAGTTTATGCACACACACCATTTTTTCTTCACTCGAGTTGTGACTACCTCTCCATGATCATTTGTGACAACAGTTATCCCACCCTTCTTAGGTAAAACTTGAATTGGACCAACCCATTAACTATCAGAAATTGGGAAGATAATACCAGCTTGAAGAAGCTTGGTGATCTCTTCCCTAACTACCTCAAGGATGAGTGGATTGAGTCTTCTTTGTGGTTGTATAATTGGTTTGGATGATTCCTCAAGATGGATGTGATGCATGCAAATGGAAGGGTTGATTCCTGGTATGTCATATAGGGTCCACCCTAAGGCCTTTTTTCCTCTAACACTTGAACATGTTTGGACTCCTCAGTTCTGGTATGTGAAGAAGAGATAATTATAGGATAAGAGTGATAATGGACAAGGAATTCATATTTCAAGTGGCCAGGAAGAGGTTTCAGATCAGTCTCATCTTTCATTTGTGGGTTAGAAAACTCAAGAATGGAGGAAGGGACTTCAGTTGCATCAGAATCATTTTCCTTAACACTATCCTTCATGGATCTGTAGAGATCAGAGTTGATATGGGATTCAAGAGAGTTTTGAAGATCCTCTAGATTGATAGAGTATATGAATGAAGGGTCCACATCTACTTCACCATTTATTACTTTGTTAATAATGGTGTACAGTTCGCAAGATCCTTTCTCATTAGAACATGAAGAACATGGTGGATTGGGGTTTGATTGACTCTTAGAAGTGTCTGCAGAAGCATGGATTGGGAATGAAGAGTGATCCTCAGATGGGTATCTCATGGCTTGGAAAATGTTGAACATGACCAGTTGGTCACCAAATTCCCTGGATATGTTTCCGGAATGGACATCAATCTTGGTTCTCGGTGTCACGAGGAATGGTATTCCTAGAATTTGGGGAGATCGAGAAGAGGTCGTCTCACATTCCATGTCAAGGACATAGAAATTAGTTGGGAAGATAAGATCATTGACACGAACAAGGGAATCCTCAATTATACCCTCAGGACTAATTGTGCTTCAATTGGCTAACTGAATGACAACACCCGTTGGATGTAAGAGACATAGACCAAGGTTGGAGAAGATGAATTTGGGAATGACATTAATTGATTCTTCTAGGTCTATAAGTGCATCATCGATGTTAGAACATCCAATTTGGCATGGAACCATAAAGGTCCGTAGATCTTTACACTTTATGGGAATAGGCTGCTGGGTGGAAACATTTTCAAAGGTCCTAAGTTGCCTATTAGGGGTGCACAATTATTTAAGAAACATGGAATACTTCAGAATATTTTTATGGCATTTAAGAGGGGAATGTTGAATTCAATAAATATAAACATGTCGAGCATTTCATGATTAGTTTAAAAGAAATTCTTTGGCTTAGAAACCACTTGATGAAAAGGAATTGGATTCTTAAGTGGAATAGAAGGAGGTGAGGGAAAGGTTTCAGATTCCATTTCATGTTTTTTCCTTTTCATTTTCTAGTTCAACATTTAAAGGGGGCGGGTGGGGATGGAGGACTTATCTTGAGGCATAGCAATTTTCTTCCCCAATCTAAGTGCAATTGCACTTACATTACCCTTGGGGTTGGGTAATGGTTGAGCTGGATGTTGGGATGAATTGGATGGTTTCTTCTGACTAACTTCGGATGAAAATTGGCCAATATCAGTTTCAATGTTCTTGAGGATGGTACAAGTGAAGTAGGAAAGATCTTCCATAGTACTTTCCCATGGTTTCTTGGTAGAATAGGCTTTTCCCAAATTGGGATTACATAGATTTTTGTTCTTGGGAATGTGATTGTATTGGTTTTGGAATTGGTAATGATCCCTAGGATTACCTAGATTTTGGTTCATTGGAATGCGATTGTATTGGTTTTGGAATTGGGAAGGCTCACTAGGATATTGGAATCCATGAGGAGGATTGTTCCTTTGAGGTTGAGGAATAAAAGGATAAGGTTGTGGGATTTTACCAACACCGTGACCATATTGGAAGTAGATTGGGTTTTGATGAGGGAATTGAGGGGGATGAGAGACGAAATTACCATACCTCGAGCCTTGGTTATAGGTAGAAGAGAAGGGCTCAAGGTGAGGTTGGTTGAAGTTTCTAATGAACTCACCTGATTTTTTAGGGTTAATGTTCCTATGAGCATATTGTACATTGAGCTCCATTGGTATAGAGGAATCAGATTGATCCTCTTGAATTTGTGGACATGTTTCATTTGGGTGAGATGGAGAGTTGCAGATTCCACAGTTCTTGAATGGTCCAGGAAACATTGATTGTGGAGAATATGAAGATGGGGCTTTGGTTGCGACAATTAGTTGTCGCAGAAAACCTATAAGTTCACTCATCCACTCTGTCATCTTGTTCAGCTATATCGAGTGACTATCTGGGTCTTTTTTGACTTGAGCATGTGCGTGAGTATGGAATTGTTTTGTGTTCGCTTCTTTGTTTCTTATGAGATCTCTTGAAGGTGTAGGAGTTTTATCAACAAGAGCACTGCCACTTGCGGCATCAATGAGGGTTTTCTCCATATCAAATAACCCCTCATAAAAGTATTGGATCAAGAGTTGGTCATGGATTTAGGGGTGTGGGCAGGTTGCAACAAGATTTTTTAATCTCTTATATTACTCATGGAGGGATTCATATGGAAATTGATGAATTCCACTTATTTCATTTCAGATAGAAGTAGTACGGAAGTAGGAATGAATTTATATAAAAATAGTCACTTCATGTCATTCCATGTGGTTAAGGAAACAAGAGGGAGGTAGTAAATCCATGACATGGAAATGTCATCTAGGGAGAAAGGGAATGCTAAGAGTTTGATTTGTTCCTCAGAAACCACTTGCGGCTTCATGGTAGAACACACTACTTGGAACTCTTTAAGGTGGAGATATGGATCCTCAATGGCTAGCCCATGGAAATGAGGAAGAAGATGAATCAAACCCAATTTCAGTTTAAAGGCATCCTCTATGTTTGGATATTGAATACCAAGAGGATGGAAATTCATATCATGGGAAAACAGTTATTTAGGTGTTTGTTCTGTAGGATTAGCCATATCTAATTCAACTGGTTGGGCAAGGACTTGTTCTTCAATGTGTTTATTATCTCTTAAGTTACTCCTAAGTTGGAAAAGAGTTCGTTCAATTTAACTGTCAAACAAATCTGAGGGATTGTTTGGGAGGATACAGGGTGCATTCAAAGATATTTAGAAGAAATATGAAGATAGTTTTTTTCTTTGTGTTTTTTGTTTATGATTTTTATGAATACGACGGGGTTTTCATGGTGTTTTTTTAATTTTTTTTATTTTGTTTTCTTGTTTTTTTACAATAACTAGAAACTAATGAATATTTAATTGAACTATACCCGACAATTCTTCCATTTTAAAGTTTGTCCGATTGGCTCCTATCAACCGGTCAAGGTTCTGGTGCTCTGCTAATGTGTATAGAAGCACTCAGTCCTCGACAATGATACTTTTTTACAGTCAGTTGTTTTTATTTGATTGTATTTTGATTGGGGGGTGGGGGTTGGGGTTTGTTTAGAGAGATTCTGAAATGATTTATTGATTAAGATTGATTTAGAAATTTTATAATGATTGGGGTGTGTTCATTTTTAGGGAGTTAAGCTTGTGATATACTTGAACTTTGCTTTATATTGCATTTAAATTAACACCCACTTCAGAAGATAATATTGATTGAAATTACTAAGTTTTATGGCTTTAATCCAATCCTTAACTTAATTTAGGGTTCTAATATCAATGAGATCTTGTTTATGGTAGTGTATTTATTTTTCAGAATATCCATGTAAACCACACGTTAAAAAAACAAGTCATTAATCCATGACATGTTCAGTCCAATATAAACAATGTCAATTTGAAAAATATTCATCGAGAAAATACTCTCAATCACTTAACATCCCTAAATTTTTACTCACCCCAATAATATACTTACTCATCCATTAATATAGTTATTAATCAGGTAATATATGTAAATGGTGATGAATTATAAATAGAATAAAAACAACGGGATAACAAAATATTTGTGCGTCAAACACACACACACACACACGAAGGGTGATCATAATTAAAAATGAACATTATATTGAATTATAAAGTGAATGAAGGGAAGAGGATTCAACTATATTTAAACTATTTTAAGAACATTAATATGAAACTACATAAGGTGGATGAGAATAAGAGATATTTAAGAAGAAATATTCATTAAAACACAATTACAAAAAAATGACTTACAATATTACAAAAAAAGAAAAACACAATAGTAAATGAAAGAAAGCAAGGAGGAATGGTTTCTCAAGTAAAAAAATGAGTATGGAAGATCCACCCAATCCTATGGAAGAGCCTTGGTCATGCCAACCTATCATCGTTTTCACTAAAATTCCAACCCTTTTCAAGGAGAGGAGGGGGGTGTATTTATAGCCCAATGTTGTGGGCTGTTTGCCTTCCGAAACTACGCCTCCACTTGCATCGCCAATTTGATAAATTAGATATCCAGATACCAAGATATAATCTTCTTTCATGTTGTATATAAATATATCCTTTGTCTACTATGAATATTTTCAGGCCATTGGACTTAAGGAACCAATGTTATGACTGGTTTATTAAACAATGTTAATCTGTCCATTTCAATCCAAAATTTTTTATGTCCAAAATGTGAATGGATTTTTGAATAAGAATATTCCTTAAAATACAAATGATTTCTTCCATAACATAGGAAGACTATATCTCATATTTCACAATGAAAAATATCAGCTTTATTTGATGATTAAATCATGAGATATGTCATGAATAGTGTTCGAATTTTAAATTCTCGACTAGAATGGTGGCCTGGACTTTAAAGCATTAGTTGGACCCCTTGTTCTTAGAGTTGGGACCAAAAATTTCTATCAATTTCTCCTTGCATTGTTATACTAATTTTTTAGGAGAACTAATGAATTTAAACATCTGGATTTATCCCAGTAAATCAATCTTCATGGATGGTCTAGTTTCATCACAGATTCTATGGGCCTTATTGTGTGGTCCATATAAACATTCAAATAGTAGAATTGGCCCATTATCACTTCTAATAAAATGTTGGATATTGAATTATGAATCCTATAAAACAAGAACCATATAATTTAGATCAGTAGGGTGACAGTTATATATAAAATAGTAAAATGATGCAATTGGACTACTTATAAAAATGCTCAAAAATTATACTTAGTATCATAACATAAATATTTCACACAAATGAGAAAATTTCATATAAAATTAGTAAAGGGAGTATATAATAAGTGATTAAAATATTAATAAAATCAGTACACCATTGCAATTGACCAAATTGGTTGATCGTGTGGCATATCTACAATATTCTAGAACTTATCTATAGGCTGATAAGACCAAATATTTGGTATATAGTTATCATCTTAAGCCATAAAATAAATAGGAAATAATAGAAATCACTGTTTATAATCTAGTGCCTCATCTTGATGAACTCATTTTGAGTCCTATTTAAGAGTTTCCCTTAATATATAGAAACATACCATTCAATCATAATTATTATGGGATGAAGCACCTAACCAGTTTATCAAGTAGACTCTTGATCCATGAAATCCTCTACCTATTAAAGGAGTTGTGTGATGCTCTCATCAATGCCCTAAAGAGCCCTATTTAGTTTGAGACTGAAGTAACTACATGTATATCCAATTGTGTAGAGGAATCTGAACCTAAATAATGTCATTCCATCATCTCCGTATCTGAGAAAGATGAGGGTTCCACTATTCAAGAACACATAGGCCCACTGGATTTAACAAATCATGCTCAATGGAATAGAAGCTTGTGGTTGGCTTGTTATCTCTAGATCTATGGTAAATCTTATCCCAACTAGGGTTCTCCACAAGCTACGGCTCAAATAAATCGATTTAACCCCCTAAAACATTACAATTAAGAGGTATTTGAAATGTTATCAAAGTCCATATAGAAATATTTTACCGAGTTCATGGGTTTCTCATAAGGAACTAGCTACAATGAATTGTCGGGGTGTCCCTAGCACCATATGAACATAGTAGTTCGGTCATCATATAAGAAGTTCCCCAAATACTCTTTCAATGGCCTTTTAGGGGTACTACATGGTCATAGTCATATGACCATAAAAATAAACAACCCTATTCATGTTTGGGTTATTGTTACTAGATAGTCAATCCATCTCACCCCCACCATTGGTCATAGTCATATGACCATAAAAATAAACAACCCTACTCATCATGGTGACATGATGTTAAACTATAGGATAACTTCCTATTCATGAGACATTCTACTTTCTTATTCCTCATACTCACCATATGAAATTAATCTATGATTACAAAATCATTGATGCAAGATGTTAAACTACATGGTTTTCATCCCTATCACATGACATCAAATTGTGAGACACATTTTCCCTCTTCTGAGAGGACTATCTCCATTAATAATTCTTATCTTCCATACCACATTGCTGAACTATGGGAGGAATGATTCCAAATTTCATGAGATATGAATATGCACTCAAATAAAATATCTTGGGTCAACTTGATCACTGATCTATTTCAATAAATCCATCACCATGAATTAATTTGACTCTCACTCACTTATAAATCCCTTTGGGTTAATTAAATTCACTATTGAATAAAAAGTGGAGTATTCAATTCAACTCAAACACTTCTCCAATTTGTCTCCACACATTGATTCTTCATCAATTTGTATCCCTATTAACCTCTAAATTATAAAAGACTCTCGTAACGAAGTTGGTGTCTAGAAAAAATTTCTGACATCCAATCCTAGTTACACAGAGAGAAAGGTTTCTTGTTGTATGTGAAAATTCCAATGTTATGAACATAGTTATTGATCTATCTAACATTTCACCACCCCAAACATGACTGATGTGGTTGTGAATCCTATGTCTTAATCATGGTCAGCAGTCAATCCACACCCAGTGGTACCCCCTCTTTGGGGAGCTCAAATCCTCAATGTCACGATTTAATTCTCTTCCACACTATTTGTTATAGTGGAGTATTAACACCCTTGGTGTTACCCCTCCATGAATTCATGTATGTTAACAAAGAAAGTCAGTGTTGTTGGAACTCTCTCAACCAGAATTGTCCTCATCCTTGTGTTTCATTCTCATGTGATAAGGGATTCCACTCAAAATTCCATTCTCCTACACTAAGCATGGACCGTGTGTGCTTTGGAATCTTGGTTCCCCCTTGTGTGGTTGAGATGCCCAAAGCCATAATTTTGTCCATGAATCATGTTCTAAAAATGTGTATAACACATTATTGGGATGTGTTCTTAGTTAGACACTCCGTTATTCCTCCATTCACATCAATTCAATGCTTTATTTTTTACCATATTAATATCTATGAATCACCCCTTATATACTATTGTCTCTAAAAACTCAAACTAGATACCCCATTATAATCATAAAAAACATACACTATGTGATATGGTCAACACATACATCCCTAAATCATGAACCCCTCTATCCATTAGGTGACATAATTTGAACAAGATCCTACTGGGCATAACATGGGTTCTCTATATTATGTTGGGTGTGATATGCTATTTAAAAATAAACTTCTCACTCTTAGTATAATCAATATGATCATAAACTAGTAACAACCTTTTTGTATAGGAATTGTGACCTTAAACTATATGATTCTTACTCTATGGGGAATTCTATGTGATAGTAGTCTACAGAATTCCATTAACATCAGATTTATTTTACCATTACATCCACAAAAGGTTTCCCTAGTGATTTATTGGAAAGAATGCCAATTGACTGAGATAAGAGGAATATATTTTTATCATATTGAAAACCTAGCTATGGAAACCAATGAAAATGTAATGATTTTTTCCTAGCACATCAAAATTTGGACTTGGTAAAAATTCAGGGCACAAATAGAAAAGGTAAAACCCCTGGGAATCACCACTGGGCCACATGAAAAAATAGTCTATACTCATTGAAACTACAAGTTCCAGAAAAATCAAGGCCAGTCCATCAACCCTTTTCCCCTATTCTCATCCTAATAAAATTATGTAAATATTCATAAAAATTACTCTTTCATTATTGGACCTCCCCCACCACACATAGTGTTGGTCGACTACTATACCTATCAATATTATTTTACTGTAGCATGAAAACCAAGGTGAAACTCCCCCGAAGTGGTTGGTTTGACACTCACATGTGCTAATACACCCTTTCAAGGTAATTAGATCGAATGTGGAATAATTCATATTGTGTTGAACTCCAATCAAACATTTGATTAATTCACCCCCATGCTTTCCATCTTCTTTGATTTAGATCCCCACCAGTTACCATGTCAAAATGGGATCCCCTAATTTTTTATGGTGTATAGTTATATTGCATCACCTCCCAATAAAGGTACACACCTAAAACGAGTTCTAATGATAATTTGATATGTCTAATGCTATGAAAATTGTCAATTTTCAACTCTAATTTCTCTTCCCCACTACATGTAGTTCAGTAGTGAAACCTACATTTAAAAATAGTCAATAGATATCCTTTATCAACAAAAAATATTTATTTTGTTCCATGTCATGCATATCTCAATTCATATACTCTATTTCCCAATTTTTTTTGGGAAGAATGTAATTCCTTGACATTACCCCACTCATTCACTCATGAATTTTGGGAATGAATTCTCATTATTCATGATCTGTAGCGAAATTAATTTATAGTCATAATGATACTCCCAATGTGTGGTGAATCATTATATCCATGAACCCCTAACACTTGTTTGGAACTCTAATAATAAATAGAAATATTTTTTTGCTCTAAAATTTCCCCCACTGAGTGTGGTCACATGGGCTTAGATATTTATATATGGTTTCTCTATTTGTATGATGGAGATACATCAATATATGTTAGGTCCACTTGGCTAGATACCTTGAGGGGGGGGTGAATCCGGGTATGACATATTAAAACAATTTCCCCTTTTTATCTTGTTTTGTAGTTAGAAAAAACCCTCTTCTCTATCCTTCCTAATGCAGAGTATGAATAAACCTTAAATCATGCACAGGACACGTCGATTTTTACTTGGTTCACCCTCACTGGGAAATGTTCAAGGAGCATACAATGGTAGTGTTCCAATGTACCAATTCCAATATAAGCACACTGCTATTTAAAAATTCAAAGCAGACTCACTGTCCCTCCTGGTTTACAACCACTCAAAATTTGAGAACTCACTTCTTTCTCAACTGAAGTGAGCTCACTACTTCTTCAGAAGATCCACTCACAGTTTATAGACTTGTAGGTCTCTTCATTACTACTAATGAATGAATCTTCCACTATATGTAGATGATCTATTGATGTCTAAAATTCGTCCACCGATGAATACCCCTTTTCACTTGAACACTGAGCAACAAACTTTGGGAAGTACCATCACAAAGAACCCTACTTCACGAAGCTCCCAATTTCGCGAAGCTCAAACAATCCTTCATGATGCTCTTGCCTTTTTGCGAAGCTCACAATTTCATAGAGCTCAAGCCATCGCGGAGCTTGAGTCATCATAGTGTGACTTCCTTCACAAAGATCATTGATCCAACACAGAGCACCCAACTTTCACAGAGCTAAATTAGCTGCCGCGAAGTTCTTGACTTTTGCGAAGCACACTACCTACGCGAATCACCTTCATGAGACGAGAAAAAAATATTTTCTTCTAAAAATCTCTACTTCTCCAGAGGGGGTCAAGGTCTATTTTTACGCGATTCCACCGACCCTCAAACCTTCCGTGCGAAGTCAACGCCACGTCATCACAAATTGCGATGCTTCAAATTTTCTGCCTAAATTCCCTCAATATCGCGAAGCACCATGACAATTTTTTGATCGTGATGCAAGTCGTAATCACATAGCATTCCGTCAATTTTTTCACACCACCTCCGTGAATCTCCCTCTCATTTCCCTTCAACATTTTCATTCGCGAAGCTCGTCGTATTTACGAAACATCACTGCCAACATTCTTCTGGTCTTCACGATATCCAATCCATGAAGCCTATCTTTGCGAACTCAATCCTTTTTCATATTTTGATGAGATCTTCATGAAGGTCCATATTTCGCGATGATCACCAAAATCCAAATTTTCGACCCCAAAAATTTGGAAAACACTAGAAAATTGTGCCACCTTGTATCTATTCTTTTATACCGCCTCTTGAACATCCATTCATTTGTCATGGTTGTTTGTCAACATGTATTGTCATCAACATCTCTGAAATATGAAAATTCTCCATGGGAACCTGCTCTATCAATAAACATAATCAACATAAAAATGCTGCAATGTTATCTTGAGGGATTTTTTCCCAACAATATCCCCATTTTGGTTTGTTGAAAACTCTTCTCAGAATGATTTTCTTCACATTGATACCTCACTGAGTCTCCTTCCATCATCAACCATCCTTCACCTCTTGCAATTCAGACATCTATCAATGATTCACTCAGCACTTGCTCTAAGACCACATGATCAATTCTCGGCTTGAGAAAAAATAGTATTAAGAAATGTTTATCAATGAATCACTTCATTTTAGACACCATTGATTTACACCAAACTGATAACAATTTCCAAAATGATACCAATTGATGATTGCTAGAACCCTTCTCACACCATTCCAACATCACTCTTCTTCTTTTATCAAAATAATTATCTATAATGATATATATGCTTTGATCGATCACTTCTAGCATCATCATATTTAAAACTCTCCCCCTATCTCATTGCTCTCCCCCTATCTTGCTGCTCCAGCTGTCACCTTCTCCTCGTGTCTTTTACGAAGACATTTTCTCCCTTCCTTAGCCATTGTTTCTCTCCCTTGAGGAGTCACTATTTCTCACCCTTTGTCAACAAACCCAAAGGTCTCCCCTTTTCCGTCAACAACAATGGAAGGAATACAGATTATCACATTAGAGAAAAACATGCAATACCTTCGGGAGAGGGGGTGGGTGGGGGGGGATTTTCTATAACCACATCTTTTCAAATGAGGGGAGTCAACTAAACTCTCAGAGCCAGTCGATGCTTCTAAAAAGATCCATGGGTACGACCTTTATTAGAATGTTTGCAACCTGGAGCTCTGTAGGCACATACTCCAACTTCACAATTCCCTGCTCAACCTTCTCCATGATAAAATGAAAATTTATCTCCATGTGCTTCATCCTTTAGTGATGTATAATATTTTTTCTAAGATTGATAGCACTTGAGTGATCGCACTAGATTCTGATAGGAGACATCACTTCAACTCCCATATCATCAAGTTGATGCTTCATCCACAATAATTATTTCGATTCTTGAGTGGTCGAAATATACTCAGCTTCTGTGGTGCTTAATGAAATGAAATCTTTGTTTTTGGCTTAGCCAAGAAATATCTAGTCCACCAATATTGAATGCACCTCCTGACATTGATTTCCTGTCATCCGCTGAACCGGACTAATCTATATCAGTATATCCAAATAACTATATCTAAGATTTTCCATTACACATTAAGAAAAAGTCCACCATGCCCTTGATATACTGAATTATTATTTTCACTGCAGCATGGGGCTTTCCTTGGGATTGCTTCGATATTGTGCAACTTGGCAGGTGGTGAAAAAAATATCAGGTCTCATCGCTGTCAGGTACAGTAAACTCCTAATAATCTACCTATATTATATGATATTGTAATGGCCCAGACCTCTCTGGCCCATTCCTTTGTAAAAAAGAAGGTCACGAAGTGTTATGGAGGGTAAAATGGACTTTTCCCACGCATTCCGGAATTTTGAAACTACACGCCGTGTAGTTTGAGTACACGCCGTGTACCCCCTTTCCGGGTATACCCCGTGTTGCATGCCCTGTCCAAGACGTGTGAAGTAAATGAGTACATGCTGTGTAGCATAAGTACACACCGTGTACCACCTCGCCGGGTATACCTCAGGTTGAATACCGTGTCCTTACCGTGTGAATGAAATGGGTGCACGCCGTGTGTCCAGTACTACACGCCGTGTAGTACTTCCCCGCGTATGCGTTACCAGCCAATGACCATGTGCTGTGTTTGAGCCGTGTCTTTGCCATGTAAAATAAATGGGTACATGCCGTGTGTCCAAACTACACGCCGTGTAGTCCCTCCCCGCGTGTGTGTTACCTTCAAACCGTGTGTTGACTAGTCAACGGCCGCAGAGCCGTGTTGGAAGCCGCGTGGAGACCATGTGAAATAACCAAGTACACGCCGTGTACCATAAAGTACACGCCGTGTACTTTTTTTTCTCTCCTATAAAAGCAGGGGTCCCCTCCCCTTTTTCAACTCACCCCTCTCCTCCCCTTTCCTCTGAGCAGAGTTCTCCCAAGAGACTCGAAGTATCCTTTTCTTCCATAACTTATTCGTCCGAGCTCCGACTTACGATCCATCAGCGGCCATGGGATCGTAACAACGAGGCGGAACTTCTGATCTTGGATCCGTTGTCTTTCCTTCAGCCTTTCCTTTCCGACATCCACCCGAGGAGGTTATTCTGGGACCCGACAGTAGTGACGGATGTCGACGGACATCTTCTAAGGTTGATTTGGGGGAGTGTTGCAATCAGAACCTGTTGAGGTAGGGATCTTATCTTAGTCTCTCTAATTTTGTGCATCATGCGGGGTGGCTGTTCTCTTGTTTAGGTGAAACACTTTTGAACCGGTTTAATAAAGTTAATAACTGGATTATATAATGGGGATGTGAAGTTTTTGAATGCAGTTACATTATTTATATCCTGTGATATTATGTTGTGAATTGAATGAGCTTCTACCTACTAGAAATCATGGTCATTGGGGGCCTTTGCTTACGCAATTAAATGTTCCCTCTCCTTCTGGATTTTCTTATGGATGAAAACATTGTAGAATGTGGAAAATGGTTAATCATGTAAAGTTGGCTGTTTAAAATATAAAACCATTGTGTGATCACCCCGATTAAAAAAAATGAAATAATGAACATGTGGGTGCTGGCTTGGATACATGACATGTTATGGGGGTGTTTTGTGGGTTGTTGTGGATAGGGTGAGCAGTGAGGCTGCGGTTGACACGGTTGTGGGTTGGTGTGAATGTTGTGTTGGTAATGGGCAGCGGGGCTGCTATAAATGGTATTAAAGGGATATTGATGTACGGGTTTCAGTGTGATTGTGGTTATGGTGATTGGCAGCAGGGCTGTAGGGATGGGCTTAATTGTGAACAAACAGTGGGTTGTGAATAATAAATAAAAAGTGGAAGAGTAAATAAATTGTGGGTCATGGTAATGGAATGGGATTAATTATCAATCGGTTGGTTGGTTGATAAGAAGGACTTGGTTGTGTTGCATGTGTTTTCCTAACTTGATTTGTGGATAGAAGGGATATATTTTATGAACTATTGATGTGGTTGGTTGTTGATAGTTTCCCAATAGTTAAGGAACTAAATAAACTAATTCTGATGAAACTTTAAAACCTAAATGGCGTTGGGGTTGTTTGCTGTATGCATGCTTCGTAGTAGCAGTGCCGAGGCACGTGCTCAGTTTCTATGTTTAGAGGCCTCAGGTTGGGCTGTGTGTTTGGTATACATATATATATATATATCTATATCTTTTGTGTTTTATCGCACCCCACCCATGTTGAGAACTTAGTGCTGAACACACCCATTTAATGGGAGAGAGTGTTTTCCCTTAGTTACTAGCTCCTTCATGCTCCTTCTCACCTAGGCTGTGATGGCTTGAGGCGACCTTACACCTCAGATTTTTCGGGTAGGTTTCGATTGGGGTGGTTTTAGCCCAAGACTCTTCGGGCAGGTTCTACTGTTTCCCATGAATCTTCAGGATGAGGCCCCGGTGTGTGCGGGCGGGATACGTGGTTGTGGGGCCCAGGTTTGTGCGTGCGAGATATGTGGTTGTCAGGCCCATGTGTGTGCAGGAGGGATACGTGGTTGTGAGGCCCAGGTGTGTGCGGTCAGGTTGCGTGGTTGTGAGGCCCAGGTGTGTGCAGGCGGGGAGAGTGTGGCAGCGTTAGGACATTCGCCGTTAGGAAGTGCAGCTAACTAAAGGGAAATGGTGCAGGGTACCCAATATTCTCTTTCTTATATAATAATACTAGCTGTTGTGATTGTGTTTTGGTGAGTGTGGCTGGTGAGGTTGGGTGGATAGAATTCCTTGCAAGATTTCTTCTTTTGTTCTCATGGGACATTAAGATGTCTCCCCACTTGTGCATGAGAGATTTAGGTTTCCCTACTGAGTATACTTGTATGCTCACCCTACGTTTACTTTCAGGTTTCAGGAGGACTACCCGGGCTGTGTGGGACCCTACTAGTCGGACAGTTGGAGTTGTTTTTGTTGCTGTACACTTGATTCTTTTGGTATTGTACTTTGATCTTTCTTGTACTTGCACATTGTTATAAAATTTTTTAAACATGCATGTGGGCTTGTTTTGGGTTTATTTTTATACAATTTTCGTTTCCTTTTTGGTGTTTGACTTGGATTATTTCCCGATCCTAAATATTAAAAAAGGGTAATGCCTCCCATATTAGTGAAAACTCATACTCTTGGTGCTAGTTTCCACCCCAGGGCCTACTAGAGGCGGGACTCGGGGGTCATTATCTCCCTTTCACCATTTCCAGCTCAGGAGGGGTATCTTTGGTGGGAGAGGGTCATGAAAGAATGGTATCAGAGGTGATGGTTGAGAGATAGGATGGAGTCTGGAGTTAGGCACAATAAGGATTGCATAGGATAGTAGGGAAACAGTGTTAGTTAATCTGGGTGCGTGACATAGGCCAGGGAAGACCGGCTAGGACACGGGATTTTAGGCCCCCCCGTGATCCGATGCAAGGACAATGAGCCTACCAAACGACCAAGTGAGACTAAATTTATTGCAGGGTAGAGACCCTAGGGAAGGTACATGCATCATCATGATTGTGTTTTACTTGATTTGGGTGTTCTGGGAAGAAATTGAAATAAAATGATAAAATAAAACCTTGAGTTTTCCTTACTACATGGGCTTAGGCGATCCTTGTCTACTATACAGCTATCACACTTGGACGCCTTCCCCAGGTGGCTTAGACAGCCGAGGCCCAGCAGATTCAGGCGGTCGATCAGTTGAGGATTGACCGAGAGGAGGAAGATAGCCAGTGGAAGAAGACTCTCCGTTATTTACAGCGGAAGACCCTCAAGAAGTACGAGGGTAGTACTTCGGATACGGAGACGGAGGGGTGGCTTGAGGAGCTAGGGATCGCTTTTACCTTGATCCGTGCTCTGAGGGAGTACTGGGTTCCCCTAGCAGTCAGTTAGCTGAGTGGCGTGGCGTGATAGTGGTGGACGCTCTACCTCAGAGAGAGGATAGATGCATTGGTTCCATGGGCTGACTTTTAGAAGGAATTCCGAGAGGAATTCCTTTCTTCCATGATAAAGGAGGGGAAGCGACATGAGTTTCTCTCCCTTCAGCAGGGGATTATGTCAGTATGAGAGTTGGGGATCAAATTCGAGGATCTCATGCGCTTTTCTCCAGATCTCTTTCCGGATGAGGAGTCTCGGGCGAGATGTTTGGAGGAGGTTCTTCGTCATTTGCTCTAGTATGCTGTCACCCCCTTCACCCTTCCGATGTACTTGGAGGTACAGAAGAAGTCAAAGGTTGTAGAGAGGATTCACTCACTGGGAGGTGCACCCCGAGAGGGGAACCAGCCAGGCTCGTCGAAGGGGAAGGTAGTTAGCAGCAGGTCTCCTGCAACGAGACCTTCCAGGTTCAGGCCAATGGGGAGCAGGCCCCAGCAGTTCCAGTTCAGATCGTGGGGTCCTCGTCCCTTTTTCACGAGCCCAGGACCAAGGTGTTTTTCTTTTGGAGGTTTCGGGCACGTTTTGAGTCTGTGCCTGACCCGAGCTCAGTATGGTGGAGGTGGGCAGGTTCAGCGCCCACCTCAGTAGCACTAGTTTCCAGCGAGGCCCTTCCAGTAGCTGTCGGACCATGCTCCTCAGAGGGAATACTTTGCTGGAGGAGGCCGACCTCAGGGTGGCCCTCAGGGACCTCGAACAGGGCGTGGTCGGGGAGGTGGATGACATCAGAGAGGCAGAGGAGCTGGACGTGGACAGTTGCACGCAGCAGAGCTGACAACTCTAGCAGGACCAGAGGTGGTGGGAGTTACAATTTCATTGTTTAGCACTCTTGTTTCTCCTTTGTTCAGTTCGGGAGCTTCACACTCATTTGTTTCACCTGGTCTAGAACATGCTTTGGGACTAGACATAGAGAGACTTTCCATACCACTGGTGGTGAGTACACCAGTTGGAGGCCAGACCAGCATATCCTATGTTTTCCGGGGATTTGGGCTAACATTGGGACCACATTGATCTAGTGGGGACTTTTTTCTACTACAGATGCAGCCATACGATGTCATCCTAGGCATCGACTTGTTGTTTTCTGTTAGTGCCGTTATTGAAGGCTTCTGGAGAAGAGTCGTGTTCTCCGACGTGGACGGGCAGCGTGTAGCTTTTATTGGCGAGAGGAGCTATCAGGTGGGAAGCCTATGTGTGGAGCCTCTCCTTTCCTTGTTAGGTGGGCAATCAGTGGTTTCAGCTGATACAGAGATGATGGGTGTCCCGGAGGTTGTGACTCTACCCCCCCCCCCCCCCTGACGTGACTTTGAGTTCGGGATAGACTTACAGCCTGGTGCCCGTCCGATTTCGATGGCCCCTTATCGGATGTCACCTTCAGAGTTGGGGGAGTTGCAGATTCAGATTGACGATCTGATGGAGAAGGGTTTTTTTCGACCCAGCATATCGCCATGGGGTGCTCCAATTTTTTTCATGAAGAATTCAGATGGTGGTCTCAAGCTATGCATAGACTACCGAAGGTTGAACCAGGTAAAAGTCAAGAACCACTACCCCCTCCCAAGGATAGATGATATCTTCGACCAACTAAGGGGAGCAGGTTAGTTTTCCAATATTGATCTATGATCTGGATATCATCAGCTGAGGGTAAAGGATAGTGACATCTCAAAGATGGCTTTCAGGTGCAGGTATGGGCACTTTGAGTTTGGGGTGATGCCATTTGGAGTTACGAATGCACTGGCTATGTTCATGGGACTTATGAAATTTGTCTTCCGAGAGATTCCGGACCGGTTCGTCGTTGTGTTTATCGATGACATCCTGATCTACTCAACGCCATAGGAGGAGCACGTTGAGCATCTCAGGGCAATCTTGGAAGTCCTTCAACACCACCAGCTTTACGGGAAATTGTCGAAGTGTAAGTTCTTGACGCAAGAAGTACACTTCCTTGGGCACGTAGTGTCTCAGCATGGAGTGTCAGTGGACCCGTCGAAGGTGGAGTAAGTTGTTTCTTGGGTATCACCCAAGAGAGTGGCAGATGTTCGTAGTTTTCTAGGGTTAGCAGGTTACTATCGGAGGTTCGTTTCAGACTTCTCTCGAGTTGTTGCTCCATTGACAGCTTTGAATAGGAAGAACCATGTCTTCCTATGGAGCGAGTAGTTCCAGAAAGCTTTCAACTACATGAAGGAGATGTTGGTCAGTGCTCTCGTACTCAGGTTTCCAGAGGAAGGGTTGTTGTATGAGGTGTTTTGTGATGCTTCTGGCCTTTTTCTGGGGTGCGTGCGGATGCAAAAGAAGGGAGTGATCTATTATGGGTCTAGGCCGTTACGCCCTCGCGAGCGTAACTATGCCACCCATGACCTAGAACATGCAGCAGTAGTGTTCGCACTGAAGTTATGGAAACATTACCTCTTTGGGGAGTGCTTTGTGGTCTTCTCAGATCACAAGAGCCTGCGTTATATCTTCTCCCAGCGCGACCTGAACCTGTGGCAGTGGAGATGGGTCGAGTTTCTCCAAGACTATGACTTTGAGATCTCTTACACTGAAGTTAAGGGCAACGTTGTGGCTGATGCCCTGAGTAGGAAGTCACATAAGGAAGTGGTTCGGGAGTCCACTGATGCTTGGAAAGCGATGGGAGAGTTGTCCGCCTTGCACTTGGATACCAGGGTAGAAGGTGTTAGAGGATGTTTGTTTCAGATGACGTTGCAGTCCTCCTTGTTGCAGCAGGTGGAAGAATCTCACTGGGGGGGAGTCTGAGGTGGAAGTGATGCATGATCATGTCAATCAGGGGAATGCTCCAGAAGGATGGTCAGAGGACAACCGACATCGGATTCTTTTCCATGGAAGGTTGTTTGTTCCGTAGGCAATGCATGAGGGAGTTCTCAGTGAGTTCCATAGCTCAACCTTGGCGGTACATCCAGGAGTTTCAAAAATGTACAGAGGCCTGAGGGAACATTTTTGGTGGCCCGAGGTGAAACGGGAAGTGGCAGAGTTTGTGGCTAAATGCCTAGTGTGTTAGCAAGTGAAGGCTGAACACCGTGTTCCCAGCGGTTTGTTGCATCCTTTACATGTCCCCGAGAGGAAGTGGGATTAAATCTCAATGAACTTCGTCACATGACTACCCAGAGCTCAGGGTGGTTATGATTATATCTGGGTAGTGGTGGATCGACTGACGAAATCATATCACCTCTTAGCAATTAAGGAGTCTAGCCCGGTGAGTACCTTAGCATAGAGGTACGTAGACGAGGTTGTGCGGTTGCATGGAGTCCCAAATACTATCGTCACAGATCGGGATACTCGGTTTACCTCACGAGTCTGTAGGGGGTTACAACATGCTTTTTGCACCCAGTTATGACTTAGCACTGCTTTCCACCCCCAGACAGATGGGCAGACAGAGCAGACTATCCAGACGTTGGAGGATATGCTGCGGGCATGCGTTCTTGATTTTGGAGGATAATGGGTACGTCACTTTCCTTTAGTAGATTGTTCCTACAACAACAGCTTCCACTCTACAATTGGCATGGTACCGTTTGAGGCTTTGTATGGGAGACCATGTTGTTCACCCATATTCTGGGTAGAGGTTGGTGAGATAGGTGCTCTTGGGCCCGAGGTAGTGCAGAGCACCACAGAGAAAGTCCATCTTGTACGTGATAGGATGAAAGCAGCTCAGGACCGACAGAAGTCTTATGCTGATCGTCATAGGAGGCCATTGGAGTTCGAGGTGGGAGATCATGTGTTCTTGAATGTTTCCCCTCTAAGGGGGAATGAGAGGTTTGGGAAAGGGACTAATCTATCACCTAGGTTCATCGGACCTTTTGAGGTGCTGATGAGAGTCGGCGAGGTGGCATATCAGCTGGCCCTACCACCTCAGTTGGAGATGGTTCATGACGCCTTCCACGTCTCCCAGCTTCGTCGGTACTTACACGACGACTCCCACGTTATCGACTGGGGAGAGTTAGATATGGGAGACGACACGACCTTAGAGGAACGACGAGTCAGAATTGAGGATCATAAAGAGAAGGTGATTCATGGATGAACCATTCTGTTCGTTCGTGTGTTGTGGAGGCATGGCGGCCTCATGGAGAGCCCCTGGGAGTGGGAGACCCAGATGCACGCTCAGAACCCAGAGTTGTTTTGACTTGTGTTTTCCCTTGTTCTTCTGAGCTTTGTGTTGATGTTATACTCTGTACCTTTGATATATGGAATGCTTGACTTGTCGGTTGTGAGACCTTTTGTTTCCTTGTTCTCTGGAAGTGTGTAGCATGTCCAGATGTGTGGAGAAAGGGAAAAACCTGATCCTTAATCGAGACGCATTAATGCTGATGCGATTGAACCCGTACGGGCGAGTCAGTGCCGCCTAAAGCGGATAATATCTCGACATAGGAGAAAGAATTTTCCCCCAAACCACATGTTCGGGCAG
Organism: Viscum album; assembly: GCA_963277665.1. Lineage (NCBI taxonomy): Eukaryota > Viridiplantae > Streptophyta > Magnoliopsida > Santalales > Viscaceae > Viscum > Viscum album. Next base: position 1,093,681,742 of record OY728155.1, read on the forward strand.
TGTGTTGGTTGTGTGGTGTTGGGGGTAGTGCAAGTTGGAAAATCTTAATATATGGAAGTGGGATGACCCAATTCTTAATCGAGACACGTTAATGAGGATACGATTAAACCCATGCAGGCGAGTTAGTGCCGCCTAAATCAGATAATATCTCGACATAGGAGAAGGAATTCCTAACACATATGATTAGGGTTGTTGGTTAGGTTCCTGTTATAACGAGAACCCTAAGAGGTATCTTGTTGGGTTCCTATGGGTTGGTTTTTGAATTCTCGGGGACGATAATGTTTAAAGAGGTTTCTGATGTAATGGCCCGGACCACTCCGGCCCATTCCTTTATCAAAAAGAAGGTCAAAAAGTGTTTTGGAGGGTAAAATGGACTTTTTCTATGCTTTCCAGAATTTTGAAACTACACGTCGTGTAGTTTGAGTACACGCTGTGTACACCCTTTCCGGGTATACCCCGTGTTGTAGGCTCTGTTCTCTCCATGTGAAGTAAATGAGTACCCACCATGTAGTGTAAGTGCACACCATATACCAACTCACTGGGTATACCTCGGGTTGAAGACTGTGTCCTTACCGTGTGAAGGAAATGGGTGCACGTCGTGTGTCCAGTACTACACACCGTGTAGACCTTCCCCGCGTACGTGTTACCAGTAAACGACCATGTGACGTGTTTGAGTCGTGTCTTTGCCATGAGAAATAAATGGGTACACGTCGTGTGTCCAAACTACACGTCGTGTAGTCCCTCCCCATGTGGGCATTACCCTCAAACCGTGTGTTGACCAGTCAACGGTCGCCGAGCCGTGTTGGAAGCCACGTGGAGACCGTGTTAATTATCAGAGTACAACCCGTGTACCATAAAGTACATGCCGTGTACTTTTGATTTTCTCTCCTATATAAGGAGGGGTCCCCTACTCCTTTTCAACACACCCCTCTCCTCCCCTTTCCTCTGAGCAGAGTTCTCCCAAGAGACTCGAAGGCTCCTTTTCTTCCATAACTTCTTCGTACGAGCTCCGATTTACGATCTGTCAGCGGCCACAGGATTTTAACGACGAGGTGGAACTTCTGATCTTTGATCTGTTGTCTTTCGTTCGGCCTTTCCTTTCCGACTTCCAGCCGAGGAGGTTTTTCCGGGACCCGACAGAAGTGACGGATGTCGACGGACGTCTTCTAAGGTTGATCTGGCGGAGCGTTGTGATCAGAACCGGTTGAGGTAGGCATCTTACCTTTGTCTCTCTAATTTTTTCATCGTGAGGGGTGGGTGTTATCTTGTTTACATAAAACACATTTGAACCGGTTTAATAAAGATAATAACTAGCCTATATAACAGGGATGGGATGTTTGTGAATGCAGTTACATTATTTATATCCTGTGATATTAGGTTGTGAATTGAATGAGTTTCTACGTACTGAAAATCATTGTTGTTGGGGGACTTTGCTTATGCAATTAAATGTTGCCCTCTCCTTCTGGATTTTCTTATGGATGGAAACTTTTTGGAATGTGGAAATTGGTTAATCACGTAAAGTTGGCTATTTAAAATCCAGAACCCTTGTGTGATCACCCCGGTTAAACAAAAATTGAATAATGAACATGTGGGTGTTGGCTTGTATATGTGGCATGTGATGGGGGTGTTTTGTGGGTTGTTGTGGATAGGGTGAGCAGCGGGGCTGCGGTTGACTTGGATGTGGGTTGGTGTGAATGTTGTGTTGGTAATGGATAGCTGGGCTGTGATAAATGGTATTAAATGGATATTGATGTACGGGTTTCAGTGTGATTGTGGTTATGGTGATTTGCAGCATGGCTGCAGGGATGGGCTTAATTGTGAACAAACAGTGGGTTGTGAATAATAAATAAAAAGTGGAAGAGTTAATAAATGGTGGGTCATGGTAATGGAATGGGATTAATAATCAATAGGTTGGTTGGTTGATAAGAAGGACTTGGTTGTGTTTCATGTGTTTTCCTAACTTGATTTGTGGATGGAAGGGATATGTTTTACGAACGATTGATGTGGTTGGTTGTGTATAGTTGCCCAGTAGTTAAGGAACTAAATAAACTAATTCTACTGAAACTTGAAAACCTAAATGGGGATGGGGTTGTTTGCTATATGCATGCTTCGTAGTAGTAGTGCCGAGGCACGTTCTCAGTTTCTCTGTTTAGAAGCCATAGGTCGGGATATGTGTTTGGTATATATATATATATATATCTGTATCTTTTGTGTTTTATCTCACCCCACCCATGTTGAGCACTTAGTGCCAAACACTCCCATTTCATGGGAGAGGGTGGTTTTACCTTAGTAACTAGCTCTTTCCTACTCCTTCTCCCCTAGGTTGTGATGGCTTGAGGTGACCTTACACCTCAGACTCTTTGGGTATGTTTCGATTCGGGTGGTTTTAGCCCAAGACTCTTCAGGAAGGTTCCACTATTTCCCAAGACTATTTGGGATGAGTCCTAGGTGTGTGTGGGCGGGATACATGGTTGTGAGGACCAGGTGTGTGCGGGTGGGATATGTGGTTGTGATGCCCAGATGTGTGCGGGAAGGATACATGGTTGTGAGGCCCAGGTGTGTGCGGGTGGGATATGTGGTTTTGAGGCCCAGGTGTGTGTGGGCGGGATACGTGATTGTGAGGCCCAGGTGTGTGCGGGTGGGGAGAGTGTGGCAGTGTCAGGACGTTCGCTGTTAAGAAGAGCTGCTAACTAAAGGGAAATGGTGCGGGGTACCCAATATTCTTGTTCTTATATACTACTACTACCTGTTGTGATTTTGTTTTGGTGAGTGTGGCTGGTGAGGTTGGGTGGATATAATTCCTTGCTATATTTCTTCTGTTGTTCTCACGGGACATTAGGATTTCTCCCTACTTGTGTACGAGAGCTTAAGGTTTCCCTACTGAGTATACTTGTATGATCACCCTATGTTTACTTTCAGGTTTCCAGGAGGACTACCAGGGCCGTGTGGGACCCTACTAGTCTGACAGTTGGAGTTGTTGTTGTTGTCGTACACTTGTTTCTTTTGGTATTGTACTTTGAGCTTTCTGGTACTTGCACCTTGTTATAAATTTTTTTAAACATGCATGTGGGCTTGGTTTAGGTTTATTTCCATAGAATTGTTATTTTTCCTTTTTGGTTGTTGACTTGTCCTATTTCCTGATCCTAAATAATAAAAAGGGTAATGCCTCCCATATTTGTGAAAACTCATACCCTTGGTGCTAGTCGCCACCCCGGGGCCTACTGGAGGTGGGACTCAGGGGTCATTATCTCCCTTTGACCATTGCCACCTTAGGAGGGGAATCTTTTGTGGGAGGGAGTCATGACAGATATTAACTGCCTTTCCATTATCATCTTTCGATAATTTCATCCAGGTAGCAACTAGAGTCTTCATCTCCTTGAAATTTTCCATTCCAAATCATTTTAAAACTTCATTGGAATATTTGGATTGAGAAATGAATGTTCTATTTCTTCCTTGTGTTACATGTAGACCAAGGAAAATTTTTATCTCTCCAATCATTGACATTTCGAACTAACTTTTCATGAATTTGGAAAACTGTATGCACTGAGCTTCATCTGATCGGCCAAATATTATATTGTTGAAACACATCTTCTTAGTAAACCATAAAGAATGTCCTGAGTCACATAGTTGACTAACACTGAGAAAATTGTGACTGAGGCCTTCTACTACTAAGACTTCAGCACATCTCATCTCTTTGCCCCCAAACATGGCCTTTCTTGAGCCAATAATATTCAGGACTTCATTATTTCAAAACATGACACGTAAGAACCCGTGTTTTTCCGAACATTCATTTTGAGCAGAAATTTGAATTTTTGCTCTTGGATGCTCATTTGGGGTAAAATGGTCATTTTACCCTACCAGTTTATCTCAGATATTTTTTCTGACAACTCTATTGGTCCCAGAATAGGGTGTTTACCCTAGGATAGGAGTTTGGGGGAAATCTAAGCTGTTCGAATTTTAGCAGAATATTTAATATTTAATATTAACTAATTGAATATTAAATTATTCACATGGGATCATTTGGAAATAAATTTTAAACGGAGGATTGGATTGAGATTCCATCTGCACCGTTATGTCTGGAATGGGGAGTTTATCCTAGAGAAGTCATAAACTGATGTCGGGCACCAGGGCCGGCCCGGGCCCCTTTTTCATCCTTTTCGTTTCTTCTTTTCTTTTTATTTCTCTCTCTTCCTTCCTCCTCCTCCTTACGATCACTCCATGTATGATCCTCCTTGTCCATGTCCCATGGTGGTATTGGTATATTGAGAAATATGGAGAGTTTTGAGGCAAGAGGGGTATTGATTCGATGCCCTTGACGCGCTGAACCGGCGTGCGGCATCTGTGGACCGTGAAATCAACTGAGGCTTCGGTGGTTTGCCCAAGGTAGGGCCATTTGTTTTTTCTCCATATACCCCCTTTAAACTAGTTTTTTTATGTTTTTAAAGCATTATATTTCTTGATTTTATGTCCATGGGGCTCGATCTGTTGTTTCGGGGGCGAAAACAGGCGAATCGGGCGTTTTTTTTGGGATTTCCAGTTGGAATACCCATTATACACGGCATATGTTCCCGAGGAACATGCCGTGTGTTCTTCCTGTTCGGGGAAGATGAAGTTTTCTTAAGTACACACCGTGTACTTTGAGTACACTCCATGTAGTGTGTGACCGTGTGGCTGGCCATGTGGAATAGAACACAGAATAGTGGTTTTTTGAAGTACACGTTGTGTACAGTAAAGTACACGCCGCTAGTACAAAAACCTTTTTTTACGTCCGTTTTTTTCTTTTTAACGTCGGTTTTTAGGCGACGTTATTGCGAGCGAAGTTAAAAATATGATTTTTTTACGTCGGTTATTTAATAACCGACGTAAAAAATGGGGTAATATAGTTTTTAAAGTTGGTTTTTAAAAAACCGACGTGAAATACATTCTGGAAAATGGAGATAAGAAGCCAATTTTTACGTCGGTTTTTAAAAAAACCGACGTTATAAGTCATTTTTTACGTCGGTTATTTAATAACCGACGTTAAAAGTTATTTTTAACGTAGGTTATTAAATAAACGACGTAAAAAATGTATATTATCTTGTAGAAAATTTTCTAAGCTTTCATTTGAAAGGTCATAGAGCTCAAACGGATTTACGGATCAAAAGTTATGACCATCAGAAGTTTGATATTTTTTTCCGAGGAAAGATTCAATGAGGCAACCGTATATTCATATTAGAAGGAATTTTTGAATACGTAGGGGGATTTGTAGTTTTATCATGATATAAAGAATCATCCATCATTATAATAAATTAACAATCGTTAAATGGTATATCAATTAAGAAAACTACTCATAGAAAATATAAATCATGGGAAAATAATTACAAATACCTTGACGAGGCCGCGGAAATAAGAAATCGTTGATTCACGTTGAAGATAAAACAAGTTGATTCGGTTGAAAGATGATGGTGGAATGAAATGATCTTAAAATGGTATATCATTTAAGAAAAAAAACATAAAAACCATAAACCATGGATGTATGATTAAATATACCTTGACGAGATCGCGGAAAGAATAAATAATTGATTCACGTTCGAGAGAAAAAGAGTGGATTTGCGGGAACGATAATGGTTGAAATAAATGATCGTCAAATTAGGATGGGTGTATAATGGAAACATATAATTGAGATTCTATGAGAAAACGCGGTATTAAAAATTTTAGGCGACAATTCAAAATTTCGATGCCGTGATGTAAAAAAATTGAAATTTCGCGTTAGCGGGATATTAAAAATATCATTCACGTCGGTTTTATGATAACCGAAATGAAAAGATATTAAAATTTTAACTTATTTTTCACGTCGTTTATTATAAAACCGACGTGAAAAATCAATCTTTGTCACTCTTTCATGTCGGTTATTAAATAACCGACGTGAAAAATTGATTTTCATGACTTTTTCACGTCAGTTATTTAATAACCGACGTTAAAAGTTATTTTTCACGTCGGTTATTTATTAACCGACATAAAAAAAGTTTACAAAAATGTAGTTCATTTTCCAAGCTTTAATTTGACAGGTCACAAGCTCAAACGGAGTTACGGATTAAAAGTTATGACCTTCAGAAGTTGGGCATCCTTAAGACATCGTTTAGAGATGATCAACTTCTGAAGCCCATAACATTTAATTCGTAACTCCGTTTGAGCTCCGTGACCTGTCAAATTAAAGCTTGAGAAATCAACTACATTTTGGTAAACATTTTTCACGTCGGTTATTAAATAACCGACGTGAAAAATTGATTTTCATGACTTTTTCACGTCGGTTATTTAATAACCGACGTTAAAAGTTATTTTTCACGTTGTTTGTTTCATAACCGACGTGAAAAAAGTTTACAAAAATGTAGTTCATTTGCCAAGCTTTAATTTGACAGGTCACAGAGCTCAAATGGAGTTACGGCTTAAAAGTAATGGCCTTCAGAAGTTGGACATCCTTAAGACATCGTTTAGAGATGATCAACTTCTGAAGGCCATAACTTTTAATCCATAACTCCGTTTGAGCTCCGTGACCTGTCAAATTAAAGCTTGTGAAATCAACTACATTTTGGTAAACATTTTTCGCGTCGGTTATTAAATAACCGACGTGAAAAATACCTTTTAACGTCGGTTATTAAATAACCGACGTGAAAAAGTCTCGAAAATCGATTTTTCACGTCGGTTATTTAATAACCGACGTGAAAAATAAGTGAAAATTTTAATATATTTTCCTGGAAAATGATTTTTCACGTCGGTTATTTAATAACCGACGTGGAAAAGTGATGTCTGTTGATTTTTCACGTCGGTTATATAATAACCGATGTGAAAAATCAGATAAAATGGATTTTTAACGTCGGCTCTTATATAACCGACGTGAAAAATCAGCGAAAATGTATTTTCACGTCGGTTATAAAAAACCGACATGAAAAATGGTGACGTAAAAAAAGGTTTTTGTACTAGTGTGTAGTGGTACTTGGGTGTGTGTTTTAGTGAAAACGCACATGGTGTGACTTTTTTTGAATAGTACACGTCCTGTACAGTAATGTACATGCCGTGTACTCTTACACTAGTAGGACCAAGGTGCTCTGCCCATGTACTCTGGCCATGTACTGCTTCAGTTTGGTCATTTTCGGATATCTAATGCTCTGGGCATCAGAATTGGGCGTGTGAGTAGTCAATTCTGAGTGTTTTTTCAGATAGATCGTAATGGTGGAATCCTTTTGACATTTAAAGGTCATATAAATGGGGTTTTGATGGTTTTTATAAAAATTTACGGGTTCTTCCTCAAGTTATCGAGTTTAGTTGTCACCCGAGAGTGAGACTTGGCGTGTATGATAAGATGGGTGTTCAGACCAAATTAGTTGAGACCTTTAATAGGAGATGAGCTGTGAGCTATCTTCCATAACCTATTCTTTAGAGGACATTCCCCTTGTGAGACGTGCCCTTCGGGCCTAAGAGGCCGTGAGACTAGATGCTTCTAAGGGTCCCCTGAGGGATGCATTGCTTGTGTGCTAAACTAGGGAGTCCTTGTAGGAACTCTCTCTTGTTTTCTTTGAGAGGACCCCTGGTATGGATTGCCTATTTTTTTCTTCATTCGAGGATCCCATGTAGGATTCCTCTTTGCTAAGGATCCTGTGTAGGATTCTTTCTCTCTAGTTATCTGGAGGATGCCGAGTAGGAGGACTCCTTGGTGTTTGAATTGTGGGACCCAGCGGGTGCCTGTAGTTTGACAGAGCTGATTTGTTACATCGGGTTTGGGTATAGAAGGTGTTCGGGTGTCATCTAGAAACCGTTCCAAACTAGTAATCCGGTGGGGTCATGCTTTTTAATTTTGGGATGGGCTTTCAGTCACCCTCACTTGTTTGTTTATATCTGACTTGGGTTGTTGATTATATGTGTTTTTGTGTACCGTTGTGCTATGAACCCATGATTAGGGTGTCGTATGGATGATTACGCTGCTATAAAGATATCTAAAATTGTGTAGATAATCTAATGATAAGTCTAAACTGATGTTTAGTATCACTTCTTGGATCCAGGACCACCCCAGGGGTGCATTCCTCTGTTTAGCTATTTGGCCATGATACCCAAGGGTATGCCACGATTACTTTATGCATTGAGTTTTCTTGAGAGGAAACATATGTAAATAGTTTTTTGTAAGTTGGGCTCAGCCCAGTTACTTGATTTCCTTTGGAATACCTAAGGGAATTATTTTATTTAGCCTGAGGGTAGTGTTTTGTTTCGCCTGAGGGAAAGTGTTTGTTTAGCCTGAGGGAAATGTTTCTCATGCCTGAGGCCAGTTCTTGTTTAGCCTGAGGGCAGTGTTGTTTAGCTTGAGGGAAACATTTCTTATGCCTGAGGATAGTAGATTCCGTGCCTGAGGGTGATATCTCATATGCCTGAGGGATGTATTCGTCATGCCTGAGGGAAGTCACCTGAGCGTTTTGTTCCTGTTCGCCTGAGGGGAAGGATTCACATGTCGAGGGACAGTGGTAACTGGGGATATTCACTGTGGTGATTTCCTCTGTTGAACCTGCCAAGCTACATCACAGGCTTTTAATAGTTTTTATCTTTGAATTGTTGATAGTCTGCCGTGGTTTCTACTCTGGCTTTGGTATAAGAGATGGTCGGTCGAGGATGAGTCTCAGAGAAACTCAGAATTGAATTATATTGAACTGGTTACTTGTTTTTTGTTATCTTGTTCAGATATATATTTCAAGCGTTGGCCGAAGCAGGTATATGTCGATGGGATTACAGACCCCGTGATCAACTTAATGATACATGGCTTGAGTGGCACGACATCCAGCTCAATGCCCTTGCACATGATGTCAAGGAGATCGGGCCTATGGATCTAATGACAGACTGATGATGTGGTTTCTTGTAATTTGAATCACCTAATAATGAATATTCATATTTATGTATATGTGTTTAGGTATGGGACTATACATGTGTACGTGCATAGATATGGACATCCATGGTGGCACTTTCCCAGTTGATAGGGATTATATACCATGATTTCGACTATGGTTGCACGTATGGTTACTTTCTTTGTTGTGTTCTAGCTAGGCTGAGCACGTTGCTGTTGCATACCCTTTTAGAATCACAATTATAGGTTTCTTATTGGGGAGCCCTACTAAGATTATTTCTCACCCCTACACGGACACCTCGGCGTACGTGTATACCTTATGTCTGCTTTTCAGTTTGAGCACGAGTTGCATGGTGGGTAGGGCTGAGGCCCAGTGTTTCATGATCGAGTGGAGCTACTCGTGTGGTTCTACAGATCAGACTGAGGCAGTTTGACAGTGTTTGGAGATCGGGTATGTGGATTGGATTAGAGTTAGTAGTAGAGCCATGTACTTTTACTTTCAGTTTCTTTTGTACTTTTATCTGTATGGTCGGCCCGGTGGGGGACCAGTGGTGTATTTTATTGCATAGTTGTTTGGGATGTTACAACATTTTACTATTACAACTTATTCTATTTCAGTTGTTTACTTCTTCCGCAATCTATTTACTTTCCACTGTGTATGATACTTTGTTATTTTCGATGATTTCTTACTCTGATATGAGGGCGTTGTATCCCCACTATCACACCCTAGGCCCTCACTGCTAGTCGGCAGCCTCTAGTGTATGGGGAGATGTGCTTGAGGCCTTGTGGTGAACCGGCTCGGAGCACTGGTTTAGTGGCTTCCGATTCGGGACGTTACAAAGTGGTGTCTAAGGGGTTTTCTTTCCTAGTATTTAATATTTTGGATATGGTATACAGGAGTATTAGGAATGTGTCGGAACCTGTGATGGATATCGGGCTGGTTCGTCAAGAACACTTATTCCGGTAAGAAGTCCTGGTTGCCAGGGTTTGGGATTGCTGTTCTAATTTTGTGATGTTATAGTTGTATATGATTTTTTCCTTGAGCGATGCACATGTTGTGTGGTGTTTTGATTTACTATGAATCTCTAGCTCTTGGCCATTGGTAAGATGCCAGGGATGGATTTTGACTCTTGGCCGACAAAGGAAAGAGGCATCTCATGCATCATACTAGGCATGTAGGATTCACATCATATAGGCCTCCTAGTGTGTGTTTTTACTGATGATGGAGACCTTTTGGTCTACTTACACATATTTTTCACTCTAAAGTTATGTTATGTGGATCTACGTTGAGGCATTTTTGTTGAGGATGATGACTCAATCCTTGAGCACATGTGGTGTAGTGACCCCAGTTGTTCTATATGGCACGTGATGCCTTTCTGTTCAACTGTTATTGGGTGTTGTTTCTCAGGTCTGTGGTTATCTAGTCAGATCTTTGAGAATGATGTCGATAGATACCAAGTCTTTTCTTGTGAACTGGACCTCCTTGTGGTATTTCTATATACAGATACCTGATGAGCGTCAGTTTGGTTTCTCTTCAGCTTGGGTTGTGAACTCGAGGGAGTACTTCCTTCTGAGGATGCTCGCAGAGGATCAGGGCACTTGTAGGTTGTGTTTTCGTTTTGTTTTCCTTGTTCATTGTGATCTTTTTCATCTCTTGAGAGGTTGTGGATCTTTTGGGCTAGGTGGTTAGACCTTGTGACCCAGTTGTGAGGCTTTTTCTATAGGTATAGGTGGAAGACCAAGAGACCCTTTGTTTTGACTTGAACCTTTGTGGGTCGATGTCTGTTCTGTTCTAGGGAAACCTGTGTGAAAATGGTTGACCCATGTTGGAATCCTGGTTAGGTAATGGCATGATTCTAGTGTTGCTCTGAGGGAGATGAACACACCTTCAGTTAAATCTTAGTGTACTCCTGTTAGAGATGATCATGTGCTATCTTTATTCATCGTGAGTTTGCTGAGAGAGCTTCGACCCTACATCGAGTTCATTTTCATTCTCAATGTTCATACCTACTGAGGATGGAATGTGAGATGGTTGTACTCTCAAAGTGATTTAAGAAAATCCATATGGTGGGGAGTGCACCATTGGACTTTTGAGGGTGGTTCTCCTTGTTTAGGTTAAATTTTGGTTTTTTCCAGGAGCTTGTGAGCACAAAGTTTCCATTAAGATGATGACAAGGGTATTCCTATGGTGGGGAGTACCATTTTGGTCGAAGTTAAATATTTTCTGTATAGAAAGTGGATATTAATGCTTTAAGGATGGTCGTTGGATATTCCAGATAGTTTGGTTGTGTAGATGCTCAGTTGGGGAGCATGGCTGCTAGTCCTTTTAGTGGGCTTCTCAGGGACGAGAAGGTTTATAGTGGGGAGTTTGTAAGAACCCGTGTTTTTTCAGACAGCCGTTTTGAGCAGAAATTTGAATTTTTGATGTTGGATGCTCGTGAGGGGTAAAATGGTCATTTTCCCATCAAGGTGATCTTGGATAATTTTTCTAACAACATAGTTGGTCCCGGAATAGGGTGTTTACCCTAAGATAGGAGTTTGGGGGAAATATAAGCTGTTTGAATTTTAGCGGAATATTTAATATTTAATATAATCAAATTGAATATTAAATTATTCACGCAGGTTCATTTGGAAATAAATTTTAAACAGAGCATCAGATTGAGATTCCCTTTGCACTATTTTGTTCGAAATGGGGATTCTAGCCAAGAGAAGGCATAAACTCATGTCGGGGCCCCCTTTTTCTTCCTTTTCTTTTCTTATTTTATTTCAATTTCTCTCTCTTCCTTCCTCCTCCTACTTCCGTTCAATCCATGTGTGCTCCTACTTGGACATGTCCCATGGGGGGACTGGGAGATTGAGAAATATGGAGAGTTGAGAGGCAAGAGGGGTACCGATTCGAAGCCCCTGACACACTGAGCTGGTGTGCAGCATCCATGGACCGTGTAATCAACCGAGGCTTCGGTGGTTTCCGCCCAAAGGTAGGGATATTTGTGTTTTTGCCATATATACCCTTTAAAAAAGTTCTTTTTAAGTTTATAATGCATTATATTTATTGCTTGTATGCCCATGGGGCTCAATCTGTTGTTTCGGGGGCGAAAACGGGCGAATCAGGCGTTTTTAGGGATTTCCCGTTGGAAAACCAAGTAAACACGACGTGTGTTCCAGGGGAACACATTGTGTGTTCTTCCTGTTCAGGGAAGATGAATTTTTCTTAAGTACATGCCGTGTACTTTGAGTACACACCATGTAGTGGGTGACCGTGTGGCTGGCCCTGTGGAATAGAACACAGAATAGTGGTTTTTTTGAAGTACACACCGTGTACAGTAAAGTACACGCCGTGTAGCGGTACTTGGGCATGTGTTTTAGTGAAAACACACACAGTGTGACTTTTTTTTAAAATTACAAGTCATGTACAGTAAAGTACATGCCGTGTAATTTTACATTGGCAGACCCAAGGTGCTCTGGCCATGTTCTCTGGCCTTGTAGTTCTTCAGTTTGGTAATTTAGGGATATCTTATGCTCTGGAAGTTAGAATTGGGTGTGTGAGTAGTTGATTCTGAGCATTTTCCCACATAGATCATGAAGGTGTATTCCTGTTGACATTTATAGGTCATATAAATGGGGTTTATATATTTTTTAACTAAATGGAGGTGTTTTCCCTCTAGTTGTCGAGTTCAGTTGTCACTTAAGAGTGAGACTTGGCAGATATGATATGTTGGGTGTCAGACCAACTTAGTTGAGACCTTTAATAGGAGATGAGATGTGATCTATCTTCCATAACCTAATATTTACAGAATTTTACTCTTGTGAGATGTTCCCTTCTTGCTTAATAGGTCGTGAGACTGGATGCTTCTAAGGGTCCCCTGTGGGATGCCTTGCTTGTGTTCTGAACTAGGGAGTCCTTGTAGGAACTCTCTCTTGTTTTCATTGAGAGGACCCCTATTATGGGGTGCCTCTTTTGTTTTTCATTCAAGTATCCCATGTTGGATTCCTCTTTTCTAAGGATCCAATGTAGGATTCCTTCTCTCTAGTTATCTGGAGGATCCCGGGTAGGATGATTCCTTGGTGTTTGACTTGTGGGACCCGGTGGGTGCCCGTTTTTTGACCGACCTATGTTGTTACCTCAGTTTTGGGTAGGGAAGGTGTTCGGGTGTCATATAGAACCCGTGCCAAACTAGTAATCTTATGGGGTTATGTTTTTAGTGTTGTGTTGGGAATTCATACACCCTCACTTGTTTGTTTATATCCGACTTGGGTTGTTGATGCTGTGTGTTTTTGTGTACCGTTGTGCTACAAACCCATGATTGGGGTGTCGTATGGCTGAGTCCTTTGCTAAAAAGATATCTAAAATTGTGTAGATAATCTAAATAAAATTTTAAACTACTGTTTGGGATAACTGCTTGGATCCAGTACCACCCCGGGGGTGCATTCCTCTGTTTATCCGTTTGGCCAGGATACCCGAGGGTATGCCATGATTACTTTGTGCATTGAGTTTTCTTTAGGGGAAACATATTTAAATGATTTTTTTATGTTGGGATCAGCCCAGTTACTTGATATACTTTGGAATTCAAGAAGTCATTATTTTATTTAGCTTTAGGGAAGGGTTTTGTTTTTCCCAAGGGCAAGTGTTTGTTTAGCATGAGGGCAACGTTTCTCATGCCTGAGGGTAGTGCTTGTTTAGCCTGAGGGAAGAATTGTTTAGATAGAGGGAAAAATTTATTATAACTGAGGTTAGTAGATTCCATGCCTGAGGGTGGTATCTCATATGCCTGAGGGTAGTATTCGTTATGCCTGAGGGCAGTCACCTGGGGGTTTTGTTCCTGTTCACCTAAGGGAACATATTCACATGTCGGAGGAAAATGGTTACTGGGGATATTCACTATGGTGATTTCTTCCATTGAACCTACCAAGCAACATCACATGCTTGGAATTATTTTTATCTTTGACTTGTTGATAGCATGTTCTGGTTTCTACTATGGCTTTGGTATAGGAGATGTTCGGTTGAGGCCGAGTCTTAGAGAAACTCAGAATTGAATTATATTGAACTGGTTACTTGTTTTTGGTTAACTTGTTCAGAGATATATTTTCATCGTTGGCTGAAGTAGGTATATGTTGATGGGATTAGGGACCCCAATATCGACTTAATGATACACGACCTGAGTGGTACGACGTCCAGCTCAATGCCCTTGCACATGATGTCCAGGAGATTGGGCATATGGTTCTAATGATCGACTGGTGATGTGGTTTCTTGTAATATGAATCACCTAATCAATAATATTAATATTTATGTATATGTGTATAGGTATGGGACTATACAAGTGTACGTACATAGATATGGACATCCATGGTGGCACTTACCTAGTTGACAGGGATTATATACCCTGAGATCGACTGTGGTTGCACATATGGTTTACTTCCTTTGTTGTGTTCCATCTAGGCTGAGCACGTTGCTGTTGCATACACTTTTAGCAGCACAGTTATAGGTTTCTTGTCGAGGAGACCTACTAAGATTATTTCTCACCCCTGCACGTACACCTCAGTGTATGTGTAGAACTTTGCCTACTTTTCTGGTTGAGAACAGGTTGCATGGTGGGTAGGGCTGAGGCCCAGTGTTGCATGATCGAGCAGAGTTGGTCGAGTGGTTCTACATATTGGACTGCTGCAGTTCGATAGTGTTTGGAGATTGGGTACGTCGATTGGCTCAGAGTTAGTAGCAGATCCCTGTACTTTTACTTTCAATTTGTTTTGTACTTGTATCTGTACGGTCGGCCCGATGGGTGACCAGTGTTGTATTGTATTGCATAGCTGTTTGGGCCTCTATAACATTTTACTATTACAACATATTCTATTTCAGTCGTTTACTTCATCCGCACTCTGTCTACTTTCCATTGTGTATGATACATAGTTATTTTAGATGTTTTCTTACTCTGATATGAGGGCATAGTCTCCCCACTATCACACCCTAGGCCCTCACTGCAAGTCGTCAGCCTCTGGCGTACAGGGAGGTGCTCTTGAGGCCTTGTGGCGAACCGGCTCAGAGCACCGGTTTAGTGGCTTCCAGGTCAGGACGTTACAAAGTTGTATCAGAGGGGTTTTCTTTCCTGGTATTTACTATTTTGGATATGGTAGATGGGAGTATTAGGAATGTGTTGGAACCTGTGATGGATATTGGGCTGGTGCATCCAGAACACTTGTTCCTGTAAGAATTCCTGGTTTCTAGGGTTTTGGATTGCTGGTCTGATTTTGTGATATTACAGTTGGATATGATTTTCTCCTTTAGCGATGCACAGGTTGTATGGTGTTTTGATTTACTATTGATATCTGGCTCTTGACCATTAGTAAGATGCCAGGGATGGATTTTGACTCTTGGTCGGCAAAGGCAAGAGGTGTCTCATGCATCATACTAGGCATGTAGGATTCACATCATATAGGCATGCTAGTATGTATTTTTACTGACGACTGAGACCTTTTGGTCTGGTTACACATACTTTTCACTCTGATGGCAGGTAATGTGGATCTATGTTGAGGCGTTTTTGTTAAGGATGATGACTCATTCCTTATGCACAGGTGGTGCAGTGATGCCATTTGGTCTATGTGGCACGTGATTCCTTTCTATTTAACCCTTATTGGGTGTTGTTTCTCAGGTCTGTGGTTATCTAGTCGGATGGTTGAGAACGATGTCAATAGATACCAAGGATTTTCTCGTGAATTGGACCTCCTTGTGGTATTACTGTATACAGATACCCAATGAGTGTCAGTTCAGTTTCTCTGCTGCCTGGGTTGTGAACTCCAGGGAGTAGTTCCTTCTGAGGATGCTTGGAGAGGATCCAGGCCCTTGTAGGTTGTGTTTTGGTTTTGTTTTCCTTATTTGTTGTGATCTTTACCATATTCTGAGAGGTTTTGGATCTTTTGGGCTAGGTGGTTAGAACTTGTGACCCAGTTGTGTGGCCTTTTCTGTAGGTCTAGGTGGAAGACCTAGAGACCCTTGGTTTTGACTTGAACCTTTGTGGGTCGATGTCTGTTCTCTTCTAGGGAAACCTGTGTGAAAATGGATGACCCTGTTGGAATCCTGGATGAGTTATGGCAGGATGCTAGTGTTGCTCAGAGGGAGCTGGATACACCTTCAGTTAAATCATAGTGTACTCCTGTTAGAGACAATCGTGCGCTATCTTGATTCATCTTGAGTATGATGAGAGAGCTTCAACCCTACATCGAGTTCATTTTTCTTTCTCAACGTTCATCCCTTTTGAAGATGGAACGTGTACTGGCTGTGCTCTTGAAGCGCTTTAAGAAAATCAATAAGGTGGGGAGTGCACCATTGGCCTTTTGAGGTTGGTTCTCATTGTTTAGGTTAAACTTCGGTGTTTTCCAGGAGATTTTGAACTCAGAGTTTCCTTTAAGGCGACGACAAGGGTATTACAATGGTGGGGAGTACCAGTTTGGTCGTAGTTGAATATATTATGTGTAGAAGGTGGTTGTTAATGCTTTAAGGATGGTTGTTGGACAGTCCAGATTGGTTGGTTGTGTAGATGCTTGGTTTGGGAGCATGGCTACTGGTCCTTTCACTGGGCTTCTAGGGGACGAAAAGGTTTATGGTGGGGAGTTTGTAAGAACCCGTGTTTTTTCAGACAGTCCTTTGGAGCAAAAATTTTATTTTTTTCTATTGGATGCTCGTGAGGGGTAAAATGCTCATTTTCCTATACCATTTGATCTTGGATAATTTTTCTAACAACTCTGTTGGTCTCAGAATAGGGTTTTTACCCTATGATAGGAGTTTGGGGGAAATCTAAGATGTTTGAATTTTAGCGGAATATTTAATATTTAATATTATCTAATTGTATATTAAATTATACATGTATGTTCGTTTGGAAATAAATTTTAAAAAGAGCATCAGATTGAGATTTTTTCTGCACTGTTATGTCTGGAATGGGTATTTTATCATAGAAAAGGCATAAACTCATGTCGGGTATGGGGGCCGGCTCGACCCACTTTTTCTTCCTTTTCTTTTCTTCTTTTCTTTGCATTCCTCTATCTTCCTTCCTACTCCTCCTTGCACTCGCTCCATGTGTGATCCTCTTTGGCTGGGTCCGATGGGGGGATTTGGATATTGAGAAAGATGGAGAGTTGGGAGGCATGTGGGGTACCTATTCGAATCCCTCAACACGCTGAGCCGGCGTGCGACATCCGTGGACCGTGAAATCAACCGAGGCTTCGGTGGTTTCTGCCCAAAGGTTGGGATGTTTGTGTTTTCACCATATATCCCCTTTAAACAAGCTTTTTTATGTTATTAAATCCTTATATTTCTTTCTTGTATGCCCATGGGGCTCGATCTGTTGTTTCAGGGGTGAAAATGGGAGAATCAGGCATTTTTAGGGATTTCCCGTCGGAAAACCCTGTATACACGGTGTGTGTGTTCAAGGGGAACACGCCGTGTGTTCTTCCCATTTAGGGAAGACAAAGTTTTCTTATGTAAACACAATGTACTTTGAGTACACGTCGTGTAGTGGGTGACCGTGTGGCTGGCCGTGTGGAATAGAACACAGAATAGTGGTTTTGTTGAAGTACACGCTGTGTACAGTAAAGTACACACCGTGTAGTTGTACTTGGGCATGTGTTTTAGTGAAAACACACACAGTGTGACTTTTTGTGAATAGTACACGCTGTGTATAGTATAGTACATGCCGTGTACTCTTACACTGGTAGGTCCAAGGTGCTCTTTCCATGTACTCTGGCCATGTACTGCTTCAGTTTGGTAATTTTGGGATATCTTTTGCTCTAGAAGTCAGAATTGGGCGTGTGAGTAGTCGATTCTGAGAGTTTTTGCATGTAGATTGCGATGGTGGAATTATTTTGAAATTTATAGGGAATATAAATGGTGTTTTGATGGTTTTTATATAAATGTATGTGTTCTTCCTCTAGTTATCGAGTTCAATTGTCACCTGAGAGTGAGACTTGGCATGTATGATATTTTGGGTGTTCAGACCAACTTAGTTGAGACCATTAATATGAGATGAGCTATGAGCTATCTTCTGTAACCTATTCTTTAGAGGAAATTCCCCTTGTGAGATGTGCCCCTCTGGCCTAAGAGGCCAGGAGACCGGATGCTTCTAAGGGTCCCCAAAGGGATGCCTTGCTTGTGTGCTGAACTAGGGAGACCTTGTAGAAACTCTCTCTTGTTTTCTTTGAGAGGACCCCTGTTATGGGTTGCCTCTTTTGTTCTTCATTAAAGGATCCCATGTAGGATTTCTATTTGCTATTGATCCCGTGTTGGATTCCTTCTCTCTAGTTATCTGGAGGATCCCGAGTAGGATGACTCCTTGGTGTTTGACTTGTGGGACCCGGCGGGTGCCCATTGTTTGACCGACCTGAGTTATTAAGTCGGGTTTGGGTAGAGAAGGCGTTCATGGGCCATCTAGAACCTATGACAAAATAGTAATCTTGTGGGGTTATGTTTTTAGTGTTGGGTTGGGTGTTCGACCACCCTCCCGTGTTTGTTTTAATCTGACTTGGGTTGTTGATGTTGTGTGTTTTTGTGTACAGTTGTGCTACAAACCCATGATTGGGGTGTCCTATGGCTGAGGCCTTTGCTGAAAATATATCTAAAATTCTGTAGATAATCTAATGATAAGTTTAAACTTTTGTTTGGGATCACTGCTTGGATCCAGGACCACCCCGTGGATGCGTTCCTCTGTTTAGCCTTTTGGCCAGGATTCCCGAGGGTATTCCATGATTACTTTGTGCATTGAGTTTTCTTTAGAGGAAACATATGTAAATGCATGTTTGTATGTTTGTCTTGGCTAGGTTACTTTATTTACTTTGGAATTCCTGAGCCCTATATTTTATTTATCCTGAGGGAAGTGTTTTGTTTCGCCTGAGGGAAAGTGTATGTTTAGCTTGAGGGAAACATTTCTCATGCTTGAGGGCAGTTCTTGTTTAGCATGAGGGCATCATTGTTTATCCTGACGGAAACGTTTCTTATGCCTGAGGGTAGTAGCTTCCATTCCTGAGGGCAGTATCTCATATGCCTAAGGGAAATATTCGTTATTCCCGAGGATAGTCACCTGAGGGTTTCTTTCCTGTTCGCCTGAGGGAAAGGATTCACATGTTGGAGGACAATGGTTACTGGGAATATTCACTATGGTGATTTCTTCTATTGAACCTGCCAAGCTAAATCACATGATTGGAATTGTTTTTATCTTTGACTTGTTGATAGCCTGTTGTGGTTTCTAATGTGGCTTTGGTATAGGAGATGGTCGGTTGAGGCTGAGTCTCAGAGAAACTCAGAATTAAATTATATTGAACATGATACTTGTTTTTGGTTAACTTGTTCAGAGATATATTTCCGGCGTTGTCCGAAGCAGGTATATGTCGATGGGATTACGGACCCCGAGATCGACTTAATGATACACGGCGTGAGTGGCACGACGTCCAGCTCAATGCCCTTGCACACGATATCCATGAGATCAGGCCTATGGTTCCAATAATCGACTAATGATGTGGTTTCTTGTAGTTTGAATAACCTAGTCATGAATATTCATATTTATCTATATGTGTATAGGTATGTGACTATACATGTGTACATACATAGATGTGGACATCCATGGTGGCACTTTCCCAGTTGACAAGGATTATATACCCTGAGTTCGACTGTGGTTGCACATATGGTTTACTTCCATTGTTATGTTCCAGGTAGGCTGAGCACGTTGTTGTTGCATACACTTTTAGCTGCACAATTATAGGTTTCTTGTCGGGGATCCCTACTGAGATTATTTCTCACCCCTACACGTACACCTCGGTGTACGTGTAGAAATTATGTCTGATTTTCAGGTTGAGCATGAGTTGCATGGTGGGTAGAGCTAAGGCCTAGTGTTTCATGATTGAGTGGAGCTGCTCGAGTGGTTCTACAGATCAGACTACTGCAATTCGACAGTGTTTGGAAATTGGGTACGTGGATTGGATTAGAGTTAGTAATAGAGCCATGTACTTTTACATTCAGTTTATTTTGTACTTGTATCTATATGTTTGGCCCAGTAGTTGAACAGTGTTGTATTGTATTGCATAGATGTTTGGGATTTTACATCACTTTACTATTACAACTTATTCTATTTCAGTTGTTTACTTCTTCGAGACTCTGTTTACTTTCTGCTGTGTATGATACTTAGTTATTTCCACTGTTTGTTTACTCGGATATGAGGGCATAGTCTCCCCACTATCACACCATAGTCCCTCACTACTAGTCGGAAACCTTTGGCGTACGTGGAGGTGCGCTTGAGGCCTTGTGGAGAACCAGCTCGGAGCACCAGTTTAGTGGCTTTCTGGTCGAGACGTTACATGACAACTCCTTCCTTTTCATATTTAACACCTGTAACAAGATACTTATTACCTGTCATGTTAGATGTGAACCAACTGTCAAGGATCCAGACACAAGAGTAATCTGATGCCTTAAGTGCAATTTCTTCCACCACAGCCCTCTCAGCCTTCTTCTTCATGGTCCATATTTTTTCCTTCACACTCGGAATGGATTGAGACTTCTGTTAATTCTCAGAGTATGATGGACCAACTTTATCTTGCAAAGGTGAAAATCTATTTTTCATTTTCAACCCACTTATTAGTTCATTGATCTACTGCTTGAGAACATTTTGGTTCTACTTTTCCACATTCCTCTGTATGGTCGAAGTGCAGTACCTAGCCATGTGACCAAATCCTCCACACCAAAAACAGTTTCGTTTGAAATATATTCTAGAGAACCATTCTATGTTTAGCTTCTACCTTTGTTCTTTTTCCCTTCGATATCCCATGGATATGGAACACAAATACTATGAATGTCCCATCATTCCACAATAATAACACCTGATGTAAGGTTCATTGTTTCATATCACTTCAGCACTGCGAGTGTCTCCTTGGGATCTTTGAATATTCTGATTATGCTTTGTTCCCAAATATACCTTCAATCTCAAAATGGGTGATTACGGTCTGACTTCAATTTTAAAAACTTTTGGTTTTCAATCAAGCCCCCTATTATCCTTAGCATATGAACATAATTGATGCTTCCTTTCAACTGGACCACTATTCTCCACTTTCAGCTTCTTAGTTTCCGGAGTGATCTGATTTCCTGATGTCCCAACATGAGTAAAGAGTTTTTCTCAATCCTTATCATTTTTCTACAAACTGAAAACTTCTCCATAAAGTTTTTTAATAAGATTGATTTGATATATTCTTGTGTTATTCAAGCCATCGATCTCCTTTTTTTATTCTTCAATATTGATTTTATACTAATAACTAATTCTGAGTCCTATAGTGTTGATGACTTGAGTTTCTCAATTTATTCCATTAACTCAGACTTCTCTTCTTCCTACTGTGGCATATAGAGTTTGACATCATGAACTAATTTGTTGGATTTCATTGTTTTGGATCTCCAAACATCTATCTCTTCAAGAGCAGCCTCTAACTCAGCTTGCATATCTATTCATCCTTCAACTTATTCTTCTTCATGAATTTTGGTTTCTCTCTTTTTCTGAGTATTGCCAACAACTGCCACAATAGTAATTTCTCCACAGTCTTTGTAGTTCTCTATCTCTTCAACCTCCTCAGCCTCAGACTCATTCGAACTATCGCATTCTTTGGAAAGGAGATTTGTTTCTTAAATAAATTTATCTTGAACTGTTTTGTGACTTTTCTATAGGCTGATGAGTTCTTCTTGGGAATTTCATCTTCATCGAAATCATTATCTTCTTGGAACTTTTTAGGAAACCTTACTGTAAGATGACCAACCTTTCCACATTGAAAACTTTCCAGTGGAAGTTTCCCTTTAAACTGTACTTTTCCACTTTGAAGGTTTGAGGAGAGGAATGGAATCACCTCATCTATCTCTTCTTCTTCCTAAGAATCTTCAATGGTGATATTTTTCATGGCCTTGAATTCCACTTCTTTAGATTTCCCATTTTCGACAGCCTCGTTATGATAATTTATCATTTCATATGCAACCAATGTACTGTGAAAATTTTCTAGTGTTATCCCCTTTGGATCTTTATCTTCAAGTACTAAATCCTTTGGATTGAACTGAGGTTGATGTTTCCTCAAGATGCACTTTACAATATTTATGTCTTCAATGACTTATCATTTACCCCGAATATCTTCCACAAAAACATTTACCCTGTCAAAGAATCCATCTACAGACACATTAGAGTTCATTATTAGATATTCATACATTTTCCATAACACTTTCATCTTTACTTCTCTGACCTTTGTATCTCCTTCATTAATGTTCAAAAAATTTTCCCACATAGAATGGGATTTTTTAATGACATCACCTTGGAATATATAGCATTAGATATGGATCCTCCTAATTCATTGATTCCATTTTCATTAGCATCCAGTTCTCTTCGCTCACCTTTTGATAATGCACCACTATTGATATCATATATGATACCATGCATTTCTACAGTAAACACATATATTCCCAAAGACAGAAAGTAGTGTTGCATTGGATTCTTCAATAGTTGAAAACTGTTCCCGTCGAAGATTAGAATCCCTTTATGATTAGTGACCACTATTTGAGAGATAATGCTGATATCAAATTTTCATTATGATACCAATTGTTAGGTCCACTAGGCTAGATTCCCTGAGAGGGGGGGGGGGGGGAGGGTGAATCGGGGTATGACAGATTAAAACAACTACCCCTTTTTATCTTGTTTTGAGTTAGACAAAACCCTATTCTCCCTTCTTTTAAATGTCGAGTATGAATAAATTTTAAAGCAAGCATAAGACACAACAATTTTTACTTGGTTCACCCTCACTGGGCTACGTCCAAGGAGCATACACCGGTAGTGTGTCGATGTACCAATTCCACTATATGTGCACTGCCGTTTATAATTTCAAAGCGGACTCATTGTCCCTCCTGGTTTACAACCACTCTCAATTTTAGAACTCACTACTCTCTCAACTGAAGTGAGCTCAATACTTCTTCAAAAGATCCACTCACAGTTAAATGACCTGTAGGTCTCTTCATTACCACAAATGAATGCATCCTTTACTATATGTTGATGCTCTACTGATGTCCAAATTTCTTCCATTGACGAATATACCTTTTCACCTGAACACTGAGTAACAACCGTTGGGACGTACCTTCGCAATGCACCATACTTCGCGAAGCTCGCAATTTCGCGAAGCTCAAAAAAGCCTTCGCGAAGCTCCTGCCTTTTCACGAACCTCAAACAAGCCTTCATGAAGCCCCTTACTTTTCGCAAAGCTCACAATTTCCCAGAGCTCGGGCCATCGCGGAGCTCAAGTCATATGAGAGAGACTTCCTTGGAGATGCTCACTGAGCCAACGTGGAGCACCAAACTTTTGCAGAGCTAAATTAGCCGCTGTGAAGTTCCTGACTTTCACGAAGCACACTGCCTTTGTAAACCACAATCGCGAGCTAAGAGAAAAATATTTTCTTCAAAAACTCTCTACTTCTCTCGAGGGGATTGAGGTATATTTATAGGCGATTCCTCCGACCCTTGATTCTTCTGCGCGAAGTCAATGACACATCATCAAAAATCGCGATGCTCTGAAATTTTTGCCTAAATTCTCTCAAAATCATGAAGCACCATAGAAATTTTATTATCATGGATCTCGTCGTAATCGCGAAGCATTTCATCAATTTCTTCTGGCCGTCGCCGCAAAGCTCCCTTGAATTCCCCTTCAACACTATAGTTCGTGAAGCTCATCGTAATCGCGAAGCATCACCGTCAACATTCTTCTGGTCTTTTCGAAATCCAATCAATGATTCCTATCTTCACAAAACTCATGAATTTTACATATTTCGATGAAATCATCAATGAAATTCATATTTCGTGATGCTCACTAAACTCCAAATTTTGGACTCCAAAAATTTGTAAAACACTGGAAAATGGAGCCTCCTTTTATCTGTTCTTTTATACCACCTCCAGATCATCCATTTCATTGTCATGGTTCTTTTTCCACATGGATTGTCAACTAAATCTCACGAAATTGACAATTTACTCTGGGAACCTTCTTTTTCAACAAGCACAATCTACCCAAAAATGCTGCAATGTTACCTTGAGGGATTTTTTCCCATCAAATTAAAATACATTAATATAAAAAAAACCCAATTATTAGATGGGAAAAATAAACTTATTACCTTAATGGAATAATTATTATAGAGGTATATCCACAATTTAGAACCTCTCCATTAATTATAGAACACAATTCCCCTATAGACTAGTGTGAGATTTTGATTATTAATGCTCATAAAGCCTATGTTATACCATGTACAGAACATTATGCAGCTTGGTCAGTTCTTTATGTTCATCCCAATGAAAGGGACACATCTAGTTTATATATACATGAATCCTACATAGTTCTTCATCAAATCCCATTACCTAGGAAGTCAAATATGATATCACAAATCATACCACTTGCAGTAGAACCTAAATATGAAAAATATTTTTCTCTTTTGAAAAATGAATGATCCGTTATTGGTGAAACTGTTCATATAGTAGGGTGAAATCCATATCAACCTTATGAATGGTGGAAATACATATAAATGGGGACTCAGAGTGGGTCACACAATGCTAATTCCACTCCAGGTAAACCCACATTACCAAGAAATTATAATCCAGGGAATGAAGTATGTGGTAGTCTAACCCGCCAATCCCTATGTTCACTAGCCAATGGTGGAGAGATACCATATGACCCAAAACCGATCCTAATGAGGATAAATTTATGATTTTATATATACTTATTCATTCTCAATTCCTACTTAATTTGTTATCCTTGACAACATAAAATCATGGGTTATCTGTATCCTCTGGAGTAGGCTCTTACTCTTGGGAGGCTGAAAAAGCCTATGCTATTGGATTACCCTTGGGAAGGTGAGGGGAATATTTTATATCTCAAATAATATTATAATAGAAATGTTATATTGTATCCCCATTCCATTATTAATTTTTGAAATTGGTGATAGATCTTCAGTTTATATATGGAGTTTCACTTTTCCCCCACCCGAAATATGTGACTCTACATAGGATACCTATTTATTTGAACAAATTGTACTTCCACCACTACAAGAAAACCGCCGTTTAGCGGCGGTTTTTTCTCGACGGTTTTCAAAACCGCCGCTAAACGCATTTCGGGCCGCCGTTTCGTGACGGTTTCTAAACTGCCGCGAAAAAATCGTCGCGAAATGCCATAATTTTTTTATTTATTTTTTATTTTTGTATAAATTTTTTTTGAGGATTAGCGGCAGTTTTTTAAAAAACCGCTGTGAAATAGCGGCGGTTTCGGTAAAACCGCCATGAAATGAACGGAAAAAATAAAAAAACACAAGAAACCCCAAAATCACTAACACGACCATAACTTTTGATCCAGGTGTCCGTTGGAGTGCCACGACCAGTCCAATCGAAGCTCATGAAGAGAACTAGATGCACATATAATCAAAACCATGAGACGGTCTAAGGTACAGAAGATATTAGAGTTATAATAATGTTAAAAAAAGTTCTCCAACTTCAAACGGCCATAACTTTCGCTCCGGGTGTCCGTTTGGGCTCTACCACATATCAAATCAAACCCAGCAAAGAGAGCTACGCACCAGATCAACACAAGAAAGGTTTCGTTATATTTTTCGACCCCAGAAATCCCTCTAAAGGCCTCCAAAACCCCGTTTCTGTAACCAGTTTCCCGTTGAACTTGTCTTCAAACGGACCTAACTTTCGATCCGCGTGTCAGTTCGGACACCTCCACCTGCCAGATCGTAGCTCGTTCCATGAGCTTCAGTTTGACTAGTCGCGGTGCCCACATGCACTCCTGGATCATATGTTATGGCCTTTTTAGTGGGAATCAGGTTTCTTATGTTTTTCGACGCCTCATTTCTAGCACCCGTTCCCCGTCAACTTTTTTTTAAATGGTCATAACTTCCGATCCGCCTGTCTATTCAGACTCTTTCACCTATCAGGTCGAAGATCGTTTCATGATCTTTGATTTGACAGGTCTTGGATCTAAAACGAACTCTCAGATCATAGGTTATCTCCGTTAATGTGAGTCCAATGTTTTTGTCTCTTTATGACCGTTTTGACGGGTTTTAACGGTTGCTCCATTTATTACTGTTTATTCGGGTTTCCATGACTTGTTATCTTTATCAATGGTTTTTTGTGGGTTATTATGATGATTATGTTGAATTATTAAGGGGTTTTCCAGAGTTGTCATGAGTTTTCATGTGTTTTCATGTGTTCTCATTCTTTCGAATGCCTCATTCTTTATATGCTTCTCCATCCGTTTTCATGTGTTTTCATGATTTTTCATCCCCTACCACGTCTTTTCATACTTTTTCAAATGTTAACTTTATTAATTATTAATTATTAATTATTATTTATTTTTAATTATTTATTAGTACTAATAATAAAATATTATTATTAATAATAATATTTGTTACTGGTTATTTATTATTTATTATTTATTATTTATTAATTATATTTATTTATTATTTATTA
The DNA here is from genome assembly GCA_963277665.1 of Viscum album. Lineage (NCBI taxonomy): Eukaryota > Viridiplantae > Streptophyta > Magnoliopsida > Santalales > Viscaceae > Viscum > Viscum album. Next base: position 1,093,708,100 of record OY728155.1, read on the forward strand.
TTTACATTTATTATTATTTAATTATTATTTATTATTTATATTTATTTATTATTTATTATTTACTATTTATTATTTATATTTATTAGTTATATTTATTATTTATTATTTATATTTATTAATTATTTATATTTATTAATTAAATATATATATTTATTATTTATTATATATATATATTTATTATTTATTATTTATTATTTATTATTTATTAATTATTATTTATATTTACTTATTATTTATTAATTATATATTTATATATTATATATTATTTATTATTTATATTTAGTAATTATTAATTAATAATTATTTATATTTATTTATTATTCTTTATTTATTATTTATATTTATTAATTATTTATAATTATTTATTATTTATTATTTATATATATTTATTATTTAGTATTTATTATTTATTATTTATATTTATTTATTATTAATTAATTATTATTTATTATTTAATATTTAATATTTATATTTACTTATTATTTATTAATTATATATTAATTATATATTAATTTTTTATATTTAATTATTATTTATTATTTATTATATATTATATATTATATATTATATATTATTTATTATTTATTATTTATTATTTATTATTTATTATTTATATTTATTTATTATTTATAATTTATAATTTATATTTATTTATTATTTACTATTAATTATTTATATTTATTTATTATTTATTATTTATTAATTATTATTTAATAATTATTAATTATTATTTATTATTTATTATTTATTATTTATTATTTATTATTTATTATTCATTATTCATTATTTATTATTTATTATTATTGAGTTTATATCTATTATTTATGTATTATTTGTTTTTTCAATTAATATACATAAGTATATTAAATTCTGTTTGTTAACCACATGATGAGCTTGCTGGAGTGGTAAAGACTTTGGAAAATATGCAAGAGGTTAAGGGTTCAAATCTCACCAAACGTAGTTTCTCTTTATATTGCATGGGCATGTGCATGGGATGTGCATGCATGGATAAATAAAATAAACAAAATAAACAAAATAAATAAAATAAACAAAATAAATAAAATAAACAAAATAAACAAAATAAACAAAATAAACAAAATAAATAAAATAAATAAAATAAATAAGAAAAGGAAAATAAATAAGAAAAAGAAAATAAATAAGAAAAAGAAAAAAAAAACAAAAAAAAATAAGAAAAAGAAAATAAATAAGAAATAAATAAGAACTAAATTAAATAATAAAAATAAATAAAATAAATAAAATAATAAAAATAAATAAAATAATAAAAATAAATAAAATAAATAAAATAAATAAAATAAATAAAATAAATAACATAAATAAAATAAATAAAATAAATAAAATAAAAATAAAATAAAAATAAAATAAATGAAATAAAATAAATAAAAAAAATAAATAAATAAAATAAAATAAATAAATAAAATAAAATAAATAAAATAAATAAAATAAATAAATAAAATAAATAAAATAAATAAAATAAATAAAATAAATAAAATAAATAAAATAAATAAAATAAATAAAATAAATAAAATAAATAAAATAAATAAAATAAATAAAATAAATAAAATAAATAAAATAAATAAAATAAATAAAATAAATAAAATAAATAAAATAAATAAAATAAATAAAACAAATAAAACAAATAAAACAAATAAAACAAATAAAACAAATAAAACAAATAAAACAAATAAAAAAATAAAAAAATAAAAAAAATAAAAAAAATAAAAAAAATAAAAAAAATAAAATAAATAAAATAAATAAAATAAATAAAATAAATAAAATAAATAAAATAAATAAAATAAATAAAATAAATAAAATAAATAAAATAAAGAAAATAAAGAAAATAAAGAAAATAAATAAAATAAATAAAATAAATAAAATTAAAAAAAAATAAATAAAAATTAAAAAAATTAAAAAAATTAAAAAAAAAAAATTAAAAAAAATTTAAAAAACCGCCGCAAAAAAACCGCTGCAGAAACGTTTTGCGAAGGTTTTAAGAACCTCCGCGAATAGTTTCCCGACACGCGATTTCGTGGCGGTTTTTCAAAACCGCCGCCAATCTATTTTGCGGTGGTTTAAACCGTCGCGAAACAAAAAAAACCGCCGCTAAATCGTGATTTTGCCGTAGTGCACTAACCCTGGATGAGGAAGTATTAATTTATACCCTATCACTATAGGATGTTCCAATGATAAAAATATATATGTATTCCTTACAAATTTATGATTTGGGCGTGGGATTGAGCATCATGACCTCATCTATCTTCTCTGCGGAAAGCTCAACCCCAGTGGTCGCTAAGTCAGATGTCAAATCTTCCTGCTTCTTCAAAACAATATGTTTTTGGTCTCCCGATTAAGGAAGTACATCTATTGGAATTCTTGGTTCATATTGTAGAAATAATAGTTTCTAAAGAAAATAGACTAAGTATGAAAGACTTATAGATGATATATTTGTCGAAAACGTTAAATTTTTGAGTTCCCTCAAGGGTAGATTCACCTAAAAATCCATTGGAATCAACCCTATGAATATGATTATGGATGAATTTGGTAATGAAATCAACCTAGAAATCATACTTTTGGTTTTTTGATGTAGGATCTCCTAATGATTCTATTTCTATATTATCCCATACTTCAATGTATACTAGATGCCTATTGGTAAACATAATCCCTTTCACTACTTTGAATGGATAAATATATCAAGAAATGTAATAAGGTTGTGGGAACATAAAATAAATGAAAAATATAAAGGGTTGGATTAATCATTACAATTTGATCAGTCATATAGATGATCTTCCACTTCAACTATTTGAACCACTTCAGTGGTGAAAATTTGGCCACCAAAAATCACAATTTTCGAAGGATATGACACTCTTACCCCATTATGTAATTGGGCATATGTTTCCTCCCTTGGTGATTCTTCATGACTCACTAACTCCTCAATATTAGTTGATAATTATGAAAATCAACAAAAATGAACCAAAAACCCCAAAATAAAGAAACTTTTACATGGTCCATAAATCATAGTGATATACCTCATTAGAGGAATAGTTTTCATATTATTAGAGTATTGATAAGTATGAATTCCATAATAATCATCACTGGTCGATCCTTCCTCTTTTACAGCTTCACCGACTAATCCACCCAACAAAAATTCACTAGGAGGGTGCATTTCAAGAAGAACCTAAATCTGATCTATTAGGGGCCACACCATGCCAGAGGAGTGGATCATATCTTCCATCTCTTAGAGGTACCTCATATCCTCCATCTTGGTAGTGGGGAAACCATCCTTGGATCAAACTAATCTAATAAGGGGTATTCCATCACATTGATCATGTATCCATGTTTGTTGAGTTGATTTAAAATACAAAAAGATAGAACAAATTTATTAGGCTCAAGGGATGACCTCATCATCTAGTAAATCCATTAAATGGTATAGGTTTTTCATCTGTTCCATCCCAAAATCTTCACCCTACTTCCATGGCTATTTAACTAGGATCATTGGTCCCTCCATTGATTCTCCCTTGGGAGCTACACCCCATATCGGAGTGAGAGGCCCTAGAGATTCCACTATTTCTTCCCTCTTTTACCTTTACCTTCATCCTTAGTATGTTATCCTTGCTACAACAATACCTTATAAAAGATACCATATAATATCCACTTTAATGTTTTCCAAGACGACTATCCCCGTTTAGGTTTTCCTTGGGTATGTGCTCTACTAGGTTTTCCCATAATTGTGAAAAAGAATAAAAATAACATCTCCCGATGTCATATCTATCATATCCTCACTACCTACCCATGAAAACTTGTTCCATAGTTGTTGAATATCCATGGGATGGAATTCAATGTGTACTGTAGTATATTCCTTAATCATTAATCATTGGAGATACTGAGATTTATAAGTTTATCGGTACAAAATAATTGTTCACAAAATAATTTTTAGTTTAGCCATGCCACTCATTCCCCATGCTGAATAAATATATGTTAATAACAATAATCCATTATTTTCATATCATCATCAATGGTCATATTTTTTTTAATGGGATGCAAATGAAATATTAAATTAATTATTATCCAAACCATCCTAAGAACACTGACCCACTCCATTTAAAGAGGGGAAATCCCAACAATGTTTAACAAAAACAAGAATAATTTGGAATTGTGATATTAGATTGGGTTGTGATACTCATAACTGACCATCTGTATAGCATCCTAGATATATTAAAAAAATGAAATGGGACACACATTTAAAACAACATTTTCTCCGACTATTGTGCTTCAGCACCGTCAATTATTTTTCAGTACTAGCACAACCATAATGATGTGTTTCTTCATCAACATCATTTACGCCATAGTAGATGTACTTTTCAGCACCCCAAAAGTTATATCATGTATTGGGTGCATCTTCTGACAAATAAATTTCCTCATAAATCTCATCATCCTGACACCATGGGTGCGTGCCTTCATGTTATATTCCTACAAGTGGAATTGTATCATCTCTAGGATCACCCTATATAATCCATCCACCATGCATTACATTGACCTCAGGTGCTAACATGGTCCCGAAAGTATCCTCCCTATAGGTTAATTCAAGAAAAAACTATGAACAATTTATTGAATGACACATCATTCATCCCAAAATTGTTCAATATTCACCATTGCACCGTGTCCATCTAGGCCATTTCTACCACGACCAGCTGCTCCTATTCTACCCAAAAATTAAATATAGGGAGATATCCATCTTACAAATTCCAATGTATGGGGATCCCAATGATGTCATATAAGACCCACATTATTATTCCAACCAACCCATGTTGCATGTTGAATGTGATGGTTTCTGAAAACCAGCTGCATTTTGGGCATGATGTATTGGAACTATGAAGCACACATTGCCTCATATAACTGGACACTTTTTAGATACTCATAAAACATGTATTGGTATTAGAAAAAACAATATTACCATGACCACTCTCTTGATGAATTACTTCCCTCGAGTAGATCCCACTATTCAATCAAGGTCAGGAGATAATCAAATAATACCACCTTGAAAATGACCATGTATTATGGGGGGATATTTCTATCGTTGAATCCTAACAACTGATCCTATTTATGTTATTAAAAAAAACCTCATAATTGAGGTTTGTTCCTTGAAAAATTGTATAAAATGAGCCTTTTTAGACATATCCAATCATGGAGAACTCTTAATCCAATAGGTTGGGGAATCTCGATTAACAGTTGGATCAGAACATCATCTCTAGCCCAAACCCAAATAGTTTTAGCCATTGTTATAGTAGATAATTTTGAATATAATATATTATTAGTTCATATATTATGTCATTATCTAAAACAAGTTGGGTGATCTCTCTAATTTGGATTCTTCCATCCATCTGTCTCCTTTTTGCAGTAGCAGTTTCAGCACATTTTCTATCCCTCTCGGAGACATTAAAATTTTTAATGTTTTTTACATGATGAATTGTTTTTTGAAGATTGTTTACTTTATGTAATTTTTTTAATGATTATCAACATTTAAGTATCATCATGTAAGGTATAATTAAGGATTCAATCACAAGATCTCATAAGCATCTCGAGTTATAAGGATTAAACACATGTAATATCCTTGAATGCTAAACTAACATTAAAAGTGGGGATTAGATAATATTTCACAAGAATATTATATAACCCTTGGAACCATTCCCATATTTATAGTCTATAGGTAGATTTGAGTTCCATGAATGAGGTACCAAGATCATTTGATTTTAGTGTTTTGGCCACAAAAAAATTGATTCTCCTCTCCGATGTCAGCTTCCACTGTTTGTGACGAATTTATTTTTGTTAAAAATTACATGTTATGGGATATATAAAGGAGATCGAATACCATTATTGTAAAATAACACCTGAAATGGGATACCCCCCCAATTATAGAAAATGAATCATAAAGGTTCTATCCTTCACAAAAGACCAGAGTTCGATAAAATTGCTAGATCCCTGTGAAGGATAATATTACATAAATAACGGTAATCATTCACCTAATGAATTCCTGGACCACTGTGGTTCTGATAAGGGAAATGTTCCCAAAGTATATATCCTTCATTAAAGACCTATGTTTTATAAAGACATTAGAGTGTCATGAAGCATAATCATACATACAGATGGAAATATTTCTGACAACATTTGTTTTTACCTCCAAGATTCCCATAAATACCTCCATCACCCCTCATATACATAGGATCAGATCTTTTGAATTCCCCCCAAATATCTCATTTCATAAAACTCCAAATGATGTGAATAAATTGATATATGGATTCATATTGGTTTACATATTTTATAAGTGACGTCCCTTGAGTCACTTAAAACATAATATCATTGTTGTGATACCCTTCACAATATCATACCCCCTATACAACATAGGCATGTGACTCATTCCCCATAGGGTTCTATAATCACTTCATCTTTTATGAAAACCCTCCCATTGAAACAAACAAAACATTCTTAAGAGGGGAATTCATGTTTTTCTATGTCTCAACTTTTCAAAACTCATAAATGTGTAAAATCCACATCACAATCCCATATATGATGCATCATTTATGTAGACATTGCTTCACAAAAGAAGAGTGATCATGGGCCTTGTACTAATATAAGTTTGGTTTACACATGCCTCAATCATTCACATGATCGGTATCATAAACCATCATGACCAAACCCTTTTCTCCATTCATGGGAAATGTAGCCTCATTTCCAATTACTCCAAATAATTTGTTCAATTTCCTTAGTACCCCATCATGATAACATAAATGGGTAGTCTCTATTAATTTTTCCATTTAAAAGGACACATTTAGTAGACACATAAGCCCTAAAGTCGCCCCACCAAGGGGAACCAATTTTTTTCCCTTTTATGTTTGTGTGTGGGATCCTTGTATCCTTCTCCCCTACTTTCCTAATTGTGATTGGGAATCCCATTTCTTATGTCCCAAACTATTGTGTGGGATAAAATAATTTGAATTTCACATCACAACTTCCTAGTCATGTTGTTATAAATTTCATGAAGGAATCCTCATCACTTGACACTACACTCTAAGATTCACACCAGGAAATGAACAAGGAATTTCCTATATGTTCAACACTAAATACCTCATGTGTCCAAACTATTATGCCTCATGCAATAAGAATGAGATGAAATATCATTTACTGGGGTAAATTCTACATGTAATCACCACACCCTTTCAAATTTTGACTCCTTTCACAAAATAATAATCCTCACCATATGATGTTATACTACATAAAATTATATTGACACATGACCATAAAATATATATTAAAACTACATGGGGTTTTATCCATATCTCTTAACATGGTATGTTATATGCCTCTCATATGTTCAATTCGGATATCAAAACACCAACACAGATCCATAATTACAAAAATTGTCGACAACTTGATACCTTATATGACTAAAAAAACTTCTCACCTTCAAAATTTGAGGACCTCACTAGACTTCAACACCCCAATGTGACACAAATGTATATTCATCCTAGTAAATAATCACCATACATGTGAAACATCACCACATGAAATTAATCTTATGATCATACAATATTGAATGAGTGTATGGGGGATAGTCTATAATGGTCTCAAAATATGTGAAATTACCTCACACTACTTTAAACAAGGGAATCATCCTGATGCATCAGAATCTATACCTCACATGATGTGCATGAGATACCTTAGGTGATGAGCCTAGGAAGCCTTATGTGATGAATATATGTTTATTTACATGATGATTGTTAGGTTCCTCATGTAACACATAATTAATGTGTTTTCCTAATATGACAAGTACCATTCACCCAAGGTAAAAACCCATGGATTCCTTACACCACTAGTGTATGTTTTCCGAAAACGAACATTAGATGGATTGGGTTTTAAACATAATATTCTTTATAATGAGATACTTTAAAAATAAATGGTATATTATTTTTATAGATTCTTGATGTACCCTATAACTTACACATATTATAGACTTACCCAACTCCCTCATCATCCCCAAACCGTGGGTTTCCACCCTATCATGATTGTAATCATAATAATTTACAGGTGTACACTACTAAATGGTGTAGAGAATGTGTGTAATGAAGATATATTACATCTAAAATGGATACATGGAAATAAAATGAAATCCATGGAGTTATAAATGGAAGGAGGATTTGACATGAAATCGTCTTATTCGGATCAATGGAGTATACATCATTAACCATAGGGGTAAAGACGATCTTCCTTTGGAAATAGCGATTACATGGCAACCACATGGATGTTCCATGACCAGTAAAACTATATTGAACACTCTATAAAGGTACAAAAAGGTGTGATAAAACCTTTCAAGAGGAGGATGAATTTCCTCCCGATCTCTCATATGATATTTGCTGATGATACCATTATATTTTTGAATGGTGGTAAGGATTCAGTTTGAGGGATCAAGGGAATTCTAGAGGAATAATGTCACTAGAGTGGGAAAGTCATCAGTTCAATAGAGATCAATTTTTTCATCTTTAATAAGAGCACCCCCAATCGAGTATCCTCCCTGGGAAGCCGCCGGGACATGCAGTGTGGTGTTCTTCCAATGGAGTACTTGGGAACGCCAATATCCTCCGGTAGACTATAGGTACGTGATTTTGATCTCGTTGTGAGTAGGATAACTAGACGATTTCTTAACTAGAAAAACAAATTCCTTTCGTTTGGGGGCCAAATTTCTTTAGTTAATAGTGTCTTAATAGCCATCCCCATTCATCCGATGGATTACTCAAATGTTCCCAAAGGAGTGATAAAAAATGTGGAAAATATTTTATGTTCCTTTATCTGGGATGCTAAATCAGAAGGTAAAAGGCACTGGGATTCATGGAGAAAGATAGTGTGGCCGGTCTTTGATGGGGGGTGGGGGGGATCAGTGTAAGGAGTCTCTAGAGTATGATTCACTACATTCATTCCAAGTTGGCTTGGGAAATTCTGGCGGAGCATATGTTGTGGGGAAGATCCATGTCAAACATTTACGGGGGAAGTGCAGAGTTTGTCCACGACTAATGTTCCCCCCCTTGGAAGAAGATTTACCCTCGGGTCTAGTTTCTTCTACCGAGCTCTCGATGGATTTTTGGATCTGGGGACTTAGTCTTTTGGCACAAAAACTGGGCTGGTTCAATTCTCGCCTTCCCGGGATGCCCTGCCACTATAATGTCGGTGAAGGAGGTGTGTCTCCATCCCAGGTTCACTAAGGCTGTGTTGAAGTTGGATAAGCAGGATCTTCTCTAGTCCATTGAGATCACTACTGGACATGATTCATGTGTGTTTACTCCTTCGTCTTTGGGAATTTTTTTCCACCAGAGAGTAACGTAAGCTAATTTCAGAGCTGATTCAACGTGATGGGTGGAATGGAGTGGTGTGGTGCCACAAGATCCTAGCAAAGATCAATTTCCTTATATGGCACATCAGGAATTTTTCTGTATCTATGGATGAGAATATCAAAAAGCGGGGAATTAACTTGGCCTCATAATTCCACTACAGTGATATCTGGAAGGAGGATAGTATGCATCACTTATTCATTGAAGGGGAGTGGGATTCAGCGGTGTGGTCCTATTTCGGAGGCTATGTATTTAAGTCCACTCTCCAATGGGATATTTCTTCATTCCTTGGAAGTTGGTTCCAATGCTCGTCAAGATTGGACAATGATCAGATGGTTCGATCATGAATATTGAGTGTTGGTTTGTGATTATGGCTAGCCAAAAACTAGTCGAGATGTGAAGGCTCATCTCATACAGCAAGAGACATCATCACCATGTCGATATTCCTATTGATGGATTTTGTTTCACTCTCCCCGGAATAGAGAGATGCCCCTTCATTCAGACGCATCCAGGTTAGTAACCCCATGCCCATTCCTCACCTAGTAAAGGCACTGGGTCAATGGGTGTGCTGGAATCACCCTGGTTCCAGTTTCAAGATGAACACGAATGGGTCTTGATCCTTGGGAATCATGAAAGGAGTATGAGTGGTTCACGACTCTCAGAGGAACGTCAAGCTAACATTTACATCGTGTTTTGGGATGGGCACTCCCCTTCTGGATGAGGCCAAGGTGATGCTCACCAGTATCTCTCTTTGCATAAAACAACATGTGATATTATCTCAGGTGGAGACAGATTCCTTGTTTCTGCATGACTCCTTGATGGGTAAAGGCGGTACTCCATGGTCTATATCCTACATCATTAGGAATTTCAGATCCTTAATTCAGGATACCATCCAAGTGTCCCACACCTAGCACGAGGGCAATAAGGTAGAAGACCATTTGGCTTCCTTAACGGAGCAGGGCTCCATTCACACTAGTCTTCTTTCTTTTAATTGTTTGAAACCAGAGCCTGTTAACTTAATTAGAGGGGATTCCCTCGGCCTGCACTACTTCAGACCTCCATAAGAATGGGGCCTTCTGGTGGGTTGTGACTTTTTTTGAATAAAAATTTACTTTGGATGGATGGAGATAAATCTTTGAAAAATAATTTTCCACATAGACAGGATCAATGAAATTATTGATATGATGTAAATGATTCTTTTTATGAACAATGATGTTATTGGAGACTCTATAATCACTGAAAATACTCATTTAAACATCATTATTTTTAAGAGATAATATATTATAACTTTATAGTTATACTTTAGGTTGAAAAAAATATTTTTCAATTTATTACTATATCTTATTTTTAAATCCCAAAAGTTCTACTTGAGCCATTCAATATGTGGTATTTGAAATTGGATTAGAATTAGGCACTAAGTAAATTGTATATTCTGTATCCTAATCAGGAATAACATGTGGAATATAATTAGAGACTACAATGATATATTCATTCAATAATAGCACCTCACTAATTTTAACTGTTTCTATATTTTCCATATTATAATCTTGGTAATATTCACATTAAACATTAATCAATTTCTCAGATTTTTAATATTTTATCAAAGGTATGAAATCATTTAATATAACTCTTTTACCACTTTAATATTTAGTTTGCTGATAAATTAAATCCAATCCATACACAACGAAACCTAATCTATTTTATAGTTTAATGAACAATATTTAAATTAAAATCCATCCCACTAGTAACTATAAGAGGATTCGAATAAATTTTGGTTTCATTAATAATTACATTATATTTTTTCAGTAAAAGATATATCTTGTTTTTATAAGTAGATATTCCCATTTTACAAGGTTTTTTATTAAAAATGATGTGATGAATATATCCAAAATCAAATTAGCAATGATCATAATTTCAAAAAACAATTAATATATAGTTCTCCATATTTTATTAGATGACCCAACATCAATAATATTTAAAGAAAATGACTTTTACAAACCTTTTTGGTTTTGATCTTGATGGTTTCCACCAATAGTATTTATCTTCAAACACATATTATCTTAATTCCCCAAATAGTTACAATTAAAACATCTAATCATTAACGGACTTCTGATTATGCAATTATTGGAATTATCAAGAATCTTTTCATTGCAATCAAGGGTGATATGACCAAAAATAAAACACTTATAAAAATTTTCATATCCAATCAACCATTCCCTAAAATGTATTTTATCAATCATAGAACCTGTTTTGGGTTCACCTACATATTTCTCAGTTGATTTTTTTCTCAATTTCATTTCATGTTGACCACTTCTTACTCTTATAATCACATGTCACATAACTATTAAAAACTCCTTCTCAGATTTCTCAGTAAAATGAATAACGTTATCATAACATGTAAATTACCACGAGGGCAATGATATAATTAATTTTTTTTCATTCATGAGTAATAAATATTAATTTTACTATCTTGTTATTGGAAAAAATTATTTTTTGTTCATGTACAATATTGTAAAATATTCTTAATATAAAGATATTGAATCCAATGACTTTTTACTAAATTGTTAGTATTTTTGTGTTATTTTGATTCAATCAACCTCATGGAAATAATTATGCCATAAAATATTCTTGACTATATCTCATTCCATGGAATAAAGATCATCCCTCTCTATTATTCTTAACCAATAACCACCATTGATCAACCTCACCTTCAAATTTGATAATAAAAAGGGTTACATATTATCATTTTGAGAATACCATAAATTTGAATATATTTTCTGTTGATTTGATCCATTCATCATCTAAAACTATATATGAGGTTATAATTAAACTCAGAGGGTTCTATTTCATTAAAATATCTAAAATGGACATGTATCTCTATGGTAAATTTTGTTGATCTCTAACATAGATGTCATATAAATTTTTCACCATTTTCAACTGATATATAACTGTGAAAAAGCACTAAGTTCCAATTATATCCATTCTAGACAACTGATTTAGAAGGATATTGTCCTCTTGAAACCTTCCCACTTTATCGTCCCAATTTCCTCTATGGAAAACCAATATTAGTTGAAATATTTTAGATGTAGGATAATATTAATCTTAAAATTCTATATCACATAAATATAACTATAATGTATAATCCCACAAGGGTAATTCATTTAATTTATCCTAACATATAACATTATATAAACCTTCACATTGATACCAACTTTAAGGTATAAACCTAAAAATATTACATAATATATAGTCTGTATAATATAATTGACCTTTTTTATTCGGGTGGACCTTTTAGGTTTAGATATCTAGAGAATTAGATCATATCAATTAGATACCAAAATAAAATATTAAAAAGTGGAAACTTCCTCAAAGTATCCAAATTTTTCCCAATATAAACATTTCAAATGTGATTTTTTTATTTTTCACAATAAATCATCATTAATTTCAACTTGAGTTATTATTTTTCACTAAACATTTATTTAACCAATAATAAATATTTGAACACATGGGATGAAAAAATTGATATAAAAGAATGAAATATGATATTCCAATGAAAAATGTATAACCCCTAAATTTATACATTTTTCACATTATTATTTTAGAATAATTAATAAAGTATATCCATATGGTAAATACTTTTTTTTCTCAAATAAAACCATTAAATCCCATGATAAGAGAAATAATACCCTATTATGTACATTATATAATTATATTCATAAAAATGTTAACATATCTCAAAAATTTCTGGATCCTAGTTAAATACTATGGACAAACCACACTCATTAACTCCCCCTTTTTTTCCATTGATGATAAGGATCATTACCCATTGAATTAGAATACTATATCGGGCTCACCCATCATATAATTTGTACCAATCTCATGAAACAATTAAGATATATTGGTCTCACCTATCATAATCTATAACTATCAATTACCATATCACAAAAACAATTAAATATTTAATCTTATAAAATTAAATCCCTTGAAAATATCATTGAAACCAATAAATAGAATGATTTAATTTATCTCCTAAATATGAGAAAAGGTTTTAGTTTACTTAGAAAAACAATTTAAAATTAATAATTCCCAAATTATTTAAAATATGATTTCATGTGATGATATTAATTATAAATTTTAATGAATTAATGATAACTAATAATCCCTATGATGGTTTGAAAAAATATTTCATACAGTATACATTAAAAAAATATTCTTTTTCACATTAATAAAATAAGTAAAAATTATCAAAGAAAGGGAATGTTAAAATGATTCATATTTAATTGTTTGTAAAGAATTAAAAATATAGTAAAAATGAAATTAAACATCCTTATAGTCATATATAATAATATTATTTAAATATTTAAAATACCATGGATATGGATGAGAAAGATTTTAAAAAATTTTAAACAATGTATTGAAAGAAAAACTCTTACCTTTATTTTTGTCAAGACTAGTATGATATCTAAATAATAAATAATTAAAATTTATAATTATTATACTTAATTAATAACCAATTTCAGGTTAATATAATAATAATTATTTTTAAAATTTATTTATTACTATGTTTATTTTGTTACTAATTTGTTTAAGTTCATGTTGGGTGTTTCTCGGTCCTTTTATTTATAAACACTAAAACCACATCGGTGTGTTGGCCATGGTCAAAGGGTAATGTTTAATTTGACTAAAAAATTAACCATTTTATATTTATAATATTTATAAATTATATAGAAATTTAATACAAACCATGTAAGGTAGTAAAGAAAAATGAACCACATTGATTCATTGAGATGATAGTCCATATATACGTATGAACGAAATTTTCATTTTTCTAACAGGTGGAAGATAAAATAAGTACCTAATATTTTTAATTTATAGAATCATAAATATGTAATAAATTTAATATTTATTTATTATTTACATCATTATTTCCATCCTTATATATTGATATATAAAAATGATTTACATCTCTATGTGGAAATGGTAGTCTATAAGTATGTATGAATGATGGTATCATTTATTAATGTTTAAAAATGTAAGAAAATAGTGATATATTACTTTTAAAGATTGATAATTAAATCATTAATATAATATATATACTTTTTCACATCATTTTAACCCTATATATGACCCACTGATGAAAAACCAAACACATCTCTTTATGGAGGAGGTTGTACACACGTAACCACGAGCAATAATTCCATTTTCTTTAATATGGAAATGGATATTAAAAAGGGTTATAAATTTGACATTAAAAAATATTATTATATGGAATATAGTAATATAATTATATCATAATTTATTGGATAGATAGGAAAATTTTAAAATAATACATAAGAAATAAAACATGTGGTTAAGATCCATACCTATTCTTCTGATAGCCTCCATGAATTTATACAAGAAACCTTCATAGTATTGAATTTTGAAAAATAAATCCACTAAGAAGTTAGTAGGGAAATATGTAATGTATATTAGTACTTATTTCATATTATTGAAAGATGATGAAGTGTGTAGAAAAGAGGATATGGGTGTCCTTCTATAAGTGAGGGAGAGGACACACTTGGATTCTTTAAAAGAGTAAAATATATTAATTTCATACACAAGACAAATGGAACAAATATAATAAAAAATAGAATATTATATGATATATGGACTAAATATGACAATAAAATAGGATTTTCATAAATTTTTAGTCCATTATAACCCTTATATTTTACTTTTATCCCTTTTAACTCATTCTAACTCTTACTCTGGTAACTTCATTTTTTTAAAAGTTAATATTCATAATAGAAAAAAAAGGAAATAAAAAAATTAAAGAATTTATACATGATGTTTATAAATATGTATTATGTTTGAATAAATTTATTTTCTAAAATTGGAAGTTATAACTTTTAAAATAAACTTGAAACATAATACCAAAACCCATTTTCTAAAAAAATGCATTTTAAACTATAGAAATGTTTTCATACAAAAAATAGTTTAATTTAGACTATATATACATTTATTGGATTATTTTCAACAAGAAAGAAATAAATAAATTTTAAAATCAATCCCAAATATAATGTGGAGTTTTAATTACATGAAATGATAATATCTTTCTAAAAAATGATATTTTGTATTATTCAACCATAAATCATGTTCCTCGAAAAAATCCAAAAAATTAACTCTATGCTAATTTTGAATTTCAATTAAAATAATTTATATACTTTTTGAGAAAAATAATATTCTAAAATTTGAAAATTATTTTTTAAAATAGAACCATATAATTCAATAAAATAAATTTAGCTAGAATAATACTATTTTCTTTATTATTGATGAAATAACAAAATATTCTCACAATGAATATAAATTTATCAAATTAAATTGATGAATATTACTAAGGAATGAAATTTATTTAATGTTAAAAATTATTTTCTCATAATGGTATATAAATTATTCAATTATAATGTGATTATAAATAATTCAAAAAATTTTATTAAATATTTATTAATTAATATTCCATAATAGTAAAATATAATTTTAAAATAAACATAATAAAATCATATGGTAGGACTTATGAATAATATAATATTATATATTTATTCCAAAGTGTAATTTATAAGAAGATTATAAATATTAAAAATAGGTAAAATATAAATAGAATGTTATTATTTATGAACTATCTATAACAATAATTTTTTTTCAAATAAAAAATATTATTTTTAGATACTTTTTAATCAAAAACAATGAAATTTTTTTGATTTATTTGATAATGGAATAAATAATGTTTAATTTTTTAAATTTTTTATTATATAAATAGTTTATAAAATATAAATTTGATTATAAAATGTTTATAATACATCGGGTATCATATATTTAATATAATAATTCATAAAAAGTGTAACATCCCAGGTAAATAAAGAATAAATAATTTTCATATTTATTAATATTTAAGAATTAAATATTAATTTTATTTTAAAGGGGATGCTATGTTCGATAGCGTACCCGATACGCAATGATGATTTTCTTTGAAACTTACGTAGCACACTAGTAATAAAATAATATTATTTTAAATGTTAGTTAACAAGTAGTCGTTGTACTGGCGGGAATGGATAGAAATAACTAAAATATGATTAGATATGTTTTTAAATGTTTATAATATACCCAATAAAAGATAAAGGCTTAAAATACGGAAAGAGTTCAATTTTAGGGCATATATACTCTAATTTTCACTAAAGGTTCACTTATCACCTTTTAATGGTGAACCGTCATTAAATATAGTTTTGATCACTCTTATACTTTATTTTGGACCAAATATAACTCTTCTTTAGAATCAGGACATCAAAATTTACTTTGTGTAAATTTTTGGTACCATTCTGATAAAGTTCATTTTTTTATGAATAGTGTAAAATGTTGTATTTTAATTCAAAACCTCTTTTTAATCTAAATTATTTATATGATTAGATTATTATTTTAATTGGTTTTAAAGTGAAATTAGAAAATATTTTTACCAGTTAATCCAATGGTGGTCATTGGAATCAATTTCACTTTGAAATTGAACTTAAACTGGTGTCAATCTTTTGATACTTATTGTTTCACAAAAACATGCTATTTGTCATGAAAACGGGAATTAATTATTAAATTAATTAATTTGACTTATATGTTTTGAATTTTGTAAAATGGACTTCATTTTTGAATTCGGAATATCAAAAATAGCTTAGGGTGAATTTTTGGTAATTTTCTGAAAAACATTAATTTTTGATGAATAGTGAAACCACTAAGTGGTAATCAAGCAAACTGATTTTTCAGTTAAATGAAAGTTTACCACTAATGTGTATTGAATTTTGAAAATCCGACATACATGGTTGTCATTAAGAAGTAAAATGTGGTTCAATGAGATTAAAATAATTTTTTGGTGAATAGTAACTTATTAAGTTCTTAATCGCGATTAGTGGTAATTAGGGTAGTTTAAGGTATAAATAATGCTTTAATAATAGGAAATGACCTAGACACATGTACCAAACTTATTGGTTGTGTAATGGCCGACCAAGAAAAGCCATGGGTCAACTTGGGGACCCCATGGAGACACTTTGGTTTGGAAATGACATAAATAACTTTTTATTAAATGTTAAAGTAAAAATGACACAAACAAGAGATGTTTTATGAAAACAATTTTTACATGGAGTTATAAAGATCATATTTTTTATTATAAATATTCATTGGAAATATAAAAGGATTTCCTACATCATAGTATTTTTTTTATAATTTTTAGACATTAAATACATTAAATTATTTATGACATAATAATGATGCAGCGATGACATCATTATTTGACAATTTAAATAAAATGGAAAGATAATGAAAAATATAAAACCTAAACATGTCCAAAACCAATTGGATGAGTGTATTTCAAACCCTTATCACCTTATCCACGAATACTATCAATGTGTGACCTTTTAATACCGAAACACATTTTCAAATAAAGTAATATTTCTTTACTTTTCAAAAGTGCCCCTCCTCTCCTCTTATAAAAGGCCCCCACCTCTACCTCATTTCACACACTTCTCAAGCCTTTGGCTCGGCCAACCCCTGCCCATTTACTCTCTCCACATCCCTATCCTCATCCTAGAGGATTCCCTTTGGGCAGAATCCTTTCAAAGGAAGCCTTTAGGCTCAAATCAAAAGGGAGTTACACTTTTAAAGGTAATTCATTCTCTGTTGTTAATTTGTTTTATTTTGCTTCTCCAACCCTCTAAACTCTTTTTATTTACTTATTTTGTAACAACACAAGTATCTTCAATATACTAGGATGTTGTTATAATATTTACTTGAGCTACACTCTCACACAACTACATCAAATGGTTAAAGAACATACGGTTTCCGTGGATGGCGAAATTCTGCCTCCCGAAACGATGATTGTTCAATACTCATTTAACACCTTCAAGGGTGTCCATTATGATGTCACTATTTTTATATATGATATATAATATGCTTATGTTTTCTTTAAGCTTCTGTATTTTTCATTTTTGGCATACCTTTATGCTTTCCATTATGGGTAAACACGATATCTTCATTTAAGGAAGTGCGGACTACCGCCCCCTAAAAGTGATGTGATTCGTTAATGCCATATGTGGGACGTGTAAAGGATGGATTTAAAGTTATTATATATGATGTTATACTGGAATTATAATATACCTCTATATCATTATTATTTATTTCCATTAATGTATGAGATAGAAATGAAAGTAGCGTTCATGCGTACGTACGGCTTACCGTCTCCATGAACGGTGCATTTCATTTCTTATCCACAAATGTAATGTACTATTAAAAGTATATGTATATAATGGATATATATAATGAATGATATATCTAAATGATGAATATAATTCTGGAATTAAAATATACATACCTCTCATTTAGTTTTAATTCCATTAATATGACAAAGAAATGAAAGTAGCGTTCATGCGTACGTACGGCTTACCGTCTCCATGAACGGTGCATTTCATTTCTTACCTCTAAATGATTATGTAATATTATAAATACATGTATATGCTGGATATATATGATATATATGATATCCAAATTAGTAATTTCATTCTGGATATAAATAACCTTTGACCACACGAACAACATGTAATTGTAAGAAGTCCACTTTCGACTTAAGAACCAAATATTGACAAAACAAACATTATTAACTTAAATGGTTACATAATGTTTATAACATGGCAATAAGTGATATAAAAAGAATAATGAACTTTAAAAAGGTTCTTAATCAAGTATAAATTAACTCAAGTTTATTATTCAGGACGTTAAAGAACGATCGAGTCAAGTCGGACCCGAGGTAAGGGAATTTCTTAACCCAACTTCCATTCTTTGGGTTAATCTCCTACTTTCAAATTATGTCATGATATTATTATGTATTATTTTTTATTTTTACTTCCTTTATGTGTACCTATAGTGAATACACATAATATATCTATTTTATTTTAAAAATGATCTTTGTAAGGGACTTCATCTCAATCTCCTTTCATTGAGGCATATTTCGTTTTATACACAACATTCTTTTATACGGTGTATTAACCCCTTTGACTTTTACTTTTATACAAAAGGAATCTTTTTCTACGAAGAGTTTTACTAAATGACAAAAAGGAATGTTTTTTTTAACGTACGCGGTGACAACAACCTTTTCCGCCACCGCGAGTATTATTTGGTCTTTGGCTTCCTCAACAAGCCGTAATGTTTTTAAAATAAAATAAATACCATATACTCTTTTATGTATTTTGGTATTGAAAATGGTTTTGATAAAGGATTCTATTATGTCAATATATTTATGATATATTTTGATTGAAATGTGGAAATGTTATCTTTCCTTTATATTGGTTTTATGTTTTATGATTTTATATTGGTACATGGACATTTTAACGGGTGGTTACGTTATAAACCATATGACGGGTGGTGCCGTGAATACCAGGACGGGTGGTTACGTTATAACCACCAATGCATTGGGTATGGAAGTCGGCCGTATGGCTATTCCATTAAGTATGTATGGAAATTGGCCGTATGGCTATTCCATTAAGTGATATGTGTGGAAGTCGACCGTATGGTTATTCCACTTAAGTAAGTTTATGTCCCAAGTTACCTTTATATATGTTATGTGTTCTTTATATGGGTTTTATGGTAATCCTTTGGTTACAAAAGGGTAAGTAATGATACTTTATTCAGTGAAGAGTTTTTATTACTTCATAAAGGTGAAAAGTATTACTTTGATAGAGTATATATGGTTTACTTGATGTTTGAAAAACTAACAGTTTTCATTCTTTCTGTATCCCTTACTGAGCTTTTTATGCTCACCCCATGTTTTTTTGAAATGTTTTTCACAGGACTTAATGTGGAATAGGGTCAAGGATGGGATCAAGGGAAAGTCATGCTTTATAAAACATGGAATTAGACATGTTTCTTTTTAAGAGTTTTTTTTATTTATTCTATGGAAACTTGGTAGAAGTGTCTACTTTGTAATCTTTTAAGATGTAATAGTTATGTTCTAATTCTCTAAAACTCTAAACCTGAAAAGATCCTCAATGTGAATTATTCATTTAATTCAATATTAAGTAAGGTTTAAGGCTAGGGCCTTATAGTTGGTATCAAAGGTCGGTTTAGACAACTTTAGGAGTTAGAAAAGTGTTAAATTATAATATGATTGAAATGATATAGCATTTACGGATTACCATGTTGCTTCGCCTAAGATATTTCGGTGTTCAGAATGGTTTTCCGCAGAGGAAACAAAGAAGCTATGTTGGGACGACATCAGGAGGGAGATAACCTTCCAAATCAGCAACCTGAGATGGTCGGAATCGGAACTGAACAGTTTGTTGCAGTGATGGCACAGTTGACTCAGGCTATAAATGGTGGTGGTATCCATGCACGAGATCAGCCAGATCAACCGCAGAGGAACATGTCAGTGGTGGAACATTTCATGAGGCAACATCCCCCATCATTCAGAGGATCATCTGACCCTGTGCAAGATGAAGGGTGGATTAAATACTGGAGAAAATTTTTGATGTCATGGGGTGTTCAGAAAATCAAAAGGTTAGTCTTGCTGTTTACCGTTTTGAAGGTGAAGCTGATCAGTGGTGGTCGATGGTGAAAAATATAAGGGATAGTGATGATATTGAGGATCTTCACTGGGACGAATTCAAAGGTATGTTTCTTGAGAAATGTTTTCCTAAGGTGGTTCGTCTTAGGATGGAAAAGCAATTCTTGGAATTGAGGCAAGAGGAAGACTCAGTGGCTGCTTATGAAGAAAAGTTCACTCGGTTGGAAAGGTATGCTCCAATCTTCATAAGAGATCTTGATAGTAAAATAAACCGTTTTTACTCAGGGTTAAAGCCAAAGTATCGAAGGGCTTTAGCCTCTCGTGAGTTCAAAAGTTATGAAAAACTTGTTCGATGTGCGGAGAAGGTAGAAATGGAGTTTGCCGATGATCAGGTGTTCTATGACAAACAACAGAATAAGAGGTCTAGTTGGCAGGAAAAGGGGAAGAATTCATCAAAGAAGCAAGGAGGTAAGAAAACCAAATATCCATCCTGTGAGAAGTGTGGTAAAATGCATCCTGGAGAATGTTTATCCAAGTCTGGTAAGTGCTTTCAGTGTGGTAAGTCTGGTCATATTGCTCATAACGGTAAGGAAGATGATCAAGCAGGAAATGAAAAGCCAACGGTAAGATGTTTTAAGTGTAACGAAATGGGTCATTATGCAAACGAGTGTCCAACGAAGAACTCAACTGGGGGAATGCAGCTAGACTACAAGCAGAAAGGGGTGGTGAAATCCTTTGCAACAACTTCAACAGATGTTGGGCCATCAAATGAAGTGGTATCATCTCCAGGGAGCTCACTATTTTTCGAAGATTGACTTGAGGTCGGGGTACCATCAGTTGAAAGTAAAAGAAGCAGACGTTCCGAAGACTGTGTTCCGTACTAGATATGGCCATTATGAATTTTTAGTTATGCCTTTTGGGTTAACCAATGCACCTGCTGTATTCATGGACCTTATGAATAAAATTTTCCATGAGTTCTTGGATAAGTTTGTGTTTGTGTTTTGAGGTTTGGGAAGAGGTTATGTGTGCCTTGTGATTCACAGTTGAAGAGAGAGTTGTTATGTGAAGCTCATAGTTCTCCGTTTTCAGTTAATCCTCGCAGTACTAAGATGTACAGAGATCTGCGGGAGTATTACTGGTGGGATGGAATGAAAAGAGATATTGCAGATTTTACTGTGAAGTGTTTGACATGTAAACAGGTTAAAGCAGAGCAGAAGTTACCAAAAAGGATGCTTCAGCCTTTACCAGTGCCAGAGTGTAAATGGGAGAATATATCCATGGACTTTGTTATGGGATTACCAAGGACATCTCGAGGTAATGCAATCTAGGTTATTATTGATTGCTTGACCAAATCTGCTCATTTCTTTGCTATACGAGATATGTTATCTCTTGATCAACTTTCCCATTTGTATCTTAAAGATATAGTAAGGTTACATGGAGTTCCTCTCTCCATTTTATCTGATCGTGATCTCAGGTTTACTTCTAACTTTTGGAAAGGCCTTCAGAAGTCGTTGGGTACTGAATTAAATTTTAGTACAGCTTTTCATCCTCAATCAGATGGGTAGTCAGAATGAACAATTCAGACATTGGAGGATATGCTACGAGCTTGTTCTATGGATTATCAGGGAAGTTGGGACGAACATCTTTCTTTGGTTGAATTTTCTTATAATAACAGTTTTCATTCCAGTATACAGATGACACCATTTGAGGCATTATATGGGAAGCAGTGTCGAACTCCAGCTTTCTGGGATGAAGTGGGTGAAAGAAAGTTGATGGGACCAGAATTGGTTGAAGAGATGGCAGAAAAAGTTCAGCTGATTCAGAAGCACATGAGAACAGCTCAGAGCAGGAAGAAGAGTTATGCGGATAACCGGAGGAAGGATCTATCTTTCGAGGTAGGTGATCATGTTTTTCTCAAGGTTTCTCCTTGGAAAAGTGTGATGAGATTTGGTAAGAAAGGAAAGTTGAGTCCAAGGTTTGTTGGACCATACGAAATTCTGGAGAGAGTTGGATCAGTTGCATACCGAGTGGCTTTACCTCCGAGTTTATCTCTGGTACACAATGTTTTTCACGTTTCGATGTTGAGAAAGTATATGCCAGATCCATCTCATGTTTTGAGTCCAGAGGTAGTTCAGCTTGAAGAGAACCTATCTTATGAGGAACAACCGGTCCAGATTCTTGACCACAGGGAGCAGGTGTTACGGAATAAAGTGATTCATCAGGTAAAGGTTTTATGGAAAAAACCATGTGATTGAAGAGGCAACGTGGAAATCTGAAAATGCTATGAGGGATAAATACCCCCACTTATTTTGATAAGTGAATAAAATTGCGAGGATGCAATTCCCAAAAGGGGGGAAGGATGTAACATCCCAGGTAAATAAAGAATAAATAATTTTCATATTTATTAATATTTACGAATTAAATATTAATTTTATTTTAAAGGGGCTGCTATGTTCGATAGCGTACCCGATACGCAACGATGAGTTTCTTTGAAACTTACGTAGCACACTAGTAATAAAATAATATTATTTTAAATGTTAGTTAACAAGTAGCCGTTGTACTGGCGGGAATTGATAGAAATAACTAAAATATGATTAGATATGTTTTTAAATGTTTATACATTTACCCAATAAAAGATAAAGGCTTAAAATACGGAAAGAGTTCAATTTTAGGGCATATATATTCTAATTTTCACTAAAGGTTCACTTATCACCTTTTAATGGTGAACCGTCATTAAATATAGTTTTGATCACTCTTATACTTTATTTTGGACCAAATATAACTCTTCTTTAGAATCAGGACATCAAAATTTACTTTGTGTAAATTTTTGGTACCTTTCTGATAAAGTTCATTTTTTTTATGAATAGTGTAAAATGTTGTATATAAATTCAAAACCTCTTTTTAATCTAAATTATTTATATGATTAGACTATTATTTTAATTGGTTTTAAAGTGAAATTAGAAAATATTTTTACCAGTTAATCCAATGGTGGTCATTGGAATCAATTTCACTTTGAAATTGGACTTAAACTGGTGTCAATCTTTTGATACTTATTGTTTCACAAAAACACGCTATTTGTCATGACAACGGGAATTAATTATTAAATTAATTAATTTGACATATATGTTTTGAATTTTGTAAAATGGACTTCATTTTTGAATTCGGAATATCAAAAATAGCTTAGGGTGAATTTTTGGTAATTTTCTGAAAAACTTAAATTTTTGATGAATAGTGAAACCACTAAGTGGTAATCAAGCAAACTGATTTTTCAGTTAAATGAAAGTTTACCACTAATGTGTATTGAATTTTGAAAATCCGACATACATGGTTGTGATTAAGAAGTAAAATGTGGTTCAATGAGATTAAAATAATTTTTTGGTGAATAGTAACTTATTAAGTTCTTAATCGCGATTAGTGGTAATTAGGGTAGTTTAAGGTATAAATAATGCTTTAATAATAGGAAATGACCTAGACACATGTCCCAACTTTATTGGTTGTGTAATGGCCGACCAAGACAAGCCATGGGTCAACTTGGGGACCCCATGGAGACACTTTGGTTTGGAAATGACATAAATAACTTTTTATTAAATGTTAAAGTAAAAATGACACAAACAAGAGATGTTTTACGAAAACAATTTTTACATGGGGTTATAAAGATCAGATTTTTTATTATAAATATTAATTGGAAAGCTAAAAGGATTTAATACATCATAGTATTTTTTTTATAATTTTTAGACATTAAATAAATTAAATTATTTATGACATAATAATGATATAGCGATGACATCATTATTTGATGATTTAAATAAAATGGAAAGATAATGAAAAATATAAAACCTACACATGTACAAAACCAATTGGATGAGTGGATTTAGAACCCTTATCACCTTATCCACGAATTCTATCAATTTGGGACCTTTTAAAACCGAAACACATTTTCAAATAAAGTAATATTTCTTTACTTTCCAAAAGTGCCCCTCTTCTCCTCTTATAAAAGGCCCCCACCTCTACCTCATTTCACACACTTCTCAAGCCTTTGGCTCGGCCAAAACCTGCCCATTTACTCTCTACACATCCCTCTCCTCATCCTAGAGGATTCCCTTTGGGCAGAATCCTTTCAAAGGAAGCCTTTAGGCTCAAATCAAAAGGGAGTTACACTTTTAAAGGTAATTCATTCTCTCTTGTTAATTTGTTTTATTTTGCTTCTCCAACCCTATAAACTCTTTTTATTTACTTATTTTGTAACAACACCAGTATCTTCAATATACTAGGATGTTGTTATAATATTTATTTGAGCTATACTCTCACACAACTACATCAAATGGTTATAGAACATACGGTTTCCGTGAATGGCGAAATTCTGCCTCCCGAAACGATGATTGTTCAATACTCATTTAACACCTTCAAGGGTGGCCATTATGATGTCACTATTTTTATATATGATATATAATATGTTTATGTTTTCTTTAAGCTTCTGTATTTTTCATTATTGGCATACCTTTATGGTTTCCATTATGGGTAAACATGATATCTTCATTTAAGGAAGTGCGGACTACCGCCCCCTAAAAGTGATGTGATTCGTTAATGCCATATGTGGGACGTGTAAAGGATGGATTTAAAGTTATTATATATGATGTTATACTGGAATTATAATATACCTCTATATCATTATTATTTATTTCCATTAATGTATGAGATAGAAATGAAAGTAGCGTTCATGCGTACGTACGGCTTACCGTCTCCATGAACGGTGCATTTCATTTCTTATCCCCAAATGTAATGTACTATTAAAAGTACATGTATATAATGGATATATATAATGAATGATATATCTAAATGATGAATATAATTCTGGAATTAAAATATACATACCTCTCATTTAGTTTTAATTCCATTAATATGACAAAGAAATGAAAGTAGCGTTCATGCGTACGTACGGCTTACCGTCTCCATGAACGGTGCATTTCATTTCTTACCTCTAAATGATTATGTAATATTATAAATACATGTATATTCTGGATATATATGATATATATGATATCCAAATTAGTAATGTCATTCTAGATATAAATAACCTTTGACCACACGAACAACATGTAATTGTAAGAAGTCCACTTTCGACTTAAGAACCAAATATTGACAAAACAGACATTATTAACTTAAATGGTTACATAATGTTTATAACATGGCAATAAGTGATATAAAAAGAATAATGAACTTTAAAAAGGTTCTTAATCAAGTATAAATTAACTCAAGTTTATTATTCAGGACGTTAAAGAACGATCGAGTCAAGTCGGACCCGAGGTAAGGGAATTTCTTAACCCAACTTCCATTCTTTGGGTTAATCTCCTACTTTCAAATTATGTCATGATATTATTATGTATTATTTTGTATTTTTACTTCCTTTATGTGTACCTACAGTGAATACACATAATATATCTATTTTATTTTAAAAATGATCTTTGTAAGGGACTTCGTCTCAATCTCCTTTCATTGAGGCATATTTTGTTTTATACACAACATTCTTTTATACGGTGTATAAACCCCTTTGACTTTTACTTTTATACAAAAGGAATCTTTTTCAACGAAGCGTTTTACTAAACGACAAAAAGGAATGTTTTTTTAACGTACGTGGTGACAACAACCTTTTCCGCCACCGCGAGTATTATTTGGTCTTTGGCTTCCTCAACAAGCCGTAATGTTTTTAAAATAAAATAAATACCATATACTCTTTTATGTATTTTGGTATTGAAAATGGTTTTGATAAAGGATTCTATTATGTCAATATATATATGATATATTGTTATTGAAATGTGGAAATGTTATCTTTCCTTTATATTGGTTTTATGTTTTATGATTTTATATTGGTACTTGGACATTTTAATGGGTGGTTACGTTATAAACCATATGACGGGTGGTGCCGTGAATACCAGGACGGGTGGTTACGTTATAACCTCCAATGCATTGGGTATGAAAGTCGGCCGTATGGCTATTCCATTAAGTATGTATGGAAATTGGCCGTATGGCTATTCCATTAAGTGATATGTGTGGAAGTCGACCGTATGGTTATTCCACTTAAGTAAGTTTATGTCCCAAGTTACCTTTATATATGTTATGTGTTCTTTATATGGGTTTTATGGTAATACTTTGGTTACAAAAGGGTAAGTAATGATACTTTATTCAGTGAAGAGTTTTTATTACTTCATAAAGGTGAAAAGTATTACTTTGATAGAGTATATATGGTTTACATGATGTTTGAAAAACTAACAGTTTTCATTCTTTCTGTATCCCTTACTGAGCTTTTTATGCTCACCCCAAGTTTTTTTGAAATGTTTTTCATAGGACTTAATGTGGAATAGGGTCAAGGATGGGATCAAGGGAAAGTCATGCTTTATAAAACATGGAATTAGACATGTTTCTTTTTAAGAGTTTTTTTTATTTATTCTATGGAAACTTGGTAGAAGTGTCTACTTTGTAATCTTTTAAGATGTAATAGTTATGTTCTAATTCTCTAAAACTCTAAACCTGAAAAGATCCTCAATGTGAATTGTTCATTTAATTCAATATTAAGTAAGGTTTAAGGCTGGGGCCTTATAAAAAGGGTAAAGAGTTGTTCATTTTATGTATTGAGCATAAAGACATTATATGAAGAATTATGGATAATATATAGTAAATAAATCTAAAAAAAATATTGTTTATAGTTAAACATTAACATATGAGTTCTTTAATGATTGTTATTTCATGTCTAAATATACAAAATGTAAATTTACTTAAATTTTATATTTATATTTATATATAGGTATATTTTCTGTATATTTTAAATAATATTATACTTTAATTTATGTTATTAAAATTAGTTTTAGAACATTTTAAATCCCGACACTACCGTGAACCAAACAAAGACATATGATTTATCATTCATCTACCTTGACATTGATTTGTTATAAAATTAATTATCTGGTATTTAGTCATTTAATTTAGTATAAATAACTTAATTTCTATAGTTTTTATGAATTGGATCTAATTTTGAGTATTGTATCCCTGATTAGAAAGAATTCAGGTCATACATCAAACTGGACATGATGATTATGCCTTATTTTTGAGTGGTGGGGGTTGGTTATATGTAGATCCTGGATTATTCATGTAAGGACTTTCAATATAATATAAAAAAAAATACCAGAATTATTCATAGAACATATATATGAGACGAATTTCAATATTCTTAAGTATTTATTTATTTATTATTTTAGTGAGCAATACATAAAATGTGTTGTGTAATTATTTACTCATCAATATAGTTTGAATTTATTAGATTAGTGGATGGAATAAAATTCCTAATAAATAATTTTAATCATGTATATATAAATAGAATATGATGAAATAATATGGTGATATTAAATACCCTTCAAATACTAAATGTTAGGATCCATCTAAAGTATCACTTTACAGTACTTTAATCATTCAGTCCGATTAACCCTATCTATTGGGATCCGATTAATTATCTTGTATTTGGAACGAATGTAAAGAGTCTAACCAAAATGTTAGGTTCCATATTATTATAATTTACTTTTGTCTACACATTATTGAGAAACCCTAATAGTTTATATAAAAAATTAATAAAGATGAGTCAATACATATGGTAGATTTGGCTAAATTGTTTATCCACTCAGCTATGAAAGCATCATATATGATATGAATGATTTGTTTTATACCAAATCATTCCATGGAATTTGTAGTAGATAATTTATTTTATTTTGTGATTAAACATTGATATTGGCATGATAATGTGTATGATGATGTAAAAGGGGTCAACATTTTAGTGGTATCTAGTTTAATAAAAATTATTGATTAGATTATAAGAAAAACCATATAGTCATCTCATAAAATATTTTGTTTTAGATAATAAAATAATCATAATTAAACATAGCATTGAGAATAACCCTTTAGAAGGATACTTAATAATGTAAGAAACACCTTAGACTTGTAACTGATGAAAAATTATTAACAATAAGGGGAATATATATGAGTTATTACATCAACTTATAGAGTAACCAAGTGTTAATGTTTTTCAACATGTGAATCTAGTTAAATATGAATCCTAAAATGATTAAATTAGGGTTGTAAATGAAATATATACTAAGTTTCCTATTGAATTATTCTCTCCACTCAAATAATCAACATGATTGACTGTGGTAATAACTTGATGACATTAGAAGTTTCTATATAAGAATATTCAAGTTAATGAAATTATCATATTTTCATACAATAGAATTCTCCAAAAAAATGAACGAGTTTAATAAAATTTTATATGAAATTCTATACATTTCATAATAGAAAAAAATACTTGTGATGTATGGGTTATGTTTCAAATTTTAAGGTAACATTGGGTAAAAGTTTAAACTAAAAGATGAAATTGTAATTATAGAATCTAAAAATGTTTCATCATTTTTCTAGTACTAGAAATCAAAATGTAATAGTATAATTTCGACGCATTAACGATTCCATAAGATGGAATTCATTGAGATTTCAGAAGAGGTTAGTAAAAATATGTGGAATTTCCATTTAAGGGTCAGTGTTATAGAAATTAATTCATTGGTTTTCAAGGGTATATGATACTAAATGTATAATTTTGATGTTTTTTAAAAATATTGGAGTTTATATTAGAATAAATAGTCGATAATTCTTCTATTTTACATTAATGTGATGAAAAAAAGTTTATAAATGAATAGATTATATGTAATGTTGTTTATCATGAACAGATGGATCATAACAATGGATGTGTTTTTTAACTCATTTATTTTATATGATAATATAATTTAATCACTAATTACATTGCTGGGAATAAAATGCGATGATTAATAATATATAGATGGTTTATGATTCATTAGATTCTATAGAAAGTTCTGAAAATGTGTTGTGCATAAAATTATTTTATCCAATATATTTTTTTATCAAGATATGTTTTAAAATATGAGGGAATATTTTTTTCCAACAAGTAGTGGAATAAATTAATGATGTTTCACCTTCATATTTGAAATTTTCAAACATTTAGAATTCTATATATTATATGGAAAATATATTTTTTGTTAATAATTCCTACAAAAAAGAAATAATTGTTGATTCAGTTTTTATTTCATAGTATTATATTATGATATTAATGTGGTGTCTAAGAGTCTAGTGAAAGTATTATTAGACTTACAAATTTTTATTGTAAAAGAATAATGAATTATATCAGTAAAAGTTTAAATTTTTTTTATATCACATATTAATGAGATTTGGGTATAATGGTAATGAAAAATATAACGAGTTATAAATATATACTGTGAGAAAAAGAATAAAAAATTTCCAAAATGATAATTGTATTAAAATTAAAATATGAATGACACTTTATCCTAAAATAGTTTCACATTTACGGGCATGAAATAATGAAAATGGTTACATTTTTTTTCATGGAAATTTTTTGATGGAAATTTTCCAATGATAACGATGTTAATATTGGGAACACTATAACTTGATAGAAAATTTATATATTGTAACATTAGATTTTATGGAGATAAAAATATAGAATATGGTCAAACATATAAACTTTAGTAATATTATTCTTAAATATAATTTTTTTAATCTGTATTTCATTATATTTTTTACTCTCTAAATAGCATAGTGAAAGGGATTTATTAGATGATTATATTGATACATGGTAATAATTACATATGGTCGTAATAAAATAATAAAACCCCCATAAAAGGAGGTAAATATGAGAATGATCTATCAGTACTGAATATATGATATGTTATATAGGTTCTTATATATGATTATTTTTAAAATATCAAAAAATATTCAAGAATATAAAATGTTCAATATATAAGTAAATATATCATTTTTCATAATTTTACATTATCTACGTAAATGTTTATATTTAAATATATTTCATAATGTTTAATCCTCTATTTCTACACCATCCAATAGTAATAGTTTTTATTAAAACATGAATGTATCCCAAAAAAAGTTAGTGTGGTTTGAAATAATTTATACCTATTATATAAGACTAAACAAAGTTAACAAAACCTGGGGGAATGGATCCTAAATTGCTGAAAATAATACAAGGTATGATAGGAGAAGCAAAAGATGCCAGGATGCCAAAATCATTATTTCCTACTATCGAGGATTGAGTAAGACAAATGAAATGAGAGATAATCCTCTTATAATTATTAAAAAACAATTGATATCCCTAGGATTATTATATATACCTTCAATTGAGTTGGGAAGAATCATTGAATTAGATTCCACCTGATGGACCAAGAAACCCTACGAGCGAAACAATTCCAAACCCTCAAACATTGAGACTCCCTCTCCCATAATAGAATCCCATGTACATGGACACAAACTGAATTCAAGGACTATGGAACCCTATTGATCATAATAGTATCCCCCACGCATCATGAAACCATCTAGAAATGATTTTTCAAAAGTTAATTTGAAGCCATATTTTAGGGCCTTCTAGTGAATCCCATTGCCTGGAGGGGCCATTGAATGGTCTAAAAATCCAATACCATAACCACCATGAACCTTTATAGGTTATATTATAAATCTACCTACTTTAATATAGAGGTTATATCCAACCATAGGGACCCCTCTCTAGCCTGTACAACCACAGTGGAGCTGGGGATAATTTTTTATCTAGACCGTTTATGCATGGACCAAAGTGTCCAACACCTAGCTACCAATAAAAGTGATATCATCTGTAACTATTACACATATCTCACTAC
Source organism: Viscum album (assembly GCA_963277665.1). Taxonomy (NCBI): domain Eukaryota; kingdom Viridiplantae; phylum Streptophyta; class Magnoliopsida; order Santalales; family Viscaceae; genus Viscum; species Viscum album. The sequence goes on from OY728155.1 coordinate 1,093,739,827, forward strand.
AACATTAAGCTCAAATGGGAAAAAACCTCCCCAAAAATACCAATCATCTCCCGCCCCAATAAACAATGATGTCTATTTAGATTTGATAAGCCCACTCAAATTAGAATAAGTGGTTCAATATAAGATCCTATTTAAGATTATGAGAGAAGGATAATTTGGAAACCAAGTAGACTCATTTTTTATGAACCCCTTCACCCATGTGATGATAATAATTATAGATATGCCAGATAATAAAATTATATATGTCTAGAATGTGGTTTCACTAAATAATAATTCCCCATGCATACTGAATGACATTAGCATACATAACACTACAGAAAGATTTCAAATATACGTATCCAGAATGAGAAACTATGAACACCATCATGTCATGTTCATAATTTAAACAAATGTTTTGGAACAATTCCTGATTTGTGGGTTTCAGAAAAACCTTGGTGAATGTGGGATGAGATTTGGTCTGATTGAAGATAATGTCAGGAGCATAATAGCAAAGAAAATCATCTGTATTCCAATAATAGTTGTTTCACTTGAATATGATTGAACTCTCCCCAAAAATCCATATTGAGTACTTATGTAAGGTAAGAATTTGTTGGCGGGTAACATCCCAATGTTTAGATTAGCCCACACTTTCCACATCAACGTGAGTGATATATTTTTTAATGGAGAACATTTCCCAAAGGGACTTCACCTATAGGAAATCCCATTCCTTATTCTCCTATAGGTAGGTCACGGTGTCTGATACATATATGATATTGATTCCCCCATCCTTATCATCATTACCCATTCTTTTCCAAGTGGCCCATTCGAATTTACCCACCAATTATGAATCGAAAATAAATCTATCAAAGGTTTTTAAAATGTTATGAAGGATCATTTTTTGGAATGATCATGGTTGATAGCACATGCATGGGGATAGAGGATAAGACACTAATAACCAAGGTAATTCTACTCCAAAATGAGATAATACAGTTCTTATAATTGTGGAGAAGTGAAATTATTTTTTCAACAATAACATCATAGTGTGGAATACGAACCATACCTAGGGATATTGGGGATTCTAAATATTCCATATGAAAATTTCTCTTATTGATCCCCTATTTATCTTCAATCCTCTTACTCCTTCTACATGAACAATGTCTCGAGAGATAAGCAATTATTTTCCATGATAAATGATCAGGCCAATCCATTCACAATAAATTGTAGGAATACTATTGAGATCCTATATGTTCATACTAATTCCATTGAGAAAATTCATAAGGTCACCTGCAAAGAAGAGGTGGGTAATGCTATGGAAATTAGGCTTTCTCTAGAAAGGATGAAACCATAGATCATAACATCATTTATTATATGTCTACTCTTAGTAAAACTTATTGTTATACCTAAATGATTTTCCTCATGGAAAGTGGTTGGTTAAGAAAAAAATATTAATGATAATGAGATTATGATTCTTTGTGATATAAGGAATGACCTCAGGAGGCACACAAATGTTTTTTATGCATTGCATGACTAACTAGGTATACCATATGGAGTGTCATAAATTTTTTATTTAGTATAATGTGTGTGTATAGGTACTATAATATTATTTATTACTTGAATTTTATGAGATACATGGAATGGAGATATTCATTCTTTAATAAATCTTTTATACAAGAAGTTATGACTTAGCTAATCAATGTGTTGTTGGGCATGTTATTGATCAGGTTGTTGGTTGGAACCCAACCAAGATGGAATTTTTTCACTCACATGATGAGTATGAAATACATTCCATTTATTGAGACTAGAAAGGGAGTGTGTAGTCGATCATAGAGAGCACCTCTGATATTGTCATCCATTCATATGAGGAACATGTGATGTTCCCATCCATAATGGTGAATGATATATGATGTATTCATTGAGTAGGCCTGTTTATAGATGAATAGTAGAGAATTTAAAAGTTGTCTATTTTGTATTTACACACTCCATGTCCTATGATCACATAATGTATTGAAAAATGGGTAAGTATGATAGTCATTATAGCCTGAGTTGTAGCTAGTAGACATAGGGTTAAAGATACCTGTATTTTATAGCAATCGAACTACAAACCTTTATATCATGAGAAGTATAGATTTCTACTTATAAGAATATATTTTATTATATTTATAGATGCAGTGATTCCTAATTTTTATTGAAAATGATATAATGGCATGTGGGGTTACACAATGTGGTGTACTGAATAAAGATTTAGTTTGATTAATATGGCTTCCCTTATTTTTATTAAATTTAATCCAAGATATTTTTTATGGGTTGTTCACAATATATTACCTATGATTTTATAGGAGAGAAAATGAGTATAGAATTACAAATATGTTTTAGAAAATATCCAAAAAAAGTTGAAATGAGTTCAAAAGTAAGCCTATATAATTCAATACATGGTAAAATAGCACAAAGTCATATAGTATTTTTTGACACTGGGAGATAGAAGGAAATTCATTTACTATAACCATATACATGAGACAAATAATTTTTATATAGGTTATACAAGCATGAAATATGATTTTAGGAAACCCTCATAGGCCGATTGTATTGTATGATAAGAATAATATCATAATGGAATATTATATTACTACCTTCATATATAAGTTCTGTCATATTGTATGATTATTATAATATAATGGAATTTCATGAAATTAAATTTCATGCTAGGACTATATTAATACCTATCTGTTGATATTATATGACGTAGTGGTTTCCTATGGTTTATGAATCATAATATGATATAAAATGTGGTGGGATTATGATGAAAATATTTATAGATTGAATGGCCCAAAGGCCTAAATTTTTTAATCATTTTTAGATAAAACCCATTTTAAGGGTAAAGGGGGAAAACCTCATAGACATTAAAGACTTAGAGAAAAACAAATACCGAAGTTTAAATGGGCTGCAATCATCCCAGAAAAAGACTAGTAAGGAATACCCCTCCACAACGTCATCATCAATATGGTAAGCCTGCATCATTATATGACTAATCAGCGATCTGTCCCGTGCAGCAATGCACGAGCCTGATACTGATGGGAATGACATACCCTCTCAAAATTCAAAATCTGAATAGCCATACATGGTAAAATCTACCTTCTCTGATCCTGTTCTGAAGTATTTCCTTGTAGAATGGCTGAACGAAGCAACCCTTGAACCCTTATACTGCATAAATCATTATCAGATTCTTACTCACAACCCCCAAATGCATCCATTCCGAAAACCATTCCACAATATCAAAGAAATCCCATCCCAAGAACTCCTTCACCAAAACACCTTCATTTTATCTTCCACCGAATCCAGTCCACAAAAACAGAACTATCAAACAAATCACTGCAAAAAAAGGTAAATTCACCCAAACCAACCACAGTATCATCCAAAACAGATCACCAATAGCAGAATCCAAGCATATTAGTACCATAAGATGAGCAGGAGAGGAACACATCCAAAATAATAAACACATACAATAATCAAGAATCCATCACCTCATTGATGACGATAGCTCTTTCACTTACACTTACACCGATCCATAAACTGTAACTCCACACCAAACCAGAATCACACAACCGCTCGCACCCAAACCAGAAATGAATAAAAAACCATGAAAAAAAAAACAGCACCAAAATTACAGCCACCTGAGAAGGTTCCAGAATAATGTCCTGTAGCGATCCAGGACCTCTCCCATCGCCGCCTTCAAAGCCGCACTCAAGACCGCATGGACGTCCCAATCACACCCACAACCGACACAAAAATGGGCCTATGACCCTTAGATTGCAGTAGCGGTACATGGCCCCTGTATCTTCACCACACCGCCATGGGGATGGCAGAAATGATGCATAAGAGGGATGCCCATGAAGCCGCGACGCCGCCACTGGTTGAGGAAACACAGACTATGATCGCGACAGGAATCATCACCGAGAGAGAACCCACCGCTGATCTGAGGCAGAGTGGAGGAAGGCATCGATAGGGGGGATTTCCTAGCGTGCATAGCCCTTTACGGGCACATCCTCCAATATCTATCGAAAAATATAATTAATGTATCCATTACATGGGAGGTAATAGGAAGGGGTTATTTAACGAATGTATGTGATGCACACTGGTTTATCTGTTGTCACATGTTATAATTATAGTTTTAATGATAAATATTGAATAATATCCTCCTATTGTGTTATAAAAGGGGAGATTCAATGTGTTAGAAATTGATTGACATAACCTCATGCTCAGATGAAAATATCCTTCCAACTTCATCATTCATTCACCATATTTTTATCTCAGACACTAGAATCTCATAATGAGAGGAAGTATCATGTTATTATGAAAAATGATTTGGTATAACATGTGGATTTCTACTATGGTTGTTGTCCTTCATATACCACATTATTTGTCATCATTATACTATTTCAGAAGAAATGGAGAAGATATAATGAAATATATAAGAAATGTATATGTGGTTTACATTTCTTCACATCCAATTTTTACACATGTTTTATGTTCCTATGCATGATTATCCACGAATTTTATTATAATAAATTCCAAACATTTTATTAATTGTTTATAGGTAGGTAGTAATTCAGTAACAAACAACCAACAAAGGCCATTCATTGGGAGGATAACTGAGGTATGATAATATTACACTTATTATTTGTCCCTTTATACCATGTCTGAACATGAGGGTCTATTACTTTTTTACAATAACTTTATATTAGAATATTCTAAAATTTAATTTTGTTTAATAATTTTTAGAACATCACATACAGATTTAGGAATTATATTTCTACTATGTACACGATAGATGTTGATGGGAATAAAAAACCCTACCTAGAAATATTATTTTCAAATTTTATATCCCAAGGAAATTGGGGTTATTTCAGTTTTTAGTGAGTGGAAGGGAGTTTTGAAGTAAATTAAAAATGATTTTAATTTATATGGAATGAAAATTAAAAATTTATCTATTTTATATATAATTCATTATAAAAATAAATATAGCATGTAAAAAATACGTATGGTGCCATAATGGACCAATATTCATACCATAAATTATGGATTTGGTATGTATCTTATGAAAAATAATCGAAAATTACTCTCATATTATAATAAAATAGCTAATTGAAAAATAATTAACATATTTGGGTTTACATGATGAATGATCAATTAGAGCCCCCTCCTCCTAGACATATTCAATCCCACACCGTGTATTGTTGAAAGAGGCTCATGTTAATATAAAGGGATGACCTGTACATGGAATAACTCAAAAAAATTTAGGAAAAATATTTTATTATTAATGAATTGAACATTATTATTGCATTATATTTTAATACATAATAACATACATTAATTTTTATTTATTTGGATCAGAAATAATATTGATCATCTAATAGAGATGAAAAGGACTACATTCAATAGAGTTTCATCATTTATGGTAGTATGGATGTGTTAAAGAAGTGTGTTTTAGTGTCTCACCTAGAGACGATTGTGAGAAAGGATAAACATTGAAGAATACAAATTATGAATACAACAATTTACATAACAACATTGAATAACTCAATTAAATACACTTTGAGAAAAAGACAATGTTCTTGAAAATAATCATGATATTAATGAAATAATAGGAATAAATGATCCAACCCCAATGGCCACCACAAATTGTTCTATAAAGAATGAATATTGTGGGTAGTTTTTATCTTATTTGTATAAAATAAAATATGTAATAAATTTTTTAGATTTTTTAAAATATTTATATAGAAAAATATGATTCTTTTTTGTGAAATATGTTATGACCACTATCCTAATGATAATTTTAAATGGTGGAGTTAGGGTATCGAATCTGATTTTCAATAATCAAATATAGCTTATTAACATGTTATATAGATTACAACACACCAATTAAAATCAGTCACAAATATAAGGAATTGAAAACCATATATTAAATACGCAAACATCATGATTCTACTTGGTTTACCACAATGGTCTAATAGAACGTTCACACACAAATAATTTATCGATGTTCCATATATATCAGTATTTATAATATGTGATTATAATTTTTAGATGAGGATTACTACCAACCCAAATTCCATATCCACCTAATTAATATTCAAACTCTTCATAACGAATTATGATAAAAGAATAAATGGTGCATAGGTTTAAAAATATGAATATAAAATAAATATCCAAGAATAAATCATCAATGGGGTTATCCATTATGCTCTAGGATATTCAATCAATTCCAGATCATTATTTATTTGTTGAACTACAATAATTATTTTTTAATAATCCCATATATGAAATAAATCTCATCAATAAATCTAATCTTTAGTTGACTAAGACCACTATTATTCCTCTCAAAAATTTCTTCAATTTCCAATTAAACTTCTTCATTTAAATTATAATAAATAAAATCTAATAATTTGACCATCTAAATACATTATAAATTTATTTAAGTCTCAAAAAAAATCTATTCATAATTTCATTACCAAATTATATAGAATCAATAAATTTTAAAAAACCTTTACCACTATAATGTGGTTATGTCATTTCCTGTTATATTTTTCTCTGAATTCTTACTCAATTGGGAGAACTACATGATCAAATGTTGAAATTCATGGGTATTATATTTTATTCAAAATAATTAATTTTTATTATTTTATAATATTACGACATGGTTCTTTATTAAAAATTTTGTTATACCATTCGTTTGAATCTTGAGTTATAACACCCTTGAAAAATTGTATTAGATTTTTTATGTCACTATTTTTCATCAATCCGTGATAATAATCAGATCAATTTTATGCCTCCCCATTGAATATAGATATTTTTAAAATAAAAAACGTAATCCAGTACATTATATATATATATATATTTTTTCATTCTAAAAAAATATGATAAAAATTCCACTAAACACCCTGATCAAATACCACAAGGTTTTCCTCCTATTCCAGAACAACTTGAAAACTGCTATTTTTTCAAATCTTTGACTATTACGTCAAGAGAAAAACCAGGTTTCACATGTAATATACCACATAATAAACATATAACTAGTTACACATTTAAACTCTAGCAAAGACACTCTATCAGTTTACTCCACGATTTACTAGTACCATGACATGTCAAACCAGATGAGAAAAACATTGTCTATCCTATTTTGATTGTTATTATAGGTAACCATAACCTCCACCACGATCATTTTGTATCTTCCAATGATGCACATGGTTTTCTATAGGGAATACAACATCCACTAGAACTCCTTTTTTCACCCTCCATTTGTGGTTCACATCACCATTAGGTAATCATCACCATTACAGTGTTGTTATGTCACCTTAAAAAAAATAAACAAAACCTATTTACACTTTTCTATTCATTAAAAACCTTAATTCATGTCACATATCACTCCAAATAAAAAAATTTCAAACCTCTTATTAATAATAATCACAATATTCACCTCATTAAAATCTTTTATTCTAACGTGAATAACATTAGAAATTGTATTACACACCTTCATATTTCATTTAAATAAAATGAATCTATAATAAAATATAATATTTAATGTACTATATAATAACCAATTAGTAATAGACTAAATCAACCATAATTATTTATCAAACTAGGTAATGGTTTATATAAAAAAAGAGATCCATTGATAATTATATGTTCTGGTGTATACCTTTCATCTTATTTTTATCCAAGTACTTTTTAATGACTAATATATCATTAAATTATAAGAACACACTTTTCAATATTAATAATTAATAATTTTTCCCATTAAAAATGCTCCCCCTTTATTTTTCAATAAACAGTTCTCCTTAATTTTTGTTTAATCACCCTTAATAAGATAATTATACTCTAACTACACTTATTAAAATCCTATAAATATTTTTTAACCTTAATTTTTTTTAATTCCATAACTATTACAATGAAATATTTTACATTTATGATAATCAAAAAGTGTAATACCTTCCAAGAATTTAAGATTCAATAAAGAATATATTTATAATAAATGAGGAGATTTTAAATCACCTTAAGATAAGGGAGATGTTTGAACACTAATAATTCCCTAATGTTTCTCTAAATTTTGGTATATCTAATAGTTTGTTAAATATATTTTTCACTTGTTTATTAATTCTACCTTTAACTAATTATATTACATTATTCCCTATATTTTATTTAATAAAATGAATAAAAATCTCAATGGCCATCATGCATGTTTGCAGCATCAGATTCTTAATTATCTCAATATCACACTTTTGTAAAAAATATCAACATGTGATCTTAAACATGTTCAATACGATCTTCCATTTTTTTACCCCCAAAATCAATTTTCATTACTTTTTCACTATAATTAATACTAATTAATCTATGATATGATATATTTTCTATTTTTATTTAAAATTCAACAAATATATTAGATTTAAATAAATAATACACCTATAAATATATATTGTATATCCACAGAATATCACTCCTAGAGTATAAATTAATAGGCCATCATATCTTATTATTTTCCACATTAAACACCAGTCCATTTTTTCAAAGTATCTTGGATTTAAATCCTGATTTATTTAATAGGAGTGATATTTTCATCCTTTATATATTTTTTAAAGTTCATTCAAAAAAGAGTTGTATAGAAAATTTATTGAATTACAAATTTGAAGTATAAATGAATTTAAATCATGATCAAATATAATGTTTGATCTATAACTATTACATACTCAGTCTTCTCTTATTTTAATCTAATGATGATTGGGATCGAATACAAATTTGAATCAGAAATCACAATCATCTTCGTCAACTCACTTCCATAATTTTGATGAGTAATTAATGAATATTCAATTGATTAATTCAATTAAAAGGTTATAAATTATATAATCTCTTCAACCATAAGCATATAAAACATTAATTGTATTAAATAGGTGAACTCTTCAGCTAATTTAAGATTTATTCCTTTAAAAATGATATATTCACTACAGATAAGTACCCTAAATCAAACTTCCATTGATAATATAATAAATATGTTTTACCCAAAAATCACCACTCAAATTCTATTTTCCTCATTTAAATTTAGAATAGACCATAATAATCCTATGGTTATTATTTAAATTCCCATAATGCTTTATTTAATTTATAAAAATTCGTTTCATTACACTCATTTGGAAAACCTGCCAGTTGATTATTCATTCACATTATGTTATCCAATAAATAATATCATCCTTTAATCTATTTGATAAAAACGATAACCTATATGAAATAAAATCAAACATTAAATAAAAATACATACCTTGTGGCATGAGAAGTGAATTTTTTTAATGTTACATGAAAATTTTTAACTCTAAAAACTAAACCACAAATTTACCTTGACTCGAGTTTTACTCCCCATTTACTTATTTGGATATCTCATTCATGATCTACCTCTATTTACATGTATCCTTAGTGTATCCACCTTTAATACTTATCTAAGGGTCTCCAAATAGTAATGTAAGCTACCCATCAATAATGTAGGGGTGGGATCTTAATATTCTTTAATTAATCTTTTCTAAATAAAGTGAATATAATTTCTTATTCCTCTAATTTAAGGTTAATAATTTATTTAAAATACATCAAATTATTTCTATTTTAGATAAAAAAAGGAATATGATATTGGTGAAACTAATTTAAATCCATGGGTTTTCATCTTGAGTTTATCTTCTTTCAGAAAAATTGAAATGTATTTATTCTATCATTATATTACAATGGTCAACTAAATATTTTCATGGAATAACATATTACATGTTTCTAAATTGAAATTTATATATTAAATTTGGTTGGAGACCACATCATCATCTCATTCTATTCAATGTCCAGTCTTGAAATATTATGGGTTTGAGTGAGATGAATTTAATATGAGATATTTTAAACAATTTTTTTATAAATCATATTATGTTTTTTGACTATTTTTTAATTAATTTACATGAATACAATATGTTGTAAATATTTTATTGCTAAATGAGTTTCTAATAATTGATCAGTTTACTAATAAGAATTCTTATTTGTTACAAATGATGAGTGAATGATCCAAAACTATTTCTAGCCATGTTCTGTTCCTACAATCTATGATTTAAAGTGATGAATTGAGTATATTGGATGTATTTATTTAATAAGTATTTATAATTAATGTAATTTTTGACTATATATGAATATCTATCACTTTAAGGAATTTGAGAAAGGATTATTGTATTATCAGTATATCTATATTAGGTACTCCTCTTAAGGTATAAAGGATGATACACACGTTATGGATTATTACAACATAACTTATTATAATAATTTCCTATCCATGGTACTTGTGACATACCTTGAAAATAGATCCATGGTGTTTTACATTAACTCTTATACATATATTAAACTCATATGATAGGTTAGGACTTAATTGGTGTTTCGGGTATGGATTATCCTAATTTATAGATATTTTTATATTATGTTTTCAAATAATTCTTAAAAAATATTTTAATTTTATTATTTTTTATTCCTTTATCTCAATATTACATCTAATTTAATTTTGTTAATGAAAATATTTTATGGAGTGGGTTAGAGACTATAAATATGTTTTTTTCAAACTTAATCTAAGTATCATTACTTATGATATTCTCATTGATTCTTTTATACATGATCAATGTATGTAAAAATATCATGAGTTTGGGATCTAATCACTCATGAAATGTGGAGTTTGGGTGGTATATTTTGGGTCTTTTGACTAAATTTGGTTGATTAAATAAGGGTTTTCCTTTGAGTTATCCATTTGGTTTCATTCTAGTAGAGTTTTATATTTCCCATATGACATATTTGGAACTCCTTTTATTAATAAAAACTATTTTTTTGTTTTATATTTATTTTTTTAGTTTATGTATATATTTAGTCCTTGTGATATGGGGTGCATGAATATGAAAATTATGTGTATTAATACATGAAATATAACCTATTACAACGGTTTAAAAAATCCTCATTAATGTTACCCTACGTGAATGGTTTTAGGAAACCATTGGTATAATTGTATTTTTTTGACACTTATACCAAATAATTGGTAAAAAAACAGATATATGTAATGAAAATGGCCACCTATACCAATAGTTTGGGAAACAAGTTGTCATAAGTACGGATTTTTACACCTATACCAATGGTTTGGTTTTTCCACTAGTATTACAATGGAATGTGGTCTCTTTTACAAATGGTTTGATCAAACCATTGGTATAATATTTATCCTACAACCTCTTACACCAATAGATTGGTCAAACCATTATTATTTGTGTCTTATACAACTTGTTTAAAAAAATTATTTGAATATATGTAATAATTATTTATGAGTAAAAATAATATTTATATTACACATAATAAATAAATACTTATATATAAACAAAAATATTGTTGTAGCAAAGTTGTAATGTCATTAGAAAATAATGTTACAGTCTTGTGATCAATACTTGACATTGGATCTTTTTTTCAATAGAGTTCCTATACTAAGGGTTTGACTGAACTATTTTGATCGTTATTTCCTATAACCTATTCCATGGGTTTAAGAACATTTGTTATACACCACCTATACTTATAGTTTGACCAAATCATTGATATTTCTAATTTTCAAGGAGATTACACCAAATGGTTTGAGGGTATATACTAATGGTTCAATTTTTTTGTAAAATACTTTCCCACTAGAACTTCTTATGTTTCCACATAACCCAACGAATAGGTTCATTCAAATAGACATTTTTATTTTAGTTTCATCTTATGATGTTTCGAATAATTGTAATGTAATTTTAGAAGGAAATTTGTAATTTTTATTTTAATTGCAACAGATAAAACCTTTTACACAGTAGTTTTATTCAATACTTGATTTTTTACTCTAGACCCTTATGATAGAGAGGTGCCCTAGTGGTTTTTTGATATCATTACCTGGGAACGTTTCAATCATTCAGTTCATTTTAATTATAAATAATATTTAATTTCTATATCCCCATCTAGATAAGGAATATGAGGAAGAATTTTAATAATAAATATAATTTCCATGTATTGTGGATGAATATAACTAGGTCATTAAATCCATAAATAATTCGATTCTATGATCAAGTTAAAAGAAGTGTTTTCCTTACTATCCACAATATATAGTTTGTTTGTTTTTCTTTTTTCCCTATATTATTGAATTTATTTCCTTACTAATAATTTTGAAACCCTTCTCATTCAATAGAAATTTTAATCCTATGTCTCAAAAATCACATACACATAAGATATTTCTTAAATGTGCATCAATATATAGAATATTACAAAATATGTTAGTTTTATACACATGTCTGTTCTCATTCCTTAAAAATTAATGTTATTGGTAATGTGGGATGAGAAATCACTATCCGGAATCCATGTGAAAATATTTTTCATCACAATTAACTAATTTTAGTAATAATATATTTCCCATAATTCGTCATTTTTTCATTACACTTTGGGATGAGTTTAGACAATTGTGGGTCTCTCCTCTATCATTTTTATCTCCAAAAACAAATTATTCTTCTTATCCATCCAATGGGGAAGATATTATTCACAACAGAACCATTTTTATTTTTCCGAATTCCTTTCAAATTGGACCTTCATATGTATTTTTTATAATCTTTTTTACCTAAAATAAATAACCTTTTTACAATTTATGGAGAATTAAAATCAATACAATTAAATAGAATTTATTCTTTGAAATATAAAATATTCCTACTTTAAATTTCTTTATTTTATGGATCATCTTCTTTATGGTAATTTTCACTACCACACCATAGGTCATGGTGCATCTAACATATCTATAAAATTGGAACTTCATATTGGGTATTATTTTATTACCACTACTCCATATAACTATAAAATTACAATAAATCCTTTCTTTTTTAATAAACTAACAATAATTGAGAGTTATATAGAAGATTTTTATTTCCATTACCTTTATCTTATTAATACTAATTGTTATTCATTAAATATAAAATAAAAATTATTAGTTTATATATGTTATTGGACATTGGACCAATAACAACGTTTTCAATACACTCAAGTCCTTTCTTATCCTCCTCTTTTAGTTATTCATCTAAATTTTTTTAAAAAATAAATGTTTTCATTAAACCCTATTGAACTAATTTAGGTTTAATATTCATTATCACATTACAAAATTTAACTTAAGAGTTTTATTCATATACCTCCTTGATAAAACAATTATGTTCAGAAATTTTCTAGTATTATAATTTAATTTTTGACATTAAATCCATATATTAAAAATTATTTAATTGATAAACTCTGGAAAATTACATATAATTATATAATTTAGTAATTTTTGGATTAATTTGGTTAATATAATATGAAAAATCATTTATTAGACCACATTTGTTTCTATTACTTCTTCTTTATATGTGTTTCTCTATGATATAACCATCATGTTCACCGATGAGATCAAAAAATTATTCAAGTTGATCATCTTCCTAAATTTTATATTTTTTGTGTTTTTTAATAACTATCAATGAATCTTCCAAATATAATTTATTCATTTTCACACCATATTAAATAAAAATATCATCATATATATACTCTTCTCACAAAAACAAATTATATTGAAACATATTTGTATATGTATTTAAATATTGGATGTTCTGTTATGGGGAAACCACCTTTATTAATTTTTTGGTAATTGAATTCAGTTTCATTATCAAAATTATTTAGATATCTAAAATAGATATTCAACATGATTCAAAAATTAATTTTGGCTATTAGTTATTTATAATCAAATCTATTATTGATATATTAGAACATTCTAGACATAAGTGATAGGAATTCATAAAATATACCCTCTTATACATATTAACCTTCATAGATGATAAATCATTCGTTCTATTTGAAATTCATCTCATTTAATAAATGACTAGTTATCCCATTCGATACCACTAATATATCATATGAAAACCTTCTATTTTAAAATTCATTTATTGAAAACTATATCGAGTTCCTTAAATTAATAAATGACACTTTTAGATTATATAATGTCTGAAATCTTCACAAAAAAATCATCACTATAACTACATAGTAATCTCCTTTCCATTTTTGAAAATAGATGTGAAAAATAAAAAAATCAGTTTAAGAATACATCAATGTTTTAATTTTGATAAATCTATAAGTAATCATTTTTTTAAAAAAACCTATAATATTTCCCCTTTTATGATGTTTTCTCTTTCATAAATTCTCTCCCACTTATTCAAAAGTACTTTAGTGAATTCACATCTCATGCTATTAATATAAATCTAATTTAATACAGATTTTAATAAGTCACTCTATGGCTTTCATATGTATTTAATATTTTTTGTCTCTTTTGGTTTTTGAAAACTCTATAGGATCACTGATTTATATTTCATTCCTTGCAACATATAAAAAATTGATCCCAAGAGATCATAGATGTGACTAATTTTAATTTTTCCTAATCTACCAATTGAACTAATAAAAATAATAGAAATCACCATATAATAATGTAATTGTACATTAAAATAATCTTCTATTGATATATTCATTCAAAATAACCATGTGGTTCTAATACCAATAATTGGGATCATATTCCCAAATACACTGTCAGAATTTGGTGAATTAGAGTGTCAAATTTTTTTAATACCTAAATATATCTTATTTCCATGATAAAATGATAATGATGAACCTATAAAAATAAATAAAATATCCTAAGTATCTAAAATATGATATAAAATACACATAAACAATTATATTACTTAGATCACAAAAAATGTATAATCTAAGGATCATAAAACATTAATGATTCAATTTACTAAGTGATCACTATTCACATTTCCTAATTATTACTTTTACATGAGGATCACTACTGAACTAAGGTCTAATACCTCCTTCTTCATGTACATGAAATATTTCTAGAAATAGAAAAGTAATAAATGATAGTCAATTCAATAAAAATATATATCTATGAAATATTCATACACTAATTGGTGAGGTTGTTTTTCAATGTGATCTAGACTATTTAATCAAATACATATAATTAGTTATTTTCGTTGCATCTATATCTCCCATTTCAAAAATAAATTTTTTAAATAATTATATCCAACAGATTCTAACTTGTTCAAACCAAAAAAATTATATTCTTATATGTTAAAATATTATCTATTTTAGCATTTAAATTATTTTATCACTTCATACTATATGTATTCGTTTTAATTACACTTAAATAGAACATTTAGAAATGAATCGATTTTATTAATTAAATCATATTCCTTCATTCTGTTCAATTCATCATGATTCATTATAATTTTAAGAAATTCACATTATATGGTGCATTGATGTCTCATTGTGGTGTGGTTTATCTTAGATTATTCCTCAATCCTAAAAACTATGGGATCCAAAATCAAAATCACAATTTTTTATCAATTTATATACAATAAATTCTTCTTCTCATAACTCATTATGACAAGTTTTTGTATAAAAAATGAATTTGTGTAGTTCACTTGAATCTTATAATACAACTCCCATAATAACCCATATATCCATCAGTTCATTATTTATTTTAACCCATGTCGAAAGCCATTCCCATTTTGGCATCCCAATGGAATACAAGGATTTTAAAATCAACATATATAAAACATAACATGACCCATGGTGTGGTAATATATGCCTCCCCATTTTTCCAATGAAAAAATGTTTCTGGATAAAAAACAAACAAAAAACTAGTATAATAGAAGCAATGGGAATTTTTACCTTTAATATATGACTAGGAACTCATTTTAATGAACACTATAAATTTTTAGAACCAAGATACTTCTAAAAAACATGGAATCCCATCATCACGCTGTTATCATAGTCAAATTAGTCCTCTATGACCTTTACTATGGTTGTATTTTATCTCCACATTGAATATAGGGATTTTAAAAGAGTGTAAAACCTCCAATATGACAATAAATTTCATCCAATAATCATGTTTCACATCAGTATTGTCTAATCTACTATATTATAGCATGGTCCTGTCACCATTCAATAAAAAATTCGTTAACCCTGAAACTTATCATCGATTAATCAAAAATCCCCAAAACATGTCATGTATAACTAAAATAAATCAATTTACATCCTTTTTTATAATAGACCCAATACGTTGCCATTATTATGTATTAATCAACTCATCTACACATAATTTGCCACTTTATATCCTTATATTCTATAATTAATAACATTGGATCTATTATAATATTTTAGGATGAAAATATTTTTAACATATATTGATCAACACCCACACATAAAATCATTAATAGAGATGTGCTTTTCAATATTCAAGGTGATGAATATTATACAATTATTGAAACTTTAAGAGTTGGTTAAAATGTTGTTTTTATAAAAATTAATAATGTTCTTACATTTTTGAAATATAGTTTGGGGTGAACTAAAAGAAGAAACATCTGATGAATACATAATCATAATAAAAAATATAAATATAATAAAAAATATAAACAATACCTAATTCAATTTAAACGATTTAAAAGACACTCGATATTCAAGATCAAATAATAGATGTTGAATAAGTAAAATATAATGTACTAAAAAAATTTAATTACAAAATAATGAAATTTAAAATGATAATATATAAAATCCTAAACAATTTTACTAAAGAGAGAACATTATAAATTATTTACATTAAAATATTCCTCTTTGATAAAAAGTAACTTGAGTATCAATCATATATCTATATAGACTAGGTTTTCAAACTAATCCTCCTAGATTAAAGCCTTCATTGAAAAATAGGGTTTTAGGTGTCGTGCGCTGGTAGGTATTCTGGGGCCGTGATAATTTCTTATTATCTTTGCTGATGAAGAAGATTTGGGTAGGGCTGGGTCTCGAAATAGGAAATCGTTCTCTAGTTCCTCTTTCCATCTTCTTCGGTGGTCCTTTGATGCTCATATGAATCGCGACTCACCCAATTTGGCGATATGGATCCAACCGCATGGTCTTCCCCTTCCGTTCCAGAACCCTGGGTTGCTAAAATCAATTGGTAATTCTATTGGGTGGTTTATATGTATTGATAAAAGGACGGCATTGATGACACATCTGATGACTGTGAGAATCTATATTGAAATGGATCTTTCGAGATTTCTACTGGAGATTGTCTGGATTGTTTTTGAAAATGAATACAGGTATGGAAAATCTATTGTTTATGAATCCTGGACTCCCTTTTGTTCTTGTTGTCACAGGTAGGGACATGATGAATATGGTTTTCGCAAGAAGGCTAGGGGTGTCCGACCTATAGAGATCCTAGGTGTGGCAACCCTAGGTGATGGGAAAAATTGTGATCAGACCACAGCAACTACTTAGGAATCCAGAGTCTCAGTTGGAACCACAGTTAGTCCTAATGTTGGGTGTAGCAAGCCACCGAGGATTAATTTCAAGGATGGGTTCAAAGGAGTTGAAAGTGCAGATTATGGTGGTTCTGTAGGTGTAGCAGTGAGGCAACATCAGGCAGGGGTGTTTCCTCTTGAACCGAGGGTTGATGAAATTTTCAAAAGGTGGAGACATGACTTAGAAGATCCTCCAAAAGCTATTGGATTTGTAGGAGTAGCACAGAATTGCAGTGCTCTACAAATTGGGAGGAATGATGGCTTGGAAAATCACAACGCAGTGGCATCGAATGCTGGTTTAGTCCAGGACATTGCGGCAAACCTTCAAGAGGTGGAGGCCGATTTGAATCTGAGAAAGGAAGTAGGGGATCAGAGGACAAGAAGTAATGATCAGGCTTTTAGCAGTAGGGTTGTGGGGGTGCAACCTGTGGCAGTGGAGAACACAGGCCCTGCAGTGCAGTATGACATTGATGTGGGGGCTTCGGAGGGATGTATTGAGAAAAGTGGTCGGAACAAAGATGATGGAGGGGTCCTCATTGAAATTACTATAAGCAACTGTTTTCAGGGTTTGGAACAAGAGGATGTAGAGGTGACTAATCCAGGAAACACTGGTGTCAATGCGGAGACTGGATCTCAAGAGGCTATTGATGAAAATGACTAAAGGAGGTCGGTGCTGTATGAAGATCATGAAATAGATGAACAACCACAATGATTAGGATTGTTTGATGCTAATGCTTAGCTTCAGCAGCATCCGCCAGCATTTTATAAAAATGTGGTCATTCCTGGGAAATGGGGGGAGGTCTCTGAGAGTGATAAAGAAAATATTGGCTGATTGTTGAGGCCCTCGTATAACAACATTGTCCAGGGGGAAGGTGACGGTAGTTGAGAACCGGAAGGCGAGGACTGCCTCACCACGAAGGTCGCCGAGGAAGGATTACTCCTCTTTTCCAAAGCCGATGTCCACGTGGTCATCGACAAGAAAGGGAGGCGGGGCAGGTCTAAGTAAAGGTATGCAATCTCCTAATGATTTTATTTCCTTGGAGTGGTTGAATTTGAGGAGAAAATATTCCAAAGTCCTGAAGCATTATGAAATCTCAGAATGGAAATCAGCCACTATAGAGGAAGACTTCTATCATGGGTATGGTGATGGGTATGGTTCTGATGGGTTTTAGTTGTTGTTTTTGGGCTTGTGTTCTTCTGTACTGGACTTTTCTTTTTATTTAATAAATGGTAGGAGGTTAGTATATGACTGAATTTATAGGTATATATATATATTTTTTAGTAAACTATGAAAGAAATTAAGGGTTATATTTAACATTATAACCCTTTTATATTTTCCTCAAAAAAATCATCCATCTTCATAGGGATCTGGTGACCCAAAATCTCAGAATGAAGCGATGAATTTAGAATAAAGGAATTATGATTTTCATTAATTTTGTTGGTATAATTATGCTAAAATAAAACAAAATAAACTTCTAGTAAGCACATGTAAAAATCTAAAGCGAGTTATGATTTTTCAAAATCAATATGTAAAATATTTTAAATTAAGAAGATGAAACAATTATCTCCCCTTCCCGATAATCAAAAAACACATAATCAATTATAGTAAAAAATAAGGTATTAAATACTACATGTTATTCAAATTTTTACTCCACATTAGAGTATGCTTTTATTCTAGGAACAAATTATTCCTTACTAGAACTTACCCTAATATTCATTTCACCACTTATTTTAAATTTCCATGCCAATTTCATTTCCAACAATGAAATATTAAAAAATTAAATAGGATATTTAAACAAGTAAGAAATTGTAATATAATAAAAAATATATTAAATAATGTTATTGATATATTGGATTTGAAAAAGTAAGATTATAGATGTTATATATATTTTTGGTGAAATATCTTACAGAAAAATAGAGTTACTAGATGATGAAAAGGTAGTTCTTGGAGATATATTGGATACCTTCTTATCAACTATTATTCTATGTTATAGAATATTTATACTATATACATTAAAAGTTATCATACATTTATATTAAACCCCCTCTCCATCATCATGAGGTTTATGATGTAACGAGAGATGATTTGGATAATTAATGATGATTACATTGTTTTGATCATACACATATTCTATTGTATATATTTGAATATTTAATAAGTTACATATTTATTAAATATATTTAAAATAAAATTCTAAATTTAGATAAATTATAAAATAACTCTTTTTTGGTTATCCTAAGGGATGTTTTGTCTAATATCTCAGAGTTTATTTACTAATGTTGTGAAAATTTACTAAAAAAGAAATGGTACTAGACCTATCATATCTAATTAGGGTTCGAGTAATAATAATTATAAAATTAGGGAATGTGTGATATATCCACAAAAAATGGGTGAAACAATTGAAATAATTACATATTATAATTTAGTAGTTTAATGTTCTATTGAATATCACTCATTGTTGAACCAATAAAAAATTAATGAAATAAGAGTTTATGTTTTGGTGCTAATTTCCATACCATTACACAAACTTTATAATCGAAATATAAATGAATTTTAAAATGAAACTAAAACAAATGAATATAAAATACAATGTTTTTATGTTCTATTAAGATAATTAAAGATCCATTTTAGTACCTTAGGATATATTAATTTCAAATCACTATATAATTTCACTCCCATGAAAGCAGTGAATATAATTACTAGTTGACTCTCATTCGTTTAGAGTAAACTAGTAATCATAGCATTATAATATTTTTGACCATCTATTTTCTCATTTTCATCATGACCAAGTTTACATCAGGTACCTACCAATGTAAAAATACCTGAATCAATTTCAAAACCAATTAATTTATAAAAAAACACAATATCCTTATCTTGGGTCATGATAATGCCTTTTAGTTTTTTGGGCTACTTGGGAGAAACAAAATAATTCACTTTCCCCCATCGTATGCATCCCAAACATCTTCTGTATATTTTTGAAAAATTATTTTGAAGATAATTTTTGTTGGATCTAAAAATTATATCATTTTCATATATCTTAATGATCATATTTTCATTAATTACATTCCTGAAAAAGTAATGGGATACATCATTACATTAAAAAATTAGAAACTTGATATTTTAAAATAGCATGCCCTCGTAGTTTTTTATGTTCATATAGGAAATTTTTATGTTTATAAACACGCTGTAAAAATTTTATTCCTTTAAAACTATGAGGTTGTACAATATAAACTTCCTCCAAAATAATTACATTATATAATTTTCTCGTTACATGCATTTAAAATACTGTAATGGTCACATAAGTAGTGAAATCTAATTAAATTGTGATAAATTCTTGTCTATCTACTGAAGGGAATGTTCTATAAATTTTTATTCCCTCTTAGATATTATAAACATAAATAAAAAGAGTAAAATGATTCTAAACTGTGGTCCCATTTTCATAAAACGTTTTTTGGAATACCCACAAAACACTTATAATTAGATGTTTTTAAATACAATCAACCAATATAATAACCAATTTTCATTCAAACATATTGAGTTCCTTTTTAATGGACATAATATAGAAATAATCACTCAAAGAATAATGTATCTTTTTAGGTTTAAAATGATATAAGTATATAGTATATTTAAATTCATTATGTAATTAATTTCTTCATTTAGATGGTTGATCAACATTACCAATGACATTTTCAATGGGATGATTCATAACTAATATCTTGTTTCAAGGGAATAGTTTATTTTTTCAACATATAACTAATTGTTATCTTTAAAAACACTTATTTCATGAATAATAATAATATTTGTATGTGGTTCAAATACCAAAACTAAAGAAGAAAATGATTTAAAAACACAATCTAAATAATTTCCATAATTTTAATGATTTTACTTCATAAAAGGATTGGTTTAATTAGGAAACACATGATCATAACTTTAGTGGTATCTATCCATTTTTTTAAAAATAGACGAGACTTACATATGGTGATATAACAAAGAAAAATTCCTACATTAATTATCTAATAATTTTTTTGGAGATTATATTATTTAATTAGATTGAATACTTTTCATTCAAATACCCTAATATAAATAAATTTAAAATCCACTTTTTTTTAATGTACATAGTTTTTTCATTATGACCAAATGATGTAAAATTCAATTTATTGTGTAGCAAGAGGTGCTAATGGATTCATCCCAAAAATGTTTTGAATAATATTTTCATACAATAGTTACTAAGAAACCTCTGAAAATGATCTATTAATCCTTTTAAATAATCAATTTCACTATGATGTTTTTAGTTCCAAAATGTTACATATAAATCCTTTCTCCCTATTTAAATTTTTATAGTAATATATCTCAAACACTCTACCATGATCACTCTAGATATCAATAATAAAAATATTTTACCAAATATTTTACCAGTTGTATGTAGAGAATATTAAAAAATAAATTAAATGAGTAATTATGATTTATCTTATAGAGATAAAACCCATATATTCCTAATGTAGTCCTCAATTAACACATACAAAAATTAATTTTAATTGGAACTTATAATTTTTTTGGTTAAAATATATTAACATTAATTAACATTAGAGGTCAATAATATGTGATCTCAACAAAAGGATTAAAACTAGAAGTATGTTTCTTAATATATTAGTGAGACTACAAAATGAGGAGAAATTAAAGTTATATTTCAGAAGATACATCTTAAATTAATCATAAAATGTTTACATAATGTTTGGAAGTTTTAGTGTTCTAATATTTATACCAATTCCAATAATTATAATCTATTTAATAAAATAAATGAATTTATTAGTACAAAAGGATCAATTGTACAATTGTGTAAACATTATCATACATTTTGGATGATAATATGAAAATAATTTCCAAAATATTTTGGTACATTTATCATTCCTAATGTTTATGGAGTTATCATCATAACATAATTAACTTATACGGACTACATTTCACTTATGTAAAAAATAAAAATAACACTTTCAATTAAATTCACACCATATATAGAAGAAACACATATACCCATGATTCAAGGATATGAATTATAACTAATTTTAACATGTAAATACTTTATTTTATTATACGTTTTAGAAGATAGAAATATTTTTATTCCTATTCCAAAAATAACCTCAATACATTTACCCACGGTTTCTACTAATTATAGCTAAAACATTTTACAGAAAAAAAAATAAAACTGAAAATTTGGAACATAAACTTTTTTAAACATGAAAACAAAATCGAGCTAAAATTTATGCAACCATATATATCCAACACTTCTATATTGAAAAGAATTTGGAACCATAGAAACAAAATCATATGTTCTTGAATAATAATTCTTTCATATAGTTTAAATAATTATCTAGTAACCTACCTGATTAAATTTATTACATAAAGGGAAAAATTTAGAATAATGTAATTTTCTCAATAAGTTACCTTAATATAATTTGAAAAATCAATTTTTACTGAATCCATTTATGGTTTCATTAATTGTAGAATACTATCAGTGATCCCCTTTCCCAATATTAATTTAGAAAGTAACATCATTATACTTTTAACAATGGATTTAAATTTTAAATCATTATTGTTAGTTTTGTAAGTAATAAAAAGGAATACAATTTTTCCTTCAAATCATATAATTTTTTTAAATATTTTAATAATTCTTGAAAAATTCTTCTTTAAAATATTCATAATTCAGTAGAAACATTGTATATTTGTCTCTAAGGTAGTCAAAAATTCTTCTATATAAATAAATGAAAAAGATCCATTATATTCATAATATTATGAATATTATGAATATAAAATAATACTGAAAATAATTTCACTAACTATACCAATAAAGCATGTTTTATTTCAAGGTACAATAGCAATACATCCAGATATTATTTTTTCGTCATCACAGTAAAACTCAAAATACAATGATTAATCTACACTAAAAATAAATTTACCAGTAGTGTTAAAGAATTTCATATAATTATACTAAAGTGATATCTAGGATTCATTATACTTCTTTCTCAATATCAAAATATAGTTTTTAATAGGTTTAGTCTATTTTTATGCATGAAAAATAAAATCATTACAATAATTCCTATTATATATTCTATATATATTTTCATATATACAACATCTATACTTTTTATTTTTATTCTTGAAATTATTCTATTATATCATCCCACCCGTACATTTAGAAATTTGTCAAAATTTATATTCATTAATCTCCTATCATAATCATTAAAATGATTATTGGATGATTTATTTGTTGTAAAATAATTTGACCTTATATATCAAAAAGTATACATAGAAAATGGAATTTTTCTCTGTCATTTTATTCATAAATATATTTATATATCTTATATAGAAATGTAAAATATAAACATATTTAGCATCATCAATAATTATTGTCTATGTCTAGTATTTTTTTCATTAAATATTAATAATCATTTCCTCCAATAAATTTTCTGTGTTTTAAATTTCACCAAGTGATTTAAATCAATTCAAATTTGTAATTAACCTCTTATGCATCTGAAAAAAATCATCAAGATATAAATCATAATTTTGATAATCATTTGACAACAAATCCTTTCACATTTTCAAAACTGTCAGTATTATAAAATGAATTTTATTCGATTTCTTATATGTATTATTAGAAAAATCACATGTTAAATTTAAAGTATACATATTTTATTTCATCGATTAGAGAATAGTGTTCTAAATTTTATATTTCAATTGAAATTCTATCTATTTTCGTGATTAAAATTTAGAATTTATTTTTATGGAATCCTATATTAATTAAAAATTATATTTAGATTCAAACCCCAATATTATTAATCAATACCTTAAATTAATATATCTTGTATTAATAATCAACACCAAAAAATATTATTGGATGATTATGATTTAAATTAGCTAAAGTTTTAATTGGTGTACATAAATCCATTGATAATCAGTCATATACTTATATTTTAGTATATGGAATAAAAGTTGAGACTTTCTCTAGTTATATATTTTTTCCTTCTATACCAGGATTAAGAGGGGGTGAATTAATTTTTTTTGAAATATTATAATTTTTACCATTTTTAATCCATATATGTTAAAAGAACATAAAAACCCAACCAACCTTTAGGAACTTTGAAAATGAAGAAAAATATAAAAAGTATAACAAAAAAATAATTCTAAATATAAATAGTACCCAATCAATTAAAAAGATAGTAACTTTATAAAATAAATTAAATAAAGTGGTAAAATGATAATATAAATTAAAAATAGAATGAATAAAAAATAATGACATTCTAGAGGAATGGCTATTAAATCAACAAAAAATTATTAAATAATGACATTATAATTTTTATCCCTAAATCTCTTCACATTAAACTAAAAGAATTAGAATGATCGGTCAAGGATTCATACCACAATGTTCAATGAAAAACATATATTAAATAGAATGGGGAAAGAAATTAATATGTACAATTTTTTTATTATAGTATTAAAAACTGAAAATTTATTTCTAAAACATAGTTGAAAAAGCTATCTATATAAGTTCCTATGTATCAATATTCTTTGACCAAAACATGTTTACAATCAAAATTTCATATCCCATGGACATATTTAATCAAAAAATATCTAAAATTAAACATCCATACTTCCATGAAATATTTAATTAAAATATGGGAATGAAATAATTACAAATAAAACTCATTATGATTTTTTATGTAAAACATTACAAATTGAAGAACTAATATCACTCAGAAAAGACGAATAAATGGAATCACTCTATCACCGATGTCTGGATTAATTCCTAAATAAATTCACATTTTTTAATCAATGTAATTTCTAGGAGACAAGGAACTATTTCAATAGACTCTAGTCCTTAAAGAATCATTAATTTGATTAAATGCATTTTATGTATCAAACTATCTGTGATCGTTAGAGTGAAAATTATAACTCTAAATATTTCAAACAAATTTCAACATAGTATTATTTTTATACAATGATAAGGTGATTCATGATTAAGGAATGAAGAGATTAATTTAGAGTAATAGAACATTGAATGGCATTAATTCAAAATATATTATTCTATAAAAATGAAAAATCAATCATTATGTAAAAAAATAAAAATATAGTGTATTAAACATTATCAAAATAAGGATCCAAAATATTTCCTTTAATAAAGGGGGAGTCTATTTAAAACAAAATATTATACACATTAAAATGATTTATTAAAAATAAAAATTTAAACAAGTATACAATATAAATAAATCGGAATTGGAAACTTTCTTCAATGAATTCTAAGGGATCACAAAATATATATCCAATATTGACTATTGGGTTTCTCCACCTCTAAACCTTACATTTATAATGAATACCGGGCGTTTGGAAAATTAATTTCTCAATATGGGTAATTCTATTAAATATAATTTCATATAAGACTTACACAACCATGTTTTGTTGAATTTAATGGTTATTTAGTACAAAATATATTTTTCCAGAAAATTTATTTGGATCCAATATTAGATATATTTGTATATAGTACATTAAAAAACATTATTCATAATTATTTATGAAGTATTTCTATTACAATTTTAATGGTTTTATACTAGTTATTTATAATAAAATTATATAGTCACTAAATAATTTTATAATCATTCATTATTTATTCCCCATAATTATTAACAAAAATATATATCAATGGAAAAAGATAAAATAATACATATCAAATAAAAAATTAATGTATTTGAAGGATTGAAAAAAATGGTAAAATAATTTTAAAACCTATCATGATAGGGTAAAATATATCAACTAATAACTATTATGTAAAATTTTCATTCATAATATATAAAACTTATTAAATTATAATTTTTTTCTTGATACCTTAGATTCACTATATAATGAATCCCGTTAAACTAGTGATTTTGTATATATCTATTTCTTGGATATCTAATATATCTTCTTTACATTATGTTATTTTTTAGCTAGTAAACAATATGTTTTAAAAATTTTAAAACCTTTCAATTATATATTATATAATATGAACAACATGATTAAAATTATGGAACACTATAAATTGAACCATTTTACATTCTTATTAATTTGTTTGGATATTATGGAGTGAAAGAATTAATTAATAAGGGGTTTTAGTAAAATAAAAAACATGATGAAAATTTTCACTATTATAGATGTAAATATATCATAATATATATAATAATATTTTATTATTTAATTATATAACTTAAGAAAATTATTATAATTTCAAATGTTCTTATAGTTTAAAAAATATCCTAATGGCCATGTCTATACTAACAACTTCTAAAAATTTACGCAAAGTTGATATTCTGATTTTACTTCTTGAACTCATCATATATTTCTCAGAATGATAAAGATGGATCTTGGTTCTGATTTTCTCAAAAACATGCTTTGAAAACTGGTTCCGAATTATGCAAAAATTAGGTTCTGAATTATACAGTAATAAGGTTCCAGATTGTTCATAAATCATGTCTTGAATTACTCAAAAATCAGGTGCCGAAATTTGCAAAAACTCTATTCCAAATAATGAAGAAATCATGTTCTGAATTATTCATTAATCAGGTTATGAATTATTCAAGAATCAGGTTCCGAATTACTCATAAATTTGGTTCCGAATTGTGTATAAATCATGTTCCTAATTATATAAAAATCATGTTCTCAATTGTTCATAAATCAGGTTCCGAATTACTCAGAAATCAGGTTCCAAATTGTGCAGAAATCAGCATACGAATTATACAGAAATCGTGTTTATAATTGTTTAGAAATAAATTTTTGAATTACTCAAGAATCATGTTCCAAATTGTGTAGAAATCAGGTTTCGAATTATGCAGAAATCAGGTTACAAATGGTTATGAAATCAGGTTCCAAATTATGATGAAATCAGAATCTATGTTGTTCATAAATAAGGTTCCAAATTACTCAGAAATCAGGTTTAGGTTTTCTCAGGAATCATGTTCCGAAACAGGTTCTGGTTTTCAGGTTTAGAAATCATGTTCTGGTTTTCTCATGAATATGGTTTCGAAAACAGGTTCTGGTTTTCAGGTTTAGAAATTAGGTTCTCGTGTTGTCATGAATCAGGTTCCGAAAATAGGTTCTAGCTTTTTCATGAATCATGTTTTGAAATCAGGTTATGGTTTTTAGGTTCAAAAAAGATGTTAGGAATTTTATTAGAATTTTTCTAATGGAAAATCATCAAACCTCTCCACCATTTCATTAATAGATTTTATCATGAATCTATTCATTATTTGTGAGAACATTAAGATTAGAAAATTATCATCTAATTTTTTTAAGAAACTTTGAGATAGATACCTATCTTCTTACATAATGTTCTTCAATAACATCCTCTTTAAGAAAATATACAGCAACCAAGAACTTCGACTTTCTTTAACTCAAAAAACATTCTTCAAAAAAAATATTTGTTGTCAACAAATAAAAAAAATATTCAAAAAAAAACCACAAAGGTTTTTCTATATCCCCATTGGGATTTTTTGGTAACCCTTTTTAACAAATTTTCACCTCCAAAATAGTTTCACATCTCATGTTCTTTAACATTACCAAAACATAGCCTTTCTCAAAAAGATAGTGTCCTGACACCATACTAATAGATAAAGTAATGTTTTTGAAGGATTTCCATCTCTTAGTGACACGAAAATTTTGTGTCCATGTATGGATAAACATTACCTTACTCAAACTCCCCCTCATCTTTTATCTCTCTCTTTCTCATTTTCTTTTCCCCTCTCATTTTTCTATCTCTCTCCTCATTATATGAAAACCACAACATTAGATTCATAAAATAAATCCAAGTAAACATTGTTACTTACTATCCCCTTTTGCCAATATAATCTAAAGCATAGTGGGGAACTTCCTTCTGAGTTTTAGGAAGTTACGGAAGGAGGCTGAATAAGGAGTTACAAACCCAGTTCAACAAACCTTTCCTTTGACATTTCTTTTGTAAAAAAATATGCAATATGAAACATTATTGAAATATATTCCATCAAGACTTCTCCTGCAGTAGATTTCTCTTTTAAAAAGTGATAATTTATATCAATGTGTTTTGATATTGAATATCGAAAAAGATTCTTAGAATGATCAATGGAAATTTGATTATCGTGGAGTCTTTTCAGAGGTTTAGAAACTTGTACTTTCAAATATTCAAACTGAACCTTCGTCCACATCATTTGAGTACAAGCCTAAGTAGCTACAAGATATTCAGATTCAGCTATGCTTAAAGTTACTGAACTTTTCTTCTTACTCTTCCAACTCACAAAATACTCCCCTAAGATATATGTTCCTCCTAGAATTGATTTTCTATCATAACAATCACAAGCCCAATTAGTGTTAGTATAACTATGAAACATCATCTCATTATCTCTCTTGTATAAAAACCCATGTGAAGATGTTTCTTTAAAATATATCAGAATCCTCTTAGCTTCCAACATGTGTGATTCTTTTGGATTTCTTTAATACTAGGAACATAGAGTCACAACATAAGTAATATTAGTACTTAGAGCTGTATGATAAACAAGACTTGATATCAGCTTTCGAAAGTCTTTCTGATGCACACTTTTCCCTGATTCATCTTTTCTCATTTTTCTTCTCACTGAGCTAGGAGTTAAAATATCAGTTGATTCTTATATACCACACTTCATTAACATTTCCTTTTAATAATATTCTCGGGATAAGAAAGTGTAGTTTTCTTATTGTTGAACTTGTAATCCAAGGATGATAGTTAATTCTTCCAACATTGACATATAAAAAATTTTCTTCATCTCTTCATGAAACTCTTTACAAACATTTTATTCATCTCCATTAAAAATTATATCATTCACATAAACAATTACAATTAATGTTGCAGAGTCAAAATCTTTAACATACATGTTTCTATCAACCTTTACATTAGAAAAGTTCATATTTATCAATGAATTATAATGCTTTGAATACTATTCTCATGGATCATGTTTCAGCCCATGCAAGGCTTTATTCAATTTGAAAACTTTCTTTTCATCATCATCAACTAAAAAACCATAAGGTTTTTCAATGTAAACATCTTCTTCAATTTCATTATTTAAGAAGGATGAATTTACATCAATCTAATAAACCTTGTGTTTCCAATGAGAATCCACAACAAAATAAATTTGAATATTTTCCAACCAATGTAATAGGGGAAACAGATTCATCAAAATCCACACCTTCCACTCCTTTATATCATTTACTCATAAGCCATTCCTTGTTTCTTATAATGTCTCCATGCCCATTCAATGTATTTATGTAAACCCACTTAGTTCCGATTAAATTTTTATTTGATGTTCTTGGAACAAGTTCACATGGTTGATTCACCTCAATCGGATCTAGTTCTTTATTCATAGCATACAACTATTCTTTATGTTTAATTTCTTTTGAAACTGATTCTAGTTCAACGTTTGAGATAAGTAAAGAATGAATTTATAATCTCAAAATCCTTCAAGTTTAAACAAGAGCCTTATGAATCCCAAGAATATTTTTAGATTAAAAATGTTTTCTTAATGTAGGAAAACTTAAATTTCCATTCCTAGCATCAATTTCTTAACCATGTGACTCATTTAATTAAGATTCACTTTTTTGGGGATTCTCTGATTTATATTCCTCAGTATTCTTAACAGATTTTGTGAAGGAACTTAGATTTTCAATTACCTTCACATCATATGAGTCCAACAACTTCTGTTAATGTTTGTTCTAGCATATGTAACATCTTCCATTTGGTGAATCGCCCATAAATATTCCTTCTCTTTCTTTCTCATACAACATTTCTTTATCTAGAATTTTGATTTTGAGCTAGCATGGACATCCAAAAACATGAATTTTTTCAATGAAAGATTTTTGTTATACCACATATCATAAAGAGTCATTTTGGTTTCTAATCTCAACAAGAATCTATTTTGAACATGTAAATTAGTACTAATAGCTTCTCTGCAAAAGAATTTTGAAATTTTGTATTCTGATAACATACTTATTCCCATTTCCACCAGGCTTCTATTCTTCTTTTATACTACTCCATTTGGTTGTAGAGTATAAAGAGCACTATACTGATGTTTGATACTATGATTCCTTAGATATGTTTCAAAATAATTTCTTTTGAATTCGGTTCCATTTTATATTCTCAGATTCTTTATAGAAACCCCCAATTCACTCTCAACATCATTTCTGAAGTATTTAAACATTTCAATAGATTTTGACTTAAGCTTCATGAACATGAAGTTTATCATCTGAGTAAAATAATCAATAAAAGTCATAAATTTTAAATCTCCTTTTGTTGATTGATGTCTCATAAGTCCACACAAATTAAAATGAATATGATCAGGTGGTTTGTTAGATTGAATATCAACTATTTTATGACTTTTGTTAGTCATCTTTCCATTTTGAAAAGTAATACAAGCTTCTTCATCTCTTCTTTTCAGTTCTGGAAAATTCCGAACAACATCAACATTAGAAAGATTACTCATGTTATTCTGCACATGGGGGCCAAGTATTTGGTGCCACACCTTTTTTTCATCTTCTGCACTCAAATAACAAGAGTTATTTCGTTCTCCAATTTGAAAGAGATTCCCACTAGTTCTTTCTCCTTTTGAAATCACTTTTCTATTTTTCAAACTTTTTATGATACAGTAATTATTTGTAAAGATAACTTCTTTTCCATCATCCCAATGTTGACTTACACTAATATTTTAACGTTTTTTTCCCATCAACAAGTAATTCTTCCTTATATTTAAGTTTCTCTTCTTCAATCTCCGTTGTTCTGATTCCCTTAATTTTTAAGGAATTATCATTGTCCAAAGTAACTGCTCCTCCATCAAGACTTTCAACATTTTCCAATATTTTTATATCACCTATCACTTGTTAAGAACAACCAATATATAGAATCTATGGTTTGTTCCTATTAATTTCCTTTAAAGCTATCTCAATAACAAAAGCTCCCTCACCAACCTTATTATTTTCAGCTTTCTTTTCTTTCTTATCATAAGAAACATCATCTAGAAGTAGTGTCATACATATTTCAGCAGGATGACCGGACTGATCACATCTTCCACAAACATCTTCCAAACATTAAAATTGATTATTTGTTGGAATGTTTTTGACATCTAGAGAATTTCCATTTTATACTATCTGTGAGTAAGAAAAGTTACTCATTCTTCTTTCACTATTTATTCCCCATCGCACAAACATTCTTCTGGGTAGAGATAAATTGTGCCAAAAATTATAATCTCTCTGCCCATATAATCTAAAACACTAGAAATAGCCCTCAAATCATTATTCTCAATTTATGACTGATATTTATTTATAGAATATTTTTTTGAGGTTGATAACTTATTTCAGCTTTAGAAAACTCAGGATGTAGGCCATATATTCTTTTGAGTGAGTTTTCTACTTCTGTAGGATTGATAGGTGTCTCACATACTTTTTTCAACCCTATCATTACAAATAATTTTTTCATAACATAAAATGTTAGATGAATCAGATAAACCATTATTTTTGATAGGAGAAGATTTCACTAGATTCTAACGGTAAGCCTTCTCAACAAACATGGAAGTCTCAACTTTTACATCAGTGGCTTTGTTGAAGTTTTTATTAATCTTCTTTAGCGCATTTTCGAAATCAATACATTTTGATTGAAACATTTTGACCTCTTATTCTTTAGTTTCCAGCTTCTTTATAATAATTTCAATCATCTTTCCTTGTTCAGTAATTCTATGTTTATAATAAATAATTTCTTGAATATATTCATCTTCCTTCTTGGTTACATATTTACATTCATCATGAACTTCTTCATGATTCTTCTTCATCGCTCAAATTTTTTTCTTGAGAGATTTGTTTTTCTCAAGACATGTAAGAAGTTCATATATTAACTGATTTTAACTATAATAATCTTCATCACATCCTTAAATATCTAAGGAATCATTTGTTTTCTCAACTTTTTCAATATATAATATGAATCTTTCATTATATTCATATTCCAAGGAATTATTGTTTCTGATTCATCCTTCTTGCTCAACATAATTCTGTTCTTTCTAGAAAACTTATTCTTTAATTTTTTAGAAGTTTTATATTATTTTTCATTCTTGTTATAATTATTCCATGAAGGATTCTCATCAGAAACATCTTGATATTATACAACATTCTTCTTAGGGAAATTCATAGAATAGTGTCTAATTCCTCCACACACAAAACATTTGAGAGAAATTTTTCCTCTATACTTTCCTAATCCTCTTCGATAGTCCTTGCATATGAGAGATATGAATTTTTTATTCAACTCTTCATCTTCTATATCATTAGACTCACAAGGATTAGCATCATCATCATATTGTATTTTCATCTTTCTCAAATCTTTAAAATCCATTTCATCTTTCATCTTATTCTTAAATATTAGAGCTTTACTCATTTTATAAGAATCAAGAATGTTATGCTATTCATCAAGAGATAAATCATCCTAATCTTCTAAAGATGAAATTTTAGAATCAATCCTATTTGGAAAGTTTCTCATAAGTTTCTTCATAATTTTTGAGTCTTCTAAAACATCTCCAAACCCCCTGATGTTGCAAAAAAATTCATTTACTTTGGTGATGTATTCATTAATTGTTTCTTCATCTCTCATTATGATATCTTCATAATTACTATTCCTGATCTATATCTTCACTTACATAACTTTAAAATTGCATTAAAAAACACTCTCATGATTGTCCCACATACTTTTAGCAGATTTAAGACCCATAACCTTTAGATAAACATTTTATAATAAGGATATAAGGATTGAATTTCTTTCCTTTCCGTAATCTACTATGTTCTTTTATCAGTAGATATCATGGGTGAATCTTTCTCAAGAAGGGAAAACCAATAGTGACCGCATCAACAACATCAAATTCCTAAAATATGAGATAAGGAACATCTTATTTTTCCACCCATAATAGTTCTTCCCATAGAATATATGAACTGATTTATTGTTGAAAGAATTGATTTTATCCATTATAAGGATTCAACAAGGGAACATCCTCTGATACCACTTGATGTTCCATGGATCGAATAACAACTGGGGGGGGGGGGTTCAATCAATTGTTTAACATTTTATTAATTTCAAATCCATAAGAAACTTAACGCTTGAAACCTGTAAAGATTAATTTCTTTGTCATCCATTAGAAAGAAACTCAAGCATGAAAGAAAGATAATGATAGAAAGGCACAAATGATATACAAAGTTCGACCTTAATAAGAGAACCTACATCCTTTACATAGACCCTACCAAGGGTCTATAAAAATCCACTATAATAAAAAAGTGAATACAACTTGGTTGAACTATCATTAGACACCTTCTATCTCTTAATAGAAAATATTATACAGACATCCATGAAGTTACAATGTTTTATTAAAGAATAAATAATCCAAAAACAACAATAAGAACATTTTTGAAGCTACTCCTCAAATAATCACTCCGAATCTTCAGTCCGGTTTTCTTGAATCCGATTTTTTGAACCCGGTCTTCTCAGTAAGGTAATGATGGTTCCGATTTCGTTCTACTAAAACATCAAGAAAACTTATTCAAGATAATTTTGATCCTCTTCATAAGGTAAGATGATTATGATTCTCTTCTTCTCAAACACTCACAAAAACTTCTTCAAGATGGTAGGAACTTTTCACGTTGAATTCTAAAGCGCTCCGCCTTTTTCGTTGGTTTAAAAGTTTCTAATGAGTGAATGATATGATCACATATTTATAGGAAACATAGAAAACAATGGCGAGAATCATGGAAATCATTCCCGCTTCATCAAATATAAAGAAATCCACAAATCACTTGCATTTAATCTTTAATATTTGACTTATTCAAATCTATTTAAATTTCTCTAAGATTCACGCAATGTTGAAATTTGGGGTTTCCTTCTTGAACTCTTTATATATTTTTCAAAATGATAAAGTTAGATCTTGGTTATGATTTTCCCAGAAACATTCTCAGAAATCAGGTTCGAAATTGTGCAGAAATCATGTTTCAAATTATGTAGAAATCAGCTTCTTAATTGTTCATAAATCTGGTTCCGAATTACTCAGATATCAGGTTCTAAATTGTGTAGAAATCATGTTCCGAATTATGCAGAAATCAGGTTCCAAATTGATCATAAATCATGTTCAAATTTACTAAGAAATCAGGTTCTAAATTGTGCAAAAATCAGGTTCGGAATTATGCAGAAATCAGGTTCCGAATTGATCAGAAGTTAGGTTCCTCATTACTCAGGAATCAGGTTCCAAATTGTGTAGAAATCGTGTTTTGAATTATGCAGAAATCAGGTTCTAAATTGTTTATGCAATCTGGTTTCGTATTACATGGAAACCAGTTTCTGAATTTTGTAGAAATCAGGTTCTAAATTATGCAGAAATCAGGTTCCAAATTATATAGAAATCAGGTTCCAAATTATGTTGAAATCAGGTTCTAAATTTTTCAGAAATCAAGTTTTGAATTACTCAGAAATATGCTTCCTGTTTTCCCATGAATCAGGTTCCAAAAATAGGTTTTGGTTTTTATGTTCTAAAATTAGGTTCTGGTTTTCTCAAGAATCAGGTTCCAAATATATGTTCTGGTTTTAGGTTCAGAAATCAGGTTCTGGTTTTCTTAGGAATCATGTTTCGAAAACATGCTCTGGTTTTTTCATGAACCAGGTTCTGAAATCAGGTTATGGTTTTCAGGTTCAAAAATCATGTTCCGAATTATCTCAGAATTATTCTTAGAGAAAATCATGAATCCTCCACACAATTTCTTCAAAAGCTTTTATCGTGAAACTTTTCAAGATTTTTGGGAACATTAAGATCATCAATGCATCATCTGATTTGGTTAAGAAAGTTTGAGACATGTTCCTAACTTCTGACTTCTTATTATTCAACAACATCATCTTTAGGGAAATCTTCGACAGCTAGTAAATTCAACTTTTTTAAATCAAAAAACAATATTTAGAAAAACATTAGTCTTCAACAAATACAAAACATTGTCAATACAAAACAACACAAAGGTTATTCAATATATACCTTGTCCACTATATTTAGGAGAATCCTGGTAAGGTAGTCCTCTATAATATTGAAAAAATGGAAGAGATTGGATTAAAATTCATGTAGCATCATGAGAAACAGAAATAACCTTATGAATACCCATTAAAAATAATTGACAAGAAAAATTATATAATAAGATATTTAATTCATTGCAAAATCAACATATCAAAACCAAATGTAATAACAAAATTATAAATAAATGATTTATTTGTAACTAAAAGGATTGAACCAAACAACCCTCAAAGGCCTGGTGTAGTTTGATTTACTAAAAATGATGTTATATATTTTAATTATTAATGAAGTTGAATGCACTCATCAGAAAATCAATACCTCAAAAACATCCTCTAATATTTCATGAAACATTGAAATAATGATATTTCATTTATTTTATTCATTAAATAATGCATTAAACATAATTTATATTCATTGCGTGTGGTGATGATTATATCATTATGAATTTTATTCAACAACTCAATGTTTTAATCCCACCAATTTGTTATTTCAAGGTTAAATATTTTATTTATATATTATTGGGAAATTTTGGAATTTATTGTAAAATGGATTAATTTTTTATTTTTATTTAGTTTTTTATTTCTTTAGTAACATTATTATAATTATAAAAATTCCATAAATATTTTTTATTGGACTACATACTTTATGGGATACATTTCATTCCGTTCTACCAATTGATGAATCTAATCAATGGAGGCCTAAATAGACCATTTAAGTAGGGCCTTGAAATCTATGCACAATTATGATTGCTTTTAATATAGAGAACATGTATCACAAATTAAAGTTCTTAAAAAGATGAAATTGTAATTGATGATATAGACGAATAAAAAAATATCACCAATATATGCTCATGAGTCAGCTATTTTTAATTCCAAAAATGTATTTCAACAAGTAGAATTAGTAATTCAAAAATGTATAAGGAAAAATAGTTTAACCGAGTTATGTAGATTTTTTTTCCACATGTGTCTAATACATATTAAATATTTTAAGAGAAAATATATGATTTGACGGAGAAACATCATATTGAATAAATTTTGATATTATTCCATTTATGGTCAAAAAATTATATTATCTTTTTGGCGATATAAATACGGCGAAAATTGGATACCCCTCGTACTTATAATTTTTTATATTGACTTCCTTTAAAGTAACTTTTCAATTTTCATTACATAATGGGTAAATTTATCTATTGTAATAATATTCTAAAATTATGAATTTTTTTATATTTTTTCCAAACATATTTCATTGATCACCCTCTTTTGTGTTTTTCCCTATTTTCCTTCTCTTATTTTGGTGGTTGTGGAGAACTGAAAATCATTATTGTTTTGGGTGTGGATAAGTGATGTTTTGATGGTGTTTCTTTTAAAACATTCCACTTTATATTATTCTATGAATTTAAATATTTGTTAAATCTATTGTGGTGAGTTTTCCTATTTCATTCCAAAAAACTATTCTCTTTTTATTGTTCACTAAATTAATCCTCCATAATAATTATGATATTTTATATCATGGAGTAGAATTATAGTCATGATTTTGTTACAAATACGTAATTAGATTGTGTGACATCCTATATGGAGTGGTATTAGAGTATGATAAAAAAATTTAAAAAGGAATGTGTTGAGTGATAAGTCTTGATCTCAAAATTGAATATAATAGTAATAATTAAATTTTAATGGATAATGATTAAATATCTATGAACTCGAAAGATCATCATTTTCTTATTCAATATTTTTTTCATCTATTTTTTTCTTTTTTATGAATCCATGTATATATATATATATTATTGATAAGAGTTGATTTTTTATAAACTTTTATCTGAAATTCATTGTTTTATTATCTCCAAATTTTATACAAATTATCTTAATTAAATGATTTCTAATCATTTAAATAAATCAATACTCGAAATAAAAAATGGACTAAAACATTAGTTTGATTGTTTATTCAAATTTTTGATGAAATTTATTAATTTTTTTAATCGTGGGTATTGTTATTTAAAAACCATTGGATTGTGATATTTAAATTTTTAATTAATTTGGATTCTAATTCAAATAAATCGAACAAAAAATGTAATTATCAAGTTCGGTATTTTCAAATTGAAAATTTGAAAAATTCCTCCAGTTTCCATGTTGCAACATACCCCACCACTCCAACTAACTGTACGAACAATCAGTTCAACTGAACACATTTAGTGATTTCATGTGGTAGTAGTTGGAAAACCAACAGACTTCAAACATCCTATCAGAATTTAGAGATATAACCATATTAAATAATTCAAAACCCACCATATAAAGCACTATAAACATATGATTCACTATAAATAGCCAGTTCAGTGACCCCAACATCTCTGGAGTGAAAAATCCCCACACCCACTACACTACCTAAATCTAATGGACCATGATTAAATGTACCATTACATTTGAGGGATTTTCAATAATTATGTTGATTTATAGTGAAACTAATATAGATCTATCATTGGAACAATAACTCATGAAAAACAAAATTTGAGAGAATACTGGAATGAAGACTCTAAAAAGGTTGGGAAAAAAGAGTATAATACTAGGAATTTGATGCCTTCAGAAAATGATAGTCAGTAAGGAGACCCACCAACGATTCATGGAAGAAGAAAAATATTACTCTACTTGGATATAGGGTTTCTAATTTGTGGATTAATTGTGTGAGATTGAAATATAATTACCAACGAATATGATTATATTAATGTGAGTCCATGACATTTTAAAACCTCTATTTTATTTGTGGGCGTATAAGATTTTTCAATCATGTTCTAATGAACAAGATGAAAAAAGGTGGCCAACCAATCATGTTTTGATGTATTAGTTTCAATGTATTTTTTTCATTGGATCTAATTTATTCACAATGAAAGACCCGATGGATGATTTATTGGACCTTGTTCCTGTCTAATCTAGTAGTTTGAAATATTTATGACACACTTCTCATGCTGAACAGAATGACTGAAAAAAGAAGCTTCCTTAAACCAAATTATTTACATTACCAACCTCAACTTATATAATTATAGATAATTCCTTACATGTCAAACCCACTACATCGGGTAGATTTTCAATCATGAATTCATGATCGAAAATTTCCTCGTTTTCCACATTACACAAGTTATCAACACTAAGAACACTATAAAGAAGAAAAACTATATCTTAGTGAATCAATTCCCCCAATATTATTGAACATAACTAATTCTCTATTACCATGCTTGAAATTTTATAATTAAGGATAAAATAAGTACATGACCACCACATACCAAATATTTTTCTATGTCACAATAATATACCAATGGATGTCCTCAATCAAAGATCTTCCATCCTTATTAATATAACAAGCATAACCAATCCCACACATATACAATCCAACTAATTTTAAATATATATCCCCAAGTCTAAGAAGCCATGAAAAAGATGTGTTAGATTAAATATAATAATTTCTAGGCCCAAGTGTATGATCAACACCAAATCTATCAGAGAGGGACCTTCCCCATTAAATTAAACATAAAGTATCCCACACATGATCAACACTCCTAAGAAAAAATCGACTTATACTATCTTTAGCATGAAACGATTCACTAACATAGTAATTTATTTGAAATATGTATTGAACATTATCAAGGGTAACTAAAAATACTATCTTAATGTTTTATATAGTCCATAAATATATTTTTATGTGATATAAACAACACCAATATAATAAATTTGAATTGAATTATTAAAAAACCTTATTAAATTTACTCTAAAGTACATTGGAGGAAAAATCAATTAAAAATAAAAACTCACACAATGTGGTATATAAAACATAATTTTATATGTCACACACTAATCCCAAATCGTACGAGTGACCCATTTCTAATTTGGTATCCCATATTATTTGAAATTTATTACATATTTTACAACTCATTTTAGGGTTTTAAAATTAACATAACAGGTCCAATATTTTTTACACCATAACACAAAAAATTAATCACACCAAAATATTTCCCCAATATAAGAACACAAATTCAATAAAAGAAGAACATAATGCCCCACTACTAATGCATAATAAGTTATAAATAAAAATCTATCATATAAATTAAAACATTTAATAAAAAATAGAGATTATAAAAATCATAGAACTCTAATTTAAATATATTTTTATTCCTAAAATTAATGCATTTGAATTAAATTTCAATACCATAGTCCCACTAAAAAAAATAATACTATAGTTAAATACAAATTTATTTTTATAATATTATTAAAAATGAATTTTAAAAAAATATTCCTTTTATAAATATTTAACGTTCCGTTCAATATTAAAAAAATCTATTTTTTATGAATTATTAGGTAAACCCCGGTGTATAAGAGATTAAATTTCAATTTTTTTTAAAAACCTGCATCACCATACAATCCTTATATACATGTATATCTAAGTCAATTAATCAATCAACAAACATATAATACATACCAAAAAAACACTAAAAAAATAAGCTGTGTAGTGTTTAAATCAATTTTAATCCTTTTCATGAATATTTGTGAAAAAACCCAAATAAATAAATGATAAATCCAATTGATTTATGGTGATTCAATATTTTTGAATTTTGAAATAACATTCCCATGCATTGAATATAAATTCTAAAAAAACCACACTATAGTGAAAATAAATAAAATAAAACTTATTAAAATTATGTGGTTCCACACTCTACCCCACAAATCCCATGGAAACATTAGTTTTTACCATAAATGGGTTGATAAAGTCCATTTAATTATAACTCCTCGTGTTTGTATGACTGTATCCTCACAAACACACTAATTTCCTCCCATTATATGATACCATTTAAAAAATACGAGCCCAAACACATGATCATTCTACTCAAAGAACCATGTTATAGACCTAAGGATCACTTATGACTTCCATAGTTTGGATGAATTTCCAAATTGAATCACACATACACAATAACAATGATTTTTCCTTTATTTATAATAAATAATAAATGAGGAATCATTGAAATAAAATATTAATTTAAAATATAATCACAAATTAATTACTACATTTATCTAGTAATGTGAAGTATTTTTATAAAACCATTGAAAAATAATTTCAATTTAACTTTTTTGTATATTCCCGTGTCATGTGACCAACTCTGCATGCTACCTCAACCATGAATCCATAACTAAGATGGTGGATTACTATTATGATCACAAAAGATGAATAAAACTCAATGGTGTTCCATTAAAATTTGAAAACTATATACTCCCCAAGGTGTGAATCTAGGTTGAGAGATTATTCATAGAATAATATCATAAAAAATATAAGTTACCCATTTTTGAAGATAACCTCAATTTTTGAAACTGAAATACTTTTAGATAATAGTTTTTCATGTAATAATGAAAATAATCATGTTTATTTTTATTTTATAGATTTTTTTTAGAGAGAGAGATAAATGTTTAAATAAATAATCTGGAATGATAAATTTTCAAAATTTATCAAGAATAATATGAGTCAAATATAAAAAATCAATTTATAAAATAAAGTAGAACATCATGTAATATGAAAAATAATTT
Organism: Viscum album; assembly: GCA_963277665.1. NCBI lineage: Eukaryota > Viridiplantae > Streptophyta > Magnoliopsida > Santalales > Viscaceae > Viscum > Viscum album. Next base: position 1,093,780,868 of record OY728155.1, read on the forward strand.
GAATCGCACCAGGGAGTAAATATGAACATAATAATTCAATATTTATTATAACGTGATAACTTATTGATACACTAAACACAAATCCACCAACCATAATATGATGTAATATTATCCAACATAAACCTCGACTTACCCTCTTAGACTTACTGATATGATACCCTGTTTATAGGCTATGAACTATACAAGGGGACACTATCTAGTAAAAAATTTATTATAATGGTGTTCCCAATGTGATTAATCATGTAACAACATAGTGTTTATATGTTAGTAAAATCAAACCATGTAACCACATCTTAATATAAAAATAAAAACATCAATAAATTATCCATAAATTCAGTGGCATAATCGAGAGAGTATCACACAATAAATAACATCATAAAATAATCAAAAATAATAATTTATAAATTATAATATGATGTAAAACAATTTAAAATCCTTTTATAAATATTATCAACTACTTAAACCACATTTAAAAGTTTATTTGAATAAAAAAATGAAAAAATTTCAATGAGCACCATTAGTGCATAAAACCAAACTTATACATGATAATTCTTAAATATCATTCTAAAACCCTTTATAAAACAAAAGTTTCATTCAAAAAATCCATTATTGATTCATATAAATAATATAAAATATTTAAAATGTTTCATCAAACAATTTTCATTAAAAAAGTGTAGGTTTTGAAATAAAACCACTGGGAAAAACTGCTTAACTAATTTGAAAATCACAATAACAATAAATAATAGTTATAATTTCAATAATGATTGTTTATGTGGGAATTACATTATTATGAGAAATATTTATAAATCATAAGAATTTTATTTTTTAAATTGGTATTATATAAAGACACTGACTACAGTTTCAACAATCCCACAATACCTTTATGAAGTTAAGTTGTATTAGGGTTTGAGTAAATTGCTCAAGCCATTTAGAATTAAAATCTATATGATATTTGGATAGGTTTAATTCATGTGGTATGGTATATTTTTTCCAAGACATGAAAAATATTATTGAAAGGAATGTGAGAAGGGGGAAGATAATATGAACAACAAAAGGGAACAAGTTTAGTAAGATTGAGGAATATATCATTTCTATTGATGATCCTCTCTGGTGATTGATGAATAAGAGGAAGATATAGGGGTACTTTTCTTGATCCACCCACGCATCAAAAATTGTGGGTGAGGGGGAAGGGATCTCCCTATATTATGTAATGTAAATATAATAATAAATATTATGATAAATATGATGATGATAATAATGAAAACAACAAATATAGAAAAATGATAATTTCAATATAATAGTTTTAGAGATTTTTATCAAATGGTAATAAAAAATAAAACACATATAGTTACTTTTCAATTACCCATATCATGAAATTATATAATAATAATAATAATTATACTATATATTAAAATAAAAAACAATAATATACTTATATATTCTCATAAAACATAAACTATAATATTTAAAAAGAATTAATTAAAAAATTTAACCCTAAAAAAACTGAATAAAATAACTATAATAACCTATAAATTTGTTAAGATAGATCCTAGGAAGTTATGACATTGAAATTTTTTTCAAACTAATATATATGAATATTTATATAAAATTGTTACCAAACAATGTAGTAATTGTGTATTAAATAATGTCTCATCATTCAAAAAATTCTTAGTAACTAGGAATTTTTCCCTCATCTGTTATAAACCTATGAATAATTCAATTATTTGAACATTTTCACATTTCCGTTATTTTAATTCTGTTATTATTATTATTGTAATTTGTTGGAAATGGAATAATGGAGGCAATGTTGAATGAAATATAGAAAATTATTTAAGGATTTTCATGGATAATTACTATAAAATGTGATGGAAAATGTTTACGAAAACAAATAAATAAGTGACTAAGTGTATTATGATATATTAATTGAGTGTTTAAAAATAAATAGTTAATGTGATAAAAAAACATACTATAAAAAAACAACACTCATTACAAAAAATTACATTGAAAAATTATAAGAAAAATATGGAGTCAATTATGAAGTCACCTCAATATGAACTCTAAAGAAATTAGATTTTATAAAATATTAAACAACATGGTGAAAAATATAGAAAAGTCACTATACTTTTAAACTATTATTATGAGGAACTATTTTAAATAGGTGGTGAATGTTATGAATAGTTTTAGTTTACACGACACCATACCCAATCTAGTCCACTATATGTCCGTATGTGCATTCTAAATCCCCATAAGCTTCAAATATGTATCTAGGAATCATATTTATATTATACAATATTATTTTCCCTAATGATATAAAACATATTATTTGTTCAAATATGTAATCTAGTATAACATCTTCTAGATATGTGTTTGGATTTCAAATCGAATATATACTTTTTGAGAAATGTGATTCTAATTAAGGTGCTAACATAATAAATAAAACATAATTCCATAAACATGGGAAATAAACACAAAAAACTCAAAATATATGAATAAAAATAAAATTATAATATATGAAATCTAAAATGTTAGAAAAATAAGAAATAATGAGTATATAAATCCATGGTAACCAAATATACAAAACGATTTCATAATGCATAATCAAACAAATAACCAAAACAAGACCAATTAATCATCTCTATATGTTATGAAAATTAACATTACTTTCCACCTATACCATACCAAAACAAAAAACACGATTTGTAGTGAACCAAAATTTTTAAAATGGTATTCAATTTTTAAATGAATAAATTCCATGTTATGTAATGTAGTTTTAGAAATCAGATACAATACTTTTGAAAATTTGGGTAGTTATAATTTATATACAATATTACTTAAAATAATTTTTATCCTAATAAAATATGATAATATATCCATTATATAGTAAACAATAATATTAGTATATGAAGGTTATGATAATGCTTAATTGACAAAAAAATTGATGTGATGTGATCAACTAGTAGGATCTCACCCAATAAGTCCTATATATTAATGATTGTGGGAGAAATAGTATCAATGAGATTTTACATTAACCAAGACCAATCCATGATTCAATAATAGAAACATGAGAAAACCCATTTAGTGGAGATGTTTAAGCTCACCGAGATCATATCCCATATCGTGTTTGCAGAACCACCCTATTAAAATATCACTGTCACACACCGTACACATAGAGATTTTTATAGTGAAACAAATTATGATGTATGTCGACCCAAATAGTATGAATTTTTAAATATCAAATTTTGATAAGAAATATTATTATATTTTTCATTTTATTATTACATAATAACAATTAATAATAAGTTTGATAGAAATTATATTTTGAGGCAGTGAAAAAAATATTCTTGGGAAATATGTAGTTTTAATAAAGACAATATTTTTTAAGAATTAATGTATTTTGAAATTAAATTTATGTTAAAAAATAATTATTATTAAATAATATATAATATTTATAGATGAGAATATAATTGTAGGAAGTCAAAAATATTTTTTCTAATGATTAGGAAAACATTATTATAAAAAATTCAATATTTTCTTATAAATGTGTAATTTTTATTTGAATGTGGAAATTCCATTACATATAGAATTATTTTGATTAAAAAATATATTATTTTTGAAATAGTCGCATCTAAATTATCCAACAGTGATTTTTAAAAAAATAATTAGATAAAACCGAATTTTTGAGTCAAATTTAAATATAATATAATATACTAGGTATATTATGACATCATACAAGCCCTAAGGTATCCTAATAAATACCTTAATGATTATCCATAAAAAAAATTCCATTAAAAAATTTTATTTTATGTTTATTTTCTTAAATTTATAAGTATCTGCCACTCTATATTCATTCCAAGGTTCCCCCATGATATTAATAAACTCCCCATGCTTTTAGAAGCATCCTCTCAAGGTAATATATATTGTCCTTATCCTCTTTCTTCAAGCACATTATTTGTGGAATGCCTTGCGATTACAAATTTTTGATGTTGGGACATGTATTTATAAATGTCTCTTAATGAAATTTTTGTTCTCAAGAATTGAGTGTCCACTTTTTCTCAAAATCACCCCTTCTATAGAGCATTATGTACACCTATTATGTCACTAAAATTATCAAGTGATTTTATATGCCAATCAATTTTTTAGTGAATACCCTTCTTCATTTCCACTCAAGGTTATTCACCTAATTGTACCTATAATAAATTTATTAGTGATTCAAATGTATTTAACCCACACCCATTATATGTGGATTTTTTTATATAAATTTTCTCTTATGAATTATGTTGAACACTTATGCATTCACATGATATGAAATTAATTGATGGACCCAAAAATATGTATCCATAAAAACAATTGGGTAACGTTTTTATCTTATGAGATTCCATTTACGGTGCATGGAAGGCTATATTAAACACATTATTTTATGTTTTAGTATAATTTATTCTTGAATTTTGATAATTATGTCATTTCTTATGTTGTTTCCCCATTACTATGTTTCCTTTATTCCATCATGTTATAGCATTCCTCATTGTTCATGATTATAAATCCCACCCTCTTATTTTACCTTATTAAGACTATTGGATCGCATGCAATGTGATAAATTATGCTATTCTTTGTTTATCTACTCATTTTGATTTATATCACACCCCATTATTATGTAAATCCCTTGGTTACTCTATGTAGAATTAGAAGAATTATGGAATTTTAGGATCTTATTAATGATGTTTTAAATAAAGTTGTTTTATTTCTGTTGCATGTTTTTATGATGTGTACATAATTTACAAAAGTCACAAGGAATCATGATATTATAAGATTATATTATGTATACCTAAATGTAAGAAATCATGATATAAATGGAATTGAAGATATGGGTTTTCACAGTTAGTATTCGTGGCCAAGTAGAGGATTTGATCATTAGGAACTCTCATATGTGAACGTTGGGCTCAAAATGACTCTCTACATATGGGACTCATGATGAAAGGTATTCCACTAGAGATTGTGGTAAGATTCCATCCTAGGAGGTTTATACACCATTGGAGTGCTCTGATATGTATCAATTATATCCCACTAGTTATAATTTCAATCTGTTGTAGTTGGTATCAGAGGAAAGTATAGTTATTTTTGGTATTACGATTAGATAATGGTGTTGAATTCCATTGGGATAAGAGTAAACATTGGAAACATTCCTAAATTATTTTAATGTATATTGTATATAGTTTACAAGAAAATATAACCCTATCTAGATACTATATATGGAATTGACTCTGTCACAAAGGTACGTAGTGTTAATAACACTGAAATGGATACACTAAATTGGACTCAATTGTCACCTGGTGCAAGAAAGTAGGCCCTGTTGTACAACTATTTTTCCTTTCATGGGGGATATACTTTTTTAACTTCTGAAGAACGTATTGAAAATTAACAAGGGAAAAATAAATTATAATAAAATTTATACAAAGAAATATACCCAGGATAAATAATATTGAACTCTAGAAATTCATAGTTAAATGAATAAATATCATTTATGACTTATCCCTTTAATGATCATGGTTTCCCGTTTATGTGTTTATGAGTTTAAAAATACTCATCCCTAATTTCCCTTTTTTAATTAGGTAATGGTTGGAAATAGAAGAGACCATGTCAAAAACCAATTTGAGGGAAAAGTTTATAGCTTCCTAAATAACATTTACAGCATAATGAGGGAAATATTTATGAACTTCATGAAAATACATTCTCAATTAACTCAAGTCTTGAACTCAAACCTAAATTGGGAGGAATTACAACATCCCCCTAAGAAATAAAAACATGTAATCAAGAAGATTATGTGATAGATGATTTTTATTATATATTTTTTCTTATAACCCATTGATTAACGAGAAATGGATCAACTCCACTTAATAGATATTACCCATACTTCGTTACTTTGAGCAAGAGATATTCATGGTGATAATTTATCATTTAGAAGGGAGAAGCTGATCAATGGTAGGAATTGTTGAAAAATAATAATCTTAATGATAATATTAAAGTTATGGAGTGGAAGGAATTATAAAAATTTACTAAATATTTTTCTCACACTCTATGATATAAAATGGTGATGGTTTTTCTTAACCACATGTAAAAGGTTGAGGTAACTATTTGGGCATATGATGAAAACATCACAAGGAATTCATGATATTCGTTTTACCTTTTCATCTCCCCTAAAATTATGTTTGATCACTTCTTTAGTATGATAAGGATGAGTTTATGAAATTATTTGGAAAATATATATTTTGAATGCAACACTGAAATTGTTTAATGTTCCCTTAAAATCGATATGGAGATCAAAGAATCTCAAGGGTCTAAAATGTTTGGAGAAAATAATTGGAGAATGGATTTTAATTTTGGTTGTGTGATGGAAATATCTCATGTTGTTATGAAATTACATCATTCCACATCTCAATATTGTGGAAAGAATTATATCATTAATTGTATCTTGGGGAAAGGAAATACATTAGGATTTAGAAGGAATCACACATAAATAGTGATTGCCAATGGTAAAAACCCACAAATGTGGTCAAATAAAGAAAATTTTCATCAACATTAATCCTATTTAATAATTTTTAACCTACATGAAATACGTATACTATGAGAATCAAATACCTATTCCATGTATTTTCAATGATAACTTATGATAATAACCATTATTTCCTAGAATGAAATGGTGATTTTATGCCATCACAACTGATGAGGTGTACCCAATGAAAAATTGGTGATAGATATTCTAGTTATTCATTAAAAAATATTAAACACAATTTTTGATTATGTATGTATACATATATTTATCTTAAAAAAATATAGTATAACTATTCAAACAAAACCTCAAAACATAGGTGTTGAGTTGTCGGGGAAGATGAAGAATGGGTCAATTGTCACATCCCAAGACTATAACACATCCCTAGTCAATATTTTTGGGCTTAACATCCATGACAACCTTGTTATAATACATTTAGATAATTTTTAAAAAATTCAAGGTATGTAATTACTTTCACTATATAGAGCCAAAATAAATTTTCAAGTGAAGTAATTTAAGTTCCCTTTCTGCAGTCATCCTATGATCATATAAAAGTTCAAGGAGAAAAATAAATCTTATTTAATATCATTATCATTACCATGACTATTATTTAAAATTATAATCTGTATCTTGATGAAGTGTTTGAGACTAAGGATAATATTATCCTTTAATACATTCCTATTATAAGGGAATATGCTGAGGTGTTTCTCAAAGTGTTTTTGGGTCTACATCCTAGTGCAGAGGTTGAGTTTCAATCTAAACTATAATAAGATCTTTTACAATACTGATGAATCTATATAGAGTGTTCATTTGTTAATTTGAGGAAATGAAGAAAAAAATATTGGAGAATTTTGAGTAATGTTTTATACAACAAAGTTCTTCACAATGGGGTAAACAAGTCCAACTTTAAGAAAATTATGTTTCATTGTTCGTCTGCATTGGTAATCACATGCTCAACAATATCATCATAAATAAAAGGTATACTCTTACAAATATTTATGAATTGTTCAAAAACCTATTTACATCCTAGTAATTATCTATTTTTGATCTTCATTCAATATATGACCATGTAAATGTGAATAAGGTCGATATCCCGAAGACTTATTTTCATACATTGTACAACCACTTGTAATGATATTATTTTCATAAATTGTATGAGCACTATTAACCATAGTGATAACATTTTATCTCTATAATTATCCTTTAATAATCATATAATTAATGAGTAAATTATTTATAGAATACCTCCAAAAATTTGTGGTTATCTTTATTAATGATATTCTTATATACTCTAAAAGTAAAGAATAAAATGAACAACATTCGAATGTTGTACTGAAGAATTTGCGAACAGAAAAGTTATTTTTGAATTATAATAAATGAGATTTATGGATAGATAAAGTAACATTAATGTGGAAAGTTATTACCAATAAGGGGATATCATGGGATCATTATCAAATCAATGAAATTGAAGGATTTCCTAAACCAACAAATGTGATCAAAATAAGTAATTTACTTGTCTTTTATCGGTATTATTGTTAATTTTTTAAAAACATATCATGATATCAGAACCCAAAAACCAGTATTTCACCAAAGGGGGTCAAGGTTTTCTAGAATGATGAACATGATTATCAACATAAAGAGGTGAAGAAGATGCCAATCAATATAGTTTTTATCATATTGACCACCAATGATGATGGATTATAGATCGAAAGTGATGCATCCAAAAAGGATTTGGGTTTTGTACTCATACCTGATCAAAATTTGATATCATATACCTACCCCCGAATAAAGATCCATGAGAAACACAACCCAACACATGTTCTTGAATCTGTAGGAGTGATCTTTGAGTCCACAATTTTGTGACATTACCTCTATGGAGATAATTATTACATATATATAGATCAATAATTCCAGAAGTATTTATTCATAAAAAGGAGATTAATATGCACCAATAAATGTTGTTATAATTGGTTAAGGATTATGAATGTTCAATCTGTTTGCATATGGGAAAGGCAAACAAAGTGGAAAATGTACATAGTATAACTGATCATACAACACTCTCAATGATGATTATTAAAAGTGATCCAATATTTATAGACATGAAAATAATAGATATTTTAATCATATAATTTTTTCCATCCATCCTTTCTCAAATAACTGCTCATACGAATATTATTTTGAGGGTTAAGGAGGCCTAACATAAATAGGGGTATTTCATTATTTGAATCATGATTCTTAGAATGACAAAATGTCAAGTAATGAATTATATAACTCTAATGTTATGACGAAATAATTATCCATACTAGTATGAAAATGGTAAACCATATCCAAGTATTTCATCATAGGAATCTCCAAGATCCCTAAATGTAATAAGGACATATTGATGGTAGTTGATAAACTTACAATGTCAGTGTATCTCACTATTATGAATAAAGATTTATCTATTAACCAACTCACCATGATATATATAAGATAATTTGTAAGACTACAATTAGTTAGCTGTTTATTGTATCTAATCAAGATCTGAGGTATACTTCATGGTTTTTTATAATAATTTACTAAGAGTTGGATGTAGAACTGAGCTTCAAAAATTTATATCACCCTTAAGTATATCTTCATAATGAAATTATCATTTTAACACTATAGGATATAATGAGATCATGTTAAATGGATTCCCAAGTATGTGGGTCTATTATCATCACGTAATAGAGTTCTCAAAGAATTTTTTTCCCATATAGAATTAAAATGGAACTATATGAGCCTGTTTATGTAAAGTAGTGTCATAATATAACATACTAGGATGAAATAAGAGATTAAAACGTAATAGGAATTGATCTTATCCATGATATTATATATAATTTTAAACTATTTGTAATCTTTGGAAATAAATTCTAAAAAATATATGTAGTAAACCATTGATGAGACCTATAGTTTGAGGTCAAATACAATGTGGTCATTTTTATATCATCATGGATGAAAGTAATGGGGTTTGGGAATAAGGGAATGCTCATCCCTATATATATCATCCCCTTTTAGCTCCTTGATTGCATCAAAGCATTCTTATATCGACTGACACCCCACCTAACCTATACCAAGTACATGATGGGTTCAATGTATCCCTCTTGAGGAAGTAGAAACTAGAAACCCTCACATGTACCAAATATAGAGGAGGTATTATCAGAGAATGAATATTCATAGGAGGAGAATCCAATATATATCTTCGATCATAGATACATGGTTATAAATAACAAGAAAACTCACATGGTAAAAGTGTTGTGGTAATACCAAAAAGTTTGAGGAAGTGACATTCGAACTAGAATATGAAATGAAATAGATTTACTCTCATTTTTTTAAGAATAAGGATTTAAAATTTCAAGGGAATTATTTTTTTAATGGATGATTAATGTAACAAACAAAACATTTATAAATGAAATCCCAATTTTAAATGAATAAATCACATACCAGGTAATGTAGCTATTTAAAATACATGTAATAGTTTGGATATTTTACATCATAATTTACAAAAAGTGATGTAGTAAATACCATAAATTTTATCCATGACAAAAAATATTATTTCCCTTTCAAATAATTTCTTTTTGGCTATTTAGTTAATTTTATGAACTCTTAATTAATCTTTCAAAACCTATATGATATTTTTAGTTTATAAAAGACATTCTTTATAAGGATGATAAACTTGAACATCATTACTGGGTATTATTTTAATGTTTTTAGTTCATATCTTTATAAAATATTCAAAAGCACTCAGATCATATTAGAAACCATGGGTGAAATCCATGGTATGATTTGTAGTTTCTATTACATTATCATATTGTTTCAAAAACCTATGTTTGGAAATTCCCAATGAAATCTCCAGTATTTTTCTATATAAACCTACCTAGATTAAATTTACACATTAACAAAAACACATGGATAATGAAATTAATGTAACATTAACTCTCTATATTCCTACCTAGATGACCCTGTGCTCTTAAGAAGATTCCAACAGGCTTCTATAAGCATCCTGTCACGGTATGTGGTCCTTGACTTCTCTTTTGTCAAGTACATTCTTAATGTAAAGGCTTTTGATTTATATTTTTTCATTTTGGGACTTGTTTTTTAAACATAAATATTATTATAATTAGGATTAAATATTATGGATCAACCCCTTTCTCTCACATTATTCCTTTTATATAATCCTTTTTGTACACCCGGTATGCTGCATGAATAATCATGCGATTTTCGATGCCAAAAATTTGTGTTGTGAATACCCTTCTCTATTTCAACTCATGGGTATCCACCTAGTTATACCAAAACATAATTTAATTATTATTTTCACGTACGTAAAGTTATATAATTAATATTGGGGTTTAAATATATAAAATACATCCTTATGATTTATGATCTATGTGACACACTTTTGCTTGTACATCATATAAATGTGATGGGTGGGTCTAGAATTATATTGATCTCCAATGCATTAGTTAAAGTTTTTATCTCATGATAATCCATTTTTGGTGAATTTTAGGTTACCCTAAGAACACTATGTAATGTTTTCATGAATGTTATACTTTAATTATGTATATGATGTAATTTTTTATGTTGTTTTCACAATCCAATCTTGGCTATATATTTTTATGATATATCATGCCCCATTGGGTAATGATATTATTATCACCCCTATTAGGATACCATGATATGAATAATTTAAAAAATTTATTACTTTAGTTTATTCTATTATTTGTTAATTCTCTTAGAGGGTCTTTTTTAATATCTTTATAGGGCTTCATATCTCACTGTGATCTTATGCACGTTCTAAGGTTATCCCTTGTAGTTTTATAAGTTTGATGGAATTTTAGGAGCATGCTAAGATAGTTTTAAATAATGTAATTTATTTAGTTTTTAGCACCCATAAATTATAAAATAATATCACTGTATTGGATATAATATGAAACATACAATGATGATCTTAAATATATGACAAAATATATATCTTTATATTTAATCAGTTAAAAAATTTATAGAAATGGAACCCTGAGTCTACATGAACCGTAATATATTATATCATTATTACAAAGACAATAAATTTTATAGAATTAATAAAACTAAGAAAATTATTAAAATTAAAGGGTTTAATAATGGAAAAAAAGTAATTGTTATATAATTATTAGAAATAAAATGATGATCATTTAAAAGAGAAAGGAATGTTTTTGAAAAAACTGATTTTTTTTAAATGTCAGTTTAGTCCCGCATTTCCCTCACACTTTAAAAATACTTTATACTAGTTTTAGAAAATTAATTATCATAAATAAAATATTTTTTTATAAAATTATATTAAAATTATCTATGTGTGGGTTTTTTGGATTTTTTTAAAATGTATAATTTTTTGATGAATAGTTAAAAATGTAAAATTTAATTGAAAACTATCATTTAGTTTAATTATATATAAAGGAAAAATATATTTTTGATTTGTTTTAAAGTAAAATTAGAACATATATATGTATATTAATCCAATATATCTCATAGTAATCTTTTTTATATATAATTTTGACATAAAAACATTGAACACTTTTTATCACATTCACTTAATAACCCAACTATCCCATCGCGTCATGAGGAGAAACTTTAAATGAATATTTTTACATTTCTTAATAAAATTAGGAAAATTTATTCAATATTTTGAATAAGTATAATATATATTTTATAACAAGTTTAAATTACTATTTTTAACAAAATTAATAGTGAAAATAGTAAAAAATATTTATAGCAGTTTTGGTAAAAACTTATTTATCGGGTGTTAATCTAATATGATAAGGGTTAAATTAGTATAAATTCATTTATAAAATTGGTTTTATTCACATATTAGACCCTATAGTGTATAAGTATATACAATAATCCATTTTGATGCTTTTGGAATGTGAGAAATGTGGATACATCTTTCCCATCTCAAAAATTACATGTATGCCACTCACCACACATATAAATGACCACCCCCTTTCCAACATTCTTCAAAACATCACACCAAAATGGTTAGAAAATAAGAATAAAAATAACTTAAAAAATTCCATCACCACATCCTGTAATACATTTTCTTGTTAGATATGTATCCTAAGAACGATTTTTGTGAAAGCCTAAGGAAGTTACCCAAAAAAGATGTAATGTTCTTCAATGAGTGTCTTTATTTTATTTCTTTCTTAGCCTCCTTATGTTATTATTAAAAAATTATTATATAATAACATTAGTATCTAACATATAGAAATATATTATTAGTTAAACGGTATAACCCAAAACCCTCTCTAATTTCATAAAATTAGTTATGAAATCATCATTAGTGTGTATGCCATACCACAACCTTGCAAATCGATGTAATTCATTTTCCACTACCACATATCACTATTGGGTATGATGATGGATATAAATTAAATATATGATATTTATAACATAATTATACATATTTAGAAATTATATCATATATATATAAATATATACATTACAATCTGTTACTTTTGTGATATGATGACGTCACTCGTGTGTACGAAAGACAATAGCCTTGGGAAGCGATATGATTCATCTTTCACCAACTGAAACATGAAACACGAAAGGCGATAAAGATAATTTTAATTAATATATGTGATATATATTACTTAATAATGATAAACTAGTAAAATTTATTATTCATAATTAATAATATATTATTTTCATTCTTAAACAAAAAATGATGACATTAGTTGTGTATGTGTGGACTACCACCTCCATGAAGCGATGTGACTCTCTTTTCATCACCACTCCACATGGATGATATATATAAATATATTTAAGGAAATAATAAGTTATATAACATATTTTTATAATTTTTATAAGATAAAATATTTCACACCTCATCTCTATAATGATAATTGAAAAAATTGAAACGTTACCCATGCACACATACAACCTACCATCTGCATGATTGTAACATTCTTCATTTGACAAAACCAACATTATTGATTATTATTAAAATAATATTAGTAGTATAAATATGATAATTATATTCTTATTATTATTATGCAGTTAATGAAACTATATATAATTCACAAGAACATGATCTTTCATGAAAAATTACACATGAGAAAACATGAAAATTAACACTGGAAACAATGAAAATAATAAAATATTATTAATGAACTGGGGATAATATGTTATAAAAGGATCATGTATGATATCATAAATATTAATATTGATATATTATAAGTTAATAATATATTTTAAACCACTATATAGGATGTTAAGTCATATTCACTTAAAATGAAGTGTGAGGTAAGAAACTTCATCACATTTTCCCCTCATTAAAAAATATTTTATTTTCACCCACATTATATCATATATAAAGTATAAATACTACCCCATTTATATTTAATATCATTAATCCTTAATAAATTATGGAATTTATGTTCTAATTTTATTTATTTTATCTATGATTTTTTACTTGAAAATTGCCATGTGGAAAAATGTTATTGTATAATCTCACTTCCTTATTCGTTTGTTAACATTATCTTGAAAGAATCACTATCTTGTGATAATATTTCCCCAAAAATTAAATTTTTATTAAATATATATGTTTTTAAATTATGGATATGTATATTTCCTAAACTTTATAACATTATTACATATTGTGTTTACTTTGACAGGGGAACCATTGATAAATCTATCTCTTATTCTCGATATAGATATTTGATGACATGGAATATGGATTCAAGGATGAAATTGATAATTTGATATGTGAAAAATTATTTAGAACAATAGTGATGGGTTTTTTAGTTATTATATCGACCCCCGATGCATACGTAGGTCTCATTAGACAAATAAGTTTTCCAAATTAAATTGGTTTCTACTAATATATTTTAACAATCTTGTGAATAGTCTTGAGGGTAAAGGTATCATGATTCCCGTGATCATCGTGTTTAGTAATTAATAATTTCCATAATTAATAATTAATTTATTATAATTATCAATGTTGATTTAATAATGATATTATATATAGATGAATTCCATTCATGTAATATTGATTAAATGGCATGTGGGTCCAGTTATTTACCATACCATGTTGATTATTCATTATAAATTCATGAAGTACTGTTATTTAAGTAAAATGTGTGTTTAGATATTTAACATTTCCTATGTATTATTACTAATTGATTCATTATATATTCCACTTTTTATAACCTTTACTAAGAAATTTTACTCACCAGTTCTGGGATATTGGGGTCGAGTTCGTTACTGTTGGTATTAGTGGATGTTTAGTAAACACCCTAGTAAATATATCTAAGAAAACATTGATTGGAGAAAATAAACATATGATATAATTTTAATATAATTAGAGAATAACATCCCATTATTTTTGTATGAAATAGATTATATGATTTTTCTGAGAAATAAAACTGTGTCTGAATACTAAAAGTAGAAGTTGTTCTAGAAAAGATGCACCTAAGGGTAATAAATCCTAAATGGATCATTAGATTTAACATGATTGTAAATTTTTCTAAGAAAGTGAGCCTTAATTTGAAATAGGTTTGAAACACTTGAGGGAAATTTTATAATAATTCACATTTTCTATACAAACCATAATGGCTGGTTTAAAAATAATGATATCTCTAAAGAAACCTTCTTTAATATTATAAGATTACCAATAAAAAATATAAAATTTTGATAAGTGTTAATAAATATTTGGAGTTATTGATTATGATATATAATTCACAATTATATGATTTAATCCTTTATATTTCATTGTTTCGAAATTGATCATCAAAGGGACAAGTGAATCAATACATGTGTCCAATATAAAGATTTCACCACTAAGGATGCTAATTTAGTGGGTATTGGAATGGAGAAAGCAATTGATATCATATAGAATCTTAATAAATATATGAAAAATAAACATTCCTAGATATATCATATTCTTCCAAAAATATATTTTCATATGTTGGTTCTCTTTATGTGATTGAAGACTTTATCATTTAGTGGTAGTATTAATTCAATGGTAGCCGAAAAATGGATCTTGTCTCTAGAAAAATATATTTATGGCCATTGGATGCAAAGAATAGGAAAAGGATACACTTATAGATTACTTCATCAAAGTATATACTAATTATTGGTTGTCATTGATCAATAATACAAAGAATGATTATGAAATAGAACTCGTGGAATGGAAAGCTATTAATGGGACATTCTTTGACAAATATTTCCCTCCTGAGAAAGAAAATGAAATGGAGATAAAGTGACTCATCTTAATGAAAATTGATGAATAAAGTGTTTAGGTGTACAATGTTACCTTTAAAAGGTTATATATTAATATTTTTGATTACATATGCCACGAAGATTGCAATATTGAACATTTCATTGAAGGGATTAGGACGAGCCTTTAATGGGCGCTAGTTTCACAATATTTTTCTTCATGTGATGAAATGTTATTATGTTATATTAAGGAAGATAAATAATTCATAAAATAATATGGATTTTAATGGAAGATATAGATGAAGATGAGATAGCACAGAATGATTGATAAAGGGAAGAAGGGAAAGATGGATTTTCCTACATGTAAGAATTGGGGAACGAAAGACATGCATACTTTCTTGAATGAATTAAGAGGATAATACATGTGTGGAGTGAAAGGATACCATGCTCTTGATTTAATGATTATGAAAGAAATTGAAAATGCGACATTCTTAAAATATAAAAGGACGGGGAACTACACAAATTAATTCCCCAACTGTCATCAGAAAATACCTGAGGGGAAAATAATGGATCATGATCATGATTATGTTATTGATGCAACCAATGTGGAATTGATTAATGTGATTATGTATTTAGATAAAATAAGTATTATGTACCCATATTTTATTGATGAAATTATCATTATAATAATCATAAAACCGAGACAGATTATAATGTAGTACTATTTCATATAATATTTGAATTTATGTGATAAATGATACCATGAAAATTGATTTGGTGTCCAATTGATCTTTTATTACAAAAATACATGACTATAGTATGATAAGCCTCATTATATAATATATTTTGTGATGATAATTAAATTGGGTTGTTTATGGAATAATATTGTTGACCGTGATATTATTCATGGATTTCATGTTTTAGTTTATCATTGCTAGAGTTTACTACTTGTATAGATCTATGGAATATATTCGACAACCTAATATTTTATATTTTGGAGTATGCATGTTTTCATTAATGTTTTATAGTGATCTAGTAATTAAAATATTTTAATGTAACCTTAATAAACACATTATATTTATTTCATAGTATAAAATTACTTATTATTCATTCTTCTAAATTATGTTAATCATATATTTGAAAATCCTTAAGATTAACTAATTTATGAATGGACTAGGTTAAACATTTAGTGATATTGGATAAGTTTTTATAACCATTTTTTAGTAAATACTTGAGGGATATGTTGTTACTATTTTATGGATATTACCATCCTTGAAAGTATAATTTTATTGCTTCAAGAATAGAAAATTATTCCTTGTATATTTATTTCACGGATTAATAAATGAAGTAGAAATTGATAGAAACAAAATCAAATGATTAAATTATGACTATGAAAAAAATATTTCAATTAAGTATATATGATTTTATTATTATTGAGTAAAAGGATTAATTAATTCTAGAAAAATTATACTGAAACATAGTTTTTTTTATTTTAACTTTTTTATGATATCAATGATCCTTTTCAAACATCTTTTGTTTGTTTATTTAGGGTCATTATGTTCATCCTGATCATGTTATCTACAACCCTATATTATTATTTGGTTGTTTGGTTTCATTTCTATGTCTATGTTTAAACTTCCCATATAGTACGTGTTATTCCAAAAGAATAGTTTACATACCTTTATATCTTATTAATCAGATGATATATTTAATATTTTTACAATGTGGGCATTCAATAATGGAATTTTAAAATATTGATCCTTTTATTTATTTTCACAAGATCAATTTTTGAAGGCATTCTTAATTTATGGTGTGCATAATATAACAAAAAAAACTTATAATATAAAATAATTGTATTTAATATAATATTCAACAGACAAAACAATGATTAATAATCCAAGACACTATATTCCTTTACATTTAATCTATTTTTGAGCTTGTGGATCACACTACCACGAGCCTAAATGAACCGTAACCGAGAATACCATAAAAAATTAGCCATTAAATTATTGGGTATGAATAATTATAACTAAAATATGAATAGTATATAGTTTCAACATGTAAAAAAATTCATTGGTTATCAATTTAATATAAATAAATAAATATCCTTTAAGGGAGAATGATATTCTTTCTACAAAAAAATATATTTTTTCAAAAAGACTGTTAAATAATGCTTTATGCTCATAATTTATTTATTTTTCCAATTTTGATAAATTATTTTAAAAAATTATATTATTTTTTTAAATCGTTATATAAAAAATTTATTATGGTTAATTTTTTGTAACTTTCAGAAAATGCATCGTTTTTTGATTAATAATGAAAATAATGAATTTTAAATGAAAATCACCTTTTTTGATTAAAATATTTATAATATTTAATTATATTTTATTTGGTTTTAAAGAATATTTATTAAAATTATAATTCTATTTATCCAATTACATTTATTATATTCACATTAATATTGAATTTTTATATAAAAAGTTTTTATTATTTTACTCTTTAAAAACCTAGTTTCTCATCATATTTGAAGTAATAATTTTGGATTAAAATTTTATACCTTTGTTAATAGAATATTTTAAAATGTATTCCATATTTTGAATCTGAATAATTTATATTATCTAATATTTTGAAGTCATTTTTTAATTAAATAGTGAAAATAGTAAAAATTAATTATTGCAGGT
This sequence comes from Viscum album, assembly GCA_963277665.1. Classification (NCBI taxonomy): domain Eukaryota; kingdom Viridiplantae; phylum Streptophyta; class Magnoliopsida; order Santalales; family Viscaceae; genus Viscum; species Viscum album. Next base: position 1,093,799,300 of record OY728155.1, read on the forward strand.
AAGGTAAAAAGGATTTATCTTGATGGTAAACTAAAACGATAATGGTTAAATTTTGCTAAAAACAATCATAAAATATATTTTCATGCTATATTTATACCCGATAATATATAGGGTTTATAATACTCAATTAAGGATCACTTCATTAGTTAAAAAAAATTTGTATAACTTTTTCGTTTTAAAAATTACAAGTGTGCAACTCATTTAATTATAAAAGGCCACAACCACACTACTATTATTCACACATTGAAAAAATTTGGGATTGGAAAATACCTAAAAAATAAATTCAAAAAATAAATATTAAAATTCCAGATAATATTGTTTGGAATAAATCTATCATAGGAAATCTATTTCTCATAACCTAAAGGAGTTACCCGAAGGAGAGGTAGAATTCCTAAATAAGTATCTTTATTTAATTTCTTTTTATTCCTCCTGTAATTGTTAATAAAACATGAATACCTAATTAAATCAGTATATTACAGATAATTATATGTTCTTATGTCAATTTAATGACCTACACCCATTTCCACTTCCATCAAATGGGTTACAAAATCATTATATGTGTGCATGGTGGACTATCACCCCGCAAATCGATGTCATTCATTTGTCCATTACCACTTCTCGTGGTTGGGTATGATGATGGATTTAAAGAATATATATGATATTTATATAATAATTAAACATTTTTATTAATTATATCATATATATTTTTTCAAATTTCCATTCCTTATGGGTTACTATAACATCTCTCATGTGTATGGCAGACTACCACCTCATGAAGTGGTGTGATTCATCTTTCACTAACACGTGAAATGGAAGGTGATAAGAATAAATATAATAAATATATTTTATATAAATGACATAATTATTATATTAAATACTTATTTATCATTCTAAAAATATAATATATCAAATTCATTTTTAAACCAAAAATGTTAACATCATTCATGTATATGTGGACTAATGCCTTGACGAAACGATGTAACTTTATTTTCATCATGAAACCAAATGGATGACATATAATAACCTTGTAAGAAATAATGTGTTATTTATGATATGATGATAATTATTTAAATATATAATATTTCTTACCTCCTTCCCATAATGATCATTTAAAAAATTGAAATGTTACTCATGCAAACATATGACCTACCATCTTAATGATAGTAACACACTTCATTTGTCAAAACCATAAAAAAATGATTGTTATTAAAGGTATAATGGATATATATTTATATTATAATTATTTTATTATTTTATTCTTGACATAATGAATCAATATTATATGGGCAAAAACTAGATCTGTCATGAAAAACCATTCTTGAGAAAACAAACCAATTAACACTAGGAATAGTGAAAATAATGAAATATTATTAACAAATGAGGGATGAGATACTGTAATAGGATTATATATTATATAATAAATAATAATTTGGATATGGTATTAGGTAATAAAATTTTTAAAACGACTATACAAAATATTAAAACATGTTTACACAAAACGAAGTGTAAGGTAAGGGACTCCATCTCAATTTCCCCTCATTAGGGTATATTTTATAATTTTGCACATAATTTCATATATATAGTGAAAATGATTTACATTTTACATGTAATATATTTATTTCATAATAAATAATTTTGTTTTATTTTTGAATTTAATTTATTTTCTTTGATGATATTTTAATTGAAATTTTCCATGTAGAAAATTGTTATTGTACAATATCACTAAAATTTGTGATTGTTTACATTGTCTTGAAACAATCATGGTGTTATGACCATTTTTAATTGTAAATTAAATTTATATTAAATATATATATGAAAAAATTATTTATCTGTTTATTTCATAAACAATATTTTATTTTTAAATGTTTTTTACTTTGAATGTTATTTGATTAGCTAGAAAAATAGTGCAATTTATGATTCTTTTACACAATATATATATTATATTATAAAGAATATTGAACTATGGATTAAATAAATCATTTGATATTTGAGTAATTACTTACACCAAAAGTAATGGTTGTGTCCTAGAATAATATATCCCATTGATGCATCGATTGGACTCATTATACATAAAAGTTGGCCAAATTAAATGGGTTTCTACCTATAGTTTTAATCCCTCTTGTGAAAGTTATTGATGGTATAGTTTTCAGGAATTCATAGATCAGGGAATCCAATAATTAAAAATTTAAATTGTAAATAATTCATTTATTATTATTATTATTATTCTCGATATTTTCATAATGGTACTATCAATGGAAGAATTTCATTCTTATCTTATTGATTAAATGGAATGTCTGTTCATTTATTTACATTTCCATATTGATCATACCTTATAAATTCACGTAGTAATGATACTTAAATGTTATGTGTGTTTAGTTATTTACCATTACATATTTTTTTAAATTGATTAATAATATATTCCCCATTACTTAACCCTTATTGAGAATTTCATCTCAAACTTCTTTTTCTTCCTTTCCTTGTGATATGAAGAAGAAATCATTCAATGAGATTTCTATGATGAAATTTTTTTCTTTTGTTATGTATTATGTTTTATTTTTCATTACCAATGTAAAATGGGTATCATGTTTGTATATGGTTATTCAAAACTATTAAACTATTTGGATATTCTGGATTTTACCCATTATATCAATATAGGGGTAATAAAGTAAAATAATGGCTCTAAGAAACATGGGTCAAGGTCATTACAATTGTATCAAGTTGTTTTTCTATTTAATAATTTCCCAATGACTCAAGGATACATGAAATTATTGGAATTAATAATGTTTAACTTTTTGTAATAAATTGTGAAATAATGTTTATTACATATATGTTTTTTCATATAATCACCTACTAAGTTGGGGAACCAAAATTTTATTTCTTAAGTGTAAAAAAGTTTAAAATCCTAGAATACTTGAAAATCCAGTATGAGAAAACATTCCAAGTAAGATTACACTAGATTCTTGAGATAGATCTTGTCATGATCACCTTCCTCTAAGTGATACCCCTCCTAGGCAGACAATGAATAATAAAGTATAACGACCAACAAGTCATACCTCTAGTAAGAAATGGGTTAGTGACTGGCCCCAAGTGTATAAAAATCCGAAAATGATCGAATAAATTACCCCTTTAAAAATGGATCAGGATTTCAGATAAATCAATAACAAGAAAATACATAGAATAATATAAATGGATGTAATTACATTGTAACACCACGATATTTTTTGAAATATTTTTCTTTTAATTTGTCTAATATTTTTTATTTATTGTTCATTTAATACAATAAACTATATTTTTTATATAATGGTGATATGTTTTGATTGCGTTATATGCAAAATAGAGTTAAGATTACGATAAACGCAATAATGATAATGTTAGGGAATATAATATAATGAGTCTTTAAAATATATTTACTATTTTATATAGATTTTATATATACTATATTGAATGAAATTAACATAATACTGAGATAGCATGTGTAGCGTGCAATAAAGTGTTTCATCAATGACTTGCATTACAGGCATTAAAATTTTTTATCAAATGACATATATTATTAAAATATTATTATTTAATATAATAAGATACAAAATTGCCATTAAATAAATTTTTATGAATAGTAATAAATTCAAAAATATGTTGTTTTCAAAAAATATAATTTAATTAGTTTAGAGAAAATTAATTATAAATGGATATAATAACTAATTGAATTCAATGAAAATATATTTTTTCTGAAAACTATTTTAATAGTCACATGACTATTTTATTCGAATAAATTAAATTAATTAAATGTTTCGAATGAAATTAATTAATTATATATTTTATATATACAATAAAATATTTTTTATATTCATCCAATAGATTTGATAAGCATAAGAAATGAAGAAACCAAATATTTCACATAACAAACAATAAAGTCACAATTTACATTTTTTAGGGGAGAACCAGTTCAAAATTTAATTTTTGGCACCTTTATAAATTTAATATGTCAAAATTAACATTATATTGGAATTGTTACCATTAAAATTAGGTTTGGGTGATTTCTTTGTATATTTATCTGATGTTTCAATTTTTTATGAATATTAAAAAATACGAAATTTTAATTAAGAACTTCTTTTCATCTAATTTATTTATAAAATGAATTTATATTTAAAATTTCATTTAAATATTAATTAGATATATATATATATTAATTAATAAAATTTCAGTCATTGGAAAAATTTTACAATGAATTTTATAAAAAAATATAGAAATATTTTGAAAGTTTGTTTCATTAAAACCCGATATTTTCATCCCATCTATATGATTAAATTCAAATTAACTTCTCCCACATTATTTTTGGAATTTTGAAAAATAAGTTTCTGATTTTGAATAATAATAACATATAATATATAATAAAGTCAAAATAGTTTTTCATAAAAATAATTAGTGAATTTAATTAAGATTAATTATAGTGATTAAGGGGAAATTAAGCTTAACAGGTGAATAATCCTTAAACATAAGAGACCAAATTACCTAGAAATTTTTCAAAATTTGTTGGACGTAAATAATTTACCCTATAAAACCAAGGATATAAATTTTTACATTACTGGATCCACTTTATATGAAAAATATTTCATGTAATTCCATTTTACAAAATCTACAAGGGTGTCACTCCTCCTCCACTATAAAAGGCCTCACCCCTTCTCAATTCCCCAAACCAATAATGCCCCATTGGCCAAACCTAGAACAACCAAAATAGCCTCATAAAATACTTTAACTAAACCATGACTATTCACATGTTGAAGAATGGAATCCATGAAATATCTTTGGTGCAAATAAAAAGGAGTTACCCAATAAGGATGATGTTAGTATGAGTAAGGTGTGAGTCAAGACATAAGGTAAGGGGATTTCAACTCAATTTTTATTTCAATGATATACACACCTTATTAAAAATTGATGTCATTTGTGTGGTATGTATACATCCCATGTATATATTCTTTGATTCATACACTTAATTTTATTTGTAGTTAAATGTCCCTTTGATGATATTTATTTCTTGGGGGTTATGTTTCAAATTTCACCAAATCTACAAAGTAACACTTTCTCAATTTTCATTCATTAAGACACATAAAATGTAATGAAATTATATTTTTATATGAGGATTATATGCTTCATTTTGAAAATTTTTATCAGGAATAATTTTATATTCATTATATTTTTGGATTCATGCAATGTCATTCCTTCCATCACTGATTAAAGCTACCAAAATCGTAATTGTTTATTGCAAAAATCTCATTGTTTATCAAATTTTTTAATGATTATGATTCAATTGATGAAATATTATGATCTAAATATCATGAAATATCATGAAGTTTTTTACTATATGGATAAACATCTTATATATATGTAATTATATCATTTTCCACTCTTTGTAACTTCAGATAACTATGAAATAGTTTCAATGAAAATGTGGAAATATCATTCATTTTAGTCAAAAATTTGTGTTCATTCAAAACATTGTTCCCTAAAAGGGTTTAAAAAATACTTTACAATTATTCTATGATGTTTAATAGATATTTTTACACATGTTTTACTATTTTAAGAAATAATATTAAAGGGAAGATTCTTTTTATTTTCAATTCAAGCCACATTTTCAATCAATTAATATTCAAAACGAATGTTCGGAATGTATGGGCTTACCTACCATCATGACCATAATTTCCATAAAATATCTTATATAATATTACCATGTAATTTTTCATGAAATTTTTTCCCTTAATATTATGGATGTTTGTTGAATTTAATGCCATTTTTGTGGATTTTTTTCAGAAATTTATTATGTTTAAAATGTGTTTTATGTGATTTTTAAAGATTCTATTATATGTTTCATGAAATATATTTTCTAAAAAAATTATTTCAATTATTTAAATCCTTTTTTATATGTATTTAAATGATTTATAAATAAAATTGATTTAAGTATTGTTTCAATATTATTTATTGAGTTTTCATTGAAAAGGTTTTCAATTTAATTTCAAGACTTATTTATATTTTTACAATGAATTTTCAGTGAAAATGATTTTTAAGATGGTTTTATGTTTTAATATTATTTTTTTCAAAAAATAAAGTATATTTTAATCATGAATCTTTTTTAATAGATATTCAAAAATTATTTCCCATCCAAGTTAACATCCAGTAGTGTTACTAATTACATTCTATAAAATGATACAATGGTTCCATTAAAATTAATTCTATTAATAATGTATGATTTGATTGACTTATGTTTTTAAAAACCCATTTTTCTACTACAGGTATTATTTTTATGAAACTTGTTTCTGTTCTTTGGGTTATTCCATGATAAATTCTTATGAAACCATATTCTATTCATTGGGTTTAACTGGGCTGAATTATTATGAAACATGCTTAGTTTCACAAGTTATTCTATAATGATATGATTTTGAAACCTATATATTTTCCATAGGTTATGATATGGTCAAATGTTTATTTTATCCAATTTATTTAATGTGTTTTGATATGATGTTTACAATGCCAAGATAATTTAATGGGTTATGATATGATTGTTTACGATTTTATTGAACATGTATGCATGATTTCATTATGTGATCGGTGTGACCTACATATATATACTATACTTTGGGTAAATATTTATATCTCATGAGATAGACAAATATTTTCATAGGAGTGATACCTGACTATAAATATTTCCATGAGAGTGAACAATAACTACCATTATGGCATGGAGAGTGAACCTATACTACTATGGTGGCCCAGGAAGCAATTCCTTGACTAATATGGAAACCATATTATATACCTATGTATTTGAAATAATTCCATGTATTATTCCTATGTAATGATTTAATGTCTCATATTCATTATTTCCTTATGATTTATGTCTTATGAACTTCCATGATTTATTCCATAATTCGTGTTTATGATCTTATGAAATGCAGTGTGTGATATTCTAAAATTATGATCATGATCTTATACCCATATATTCATGTTTATGATTACATGACTCCATTTTTAACCTTTTCTGAGAATGTGTACTCACCACATTTTATGTAACCATTCATAGGTTAAGAAGACATGTATTTATTATATTGTGTCTAAGAAGGGTGGATGTCATGAAAAACCTAATGGGATATAATATATTTCACTTGTTTACTAGTGTTTATGCTTCCATGATTCCAAATGAAATAAACTAATATGGTATTTTGGTGTCTATTTGTGTAATGATTTATGTATTTTAAAAATGTAATGTAATGCTTATGAATGAAAGGAGAGGGTTTCTATTATGGTTATTAGAGATATTGTTTAGTCAACCATTATAAACAAGAATGATAAAAAATTAGTGATATACCTAGGTGTATTTCTAAGGATATATCTTTATATGTCTCTTGTGATAAGTTTAAGGATGAGGAAAAGTATAGGAAAATGTCTTAGAATATTTGTAAAGGATATATTTAGTGGTTTCATATAAGAACATCCCTATATTGATACTAAATGTTGACCTAGTTTTGGACATATGTACCTCAGAGTAACAGCTATGACAGGGTGTGTAAGTCCTGACAAGGCGTAACATGTTACATGACAACGACCTTTACTGTGCATAGATTTTTTCACTCTTGAGGTATCTTTTTTTGAAATTCACAAACACTTCCTTAAATAGAATGAAGGATTTAAATGGAAGATGGATATGAATAACCATGGATAAACCAATGGTGTGATTTATTAAATAGTAGGTGTCTTGATTTAGTCATACTATAAGTGATTTTACAAGATTATATTATTTTTGTCTTGGATATGTGTTTCACACCCAATGTTTTTTATTTTTTAAATATGGATATAATGATAAGAAACATTATTTGAATTGTTTTTTAGATGTGTAAATTATTGAAATTATGATAATCGATTTCCCTTGAGTAAATAATTATAAATTTTATCTGGAAGGCAACATGATTATTGGTTAAAATTATAAAGAAAAAGAGACCACCAAAGACATATGAAACGTTTGTGTTGTTCTTCTAGTTTTATTTACATTAAATGTAAGAACCATAATTATATTGATGTTGAGGGATTATAATATTTGATTCATATTTCATATTCTATGAAAGAGGTAATAAATAATAATTTTATGATGCTCGAGTAATCATTTAATAATAATATTGGACGAATTAAGTACTTATGTTTTGGAATTCAATGATTATGTTATGTAAATCCTGAAATATATATGTATTTTCATTATATGTTTTCAAAGTTGATTGAAAAATTCATTTTAAATGGTGATGAAGACATAGAAATATTATTTCATCAAAATATGATGTTTTTATTTTGGGAAGGTAACCCTTAATTAATTATTTACTTTGAGATAATAATTTTTGAATAATATTATTTTCTATATGAATAAGTAAATTTGATAGTACAGATTACCTTGGAACTGATTACTAATAACATGTTTTATGTCATGAAGGATGATGTTTAAAACATATTAGATTTAAATAACATACCCAGTAATGATCGGAATAAGGAAGCATTCTTGTTTTCCAAAATTATTTATGGTAATTCAAGTTATTAGTACGTTTCATGGGAATATAAGATGAGGGTATTGACATGTTTGGAATGAGACAACAATATTGTACATTGTGATATATGGTGGATCAATGTTATGATGATTTCATGACATCATTTCTCTAGTTTAGTATTTTTATCTTATATTAGGGTAATATGGCTAGTCATTTATGTATAGTTTATGTTGAACATTAGATAAAGTATTTATGTATTAAGGTGGTATTGATAAAACTAGTTAAAAGGTTATTTAGTGATTATTCTTATTTCATGTATGTCCACAATATTTATATCATAAATTATATTAATATGATTTTATTATAGGATAACCTATATTTTGGGTGAAAACACATCTAGTATGGAAAGCATGTTGGTCATGATCCAATGACTAAAAGATGATAAGATTTTTAAAGCTACCATTGGCCTACACGATGTCTTGGTTAATGAGAAAATAATTTTTAGGTATATAATGGAAGAATTAATATTAATGAGGAACCACATGTGTTACTTTTTAGGTTTGGAGATGAATTTATTAACCAAATTTAATTTGGAAAATCGTTAGAGACAAATATTTAGACTTTTCATTTTTTTATTTGATTTATAATTGTTAAAAGTGTATTTTAGTACTGCATGTGTCAACGATAATTTATTCTATCCAGTTATTGAAGTAATGGATAAATTAAAGACTCAATAAAGAACATATAAATGATGAAATTGTGGCTGTAAAAAAATATAAATTATATATGCTATCTTATATTCTTGATCAATTAATGAATAAATCAATGTTCGTGAAATAATCAGAAATAATTTTTTGTCTTAATACCTTAATTGTTTTTTGAATTCATGGCCTTTTGAATCATAAAAAATTTACGTATTTTAGGTTCTCATATTTCCATTGATCATTCAATTGTTTTTTACTGGTGAACTCAATCACTCCCTATATAAATTTACACTTTTCCTTGATGTGAAATCTTCAATAGCCACCTATGTTCTCCTATGTAGAAGTCTAGTTATATGATACTTTAAGTAACTAATATGAATCTTACATTCATTTTGAAAATGAAGTTTTGTTATTTAGTTTTTTGATGTCGGTTTCTATGAATGTAACTTTAATGTATTAAAACATTAATAACGTAAACAAATTTTGATGGTGAAATTCATTTTATGGGGGTAGAATGTATCCCCCTAAGATTTTTTAAAATATTTGTCTAGATTAATTTTATATATTGTATGTATTTTTTGTTCCACAAAACACTTAATACTTTTTATATGAAATCACTACGTTTTCATAGAGTTTTACCCACCACCATGAAAATCTAGAGCTACTGGAAACACCGAGTGCGTAAGGGAATACAATATATTGAGACATTATAATATATTTACTATTTTAAATAGATTATATATATATATATATATATTCTATTTTTATTTCTGTGCATGTGATAATGATTTAGCATGTAGATCATGCAACAAAAAGTTTATTCAATGACTTGCATTGCATGAATTACAGAGGTATACCGAACAAAAATATATTACTAAAATGTTATTATTTAATATAATACGATATAAACAAGAAATTAGATTAACAATTATGAGTAGTATTAAAAATATTATGAAAATATTTGGGATACAAAAAAATTATAAATGAAGTCGTTTATTAAAAATTAATTAGAAATGGATATAAGAACACATCAAATGTAAATGAAATATTTTTATGGAAAACTATTTTTATACTCAAAAAGTAGTTTTATCCTAATAAATTAAGATAATTAGAATTATAGAATGTAATTAATAAAATATTTATGTTTTATATTCAATAAAATATTTTTTATTTTCATATAATATACTTTATTGGAATAATAAAAGAACAAACCCAATATTTTGTATAAAAATATATATTTTTATAAAGGGACATTTACCACATATTAAAAGAGAACCTATTTTAATAATAGTTATTGGAACTTTTATAAAATTTAATATATCAAAATAAAATTCATAATTTAATGTAAAAAGTAGTAATTATGTTTTGGTGGATTGTTTATATTTTTCTGTGATGTTTCATTTTTTTGATGAATAATGAAAATATTGAATTTTAATTCTAAACTGTGTTTTCATTTAATTTATTAATATGAATAAATAATATTAAATAATTGGTTTAAAGATTAATTAGTGATTTTTTATCTATTAATCCAATTTAGTTCATTGAAATCATTTTCTCTTTTATATTGACTATTAAAACATAACAAACTTTTAAAAATTTTACTTTAAAAACCAGTAATGTCGTCCCACCTACAAGATTAAATTTATAATTATTTTTATCGCTTCTATGATTGGAATTTAGAAAAAATGGAACAAATATTTCGAATAAGAATAAATTATGTTTTATAGTAATTTCAACTTAGTTTTTGATAAAAAATATCATTGAATGTTTTTATAATTAATAAGAATGAAAAAGGTGAAATTAAGCACAATAAGGTCAATCATTACACTTGAGGGCCCAAATGACTGAGAGACTTGTCCAAAAGATGTTGTTTTGTCTTATTTAGACCCTATTGTCCCATGTATCGATTTGGGTCCATTATTGGATCCCCATTCAATGGGTAAAATGGGGTTTGAATTCCCTTTCCCAAAATTTACTACTATCCCACTCCTCTTCCACTATAAAAATGCATGTCTCCTCTCATGATATCAAACCTCTCATACCTCTTTGAATCAACCAAGATCTACTGAGGTATCTTATTAACATTCGTTACCTCAATATAAAAGCCTCTCCTTTGGTAGAATGAAATCCATGTAATCCCCTTGGTGAAAACCAAATGAAATTACCCTAAGAAGAGGAGATTTTCATGAGAATGAAGAGAGCTAAGGAATTAGTTAAGGAGATTTCATATCACTTTTTATTTCCCTTAGATACAATCCTAATTGACCAATAATTTCTTTTTTATCTTTGTATAATTCTTATGGATGTATTATATGATTATTATATGTACGTTCATGGGTATTTATATGTCTATTTTATGATATTTATTTCATGGGGGTTTTGTTTAAAAAGTCACCAAATTGGTAAAGTAACATTGGCTCAATTTCTCTTCTCTAAGACACATTCCATGTAATGAACCTATATTTTCCTATGAGGACTATAAAATTCCATTTTAAATTTTATATCATTAATAAAATTATATTCATTATAGTTTAATCTTCATGTAATATTATTCATTCCATCATGAATTAATGTTTCCAAAATAGTATAAATTAATTTCTACAGTCTCATTGTTTATCGAGATGTTCATAATTATGTGTATATTTAGGAAATATTATGATACATCTCTCAATAACACTCATGAATTTTCATATAATCTAGATATTCATGTTTTATCCACCAAACAGTTCCATTTTCCAACTATTGTGTACTTAAGATAATTATGAAAATGTCTATTTTGAAAATACAGTGATATCTTTCCTTTCGATCAAAAATTTGTGTTCTTTAAAAAATTGTTTTCTAAAAAAATTCAATATATGTTTCTTAAAACTGAATTTTGTCACACATTTTACATTTTGTAAAAGTGATTTTAAATGGAATATTCCTTTTATTTTTTGGTCAAGGCACATTTCTAAGAATTTATAGTGCAAAAGGAATGTTCGACATGTATGGACGGACCCACCGTCATGACAATCCTTTGGTTGAATCTTCCTCTATAATATGACAATTAGTATTTTAATGAAAATATTGTTAAAATATTCTGAAATGTTTTTGTGTTTAAAGTGGTTATCAAAGAATTTTTTTTTCAAAAAAAAATTATTATGTACAAAAATTGTTTTAAATGATTTTCAGTGCCTCTATTATATGTTTTAAAAAGATTGTTTAAAAAAGGATTTTATTTATTTAAATATTTTATTATACATTATAAATTAATTTCAATGAAAATGGTTTTAAAAATGTCTCAAATCTTTTTTTATTATTTTTCTAGAAAAATATTTAAACAACGACATCAAAAATTATTTCTATGTTTTGAAAGTATTAGTAAAAAACATGGTTTTAAAAATATTTTATGTTTTAATTTTTTTTAAATAATCATGGTTTTTTGAATCATGGAATTATTTTAAATGATATTTCAAAATTATATCCATCTATGATAACATCACTTAATGCCACTAATTCCTTTTTTGGGAAATGTTTCAAAGGTTCTATTATTATTCTTTATCTAAATGGTTTATGTTTTTATGGAATGACTTTTTTGAAAATACATTTATATTTTGTGGGTTATATGTTTATTAAATTTGTTTCTATTTAATGGGTTATGCCCTGATAAATTATTATGAAACATGCTTCCCTTCAATGGGTAATACAATGAAAAATTCTTAGGAAACCCTCTTCCTTTCACATCTTATTCTAGGTTAAAATGATTAGAAAACCTATATATTTTCCATCGGCTATAATATGATTAAATTTTTATGATACTAATTTCATTTCATGGGTTATGATATAATGTATATGAATCCTTTTTCATTTAATGTGTTAATATATGATTTATTATGATTTTGTGGCACATGTATGTACGAGTTCATTATGGGGTGGTTGTGACCCATATCTCCATCCAATGCATTGGGTAAAGATTTGTATCCCAAGAGATATACTAAGATGATCTTGGGATGAACCTTGACAACAAAGATTTCTATGGGAGTGAACCATGACTACCATGATTCTATGCAGAGTGAACTCATACTAATAATATGGCAATGGGCGCGAACCATAACAACCAAGGTGGTATGGGGAGTGTGTTTATACTACTAATATGGCCTTTGCAGCAATTCCTAGAGTAATATTGAAACCATATTATATGATTATTAATTTTAAAAAATTCTATGTATTATTCCTATGTTATTATTTCATGGAATATGTTCATTATTTCCATATGATTCTTGTATCATAAACATCCAATAATTATTCCATGACTCTTTTTTCTGATCTTATTCCATGCAAGGTATGACCTTTTAATGTTATGATCCTAATCTCATACCCCTATGCTTGTGTTTATATTTACATGAATCCCCTATTTACCCTTATAGAGCATTTGAGGTCACCCCATTTTATGTTTCCTTTCCTAGGTTATGAAGATAGGTATTAATTATGATCTATCTTTGAAGGGTTCTAGTCACTAAGAACATAGTGGGAGATAATGTCATTGACTTATGTGTAAGAGTTTATAATTTCGTGTTTCCAAAGGGACTAAACATTTATGGTTGTAGGGAATCTATTTGTGTAATTTTTTAAGTATTCTAGAAAATTAATGTAATGTTACTGTATGGAAAGTGAAAGTCTATATAGAGACCACCTAAAAATTTATGCATAATGTAATGAAATGCATGAAATATACAATTAATTTCCAAAAAAGTCATATAATAGGGGCTCAATAACAAGTCCAAATGTTTTATCAATTAATGTTCAACATTGTCCATTAAATCCTCCCAGAAACCCAAAATAATTAATTATATAATTGGGGTGAGTAAACAAGTATACTCAATTGGATAATAACCAATGTCTCTTGTGTACATTGGACATAAGTATACTAATTATCTAGGGAGAAAATAGTTTTACCAGCAACAACTAAATCGGTCACCAAACCAACCCCATACTCACTAATGAATGGCCACCAAATAATGCATACAATTATAGTAAAATAATAAGAATAATATCTATAAAATAAAAATTCAAACTAATTTCCCATTGATTTTATACTCTCACATTGCATCATAGTACATCATCTACCTTCCATATAATTGATAAAATGTCACATTAAATTTGTCTCATAGACAATTGGTCCATCACATCACATCAAAACACTCTCATAGACACTTGGGCTACCACATCACATCAAATATCCCCAAAAAACACCTTGTCCATCACAACAAATCCACAACAAAATAACCAGAATACTAGTGTATCATGAACATGAAGGACATAAACCTCATTCCCTCTGCCTACCATGCATTAACCCCCCAACATATTATATATAATAAAAATATAAACGAATTAAACATTTAACTCTCTTCTGTAATAGTTACTTCAAGTTATCATAACTTGGAAGAGAGACCCAGGAAGAGAGGGTGACCATCCTTCCATCCCCATCACTGGGATATTGGAAAGAACCCCAACAGAATATTTGTTTTTCATCACAAGGTGATTGAAACGGGTTAAATGTGTATTAAATAACTAGGAACATAAATAGAATAAACATATGTATAGGCATAGAATATCCCCACCTATGGTTTCATAACGTGAGCACAAACAATTTCACAACATCCACCACTTTTTATACCAGCTATAAATGCACAAATCCATATAAAATGACATGTATTTACATATTTTATTTCAATAAATCCAATTTCTAAATTTCCCATTTCCCATTCATTTCATTATTCATTACTAATAAATTAACATTGAACATCAACCACATTTATCCACACATACCATTTCAAAACACAAGTTTATTAACCACATCAATAAATTTCCTAAACCATCCCTTGATATTTCAGTTTCATCATTAACATTTAATTTAATCAAGTGGTACCAAGAATCAAGAACATCACACACAAAAAAAACACAAACAACACAAAAAACACACAAAAGCTCAAAAAAATCATCATTTTCCAAGACACAAGCACTACATTACAAAAATTCCACATCCATATCAACTTCGTCATAACACCCACACATCACAACCACATCTCATCCTAGACATCAAATAACAACCACATATTAGAATCTGTACCAAATCACGAAACCATCACATCACAACAAATACTTGACAACCTCACATCAAACTGTCACACATTCAAATATCAATTATTTAAGAACCATTTCTAGATTAGTTAGGGGACTTCATCACATTCTACTTCCTTCTTTCAAGGGTATTATCACACAATCCGTAGTTCTATTTGAAAAAATAGTTTTTACTATATAACTCATTATTAAATTCACTTGAAGGTGATAAAAATAATGAAACAACATGATTTACATATTCATAATGACCACAACAAAAACAAAGCACCAATGTTTCTTGATTTTCAACTAGGTGTCTAGGTCGTACAATCACAATATTGATAATTTAAAAAAATGATGTAAAGCATGAAGTTTACATCCCCTTACCATTAATTTGTATTAAAATAATTTATTATTTTCATCAATATTTTGTATAATATCTTCCGAAAATATGAAATAAGAATCAAAATCCCCTCTCATATGATACAAATAGATGAAAAATGATGAATACCCTATGTCATAATCTTATTGAACTACTGGTGGAGGATGAAAAAAGAGTGGTAAACCACTAAGAACCAAAATTAAGAAGAACGACATGATTACACTAGGACGCAACACCACATATATCATTATTACAAAAACATCTCAAAATCCAAAGACTTCCCCTTGAAGGAACCTCCTCATGAATGACATAGGGAGAAAAATAAAAAAAATTGGGAGAAAATTAAGTAAACTCACCTAAATCCAAATCTAATAGATCTCCAGATACAATGGATAAAATACACTAAAAAGGGGTGGAATGACCACCTTGGTATTCACATTCAACCCCTAATAAACTAGATAAATAATGGATGTTAATGGGTTTTAGGTGATTTTAGAATTTGTTGGTGGTATGTAAAATGTAAGACCAATGCCTAACTCCTACCACAATGCCATATAACTAATGAAAAGGCAAGGACTAAAGAATAAAGGGGAGGTAATATTCCATTGATTTGATTGTCAAACTATATCTATGAAATAAGGATGTTTCTAAATTGTATATCTGATAAAACAATGAATGGACAATGACACATATAAGGTTTCTATGTTGTTGAACCCAACAATATGAAGGGAACTAAGTCAAAATCTATCTATGTGATGAAGAAAACATGAAATTGATAGACCTTACCCCCAAAACACTCACCCTAGACTCTCTTCCACATCTAAAGTTACTATTCCATAATTGTTCCTAGAATTTAAATATAAACTAGACACTCCATTGATCCCCTACATCACACACAACCACCTTAACGCCACCACCCCACTCTATGGAGAAACTACTATAAAATTTGAAAGTACACAAAAATTCCAATATGGACTCCCTTATACAGAATCCTATATATCTATACAATAGAATCCATCATTATGGGACATCCTATGCTTCCATTCCACAAATCACTTTTTATATGAATTTATCTACTAACCACCCAACCATCATCCTCCAAACACCTCAGGACTCCCCTAATAACTCCCCTAATAGATTTTCCATAAATTAATGGATTGAAATGTCTAGACCATTACAACAAACTCCTCTCTAACTCTTCTCTCCCTCAATAATCAAAACTAAAATGAAAAGGAAAGAGGGATAAACATCCATACAACCATAACAAGAGATACCTCTTAATTATCTCATTATAACCAAAACATAAGTAGTTCAACATAAAAATTTACACCAAATTCCAACCACTATACTAACAAAACCACAGTATCCTAAATTAGCATCAAGACACGAAATTACAAACGACCATCTTTATAATCTTCTGAACCACTACAAAACTCAAACCAAATATTCCTTTCAACACTTCAAAACATATCCCCAAACAAAAAGATCATGGAATTTTGTATCAAATGTGAAGATATTAACTTTTTTTTGATGGAAAAGACTCGTCATCAAAATTTCAATCATGTATAAATATAATTCATCTTGATCAGAAATTATGTTTTCACCTCTCTATATTCCTGAAAATATAATCACGCTCTACATCGTCAAGGAAAAAATTAAATACCAGAAAACATCAATTTGAAAACATCACATGAATATGAAAAAAAACAAGGAAAACAACTCAAGCTACTGGTTGTGAACTTGTGTCTCATACTCATGATTACTCTTTTCTAAGTCATTATGCCTCTTAAATATTAAAACTAATGGAATTGTCAATCCTTAGAACACCTTCTCCAAATGATACCTGATATATTCTATCTACTCCTTAAACATTACATCTACCTTGATATCCAACTCTCCCATGTATGTGAAATTTGATTCATGTTGAAGATTCCAATGAAGGTGAAAGATGTGTAATATATTGGGATTCAAATCCATTTGTAACAAAACTAACAATGGATAATCCACCTCACTAAAAACACCAACACCTCAAATGTATCAAGAAACCCAAGGTGAAATCTACTCAACCTGCTGAACCTAAATTGCCCATGCCATGGAGAGACCACTAATAAAATTTGGTCCCCAGACATGAAATCTATGTGTATAATCCAATGATTGAAAAAAGACTTATGTTATCCTTTTGAAAATTTCATTCTCTCACAAACAACCTAAACCATATCTGTCGTACCCTACAACACATTGATACATAGAACTAAAGACAGTCCAACCACATCCTAACACAATGGAGAATGATAAGGATAACCATAAATATCCTCAGATAGGGCCATTATAGGGGATGGATGGTAGTTATTGTAATATGAAAACTCAACCAAGTGAAACTATTTTCCCAAGAAGTTCAATTTCCATGATGCACACATGAAATATATCCTCTAGAATATGGATAGTTTTCACTATCTACCTACCCTTATTAGTATGTGAATGAGTGTTTAAAAATAAAAAATGTTTTATAAGAATGAAGTAGGGACATACAAAATCATGAAGTAAAAGATGATTCATGGTCTATGACAATGGACCTAGGAACCCCATGGATCCAAACAACCACACTAACATGCCTCCTCTCCAAAACATATATGATTACACACTCCTTGATTATTAATATTTAAAAAAAATTCTTCATCTAATCCACAATTACCCAAATAGCATAACAACATTCCCGAGCATGGGGTAACCCTATTTTGATGTCCGTTGATGTGTTAACCAATTTATGCTCAGGTACATATAATGTTATTAAAATAATTTCATTGAACACATTCCTCTAGATTAGCTACAAAAGAACCAACCACTAAGCCACAAAATCTATCATTTCCCTTTTCATCCTTGTCCACAAAAAATATATCATCATTCTACTTTATATCATAGACACTCATAGTGTACCAACAATGTTGATTTATGTCACCCTTGAAGCACTCCCTAATTCATTACCACCATTGAAAGAATCCTACCTTTAAAAACAACTTTTATCAACCATCTTCTATCTATTCAGTTAGAGCCTCAACATGACCAATATGATCATGGAACACCTCTACCACTATATCTCCCCACAATCACCCCTCCACCTGGTTCGTAAGAGAAGACTATAGAATCATCTAAAATTTGTAACCTCCACTATAACAGACCTTACACATATATAAATGTATACTAACTCCTCCATCAACCGCCATGTTTCTAAAAACTCCAAAAACACTTTCATGAATTCTTTTTAAAATAATCGATCATAAAATTTATATTTTCTATGGTGTAGGATATATCATTGTCATAGTCTAGAAAAAAATTATTTAGTACTCTTTTCATGGGATTAGATCACGCTATGAAAATACATACCTCAAATAGTTGTGGTTGTTGAAGTCCACTAAGAACTCCCTAATGAAGTAATGTATACACAACATTAGTGAAAATGCAACTCCAGATTTCTTTAGATCACGAGCTTTATAGTTATGGACATGTGGATTTGACTAACTATACCCATAAAAGATCACTAAATTCTACTACACAATGATGCATCCAATTCCTGGACAAGATGCATCACAAAACACCTCAATCATTAAACCCTGTACTGGAAATTTAAGCATCAACACAGTCACAAATATTCCCATCATGTTGTAAAATTATACATGAAACCGATCATTTGAGATAAAAGTTTGGTATTTTCAGGTCATTGTGTCAAATAGAGCTACAATATATGATTAATCAGGCACAAACATTCAGTAATAGCATATATGATCAAGGAAACTACAAACATCCAAGACATTATTCTGTGCTACCCTAGATATAACCGTCTTGATCTCTGAAGGGTAAATGGAAACACCCTTATTGTACAACACACAGCCAAGGGAATACATCACTCAAGTTAATGAGATAAAATTTCATAACATCCTATAAAGATAGTGGAATCATAGAACATTAAGATAGCTCTGAGATATTCAAAATATTTCTCTTTTGACATTCAGTAGATGAAGATGTTGTTAATGAGCATGACTATGAACTGGTAGATAAATTCATAGAAACCGGATCTCATAAGAAAAAATAACATATATTTTCTATTATTGACATCTAAAAACATGGCCATAAACTTAGAGTTCCCCTAACTAGATCTAGGTCTTTCATTGTGATATCATCCTCCTTCATGCTCTACTTGTGATTCCAAGATCATAGATCTATCGTAGAGACCAAAAAATCTATCCTCATCTGGTAAAAAAGATCATTGATCCTTAGAAGGGGTTGAAAATAATTACCATCAACTGATAAATTCTATAGTAGTCTATAAAACACATGACAATCATCTACCTTCTGTGAGAATAACATTGGACCACTCATAATGATATATTGGGTCAAATGAAATGCTACTATATCATATCATCTATATGAGTTTTTAACTCCCACAACTCTGAGAGTATAACAACCAAAAATTATAAAATAATAACATTGAATTCAAAAGTGTATTTGAAATGAAATGCTGATAATAAATGATTCATGAAATATGTTTCATTAAATTTTTCCTCTTCCACAGCTTGTGGACCTGGAAACCTGAGTTGAAATGAATTGTAATATAGTATACCATTATATGCTTACCATTAAATTAGTAAATATAAACTATTATAAATAAATTATGAAAAATATGGTCATGTAATTGTTATAAATAAAATAATAATCTTCTAAATGAAAAATAAATTTTTTCTGAAAAACTACATTTTTTAAAAAATAATCTATAGTAATGCATTGCAAAAAAAATTAATTTTTTTTTATTAATTTTAGTAAATTTATTTTATAAAAGTAATTCCAATTTTTATATAAAAATAATTAAATTATCATAATATGATGTTTTATTATTTCTATAAAATGTTTTAGTTTTGTATGAATACTAAAAGAATTAATGTTTAATTGAAAATTGCCTTTTCATTAAAATATTTTATAAATTCATATTAAATTTATAGTTTATTTTAAAGTAAAATTATTTAAAAAATATATCTATTTGTAAAATTTAGATAATTTTATAATTTTCATATATAATTTGGATTTAAAATATTTGTAACTTTTTGAAAACCTATTATCACATCATGTCTATAGGATTAATTTTAATTAAAAATTAACCAATTCCATGAATGGAATATGGAAACAATTATTCCACATTTTGAATAAGTTTTTTTATATTTTATAACAAAGTAAAATATAATTATTTTCTAAAATTAATATTTAAAAATAAAAAAATTAATTCAATTTATTTAGATAAAAATAATTAGTGCATAAAATGTTTTACATGTAAATTTTTTTGGTTTTTTTCACATCGGTTTTTTGGAAACATTATTATAGGGGAATTAGTAAATACGGTTTTTGAGATTGGTTACATAAAACCGACATTATAAATAATTATTTCAGTTAATTTTTCATGCCATTTAGCCAATAACCAGTATGAAAATCATATTCTGCATCATTTATCACAACATTTATGTTGAATAACTGACATCATAAATGGGTTTCCACATCGATTATTTAAATCCGATGTGAAAGACATTTGTAATATGTTTTTCACATCAGTTATCCAATTACTGATGTGATAAACATATTACTCCACCATTATCATAGTGGTTATGTTATATAATGAAAATGACAAATGGGTTTTTATGGTTTTTGATTGTATAACCACTGTGAGAAATTTTTTTTTCTTAAAAGGTACTTTAGATCTTCTCTTCGAAATGAAATATCTAGAAACATGAAACAAATAGGCATATTACAAAATAAATCACATTAGGGATAATACAAAAAAAGGTAGAAGAATATAAATACTAGTGTAATTTCAAATAAAGCGATAACGAATGTACATTGCTTTAGATCCTCCAACAACAATAGCCTAAAAACAACACAATAAGAAGCCCAAAATCCAGAAAAATACCCCATACATTGTACATTCAAATAAAAAAAACCTATCAAACTTGTAAAGTTATTTCCCCATTTAATATGTAAAGGCCTCAAACCATTTGCACTATCTAGGCGAGCTTCATCAAACAGATACAAATATAATACAGAAATCATTTCATTAAAATTATCAATAATTCATGTTAAATATAATGGAAATATTTGTAAATAAATATAACCTTATAAAAGATTGTAATTTTTTTAGTTGAAATTATTTCATACATTAATCTTAAAACATAATATCCACATTTAGTTCCACTATTGTCACGACCCGTCCTCGGGGCCCGTGCCGGGACTACCCCAAGCCCGCCTTCCATATGCCAGGGGCTGGCGACTAGCACCAAGGTGTAAATCCCGGTAAAAAGTGAAGGCATTGCCTTTGTAAAGTAAACAAACACCACAGAGAAAGCAAGCAGTAGAAGTAAACACTAGGTAAAAGCTAATACAAAGTAAGTGCGGAAAAGTAAGTGGTCCAGAATACAAACCCAAAATGAAAGTAAAGTACAACTAGAAAGGAAAAACAACAACTGAAAGTAAAGCCGCAATGTCGAGCCGTCCACTGGAAGTCCCACCTGAAGGGTGAGTACAGATGGTCTCCACAGCTCCTAGGGTCCAGCCGTCCGCTCCTAGTACGTCTCGCCTAGTGGTCCATCTCCGGGTACCGTCCTATTCCACAAGCCTCAACCACGATCAACGCTGTCTGTCGTCTGCAACCAACACAACGTAGTGCAGGCATAACACATGAATGGGTGAGTATAAGCTACTCAGTAGGGATCCCGAGACCCCCGAAGGTCTCCCAGAATCCATAAAAGATAATCCACAAAGGAAAGATACAATCATGAAGTAACATTTGACACTGCTTAGGTATATGCCCATACATATACCTAATTCATCAATTCTCGTTCGGCTCCAACATCAGAGCTCAAGTACAACCCAGTCCACACAGGAAAGAAAAACATAAATCCACACAGAATAGTACAACACAATCTACATAGGAAAGCGAAACAGGATTCAGCTCACACAGGTATACTTCTTCGTAAGACGATAGAGATGATCAGATATTTCCACTGATTCAACAAACCCATCGGACCCACAAAGGATGGATATGTACTAACCCCCGTAATGACCCACAAAGGATCTGACCCAAAAAGGATTGATAGGTAACTTACCCCCGTAATGACCCACAAAGGATCTAACCCACAAAGGATCGATATGTAACTAACCCCCGCAAAGACCCACACAGGATCAGACCCACACATGATTGATAGGTAACTAACCCCCGCAATGACCCACAAAGGATCTGACCCACAAATGATCGATAGGTAACTAACCCCCGCAAAGACCCACACAGGATCAGACCCACACAGGATCTGTAGGTGCTGGCCCACACAGGACCTCTGAGCGCTGAACCTCACAGGATCGGTAGCACTGATCCACGTAGGATCGATGAGTGTTGTAGTCATCGCCGTCGAATCCACTGAGGATCTCTGTACAGTCGTCGTCGTCGCAGTGGCATCCAGCTCTAGGGTTCCCGCACATAGTAAGCTTGTTCAGGAGGGTCCGTTCCACGAGCCGAGGGGATGATACATCAAATGACACAAAGTCCGGAGTTGATGTATCCAAATGTTCCATATCATCATCAGGAACTCAATGTCACAGACGACGTGTCAATCAGACGCCCGGTCTGAGTGTTATTGGCTTTTTCGTCCCAGGGGCCCGGTTGGGTTTTAAGGCAAAACCAACCCAACCGTACTCCAACTGCTTCCAAACCTCGAGCGGTGTAAGACAAAAGTTCCGTCTCACTAATAGGCATCCATCAAAGTCGACGGCACGTCAATCGGACATCCGGAGCTCACGTTATGAGTGTTTCCGCTCCGAGGGCCCGGTTGGTTTCGTGTACGAACCAACCCGACCGAACACAAAGTTCTCTGAAACCTTGAGTGCGATATACCGAAATGACCTCTTCGAACCAAAGATCACATCGCAACTGACTGTGCGTCGATCGGAGGCTCGTAGCTCATGTTATTGGCAACAGATCGAAAAGGTTCAGTAATAGGGGGTTCGGGCCCAGTCCGACCCGGCCCAATACCCCCAAGGTCGGCCTGAACCGGGTCGACCCGAACTGGGTCTGGGTCCGGCCCTCTTGGGTGTGGCCCAGGCCGATCAGCACGGCCCGGCCCCGCCTCGGCGCAGCCCGGCCCGGCCTGGGCGGCTCGGCCTGGCCCGACGCGCTGGGTGCGCTGGCGCCGGCCGGGTGGCCAGGCGACCGGCTTGTCCGTTACGACCGAGCGTTGTGGGCGGGGGGCGCCCTGCCCCCACGTGAGGAAACCGCGGCCCCTTGATGGGGCCGGTCACGCCAGCCAGCCGGGGGGTCTCGGACCCCCAATTCTTCCTCAGTCCGGCCGACCCGCTCCGGCCGGCCGACTTCTGTCACCATGGGTCCGGCAAGGGCGGTCCCCTAGCTCCGATGCCGACGGCCTGGACCTGGCCGCCGGTTCCCCTGCTCCGCCGCGTCCCAGAACCGGCCGCAATCTTCGTCTGTTCGGCATGGCGCGACGGCGCCGCGCCCCTCCTCCGCGGCCCTGCTCCGGCCGCGGTGCTTCTGAGGTCCTCTGGTGTGGCGTGATGGCGCCGTCTCTTTTGATCATCTCCTACGGCGCGGCGTGAAGACTCCGCGGATTTATTGTTTCCAACGGCGTGGTGCGACGGCGTCGTGCTTCTCCGCTCTCTCTTTTACAAAAATTCCGCGCGGTGCTTCGGCACAGCGTCGCCTTTCTCGCCACATAAATATCAACAACCAAAGAGGGGAGGAGTGTCGGCCGTGTTCGTGCGGTCCGACCTTCTCCTGTTATCACAATAACAGGTGGTTCAAGGAAGGGAAGATAATGACGGAAGAAAAATCACAAAATAGAAACACATAAGACCCCCAGCTCAATGTTGTCGTCGAATGAGCGTTCGTCGCGGAATTAACCGTCGCGGAAGAAGAGGGTTGTCGCGGAAGGAGAGTATCACCGCGGAATGAATGCCGCTGGCGTTAGGTGATCTCCGAGGAAGGCGTCTCTCGCCGACAGAGGATGGCGTTCTTCATTGGCGGCGGTGCATTCTTCGCGTTCTTTGTCGAAGAACGAAGAATCCTCTCTTTTTCTCCCAATTCTTTATCACAACACAACCCAACCATAATAAAATAATTCCAACACTTTTTTTATTATCAACCTAAGATTTTGAAATTCAAAAGATAAGAAATGAAAAATTAATTCAAAGAATTAATTTTAATGATTTAACCTCCCAATTTAATGAAGCGTTACTTAACCAGAAAAACACCAGGTTTGACTTTTATTAAAAGGGGGGTTGTGGGTGCGTTACTTAGGAGGGAAGAAATGGTGGGGCTCGTGCGGGCCCCACCTCACAAATATCCTACCATGTGGGTAGGATATTGTGGGTCCCACCTTATCCGCTTAACTTAGGTTGAGCGGCTTTAAGTGAAATAAAATAAAATTTTCGAATCCATTTTTATTTTATTTCATTACTTAACCCCAAAAATTAAAAACCACACCCGAACAAACGCAACTCTGGAAAAGGCGTTCCTAAGCAAACACCAGCGCTGCTATTCCATCGGTGCCCTCAGAATTCAATTCTGAGCATCGGTTCAAAAGTTAGAAAACCCCACTCGTTCGTTCACTGAACGTACCCGAGCTAAACATCGGAAAATGATTCTAGGCACACCGGGCCTCAGAATCAGGTGTCGTCAGAAACTGCATTCTTGTAAAATTCTAATGAAAATTAAGAAAAAAATATCCTTGAATTTTTTGGGTCTTTACATCACTCCCACCTCAGGGATTTACGTCCCCATAAAGATACATCATAAACTAGGGAAACAAATGTGGGTACTGAGCACGCATCTTAGCCTCCCGCTTCCATGTGCTCTCCTGGAGGTTCCAATGCTGCCATCTGATGCACACTAGAGGAATCGACCGTCCACATAGGACCCGCTCCTATCGATCCTCAATCTCCATAGGGACCTCCGCAAAAGTCTCCCCATCATCAACGTCCAGCTCCCCATGGTCAATGATATGTGTCGGGTTGTGCACGTATCTCCTCAGCTGAGATACATGGAAGATGTCGTGCACCCAGTGTAACTGAGGTGGTAGAGCCAAGCGATAAGCCACCTCACCAATCCTGGTAAGGACCTGGAACGGTCCGATGAAGTGAGGAGATAACTTGCCGCCTCGGCCAAATCTCTATAATCCACGTCGAGGTGAGACCTGCAAGAAGACGTGGTCTCCATCCTTGAACTCAAGTGGCCTCCGCCTCCTATCAGTATAAGACTTCTGCCGGCTCTGAGCTGTCCTCATCCGCGACTTGATGACTTGGACTTTCTCTGTCATTTCTTAGACCATCTCTGGTCCCACAAGTGCTGACTCCTCAGGGTCTGTCCCGCACAAAGGAGATCTGCAAGGTCGGACATACAACACCTCGTATGGTTCCATCCCGATGGTGGAGTGGTAGCTGTTGTTGTACGCGAACTCCACCAAGGGTAGGTGGTCCTCCCAATTGCAACCAAAGTGGAGGACACATGCGCAGAGCATGTCCTCAAGAGTCTGAATGGTCCTCTCCGTCTAACCATCTGTCTGAGGGTGAAAGGCGGTGCTCAGACGTAGCTGCATCTCGAACGCCTCCTGTAACCCCTTCCAAAGCTGGGATGTAAAGCGAGCATCTCGATCAGAGATGATAGATGATCACACACCGTGAAGCCGTAAAATCTCCTGAACATAAAGACATCCAAAGATCTCCACTAATCCCTGCTCTCTGATGGGTAAGAAGTGAGCTGACTTGGTGAGTCTGTCAACAATCACCCAAATAGAGTCATGACCTCTGGAAGTGCGTGGCAGTCTAGTAACGAAGTCCATAGATATCCCATCCCACTTCAACTCCGGGACCTCCAAGGGCTGTACCAAGCCTGCTGGTACCTGATGCTCTACCTTCACCTGCTGGAAAGTGAGGCATCAAGAAACGAACTCTGCCACAACCTTCTTCATGCCCGACCACCAGTGTTGTCGTCTGAGATCCTGGTACATCTTTTCCACTCCAAGATGTACCGCCAGGGGAGAAGTGTAAAAATCTATCAGCACCTCCTCCCGTAATGCAACTGGTACCAAGGTATGTCCTCTGAACAATATGTCGTGATCTGCTCCTACAGAGAATAGATTAGGTGCCTGTCCTGAGGATATCTGCGCACGCCGCGTCTCACAGTCGGCGTCCCCACGTTGTGCCTCTCTGACCCGCTGCAGTAGTGGAGGAGTGACTATGAGAGACTGGAGGAAGGCTGCTCCATCCCTACCCACCAAGGACATCTGCAAAGCGGCTAGCTGCTCTGTCGCCTCCTCAAGTAGCTGAATGCCCGTCCTCCTGCTAAGAGCATCGGCTACCACATTCCCATTTCCAGAAGTATGGAATATCTCAAAGTCATAGTCCTGGTGGAAATCGAGCCACCGCCGCTATCTCAGGTTCAGGTCCTTCTAAGAGAAGATGTACCTGAGACTATAATGGTCAGAAAAGACTGTAAAGCGCTCACCCATTAGATAGTGCTTCCAAGTCTTCAGAGTGAAGACCACTGCTGTTAACTTCAGGTCATGGGTAGCATAGTTCTGCTCATCGACCTCAACTGATGTGATCCATAGGTGATCACTGACTGCTCCTGCATCAGGAAACATTCGAGTCCGGTCCCTGATGCATCGCAGTAGACTACGTACCCTACTCCATCCTTCGGAAACCTCAAGATAGGTGCGCTGGTCAATCTACGTCTCAGCTCTTGGAAGCTCTGCTGACATCTGTCTGACCACACAAAGGGTTTCCCATTCTTCGTAAGAGAAGAGAGTGTTTCCACAACTTTGGAGAAGTCTGGAACAAATCTCCGATAGTATCCAGCTATTCCCAAGAAACTCTGCACCTCCGTCACGCTCTTGGGTGGCTCCCAAGCTTGCACTGCCTCGATCTTCGCAGGATCCACCGCAACTCCCGCATCAGAGATGACGTGTCCCAAGAAGTGGACCTCACATATCCAAAACTGAAACATCGAGAGTTTTCCATAAAGCTGGTGCTCTCGGAGTGTGTCTAGTACAACCCGCAAGTGGTAGGCGTGCTCCTCCTCAGTCATCGTGTATATCCAAATGTCGTCGATGAAGACCACGACAAAACGATCGAGGTACGGCTAAACGATCCTGTTCATGAGGCCCATGAACAAGGCTGGAGAATTGGTTACACCGAATGGCATAACCAAGAACTCATAGTGGCCATACCGACATCTGAAGACCGTCTTTTGCACGTCCTCGTCCCGAACTCTAAGCTAATGATAGCCTGACCTGAGGTCTATCTTTGAGAAACACCATGCTCCCTTGAGATGATCGAAGAGGTCATCAATCCTCGGTAGTGGATACTTGTTCCTCACTGTCACCTGGTTTAGGCGACTATAGTCGACACAAAGTCGCAAGCTCCCGTCCGCCTTCTTGGCGAACAATATCGGGGAAGCCCAGGGTGAAACACTGGGTCAGATGAATCCCTTGCCCTGCAAGTCCTCCAACTATACCCGTAGCTCTCGATGCTCAGTGGGAACCATATGATTTTCCGGGGTGGATATCGGGGCTGTCCCGGGTTACAGATCAATATAAAAGTCTACCTCTCTACGAGGAGGTAGTCCTGGAACGTCGTCGGGAAAAACGTCCACATACTGATCCACCACTGCAGGAAAACTAGGACTCTGCATGTCAACTGCTCCTAGGATGAGGCTAGCCTACTGATGAGTGATGGGTTGTCCTCTCCTCTACGGAAGTCCATCCTATGCTGCGAAGGTTCCCTTCTCGTCGGTGAAGGTGAACCTGCTCCCATCGGTGCGTACACATCGCACCATGCACCTAATATAGTCAATCTGAGCATGGACTATATATAACCAATACATGCCCAAGATGATTTCGTAAGGCCTCGACGCCGCTACAAGAAGATCCCAGCCGAATCTCTCACCTCCTAGAGTAAGCTCACACTACCGGCGCCAGTGCGTAATTTTCGAGTCTTCTCCCGTAGGAGTCTCTAGCCGTAAGGATCGAGCCAACGGCTCTGTCAGAATCTCTGAGCTCCAAACAAGGGCAGAATCTATGAAAGAGTGACTCGATACTATGTCTATAAGAATATCGAAAAGGGTGTAATAGACACAGATAGTACCTCGAATCATCTTGGGCATGCCGTGGTCGTATGCCTCCGCTGCCTGGAGTTGTGCCTGTCTCTGCCCGCCAGCTCCATGTGGTCGGGGTGGACCTCCTGGTGGTGGTAGAGCCTCAAAGCGTCTCCCACCACCTGCTGCTCGGCCAGCTCCTCTGCCTCGTCCACCTGCTCCCTACGAACCACCTCGGTCGACCCTCTGCCTCTGCCTGGGTGGTCCCTCAACCATCTGCTACTCCTCGGCACTGCGGGTCGGGCAGTCATGAGCCATGTGGCCCTGCCCGCCGCATGTGTAGCACTGCCTGCCTCTCGAAAGACTGGCTCCGCGCTGTGTGCCCCGCACTGCTGAGCCAGTGTCTTGAGGTCGTCTTCCGGAGGGTCTGGTCTGCCTAGACCCATGAGTCATCCGTCGACTGCCTGCTGCAGAAGACTCTGCTACCTGCCGCCCTGCGGTAGGTCTCGCTGCTGAAGAAGGCTCGGAAAGGAAGCTCTCGATCAAAAGGGCTCGCTCCAGTACTCCTGCCTGAGTCAGAATGCTATGGGAGATCAGTAATGCCCTGATCTCATGCCTCAATCCCTACTCAAAGGTTCGGGCCAGGAAGAATGGGCCTCGTACCATGTCTTTCAAGTAGCGCGAGAGATCGGAAAATCTCACCGAGTACTGGGCGACCGTCAAGCTGCCCAGCCGCAGCTGAAGTAGCTCCTCGATGCACACCGCACGAAGGGTGGCTGGGATGAACTCTGAGAAGAAGAGGCTATCAAAGTTTGTCTAGAGGAGAGATGTCTAATCGTGCACCTTGAGCATCAAGCTCCACCATCGGCCCGCTGCTGCGTGCAGTAGGCTCGCTGCGAGGATCACCATGAGGTCTGCTGGTGTCCTCACTAACTTGAAAACTAGTACCACTGCCTCCAGCCAATCCTCGGCTGCCTGGGGGTCCGTCTCCCTGTGGAACCTGGGCAGTCGCTGGCGCTGGAACTCATGTAGTGCACTAAGGCGATGTGCATCATCAGTGGCTGGGGCTGGAAGCATCGGTGGCTCGGTGGGTAAAGGTAACGCCGGTGCCTCAGCTGTCAAAGGCCCCTGTACCGAGGCCTCGTTGCTCGGTGGGCTGTCCTCGCGCACAAATCTCGGAACCCTACCTGGATGCCGTCGTGGGGCCATCCTGAAAAGAAACAGGTGCGCCATGGTCAAACAGTATATCTGGTGAGCTAACATAATGTAATCACAAATAGAACTTGAAACACACATGCAATCAATGTTTTCATGCATTAAGTCGGAAATCAAAAGTCAGGGACCTGGTGTTTGGATACGTAGGCCGCCACACCAACACTGGACTCCCTGGACTGATAACCACACCCAATAGACATAACACTATTGCTTCACATAGAAAAATAATAGAGTCCAATGTTCTGCGATAGAACCGAACTCCTCTAATACCAATTTGTCGCGACCCGTCCTCGGGGCCCGTGCCGTGACTACCCCAAGCCCGCCTTCCATAGGCCAGGGGCTGACGACTAGCACCAAGGAGTAAATCCCGGTAAAAAGGGAAGGCATTGCCTTTTTAAAGTAAACAAACACCACAGAGCAAGCAAGAAGTAGAAGTAAACATTAAGTAAAAGCTGATACAAAGTAAGTGCGGAAAAGTAAGTGGGCCAGAATACAAACCCAAACTAAAAGTAAAGTACAACTGGAAAGGAAAAATAGCAACATAATGTAAAGCCACAACGTCGAGCCGTCCACTGAAAGTCCCACCTGAAGGGTGAGTACAGATGGCCTCCACAGCTCCTAGGGTCCAGTCGTCCGCTCCGAGTATGTCCCGCCTAGTGGTCCACCTTAGGGTACGGTCCTACTCCATATGCCTCAGCCATGATCAGCGCTGTCCGTCGTCTGCAACGAACACAACGTAGTGCGGGCATAGCCCGTGCAGGGGTGAATATAAGCTACTCAGTAGGGACACCGAGACCCCTGAAGGTCTCCCAGAATCCACAAAGGATAATCCACAAAGGAAAGATACAATCATGATGTAACATTCGACACTGCATAGGTATATGCCCATACATATACCTAAGTCATCAATTCTCGTTCGGCTCCAACATCCGAGCTCAAGTACAACCCAGTCCACACAAGAAAGAAAAACGTAAATCCACACAGCATAGCACAACACAATCCATATAGGAAAGAAAAACAGGATTCAGCTCACACAGGTATACTTCTTCGTAAGACGATAGAGATGATCAGATATTTCAACTTATTCAACTAACCCATCGGACCCACAAAGGATGTATATTTACTAACCCCCACAATGACCCACAAAGGATCTGACCCACAAAGGATCGATAGGTAACTAACCCCCGCAATGACCCACAAATGATCTGAACCAAAAAGGATTGATAAGTAACTAACCCCCACAAAGACCCACATAGGATCGGACCCACACAGGATTGATAAGTAACTAACCCCCGCAATGACCCACAAAGAATCTGACCCACAAAGGATCGATAGGTAACTAACCCCTACAAAGACCCACACAGGATCAGACCCACACAGGATATGTAGGCGCTGGCCCACACAGGACCGCTTAGTACTGACCCATAGAAGATCGGTAGCACTGATCCACGTAGGATCGATGAGTGTTGTAATCGTCGCCGTCGAATCCACTGAGGATCTATGTACAGTCGTCGTCGTCATAGTCACAGCTAGGTCTAGGGTTCCCGCACACACTAAGTTTGTTCGGTAGGGTCCGCTCCACGAGCCGAGGGGCTGATACATCAACTGAAACAAAGTCCAGAGTTGATGTTTCCAAAAGTTCTGTATCGTCATCAGGAACTCAACGTCGCATATGCTGCGTCAATCGGATGCCCGGTCTAAGGGTTATTGGCTTTTTCGTCCTTGGGTCCCGGTTGGGGTTTAAGACAAAACCAACCCAACCGTACTCCAACATCATCCAAACCTTGAGTGGAGTAATCCAAAAGTTCCGTATCACTAAGAGGAATCCATCAAAGTCGACGGCACATCAATCGGATGTCCGGAGCTCAAGATATGAGTGTCTCCACTCCGAGGGCCCGGTTGGTTTCGTGTACGAACCAACCCAGACAAACACAGAGTATTCCGAAACCTTGAGTGCGATATACCAAAACGACCGCCTCGATCCAAAGATCGCATCGCAACTGACGGTGCATCGATCGGAGGCCCGTAGCTCATGTTATGTGAAACAGACCGAAAGGGTTCGGTAATAGGGCGTTCGGGCCCGGTCCAACCCGGCCCGAAACCCCCAGGGTCGGCCCGAACCGGGTCGACCCGAACTGGGTCTGGGTCCGGACCGATAGAGGCACGGCCCGGCCCAGCCTAGGTGGCTCAGCCGGCCCGACGGCTCGGCCCGGCGCACCGGGCGCGCTGGCACTGGCCGTGTGGCCAGGCGACTGGCTCGGCCGTTACGGCAGAGCATTGTGGGCGGGGGCGCGCTGCCCCTGCGTGAGGAAACCGCGACCCCTTGATGGGGCCGCTCACGCCGGCCAGCTGGGGGTCTTGGACCCCCAATTCTTCCTCGGTCGGCCGGCCCGCTATGACCGGCCGGCTTCTGCCGCCACGAGTTCGACAAGGCTAGTCCCCTAGCTCCGATGCCGGCGGCCCGTACACGACTGCCGGTTCCCCTGCTCCGCCGCAGCCCGAAACCGGCCGCGGCCTTCATCCGTCCGGCGCGGTGCGACGACGCCGTGCCCCTCCGCCGCGGCCCCGCTCCGGCCGCAGTGCTTCTGAGGTCCTCCGGTGCGGCGCGACGGTGCTGCCTCTTTTAATCATGTTCTACGGCGCGGCGCGACGACACTGCGGATTTATTGTTTCCAACGGTGTGGTGCGACGGCGCCGTGCTTCTCCGCTCTCCCTTTTACAAAAATTCCACGCGGTGCTTTGGCTCCATGTCACCTTTCTCGCCGCCTCAATATCAACAACCAAAGAGGGGAGGAGTGTCGGCCATGTTCGCGATGTCCGACCTCATCCCATTATCACGATAACAGGCTGTTCAAGGAAGGGAAGATAACGACGGAAGAAAAATCACAAAATAGAAACACATAAAACCCCTACCTCAACGTTGTCGTCGAATGAGCGTTCGTCACGGAATTAACCGTCGCAGAAGAAGAGGGTTGTGGTGTAAGGAGAGGATCACCGTGAAAGGAATGTTATTGGCGTTAGGTGATCTCTGAGGAAGGCGTCTCTCGCCGAAGGAGGTTGGCGTTCTTCATTGGCGGCAGTGCATTTTTCGCGTTCTTCGTCGAAGAACGAAGAATCCTCTCTTTTTCTCCCAAATCTTTATCACAACACACCCAACCATAATAAAATAAGTCCAAAACTTATTTAATTATCAACCTAAGCGTTTGAAATTCAAAAGATAAGAAATGAACTATTAATTCAAAGAATTAATTGTAACGATTTAACCGCCCAATTTAATGAGGCGTTACTTAACCAGAAAAACGCAAGGTTTGACTTTCATTAAAAGGGGGGTTGCAGGTGCATTACTTTGGAGGGAAGAAATGGTGGGGCTCATGCGGGCCCCACCTCACAAATATCCTACCATGTGGGTAGGATATTTTTGGTCCCACATTATCCTATTAACTTAGGTTAAGCAGCTTTATGTGAAATAAAATTAAATTGTCGCATCCCTTTTTATTTTATTTCATAACTTAACCCCAAAAATTAAAAACCACACCCGAGCAAACACAACTTTGGAAAAGGCATTCCTAAGCAAATACCGGCGCTGCGATTCCATCGGTGCCCTCGAAATTTGATTCCAAGCAACGGTTTAAAAGTTAGAAAACCCCGCTCGCTCGTTCACTGAACGTACCCGAGCTAAACTTCAGAAAATGATTCCGGGCACACCGGGCCTCAGAATCAGGTGCCGTCAGAAACTACGTTCTTGTAAAATTATAATGAAAATTAAAAAAAAAATTCCTTGAATTTTACGGGTCTTTAGAACTATAATGATAATGGAATTATTTCAATGAGATTGTATTTCAAAATATCATTTTTAATTAATATTTCCATAATTTAGTAATTATAAATGATAATTCCCGTTAGCTTCAACATAATTGATATTGGCAGTAATGCTACTCTTCTATTTTTTCATATCTCTAATGAAATACAATACCCTATTTGAAAATAATTTTTAACATTAATAAATTTTATTCACTATAATATTAACAATTATAAAAATATGAAAATATATGTGTTCAATATATTATTAAAGATTTCTATCACATTACTATTGATAGAGAACATAAAATATAATGTCTTCTCTCTTGGCCAAAAAAACCCATCATCCAATGATTATTGATATAAAAGAAAATTTAATATGATTTCTTAATATGTTATGTTCTATAAAATAATTTTTGATAAAAAATATTTCATACCTTTAATGATAAGGAAAAAAATCAACACTGAATGATTAAATTATACAAAAATATTTTTAGTTATATAAAATTTTCATTTAGCATGTGTCACTGTTTGACCCAAGGGAGAAATAAATTATGGATCCGTAAGTACATACACATCCATCTTGTTATTCTATATATAAATTTTTTTATATATAACTAATAAAAAGAAGACATAATTATAAATTATTAATAATTTAAATAGATGGAAAAAAACTTAATCGACTTACATAGAAAAAACTTACATCATATTGATACTCAATTAATCTTCATCTATAAGCTCCATGATATCTCTTTTAAAAAGTGTCACGGTCATTTCAGTACCACAAATAGAAACATCAAATGGAATTATAGTATGTTGACAATTAATCAAGACTAGTTTAATCTATATATGACATCATAGTACTAAGAATTTTATGTTTTCTATATAATTTTTATTTTCATTTAATGTATTACTAAAAAATAGATAATTATATAAATATTAAAATGAGAAAAAATTTACTAACAAAATGTAATTAAATATAAAATATATACATACCTCTATGGTAATATATTGAAGTATTGTAGATGGCCAAACAAAAAATATGACTGACAGTTTTTCCAACTATACTCATTTTATCTATAGGACATCGTATTTATTCTAATTTTTCTATAATATCCTAAACTGTGACACTATGTTTTTCTATCTCAATCTGGTGATGATAAATGGTATCAATGATATAATATATCACCCCGTATGTTATAATTTGACTTGGACCATCAAAAAATAAATCAAATTAACATATTTTATATGGAGTAGTGTTGTTTGGGTATGATAAGAAGGAATGGGATCAACTAGAAGAGGTGGAAGAGTCAAATCAGCAGACTAAAACTATCATTACATGATTGAAAACATCGCCCGTACTAAATCATTGATCATATACTCCATCATTGATTTAATATCCTTATATTTGTATTCCAATGATTCTTTTTTATAATAATCCACCTTTAAAGATGAATATGAACGTGGAAACACATATCTTACCAATACACGTGCATGCTATCCTCGTACATGACCTAAGTGTTAAGGTTTTCACAGTGATGGTACTAAAATATATTATCTACCTTCAATAATTAGATACCATGTGTGCTCTTCTCCTCAAGAGAATCTTGTATGGAATATTTAAAAAAAACTATAACAAATTACAATATATTGGAAGTACATTTAACCCCAATAATTAAATAAACATCTTATAACCTTAACAGCAAAAAATATAGACTCAACCATATAATATTGGATTTTTCTTATTTGATCCCTCTTCGATTTTTCATGTCTAGTGGAGTGGGGGAAACCTCTCTAGATCCTGTTGACTCATCTCTCATATTTTGAAGTATTTCTTCTAGCATGTTTTCTTCCAATAACATATAACCTACCCAAGATAACATATGAGGGTATACATTTTTATCATGAATCTCCTAATGAGATCTCCTTTCCTGTATATAAATAATAATAAAAAATAATCAAATCAATAGCATGGTTATTAATATAACAAAACGTCTAAAATGTTAACATCACTCTTTATAAACACTCATCCCATCATCTAATTTCAAAAAATTGTTTCCATGTATCTTCATCTATAAGTGGATATATATATCATGAATTTTTATGTTGTCTACTCCCAAAAATGAACAGTGATATGAGGGATGATTTAAAATCCCACCATCTCCTAGCCGTAAATGACATAGATTTCCTCCTCACTCCTCTATTGTTGGATAGTTCATATTTCATCTGATAAGAAGAGAAAACATAATTTACTATAAAAATTAATTAAACATAAGTAAAATAATAACAATCAAGATTACAAAAAATGGTTTCCCATTATAGTGATAATGTTTTTTTCTTAAAACATCACCAATCATCAAACAATATACTAACTTTTATTTTATCCTATATTTATACAATAGTATTGAATTGTTTTTCCTATGGACCTAATAAAATATCATTATCATCAATATCCAATAGTATCATCTATTTAGGGGTACAAGAAACTAATAATTTTGTTAAAGTTGTGGTGCCATGTTTACCAACCCCCAAACTCTTTCCCCCCATGGAAGTTGGTGTCTGAGGTAATGAAGTATGAACAAGCTCATCAAGAGGTTCATGTGTAAGTTTCTCCCCAAGGGTAGGTGTATAATCATATCTAGAAATATGCGGTGGATCAAATTATTGAATAGTCATCATAAAAATCAATTAAACATCAATTTGTAGAAAAATATTAAAATATATCAATTACATGAAAATGTAAACAAAAAATAAAAAATTAGCTAACAAAAAGAAAAGTAAACTAAACCTAACAAATTGTTATTCATATTTTTTATAGTTAAATAAAATGTGAACAATATTAATGAGAGAAGAAATGAAATTAATTAATTAAAACTAACAATGTTTATGATAGATGAAATAACATAGTAAAAATTCACCAACCTCATAAATAATTTTTACAACAAAAAGAATTCTTTTATAATATACTATCACAAAATATTTATTTTATTTAATAGTTTAAATTTAAAATAATTGGTTTTTGAAAAATTCAATTAATAGATAGGGTACCTAATGGTAAACATGGAAAACTAGTAATGAAAACTAATAAAAAACAATCAATCTAACTTATTAGTTATAATATATTTTTTAGTAGAGAAACTCTATTTAAAATAACAAACATTTTAAATTTGAAAAAGGTAACCACAATTAAGCATTTCTTTCCTATAATATTATGAATGTACCAAATATTGTATTTCTAAATTCATTCTTCATGATCATTCAGTGTGTAACAACCCATGTCCTAAACTTCT
Source organism: Viscum album (assembly GCA_963277665.1). Lineage (NCBI taxonomy): Eukaryota > Viridiplantae > Streptophyta > Magnoliopsida > Santalales > Viscaceae > Viscum > Viscum album. Next base: position 1,093,836,436 of record OY728155.1, read on the forward strand.
TCATCAATATTATTTGTTAATAATTCCATGGATGTAGGGATATCGCATAAGTAAACATATTCGTCATGTTTTTCATCACCAAAATAGTATATTTTTCCTCACTAAACAATACCCCACAACATATTGAATTGATCAAGAACATAGAATTTTTTTCATGTGTTTCCATGATTAAAGGATCCTTTGTGAATTCAAAATTATTCAAATTAACTAGTGTTATTCAAAATTAATCTTGTCAGACACTATTTTTACTGATAATCCATTTACACTTAGACAATGGAACTTAAAATTTAATGTTATCAACATCCCATATTTTTTAAATGACTCCATAATATGTGGTTGATGCGGAGATTGGGGTTTTCTCATTAGCACTTGAAAAATTCATTTCTTCTAGAACAACGACACTCTACTTTATGAGTTTCACTTATATTGTATTGATCTATAGTATGAAACTTATATCCATTTATGTTATACCAAGAACATGTTATCAAATACAAACATGGACCACCCACTAACCACATAAATGTTTCTTATGAATCTAGTTTCATGGTCTCTTTAAACCATGGAAATAATGTTTTGTTTTGTTCATTTAAAATACAAATATCATTCTTCTTTGGATAACATTGTTTCAACTCAATCATATAAATTTTATATATGGTTGGGAATCATCTATGTTATTAATTATGTATAATTTTGTCTTCATTATCGGTTCACCTGTGAATGATTTGACTTTCAATCCACATATCAACTTTTCCCAAATTTAACTCATTCATGGTGAGATGTACGTAACCCAATGTGCTCCACGTCAGACAAATAGCTTGTAAAAAACTATGCAACTTCCTCAAAAATATACGTCTAACAATAGATACTGTAGGTCGATATGGATTCATAATATAACCATTCAATATCTTAATACAAATTTCAAAATCATACATCCACCTTATATCTACAGTTATATAAAGAATTATTTCTCACACCAAATAAACCATTAAATTCACCATGAAATCAAAAAAATATGGTGGAAAATTCATTTACAATTGATAAAGTATAGACACCACTTCATTCTAAAAAATCTTCGACTAATTAAAATTAATCAACTTATTAATAATTTAATTAAAATATAATATATCACCATGATAGTCAGTCAATCATGGGCGGGCATTATTTTTACAATTCCACTCATATGAGATGTTTCATCATGACATGAGAGTCATGATATTTCAAACCTATCAACTTCAAATCCTTCAAAGACCCTAAATTTTTTACATTTTAAGAATAACCATGTGCCGCTTTTATATCATGAAGACACTGAAAAAATATATTTTTATCCCTCTAGGATATGTTATGAAAGGCCGATGTTATGAATGTTCTCCTTCCATGAGGAGTGGGAGCCAACACCAAACTAATTCCCATTGAGTGTAAATCAATTATGGTATTCAACCCATATTTATCCTTTCCTTTACTATATATAAATGTTCTAACAAAACATTCACATGTATTCTTCACCACATGAATGATATCAACATTATGTTTCACCTCATTATATCTCTAATATGATAGCTAAAAAATTTCTAATTTATTCCATATATTTCAATCATTACTAGATTTATGTGTCTTGCTGAATGTCACATCATTGTTTTTCAGCCTCCCAAAATACTGATTAGTGGATAATGGTTTTGGAGAAATATAATTATTTTGAGCTGTTGAAATCATTTTTCAATCTTCTATAAGAGTGATCAATATAATAACTATTTCATGACCCCTGTATACTAAATTTCTCCCATGATGCAATTGACATTATAAAGTCTGTTTTTCAAAAATTAGACAAGCTTTATGCAGCATGAAACTATATCCAACCAAAATTCCAAACACTCGGAAGTCTTTTATAGTGAACATAATCCTTACATGGAGTCAAAAATATTATATTTTATAAGAATCATACACCCTTATACCATCATCCCATATCGGTTTCAAAATATCAACTAATGGTTATGAAAAAGCATTTATATCATTTCTGGGATATTTTGGTGCACTAATCATTAAACTAAACATCATATATTTTCTCATCATAAACAATTCAAGAGATGAGTTGTATTTTCCCAGTAAAATAGGTGATTAACTATGTGTGATACTAAGGCTTTGATATGGATTCATTCCATCTATTCCCAATCCATGTATGGGATTTTGAACATCATTTCTGAATATTGGAAACTGATGATCAATGTTCTTCTAATGTGGAAAATAAGTTGGATAATGGATTTTTACATCACATATCTATTCATTTGAATGCCATCTTATCCTTTTTACATCATGTGAATTTTCAAATTAACGTCTCAAATGATGAATTTTAGGAAGATACCAAATTTGAATGCAAGGGGACTCAAAAAATTCTGAATCATCATGTAATTTTTATTTCAACTTATACCATGATGCCCCACACTTTGGAAACTTTGACCTAAATTTTTATCATTCCTATATAGTACAATGTCATTTAGGTAGGCATGTGTTTTCTTGTACCACAATCCCATCAGGCATAAAATATTCGTGGCCTTATAATTTGAATATGGAAGATCATTATCTTTTGGAAAAATTTATTTGAACAATGTTATTAGCATTGTTGAACAATTTTCACTCCATCCATGTTTGGCCCTTAGGTTTATCAATCATAACATTGTTGATAAAACTTTATACTCCATACAACCTGGAAATAATGGTTTTTCAGAATCACCATATAAATGCTAAATTATAGGTTGTCTCTAAATTGTATCTACACTAATATCATGGTTCATTTCATCATGTTTATTATATTTATTATCTTATAAAGCACCATCATCAATAGATTTCAATTTCTGCATAGTTTCAGCGTACCAAATATAAGGGTGATAGAATGAATTAAAACCATGAAAAATTAAATGATCTTTGATATCTATTTGTTTCAACTTCTTCAAATTTAAAAATTTCAAGCGTTGATAAAAAATTTAATTGTTTGGAACATTGCATTTATAAAATTCCAAAAAAAAAAACTAAAAATTTCTCATATTCAGTAACAATTCGAGGTTCAATAATCCCACATTGATTCATTATCTATAATAAAAACCAAAAAATGTAATAATTTATAAAATATTGAGACTAGAAATGAAATCATAAAATATAGAAAACCAAGAATAGAGATATTAGAAGGAAAATAGGGAATTTTTATGGGAAAATTCATTCATGAAAATAGAATTACAAAATATATTCCTTTAACTAATGTCTCAAGTGAAAATAAATCAATAAAACCTTATGAAATTATTAATAAATAAGGACAAAGATATCCCAAAAAATATCCACAAAAACATATATAAAATGTGAACAACTAATTCATAGTTTATTATTCATTGAAATAAATAATTTATTCTATATTGTAACGAACAATATAATATGATCATAAATTGATTCAATGTTTAAACAAATTTCACAGTAAATAAAATAAGGAAACAATTAAAACTTTATAAAATATGATGAATAATATAATGTCTAAATCAAGTGAGGCATGCATTGAGAATTAGATTTTAACTTGTTCCAATAATATGTAGAACTACAAAATAGCTGCCACATTTTATATTATTATTATTATTATACCTTTTTATAATGTAACATTTTTATAATTGAATAAATCAACAATGAAAATAAAATAGGGAATTACAATTAAAAATATAATTTATTTTACACCAATATCCATACTACAATTATTTAAAATTCTATATGTCATATAACCTTCTGTTGTATTTGTATGTGGTTTTATGATATCAAGAAAACATTCAATATAGGAAAAAATATAGAATACATCTATATGACATAAGAATATGGGTTATTGAAACCAATTAAAGACTATTAGGTATGCATATTTTTTATATCCATTTTGGGATCAAACAAAGAATCATAATAAATAAATATTTTTTAGATGGATCCAGTTGGGAGAAATGTTTTATTAAGAATAAAAATGACCCAATCAGGAAAATTAATTTACGTGAGTGGCTATATATATGGGGTACTTGTAACTCTTATCCATCCCAATACTTTGTAAAAAATTATAAATTTCATCCTCCTATTTGACCATTCATAAGGTCTTACCCCTTCAATGAAATGATTTCACAAATTTTCTAGTGGCTTATAAATTTAATATATACCATAAAATTTCCATATTAATTGATATTCTAGAATTTCATCACATAAAATAAGGAAATGTCATCTTATAGATATCCTTGAATTCAATAGACAAGATTCAATGTTTTGGAAAAAATAACGGATACACTAATAAATACCCCATTTAAGTAATAAATATCTTTTTATCATTAATAATTATATGAAAATTCTATAGCATTAAAGTGAAAACTATCAATGGAAGTTAAATATAAGGGAAATCAGACATGAATCACCTATAATAAATAACTAGACACTATTAACTATTACCGAAAACAAGGTTCATTTGTCTCACCAATTAAATAATCCCCTCTCTCATTAGAGGTTTTACTAGTACCCTATACAATTATGTTGAATCACCAATGAAATTAAACTCCTGGTTTTTTTATATAACATATTGGGTCTCAGACACCAAAAATCCAAATAAAATCACCTAAATAACATAGAAAAAAGTATATGAAATTCAATATTAAAATCATGAACTAACTAATGAACATAATATAAAATATATTCAAAACATCAGGTGTGGAAAATGGAGATGAGTAGATCTATAACCAAATGCGCTATAATGAATATGAAAAACCCCAATGAATGTATATGGTAATGAGGGAATATAGAACACTTCATTTTACAATATTGTTTTAGAGTTTTGATGTAAATGAATATATAAAAAGAGAGAAAAGAAATAGTTTTAGGCCTACTTCAGATGCATAAATTGAGCCCAAAGAACCAAATTGTTCGATTTAGATCATATGGTGATAATTGAACCATCAAATTAATGAAAACATAAATTTAGGTCTTTGTAGAGAGAGAAATGAGAGGTTTTTCATGAATTAGGCAAACTGCGTAATGAAACCTTCGAGTGGCACATAAATTTTTAAATGATTTTATATGTCAGTCATATTATAACTAACGTGAAAAATGAATTTTTGATATTTTTTACATAGATTATACATAAAAATATGTAAAAATATACTCATTCAAGTCAGTTATATAATAAAACCTCCATGAAAGAGCAGTAAATAAACACTTTTCTACATCAGTTTTGATAAAAAACAACATAATTATTTTTTCATGCTGGTTTTTATGTAAACAACATAAAAAATAAATAAATAATGATTTTAAAATCAAATATAAATAATAGAAGTAAAAACTCTGTCACAAATTGTTTTTTCTACTAGTGAATAGATTTACCGGAAGTTAAACGAAAAATATAAGGTTTAGAATGATGTAAAGGCTTACCTAAAATCTATTTTCATCAATATTTTGACCCTATCATGTATATGGGTAGATAATATTCTATTTTATACCCTTTATAAATTTATTAAATGTGGATAAACCTTTTATTTCAAAAAATTAATAGTGTTCCACTCCCCCACTTGTAAAATGTCATCCACTCTACATTATTTCTCACACATTTAAACCCTAACTAGATTAACCAGTACCATCCCAAATAGTTTCCCAACATTTATATTCCCATATTAAAAGGCCTCGTTTGGGGAGAAATCCATGTTATGATGCTTTTTGGTTAAATCCAATGTATTTCACATAAATAGGAGGAGGATTAAGGGTTCAACCAAATTGATGAGTGGGGTAAGGGACTATGTCTCAATTTCTCTTAATTGAGTAATATTGTAATGTTATGAACCTTAATTCATTCAATTGGTGTAGGTACTTCCACTTTAAATGTAGTATCATGAATCCCTAGAAATTCATGGTATTTTGATAACCAATTTGAATTATTTCATTCATGGGGATTTGACATAAAATTACTAAGTGGTTATGAATTTCATAACTAAATTAATTTTAATTGGGTTATATTACTTCTTTATTGTATTTGATATTCCAATATTATCTATGAAAGGACTTTTTAATATCTTTTGTTTTATTTCCACATGTTTTATCTGGATTTACTATGGATACAAATAATCAATTCAATGGTTAATACCCACTTCAATGTAATAATCATTATTGGGTTGTATTCCATAATATCATTCTAATAATTATTTTACAATATCATAATTTTTTTAAACTTTTTCTCCCATATATAATCATGTAATTTAAAATTAATAGTTCCATTTTCAACTCCTTGGTATATAAAATAAACAATATTGTTTGTTTTGTAAAATCCAACTCAATTTCCAACATTGGTCAAAAATCCATTTTTTAACAATGTATCCAAAAAAATCAAGAATATTTTTAACCTTTTAAAAATGATTTATTGAATTCATTTTCACCCATTTTTTCCTTAAAAAAATAGTATTCTATAAGAAAATTCATTTATTTTTCAGCATAATATGTGTTTGTATTTTTCAGAAAAAATTGACAGAATCATTTTTTAGATGTATGGAACAAATGATATTTACAACCATTAGGAAAATATTAATGTTTTAAAGGATCCCTTATAAGTTTCAAATATTATTTTCAATGAAAATTGTTATAATTTTTTTTTCATTTTTTTAAATTTGAATTATAAAATGAAATAGATATTATGCTCAAAAAAGTATTTTTATATATTTTAATGGAATTTCTATAAATAAATGCCAACACCAATTATTCTTAATCCAATGTTTATATGTTGTATTGATACTATACTTATTCATCCTCTCTTAGTTCAATGATCAATTTACCAATGGGAAAATTGAAATTAATTTTCTTGATTCATTTTTGTGTCATTAACATTTACGACCAAAATTCTCATTCATGTGATAATTACAAAAATAAAATTCCCTTAAATATCCATACTATTTCTCATTGATATTCTTGTTTCTCAAACCATATCCCCATTTCTTTATACCAATTTTTACATTTCAAGTTATTTTATTGACTGGGGACATATTGATAATATGTATTATTTCTTTAATACTGAATTTAATGGTAATGAGTGTTGATTCGTAAATTTAATTGATCACTTAATATATGAAAAATGCTTTGGACCTGTAGTTATTGGTGGGTCCTGATATTATATATCCCCTTGATGCATAATTATGTCTCATAAAAAAATTAAGGACATAACATTAGAAATATTTTTACATTGTAGTATTAAATCATCTTGTGAAAGTTATTTACATTAGATGTATCATGATACATGCGATCATAGAATTAAATAATTAAGATTTTCCTTCATTTAAAATGTAATTATAATTTTTCATGAGATTTTCAAAATAATATTATCTCTAGATTCATTTAATTATCATTTTATTAATTAAATGATATGTGTTACAAGATTGTCACATTACCATATTGAATATTCCGTATCATATTATCCATGAGACTTCCAAAATTATATTTTCTATGGATGAATTTCATTCTCCGTTTATTGATTAAATGGTATGGTTTCCATTATTTACCATTCCTCATTGATTATTCTTTATCTAATAATGATAACTAAGTTAATTATTTAATCAATTTTTTATTTAATTATTTAACATTACATATTGATTATTCTTTACTAATTCATGATAGCTTCAACATAACCCTTTCCAATAATTTGAGACCACCCTAATTTTTCTCCTTATCTAGGAATCCAGGAAGTGTAATATGAATGATATGAAAATATATGATATAGGGAACATCGATATTCTAAAAAAACATATGTTACCATATTTTTTTAGAATGTAATGTTTGAATCAATTATGTATCTATTTGTTAAAAAATAAATATATTTTTCGATTTTTTAGGATGGGATTCATTATATCTTATGCCAACATAAAAAACAAGACAATAGCTCTCAGAAACTGGGTTCAGGGTCGCTACATTTGGTATTGGAGGATGGTTAGTAAAACCCTTGGAAACTAGATTATTTAAATTTTTTTATTGAACATAACCATATTACAGTCATTGAGTATATATACAGAAGAACATCGTAATGTTTTGGTAAAGTGGATATTAGGTGTTTTATCCTCATACTACATCCCTGTTTGTATAATAATATTGAACAATATTCTATTATAGATTTACCTATGGGTAATAACTCTAAAATGGTGAATTTGACTTCACTCTATCATCACCTAGTGCACGACAACATGTCTTACTCTACAACTAGTTTGACAGTCCATGGGGATATTCCTAGGATAATTCATATTTTATTTTCACAATATTTAGAAATATTTGAATAACAGATGAAAATGAATAACTAGTATTAAACATATGTTGTCTTGGATTAAGAAGAAGGATTCCAAAAATAATGGGAAAAATTTATTGTGTAGAAATTATGGTCATAAATCAATAAATTCACAAGAAAAAATGAAGAGTTTGACATAAAGAAATAAACATTATTCTAGAGATACATTTATGTTTAGTTTTCATATATTTTGAGAACCATCGCACTATAATAGTCAATTCCTTTATTAATATGTAATGTCCTAGGCCATGTAAGGACCTATGATGAAATAAAATTGTCGAAACAATTATTGGGACTCTAGAATTATAATATTGATGTATTTTTACCAATGGTATTTTGATAAAATAATCATGAAATATTTTAAGAATTTGTTAAATTTTATAAGAATATAAGTCCTCATTAACATGATATTTATGGATACCATCATGGTGTAATGATAATAATATTGATTAAATTTTTAAATTCATAAAAAAGTATTTTTTTGTGATGGGAGTCTCCCATTGTTGGGGAATTTTTTTAGATAAATTTAAGAAATGATACATTTTAGTGGATAATTATTTTGAAAAATAATTCAATTAAATTTTATTGATATATGTTTAAAGGTTATGATAATTTTTAGGGTCAATATTTCCATTAATGACATTGTAATAATAGTCAAAGATGAATATTAAAATTTTGGAAAAAAATTGTATTGTTAACCATGGTAACATGTTTTTTAGTGATTAATTTTATTTCATGGACTTCAATCCTGTTTAATGGATAAGGTTATATGAATTTAATAATATAGTGAATAAAATTTACAACCTATATACTAGTAGAAAAATCATTGCATCGAGAAGGGTCGTGAGGCTAGAAACCATGATAGAAGGCTGACAATAGTTTTGCTCCTACCAAGGCCTATGTAATGAACTGGTCAATTAGTCACTATTTTAGTTAAAATATTTGAAAAATAAATATTAATGATGTAATAAATGGTGTTTTATTATAATTTAAAGATTAATTTATTATATTGGATAACATTTTCTAACCATATTTGTTTTGAAAATATTTAAGGATATATGGAATGATTTGAAACTTAATTATGGATCTTAAAATATCTTTAAAGTGAATTATACTACTTCATGAACTTTTTTTGTAAAATCATTTAATGGTGCAAGGGATGAAATTGAAATTGATCAAAACAAAATCATGGATATAAATAATTCTTATGTAATATAAGCAGATGGTGTATTTTTCCTTATATTCTTATAGAATAAAAGAATTCCCCAACATTAGGAAATGTTTCTTGAAAGAATAATTTATCCTGTTACATCAATATCTAATGAATCATTTTTCATTTAAATTGTAATAGATTTATGTTATTTAGGACTTTAACATTGTATCAATCATTCACTTTATTGTAATCAATAAACTCTATAATTATGTATAATAATTCATTAATTTATTCCATGTCCATATCATTTCATTTCACCAATTTCATCCTATGTAGAATCCTATAAAATTGTAGTTCCATATGAACATTTTTCATATCTTTCTCTCTTATTATAAGGATATTTCATTAACCCTTTTTTCTGTGGGGATTTCTATAATGGTTTTCCAAAATTCCAAACAAATGATTACCAATAAAAGGTTTAAATTTTTTGTATGAAATGTATTTAAGTTAGGGTGAATGTAATATTCAAGGATTCTTAAATAATAACATTGTATTCGATATTATATTTGACACACAACACTGAACTTAAATATAGCACAAAATATATTTCCTTAAATATAACCTCTTTGATAGCTTGCAGAGCATGCAAGACCAAGTAAAAATGAACCCTAAAATATTATAACATTATAATTAATCCATTAAATTTGTGGTTATAAGTATTAAAAAATAAATTTTCATATCTATATTTTTATATTTATTAGAAATATTATTATTATCAATTAAAAGAAAAAGATATGTTCTTTAAAAAACGATATTTTTTATAAATGAATGATTAGTCCCATGTTGTGAACATAATAATAATTTACTAATTATAAATTTAATAAAATTTATTTGAAAATTTTAACGTTAATTTTTATGTAAAAATAATAAAATTTTGTTTGGATAATGTTTTTTAATTATTCTAAAATGCTACATTTTTCAATGAATTGTGAAAAATACCGTATTTTAATTGAAACTTTACCTTTTAATTAAAATATTTATTAAATGAAATTATATTTTTAATTGGTTTTAATTTAATATTATTTCATCTGTATATCTATTAGTCATATTCTGGTAAATGTAATTAATTTCTTAATAAATTTTTATATAAAAACCATTTAAACTATTGTATATTTTCTCATTGAAAATCTACATTCTCATCATGTTTCAGAGATGCATTTTAAATTCTAATTTTCCACTTATTAGAATTAATATTGGAAAAATTTATTCATTTTTTTATTTATCATAATTTATGTTGTCTAATAAGTTAAACCTAATGTTTTTCTAAAATGAATAGTGGAAACAGTAAAATTTAATTACTGTTGCTGGGGTAAAAATGGATTTGTTGACTGTTAAACTAAAACCATCATGGATAATATAACATAAAAACATGTATTTAATATATTTAATTAAAATATTCTAACCCAATCATATATAATGATTTATAAAACACCATTTTGGACCCATGTGACTTGCAGAGAATGTGCGTATGCATTTTTCATTCAAAACAATTACAACTATGCCAGTGACCTCCCTTATAAAAGGAAAACCCACTCAATTATTATTGTTATCTTAAAACCATAGTGGTTCATCCAATAAATGTAAAAATCACTTCTATAATTTTATCCAATAATCATATAAGCCTAATTATGGGTAAAACTCCAACCTTGGAAGGATTTTGGTTTAAACAACAAGAGTTTACCTAATGAAGATGAGGTTAAATGACATTCTACTTAAAGGTAGCATGATTTAATGGTCTTCATCTCAATTTCTCTTTAATGGGGTATTTTGTAATTTTATGAACCAAATTTATTTTAAATGTTATATATACCACACATTTGTTATTTAATATCATTATTACTTAATAATTAATGGTTTTTTGAGTGTTTAATTGAATTATTACATCTAGGGGCACTTAAAATAAGAGTTACCATGTGGTAAAAAAGTTATATGTCAATTTATTTAAATTGAGTAATATTAATTATTCATCATATATTTAATTCTAATATTATCTGTAAAATGGATTTCTATTATAATATGTTGTATTTAAGAATTTTTGATTTGTTTTTACAGTTGATGAACACAATCAATTCATTGATTAAATCATAGTTCAACATTATAATCATTGTGAGGTTTTATTTCACGTAATCATTCTAATAATGATTTCTTAATAATGAATTTTAGTTAAAGGAAATTATTTTACCATTTCCTAATAAACCCATTATATGTTCTTCCCCTCTATAAATTCATCACATTTTCATGTAATAGTTCTATTTTATCTAGTCATTACTAGATAATATAATTGAGGAACTGTTTAAAATAAATATGAATCCATTTCACTCTTTTAATAGAAATATCATTTCTTCCAGATCCATGTATAAAAAAATTATTTTATTTCAACATTTCATAATTATTTATTAAAATTATTTTCACCAATTTTTACCCATTATAAAAAATATTTTCTCAAAATAAATATTCATTTCATATTAAATAAATTACAATATATATTTTAAAGAAAAAGTTAATAATATATTTATTTTAACATGTACTTCATGAATATAATTTCTATTAATTATAACTACTCAACATTTTAAAAAATTCCTTTATATGTTTCAAATATTATTTTTAAATAAAAATATTTTCAATTTTTTTGGATTATTTATTTTTAAAAATTTATTTCCAAAAATGAAATTTAAATTTTTCGGAAGTTTATTGTTGAAGTTATTTTTATGATATTTCTATTCATTAATGTCAAAAAACCTTTATTATTTTCTAATAGGTATATTTTATATAGATACCACAATTATTATTCCCTGTATGGTTTATGTTCATTTTACTAATAGTAGTATTTACATTCACTTTCATGATTCAATTTTTAGTCATTAACATTACCATGAAATATTAATATTACTGTGATCATTAAAAATACAATTTTCTCTTAAATATCCATATTATTTATCTTAGATATGTTAATTTCATAAACCATGTCTCATTTATACATATAGTGCTTTAATTAAAATTTTATTTTATTGAATGGGTGATTATTGATGTGGAGTATTATTTATTCAATACATATATTTAATGGTAATTCATTTTTATTCAATAATTTTATCAATCATTTTATATGTGAGGAATTATTTGGAATTTGTTTGATTAGTGTGCCATAGAAATATATATACCCTTGATGATTAATAAGACAAACATGAAATATCAATAAGCTATCATTTAACAGGTTTTTAACTATACATTTAAAAAATCTTATGAAATATAATTATAGTATATGTATCATAATTCATGAGATCATGAAATTAAAAAATTATGAATTTTATAAATTAATATTTTTGTTATTATTTTCCATGATATTTTCATAATGATATTATCTCTAGAATCATCTTATTCTAAGTTTATTGATTTAATATAATGTGTTTTTATTTATTTAAATTTCCATATTGAATATTCCTTATATTATTATCCACATGATTTTCACAATGATATTATCACTAGATTCATTTCATTATCTGTTTATTGGTTAAATCATATGTGTTCATTTTTTTATATTAAGACATTGATAATTCTTATTTAATTATTATATCCATGTTGTTGGTTGAAATTCATGTTAATTTAGTTTTTTACATATCCATAATGATTATTACATATTGATTAATAATAACATTCATTGTAAATAACCATTACTAAGAAATGGAGCTCACCCTTATTTTTTATATCCTACAAATATTGGAATTGTACTATAAAAGATATTTGAGGATATACAAGAGGGAATATTTATATTCTTGAAAAATATTATGTTGTAATTTTTAGTTTTCAAATGTAATGAAAGACTCAAGTATACATATAGTTTACCAATACTACCAAACTATTCAGTCATTCAGGAAGTGATTACATGTATCAAACGACAATGCAATAAAGTGGATACTTTCTCTGGGAAACCATGTTCAACGTCTCTTCAAAAGGTACCATATGACAAGGTGCCATCAAAATATGATAATTAATAGGATGAAAGTTTATCCCATACTCAATGCCACATAGAGGGGGAATATTATACAAATATATTAACAAACCATGGACTAGAGTGCATGAAACAAAGGAGTGAGGATCTCCTGAAATAGAAATGACACAAAATAATGGTAGAGGATAAACTGGTTATACCTTTGACGACATGTGGTCCCTCTTTTGTTGTCTCCCCAACTATATGTAACTGAACACTCCTAGATAATATTCTTTATTAATAATGAAAAACATCATTAATACTCTAATGTTGGGATCCCTAAAAAAAGGAACATACTAACACAAATATCTTTTAGTTCAATCCCATCTTAGTGGATTATAAACCTACAGTCCCTACTGCTAAAAAGGTCTCACTAGAAGCAGCTACTAAGGATGAAAATGAACCCAACCAACACCACCATATTGAGTTCTAAAGACCAATGGGAACTAATTATTATTGTTTCTATGACCCCCAAAATTGAATAAAAAAATCCAAAGATTCATGGGAAATGAATTGAAACCATTAGATCCCAATTTATCGAAAGGAATCTTCTAAGGTTGAATCCCATATGGATGAAACCATGATGGCCCTGGCAGCTAAAACATACTACTGAAACCCTACTAGTCAATTAAACAAGATATTTTACATCTAGATTAAAACCTTCTTGTGAGTGAATATAGTTGATCACCACTACCTTATTTTAAAACTATATATTTTATTCTACTTTAAAATGAGTAATAACATACTCTATAAATGGATAGAGTTACTCATTATGATTTCATACAGGAAAATCCTCATTAATTAAAAAATAAAAGTTGAAAAGAAAAATATCCTTAAACACGATTCTTATCACCCATATAGACATTATCCCCTAATAAAGAGATAGAATATCCTACATCTATGCTACTTTCCTGGTCAATGAGAGGAACTATGCTCAAAACACTATCAGAATGATTACCATGAAACATATACCTTCATTCAACCACCATGATATATCATCCACCAATGATGCCTATCATGTCACATTTGAATAATGACCAAAGAAGACCAGTTATCCATTGGGGCCCAGATGAAACTGAATTCAATCTCTATGTCCTGCAACCATCTTTATATCTCAATATCAAATACAATTCACTCATACTTCCCCAAAGACTACTGTTGAAAGGAATGAAATTCCCAATACCACTAATTATCCACCATTAGCCAAACTGACCACATAGTGGTAAACTAGATTATTTAACGAACCATAAATACATGAATCACATGAATATGATTACTAGCAACCATAGACAAAAGGGAATCACTGATTTCTTAATCAAGGTAGTATGTAATTTTATTAAGATTCATTTAATTTATATTAAATTTCTATGTAAACTAAATTCCAATAAGAACCCATGTTAATCATGATGCAAGTACTATTTTAGTACTCTACCCTAAAAGTTATGTCACCACTATTGGATTTTTAGTAGGCATGTAGTCCATGTATCTGATCTAGAGGGGCCCTAAAATCACATATCTCTGCTGGTATTATCAAGATTATGTAGTGAACCACGATCGAGTGAAATGTTTTCCTTACCAACCAATTCAATCCTCTATATGAATAACTAAAATACTATATCTTAGAAAATAAACAAAAAATTGATAGGATTTTTTCAAGAACCACTACCTCCAAATGTACACTTCCTAGGACAGAATGAAGAAAAAGGATAATTCCCTTTGTGTCCCACATCCTATAGGCCCTACAATGGTGACCAGCATAGAGTGTATAGATAAAAAACCTAAATGGAAGGAATTTTACTCTAAAACATATGATCAAGAGACATGATAAATCAACCAAAAAAACTCCTAAAGACAATATAAAATAAAAAAAACCAATATCACCCCATTGTGAATGAATAATGTAATAAAATATAATAAATATCCATTTAAATACCCAAAATAAATGTTTGATGGAATCTTATCAATAATGACTCCAAATATCCATGATAGTAGGTCCATCATGATCCATTCAATCCTCATAAAATCCTGAAAAATGATTTTATAAATGTCGGGTGAGCATACATGTATCCTATATAGGAACATACCCAATGTATCTCATTTACATGTGAATGAAGCATATTAATTCACAACTAGGAACATAGTAGTTCCAATTGCACCTAAAAAGGTAAACTAACCAATCCCATACTTACTAATCATTCTCACCCAATAAAAAAATCATATAATAGTAATTTAATAATAAGAATATAAATATTAAGTGAACCCTACACCACTATCCCACCAACGTTATCCTCTCACACCTTAACATCTTATGTCATGTGGTTACCATATCATCCATATAAAATCTGATAAATTATTTCCTGATTATAGTTTGGATATCACATCACATCACATATCGACCAAATACATCTAGATTATCACATCACATCTATCAAAAAAAATACCTAACCCATCATAACACATCCACAACCACTTCACTAGAGGATTAGGGTGTCATGATCACGATGAAAGTTGACATCATGAACTCCTCATATGATGAATGAACCACATCATAATACATCTTGTCTTCTAATAAAAATTCCCTCAATTCATATTCTACTTTTGTACATCAAAACATATTTCTAAAAATGTCACTTATAAGAGATATATATATATATATATATATATTAAGAGTGGGTAGATATCCATAAATCCTCACTAATGAGATCCTTGAAATAAAACCCCAAAAATGTTTGGTTGTAAGGTCATTGTGCCATACATTGGTGGGGTGTATATTAGTATAATATGAAACATAGAAACCCAATCATATAAAAATAGACACACAAAATTCCCACCTGGTTCAAAAAATGAGCATAAACCATACCAAAACATTACCAAAATACATCAAAACATCTTCCACTTTTATTATCACCTATAGCTTCACAAATACACATAACAATACATAATCTATAAGATACTTTTTTACCACTATTATATCAATGAATAATATTTATATATTTTTTATTTACCCAAAATATCATTATCCCATTCAATTTAATCCAAATTTATCAACAACCACATTTAGACACAAATCCAATTTGAAAACAAGATTTTGTTAAACACTTTAACCCATTATCCAAAACATCCCATGTTGTTTCAATTTCTACAATACCATTTAAATGATTCTATTACTAATGGGGACCTAGAACAAAACACCACAATATAACAAATAACATATTTTCCCATAACAATAAGTCCCATATTTCCACCATTTTTCATCAACATACACCTCATATTTGAAACCACACATTATAACCACTTATCCTAAAAACTATTAAAAAATAACCACATACCATTATATCCACCACATCACAAACACAACTCATCACAATGACCACATTAGAACCACTACATCAACACCACACATAAATCAATCACATATTCATATATCATTTATTCATGAAACACTTTCTGAATTTTCGAGGGATTTCATCATATTACACTTCATTATTTCAAGGAAATTCTCACACAATCCTTGTTCATTTTGAATCCAATTCCTTAAATGTATAGAAATTATTAGATAAATCGAATTATGTTTATAAAAACAACCATATAATAATGTTTCTATAATTATAGTGACCATGGTATAATTAAATCCCTAACAACCATGATTTTTAGGTATTCATCAATATCGTACAATCAAAATATCAATGTCAAGAAAACTATAAATAATATGATTTATTTCCCCAGCACATTTATTTTCAATTATAAAATTTATTACCTTCATTAATTTAGTGTATGATATCTTCGAGAAATATAAAAAAATTGTGATCCACTATTACATGATTCAATTAGTTGGAAAATGAGGGATTATTTACCTTAATGAGATTCTTGAAACACAATAGAATGTTTCAAAAATAAAGGAAAACTACTAAGAACCACAATGAAGAGGTAATTCATGATCATCCTAAAAAAACACCGCACATCAAATTATTACCAAAATTTCACTAAAATTAATGACTAATGTAGAGGTTGAAACATAACCACATGGATCGATGTATCACTGAGAGGGGGGGAAGTGAATCAGTTATTTAATTTTATTCTCT
Organism: Viscum album; assembly: GCA_963277665.1. Taxonomy (NCBI): domain Eukaryota; kingdom Viridiplantae; phylum Streptophyta; class Magnoliopsida; order Santalales; family Viscaceae; genus Viscum; species Viscum album. The sequence continues at coordinate 1,093,854,018 of OY728155.1, forward strand.
ATTATGTTTCTTATATAAAATTATTTACTTGTATAATAGTTAAAAAATTTCTAAAAAACATTCACACATCCACAAGGATATAATTATATACAATTTTCACTTCTCAATTTAAGTATATAGTCCTTTATTTTTTTTGAAAATAATAAAATACTGTAAAAATCACTAGAAAATATCCTTTTTATAGATTAAACAAGTAGAAAATACAATTAAACTTTTTTAAAACAATGATCAATACCACATTTCATGTGATTATTCCATAACTAATAATGGTAAATGGTTTTATAACATGTTAGGAAACCATCATTAACTCGTTCAAAAAATGATCATTGTGATACTTCAAAAAATCATCTTTTTTAATTCTTCAAAAACCTATTCTTCCCATTCCATTCCATAATTAGGTAGATTTAACTATCTTACACATTATATGAAAACATATCCCATTTTATTCAGCATAATTTCTAAATTTGTATTTCTTCAGTTAAGAATGTAGTTAAGTAATGATACTCTAGAAACAAAACAAAAAGGATTCTTTCATTACTTCAAAATACCAGTATGATGGATTAGTCCTACCAAAAGATGTATTCGTCTTACTATATCTATTTTAAAAACTTCCTCATGAAACATCCATCTAAAAAATTTTCTTCATTAAAAATTTCCCCAAATTCATCATTTATTTTCCTGTCTCTACACATGAAGAAAGCTATCATATGATTAGAAAGTACATTGTACATAATATTCTATTTACATATGTTAAAATTTTTGAATGGGTGGATACAAATTTCATATTCCTATTCAACCAAATTTATATGAAATCAAAATTAAATTAAATTTGGACTTCATCGTTGAATCTTTTAGAAATTCTCAAATATTATTGATTATTCTAAAAACATATTGATACTTCTTACAACATTTTTTCACATTGTAAATTTAAACCATTCTTAATTATGATACATATGTAATTTCGATAGTTGATAAGTTGTAACATTGATGAATTCCTATTTTGATTCCCCATTTGAATTAGACATTTTAAAAATTAATGATTTATCATTACAATGGTCTCTAACGAGTGAAAAAAATATACAATGAACATTTTTTGATCATTTATATCCTTCAAAACTCCTTTTTCATCACATTTTCAATTTTATTAAAACAGCTTTGCTTTTCATCAACTGTTCAAAAATACCAAACATTGATTACATTACATCTGATGGATTTTCCATTATTAGCCTATATCTAACGAATCAATCACTCATTCCCTCTAATGGATCAGAATTACTCCTTATATGATGGCTCACGAACCAATTAAAACAAAACAAGAATTCTTTTTCTCTTGAACCAATGAAAAAGAAAAACATAAATCTTTTGTTGTATCAATATATTTTATTATATTGTTTTTCTTCAGCTAATTCATCGGTCCCAATAAGTGTAACATTCTTAAACAGTCTACCTCAGATATAACTATACATATTATGACCATTTCTATATCAACAGTATGATAGATGAATAATTGGTAGAACACCTCTAATGGATCTTTGGAACACCATGTTCGATGGACTGAAGTCGGCAACAACTTCATTATCAACAGACGATTGATGCAATGGATATTTCTAATTAGGGGATTAGATAGTACGATGGATTAGTAAACTTTATAGATTGGTCAATGTTCACTTTAGAAACATCAAACTACAAAGCCTTTAGATAAAATCTGTATCTAGTGATACTCACACTGATGATATCAAACCATAAAACTTCAAATTCCAAAAAATTCTTCGTCCACAATTTTCTTGTGTCATCATTTTTTCATGATGATCAGAATATTATGATCGGCATAGAAACATAGGAATGTTAAAACCTTTTCACATCCTTTTATTCAATAAACATGGTTCGAAATTTCTCATAAACTCATGATATAGGAAACATACAAAAAATCATCATCCAATTTTGTATGTAGACATTAAGAATATGATATAACTTCTCATTCTGATCGATGTTTTCATTCAAAAAATAATGTGATTATGAAAACCTTTTCAAACATAAAACACATTTAGGAAAAAAATAAAACATGTCGAATTTCATAATAACATTTAGTTCTATATTCTATTTTTTGTTACACATTATATCTGATCAGTAATACTTATAATGATAGTTGATTTATCATAATGACAAAAAAAACAAATAGTATAAACTTATTTTATAATCAAAAAAACAATATCATAAAGTTGATCCCAACAATATTCCCCTTTGGATTTTTATAACAACTAGGGTACATAAATCAATACATTTGAATCAAAAATCTATGGATTAATAATTAACAATTATAAGCCTATATGAAAAAACATTTTATAGGTAGAAAGAATCAATGACATAAAAATTATACTATCAATATGTATTGAATTAAAAATATTCATCAGCCTTTAAAAATTTAAAAATATTCCCCATATCATTCTTCCTATAAAAAATTTCCTAAAAACACATTAAAAACTAGTAAAATATTTCACAAAATTATCGGCTATGTTCATACTATAACCAAAACTCCCCCTAAATATATGCCTTAATAAAAGGTTTTTGAAAATTTGAATGGATCAATTTTAAAATAACTGTTTGTCTCCATCTTTGATAAAAATACCCAATAAAAAGATGATGGAGGGGATGGTAAAATAGACTTCAAAATAGGATATACAAAGGTAAGAAACCAATGTTCAACCTCTATTTGATAAAAGCTTCCTTTTGTAAATTATTTTTAAAATTTATTCAACTGGGTTCAATGTATGAATACACTCCCACTTGAGTTAGACATTCTCCACATGACCTTTTGGTATGTGATATTATATATCAATATGTCTTGAATGATAATTTAGTAGTGGATTTCTTGTAATGTTTATATCAATCTTATTATCAAAACCTATGAGTAGAGGTAACTGCACTTCAAAAATTAAGTATTCTAATTAAGACTTCGTCCACATAAGTTGTCTTATATCTTTGGTAGGAGTATCTTTCTTAGTATCATAATATTTAAGAGTTAATGAATTTTTTTTCTTATAATTCCATCTTCCAAATTTTTTCCCATGAAGGAAACTCCATGAGATATGGATCTTTTATAATCTACAGTTCATCCCAAATAAACATCTATACAACCAAAAAAATCCATTGTTTTTGATCTATAATATCATATTCCTAAATCAATTACTCTTTTAATATATCTAAGAATTATTTTTCTTTCAAATAGATGAGAATATTATGGAACAATTCGTAATGATTCCCATAATGTGTCAACATAAAAAATGGTAGTTCTTGAAGAATTCATATACCCAAAATTTCCAATCAAATCTTGAAACACATTAGAGTCATCTTCATTACCTTCTCCATCGTTTGTAAACATGGTTCCAACTAATTGTTTTTTCATAATAGGGTTTTATTTATATATAGTAAACAAAATATGAAGTTACTTATCATACATTTTTTGGAATGAGATAAATATTTTTTATTTTCTGATATTTTTAACCTCTGAATGTATTAAATTTAACAAAGAAAGGACATTTCAAATAGAACATTCATTTATTAATCAAACCCTTCAAAATTTCTTTAATCAGCCTCAACATATATAAATTTATCAACATAAATAATAATAAATAGGTAAGTCTATTTAATTTAATTTATGGTGATATATTTATCAAATCTCCCTTTTTTAAAAGTGAACCATCGTATGTAGGTATCTAATTTTGTCTACAATATTATCATAGCTTTCATTATCCAATATAATTAATTCTACAACTAGTACTCATAACATTCATCCTTATCTAGAAAAAACCCTATGTATGTTCAATATGAAATTTTTCATCAAATTCTCTATTCATAATTGATGACTTCAAATGCATCTAAAATATTTTATAACTTCATTGTTTTTTAAAATGCAGAAATATTCTAATTGTTTCAATCGTTTCCACTGAAGAAAAAATATCATCAAAGTCAATGAATTTATTATATTATTAACATTTTCACACTAAAGATGATTTTCTTCTTATCACTTCATCATATTTAATCAACTTTTATTGAAACACCCACATTATACCAATAACATTTTTACATTTGGATAAGGTCCGATTTCAAATGTATAATTATTCTCAATCCAATACAACACTTTATTCATATCATGAATCAATTGTTGATGCTAAAATGGTTACTGATAAAATTTCAGCTCCACTTTTGAATAAAAATAATTATGTATAATGTCTTTTGATGGTCTTATTATTTGTTCCTTCTAATGTTGATCACCAATAATTTTTTGAGCTTCCACTAGATTCCTCATCTTAGGATGATATTTTTATAATTCATTCTCATCATTAAAAATATATTAGTCGATGATTATTCTTGTGTGAGATAATCTAAATAGTAATTCTATTCATTTTTCATAACAAAAATTATTTTATAATCTATATTATCCTCATATTTATTTTTTATAACACATATTCCAACGTTTTTTCTTGAATGTTTACATAAACAGAATCAACTGTTTTTCTCATCTTTGTGTTGAATAATTTAAATCTAATTCAATCAAAGCCATATGTATGTTTGATTCCATCTTTTCCTCTATATTAAAACATTACATGGTTTCAACCATTCTACTTTATGATGAAAGGATTCCAATAAAATATTTAGTGTTTGAATAGTGGATTATTGTCCTAGAAAATTTTATATCGAGTCATACTAGAACATGGCAGGTAGAGGCAAGGAATCAAAATTTATAATTTTTTTCTCATATATTTTTAATATAATTATTGAGAAGCACCACTCACAAGTTACATTGTACATCCCATCTCAACAATTATTATATTCGTATTTTTCAATTTTTTTTCTTATTGCATGTATGGTGCACTAAAATCATGAAAATTGACATATCTTATAAGAGAACTAATAAAATATTTATTTTTATATTGACCACAATTATCAGTTCACAATATCTTCATAGAATACCCTCATTCCTTTTCAACTATTGTCCTGAAATTTTCAAATATCTTTAGATCATCTAAACTATGTTTTTAATAAATAACACATGTAATGAAAATAAAATCAATAATGAAATAAATGAATTAATTATATACAAAAATATTATTTTTTACTCATCAACCCAAAAATATCAGAATGAATAATTTCTAGAGGTCTAGTTGAATAAATATCTACATTTTTATTTAATGATATTGTAATCTTCCTTTTCTATAATATTGTGTGACATTGATCTCTTCTTCTTCACATGTTATGAATACCATGAACAATTTCAGTATTTTATAACATGAATATTTTTATTTTTCACATATTTCCCAACCTTTTATACCACTATTAATTTTCTTCCATCATTATTAAGTAACATAAATGATTAACTTCACCAAAATGATTCAAGTTTCTATTTTTTTTCCTTTTGTAACAACTTTTCCATGTTCTCCTATTTTTGAAAAAGAACAATGTTTTCTAGAAAACATTATTTACTCTAACATAATGTTGTGAAACACTCAACATATTGTGTTTTGACTGGTCAAAAAACAAGGCATTCTGGGATATCAACCTTTCTTCCCCAATAAGAGCAGATCCAACACCCATGATTCTAAGAGATACATCACTACAAAATATCATTGTTCCTTCAATAAAATCCTTCATATTATTCCAAAATTTTAAATCCCCTATCATATGAGAATAAAAATATTAATAAAAAAGATAGTTCAATTATCCTTTTGTTTCTTTGAGTGCAGTTTCTACAATAAGGGAGTCTTTCTTTCACATTACCTTTCTTCACATATAGATTATGAGAATTATTATAACCATGTTGTTGTCCCAATAATAGAACAAGGCACCCATTTTAATGATCCCCCATTTTATCATAGCATTCACAGATAGTATTCAAAAAATGGAACCTAATCTCAATATTCAACACTTAATTATTAGATTCCATTCTTTTGTTGGAATGAATCCCCCTCAAAAATTTATTTCATTAAATTATTGGATAATTTTAATGTTTTTGGTTAAACCAAGACATAATTTCAATATTCCCAAATCCAAAAAACCCATTAGAGTCTATAGAATGAATATTTAATAATATAACATCCATACTTTCCAAAATTGTGAACATGTTTCTTAGTAACATTCTTATATTTAACATCAAAAAGTTTCTGCCCCCAAAAATATTTTATCAAAAAAATATTATTTTTAAATTAGAAATTCCATACTACCTTATTGGAACCAAAAGTAGTAGAAACATTTGTTTTGGACTCTGATGTTTTAGAAACTCATAAATTTACAACATTAATGGTCTTAGCAAAATACAATATTTTCTTAGACTTATTATTTTTAGGAACACTTTTCATTTTATTTTCAAACATTAAAGATGTTTGTATAACCCTTTCAAGTTTAACCATTCCATAACTTTCCCTAATATTATATATATATATTTCTTGAAACCTGTAACTCTCTTGTCATATATACAGAACTATTTTTAAAAAAGATCCAACTCTTCCTCCTTTCCCTTAAACTTTACTTCAATCTTTTCATTCTAATTATTTTCCATCTCAGATTCTTCTTATGACAATTAACCACTTCCAGCAACATAACATTCCATTTATGAAGAAAATATTGATTCTTTATTGTAGTTCATCACATCTTCATTTTTTTAATTTTTTAATGTGTTACTATTATTATAATAATATCATTCAATCATCAATTTAGAATAAATTTTAACTCATGATATTCTCTATCAAAACTACTATATTCAAAAACTTCATCATTAATAGTTTCTGTAAAATTATTTATCTATAAGCCATACTGAATTTATCAGCATCAGATCCAATGAATTCATCTTCAACATCATTAGAAAAAAATCCCTTTTTTGATTTGGATAAATTTTCATCTTTCTCATTGATTATGATTTTTAATTATTACCATATTTGTTCAACAATCATCTGGACCAAATATCATATACATCATTATATTCTCAATTATTTCCTCATCGAAAATTCAACATAATGTTCCCAATGACTCCAAATTCAAAAAATGTTAGAGTTATATTCCCCTTTAACATTACTAAACATCTTTTAACATTATTATAAATTTAGGATTTAAATTCTTCAAGATCTATAGTAGTTTGGTTTTTGGATTCATAATCTCCACATTTTTCATGAAACTTATTATAAAATATATTTTTGAAATCCTTGAAGTATATTTCTCAATCAATTTTTTCACTTCCTTTTCTAACATTCTCCCATCTCATTTCATGAGTAATGAGATTACTATTAATTTATTCAAATATAGAGTTTATGGATCTCTTTATTGAAAATACGAATCATTGGCATCAAACATATCAAAAAGAATTCTAGTGATATTTTTAACAATAGTTGAATAATCTATCTTCACACTAAAATAAATTATGGTACTACCAATATCATTAACACATATAAAGAAGTCACCAACCTATAAATTCTCACACTTTTTTATATCAAAATACCTCTTCCTCTATATTTGTATTATAGATTCCCTCACCAATATATTAAATTTATAAATGTTTTTTTTACTTTTCCTAAAAACCATTAGTATTAGAAACCCAGATCAATATGAGGAATTCACTTTCAAAAGTGGTTAGAATAAAGAATTATTTTCTCTTCCATCATTAACTATATTCTTCTTATCCCAAAATTTTTTATGATCATTTTCAACATGAGGAGAAAATAAAAATATATAAGCTTATAAAAAAACATAATCAATGAGTAAATGAGTGGATAATTCACCATAATACCACTTAAATGTTATTAAACACAACCAATCTATCACTGAGAGGGGGAGTGGCTGAATCAATGACATATTTTTCATTTATTTCATCATTATTATATAATATAATTCACTTCTTATTAAATAATTACCACTTTTCTCAAATAAAATCACTCACATATCCACATGGACACATGTATTTACAAATTTCACTACCGAATAAGAATAAGAAGTCCTTTTCATGGGTTAGAAATAATCCAAAACCACAAAATCTACAATAAAACAATACTTTTGTGTAAATACACCATGTATGAAATACCGTTACACATGTGTATCATTATGATACATAAACTATTTCATGTGCTTATTCAAGAAATAATTATTCAAAATATGATTTTTATAAACATAAATAACCTTCACTTGTTTGTTTCCAAAAATTCACTATGCTACTTCATAAAATACACTATATTAATTAATAAAAAAATAATTCTTCACTTTCTTAACCAAAAGTCGGTAGATATAATCTATCTACACATTGAATTAAAACCTAGCCTGACATATTTAGTCATATTTATTATGTATGGATAAAAACAATGAAATGATACTTTGTAAACAATACTGATCTAATTCTTTCATTCTTGGGAAATCTCAGTTTGATGAATAATTATGATATTATAACTTCTTCCTTATACTTATTTTATTCATAAACATCCTGATGAGACCTCTATATAGAATAATTACTTCTACCAACAATGCAACAAATTATTTGACACTCTTTCAGTCTCCACTTACAAGATGTTATCTCATCAAATCAAAAAGTATATTTCACTTCCTCTTCAATTTTCATGTGTTTCACATGATGAATAGGAGGAAAATAACATTAACTTTCCCATAGGACAAATTCATAAAAACATGAATTGGACATACATTTTGACTTCAACATTGACTCTATTAGAGAATCTAATCTCTTCTTCATTATTCTTGAATATTCTCAAATTTTAATTCAAATTCACTCTTCATCAATATTTCAACCGATTCTTCTATCTCATAAAAATTATCATGACCCATCCCAGTGGGGCCCGAGCCGCAACTCACCAATCCCGCCTACAATAGGTTAGGGGCTGGTGACTAGAACTGAGTAGACATGTTACTAACATGGGAGGAATTTCCTATAAAAATGTATACTCACACACAACATCTCCAAGACCACAAGCTGAAAAAGTAAAAGCTACTAAAAATGGAAATGCATGAATATACTAAAAACCCAACCAATAGAGTACGACATGAAAGTAAAGTACATTAATGTAAAACCCTGGGCCAAAAGTACAATCCCACCAAAAGAGATTCTGAAACAAAGTCCAATCTCTAAAGAAAGGTACTAGGACTGCAATATGTAGCAGTAGGAACAAACATCGGCCTGCCTGATCTCACTGAGCACTATCCGGTCCTAGTACACCTAGAATCTTGTCAAAGGATTGCTCGTCTGCACAAGACACGACACGTGTAGGAAAATCCCGTGCAGGGGTGAGTATAATAATACGCAGTAGGACACCCCGAAACCACAAGGAATACAACAAGGGAAAAATGACGCAATGGACGGATACAGTCAGCTCTACACAGTATATGTTTAAAAAAAATATAATAAGATATATCCAGATATACTCATACACGGTAGACTATCTCGAAAACACCACTAAGATCCAGCTCGAAGATTCCACTAAGCACGTAACAAGGAGAACACACTCTAAGGTCTGAAGAGAGAGATACGAAGTACTCATTCTAGGAGAACACACTCCACAAGTACATGAGAATATGATGCTCAGATGAGGATCACAAACAACACCCATGGGGTGGTTCCAAGAACTCAGTCTGAACTAATATGATAAGTAGAGGATCAACGCCCGGGTAAATTTGGTCACATAGATACCAAGAACTCTACTTAGGGTACTAGGAAGGAATAGAGGATCTAGATCCAAGTCACACAGAGGGGATTCTATCAGCTCTATTCAGGAATTCCTGTTGAAGGGATAATACTTTTGTATGTAGGAAATGATACTGGAAACATTCAGGAGAAAGACCAAGGGGATGAACCCTAAGAAAACTAGTCCAAGTCACAAAAGGCATCTGGATCAAGCCATGTAAAATAGGTTACACGTCATGTAGTGTGGTTACACACTATGTTCCTTGACCCCGGGTACTGATTGTGTAAACGTCCTGTGTCATCTGTCCAAGATATGTAAAACTCAACTACATGACGTGTAGAAGGATCACACGACGTGTTCCTTGACTCTAGGAACCTCCCATGTAAATGTCCAGTGTCATTAGGCTTTTCATGTAAAAAGTCACTATACTGCGTGTACTTGGATTACATGCCGTTTCTGAGCATCTGGGGTTTGCTCTGTGTACGCTGGCCATGTGCCCGTACACAATCTTTGTCTGTGTCGCCTACCCGTGTACCAGTACATGGGGTATCCCGTGTATCTTTCCGGGTCTGGAAGATGAAGTGTAAACACGCTGCGTCCTTGGCCGTTTACCCAACCCGTGTCCGTGTACTCCCAGAGTACATTCCATGTGGCCTTCCAACGAACACATGTTGTGTTTCCCATACTACACGCCGTGTAGTCGGGAAATTTCCAGAACCGTCTTCTTCCTCTGTGCCTTGGTCGATCTTCCAGTTTCCATTTCCATGATTCGTTCAATGTGAAACTCAAGATCGGGGGTCTTCCCAACATCCTAGCACCGAATCCTAGCCTTTCAGGCCTTGAATCAGCTTGATGACCAACATATGATTTTCCGACGAAAATACACTCGAAGAGATATTTCTCTCGAATTGATTAGATCTGTCTATCGTCATCGTCATTGCAACTCGGCTGATTCATCCCGATATCAGATCTATAATCTCAGATTGTTACGCCACATATCGAAGGTGCAATCGATCATTGTTCTTATCTCACGAGGAACGCGTAGAACGCACATGAAGAACACAAGAATTCGGGGTAGAAAAGCACAACAAATCGAGAGGGACGAACCTCGATTGATGTTTATGTCGATCTTGGTACGTCATCGTTAGAAGATTAAAAGAAACCTAAATAACTTCACGAATCAAATCCACAAAATCCTCACAAAAAATTCATCCTGCAAATACAATCGATCCACAGGCTAATCTGTTTGTGGATTAGTCCGCGTTCGTCGTAGGAATCAAGAACGGGGAAATGAAACCAAAATCAAACATCCTACTTGGATTCACGATGTTTGTTGGCGAAGATCTGGTCACCGCGTTGCCGTCACCGGTGAAATTCATCAAGAACATCATCGCCGCCTTGGGGGTTTTCTTTAGATCTTTCCAGAGCCTGCAGGGGAAATTTAGGGTTATGAGATCTGTAACCCTAGACCCCTGCACAAATATATATTTAAAAAGATAAAAGTTATTCGCTGGATTAAGGATTTAATAAAATATTTTAATAAAATATTTTATTACGGTTACATTCAAAAACCAAATTTCACCACCGACCTGTGCTAGTCGATGTTAGGACTCTGCTAGGGTAAACCTGCTTCCCTGGACACAATGGTGCACTCAAATATCTGATCCGAGAACTCATTTAGGAGTTATTCCACTTTTTCTAGAAAATCATACGCACACGTAATTTAATTATTTAATTAAATTAAAAAATTTATTTCGGGATCACTAGGCCTCGGAACTACACACCCTCTCAAAGCCTAGTCTCGAAAGAAATCTCACATAATATTAAAATAACACATGGATAAAAAATCCAAGACATTACATCACAACAACCTTTGGGCTTTTACTTCCCCAAAAATCCAAAACAAATGCTACTAAAAAAGATGTGGTTACTACACACGAATCTAAGCCTCCCACTCCCACGTGCTCTCCTGGAGATTCTCGTGATGCCACCGGAAACACACCAAGGGAGTAGATCGCCAACGAAGGATCTTCTCCTACTGATCCTTGATTTCCATTGGGTACTCAGCAATGGTCGCTCCATCATCTGTGTCCAGCTCACCCCAGTTGATAACATGCGATGGATCATGCATGTACCTCCGCAGCTATGACAAATTGAAGACGTTGTGTACCCGGTGCATCTGAGGATGTAGATCCAAGCGGCATGCCACCTCTCCAACTCTACATTGAATCTGAAAAGGGCCAATGAACATCAGAGATAGCTTACCACCTCGGCCAAATCTTCGCAATCCCCATCGAGGTGAGACCCAAAGGAACACATGGTCTCCCTCCTTGAACTCCAAGGGCTTCTTTCTCCTGTCGGCATAAGACTTTTTCTAACTTTGTGCAGTCTTCATCTGCTCCTATATGACATGCACCTTCTCTGTAGTAGCTCGCACCATCTCTGGGCCAATGAGTGTTGACTCTCCTAGGTCATTCCAACAAAGTGGTGACCTGTAAAGTCACCCGTACAAATCCTCAAATGGTGCCATACCAATAGTGGAATGATAACTGTTGTTATAAGAAAATTCCACCTGTGGTAGGTGATCCTCCCAGCTACAACCGAAGTGATGTATGAAATCTCATAGCATATCCTATAGAAACTAGATGGTCCAATCCGTCTGACCATCAGTCTGAGGATGAAATGTTGTGATCAAGCGTAACTGAGTCCCAAAATCTTCCTTCAATCCCTTCAACAACCGGGATGTGAAATGAGCATCACAATCTGAGACGATATCTAATAGAACTCCATGAAGCCGAACCATCTCCACCACGTAGAGGCATCCCATGCTCTCTACTGAACTCTTCTCTCGTATGGATAGGAAGTGGACCGACACGGTGAGTCGGTCAATGATCACCTAGATGGCATCATGTCTTCTGGACGTACATGGTTAAACCATCATGAAGTCCATGGATATCCCGTCCCACATCCACTCTGACACCTCATGGGGCTGAGTCAAACCTGCTGGAACCTGGTGCTCAGCCTTTACTTGCTGACAAGTAAGGCACCGAAAACAAACTCTGCCACACTCTTCTTCATTCCTGGACACCAGAACTAAAGTCAGAGGTCATGGTACATCTTTTCCATTAATGGATTCATCACCATTGGAGATGTATGGAACTACCTTAGAACCTACTCCCACAATGTCACTAGTACTACTGTGCGCCCTCTGAAAAGAACAATGTGCTCCCTACCTTTTGAATATCGAGTAGCAGCATCACTTTTGGATATCTGAGCACGCAAAGCCTGACAGCTAGCATCCTCGAGCTGTGCTTCCCTAACTCGTTGTAAAGTGGAGGGATAACAACCATCGAATGAAGGTATGCTCCCTCATCTTTTCCCATGAAGGACAACTCTAAAGAGGCCAACTGCCCCGTCGCCTCATCCAGCAACCACGAACTGGATTTCCTGCTGAGAGCATCTACCACCATGTTCCCCTTCCCAGGAGTATAAATGATCTCGAAGTCGTAATCTTGGAGGAACTCAAGCCACCGCCTCTATCTCAAATTCATATCCTTATAAGAAAAGATATATCTTGAGACTCTTCTGATCAGAGTAGATGATAAACCGCTCGCCCATCAGGTAGTTCCGCAACATCCTCAACGTGAAGACTACTACTGCCAACTCAAGATCATGGGTCATGTAGTTCTGCACGTGTGGCCTCAACTGACGTGATCCATAGGAAATCACCACTTGCCTCTGCATCAGTACACAACCAAGCACGGTTCATGATGCTTCGCAGAACACTACTTACTCGACATCCTCTTCTGGTAGTCTCAAGATCGGGGCACTCGTCAGACTCTGTCTCAACTGCTGAAAAGCCCACTGGCATCTCTCGGTCCACACGAAAGGCTGCCCTGATCGGGTCAAAGATGTAATGGGTTCTGAAATTATGGAGAAATCAAGAATGAATCTCCAATAGTATCCTCCCAACCAAATGAAACTCCACGCCTTCATTAAGTTCCAGGGTGGCTCCCATGATAACACTACATCTATCTTGGATGGGTCCACTGCTACACCATATGCTGAGATAACGTGTCCCAGAAAGTGGACCTCCTGTATCCAGAACAGACACTTCGAGAGATTCCCATACAACTGGTGCTCTCAGAGTGTGTCCAGAACCATCCTTAGGTGCCTCGCATGATCATCCTCTAACACTGAGTATACAAGGATATCATCGATGAATACTACTAAAAACCGATCTAGAAAAAGCTGAATGATCTGGTTCATGAGTCCCATAAACACTACTGGGGTGTTCGTCATGCTGAAGGGCATCACCAAGTACTCATAGTGACCGTAGCGTCTTCTGAAATCCGTCTTCGGTATATCCTCTTCCCGTTCTCGCAACTGGAGATAGCCTAATCGTAGATCAACCTTTGAGAACCATCATGCCCCTCTTAAATGGTCAAAGAGGTCATTGATTCTTGGTATTGGATACTAGTTGTTCACGGTCACCTGATTCAAGCACCGGTAATCCAAACATAGCCTTAAGCTCCTATCTTCCATCTTGGAAAACAGAATTGTGGCTGCCCAGGGTGAATCATTGGGTATCACGAAGCCCTTCCTCTGTAATTCGTCTAGCTACACTCTCTGCTCGCGAAGCTCTGTAGGGGCCATCCGATAAGCTGATGATGATATCAGTGTCTTCCCGGGTAGCAATTCAATGCATAAATCTATCTCCTGACGGGGAGGTAGTCCGGGGACATCCTTTGGGAAGACGTCCTCATATTCATCCATTACTGCTAGAAACTGGAAACTCATAACATCTGCTGCGCCAAGGATAGGCTTGCCAACTGATGTGAAATCGGTTGTACCTTCCTACGCACGAGTCCATTCTACACTGCCTAGGTCTCCTTTTCCCCAATGAAGGAGAACCTCGTCCCATCACTGCAGAAACACCACACCCTTCACCTAAAATAGTCAATCGGAGAATGAACAGTGGATAGCCAATTCATACCAAGAATGACATCGTATGGCCTCGACGCTACTACCAAGAGGTTCTAACCGAAACTCTCACCTACAAAGGTCAAGTCACACTGCCTGAAAAGGCGTGTGATCTTGGAATCTTCTCTAGCCAGTGTTTCTAAGCATAAGGGTCGAGTCAACAGCTCATCTGGAATCTCAAGGTCTCGAACAAGATAAGCATCCAGAAAGGAATGACTAGCACCAGTGTCTATCATTATGACATCCAATGTATAAAAGACACATATTGTACCTCTAATCATTCCAAGAGTAGCTAGGTCATAAGTCTCCACTGCCTGTATATGTCCCTTCCTCTGTCCACTAGATCTCTGAGCTAGGGGTGGACATACTGGGGGTGGTCGTGGTAAATGGTCAAAATACCGAACACCTCCAGCTGCTCTCCCAGCTCCTCTACCATGTCCGCCACCCCGCGGATTTGTCTTCTGTACACGTTTCCTCTGCCTCAGTGGTCCATCCACCGCTCCCATGTAAGTAGTACGGCGGGTCAGATAATCTCAAGAGAGATGTCCCCTGTCATCACAAGAGTAACATCGCCTCCCTCGAGGCTGGCTGGATGCACACTGCGAACCCTGTATGGCAGATCCCCTATCCTGGGATCTCCACTAAAAATGTCTCCCATGCCTGGGTCCCTGATGTCGGCTCCCTACTGCCGAGGTCTCTGCTCTTGCTCGCTCACTACGGACAACTGCCGGCTGTCTCTACTCTACCAAGAAGCTCTCTACCACCAATGCCCACTCGATCACCCTAGAATAAGTATGAATGCTCATATGGATGATCTTATCTCGGATATCTCTACTCAAGTCCCGCTCCAAAGTCTGAGTTCTGAAGTACTGATCCCTGACCATATGCATCGAGTACCGTGAGAGGTCGGTAAACCTCGATGAATAGCCAGCCACCATCATGGTTCCCTACTGGTGATGAAGAAGCTCATGAATATGTACTGCTCCCATGGTAACCGGTGAAAACTCCTCTCTGAAGAGAAGCTCAAACTCTGACCATGAATGTGTTGCCTTATCGTGAGTCTGGATAAGCAAACTCCACCATCGCCATGCCGATCCCTACAAAAGGCTCACTGCTAGGATCACCGTCTGGTCTGTTGGTGTCCTGACCAAACAGAAGACTTTGGCCACTTCCTCAAGCCTTTCCTCTGCTGCCTAAGGGTCAGGCTCGCCACGAAACCTGGGGGTTCTCTATCTCTGATACTCGTGGACTGTGCTCAGCCTGTGCTCCTCCTCTACTGGTATAACATACACTAAACACTACCCCCAGGTGGTGGAATAGCTGGCACACCACCCAATGGTAAAATTGGGGGATTTGTTCCCTATATTAAAGTTTTATCACTAAGGGGTCATCCTCGTGATTGAGCTGCTGGATCCTAGTGGGTGCGCATTGCGGAGGCATCCCGTAACAAAACAAGATGTATCACAGTCAGTGAGTATATCTGGAGAGCTGACTCAAGAAGGACATGGAAACCACAACCCATTCCTATATGATGCCTGTACCGCTATTTTTCCCTAAAACTAGTGTTGTCATGTTCTGAGTCCAAAAAGAATGGTATCAGTGTCCTTGTGTATGGATATGTTGACTGCCCGCCCCAACACTGGGGTCCCTGTCCTGAATGCCGAACTCAAAACACTTAACACTGTTGCCCTAAACCAACTCACATACTCTCGGTCCTAAGGTTTAACCAACCACCTCTGATACCACTATGTCACGACCCGTACCAGTGGGGCCCGAGATAAAGCTCCCCAAGCCCGCCTCAAATAGGCCAGGGGCTGGTGACTAACTCCGAGTAGGCATGTTACTAACATGTGATCCTTTGCCTATAAACATGTACACATGCACACAACATCTCCAAGCCCACAAGATGAAAAATTAAAAGATACTAAAAATGTAAATGAATGAATACACTAAAAACCCAACCAACAGAGTACGAAAAGAAAGTAAAGTACAATAATGTAAAACCCTAGGCCAAAAGTACAAGCCCACAAAAAGAGAGTCTGTAACAAAGTCCAAACTATAAAGAAAGGTACTGGGACTACAATCCGTAGATGTAGGAACACACCTCTGCCTGCCTGATCTCACTAAGCACCATTCGGTCCTGGTCCGCCTAGAATCCTGTCAAAGGCTCTCTCGTCTGCACAAGACATGACACGTGTGGGAAAAGCCCATTAATGGGTGAGTATAACAATTCCCAGTAGGACACCCCGAAACCACAAGGAATACAACAAGGTAAAATGCCACAAAGGAAGTATACAGTCAGCTCTATACATTATATGTTTAAGGAACATATAACAAGAATTATCCAGATATACTCATACATGGTCGACTATCGCGAAACCACCACTAAGATCCAGCTCAAAGATTCCACTAAGCATGTAACAAGGAGAACACACTCTGAGGTCTGAAGAGAGAGATACGAAGTACTCGTTCCAGGAGAACACACTCAAGAAGTACTTGAGAATATGATTCTTAGATGAGGATCAAAACCAATAGCCATGGGGTGATTCCAACAACTCAGTCTCAACTAATCCGCTAAACAGAGGATTAGCACCTGGGTAAAGTTGGTGACGTTGATGCCAAGAAGCATACCTAGGCAACCAGGAAGGAATAGAGGATCTGAATCCATGTCTCATAGAGGGGATTCCAACTACTCTATTCAGTAAGACCTGATGTTGCGATCATACTTCTGTATGTAGTAAATGATACCAGAAACCTTCATGAGAATGACCAATGGGACGAACCCTAAGGAAACTAGTCCAAGTCATCGAAGGAAACTGGCTCGAGCCATGTAAAACAGGTTACACAGCGTGTAGTATAGTTACACGCTGTGTAACTTGACCTGGGGTACTACCCATGTAGATAACCAATGTCATCCGTCTAAGCTATGTAAAACTCAACTACACGGCCTGTAGAAGGATCACATTCCATGTTTCTTGACTCTGGGTACTGCATGTGTAAACAACCCGTGTCATTAGTCTTGTCATGTAAAATGTCACTACATGGCGTGTACTTGGATTACATGCCATGTCCGAGCATCTGGGGTTTGCTCCGTGTACACTGGATATGTGCCCGTACACAGTCTCTGTCCGTGTCGCATGCCAGTGTACCAGTACACAGGGTATCCCATGTATCTGGCCGGGGAAGGTTATACATGTCGTGTCCTTGGACGTGAACCCAACCCATGTCCGTGTACTCCTGGAGTACACGCCATGTGGACCGTCGATGAACACACGTAGTGTAGCCCATACTAGACGCCGTGTAGTCAGGACATTTCCAGAACCATCTTCTTCCTCCATGCCTTGGCCGATCTTCTAGTTTCCATTTCCATGATCCGTTCACCACGAAACTCAAGATCGGGGGTCATCCCAATACCCTAGCATTGAATCCTAGCCTTTCGAGCCTTGAATCAGCTCGATGATCATCATATGATCTTCTGAAAAAAAATATGCTCAAAGGAAAATTTCTCCCGAATCGCTTAGATCCGTCTATTTTCGTCATCATTGAAGCTCCGTTGGTTCATCCCGACGTCAGATATATAATCTTGGATCGTTACACCACAGATCAAAGGCGAAATCGATCGTTGTTCTTATCATGTGAAGAATGCGTAGAACAGACATGAAGAATCCGAGAATTTGGGGAAGAAAGGCACAAAAAATCGAGAGGGATGAACCTTGATCGATGTTCGTGTCAATCTTGGTTCATCATCGTTATAAGATTATACGAAACCAAAATAACTTCATGACTCAAATCCCCAAATCCCCACAAAAATCCCATCCCAAAAATAGGATCAATCCACGGGCTAATATGTTCGTGGATTAGTCTACGTTCATCGTAGGAATCAAGAAAGGGGAAAGAATCAAAATTCAAACATCATACTTGGATCCATGGTGTTCGTTGGCGAAGATCTGGTCCCTGCATCATCGTAGCCGACGAAATTAATCAAGAACGTCATCGCCGCATTGGGGGTTTCCTCCAGAGCTTTCTAGAGCCTCTAGGGGAAATTCAGGGTTATGAGATCTGTAACCCTGTACCCCTGCAAAAATCTCTATTTAAAAAGATAAAAGATATTCGCTGTAGTAAGGATTTAATAAATTATTTTTATCAAATATTTTATTACGGTTACGTTCAAAAACAAAATTTCACCCCCAACCTGCACCAGCCGATGTTAGGTCTCTCCTAGGGTAAACCCGCTTCCCTAGACACAACGGTGCCCTCAGATTTCCGATCCGAGCACCCATTTAGGAGTTATTCCACTTTTTTAGGAAAACAATATGCGCGCATAATTTAAATATTTAATTAAATTTAAACATTTGTTCCTGTATCACCGGGCCTCGGAAGTGCACGCCGTCTCAAAGCCTAGTCTCGAAGAAATTCCCACATAATATTTAAATAAAACATGGAAAAAAAATCTGAGACATTAAACAAATTCAATTCCAACATGTGAGAAATTGTAATGCTAATGAATTCCGACATCGATGCTCCATCTGAATTGGACATTGGAAAAATGAATAACTTCTCTTTCCAATAATACTTATTAACAATAAAATATATCTACAAATCATTTTTAAAATATTTATATCCCTCAAAAATACATTTTAAAACACATTGGAAATAACTTTGAAATAATTATCTTTTTATTTATTCGTTAAAAAATTCATCATTCTAATGTCGTTGCATCTAAGGACATTATCAGTGCCAGCTGACAGATGATGAATAAGTCTATGATTACCTATGATAGATTAGCATCACTCCTTGTTTGATGAATATTGACCCAATTGAAACAAAACATGACCTCTATTTCTCTTATAAAAAAATAAAAAAAATCTTCAGTTTTATGAAAATTTTAAACAACATTTTTTATCTTCATCTATTTAAAATGTCTCAGAAACTCTATCATTTTTATCCATTATGAATTTTAGAGCACACTATTTATGTTTCACCGTTTTATATCAACACTATGATAGTTGACTGTGTGTCATAACTCCTCAATTGGATTGGTAGAACGCTATGTCCGATTTACCAATGTTGGTTGTGACTTCTTTCCCAATTGATGATTAATCAATCATAATAAGATCGTTACCTGGATTGGACAATATGATGGATTGAATCATCAAATGGTTTAGTCAATCGTTACTTCAGGAACATAAAACATCCCATCATATTGAAAAAATATGCATCTAGTTATTCTTAAACTGTGGATATGTAACACCATGTGATTTTGTGAGTAATTTTTTTGAATTAATTTATTATTGTTTATACATTTTATTACTCACATCACATAATACAGATATTGTTAGATAAAATTAATATGTAATATTTTTTTTCGACACAACCCCAATTAGAGCTAGAGCTATATGAAACACTTATTTTAGCTTACATTACACACAAATCTATGTTTGTCTTCTATTATACACAATGTTAAGTTCCTTTGATAGCCCGTGTTTCATTAAATGCGTTGTTTTACCAAACTACAAAATTCTGTGAATAAAGTTATTAATATACTATTATAGTTGTCACCTAACCATTGAAATAGATGTTTTGATTAAAATTCACTGAAGTTTGAAAATATTTTTTTTATGTATATAAAATGATTTTTTATTTAACAATTAGTTATGAATTAATATAATAACTATTTGAATATAAAGAAATCTATTTTCAAAGAAATATACACTTCTATGTAAAAACACTATTTTACATCAATAATGTAATCAAACTTCTTGTGAGGAATGTATTTAAAAATATTTAGGTATTATATATGAAATCATATGTTATGACACTCTTACAATCTATTTGACAGGAATAAGATAACAATATATACAATTTTATAAATAAAATGATATAATTTTCAAAAAAGTAACTTTATGGCATTTTAATGGCACACCTATTTTAAATATAATTGTTTATAATTTTATAATCTTTACTTGAAAAAATAATAATAAAATTTTAAAGCAGAATATCAAAATTTACATTGCGTGAATTTTTGGGATTTTTTTTGAGAAGATTCATTTTTGAATGAATAGTGAAATACAATAAACATTAATTCAGAACTACATTTATGTATATTTTATTTTTATTATTATGCTATATTTTCTTATTTTTTACGTACATAAATTCTGCATCAATTAATCCAATATAGGTTATTAGAATCAATTTCACATTGAAAATTGATATAAAAACATTTCAAATGTTTAAATAGTTTCCCATAAAAACCCACTATCAAGGAATATCTATGGAATTTATTTGAAATTAATTTCTACCACATTTATGATTATAGTTTCGAACAATTGATTCCACAATTAGAAAACAAAATTTTATACTATCTATTATGGTAAAAACAAGATTACATTGGGGTTAAACATTAATTTAAGGGGCCAAATAACCTAGAAACATGTCTAAAAACCATTTTTCCGACACGTTTCAACAAATTCCCATATTGGATAAAAACTGAATAATTATTGTAGTAATTTTTTGTAAGTTATTCCTATCAATTGTGTTTAACTTTATATATTTTCTATAATTCCACTCCTCTTTCACTATAAAAGGGCACTCATTCCCCCACTTATTGAAAATTATCATGCCGTTTGGTTGAGTCAAACTTAGATGAAGTCTCATCCAGAATTCCCTCCCATCATTCTAGAAGACTACCTTTGGGTGTAAATCAAACCAATATAGCCCATTGATTCAAGACAATATGTTTTACCCAAATAATAGGGAACATCCTTCTACATACTCAATTGTTTTATTTTTATTCTCCACCCCCTCAACTCCTCTAATTCCATGATTATATACTTACCCCAGTATACTAAATATGAAAATATATTATTATTCAAGTTTTTTACCAACACCTACACACACTTCTATAAAAGGGTCAATGAACTTACATTTCATGTGTATGACTGACTACTTCCTCGCGAACCAATGTCATTCATTTTTTCCATTAACACCTCTCATGGTTGGGAATTATGATGTAAATACTATATTTAGAAGTTATATATAGGATATTTAAGATTTATTTAATCTTATTGAATTATTATATGAAATATAACTTCATGTTTTCCATTTTGAGTAAATACGATAACATTGAATGTGGACGTGTGGACTACCACCTCCTCAAAGAGATGTTATTCATTCACACATTACATGAAATGGATTAATGATATATTTAGTAAAATAATATGACAAATATTAAAAAATAATTTTACTTTAATTATATTATATATAATAAAATATTATATATAATAAATTTCATTTAAAATGACAATAAAATTGAAACAAAATTCATGTGTATATAAAACCTACCATCTCCATGAACGATGTAACTCATTTTAAATTTATAAAATTTATTTATTATTATAAATATTAATGTAATTAATATATATGATATTTAAATCATTTTTTACAATATTAAAATAATTAAATCATGATCAATGTAATAGGATCAAGAATAATAAGTCAAACATATAATAAATAAACTGATATTACATGAACCATAACATTAACATGGAATTATTAATAAACATGTATTATAATGTCTTAAAAAAATATATGGTATTATTTTTCATAATATTTTTATTTGGTATATTTATAATAAACCTATATTTATTATATTAGGTTTTATATGAGTATGATGTGAACGAAGACATAATGTAAGAGCTTTCTCATATCACTTTTGTTTCAGTGAGATTTATGGATTATTCAACAATAATTTTTTTTGTTTTTTATATACTACTAATTAATTTATTATGTGATTATAAGACATAAATTAATAAGTATTCAAATATCCATTTTATGATCGGCCATTCATGTGTTTATTTTTCAAAATTTACTAAATCAGTAATGTAATTTTGTTTTAATTTTTCTTCTTTGAGACACATGTCGTGTTATGCACCTATATTCTTCTATGAGGTGTATACAATATCCTTTTACATTTAATATCATTAATATCCTTATTTTAATGATTTTAATGAATTTTTAAATTATATTTTCATTCATGGGGAGTATGATTCAATGTTACCAAGATATAAGTTTCCATTGGAACAATCTAATCATTTATCAAGATTGTTTATGATTATGTTTTAATTTATGAAATCCTATGGTACATCTCTCAAGAACACACTTTTCCTTTCTTATCATCTAGTTAGTCATGATATAATCAAGTATTAGAATCACTTTTCTAGTCTTTGGTATATAAGATATTTATGAATATGTTTTTAAGAAAATATGAAGGCATTTTTCTCTTTAGTTAAAAATTTATTTAATTAAAATACATTTAGTAAAATATATTTTCAAAAAATGTTTATAAAATTATATGATTATATCATTCTTAAGGAAAAATCATTTTTAAAAATTTTTATGGGTTTCAAATCATCTTCATAATTTTTCAATGATACTTTCGAAGATAAATGTTTTAAAAAAATGTTTTTTGTTTTAAAAATATATTTTCAATGTAGAAATGTTATCTTCATCATTAAATAGCTCTTAAATATATATTTACATATTATTTTCTACCCATGATGAATTTATTTTGTTAATAATTATTTTTTTGGTAAATAATCCAGTGTTTCCATTCATATTATTTATCTGAATGGGTTATGTTTTTATGGAATAATGTTTATGAAACTCTTTTCTATTTCATGGGTTATATTATTTGGAAACCTATTTCCTTTCATAGGTAATGGTTTGATGAAATTATAATGAAAACTATGTCTTTTTCCTATGTTATGATATGATTACATGTTTATGATACACATTTCATCTCAAGGGTTATGATATGATGAACATTTATGATATAGTGGTACACAAATTTATGATTTCATTGTGATATGGGTTAGTAGAATATCTCAATTCAATGACTTAGGTATGTATTTATATCTAATGAGATAATCAAGGATGGAATGTGGAGTGAACTCATTTCAGTAAAGGTCATTGTCCACTAATATGCTATTGTGAGTGAACCTTGACTGCTATGACGGTTATTCGAGTGAACCGTGAATAAAAAGACAATTTGGAGGGTTAACCCGCACTACCTAGATGATATTTTAAATAAGACTTGAATACTATGGAAATAAATTTGTATGATTCTTTCTCTACCACAATTCCATGTATTATTCATACTCTATTTTTTCATGTATTAATATCATGCTTTCATTATGATTCATGTCCTATGAACTACCAATCATTGTGCAAATATTGATGATTAAGATCATTGATATGCATGATATTATCATCTAATATTATGAATATATTGTCATAACCTTGTTCTAATATTATGTTTACATATAACCCTTGTTTAACTTTACTAATCATCTAAACTCACCCCTTTCTTATGTTTTCTTTTCACCATGATATGAAGAATGGGTTTACATAGGAGTACTAATGGGGAATACCATTAAAGGAGATGTATAAGATCTTTCACCATGATAGAATACTATGTTTCTATGTTTCAAAAGAAATGCCAACGATCCTGTACCCAAGTGGTAAGGGCTCCTGCTTGTCATCCAAGAGACCCGGTTTCAAAACCGAGTGGAGGCGAATTTCCGGGTACTGTAGCACTACTGTAGCAGTTACTATAGCAGTTACTATTTTGTATTTTAGCATCCGGAAATATTCAACCGATTTGGGCCTTCGGGCCATCGGTTTGGGCCTAAGGGTCTCCAGGGCCTTTAGGACATCAATGGCCTTCGAGCCACAGGGCCTTCGGGTCATGTAGACCATAGAGTAGCCCAGTTCGCAAAGAACAAGCCCCAAAATAGGATCAAATAAATAGGAGTAGCAACCACCAGATGTAGAGCTAACAAGATTGGAAGAATAGAGGGTATGGAAGCCGCCATTAGGACCAGGCACCATGCAACTTTGTACCGGGTAATGCTATCCGATCAGCAATGAAAGGTGGGGATCTAGGAGATCAATGACATAGAAAGCTAGTGAGGGGTAGTTTTAGTGGGCTGGGCCTACATGTCATGTATTGAGCATGGTATGCCTCTGGGCCTTCAGGACATGTATTGTGGGTTTTTTTGGGCCTTGTGCCTTGGGTCTACGAGTCTTGTTCGGGTTCCCCTTCAACCCTTAAAAGGGGGATTATCCATTATAAAATAAAAAAGAAGGCCTTTGGGCCATTCAAGTAAGTTTCCAAAGAAAATAAAATATTATGTTACTCAGGAATTTACTTAATTAATTTACAGATTACACATAAATAATGACGTAATATCCGTGTGTGAAAATCCTAGGTTTCTATAGTTTGTACAAAAATAAAGGTTTAGTCAACCTTTGGAAGATATTATGAGAAAATATTAGTGATATCCCTAAGGGTATTTCTATGTATTTGTATAGGGATGTAACTAAGGATAATCCTATAGATTCATATTTCCAAAGTAAGGAACCATAATTTAGACATTCTAAAAGTGATATTTTATGATTATGTGGTTTTCCACAATGATGTGTGATGCTCACAGAAAGCTTTCAAGTTTTAGTCAATCATGGGAGCCAGAAGGAACTGTTTAACATTGGATTTAAAGGAAACTTTTATGATGAGTAGTCAAATGGGTTGATCACTGGAATAAAGGATTTTGTGATCATACCTCAACTATTTTCATAGAACATGTTTAAAAATGTAAACCTTATACAACTGTCAAACTCAAAAAAGAAGAGAAGGGAGAAGTTCACAAAGAATTTAGGGAATAAAGACCCTTGAGGAAATAATATTCAGTTTATATTGTGTTTAGAATGTGTAAATAATGATGAAAGTAAATTACTTATAGGAACATGAAAATGATTTGACTATTGAAAAGTATGTAATAGTGCACGTAACTACAAACGTAAATTGAAATGATAAGATAGTGCAATTATAACTCCAAATGTTTTTATAACCCTTTTTCTTAAATAATTTATTTTTTATTTTATTTATTGAAATAAATTATACACATGGTTAAACATTCATCATAAACTACACCATGTTATGTTTACACTACATGCAATATTGGATTAGTTGGTATTACTCACAACGCTGAGTTTCTATGAAACTAAATTTTATTATTATAATTTATTAAATGAGATATTTAAAAAATATCCATTAAACATAGTCATATGAATAATAATAATTAATTCTAAAAATATTAATTAAAATTGTTATATATATATATATATCATATTCATAATAAAATATATAACATTTAGTAAAGTCTTTATATGTATGAAAATATTATTTTCTCAAATGAACTTATTTTTATGTTTTAATATGAAAAATAGAAAATTAATTGTATATAAATTTAGAAATTTATTTTTATAAAATAAAAAACAACATTAAATTCAGAATGAAAAAATTAATGTAGGTTGAACTGTAAAGACTTTTATGAAAAATATCATTTTTAAAGAATTGTGAAACATACTGAATTTATTTCAAAACCACTTTTTCATCTAGAATATTAATATAGTTAAATAATATTTTAATTTCATTTTAAACAGTAATAAGATCAAATTTTCATAAATTAATCCATTCTTGGTTGATGCAACCAATTTTACATTGACCTTGGGTATAATAATATTTCAAACTTTTACTCATTTTCTTTTAAAAAAAACCCACTGTCATGACATGCCTATTAGATTAACTTTAAATAAATTTCTATCACTTTTGTTTTTATAATTTATAAAAATGTTATCCATATTTTTAATAATAATAATTCATTATTTTTTAAATGATAAACTTAAATTTTTACAAATATTCTTTGTGAAAGTGATTAAAATTAATTACAATGATTAAGAGAGAAAATATCTTAACAAATGACTAAACCTTAATCTTTATGACCAAAATGACAAATAAACGTGTCCAGAATAAGTTGTCTATTAATATTTAGACCATATTATAACATTTAATGTATTTTTTCCATCATTAGTTTTTCATGAAATTGGGAAAACATGGGTTGATGTCCCATATAAAATTTTTACACGAACGACAGTCCACCACCACTATAAAAGGAAACCAACCCCTCTAATTATTCACACATATCACACCCTTTGGATCCATAACAATATACCCACTACTAGAAAATGAGTCTATAGCCACGGTTTTCAACAAAACTGTGGATATAGGGTTTAATTTCAAAGTATATAGCCACGGTTTATTGAAACTGTGGCTATATGATTTTTTTCGAAATCTATAGCCACTGTTTGGGTGAAACCGCGGCTATAGGGTCTTTTTTAAAGGGTTATAGTAATAGTTTGGGTGAACCATGGCTATAGGGAGGGTCTATAGCAATGGTTTTACCAAAACCATGGCTATAGGGTATTTGTTCCATGAACTATAGCCACGGTTCATCAAAACCGTGGCTATAGATCTCCCGCTCTTGCGCGGAAAAAAAATTAACCCACCAAAAAATTGTGGGAAGGTTTATAGCCACAGTTTAAATGCTATATCCACATTTTTAATAATATATTTTACAATTTATATATATATGTTCGCAAAGATGTCTATGGAGTAGTGGAAAGGTGTTTGGTCTACATAGTGAAGGTACAGATATCGAATCTCGATGGGCGAAAATTAATTTTAGGATATAGCCACAGTTTTATAAGGCTATAGCCATGGTTATAAACCGTGGCTATAACGTTGTTTCCACGAGGGACAACTATGGCTATAGCCCAATAAAACCGTGGCTATAACTTTTAGCTATAGTCATGCCTATAGGTGCCACATGAAGCTGGAACCGTGGCTATAGGTTATAGCCACGGTTTTGACCACTATAGCCACAGTTTTTGACCGTGGCTATAGCCTGATTTTCCAGTAGTTACCCTAATATCTGGCCGATATCCCTACCTTCATCCTAGGATCATCCATTAGGATATAAATCTAATCAAGGAAGCCCTTTGTTGTAAACCTAAAGTGGTTACCCAAAGAAGATGTTACATCCTTCCGTAAGATATTATGTTTATTTTATGCACCCATATAATATTATTATCCAATTATTAAATAATATAATTAGTATCATAAATGTACTATTATATTGTTATTATAAGGTTTAAACATTCAACTGCACACACTTTCATCTAAGGGGTCACAAACATATCGTTTGTGTGAATGATGAACTACCACCTCACAAAATGATGTTGTTTGTTTTTCCTTCACCACATATCATGGTGGGTATTATGATGTTGTCACGACCCATCCCTCGAGGCCCACATCGTGAATACCCCAAGTCTGACTTCCATAGGCCAGGGACTGGAAACTAGAACCAAAGGTGTAATTCCCTAGAACTGTGAGGGCCATGCCATTATAATACGTAAACACACAAAACCAGAGAACAAGATGAAGCCAACACTAAGTAAAGTAGTATAACAAGTGTGCTGAAAGTAAAAAGGGGCCGAAAATACAAGCCCAATAGAAAAGTACAAATACAACTGAAAGAAAGTACAACTGAAAAGACAAATAGCTGGAAAATGAAAGCAGCTCGTGGATCTTCCTCTGAGTTCCAAACTGAAGGATAGGTACAAATGTCCTCTTCAGCACTCCACATCTGTCTGTATCCTCTGGGTACCGACTCTTCATGAGGTCCACCTGCAGGTATTGTCAATTCCTCGTACATTCTACCTTGGTCAGCATTGTCCATCATCTGAATCAAACAAAACATGGTGCGTGTGTAGCCCGTGCAGGGGTGAGTATAACAATACTCATTAGGGACCCCGAGACCCTCAAGGTCTCACAAAAATCCCTTAAGGATAAACTAAAAAGTAATATTTCAACGGATAACCATTACTTAAGTATATGCCCATACATATACCCATGTTATCAAGTAACTCACCTCAATTATGTGGAAAACACAAAGGTCATTGACTCAGCTCAAACCATGATTTTCATTATCAAAACCATGGATGCTGGAGAACTCCTCCTATGTCGAGTACAGTGGCCATGTCGGCACTCTGAGGTGCTACTCACTAACCTTAGACTGCTGAGGTACTCCTCCTATCGAGTACTGCAGGCCTGCTGCCAAACCGGGCGCTCCATCTGTTGTGGGTCTGCTGCCAAACCGGGTGCTCCCCCTAATAGCCGTCGGAGGTACTCCTCCTGTCGAGTACCGTGGGTCTGCTGCCAAACCAGGTTCTCTGTTCACCATGGGTTTGCCACCAAACTAGGCGTTCTATCCACTAGGCTAGTCGAATCACTCCGAGTCAAATCGGTCAAGCAGTCATCAGGTCTAGAGCTACTCGGTCTCCGCACTCTGACTACTCGTCTCTGAGAGGATCCAATCCATGAACTACTGGTCAATATTCCAAATGTCTCGAAATCGTAGGGGGATGTATCTTAAAGGACCACCACATCAAAAGGGTCTCAACGCAACAGACAACGTGTCAATCAGACGCCTAGTATATGAGTTATCAGCTTTTCCATTCCAGGGGCTCGGTTGGATTTCAGGTGCAATCCAACCAGGCCATACTCCAGAATCAACTGAACCCTATGTGTAGTATTCCAAAAGGACCGTCACAAGAGGAAACCAACATAGTTGATGACACATCAATCGGACGTCCGGTCCTTATGTTATAAGAATTTCCGCTCGGAGAGCCCGATTAGATTCGGGATCGAACCAAACATGCCGTTTTTTCAAGGTCATCCAAAACTCACATAGAGTAACGCAAAAGGACCGATTCATCGTGAGGGTCCCAGATCCGCAGACGGCACATCGATCGGAATCATGGTCTTCAAGTTATTTACCTTTATGTGAAAAACAGGCCAGACCCGTTAAGCCCAGTGGGCTGTCGGGTCGGGTCAACCCGGTTTTGGCGGGTCCGACCCGGCAGAGGGTCAGACCGGCCCAGTGAATTGCACAGCATGACCTGGCACAAAGGGGGGCGGCCTGGCCCGGCATGGTGCAGCGCGGGCCAGCTCGGCGCGACCCGGCCCGGATGGCCGCGGCCCAACCAGCTGGCCGAGCAGCTCGTCCCGGAGGGGTCGACCAGTCCGGGGGGGGGGGGGGGGGGCTTTCCCAAACCAGCGGCGCCACCCTCTAATCCGGTCGGCCGAAGCTGGCCAGTCTTCCCAGCGCAAGAAGCCCACTCAGGCGGGCCACAGTCTTGCAACGCGACACCTTCATGTGCCATGGATCCTTCATCCAGGCGACCAACGTGCTGGCTGGTTCGCCACCAAAGCGGTCCGCGGAGCGCGGGTCGCGGTCCTCCACAGCACGAGACCCCTTGTAGTGTCGTTGTCTTCCTTCTGCCTGGCCGTCTATGACCAGCCAGTTCTCCTTCGCCCGAATGGCCCATAGTTCCACCACGCACGACTACCTCCTCCATTCGTTGTCACCTCCTCTATCACCTCTTACATCAGATACAAAAACAAGGATCAACGGAGGGTCGGCGGGCTGTGTTCGTTCGGCCCGCGCCCTCCACGTTAGGCGGTAACAAATAGCTGATGTCTAAATATGGTTTCAACGAGAGAAGAAGAACAATTTAATTCAATAAAAATTTAAACAAACCCCCTACCTTGAATTGAAGAGCAGAGAATGTCAATAAATCACGAATGACTATCATCGGGGAGGTCAGGCATCACAGAAGAAGGATGTCGATTCCGTCGACGTCAGATTGTGCCCGAAGAAGAATCGTCATTGGTGAATTCGTGTTCTTCACTGGAGATATTCTTCATCGAGAGAAGAATGGTGTTCTTCTATTTTTCCAAAGGTTTCCCACAAAAATATTTTCTCAGGAAAATATTAAAATAGATATCTACCTTTTTAAATAAGTGGCAAGAAAATCCAATTATTTCAAAAGTGAGTTTCCAATAAATTAATAAGGTTATTAATTAAATACATGGCATCATCAATAGGTGGGAGTTTGAGAGGTTCCACCTTAATAAAAGAGAAGAGGTGTCAATAATTAAAGAAGGGGAGTTAAATGGGGCGGTTTAAGGCGAGGTGATGTGTTAGGGGTTTGTGTGGGCCCCACCACACAAATATCCTCTCATGATAGGTTATGTGGTTGTGGGACCCACCAATAACCTCCCCTTGTTGGATATAGCTAACAGATTTAAAATATAATTGTGTTCCACAATATTATTTATTTTATCCTAAATCCCCAAAAATTAACTCTCAACCCACATAAAACACAACTGCGGTAAAGGTCCTCTAAAGCAAATACCGGTACTGTGAGTTCATCTTTTTCTTTGGATTTCAATTCCGAACACCGGTTCAAATGATATAAAATCCCAAACATACGTTTATTGAATGTACTTGAAAAAAAGTTTGGAAAATTATTAACAGCCACCCTAGACCCACTACGGTCAAGGTTAGGCTCTTCCTTGGTGAAAAACGGGCCAAAGAACCCAAAGGTACCATCATATTTCCAATCCGAATTACCGTTTAAAATTTATGAATTTTACAATAAAATATTTGTAACTTAATTATTTTATTTGCGGCGAGAAACTAACTTTTTCTGGTGGCCCGTGTCAGCCAAAGTTAGTATCTTCTCAAAGAAAGCTTACCCTCATGAGTTCAGCGGTGGTCTCATATTTTTAATCTGAGTTACCGTTTGTGAGTTATTAGCATTTGAAAAATATAATAACTTTATTTATTTATTTTATTTATGGTTATTCCATTTTTGGGTTTTCTCACAGGAGGCTCATGCCGACTAAACTAAAGTCACACCTAGGGTAAACCCACCATCCTAAGCGCAATGGTGGCCTTAGTTTTATGATCTGAGTAACCATTTAAGATCTATTCCACTTTTTCAGGAAAACTGCATACGCGCGCATTAATTTAAGTTAAACAAAAATTCGACGAATTATTCCGGGCACTCCGGGCCTCAGAATCACGCGCCGTTGGAAACTCCAGACTCGTAAAATTCAAAGCATTTACAAAAAAAATTTCTTTCAAATTTTTGGGTCTTTACATATCCCCCACATCTGGTCTTTACCTACCCATAAAGCTACAACATACACTAGGGAAACAAAATTTGTTACTAAGCACGCATATGAGCCTCCCGCTCCCATGTGCTCTCCTGGAGGTTCCCGTGCTTCCAGCGAACACGCACCAGAGGAACTGACCTTCCACACAGGTCCCACTCCCATCGATTCTTGATCTCGACCGGGACCTTCGTGAATTTAGCCCCATCATCGATGTCTACCTCCCCATGGTCGATGATGTGGGATGGGTCATGCACGTATTTCCTCAGCTGAGATATGTGAAAGACTTCGTGCACCATGTGCAACTGAGGTGGAAGGACCAGGCGGTAGGCCACCTCACCTATTCTGCTGAGGACTTGGAAAGGTCCGATGAAATGAAGAGATAACTTGCCGCCCCGACCAAATCTCCATAGACCTCGTCGTGGTGAGACCTGTAGGAAGATGTGGTCTCCATCCTCGAACTCCAGTGGTCTTCGTCTCCAATCAGCATATGACTTCTATCTGCTCTGTGCAGTCTTCATCTGCTCCTGGATGATCCACACCTTCTCCGTTGTAGCCTGAAGATGGGTGCACTAGTCAACCTCTGCCTCTGCTCCTGAAATCTTTGCTGGCATCTCTCTGACCACATAAAGGGTTTCCCCTTCATCGTCAATACTGAAAGTGGTGCAACAACTCTTGAGAAGTCTGGCACAAATCTAAGCATGTCCGATTCATGAGTGATCGACTGCACCCACTTATGCATGATTCCATCCTATTCTGCCTGGGGTTTCCTTTTCTTTGACCAAGGAAAACTCATCCCAACATTATAGGTAAACCACAACCTTTTTGCATAATATAATTAATCTGTGTATGACTGTTGTTGCCTAGTCTATACCCAAACCAACGTCGTAAGGCCTCGATGCTGCAACCAAGAGGTTCTAACTGAAACTCTTGCCTCAAGGGTCATATTACTCCATCGGCATAAGCATGATTATCGAGTCTCCTCCCAAAGGTATCTCAAGACATGAGGGTCAAGTCAACGGCTTAACCGAAAACTCTAGGTTTGGAACAAGATTCGTGGAAGGAAAGAATGATTTGTATCTATGTCTATTGTTACGAAAGCTAGTAGTAGGCACAGACCATACCTCAAATCATTCCTAGAGCCTTTGGGTCACACTCCTTGGCCACATGCAGCTATTCTATTCCCCTTCCCTCCAGCTCTCTATGCCTAGTGGGGACTACAAAGGCGGATGGTTGTAACATGTCGAAATGTTCACCACCACATGCTGCTCTCTTTGCTCTACTTCCACGTCTGCTGCCCTGTAGATTCATCTGTCCTTAACACTTCCTCTTCATGAAACATTCTTCACGCTCATGTATTTGATACTGGTACCAGTTTCATGCTTCTCACTGCTAACATTCACTAGCTATATCCACTCATCCAATGAACATTCAAGCACAAAGGTTCTCTCTATCACCCTAACACAAGTAGGAATTATTAGAGGAAAAAGTGCTGGTTCAAATATCCTTAAACACACCTCACTCAGATGTCTGAGCTCTAATGCACTGATCGAATCATATTCATTGAGTACCAGGAAAGATCAGTATACCTCGATGAATACTTAGCTACCAACACGTTGTCCTGCCGAAGCTGTATAAGCTCTAGAAAACTCTCAGCCACCTCCTCAAGCTAGTCCTTATCCGCCTGTGGGTTGAGCTCACCTCAGAACTTGAGGGATATCCGGTGATCAAATACATGTAAGGAACTTATCCTACAAGTGTCCTCTACCGGTACCACCAGTAGTATCTGCTGACCAACGAGAAGTGATATAGTTGGCACACTTCCCGAAGATACCATCTCGGAAAACGATCCAAGTTCCAAAACTTCATCATTATGTGGACCATCAGCATGGTAACTCAATGAAAAATACTAGTGGCTAAGATCAACATCTTCTCTACTAGTGTATCAACTAGGTAGAAAACTCTAGTAATCGCCTCCATCCAATCCTCTTCTGCCTGGGAATCTATCTCTCCTCGAACCTCGGAGGACACTGCTACAGAAACTCTTGAAACATGCTCTATAAGCGTGCACTATCTTCTAGTACGGATGGCGGCATCTGCTACCCAATGGGTGGTGGTGCTGCTGGTACACCACCTGAATGTGCAAACATAGTAAGAGGGCCCTGCACCGGAGCCTCATCGCTCGGTGGGCCGTCATCGTGTACTCTATCGGGACTTTAATAGGTTGTCTGCGTGGAGGCATCCTGAATAGACGCGACACGGTCAAAAGACTATACCTGGTCAGCAGACCTGGTTTGAGCTGACTTAATGATAAATTTTGGAAACACACACACAATCAGTGTTTTCGTGCACTGAGTCAGAAATCAGTATTCATGGTCTTAGTGTATGGATACCTCAGCCGCCACACCAACACTGGACTCCCTGAACTGAAAACCACACTCGGTACCATTAACACTATTGCTTCACAGAAAGGGAATATCAGATTCCTATCTTCTGACATAGAACTGAATCCTCTAATACTAATTTGTCATGACCCATCCCCCGGGGCCCGCATCGTGACTACCCCAAGCCCACCTTCAATAGGCGAGGGGCTGACGACTAACACCAATGGTGTAATTCCATAAAACTGGGAAGGCATTAGCTTTATAAAACGTAAACACACAAAACCAAAGAACATGTGGAAGAAAACACTAAGTAAAGCAGTATAACAAGTGTGATGAGAGTACAAAGGGGCCGGAAATACAAGCCCACCAGAATAATATAGCTATAATTGAAAGAAAGTACAACTAAAAGGACAAACGGCTAGAAGATGAATGCATCTCCTAGATCTTCCTCCGGGTTCCTACCTGAAGGATAGGCACATATGTCATCCTCTTCACTCCATGTTTGTCCATCTCCTCTGGGTGCCGAATCTTCATGAGGTCCACCTCCGGGTACCGTCCAGTCCTCATACACTCTGCCTCGGTCAGCGCTATCTGTCTTCTGCATCAAACACAATGAGTTGCGGGCATAGCCCATGCAGGGGTGAGTATAATGAAAATCAGTAGGGACCCCGAGACCCTCATGGTCTCACGGAAATCTAACAAGGATAAATCAGAAAGTAAGATTTCAATGGATAAACATTAATTAGGTATATTCCCATACATATACCTATGTTATCAAGTAACCCATCTCAATCATGAGGAAAACACAAAGGTCATTGACTCAGATCAAACAAGTATTTTCATTATTGAAACCACGACTGCTGGTGAACTCCTCCTCTGTCGAGTATAATGGCCCTATCATGACTCTGAGGTGCTACTCACTAACCTTAGACTGCTGAGGTACTTCTCCTATCAAGTACCATGAGTCTCCTGCCAAACCGGGCGCTCCGTCCGCTGTGGGTCTACCGCCAAACCGGGCGCTCTCCCTAATAGCCGTCAGAGGTACTCATCCTGTCGAGTACCATGGGTATGCTTCCAAACCAGGCGCTCTGTCTTCTATGTGTCGGCCGCTAAACAGGGCGCTCCTTCCACTGGGATAGTCGAATCACTCTGAGTCGAATTGGTCAAGCAGTCGTCAGGTCTACAGCTAATAGGTCTCCGCACTCTATCTGCTCATCTCCAGGAGGATTTGCTCAAATAGCTAATGGTAGATACTCCAAGTGTCACAAAATCGCAGGTATAAGTATCTAAAAGGTCCACCATGTCAATGGGGTCTCAATGCAATAGGCGACACATCAATCGGACACCCAGTCTGTGAGTTATCAGCTTTTCCGTTTGTAGGGGATCGATTGGTTTTCGGGTGGAATCCAACCCGACCATACTCCAAACTCAACCAAACCCTATTTGGAGTATTACAAAAAGACCGTCTCATCAAGAGGTAACCAACATATTTGATGACACCTCAATCAGATGTCCGATCCTTCAGTTATAAGCGTTTCCACTCCGTGGACCCGGTTGGTTTCAGGATCGAACATACCCCGCCGTTTTTCCAAAGTCGTCCAAAACTCATGTAGAGTAACGTAAAAGGACCAATTCTTCGAGAGGGCCCTTATGCCATAGATGGCACATCGATCGGACAGGCGGTCTTCAGGTTATTCACCTTTAAGTGAAAAACGGGCTCGACCCATTAAGCCTAGTGGGCTGGCGGGTCCGAACCGGTAGAGGGTCGGACCAGCCCGGTTAATCCTGCAGCCTGACCTGAAAGGGTGCGGCCCGGCTCGGCAGGGCGCGGCCCGGAGGGGCCGAGCGGTCTGAGGGGGACCCGCTTTCATGAACAGGTAGCGATTCCCTTTATACTGGCTAGCCGAAGCCTGGTGGTCTTCCTAGTGCAAGAGGCTTGTTCGGGCGGGCCACTGCCCTGCTGTGCGGCACCTTCGGGTGATGCGATTCCTTCAACCGACCGACCGATGAGCCTGCAGGTTCCCCACCGAAGATGCCCACAGAGCACGGTCTGTGTTTCTTTGTAGCGCGACACACCTTGTGGCGCCACGGTCTTTCTTCGGCCCGGCCAGCTACGGCCCGCCGGTTCTCCTTCGGCCGAGCAGCCCCCAATTCCTCCACATGCGGTCGATGCACGACCACTGCCTCTGTATGTTGTCACATCCTCTCTCGCCTCTTTCAGCGCGTACTAAAACAAGGATCAAAGGATGGTCTTCGGGGCATGTTCTTTCTTCCCCCACCCTCCACGTTAGGCGGTAACAAATAACTGAATTTTAAACATGGTTTCAACGAGAGACGAAGAACAATTTAATTCAATAAAAATTGAAACAAACCCCCTACCTCGAATTCAAGAGCGGAGCACATCAAAAAGTCACAGAAGACTAGCGTCATAGAGGTTTGGTGTAGTAGAAGAAGGACGTCGATTCCGTTGACGTCAGATTGTGCCTGATGAAGAAGTGTCGTTGGAGACTTCGCGTTCTTCACTGGAGATATTCTTTGTTGAGATAAGAAAGGTGTTATTCTATTTTTCCAGTATTTTCCCTCCAAAATATTTGTTCAGGGAAATATTAAAATAGACCTATCCCATTTTAAAGAAGTACCAAGAAAATCCGATTAATTCAAAAGTGAGTTGCCAATTAATTAATAAGGTTATTAATTATATAGTTGGCATCATCAATAGGTGGGAGGTGGAGAGGTTCCACCTTAATAAAAGAGAAGAGGTGTCAAGAATTATTTAAGGGGAGTTAAATGGGGGGGGGGGGTTAAGGGGAGGTGATAAGTTAGGGGTTCGTGTGGGCCCCACATCAGAAATATCCTCTCATGAGAGGATATATGGGGGTGGGCCCCACTAATAACCTCCCCCTTGTAGGATATAACTAATAGATATAAAATAAAATTGTGTTCCACAATTTTATTTATTTTTTCCTAAATCCCTAAAAATTAACTCTCAACCCGCATAAAATGAAACTGCAGTAAAGGTACCCTTAAGAGAATATCAGTGCTGAGAGTTCATCAGTGTCTTCAGATCTCAATTCTGAGCACCAGTTAAAAAGATATAAAATCCCTAATGTACGTTTACTAAACATACCCGAAACAATGTTCGGAAAATTATTAACAGCCACCCTAGACCCACTACGGTCGAGGTTAGGCTCTGCCTACGTGAAACAAAGCCCAACGAACCCAACAGTACCCACATAGTTCCAATGCGAGTTACAGTTTAAAAGTTATGAATATTACAATAAAATAATTTTCACTTAATTATTTTATTTGCGGCCAAAAACTAACTTTTCCTGGTAGCCAGGGCCGACCAAAGTTAGTATCTGCTTAAAGAAAGCTTACCCTCATGAGTTCATCAGTGGTCTCAGATTTTTAATTAGAGTTACCATTTGTGAGTTATAATCATTTGAAAAATAAAATAACTTTATTTAATTATTTTATTTACACTTATGCCATTTTCGGGTTTTCTCACAAGAGGCTCGCACCGACTAAACTTATGTCACACCTAGGGTAAACCCGCCATACTGAGTGCAAAAGTGGCCTCATATTTCTGATCTGTGTAACCATTTATGAGTTATTCAACTTTGTCAGGAAAATTTCATACGCGCGTGCTAATTTTAGATTAACAAAACTTCGAGGGATCATTCCGGGCACTCCGGGCCTCTGAATCACATGCTTTCAAGAACTGCGGACTCGTAAAATTTCAAAGAATTTAAGAAAAAAATTTCCTGCAAATTTCTTGGTCTTTACAGATATAAACAATGTTATTATATGATATAAATTAAATTAAAGATGTATTTATTATTATTTAATTATTACAAAAAGAACACATTCAAGATTTTCTTTGTGTGCTTATACAATAGCATCGTTTGTGGATGTGTGGACTACCGCCTCCTCAAAGAAATTTGTTTCGTTGAAACATCTAACAGGTTGTTATATGTATGGGTTTATTAAAATTATTTCATATATATATGGAATAATAATTATAATTTAATTATATTATATATATATATATATTACATTTACTTTATTTCTCTCAATAGGATGAGAAAATAGGACCAACATTCATTCGTATGTATGACCTACTGTCTCCATGAATGGTTTATTGTATTTTCTATTTATATCCATCATAGATTATTATAAATACATATATACTGAATATATATGATACTTATAAGTTTATTACACTCTTGAAATAATAATATTAGTATTAGGGAAAAAAATATTACAAATTAAGACAAATGTGAAAAAACAAAGCATATATCATCTGAAACGTAACCTTATCGTAGAATTGTTAATAAAACATTGATATAAATTGATAAGAAAAACCATATATGGTATTATATATAAGAATAAACTATTGTGAAATATTTTTTAAAAATTTATTTTTATTATACATGTGGTTTGAACGGGTACAATGAGTGTTAAGTAATAATGTATCTTGATTTCTTGTCTCGCTTTTATTTCTATGTGAATTCTGCCTTATACCACACTCATCTCTTTTGTGTGGTGTACAAACTACCCAAAAATATATTATATTATTTTTATCATTAAATTTAAGGTTATTTATATATCAATTTTTTAACTTCCTTTCATGGGGTTTATGTTTCAAAGGTTACAAAATTGATGAAGTATATTTCTTGTAATTTTCATTCATTGATATACATACCTTGTAATGCAAATATGTTCTTCTAAAAGGTGTATAAAATTACCATTGACATGTTATATCTTGAATATAATTATTTTTATGATATTTTATTCTTCATGAAATTTCATTTTATAACATGGGAAGTCTGATTCAAAAATACCAAGTGGTAATAGTTTATTACAATAATCTCATCCCTTAACAAGATAGTTTATGAGTATTCTTTCATTGATGAAATATTATGTTACATATTTCAAGAAAAATAATGAACATTATTTAGTTATGATTATTCATGATTTATTCATGTATAAGTACCATTTATCACTATTTGTCACATAAGATAATTAGTAATTTTTGTAAAGAAAATATGACCATATTGTCATCTTTAGTAAGTTACTTATTTTATTCAAAAACCATGTTATCCAAAATGATTTCAAAATGTCATATTGATCTCATTATCAGGGAAAGTGAACTTCAAAAATGTTTAATGGTTTTAAAATATTCTTTTATGAGTCTTCATGATTTTTTCAAGGAATTATTTTTTCAAAAATGATTCATCTTTTAAAAAACACGTTTCATAGAATATACAGTATTTTCCTCATGAAATGTTTTTTTAAAAGACGACTATGAATTATTTTCCATATAAGGTAAAATTGATGGTTGATACATTTTTTTTCATTGGAAAATGATATAATGGTTCCATTCATATTATATATAAGAATGGTTTAGGTTTTGATGGAGTGATGGTTATGAATCACATTTTTCATTCACAAGTTACTTTATTTTGAAACCCACTTCTTTTCATTGGTTATGATTTGATGAAATGATTATGAATACTATCTATTTTACTATGGGTTATTATATAATTTAAATTTTATGAAACCCATTTCATTTAATGGGTTATGATATGACTACTTGTGATCTTGTGGAACATGTTAGTCTGATTTCATTATGAGATGGGTGGGACCTATATCTCCATATAATGCATCAGGTAAATATTTATATATAATGATATAATGAGGGGAATTAAGTAGACGAGAATCATTCACTATGGTAGATATGGAAACCCAATCCACTATGTGATGATTGGGAAACCCCTTCCACTATGGAATGTTGGGGAAACCCAATCCCTTTTAAGGAAATGACTACTACTTGGGATGGTGGTGTGTCTCTCTTAGTGTGATTAGTCCCCCTAATGTTCACTAATATGTTTTGGTAATGGCCCTTGACTTATAGGGAATGATATTACATAGTTACATGTCTACCATGATTCTATGTCATATTCCAATGTTACGATTTCATGGATGAAGCTATTGATTCCCTTATGATTCATTTCATATGAACTGCTAAAATTTATGAAATAATTAAAATTTATGATCATTAATATGAATGGTATGATATTCTATGGTTATGATCACATTCTCATATCCTTATTCCCATTTTTGTGCGTACATACTTCCATTGATTACCCATATTGATCATTTGAGATCACCCATTTTTATGTTTCCATTCCCATGTTACAAATATATTTATTATATATGAGGTGTCTATGAAAGGTTATAATCATGGGGAAACTAGTGGGAGATATTGTTGTTCACATATGTACCAGTGTTTATGTTTCCATGTTTCCAAAGGCAATAAACTAATATGTCCTTTCGGCATCTATTTTTGTAATGTTTTATGTAATCTTCAAAAATGATATATTTTTAATATATGTTAATCCATGGTCTCCATATTTGGTATCAGAGAGAAATTGTATTTTACCTTTGGAAAATAGGATGATAAATCCTCCGTGAGAAACCAAAGATAATGTGTAAAGAAAAATCTAAGGACAAGGAAAAGTATAGGAAAATGCCTTGGATGTTTGGTTTAGGATAGAGTGAGAGGTGTCCCAGAAATACATCTCTATCAAGACACTACAAGAGAATATGGATCTATAATAGAAGTATGTAAGGGTAAAAAATAAAAAACATAGTATTGGGCTTGACTCGATTGGGATCTAGTGCATTATAATAGTCCTTTATGTACATTTAGTTTAACACTCATATGGGATATGCTTTCGGAATCCACAATCTCGTCATGAACCATCATTAATGATATAAACATAAGATGTCTATGAATAAACAAGGAAAAAAATATGGTGTCATAAATGAAATAATGTTTCACAATTTGGATATCCTATAAGAGTTTTATCATTATTATGTGGTTCACCACTATTATAACAATTTCGTAATTTTTTATTTTTATTTTTTTCAGTTGATGGAACTAAAAGGAATCTTGTAAATAGTGATTAAAATGGAAAATGTAATGATTTTCCCCATGTTAATCCAAATTATATGGGAGTTAGAATGAAAATTTTCATTGTTATTGTCACCCATATTTCTGAAGATATGAATCATTATGGACTTCCAAATGAGAAAAATAGGAAATCATATTTTATTGAGTCCATCATGAGGAAACATCCCTCTAATTGCAGTGGATATTCGAATCCACTTGTTGATGGTAACTTCATCAGTACCACTAAAAATTATATTCTCCATTCTACAGTGTTTCTAACATGAGAAATCATTATTTCTTTTATCATTTATATGGTTATGAAAACTACTCATGGACCCTAATAAATAATATGGGAATGGAAGATGAAATTGAATCCATGGATTAGAAAATTAATAAGAACCTATTCATCAATACATACTTTCCTTGTGTTTATTTTATGAACACGGAAAATGAGTTCCTAGAGTAAATTCTATAGTATTTTGAATCTATTAGTGCCCACAAGGCTAATTTCACAATACATGCAAGGTACACTTCTTTTGTTATCATCCAACAAAAAATAAAGGATGACTGAATCATTAGTTCCTTAAATCCAAGTCTTGAGAGGGAATTACACATAACATACATTAGTTTATATGAAGAGATTTTGAATTGTGAAATCAATGTTTTAATGGATTATAGAGTTATATATAAATAACATTGTTTTAAAAAATAAAATAAAGTGGTAATTCAAAAGAAAATATAAAAACAAATTGATAGAAGGAGACGATCCTTCCTATATTATCTTGGTGTGGAAGAAATCATGGATGAGATTATCTTACGGGGTAAAATAAATGTTTTAATTGTAAAAGTGAAGGGCCTTAGAAAATTTATGGAAGAATTGATGGAAAAAATATTGGAAATGAGGAAAATAGAGGGAAACCAACACAGAATTCACATAAAACACATTGGTTCTTCAAGTGTATGGAAGATGGTAATTATTATAAATAGTTATAAAAGCTAAGGGTTGGTGATGATGATTGGCATCAACAACCTCTTAAACTGAGGAATTTTGGAAAATATCATGTGACCACTATTTATGATTAGGGGTGCGATGTTGACATTGTAAAAGGTATACTTACATTTACTCTAGAACTGCTAATTGTTTATTTGATTCTGGATCTACCAACTCATTCATATCAAATTAGTTTTCTGAATGTATAATTATTCCATGAAAAGGATTAGATGTGGAATTATTAGTGTAAAACACTAACTATGAGATTATTTTATTTCAATTCTATGATTCTTCTCTAGTTGATGTTTGTGAGAAGGTGATTCATGCTAATCTTTTCATTCCTTTATTAGTTGAATTTGATGTCATCCTAGGCATGGATTATTTTTATCTACATAAACCCCACATCAATTGAAGAGGTAGGGAAGTTAGGTTTTATATTTTAAACCAAGGAATATCCATTTATCAATTTTATAATAAGTATGGAATTTATATAGAGAATAAAAATAGTTTTTGGTCTTAATTCCCATTTAAATGGCATGTTTTCCTCAACTGTTTGGTTAAAACATGAAAATAAGTGTATCCCTATTGTTCGAGATTTTTTGGATTTTTTATAGAATTTTTTTCTATCCTTCCACAAAAATATAAAGTTTTGTTCTCAATATAACTCATACGTTCTTCCATAACAATTTTAATAACTCGCTATAGAATGTCCCCAATTGTGTTGCTAGAATTTATGAAACAACTCCAAAAAGAACTTGATAAGGGATTCATTCATCCAAGTGTGTATCCTTGGGGTTTACCAATTTTATTTTTAATAATTAAATATAGATCA
Organism: Viscum album; assembly: GCA_963277665.1. NCBI lineage: Eukaryota > Viridiplantae > Streptophyta > Magnoliopsida > Santalales > Viscaceae > Viscum > Viscum album. The sequence continues at coordinate 1,093,896,755 of OY728155.1, forward strand.
ATGCGGATCTATATTGATTATTGGTAGTTGAAAAAGATAATGATAAAGAACAAGTTTCAACTTCCCTGTATGAATAACTTGATTAAACAACTTCAAGGGGAAAAAACTTTTCCATTGTTGACATTTGTTCTAGATATATTCAATTGAGGGTCAAGAAAGATGATATACCCAAGACAATATTTTTTAGAAGTTATAGACACCATGAATATATTTTGATACCTTTTGGTCATACTAATTCCCCTAATATCTTCATGTATTTGATGAATATAGTATTTATGTATTACATCGATTAGTTTGTTTTAGACTTTACATATGATAACCTTATCTATTCAATATGAATGTATGAACCTGAATTCCACTTGATATTTATACAAGATTCCATATGTTTGGGGTGGATTTATGAATTTTTTTAAAAATGTATAAATTTTTGTAGTAAAATGTTCAATTTATTGGGTACATAGTCTCTGGAGACTGTACAAATGTAGATCTATCAAATATGAAGGCTAATGAATGTTATCTGAGAGAAACCATAGTGATTGATATCCATAGTTTTCTTGGTTTATCTAGATATTATAAATGGTTTGGGGAGAATTTCTCTTGAATATTAAATCCTCTGACCATGTTAACTCAAAAGGGTACCAAGTTCCCTTCGACAGTTGAATATGAGGAAACATTAAAGGAACTAAAGTTATGTATGGTTAACATAACTATTCATACATTACCATATTGTGAATAAGGGTATATAATATTTAATTTTTCATCCAAGGAAGAATTTGGATGTATTCAAATATAGAATAAATTTTTTATCTCTTATGGATCATGATAGTTAATTATCCATGAGAAAAAATACCAAACTCTTGATTTCAAGTTTGCATAGGGAATTTTTTCAGTAAAATATGGACGGAATATCATTATGGTAAAAATTTTGATATATATAATGATTATAAATGAATAAAACATATATTCACATAGAAGTATTTGAACAAGTACCAAAGAATATAGTTATTCCTTATAAAATATTATGTCTTCTCAATATATAATCACCCTAGGAAAGGAAACAACGTAGATGATTCTTTGAGTCAAAAGGATCATTCCTGTATAACCATGATGATGATAAAAAATTCTAATATTTTAGTATTTTCAATGGATTGATATGGAAATAATGATGGATAGGGGAAAATTTTATCGTGATCAATTCAATGCTAAAACCTATATACCTATGAAGATGAAAGAGGCATAAAAGAAATATGTAGAGATAAAAATGTTGGTTATAGATTTTTTGAAGTTTAACCTTGATTTGGATTGAATTATAAGGTCCACGAACTATGTATGATTTATTATCATAAAATTTTTCAAGATGGATCTATTAGTGGAAGCTCATGGATCTATATTTTCTATTCATCATGGAATTACAAATATGTATAATGACATGAGAGAATAATTATGCTCGGATCTAATGAATATGGATGTCACATAGTTTTTTTATTGCGTCTTTGTACTCCATAATTAAAGGATGAAAGACAATATTCTAAGGGGAAATTTTCTCTATTAACAATATAATTTAAATGGGAGAACATCACAATGGAGTTTTTTCATTGGACTCCCAAACCCCTATAAAGGGTTTAATGATATATGGGTATTAGTTGATCATCTTACTAAGTCATCAATATTCATCTTTATTAGATAAGACTTCTCTAAAGATCAACATGAAATTATAGAACATATGAATGTGTTATGTTAACATAGATTACCACATTCTATTGTATGTGATCAGGATATGAAGTTTACCTCATTTTTTTGGAGCAGTATTCAATAATAAATTGTAAAACATAGTTATGATTCTTTTCTTATTATCATCATCCGAAAGATGCTCATTCGGAAAGAAAAATTCAAACCCTAAAGAATATTTTTAGATCTTGTTTTTCGTATTTTGATGGTGGTTGGGATCAGATCCTACCCTAGTTGAGCATTATTACAACAATAGATTTCACTCACGCATTATTATGGATCCTTTTAAAGATCTGTATTTAAAAATATATAGAGCTCCAAAATTCTATAATTAAGGTGGATAAAGAATGAAATTTGGATCTATGATAAATAAATAAATTAAAGATAAGGTTAGAATAATTCAGTAGAATATAACAATATCTCAATTTTGGTAGAAAATATATGCTGATAACCAATTGTGGGATCTGGAATTCGGGGTTGGCGAGGTGTTTTGATGAATATGTCCCTGTAAGAAGGCTATAAGGTTCATCGAGAAAGAGAACTAAGCCCTAGGTATATTAGTCTCTTTGAAATAACTGATTATATAAGGATGGTAATCTCTCAAATGGATATTCCCCCAAAATATATGTTATGTCTGTGAATTGTTCAATAAATCTCTCGTTATGATGTATATACATTGCCCTTTATATGTAATGAATTGAGAGGTCACACAACGGGAAAAGGACCATTCATTCATGGAACAACTAGTTGAAATTATGGATCCAATAGAGAATGTTTTGAAAAACAATACCACTCACCAGTTTAATGTTTTTTGGAGAAACCACCAATTATTAGAAGCTATGTGGAAACTTTAGTACATAATGAGGAAATTTTATCCTTATTTATTTTTATATAAATAAGTAATTTTTTGGTTGCAATTCTATTTAATGGTGATAGAATGTAACACCACACATTTTTATGAACCTTTTTCATAATAAATTAATGTTTACTATAAAGTATTGAATTTCATGATACACTAATTTATTAATATATTATATGATACACCATGTTATTCTATCACTACACGAAACATTGGCTTCACTTACATTACATGCAACACTATGTTTCTACGAAACAACATTTTATTTTTAAAATTATTAAAATGAGATAGGTACAAAATATCCATTACACATAGTAATATTATTATTAAAGAATAATTTTTAAATATTATACATAATTTATTTACATAGATAAATCTTATTGATAATAAAAAATAATTTTTTACAAAAAGTGTATATATGTTTGAAATTTCTATTTTCTAAAATGAACTTCTATTTATATACATCTTTGATAAATAATATAAATAATTTTGGGCACATTTAGAAATTTATTTTGATAAAATAGAAATTATTATTGAATTCAAATTGGAAATTTTTTCTCAGGGTTAGTTTTTGGGTTTTTTGGAAAAATTTTATTTCTGGATAAACAATGATAAATATTGAAAATAATTTTAAATTTCATTTTCATATAATTTATTTTTATAGTAAAATAATATTATTAATTGGTTTAAAAGGTTAATTAGAAAAATTGTACTTCAATTATCCCAATTTTGGTTATTTTAACAAAGGTTTCATTGAAATTTGATATAAAAACATTTCAATATTTTAATCATTTTTGCATAAAAACTACATATCGAGACACATCTACAGGATGAATTTTAAATTAATTTTTTCCACATAAATTATTAGAATATATAAATATGGATTTAATATTTCTAATTAAAATAATTTATAATTTATTAAAAGATCATCCTTTTTTTACAAAAATTATTCATGTACATGATTAAAATTAAATACAGTGATTGGGAGATAAATTAGCATAATAATGGTTTAAATTTTAAAATGAATTCCCAAAATGACCTAGATTATTTTCTAAAATCCATTAGTAATTAATATTTATTATTTATCCACCCTTTTCATAGATATGGAAAATTATTGAAGGAACATAACATTGTAGAACTGTGGGAAGAATTCCATTTCATAAAATTACAAGAATGCCATGTCTCCTACACTATAAAAGGCACCAAACCCACCTAGTTATTCACAACTCTCAAGATCATTGGATTATCCAAAATCTTCCCAAATGAACCCTAGAAATCCATACCATCTTTCGAGTATCCTAACCTTGGGAATAAATATTATAAAGTAAACCATTGGATGAAAACCAAGAGTATTTACCCAAAGAATATGTAACACCCTTCCACAAGCACTTTTGTTTTCACTATCCACCCTTTTAATTAATCTTATTCTATGATTATATAATAAACTCAATATCCTAAATATAATGAGATATTTTTATTCTAAGGGTTATACCTACACTTACACACACTTCAATCTAATGTGTAAGAAACATACAGTTTATTATACATGTATTTTGAATGAGTCCGATGGGAGTGAAAACATAAGGTCATATGATTTCAAGTCTCACATTTATTTATGTGATATTAATTCTTTATTCACAAATATTTTATTTCTTTATTTTATGTACTATAATTGAATATATTCTATGGTCATTATCCTTAAATTTATCTGTATTTATATATCCATTTTATGATATATCTTTCATGAGGTTAATCTTTCAAAAGATACGTAATTGGTAAAGCAAGTTTTTCAAAAATTCTGACGCATGCCATGTTATTAACAAATATTATTATATTAATTTTATACACTACCATTTTATATTTCATATCATTTATATACTTATTTTCATGATATTTTAATATTCATGTAATTTTATTTTCTTACATGGGGAGTCTGATTCAATGTTACTTAGCAGTAAATGTTTATTGCAACACTCTCAACGCATATTAGGATAGTTTATGAGTAAATATTAATTAATTAAATCTTATGATCCATATTTCAAGAATAGTCAGGAATTTTCTAATAAATTTGTTAGTCATGATTCTATAATGTATTATTACACTGTTCCCACTCTTTGGAACGTAACATAATTAAGAATTTTGTTCAGAAAATATGACCTTATTTCTCACTTTGGTCGGATACCTGTTTTATTAAAAAAAAATATTTTCATAAATGTTTTAAAATTAATTTTAAAATGATATTTTCACATTACTTTCAAGGGAAAAAGATTTAATTGTTTTTATAGTTTTCAATTCATAAATTATAGATTTTTAAGATATCTTCAATTTTATATGTTTTATAAAATGTTTAATGCTTTGAAAAGTATTTTTCTTTGAAAAAGGGAATTTTCCTAAAAAAATGTTTTTAAATGATCCTAAAAAATTATTTTCCATCTAATATTACATAAATTGGTGTTACTAAATCTATTATGATGAACTTATCAAAATATTTCATTTATATTATTTCTATGAATTGTTTATGTTTTGATGGAATGAGTGTAATTAATCCCTTTTCTATTTAATAGGTTATACTCTTATGAAACCCAATTATTTTAATGAGTTATTATTTGATGAAATTACTATAAATCCTATATATTTTACACAATTAATGATATGAATACAGGTTTATGAACCCCATTTCATTTCATTGGTTACGATATGGTTGTTTTTGATCTTGTTGCATATGTATGTGTGATTTCATTGTGAGAAAGGTGGGAACTCTATCTCCCTCCAATTCATTGGATTAATAGTTATATCTTATTATATAATGATGTGAATAAAGTTTATGGTTTTGATCCACTATGGATGAAGGGGAATGACAACCCATTATGGGAAAAAGGGGAAACTCGGTCCACCATTCAAAGAAGGGGAACCTGATCCCTTGCATTGAAATTTCTATTACTAGGGATGGTGGTGGGTCCCTCCCAGTTGGTGTACTCCCCATGAACTTCCTTGATAAGGTTTGGTAGTGAACCATTACTTATAATCATGATATATCTTGTTTATGTGTATGTAACAATTCCATATCTTATTCCTATGCTATGATTTAATGGATTATTCTCTTCATTCCATTATGATTCAGGTCGTATAAACTACCAATATTTGGTCCATGATTATTTTTTTTGAACTCTGATATGTAGTGTTGGGTATACTTTTAGTATGGTCACGTTCTCATACCGTTATTCTCATGTTTATGCACATATATATCCCTTCTATACCCTTAGCGATAATATGTTCTCAACGATTTTTATGTTTCTTTTTCCCCTGATATGATGATATGTATTATGTATTATTTATTATGTGTATTAGAAGGGTTCCAGTCTTGGAGAACCTAGTGGGATATAATGTTGATTAATTATGTACCTCTGTTTATTAATCCATGCATCCAAAGGATGTAAACTAATATGATCTTTTAGTGTTTATTTCTGTAATCTATTACGTATTATTAAAAAAATGATATAACATCAATGCACGTTAAGAGAGGGATTCTATAGTTAGTAACAAATAATAATTGTATTTATCATTTGTAAACTATGATTATCAATCCTTAGTGTGAACCATAAGATAATTTCTATGGATAACTTTAAGGATGAGGAAAAGTATGGGAAAATTTCATGGAATTTTGGTAAAGAATTATGTGAGGAGGATCCTAAAAATACATCCCCACCAAGATTATACAATTGAATGTGGATCTTTCCAAAATTTACCTAGGGGTAATAAATCTGAGAACATAATATTGATATATTATTCATTGTGAACTCGTGCACAATAATAGGCTTTACTGCACACCTAGTTGGAATCTACTAAGGGATATTATTTGGGATTTCAAAAACTCTTCATGGACCATAATGAAGGATTTAAATATATGATAGTTACAGATAAACTAAGATAAACCTATATTGTAATATATTATAGAATATGTAATAATATAGACATCATATAAGTGATTTTTCATTATAAATTTTCTCCTCGCAATAATAACTATTTCTTAATCTACGTTGTTTGGTTTTAATCAATGGTAGGAACCCAAAGGAACCACAAAAATGGTGATTTCATGGGAAAATGTAAATATTGTACACCTATGAAATGTAATTCAATGGGATATAGGATTATTTTTTTCCCTATACAGAAAATGATTTTACGATCTATGAATTCTATCAGACATAAAAATGAATAGAGGAGAAAACAAAATTCAGTTGAGTCCTTTATGAGGCCACGACCTACTTCTTTTAGTGGATATTTTGATCCAATTATTTATGAGAAATATATAAATACCATTGAAATGATATTTTCCATTTTCCAATTATAGGAACATGATTAATCATTCTATATTTTTTTCATTCAGAATGTTATTCTGACTAGCGGCAGATGGTAATCAAGAATACGAGTAAGGAAGATAAAATTGTATCCATGGATTGGGATGAATTCATGAAAGTATTCCTCAATAAGTAATTTCATAGATCTCTTTACACGAAGATAGGAATGGATTCACATGAGGATAATAAAAAGAAAGATGGATCTACCAGTATCTATGAATAAAATTTCACAATTTTTCTGAGGTACACTTCTCGAACTATCATCCAACAAGAAAGTAATGATGGCCAATTATTCATTGTCTTAATTCCAATTATCGTAAGTGGGTTATACATAAGAGATAATACTATAAAAAAATAATCCTCATTTTCTAATCACATATGAAATGGGGTTTTGATTTAACTATCAATATCATTGTTTTAATAATAAATTGAAGAAGGAATTAAAAGGAAATCTAAAACCCATGGAGATATGAAGATGATACTTACTTTATCCTCTATGTGAGGAAGGAATAATGAATGTATAAATTTTTAACTTGACAAAGGGATGGAAATCAGGTAATTTATTTCCAAACTAATGGGAAGAAGTTGGTCAATGATGAAAATAGAGGGAAGGATACACATAATGCACCTACCAAACATCATTGATTCATGTGTATATAGGATGGGCATTATGATAACCATTACACCAACCCAAGGTTTGGGGATGATAATGGGGGTCTACAATATCATCAACCATAGGGAAATAGGAAATCCAATGTGATAATTATTTATGAAGAGGGGTGCAATAACATTTTCATCAAACGTAGCCAAACCATCCACACTATAACTGCTAATGTATTATTTGATTCTAGGTCTAACCACTCACTCATATCGAATGAATTTTATAAGGGTATTATGATTGTACCCTAATTACTAGATTTGGAATTATTAGTTTAAACACCGAATGGAATTATAACTTAATCTCAAATCTATCATTCCTCTCCAGCTGATATTTGTGGGGATGTGCTCACTGTAAACCATTTCATTCATTCATTGATTACTTTTGATGTTATCAGAGGCATGTATTTGATTTAAATATGTACATCTGTCATCAATTATAATGGAACGAAATATATGTTTGATAGTTAATACAAACTATAATAATATATCAATGTGATTATAAACATGAGCATTCATATAATATTACTTCCTGTGTATGGGAATTAATTTCAATGAATCTCAATAGAATGGCCCCAATCGAGTTATAGAAATTACAAAAGAAAATATTAGAAAAAAATTATAAAGGATTCATTTGGACATGTTTTATACCATGGGTGCACATTTTCTATTTATGAAAAAATATGGGTCAATGAGACTTTGTATTGATTATCAGGAGTTGAACAATATCCCAATCAAGAAAAAGCATCATCTTCCCCATATTGACATCTTATTTGATCAACTACATAGAGATCAATAATTTTACAATGTTGAAATTCATTATTCCTAAAATCCATTGATGGTCAAGAAAAAGTGTAAACCCTATTTGAAATTATGTACAAGGTATGTCCACTACAAAATATAGTGAACCCGTTTGGTCTAACAAATCCCCCTTATATCTTCATGGATTTGATGAATACTATCATTAGAGATTACCATTATTAGATTGTGGTAGTCATTATTGGTTATATACTTATATATTAAAATATAATGGGAGGGAATGAGGACCAATTGATAATTATACTAAAGACCCTATAAAAGGAGGAGGATCTATAGGAAAAATTTACAAAGTGTGAATTTTTGAAGGAAGATGTTTCATTTTTAGGCCAACAATCTCAATAGATGGAATTGAAGAAGATCCATCAAAGAAGAAGGATATTGAATGTTTTCCTAGACCAACCACGATGACTGATATTCATAGTTTTCTTAGTTTATATGGATATTTTTAATGGTTATCGAAGGATTTCTCATGACCATATAATCAGCTGACCATGTTAAATTTGTAGGGTTCTATCTTCCTCTCGTCACATGAATGTTATGAAAATTTCATGGAATTAAATAGAAGGACGATTAACACAACTATGATTAAATTACCCTATTGTGGAGAAGGGTTTTTAATGTATAGTGATGCAGAAGAGAAGTTATTTTTTTTATTTTCTTATACCAAATAACAAAATTATTTCATATGACTCATAATTGATGAATATCCATGAGAGATATTACCCAAATCATGATTTGGTGTTAGGGGAGGTAATTATTGTATTGAATATTTTGAGGCATTATCTTTATATAAATAATTGTGATATATATAATTATTATAAATCAATAAAATATATATTCATATAGAAGGAGTTGAACATGTAGAAAAAAAAGATGGTTAAAGATGATAAAAGATTATGACTTCTCAATACATTTCCAACATTGAAATGTGAACATGGTTGCTGATGCTTTGTTTTGAAAGGATCATGGAAACTTATCCATGTTTATGTTCACAAATGAACCAATATTTTAATATTTAAAAATAATTATTTGAAAATCTAGAAGGACGAGAAAAATATTATCATGCTCAATTGAATGTTAAACGGTTTATCCAATTAATTCTCAAATAGGAATATAATGAATATATAGAGCTTCCAAAGATAGTAAGAGATGATTTGGAGTTTAACCCTGATCTGTATGGAATGATACGTCTCAAAACATGTGTATATGATCTATCTATATTATATTTGAAGAAATATCTATTATAGGAAGCTCATATTTCATCATTATCTTTTAATCATGGATGTATGAAGATGCATTGTCTTAAAATAAAACATTGGATGGGATGACATGAAGAGGGATATCGCAGAGTTTGTATCTTGGTGCTTGTTATGCCAAAAGCTAAGGCTGAAAATGAAATTTTAAGTGGATGTTGTATCCATTACCCATACCAAAATGGAAATGGCATAAAAGCACTATAGATTTTGTCATTGGATTACTCAAAATATCCCAAGGTCTTTATGTTATATGGGTGGTAGTCAACCACCTTACCAAGACAACACATTTCCTCATTATCAGAGGCAACTTCTCTCTAGAGCAACATTATAGGACACACATTATGTAATTTTTAAGGACTTACAGAATAACACATTCAATTTAATCTAATTGGGATTGATGTTTTACAACAATTTTATAGATAATCATTCAGCAAGAACATGATAAAGAATTGGGATTCAACACGTCTTATCATCATCAGATGGATGGTCATTATGAACGAAAAATTCTACAATATGGGATATATTGGGATCTTGTTTGTTAGTTTTAAAAGTTTTTTTGTATCAAAACCACCCACTAGTTTATTTTTCATACAAAAATATATTTCATCAATATTTCAAAAGAATCCATATGAAGACCCCTACAAAAAAATATATATCCAGCAAACTGGAATTTAGTTGGATAAGGAAAGCTAATGGGACCTTAAATCGATGATGTAATGGAATAGAAGGTTAGAAGCATTCAAAACCATGTCATGATAGCTCAAATTCAGAAAAAAGATTACATAATGACATGATCTAGACAATAGAGTTGACAAGGTGGTGTTTCGATGAATATATCAGCATAAAGAGCATGTAAGGTTTGGGAAAAATGGAATACTAATACATAGGTATATTATTCCCATCGAAATTCGTGATCATGTCAGGATGGTAGCTGATCTCTTGGAAATTCATCCAAATATATCTCCAGTCCACGATGTGTTCCATGCATATCTCTTTAAGAATTCAATACTTGACCCTTCACATGTACTGATTTGAGAGGTCATACTATTGGAGCCATACCTTTCTTAAAAGGGGTAATTAGTTGAAATTCCAATCATACAGAGAATCTTCTATGAAAAAAATACCAATCACCTATCAAGTGGGTTTTTGGGAAACCAACCATTAATGGAAGAAATGTGGGAACATGAGAATATGATGAGGTATATGTATCCTCATTTTCTATCAAAATAACAAATTTCGAGGGTGAAATTAATTTTATGGGTGAAGAATGTAACACCTAACATATCTTTGACACCTTATTTGGGAAAAATATTGTTTAATTGATTTCTTTCAATGTAAACTAAACAAATTTTAACATTCATTATATGATACACTTGTTAAGATTTGAATACAATCAATATTGGCTTATCTTACATTTCATGCAATACTAATTTTCTACTAAACCACAATTAATTGATATAATTATTTAAATGAGATAGTTAATGAATATAATTTAGAAATTGTAATATGAAAATTAATGACTAAATTTTAAATATTATTTATAACAGTTTTGTAGAAATAAAACATTTTTTTATTAAAACATTTATTTTTTGGTAATTTTTTTTGGTTTGAAAGTATTATTTTATCAAATAAACTTACTATCATATCCTTACATGAAAATTAATAAAAATAGTTTTAGAAAATTTTAGAAATTGAATTTGTTACGATAAAAATAATATTTTAATTCATAAATTTAAAATTATATTAGGGTTAATTTTTATGGATTTTTCTATAAATCTCTATTTTTAGATAAATAATGAAAATTACTAAATTTTAATTGAAAACTTCTTTTTCATATAATTTATTTTTTTAATAATATTAGAGTTTAACTAGGATTAAAAGATTAATTAGATTAATTGTACAAAAATTAATCCAATTTAGGTAATTTGATGCAATTTTAAATTAATGTTGGATATAAAAACAATTAAAATTTTAAACAATTTCACATAAAAACCTACTATCATGACACATCTCTGGGACTAATTTTAAATTACATTTTTCCAATTCTATGATTTGAATTTGGAAAAATGGATTTGATATTTTTAATCGACGTAATTTAAATTGTTAAATAATTTGAAATTATTTTTTATTCAATAATATTACATATAGTGATTAAAATTAGATACAGTGGTTAAGGGAAATATTTGCTTCACAAAGGACTAAACATTAAACATAAGTCCCGAATGACCTAAAAACTCATTCAAAATCCATTAATTGTTCTTCTTTCAACAATATACTTGATTGGGCTACATTTGGACAATTATTTGTACCACATGACGTGGGATAACATAATGATAATCCCCTTTCAATGTTATTAAATAATGTCACTCCTCCTCCACTATAAAAGGCACCCACCCCTCCCACATAATCAAACATCCAATACCATTTATGCAACAAAATTCCAAAAATATATCCTCCCCAAATACCTTCATTAATCCTAGAATACTCTCATTAAGAATTAATTCAATCAATGAATATCATTGTTAAAAACACAGTAGAGTCCCTCAAACTAGAGGTAATATCAATCCAAAAGCTATGTGGTTTTTATTCCCTACCAATGAATTTTTTATTACTCAATGTTTTTATAATAACCTCAGTATCATCAATATACTTAAATTTTGTTATTCTAATGGAACCACCTAAAAATACACACACTTCCATCTAATTAGAGACAAATTTACCATTCATGTGTATAGTGGACTACCATCTCGAGCAACGATTTTAATGTCCTGATTCTGGATTCCACTCAAATGTGCTCTGTACTTAGTTCGCCACATGGAATCACGATAATATCCTAAAATTGCAAGGGCAAACAATTTTTTGCGAAGGAATATGTGTGTTATAGGGAATACTATACCTTTATTATCAGAGTGGAAAACATAAAAAATGAAACAATAGTTCAATAGCGCAAGCAGTAAACCATACAACCTAAATTAATAGTAGAAAACATATAATATTAACAAATTCATATTTCATATCATATAATTTATAGTGTTATATGTAATATGTTTCTAATAAAACAACCAAAATAGGTACATAATAGTAGCATATATTACATTTTCCAAAAGTAAAAAATGGAAAAAAAATCTCAGTAGCATCACAAGCCTTAGATTGGTCCCATGATCTCCTGCTTCTATGTTTTATATCATGTGCTTGTATTTGGATTCATTCACTTATATAGATATTTAATAGTCTAATATGTTGGGTTCCAAAAAGGTGAAAAATAGTGTGCGATATATAGTCCTATAATGTAACCAACTAAGGTTTTTTCCAATCGTTAAGTGAATATATATAACAATTGTGAAGGCGTTATAACAATATACAAGGAAGTACTCTAAAGTAAAAAATCCATCTCATTTAATAAATCCCGTTAAACAATTCAATCTATTTGAATTTGTATGTCTTCAAATCCAGAACATTTTATGAATCCCCTATATAGTCAATAACAAAAAATGATGCCGAAACAGGTCATCTATAATGATATATGTCATGAATTAATACAATCATATTCTATGTTCTATTAGATGGGTCATATTGTATTTAATCATCAAATCAATATGGAACCTGAGATTATCCCTGCAATTTATAAGATGTAACTGAGGTATCATTCAAGGTATGATGTCAAACTTCATCCATCCTTGGAACTCCTATGTTATAATTCAATAATTTATTCATAAGATATTCTCCAACACCATACAATCCCATCTCATCAAACCTCTTAGGAACCCATTATTACTCTAGGTGAGGTATATATTATGGCCAAGTGATTCCATCCTTAATAGTCCATGTAGAGACCTAGAGTATCACCCATTTCATAAATAGTGATTTCTCTTTTAAGCCTATCGATGGAATCAATCATTTTATTACATGATTAAGGTGGAATATAAAATAGGCCTTAATAAGTACATCCATGGGATCCTTTATTTGGATCCATGATTCACCCATGGAATAGTCATGTTTTAGGCCATAGGTTCCATCCATGACATCCTTCATTTGGAACCATGATTTACCCAAGGCATATAATTCACTAGTCCAATGATTCCATACATGGAATCCTACATTTGGATCAACAGTTCACCCATGGCCATTGGTATTAATAATTTCTAAAATTGAATTCCTTATAAAAATTTCATTTAATCATTAAATAGTTAAAAATAGAATAAAATATCACTCTCACCTCAAAATGTAGCTCAATCATTGACCAACCTCAAATGGCTCGTCCTTTCAATTACTCACATGAGTATTTTAAATATAATAACGAATCATAAGTATAAAAATCTATTACATGGATTATATATCATTAAAATCACATAGGAATAATTTTATAATCTGAAAATATATTCTAATAAATAAACTGTCAAACCTATTCATTTATAAACACACATGGGAAAGGATAAACAAAGGCAAAAAATCATAACCAGGAAATACATGCTTAAATAAGGTAATATAGCCAAGGTCCAATAGTCATACTCACACATCCTTTCCCTTTAACATATCCAATTAAAATTTATTTACAATTAAATTAAATTTATCATTAATTTAATATTTAACAACCCATGAAAGGGAAAATGGAACACCTCATATGGAGTCCAAGGAGGATTCCAAAAATGGGTCTGTTAATCCAACACACCCAAAGGGGTGGTTTATTCAGGGTTCTGAACATATAAAAAGAATTTAATGATTTAGTTTACCACCTATATCAATCCTATAAAAACTAGGGATATAATTTAATCTAATCCGACACCCGAAAATTAGGTTCATTGAAAAATGCCATATATATAATCCCCAACACTGTGTGAAAGGAACCAAACCACCAAACATAGGTCTGTACTCATTGACTCATCTTATATCATCTCTTTGATTTATCTACGTTAAGATAAATACGAATAAAAAATAAAGAACATTAAATAATGGAATATGAGATAAAATCCCAACAACACATGCAAAATCTAGAACAATGGCATCAGATAAAAATGAATGAAGGCTTGACAGTTATAGATATGATGAGTTAAACCACACATGAATCGATGTTCAGATGGAGACGGTACATCAAATCCTTGAATAGATCAAGGTTTTGACCTTCTAAGGTCTACTGTTATTGTACATAAGAATGAAAGCATAATTTATGTTTTAATATATTTTTAATATAATTAAAAACATTATACATTAAAAAACTAGATTTATCCCATGGTTTACATACATGGTTTTTCAAACCATGCGAAAACCGTGCACTACCTAATGTAGGAAAAGGGGACCCACACGGTTAACATGAATAGTTCACTAACTATGTGAAAACTGTGTAAAAACCCACTATCAAAATCTGCTAAAATTTCAAACATGGAAACATGGCTACTCAGCCCAACCCTCACAGTTTTCACTAACCATGTGGCCCCCTCTTCTCACCTAAAACATGGGTTTTGGGACCCGAACCCGTCCCAGACAACCATGAACCCTTTATTACCTCAAAAAAACAAAATCCTTAGTCCATATTTATGAAATTAAATTGATATGAAATTTAAAAAAATGATCCCATAGCTCAATGAATAACAAGGTTCTTACAAACATCCACCCTTAAAACCATCCATCCCTTAATTCCATTCAAAAGGATGATTAGGAACATCAGAGAACAACTCTAGTGACATTGATCAAACATCAACAACTCACTCATAGTTCTCAAATTGTACTCTGTCATTTTATGATAACACCCATACTAGAGGAACAAAATGGCCTTGGAGAACCTTTGTGCTACTATCCACAATTCATACAATATTCTCGTCAATGGTCACATATACCTATAACTCAACCTATGTGGGATGAAAATAATGAGATGGGTATAAAATATAAAATATAATCTGATAAAAATTTACAACATCCTTCATGAACCAATACCACTAAGATAACATCAATTGATCGACCACCTCTCGGAATCTCACTAGAATCTCCAACGGTCTGAGATACCTTACTGAAAGCTTACCCGGTCACAAAATTATCTTGTGTCCCAAACTTGGCGAATCATATATGAACCCCTGATCCCTAAAAATGAATAACCTAGTTTATCTACGAGGGTCAATATATGATTTTGTGGTGAGACTGTGTAGTATCCACCCACTTCTGAATCAACTGAACCTATTATGCGGTCTCCTAGACAATATAATGTCCCTGCATAGTTGCCTCTTTCTCCTCTAGCCAACTCAAGGGTGATTACCATAACCTACCATAAAAATCCTCATATGGCTCCATTTTAAAAATATCATGAATGTTATTTTTTTAGATAATTAAATAGGGGGTATATTTCTTTACCAAATCCCCTAAAATTAAGCACACATTCCTATAACATTTCCTCAAACACATGAATCAGGAGCATTGAATTTCCATCAGTCTGAGGGTGGTATGTTGTGCTCAAAGGAACATCTGTTCCTAGTAGCCTCTATAAAACCTTATATAAATTATACATAGAGTGGGAATCCCTATTAAAAATACTAGAACAAGGGACCCCGTGAAGTCATAATCTCACAAATATATGACCTCAAAAAATCATACATACTGAAGGTCTTATTGTTTAACAATATTGAACGATCTTTGAGAGAATGAATTACTAGTAACATGATCACACCATCATCTCTTTTACTAAGCATCCTAATGTGATTCCCACCATACATTTTAATGGAAAATTCTAATTAAAATGAAAGAATATATTTTATTATCTTAACCAGAACTGACCATAAAACCCTTACATGAAACCTAATTTAACCCATGATGTCCATAGAATATTATCTTAACTATTTCATACCTCATTTTGAAAATAAACTAGTTGAACTTTATCCAGCTGACTATTTAAAAATTCACTCGACTTAGATGGATGGTGCACCTCAAACTAATATCTCTAACCTTCCCCCAAACACCATTTTTGAAACTATCGTATGTCTGCCAAGGTCTGCAACCAACCTACAAGGCATTTCCATATCAAACCAATCCAAGTTATTTTTATCAAATGAAATAGGTTTTCTAAGACAACAATCTAACACCTTGTCTCAACAATCCCAAACAATTTTCTCTCGAGTGTCAACTAATTGGGGAGGGTAGTATTCACATAAAAAAAATCCCTTTAAATAGATCCCAGAGTGTTCCTCTAATGATTTCATTCACCAGTACATAATATCATAATATTACATTTTCTTAGTGTATAACTGACACCAACATTGTGTAATCGGCCCATATTTCTAGATAGTGTTCATGTCCGTCACTAAATAATGAGTAAACTATGTTATTTATCCCTATAAATGTTGCACTACTCCCAAACCCTTCATGAATTAAAATTGGGCTATAAAACCTAATCAAATTCTGTACAAAAATTCTTCTGACCATTATTGTCTCGGAAAATAACATGGGTAAACCATCTCATAGAACCCAATTTCATTTCATAATACCCCTCACACACCACAATTTTTAATTCACCCAATATTTAGATATCCATTCTTGAAGATTCCATAAGAAACCATCTATCCAGGGCTCACACTCATCCACCCATTGACCATCCATCAAAGCGTTACTCTATAAAACCATTGGGTACTATGATTCCCATAAGCAATATGTGTATATTCATATTCCACCAGGTTCCATATCTAACTCACACTCCTACGAGTTGTTTAATATCACAACCAAAAATATTGTTCTAATTGACACATATTTCTTATCAAAGTATGATCTACATTGGAACGCATTCGAAATAGCACCCACCAGTGCTACTAAACTTCAAAATACCACTCGACTCATAGAGTAATTTTATAAGGGTAAAAAAAATTACCACCACAAATCAATTGTGATAGGCAACTAAACGATCATTCCCATTGATTTAGTTTCGATAAGTGATTACCCATGGTTCATTCAGAATAGAAATGTCTCACCATACCTAAAATGAATGACCTAATAACCTATCATGTGCCATTCAATAAAAATGTATTTCAAATTCATTTCCCTTAATGAAATAATAACCATCAATCTAACATCCCAAACGGGGTTTCATGAATAATTTGATCACCACTGACTTACTAGGGTATAAGTCAAAGTAGGACATCTAGGTCTACCACCTTGCCCAAGGAAAATTGTACATGATATAGACCACTAGGTTAGATAAACTATCCCTATGGTTCCTAAAATGTGAACCAAACCCCTCATATGGGATTCTATTATATGAAATTCAACTGGACTAAGAACCTCTACAAAAGTATGAACACTAATCAACTGAGGAACCTCAACCTGTAGGGACATATTCCATCATTTAAGTCATATTGGAATCACCTCCCAAAATTTTATATGAGGCCATGACCAATCCTAGAATCCGAAAATGGGAGTTTTATCAAAATAATTTTCACAGAAACTCAAAGAGAAAAGTCCTAACACTCACCTGGTATCCACTTATAGGAAAGAACCCCATGAGGTCCAACCACCAGATAACTAAAATCACAGATCAAATCCATTTCTTGATTGGAGATCCGACTAGGAACAACCAATTTTCGAATTATATTTCCTACCAGAAAAATTATCATGTCCATTTATCCAAATATTATGTTCTATGGGTGGTACAACCTCCTATATATCCCCCTTTTAAGGTTTCAAGGATTTATTTCCCTTCCACTAGGTACGAACCAACTGTGGAAGGGAAACTAAGTGAAGACCGTGAAAATGCACACATTACCTCTGAACCATTCATTAAAAAATAGAAGAATCTAATCGTTGAATGGGGGATCAAGTTATAATAGCTTTACATGTTCAACTCAAGAGCATAGAACATGGATAATTTATCACAACATTCACAACATCTAAAAAAGGAAATATCAATCATCACTTATAAATAAAACTATACCAACCCATTTAGCATTTAAACACTCTCATGGGGTAAATCTATAAATCCAATAAAAATTAAAGATGAATATAAAAGGACCCATCAATTTAATTGGGTTCACTAAAATGAATCACATAATCACATCCAACACCAAATTCATAAACTCACAAGCCCTTTGAGCTCTCATGGTTTTAGGAAATGTTATCATATAACCTAGATTCGAAATCACCCTAAACCATGTCATGAATCCTATCTCCCTAGATCATTACATCCTACCATCACATTGCATCCCCATGATGCATATACTTTATGGTCTTCACTCTCATTTCAGGTGGTGTCTATGAAACTCTATTTTCTCTTGCATAGTCTCTCACCATAGATCAAAATAATGTGGAACACCTTAGATCAAAAAGGTGTAAGGATAAAACTGTAGAAACAGACGAGTCATATCAGACATATATAAGGAATTGTTGAGTGATCCTTGAAAAGTCTAGATGTAGCGAATAAAAAACTCACAAAATTTTGATTCAACACCTTTGTCCAGAATAGTAGCTAGTGCCTCTATTTGTAGTAAAAGAGGATCCACCCTTACCCCATTTCCCACTACCTCATGGCATACAACTAGAGGTTTTCAGGGTTAAATTCCTCTATATTTACAAAAACACTCCTATCATGGATTTGATATCAATTTTTGTAGATGAAAATTGTAGGACAGGTCCAAACCAACCTAAATTAGATTAATCAACATAGAATATTACTGAAGCCATTAATGTAAACGAAACAGCTACAACCACAACTATAATCACTCCCTCTTAACTACTCAAAATCAGGGTATAGGTCAATTCACTTTTTATCATTTCAAGCTTGCAATTAATTTCAATTGTAATTGATATTACTTTTAATTTCATTTTAAATATACAATAATTCAAGTGGTTCAACTAATGGTTCACCAATTTAAAATCCAAGAGGGCCCCTAACACCTAATGAATCGAAAATAATGTGTCCATTTAGTCCAAACATATCAAATTCACTTTAAAAATTGGATTTAAAAGGTGTGTCACTTCATAGTCCATTAGTATGCATATACCTTATGAAAATAAAAATGATTTCACTTTATCTATATATTGTACAAAATAAATAAAACAGATGTTATAAGAATTATATCACCTATCACAACAAAATGCAATAAGTAGTACATCCAAAATGGCTTGGATTAATGCATGGAATATGATTTATAACAATTCAAATAGGATGGATGAGATAGAATACCCTCATCTCATTGTGTTTCAATAGAAATAGAACCCTATATTGTATCAATAGTAACAACATATCTCAATTATTTCACCCAACGGTTGAATTAAATCATCTATAATAATTAGAATCTATAAAACCATAATTTGATTGGAGTAAATTTGGATGTTTCCTATAGTCAGCGTATCAACTTCCAAGAACTAATTATTACCAAATTTTATTACTTTCTATCCCTTTCTATTATCACAAAATCATATTGAAAAATAGAAAATATGATCTAATACCACTTTGTAATAACTTGGTTCTAGATTCCCCTCAAATGTTCTTTGTACAACATTGGCCACATGGCCTCAAGATCATCTCCAAAAATTGTAGAGGTTTACGACTAGTTGTTAGGTCCTAGGTGTGTCAGTGGGGAGAATGTTCCATCATTTGTAGAGTGGAACATATTAGAAATACGACAATTATTATATATTACATTTTGTAAACCATAAATCTGTAATAAAAAACCAAACACTGATATTATTAGAAAATCTAGAAGTCATGTATTATATAAGATAATGTCACATGTAACTTATTTCTATTAAAACAACCAAATGTAGAACACAAAAGTCATATACAATACATTTTTAAATGTTATAAAGAGGATAAAATAATCATAGAATCATCTAAATTGTCAACATGATCCCATGTTCTCCTGCTACTAAGTAACCTATCAAGTCCCTATATTAAAGTGATTTTCCTTATCGACACCTTCAATCATCTAATTGGTTTGGGTAAAAAAGGTAACCTAATTGGTTTCTGATATATAATCCCATTTGGAAACAACCCATGGTTTTTACAAATTAGTTAGTGAATTGATATAACAAGTGCATAGGTAGTATTACAATAAACTAAGAAATTACCAAAATGTAAACATCCATATTATTTAATAAATTTCGTTTAACAAATAAATCTATTTGAATTTGTATGTCTCAAGATCCAGCTCATGAAGAACATCCCTTATATAGTCAATAGAACATTTTGATTCCTAAATAGGCCATATAAAAATATACGAGTCAATCCAAATACATATATTTTTTATTAGCTGGGAATATGGTTCATATAATCATTTATTATTAATTCGATTTCCAACATGTGTCCATACTAGACATCGCTAAGATAAAATTCATGTATCACTCTAGAGATGGTATAAATCTATTCCCATCCTTTCCATTCATATGAAGGAATTCATGTACCTGCAAGGTATGATATCCATTAGCATCCTACAAGTTCATCCTGCAAAACCTCTCAGAAACACGATATCACTCAAGGTGAGGTAAAAAGTCCATTCAATCGAGTCTATCATCATCCGTCCTATAGGGATCCTGAGTATCACCCATGACAAAAATATTCAAATTCCTTTGTGAGACCATACAAATAATCTGTCATTTGGTTCCATGATTCACTCGACATACAAAACAAGACTCAATGAGTCCATCTAGGTAATCCTTATTTTGGGTCCATGATTCATCCATGGCATAATCAAGGTTCAGGACACTATGTCCTTCCATGGAGTCTGTCATTTAGATCCATGATTCACCCATGGAATATAATCCACCTATCCAATTATTATGTCTATGTAATCCTATAATTAGATCGATTATTTACCCATTTCTATTAATCGTTTAATCAATACAATGCTAATTAAACATTTATTTTAATTATGCCAAGGTCAAAACCAAATGAATTGAATATCAATATCACATCGAAATGTGAATCAAGTATTGTCCAATGTAAAAATGGATTTTACTTTCAATTACACACATGGGAATATTAAATAATACAATAATTTTAGGCATAAAAATGTTTTACATGTCTTAGATATCATTTAACTTGCATGGGAAAAACATTATACAAAGCAATTCTATCATAATCCAAAATTTTCATATCCTAGTCATTTCATAACTCACATGGGAAATGTTAAAAAAGAATAAAAATCATAAATAAGACACATACTTTTCAAATGTCTAATCAAAACAAGGGATAAGGTTCTTCCCCACTCATTCCATCACTTTAATTTAACCAATTATAATTTATTAACTTTGAAATTCAATTTATAATCAATTCAATATTTAACGTCATACGATAATGATAAAGTCAACCCTCAAATATTATTCATGGAATAATCAATAAAATCTTCCATTTATGAAAGAAAACCAAATTGGTGTTTTATTCAAGGTTCAGAACAGAAATCAAGCATTTAAAAAAAAATTAATCACAAATAAGAATCCTAGAATAACTAGTTATTTAATTTCATTTCAAGCAACACATAAAAATTTAGCACACGTAACAACAACAAATATAAGCGGTCAGACATTGACAGAAATGAAAGGGACAACCTACCAAAGGTCTATTCTAGATAACATATCTAGTATCAGATCCCGATTCAGTCCATATTATAATAAATTTTTTGATTGGTCAAAAAATTATAAATTCGGTCTTATAATATTAAATCCATGTAGCATAACAGATATAGATAAGAAAAACATACAATTTAAATGTATGTATGGCCACGCCATTTAGGATATAATGAGACAAAACAGGATTGAATTAGAGTTCAAAAGGATATGGAATCTAAAATCCAAAAATCGGTCGAGGTGGAGAGCATCCAAGTTCTTTGTTTTATGTATTTAGTAATGAAAACCTAATTTGGGTTCTAATAGATTTTTTATTGGATTAAAAATATTAAATTTCCCAAAATCTAAGGGGTCACACATTTTAATTGTATTGTTTTTCAAACATTGTGGAAACCACCCATGGATTAATATATGCCCAGGGGTTCTTCATGGTTTACATGCCCGTTATATAACCATGTGTATATTATTTGAATAGCCACTGTCCAAATCTGTTCAAATTGATGATATGGCTACATAGTTGTGTGACTAAACCCACCTAGATTTCACTAACAACGTGGAATACTATTTTCTCCCAAAACATGGATTTTGTGCTTTAGAATAGCCTATAATACCCACAATCCCCCTACGACATGAATGTAAATCAATAGTACGACACATTTAAGAAATTAACCTATGACTTAATGAAAAAAAATCTAATTCGTTTTTTCTTTACCACCTCTCATGGAAGGAATTATGATGGATATAATATTTTTATATGGTATATATGATATATTTAAATAATTTATTCTCCATTAATTATTACATAAAACAAAACTTCATTCTTTTCATTTTTTTAAATATGATTACTTC
The DNA here is from genome assembly GCA_963277665.1 of Viscum album. Lineage (NCBI taxonomy): Eukaryota > Viridiplantae > Streptophyta > Magnoliopsida > Santalales > Viscaceae > Viscum > Viscum album. Next base: position 1,093,919,809 of record OY728155.1, read on the forward strand.
ATTTTTGGATGTGTGGACTATTGCGTCCTCAAAGAGCTATGATTCATTCACACATTACATGGGATGTATTAATCTTGATTTTAATAAACATATATGATATATATAAAATAATAATTCTACTATAATGATATTATATATGTATCATTTATATTCTTTATTTCAATAAAATAATAATATAGAATCAACATTCAAGCATATATATGACCTACCGTCTCTCAAAATGGTGTATTTAAGAATTTATTTATGTCTTTCATATATTATTATAAATACTTATATACTTAATATATATGATATTTATATAATATTTAACATTATGGAGATCAGGATTTAACTATGAAGAAGAAAATTGTTACAAATAAAGACACATGTGAAAAAATGGATATTACCCGAAATGTAACCATAACATAGAATTGTTAATAAATGGGTAATATAAAGTCATAATTAAATTCATATATAATATTACATATATGAATATGGTTTAAAATAATATTTATCATAAAATAAAATTTATTATACATGAGTTTTGAATGAGTAGGATGAGAGGCATGACATAAGGTATGGGGATTTCTAGTACTACATTTATTTCTATGAGATTTATTCCTTAATAACCACTCGTCTCTTTTATGTGGACTATATACTGCACATGAATATATTACCCTATTTGGATCCTTAAATTTATGGGTATTGACATATACATTTTATGATCTCTCTTTTAATAGGTTTATGTTTCAGAAGACACCAAAATTGTAATGTAAATATGTCTCAATTTTCCATCTATGAGAAACATACCATGTCATGAAACTATATTCTTATATGATGTGTATATACTCCGATTTGAAATTTTATATCTTTAATTTACTTATTTAATGACATTTTAATCTCCATATAGTTTCATTTTTCGATATGGGGTGTCCGATTTAATGTTATCTTGTGTTACGAGTACATTGCAACAATCTCATCGCTTATCATGATTATTTAGGATTTTGATTTCAATTATTAAATATTATAACCGGTCAATCAAAAAAAGTAATTAATTTTATTTTCCACCAGTTAGTTTTGATTTTGTCTTGTATTATTAAAATTTTTACAATATTTGGTACTTATGATAATTATGAAAATGTGTTTAAGAAAATATTACCATATTTCTCTCTTTGGTTAAATACATATTTTATTCAAAATCCATGTTTTGAAAAATGTTTTAAAAATATATTTCAATATGATATTATGAAATAATTCTCAAGGAAAATATATTTTAAAATGGTATAATGGCTTTCAAATAATTATTTTGAGTTTTCAATAAATTTTCCAATATTAATGTTTTTAGATGAAAATCATTCAAAAATCATTTAATGGTTTATAAAGAATCAATCATGAAAGGATATATTCCTCAAGAATATTTTTTCAAAGATCATCCAAAATATTTTTTCATTTAAGATAACTATAATTTGTGTTACTCATGACCTTATTTGGAAATGATCTTAAGGTTCCATTCATATTATTTATATGAATGATTTATGTTTTGATGTAATGATGGTGATGAAACCCGTTTCTCTCTCAAAGGTTACATTCCTATGTAACAAACCTTTTTCACAGGTTATGATTTGATAAAATGATTGTGAAAGCTATCAATTTTCCTATATGTTATCATATGATTACATTTTTATGAGACCCATTTAATTTCATGCGTTATGATATGGCTGTTTATGATATTGTGGTACATGTATGTATGATTTCATTAAGAGATGAGTGGGACTAATAGTTCCCTCCAATTAATTATGTAATGATTTAAATATCATTATTTAATAATGAGAATTAGTTTTATGTGGTTCATCCAACATATATTAGGAGGAAACCTGGTAAACTATGGGAATATAGGAAAACCAGATCCACTATGGGGAGATGCGGAATCCCAATCACATACATGGAAAGGAATGTGATTGGGATGTTGGTGTGCACCACCAAATAGGTGTAGTCCCCATTATGTTCCATGATATGTTTTGTAAATGATCCTAGACTTATAGGGAATGATATTACATTTTTATGTCTCTTCCAATCAATGGTGTCTTATTCCAATGTTATTCATTCATGGTTTATGCTTTCTATTCCCTTATGAGTCATATCATATAATCTTCCAAAATTTATTCTATGATTCATGTTTATGTTATTTGATTTGTAGGTTATTATCTTTATATGATATGATGAGGTTCTGAAACCGTGATGCTCATGTTATTCATACATACCATCCTTGTTCACCCTTGATGAGAATCCAAGCACTCCCCTTTTTTGTTTCCTTTCCCTAGGTTATGAAGATATGAATTATGTTAGATTTTGATAATATGGTGTCCATTTATGTATAACATAGTGAGAGATATGTTATATCACTTAGTTACATGTTTTTATGTTATAATGATTTCAAAGGAACTAAACCAATAAAGTCTATGAATTTCTATTTATATATTGGGTTAAGTATACTGAAATTCTATTTAGTGTTAATGTATGTTAATATTGGGTAACCATAGCATCGAATGGAAATATTAGACTCTCGAATAAACCATAAATGGTTAAATGATTTATGCATGGAATTAATGGTCATTATACAAATCAATGTCCGAACTGGAATACTCCCAAAGATAATTATGAAAGTTGTATGAGTAAGGGATATATTACAGATGATGATGAGACAATAAATGTTATCTGATAGAAAATATGTATTAGTTAATTGGATTATATAGAATTGTTAATAAAATAAAAACTATTGAAATAATCTTGGTTTTTATGTATTTGGATTCATGATTTTTGTTATATGAATGATGAAATATCTAAAGTGAATTCATTTTATTTTTTTCTCTAATTATTTACATCAAATATGTTGAGTGGTTATGATAGACTACAAAAATGATTTAATGGAAAGGTGATGTTAATTGGCAAGAAACGATAAAGGAAAATATAACCCTTAATATGTTCTTCATGGTAATATAATTTTTTTGGATAATGATATCTTGGTTTAAATATGTAAATTTGATGATACTGATTACCATGGATCTAATTAAGGATTTTCTGACAAGTTTTTTATGAAATAATTGATCAATTTTACAACATTTTTGGAGAAATGTTTGTTTTATATAAGGATTTGTGGTAATTAACGTTATTACCATATTTCAATGGGATATAAAATCATGGTATTCAAATTTTTGGTACAAGACAACCAAGAGACACATTATGATATATGGGGGATTAATGATATGATATTTATGAAAAATTTACTGACCTTATTTCTATTTTTTGGAAATATATCTTTTTAAAGGGTTATAAGGATAACCATTTGTTGAATGGTTAATGTTAAACATTAGATGATGTTTTAGAGATTAAAGTATTTTTCTTCCATATGAGGATTTATGCATATTGGATAACATGTGATACCATTTTTGTTTTGATAACTAAAGATATATATAATCATGTATCATTCCATTTATGGATATCATGATTTGATAATTCTTCCTGAATAAAAAATCAACCATAATTTCATGAAATCAAATATGGGGAGTAAATTTATCTTTGGAAAACAAAGGTGGTGTTTATCAAGAAATCATGTAAATATATATTCTCATCAAATTTACTCAACTTTAGGAAAAATGTATTGAAATAATTTTTTTTCCAATTATAATAAATTTTTATCATATCAATGACCTCTTTTATATTTCATCAGTTTATGGATTCGTGATAGTTAACATTCTATGGATCCCCCACTTTTTTATGATGAATGATATTTATCAATCCTTATGATTATATAATGTTTTCTTGCATGTTCATGTTTCCACATAACACTGATGATCGCATTTGTGGAAACCTAGTCATGAGTTATATTGTGTAACCATTGTGTTTCTAACGTTCCATTTTTAATGGAGGTATATTATTAATATTTACATTGTTGGTTTTTAGTAAAGGAACTTCCATCTATCAAACATAAATAAACCATATAAATTTTGAGTTTCAAATTAATTTTATCGGAGGATTGAATGTCATACTTTTCAATTTTGTGTTATATTTTTTGGAATTAATTTAAACTTCATGATATTTTTCATTTTTCTCAATAATGAATATAGATTTTGTTATATGAAATAATTGTGTTTTTTTTATGTTTCTCAGATAACCATATCAATATTTCACTAAAAAACACATATATTGTATTCTCGTAAACATAAAATTATGTTTGGCTTGAGTTAAACATAGTTCAGAGTTCCTTTGATTGCTTGTGTTAGACGAAAGACCGTGTTTTACAAAACAACAACGTCATTTTAATAATAATGATCAAATATTTATATATTTTTAACCTAGTCAATGGAATATATGTTATGAATTAAATTTAATTAAATTAAAATTTGTTTAACACTTGTATATAAAATTAATCCATTCGTTATCAATTATTTATAAATAAATGTAATAACTATTTAAAAATACAAAAGTTGTTTTTCTAAGAAAACTGTCATTCTATATAAAAAACCATTTTATAAAAATAAATTAAACAAACCAATATTGAATAATTATCTCATAAAACATATATATATTATATATTAAATCAATTTTTTACACTCTTCCAATATATTTTACAGTAATAAGATAAGAATAAAAATAATTTTATGATTAAAAATATGTATTTTTCAAAATGGTAATTTTTCATTATTTTAATATATTACATATATTAAATGTAGTTCTTGAAACTTTTAAAATTATTATATTAAAATATAAATATCAATTTTAAATGGGTAATATATAATTTTATTTTGGGTTATTTTTTGTTATTATAAAGACATGATTCATTTTTAGATGAATAGTGAAAAACACTAAACTCTAATTGAAAACTACATTTACATATAAATTATTAATTTTTTAATATATACTTTTACATGATTTTAATGTTATATAATATCAATTTTATAAAAAATAATTTCATTTAGTACTACAGAATCAATTATATCATTGAAATTGAAGGAAAATAATTTTCAAATTGTTAATTTTTTTGCTTAAATACCCCATTATCATGAAAAATATGTTAGATTATTTTTAAATTAATTTCATCCTATTCTATGATTATAATTTTGAAGAATGGATTCCATAAGTTGAATCATAATTATTTGTAATTTTTAATAAGGTAAACTTGGTTTTTGACTAACATGAATAATGGAATGAAGTAATATTAATTACAATGATTAAGGTAAAAACATGATTACATAGTGTTTATTCATTAATTTAAGGGGAAAATATACATATAATCATTTCTAGAATAATTTTTAGGAAAATATATCTACCAATTAACCTCTTCTTAAAAAAATGAACAATTATTGGAGCCACATGATGTTCGTGAGACCTTTCAATTTACTAGACCTTTTTTATATTTACAATAATACCAGTCCCCCTCCACTATAAAAAGGGAACTCACCCCTTAACATATTACCATATCCAAATCAATTTATCTCTGCAGATATCTACCAGAATATCATAAAACATTACATAATATCATCCTCTAAGAACCCTCTGTGATGAAATCTCTAAGATCCCTAATTTCTCCACAAGTAATGGTAAACATATGATTTAGTTAAGGCCCTTTATTTGAGTTAATTAAATGCTTTACAAATTCATTGAGGAGGATCAGGGGTTTTATAGGGGTTTGGGACACAGAAAAGCAAGAAAAATGATATTTCTGGGCTAGTCGCATGGTTTGCGCATGGTTAGTCCATACTGTGGGGGCATCCAATTTAAACCGTGCGAGTGTAAAATTTTCAGACAGTATCCTCCATATGGTTTTCACACTATTTGTAAATCCATGCGGGTATGTCATGGGTGGGGCCTGTTTGGGATAGTAGCATCTGCACAGTTTGCGCACGATTTAGAAAACCGTGCGGGTAAACCGAGCGGCCTAGAAACCTTTAGAAAATTAAAAAATTTCTACTTTCGGGTTTTATAACCAACATGGTATTTTCCTCCCCCTTCTCCATTTAATCCCTAGTAAGAACCAAATGGACCAAGATCTCCAAATTATTAATCTCCTTTACTCCCAAGCCATTTGAAGCACTATCAGTTGTAGATTAATGATTTGGGTAAGGCTAATATCCCCATTTCTTTTCTTTTTAGTTTAGGGTTTCTATTTCGTTCCCCTCTCCAACCAAAACTCTCAAACATTATTTTTTTGTGAGTTTTAGGGTAAAGATTCAATGGTTGGTTGAATCGATATCTAACGCTTCTATTGGGAGTGTGTTCACCATCGAATTCAAGGTAGGTGGTTTACAAGTTATATCCCTTGGGTATTGGGCAGATTTGGGCATATATGGTTTTTATTCTTTCCCACTTTTGAGGAGTTCTTGATGCCATTAACATGATGTGATGTGGTTATTTTTAAACAGTGAATTGATCCCAAATTGATTACCATGGGATGTAAGGAGGATGACTCAACCAAATAAGGGGCGCCCAAGGGGTATGCCGATATTCACCGGACATAAAGCTAGCTAGGTAAGTGTTGGTCATCCTCCGAGAACATAGATCCTATGTTGAATAGGTTAATATTCATTAAGGATGTGTAATTGGTCTTTTTTAATGCACATAGTTTGGTTAATGGCCTAAGGTTTTTTTTGGTTAGCATGAAATATGGTTAAATGGATTAATGGGAAAATGATTGGGAATTAGCTTATTACTTGAATATTATTGGTGAAATAGGCATGGAAAATGTGATATGGGGCTAAAGGTTTAGTTAATATAAATGAAGTATGTTTGAATGTATTGGGGAAATAAGTTATTTTCCCATTTATTGAGATTATTGTGACGTTGTAAATGATGTTGGTTATGTGGTTATGATATGGTGTTTTATGGTGAATGATAAATAAGCATGTGCACATGGATTGGTAGAGTGGGGTATTGACTTGTGGTTCTATGCCCATGGGTCGAGTTAAACCGAGGTTATAGCCCCTCCCCTAAATGAATGGGTTATGGGAGGGAACATTGTTATATTCTTGTAATGGTTTCATTCCACCGAGACTGACGCTTCGATGTGAGGATATTTAGAATTGTTATATTGTGATGCCCTGTGAGATAGGGATTTATTGTGTTTCCATATTCCAGATAAAACATAATATTTCTAATCCATTTTACACATAAAAAGGGGATATTTATTAATGAAATTCCAGAAACCTGAATTCATTGGTAGTATAAATAAAATGAACATAGTTTATAATGACATAATGTACTATTTACATTTAATTTTACATTATTATCATTTTCATGCACTATCTAGCTTGCTGGATATTTTATAGACATCATAGGTGGTGGAATACTGAGTTATATTGACACCCTACTCAGGCCACCATTGGGTACCCGAGCAGATTTCATGCCTGCGGGCTAGGAAAAGAGCAAGGGCCCTATGCTAGGGTGATGAGTTGGACATGGGACATGTTGGGGTGAGGTTCCAGAAATGGAATCCAGACACTTTCGGAGAGTCTAATATTTTCTTCCTTTTGGGTTTTGTTCACCAAACACTATATCATTGCCTGGAATATTTAGTTTTGATTATAATTGTACCCAGTTTTGGGGATTTGGTCATTTATGCATATTATGGAGTGTTCCATTTTTATTTCTATTATTTCCATTATTATATGTTGTGGATTACTCGAGTATTGAGGTTATAGTCTCCCCACATGACCTATTCGACCCTTGCTGCTAGTCGGCAACCTCAAGCATATTGGGAGGTGCGCTTGAGGTCATGTAACTACCCAGCTCGGAGCACCGATTTAGTGGATCCCTGTTCGAGGATGTTACAAACTCATATCAGAGGACTTATTTTCTCTTTATTACTATTTAGGGATTGGTTGATAGGAGTTTAGGAATGTTTCGAGCCTTGGAAATGAGGTTGTTGTAGGGAGTAGCTAACCCATGTACGGGGGAAAACCCAAGTTACCTTAGGAGGTAATTTTTTTTCTTGTTATGTGTTGTTACATTTGATGATATTTCACCATTGGGTGATGCATGTGTTGTGATTTCATTGTTTTTTGATATTTCTCTCATGGATAGAAGAGTATGAGGTTGTGAATTCAAGCATCATTGTAGGAACTTATGTAGGAAAGTGAATGCATCATTATAGGAACACACATAGGATGGGTGTCTGGGATGTGAAGGATAGTATTCATATGTTCTCTTAAATGTAATTAATTATGAATAATAAGATAGTGTGAATGTATAAAAAAGGAAAGTGAAAATATCAAGTAGTTATTAGAAAATAGATTTTGGTAATTAAATAAAAGTGGAATAATTTTTTATATGGGTAAAATAGAATATGAAAATGGATAAAATGGGAATAAAAGGTAAGGATTATAACCATGATAATTAGATACCTTGTTTGACATGGACATAGAGAGATGGATGAGGGCAGTGAACCAGTTTTGAGTGGGATCATTTGGGTAGTGAATGTAAACTGGTTTTCTTATTAAAAGTGATGAGCCTATATGTACCTCTTCCTAGTCATAAAATTTTATGGTTGCATTATAAAGTTTGTGTATGGAATTATAAAGAAATGAGTCCTTGAAGACATGCACCGGTTGGGCAACATGAGGACATTGATGAGAATGCTCCTCCAGTAGTGGAGTAAGAGAACGTGGTGATCCAAGGAAATAGATAAGAGCCATTCAAGGATAACATTGCTTGTTTTTTTTTTGCAGATGATGGAATGAGAGCAAGGGCGGGTTGTGCTGAGCATGTTTGAACTGACCAGGGAGATTCACTTACAGCACCCTCCGACATTTTCCTGAGAGGGTGGGCCAGTAGAAGCATCGTTCTAGATAGATTACATCCAAACTATTCTCAACCATCTAGAGACACCTCTAAAGATGCAAGTAAAGTTAGCGACCAATAAGCTGAGAGGGAAAGAAAAATGTTGGTAGGACATTATGGTTTAGATATAGCGGGTTGAGGGGATGATATGTAATGATTTTTTTGGAGAAGTTTCTTGAGAACCATCATAGAGAAACCACGAGGTGGGAGAAGGCTACAAATTTTAGAAGTTTGACTCTGGGGACAATGTCAATGTTGGACTACGCTAGAAGTTTCAATGATTTGAGATGATTCATTCAGATGTTGATGAGAGATGATGAAATTGTGGAGAAACTCTTCCTGGATGAGCTAAGACATTAGATATGGTTTGAGGTTAATATATATCATTTAAATGTTTTTTTGAATTTGTGGATCAAAAACATGTCTCAGATGGAAACCTAGAGGTAGCTTCAGGTAGTGAATTGGTGGCACCAGTTGGGTGAGCAAGTGGTGCGTCTTCTGATAGTAGGAAGTGCCACTTTGGAACCTTTTAGAAAGGGGGAAGAATATATAGCAGTCATAAAAAGGGGTCAGCTTCTCAAGGTGGTGACCATGTCTTCTATATTTTGTGTGGAAGGATGGGGCACAAGCGTGACTAGTGTCCTCACCCACTAGTTGACTATCGAGCATGCAGAATACTAGGCTACGCGTAGAGATTCTACAGGAACCCGCGACAATCAAGGAATGATAGAGGTCAAAGGAAGATTCCAAGTGTAGGTAGGGTGTTGGTTACCCTGCATCGGGCAACTAGTTGGAGCTCCATCGGTCGTACTTGTAGGGGTGGTGGACGTGGATCTTCAGGACGAGACCACCCTTACATCCAGAGCAGTGTAGTGTGGGGTACTCAGCCTCGAGCCAAGTGTAATGGGGCAGGTCATCTCCATGTAGTTCAGGATACCCCTAAGGTTGTTGATTCGTGACCGTCTACTGTTTGAGGTACGATTCTTGTAGGTTCCACCTTTTCAAGTGCTTTATTCGATACAAGTGTCATGTATTTCATTGTCTATGCATAGTTTTTAGTTGTGTAGGATTAACCATAGAGACTACATGTGAGGTAATGTCGCATGATACTCCACTAGGGGTGCATGTTGAGAAAATTAGGAAGTGTAACAATTATACTCTGGTGGTTGGTGGGTATTGATTTCTATGAGATTTGTTTGTCCTAGATATGTCAGGTTTTGGACTAATCTTGAGAATTGATTGATTGTTGTTAAATCAATCCCATATCGAATGTTACTGACATCAGGAAACATTTTCATCTCTCGATGGGAGCACTCATGTCCTTCATGGTGAGCGGGATACTTGAGCAGGCCATGCAGGGTCGCTACACCAACAGATGGGGGAGATCACATCCCAAGTGGGATTCATTCCCTTCTTCCCAAATCTCATAACTCTCTTCCATGGTGATAGGTGGAGGAATAACATGTCTTTGACTTCAAACTCTAGGACTCGTCGATTATTATCATCATAACACTTTTTTCGACTCTGAGCAGCTTTAATGGAATGCTACATGTTCTTAACCTTCTTCACCATTTCTTCGACCATCTATAGACCTAGAAGTTTTTTACCCAACTTCATCCCATCATTCCAATGTTCTACCCCTCTTCCCATAAAGGGTTTCATAAGGATCCATTAGGATGCTTGAGTGGAAAATATTATTGTAAGAGAACTCTACCAGAGGAAGATATTGGTCCCATCCTCCTTTGAAGTCCATGGAGCATGCTCTCAAAATATCTTCAAGTGTTTGTGTAGTATACTCAGACTAGCCATCAGTTTGTGGATGATAAGTCATAATGTAGATCAACTCAATATCCCGAGCAAGTGGAAGGCTCTTCCAAAACATAGTGGTGAATCTTGGATCTCTCATCAGATACAATTGGTAGTGGTACTCCATTCACCTTTACCATTTCCCTGATATATATATGTTTCAGTTGATCCAATGAGAAATTCTCTCGAATTTCATTGAAGTGTGCCGTCATTGTAAGATGATCCACAACAACCAAAATAGAATTTATTCAATTGAATGTATTTGGATGTCCAGGGAAAAAGTCAATGGTGATGATCTCCCATTTCCATGCTGGTATGGGTAATGGTTGCATCATCCCCTTATACTTCTACCTCTCAGCCTTCACATGCTAACATACCAGTCAATTAGATGTATACTCACAGATCTCCTTCTTTATGTTATCCCACCAATAATGCTCTCATAGATCTCAATACATCTTTATGCTTCTTGGGTGAATGGAGAAATTTGAACTATGTGAATCATCCAAAATTTCTTACTTTAATTCTGGAATTGATGGAACACATAGTCTTGTCCCAAATCTAACAATTCCTTCTTCATTAATATTTAATTCTGTGGATTTCTCTTTTTTGATAGCTTCCCCTTTCTTCTTAATTCCCACATCATCCTTATTAGAATCCATTAAAATTTAAAATAGTGATGGTTGAGAAATAATCTATGAAAGGATTTATGATGTTTCATTCATTATGATTCTCATGTCCATCTTCATCAAATATAAGACGATTGGATCCTTTTCAATTCTCATTAATGATTGAATTACTGGTTCCTTTCAACTTAGAGCATCTTCCACCTTGTTCGCTTTCCCAGGGTGGTAATGGATTTATAATTCATAGTCTTTAATCAGCTCTAACCATCTTTATTGGTTCATGTTCAATTATTTCTGTGTGAAAATATATATGAGGATTTTGTGGTTTGTATATATTTCAAACATCTCCCAAAAGAGGAAATTTGTAATTTTTTTAAAGCAAATATCATTGTAGCCAACTCCAGATCATGTGTTGGATATTTTTTCTCATTAACATTAAATTTCCATGAAGCATATGCAATGAATTTGTTATTTTGAATCAACACAAAATCCAAAACCTTCTTTGAAGAATCCCTAATTACCACAAACTTTTCTCGACTTGTGGGTAAAGTGAGAACGAGCATAGTGATAAGCCTCCTTTTCAACTCATTGAATCTTTCTTCACATTCATTACTCTATGAAAACATTACTCCCTTCCAAGATTTCTTAGTAAGAGGGTTTGAGAATCATGAAAAATTTCCCACAAAGAGGCGATAATATCTATCCAACCCCAAGATGCTACGGATATCCATTACCGATGTTGGCCACAAACATCCCTCAATTGCATCGGTTATGGAGGGATCCATAGATATCCCATTACTTGTGATGATATGACCTAATAATGATATCTCCTTCAACCAAAACTCACACTTTCTATACTTTTCATATAGATTTTCATTTTGCAGGGCCTCTAGTATAGTTATTTGATGCTCCTCATGATCCTTATTGGATTTGGAGAATATTAGAATATCATCTAAAAATATTACTATAATTTAGACAATGTAATCTCTATAGACTCAATTCATAATGTCCATGAATATTGATAGAGAATTAGTGAGTGTGAAAGTCAATACTATGAATTCATAATGCCCGTATCTTGTATGACAATCAGTCTTGGGGATATCCTCATTCATCACCCTTACTTGGTAATATACCGACTGCAAATCATCCTTGGAAAAGTATTGTGCTCCATGTGGCTGATCGATAAATTCCCCAATTTGTGAAAAAAGATACATTTTATTTATTGTGCTTTTGTTCCGATCACGATAATCAATGCAAAGTCACATTGATCCATCCTTCTTCTGGACCAAGAGGACCGGTGCTCCCCATAGTGAATCACTTGGGTGTATAAACCCTTTATCCAGATTATCCTGTAGTTGTTTCATCAGATCCCAAAGCTTTACAATAACCATTCTATATAAAGTATTGGATATTGGAAAATACCATATATAAGATCAATTGAGAATTAAACATCTCTTCTTGGAGGAAGACTAGAAAATTCCTCAAGAAACACTTCAGCTAATTCCCTCACAATAGGCTAGTTTTCAAGGATGATTTTTTCCTTAGACTCAAGAATTTCAGCCAAATACGTGTGCTCATTAGGAAATAATATCAATGATTGAGATGATGGTGCTAAATAGCATTCATATTCCTCTTTTAACTAGTATATAATCAAGGGTCTATTCTCTATATAGAGTGTGACTTCCCTCTAATGGGAATTTATGTTCGCTCTATATATGGAATGAAAATCCATGCCAAGAATTGCATCAAATTCTACTAGAGGGTATATGATGAGGTTCTATGGAATGTTCAGTCCACAAATTATGACAGGGACTAATTTTTATCACTAGGATGCAATGATTTCCCCATATTCCATACTCATTAACCTTTTTACTTCTATGATTTTTGGTGGTATTGGGATTGTTTAACTAAACTTTCATGATACAAAAGAAATTGTCGAACCAAATACAAAAAGTACATTTTCTATTATTGAATGAATACCTAGAGTAACATTCACCCCTTCAATGTCAGTTTTAAATTTGGTAGTAGTGATGGGAAAATTTTTCCCTTACTTCCCTGGAGGTTGTTGGTTTCCTTCGAAAACCCATGGCATAGGGCACTGATTTTTAAGGTGACCTAGTTCATTTTAGTTGAAGCAATGAAAAATGAGTTGAGGGTTCAATTGAGTGTTATTCTCCTCTATCATATCCACAGGGTTTTCTAGTCAGCAGATAATGGCTTGGTTCCCTTCTCTTTTACACTTAAAGAATTTCCTCATCCCCTTCTGGAAATTTCTGAGGTTCTTCTTTGCGCACCTTTGGCAAGTGGGGTGCTAGATTTTCCAAGAATTGTTGGATTTATCCATCAAATCATCAAAATTGAATTCCACCATACACTTCTTATCCTTATGATAGAATTGAGATTTTAAAATATATATTTCGACCTAGAGGGAACATTGGACAATTTCTTCAAAGCTATCAATGTCATGGATTTCCTGGGCGTTATGTAGGATAGGTTTCAGCCCACCAATGAAACAGTCAACCATTGATTCAGGGGTAACATCAAAGCTGGAGGCGTATCATGCATACCATGGAATGTTTTCCTCATTTTCAACATTGGATTCAATGTCTATTTTCATGAGGGAAAGGAATTCCCATTCCATCTTAAGTCGAAGGGTTAACAAGAAATAATTATAGAAAAAAATGTTTTGGAAATACTTCCATTCCAATGCCTCGATCTCCACCTCAGGCTTTATATTTTTTATCAATGTCAACCATTTATCTGCTTCACCCTCCATATGTTAATCATCCATAATAATGTTATCTTTTTTATAATAGTTAATTATGGAGAATATATTTTTAATGGAGTTGATACATTGTTCTATAATTGAGGGATCATATGATCCATTAAAAGTAGGTGGCCTTTGTCTCATTAATCTCTCGATTGCAACATGTTCTTTCATTGGGGGGGGGTTATTGAACAGTCCTCTTTACCCATGTTTCTATAGAAAGATAAATTTAATTGAGAGAGTATCATGAAAAAGTTTATGATTATATCTCCAAATGGATTGGGAATCTCATTAGAACAGTCATCACATTGATCTCTGCATCGGTTGTTAGCCCGATTCCTCTTATTACCCTCCATTGGGAGGAATAAAATGAGAGTTAGGGGTAACAGATAAAGGTAATCCAAGGAAAAGAATCGATGAATTATAAATAAATTTTATTTCCTTAACTTATGAAATATCGGATTCAATCTATGTTATCCATGATCTAATTCCCAATATATATTATTAAGTGCATTTTTTATTCCCTCAATAATGGTTCATACTAATATTGAAAATTTACTTAAGAATATATCCTAGTAGTATCATAAGCAAGAGTGCCTCAAGGCCCATTGTCTTGTATTAGGATTCCCTGGGTCATCCCTGAAACTCATTGTCGGAGCTTTCACTCCTAGGTAACTATGTGTCAGAGCTACCTCTACCGGCACATATCCAGACAGAGATGTATTTCCTTGATAAACCACTTACTCAATACTCACCAAAACATAGGGATGTTTTTATTATACTTAGTCTTATCCCTAATTATTTAACTTGGGTTTTTTTAATCCTAACCCCAAATTTAACTGAACATCCCTTTGATACAAACTATAAAAACCATACTATTTATTACACACTTAAACATGATTTATTACATAAACATGCACTTAAGATGATTTATTACACAAACATGAACATAAGATAATAATAAGAATTGAGAGGTCTAGTGTCTTGAGAATTAGGGACATTACATGACAACTTAATGCATAAAAATACAACATCTTTATTGAACATTCAATTACATGATCGCAAAATTCCCTTGTACCTAGCATTACATGGGATAACCTGAGGACATACATGTGAAAAGGGTGAGATATAAATCCCACTAGGGGAGTAAACAAGGCATAACATAAAGAATACCATACATGTTAGGAAATTTTTATATCAATGGGGAATAATTGAATCATGACCATAAAGGCATGATATAGAATGACTATCATAACATGGAAATGTGGACACAACATTTATCAGAAAATTAGCTTGATCCAAGGCTCATCGCACATGGAGAATGTGTAAAATATCATTGCACTTGAATCATCATGAGTAAACCTTAATTGAACATGATGTATCATGATACTAATCTTTACCCAATTCATTGATGCGCTATTAGGGTGCACCCTTCTTAATCATTTTATTTCATGCCTAAGTGTGACACATTGATCATATAACATGGATACATTAAAAATCATCATTTATTCCACAATAAAGGAATGTGGAGTTAATACATAAAAATAAAAAATAAATAAGTAAATATTCATAAAGGTTAATTCCCTTGAAAGAGAAATGGGCATTTTATTCACTACACAATGACTTAGTCTTGGAAAATCACGGTGCAATTTCGGCAGCTAAACAACATGACATAAGAATTCATAAATATGGTTGATGAGAGATAACAATGTTTCACTTATTATGTACATGAAATGGATAATAAGGGGTCATTTAGAAACATGTCACACCAAATTAAATGTAATTTATATTAATAATAGAATACAATTTTTTGAATGTAAATGAGAAGAGAGATATTCCTTATGGAATTCTGGCATGGTAATGGTTATACATGAGAGGCATTAATGAGAGAGAAATGGGTATATAATCATTTAAACATAAAGAGGTTATTATCAGAAGATGAGAAACTATACCACATAATTTATTATTTAAAATAAATGTGAGTAACAATATTAATAAACTTGGAGAAAATGCGAAAGGAAGGAATCCCTTTCTGAATATCAGCATCCTAATAGGAATACATGGAAGACATCAATGAGAGAGAAAGTGGACTCTCATTATTCTAACATAAAGAGGACACTATATGGGAAGTTAAAAATCATACCCCAACATTTATAATTGAATATAAAAGGTCATAACAACAAAAATAAATTTGGAGAAAAATAAGAAAAGAAGTAATCCCTTACATGGAATCGTGATCCCAAAGGCTTGGGAGAGGCTTGAGAATGGCTTCTTGGAATCCTGGGGCACCTTGTGGGGATTATAGAGGGAGGGTGGAAGAGTTTGGTTGATCACCAAGGGAATTAATTGAAGAGGAAGTGGGAGCATGTGTGGGTTTATATTTGAAAAGTGAGAAATTCATTATTATTTAGGTTTTGGCCACCACAAATTAAACTAATCCAAACCATAAACCAAACCATGGTTATTGCCTATGGGTTTTTCCAATGGGGATTGAAAAAATATATATTTTATAAGTCCAATGGTATAATGTCTTAAAATATTAGGCTTTTTTTTATGGAGGTGAGTCACACTCTCAAGGAAATCATTTTAAAAAGATATAATGTTTTATAAGTCTTGGAAGGTCTACTAAGGAAATGTAAAATAAATAAAATAAATCTAAAATTACATTATTTTAATATAGAAACATATATTGGCTGATAATAATTTTTAAAATATTTTATTACATCACTCTTGGGTCATTATGATGTTATAAAACACAATATATATTTAAACGGTATTTAATTTTGTACAAAAAAATTGACTATCTCAGAAAATTATGAAAAAATCACCATTCGATAATTTCAACATCTTAATATCAAAAATAATATTAATTTTATCTAAATAATTTTCTAAATATGTGAATTTTTATTTTAAAATAAAAAAATATAATTTTCAAAAATTAATGGGTTTTGAGAATACAACATTAAACCCTTAATAAAAAAGTCAATTGTATTCATAAAAATTATATGATAATATTTACTTAAAAAGTAATTTAGAAGTAATATATCATTAATATTTTATTTAATTAAAAATTCCATTAATTCAACAAAATATATTTTGTAATTGAATATTAACTAAAAATAATATTTGTTCTTTAAAAACTATTTACAATGTAACAATAATAAAATGAATGTATACAATTTATTCTATAAAAATATATTGTACATAATATTAGTGATAGGGTCTTCTTACGTAACCCCTTATAACACCTGGATAAGAATGAATGATAAGGTGTGTGATGGTGAAAGATTGATGGGGTGGCTCAGATAACATCGCACATGTGGTAATCTCAATCAACTTCCACATCTCTCGTAGGTGGTTCTGCATGAGCTTAATGTGTTGAAGATTAGCCTTGGATTCGTCAAAAGAAAATCCCAATGATGCCACCACGTTTTTAGCTCCATCAAATGGGATTCATATGGGGAAATTATTCTAGATGAGGCCATTGCTTCTATTTTTTGAGTAAATTGGATTTGTTAAATCCTTATATTTATACTAATCATGTGGTCACAGTTCGACGTCTATATTATCAATTGTCACAATAATTAATTGTATTTTGAAATCCAAAATACTAAAACTAAAAAATTGCATATGTTATATAACCATTTTTCATTATAACATATTTATTTAGATCAAGAAGAATTTTCATTATAGAAAATTTGGGTTATTGCACGGAGCGTACATTTCAGATTTTTTAAATCATATTGAGAGCACGTAGTCTGGATTTCGGACGATCATGGGAAAATCACTTGTTGCATGTTTAGTTTTCTTATAAATATAGTTTTCAGGCTACAGTTTTGATGGAACCTTTTGAGTCACATTATGGGAGACCGTGTAGATCACTATTGTGTTGGTTATAGACTGGAGAGTCTGAGCTGTTAGGGCCGAGTCTTATTCCTTAGGCATCAGAGAAGGTTCATTTTGTTCAAAAGAGTATGGAAACATATCAGAGTGGGAAAAAGTCACATGAAGACCAGCATCGTAGACCACTTATGTTTGTGGTGGGTGATAGTTTGTTTCTTCGGGTTCCGCGAAGGTTGGGTCACCGTCAAATTTTAAAGCAGGGAAAGTTGGCACCTAGATACGTGGGATCATTTGTGATTGTGGAGATGATAAAACTGGTGGCTTACCGAATGGATATTCTACAACTATATAGTGTAATTCATGATGTTTTACATGTTTCCCAACTCCGAAAGTATAACCCAGATTCATCTCATGTGATAAATGTCGAGGATGTCATGTTTGAGGCTGATGCATCCTTTGGGGAGCACCTGGTTCATATTGTGGAACATATCAAGAATGTTTTGTGGTGTAGGGTTGTGCCCCTAGTGTGTGTTCTATGGAATCATGGAAACATTTAGGAGGAATCTAGGTAGAGGGAATCATATATGCGAGTCCAGTGGGCCAATATCTTTTAATTATAAACTCAATGATGCTCAGGAAGGGAGGCTCGGGGATGAACCGTTATATGGTGGGGAGGTAGTATGATCCCATGTTTCTCCATAAAGTATATATTACTAAAGTTTCATTTTTGGCCCATTATTTTAGTTAATTAAGTGATTTCAAAATCCTTTGAGGAGGCTTGGGGGTGTTTCATGGGTTTGGGACATGAAAAAAGGAAAAGGGTGTTTTCTGTTCTAGTCGCACGGTCTACGCACGATTAGTGAAAACCATGTGGGAAGCCCAGGGAAACCGTGCGAGATTAATACTTTCGGAAAGTAGCCTCCGAACGGTTTTCACATTGTTTGGAAAACCATGATGGTATGCCATAAAAGGGGGCTCTTTCTGATAGAATAATCTGCACAGATTGCACATGGTTTGTAAAACTGTGCGGCCCAGAAACCATTAAAAATTTACAAAATGACCACTCCAGGATTTTATAATCCACTAGGTATTTTCCTCATCATCATCACTTGCATCCCCATAAATGAACCAAAGTGACTAAGTTCTCCCAAAGATCAATCTCCTTCATTCCCAAGATGTTTGGAGCACCGTTTGTTTCAGATTGAAGATTCGGGCAAGGCTAATCTCCCACTTTTATTACTTTTTAATTTAGGGTTTTGATTTCTTTTCCCCCTCCATCTAATAACCTCAAACCATATCTTTATGGAGTTTTTAGGGTAAATATTCCTGGGTTTGTGGAATCAAGATCTGAGGATTCAATTGGGAGTGCGTTCACCAACAGATTCAAGGTAGGTAGTCTACAGGTTACTTCCCTTGGGTTTTGTTAATATTTGTGCATAAATGGATTTTAATCATGCCCTCTTTGGAGGAGTTATTGGTGACTTTTAAATGATGTTTTTTAGTGGTGTCTAAATGGATAATTTAACCCCTCTTTATCCCCATGGGATTCATGGAGGATGACTCTACCAAATTAGTACCACTCATGGGGTGTGCCAATATTCCCCAGACTTAGAGATAGATAAGTAAGTGTAGGTCGTCGTGCGATAACATAGAGCCTTTTATGAATATGTTAATATGATTGAAGGTTGTGTAGTTGTTGTTTTTTAATATTCTTTGGTTGCGTAATGAACTAAGGGGTTGTTTGGTTGGCATGAAAAATGGTTAAATGGATTTATAGGAAAAAGCTAGGGGATTTTCTTATTACATGAATATGCTTAGTGAGATAAGAATGGGAAATGGAAAATGGGGATAAATGATTAAGGAATGGAAATGACGAATGTGTTAATGGATTGGGGAAATAAGTTATTTTCATATTTATTGAGATTACTGTGACATTGTAATTGATGTTGGTTATGTTGTTATGAAATGGTTTTTATGGTTAATGATAAATAAGTATGATCACATGGATTGGTAGAGTGGGGTATTGACATGGGGTTCTATGCCCATGGGTTGAGTTGGACCGAGGCTTTAACTCCTCCCCTAAATGCATGAGTTAGCGAAGGGATGAAGTTCATTTCCCCTAATGGTTGCATTCCACCCAGAATGAAGCATTAAGGTGAGGATATTTAGAATTGTAATATTGTGATTCCTAGTGTGATAGGGCTTGATTGTGTTTCCATTTGCTTGAGAACACTGAATATGCCTAATCCATTGAACACATTAAAAGGTGTGATTTAATAATGAAATTTTTGAATAGTGACACTAAATTCATTGGTAGAATAAATAAAATGAAAATAGTTTAGAATGACATATTGAACTATTTACCTTTATTTTTCCATTTTTATTATTTTTTTTGCACTATCTGCCTTGCTGGATATTTTTTAGACATTGTTGGTGGTGGACTAATAAGTTATACTCAAACCATATACATGCCACCATTGTTCACCTGAGAAGATTTTATTCTTTCAGGAGATGATAGGGGAAAGGGCCCAATGCTAGTGAGATGATTTGGACATGGGAAAAGATGGGGGTGAGGTTCCAGACATGCAGTCCATACCATTTTTTGGATTTTTATATTTTATTTATTTTGGGTTTTGGTCACATGAAACTGTAGCAGGGAATGAAATTTTTATTATTGATTATGATTGCACTTTTTTTTGTGGATCTGGTCATTTATGTATATTATGGATTGTTCACTTTTTAATTTTTGTTATTTAAATTATTATCTGTTGTACCTTAATCTGGTATTGAGGGCACAGTCTCCGCATGTGACCTATTGGTCCCCCGTTGCTAGTCGGAAATCTCTAGCGTACGAGGAGGTGCACTTGAGGTCATGCAACTACCCAGCTCGAAGCACCAGTTTAGTGGCTCCTGGGTCGGGGACATTACAAAATACAACAAAATTAATCCCTTAGTGCACAACAAGAAGAGTTACCCAAAGTAGGGGTAACATCCTTGCACAATTTTGTTTATTTTTTTCATTCTCTACCTTGAAAAATCTCCAAACAACATGATTATATAATAATATAAGTATCAGAAATATGATTGTATTTTTTAATCTAATGGATTTACATACAGATAGACACACATCCATCAAATGTGTAATGTTCATATAGTTCTTGTGTGTGACAGTCTACTACATCTCAAAACTATGTTGTTTGTTATTTATTTACAACTTATCATGGCCGATAATTGTGATGTAAATACTATTTTTAGAATATATATATATGATATTCATTTTTTAATTTATATTATTGATTTATTATTTAACACCAACCATCATGATTTCAATTTTTTATAAATATGATAACTTTGATTGTGGAGATGTGGACTACCTCATTCTCAAAGCAACATGATCCGTTCATAATTAAATGAAATGTATCAAGGATGGGTCTAGTAAATCATTATGATATATATGACAAAATAGTTCTACTAGAATTATATTATATATATAAATATATGTCATTAAATATCATTATTTTGAAAACAATAAAATTGAAACACAATTCATCTGAACGTACGATATATCATATCCGTTAACATTATATTTCACATTGTATTTATAAATTTTAAATATTAGTATGAATAATTATATACTAGATATATATGATACTTAAATCATGTTTTAAATTTTCGAAATAAGTAAATCATTATTTAAATAATATGATCAAGAATAATAAATCAAAATATATTCGAAAACAAAGTGGATATTAACTAAAACATAACAGTAACATGGAATTGATAATAAACATGTAATATAAAGTCATAATAAAATCATATATTGTATTATATATTATAATATAGGTATTATTTATATTATAATCAAATTATATTTATTATGCATGTTGTTTGAATTAGTATTATGAGAGTCAGGACATAAGGTATGGGTATTATTGTCTCACTTTTGTTTTTGATAGATTTATGCCTTATTTACAACTCATTTATTTGGTGTAGTGAATATAATACCCATGAATGCTTTGTATAATTAATATTCATAATTTTATGGTATTTAAATATTCATTTCTTGACATCTCTTTAATGGGAAATATGTTTCAAAAGTTACTAAATTGGTAAAGTAATTTTATCTCAATTTACTTTCTTTGAGACACATTCAATGTTATGAACCAATATTCTTCTATGAATGGTATAAACAATCATTTGACATGTTATATCATGAATATATTTATTTTAATTTTATTTCAAGATACATTTTATTTATGATTCTTTCATTGGGTGTATGATTTAATTTTACCATGTGGTATGAGTTTATTGCAACAATCACATAGTTTATAGGTGTTGTTTTTCGATTATGCTTTAATTTATTAAATAATATGATAAATAATTCAAAAACAAATGTAGTAATTTTCTAATATAATGGTGAGTAATGATATATTAATGTATTTGTATAATTTTACCACTCTTTGTTTCCTAATATAATTATGAAATTGTTTTTAATATAATTTGACCTCATTTTTCTCTACGGTCAGAAATTGATTTTTTTCAAAGAAACAATGTTTTCAAAAAAGTTTTCAAATAATATTTTTAGAATCAAATTTTAATATAATTTTCTAGAAAAAAGAATTATTTATTATGTTATTTTTGTCAAATATTCCTTTATATTATTTCAATGTAATTTTTAATGTAAAATTTTTAAATAAGATTTTATGTTTAAAAAATTGTTTTTCCACGTAGAAAGAATACTTTTTTTCAAGAAATGATTTTAAAAAGTTAGTTTCAAATTATTTTCCATCGAAAATAGATTACAATATTGTAACAAAAAAATTTCTAGTGAAATGGTCTATAGGTTCCAAACATATTCATTTTCTGAATGATATATGTTTTGATGGAATGATATTTATGTAACCCATTTATCTATCTCTAATGCATTGGTTATAGATTTATATCTCATGAGATATACATGAATAGAGTGGGAAATTAAATCAGTTCAGTAAAGGGAATTTTCTGATAATATGGTGTGGGGATTGATCCATTACTACTAATATGGACATGGGAATAAACCATTAATACCTAGATAGATTGGGGAATGAACCCATACTAATAAGATGTCCATGAAAATAATCCTTGACTATAATGGAAAAAATGTTATATGCTTATATGTCTTCTAGAATTCAATTTCATATTCCTATGTTACAGTTTGATGGATTATTCTCTTTATTCACATTAGATTCATGTCTTATTAAAAGATAATAATTGTGTCAGGATTCATGATTATGATATTTTATATGTTGTGTATGATCTGATAATATAATTATTGTCTTATCATACCCATATTATCATGTTATGATTACGTATCTCCTTTGGGTATGATATTACAGTACTCAAGAATAATTTTTACTGTGAAGAATATTGATAAAAATGTTGTAATATCCATGTATATTAAGCATGATCCACTATTTCATCGGATACCAAAAGACATACACATCAAGAAAATTCTAGTTCAAAAAACATATACTTGTATCATTATGAAATCATAATTATAAAAAAATTAGGATCAATGTAGAATCATCTGAATTTAAAAACCATCTATCATAATTTATTCACAAATATTGAGATATAATTTTTTATTAACTTATTACATTGGAAACATACAAAATAGAAAATCATCATCCTATTCAATATAGAGAAACTCATAATTAGATAAAACTAAAAATTTTAATCAAAAACATCATTTTAAACAGAATGTGGGTCAGAAAATCATTACACATTGAAAAAAATTCAAGAAAGAAAATTGAAACCAATAAAATTTCTTAAGAACATTGCCTCTTAACTAATGATAACAGTAATCATTTCATCTGATCACCAATGATTACATTGTTAATTTATATATCGTAATGAAATAATGTATAAGAAAATATTACGAACATCATCAATAATCAAAAAACTAATTTCAGTCAACTTTGTCCCAACTTCTGCGACCTCCACAAGTATGAAACATATGAAAAACATTGTAAAATTGGGACAAAATGAATGGAACTCACCTTAAACCACCATATATCATTCTAACGTGATCATTTTAAATGGTAACCAACTGGGGATAAAAACACATTCAAAAAAAATTTCACCCAATAAATGAGTGATGATATTGGGAAATGATATGGTTTTATTGGATTTTAGAATTTATAGATTGTCTATCGAACAATATAACATGGGACAACCCCTTCCACTGTGGAATATAACTGCTTAAAATTGGAGGAATATAACACAAAGGGGAGGGATTATTCCAAAGTATGTATAGATATAATCCTTCCAAAAAAACAAAACTATATATACACTATATATCTGATAAAATATAGACAATATTATGGTTCATCCAAGGATACTATGATATAAAATCACAAAAATAACAGTGGGGGTATGTTTTAGCCCACCTCCGAGGTGCGGCTACACTAAAATTGATTTAACACCCCATAAAATCACCGTATACTCCACCTTTAATCCCTGGTGACTATTTCATAACCATTCCCAAAATAGATGAATTTCAAAAACTCTCTCCTATGCCCCACCACAATAGTCTTCCAGTTCCATGAAAAATAATATAAAAGGCTCTGTTGTAGACCCTCTCCATGGGTAATGTATGTAAAAAATTATAGCATAACCAAAAATCCACCTGACAATCCCATACAACATAGTCGGGTTCTCCCCACCATAATTTCCACCCTTACAACAAAAAATAAGATTCCATACTATGGAACTATTGTCACCTAAATTTCATAATTAAACTCCCCACTCTCACCCTTCAAACTTATCTGGAAATCTTCCAGACATTTATTGAAACATAGTTATATCAAATTAATTTTTTTTGGAGGTCCATAATTTTATATATCCATTTATAAAATAAAGCATTAAATTCTAGTTTGAAATATACCCATTCAAAATATTATTTAAATTTAGAAAAAAATAATACCAGAGGTTCTTTAGTTATAATTAATTTAACAAATGAAACCCACTTACAACTGGATCTCTTTACACTAGTATCCCTTGGAATGAAAAACCCAATCGATTGAGAAATAATTATCCACTAATAGAATTTTATCTGATATATACTCTCAACCAGTATAGTACCCATCCCTTGAATTTCTACTCATTTAATAAAGGATTCACATGACACAATATTTTTAATGATAAATTAATTAAAATTAATAATTTATTAATTGAATAATATATATATATAAGTTGACACATCACCTTTGAACATACTTTATAAAGATATTAATATATATTTATATATACATATATAATTGAATCACATCATATAATTCCAAATCCATGTATGCACTAACATCTTGGGGAAATTAACTTTTTTGTGATAATTAATAATTAAACAACGTAATTAATTTTATATATGGTCATTTAGACATTAAAAAATAAATAAAAGTATGAATACAATAATAATCAAACAGAAATCGTAATAAACCCTGACAAATCATTAGAAAACCATAAGGATAAATATATAT
The DNA here is from genome assembly GCA_963277665.1 of Viscum album. Taxonomy (NCBI): domain Eukaryota; kingdom Viridiplantae; phylum Streptophyta; class Magnoliopsida; order Santalales; family Viscaceae; genus Viscum; species Viscum album. Next base: position 1,093,945,173 of record OY728155.1, read on the forward strand.
ATTTTGTTATAGAAACCAATCAAAACATTTTATAAAATATTCAAGTATGAAAAGAACATTTAAAATTAGAAATTACACCATGATATATTACATGATATCTATAATTCATGATAAGATTCTTCATGTAAATCATTTTCATTATTTCATGTAAAAATCATAATAAGAAATTTTATAAATGCATGGATTGAAGAGTTATACTAGAGAGGACATTTATTCATTTAATATGGAAAATATAATTTATTCCATGTTAAATAATGAAAAATAAATAGAAAAATTATCATAAAACAATTATAAGAATACATGAAATGTTTTATATCAATGAAAAACAACTTGAAATAAGTATGCAAAAATAGTTTCATAATCAAATGGAGATGTATAGACCCACATACTAGTAATAAAAAAATCATTGGAATTTTTTTTCGAATAGAGAAGACTTGGAAGCCTAATATTATGATTGGAATCCATAAAAACAATAAGAGTAAATTCTAAAAAAAGGAAACCCTGTGTTTTCAAAAAAGTTTTTGCGTAAGTCCTTGGTATGAAAAAAAAGAATAAATGAGTAGAATGAATATAGAGTAAAAGGGGACAATTACTACATGGTCTCACTCAGAAATTGAGGGATAAGGCTCATGAAGCGAAGAGTGAGGAGAATAACAAATATGAATTTCTTTATCTCATCCAAAAAATATAATAGAATGGTGGGGCATCTGCCGAAATAAAATTAGGATAGTTTTAAAAAGTAGAATATTTGATAAAGAATAATTGTTAGGTTATACTATTTGCATAGTCATTAATAGTTTATTGGATTTGAAAATATACATACAAGGTATGTGTAGTCATAATTCTCAACCATGAAACCTTCTAAAATATTATAAAACAATTAATGTTAAATCTATTCTTATAAATAAAAATTGTAAAAAAATAAATTATAAAATTAGAGACTGAATATTAACATGTCAGGTGTCTTAATTCTCCCCAGCATGCCACTTTCATCCACAAGAATGATCTCATCAACAAAATAATAAAAAAATATACCAGAGGAATAATAAATCTTCACTATACTGATAAATTAAACCCACCAAATTCATAATTTTAATGGTTTCACAATGTTACCCAATAACACACTTTATATTCTTAGACATCCAAAACCTAATAGAGATTAAAATATAAATTATTATTAATAAATTAAAATAATCTATCATCTCATTTTATATTTATCATATATGATAATTTAACTAATGATATATTTTTCCTTAATCACTAGAATTTTGGGATTGAGTATATCATATAAAAATATTGACGCCTTGTAGGTAATTTGAGGTACTGTAGAAATAATTACCTTAATTTCATGTCACTCCCATATAAATTTTTCATTATAAAAATAGAATGAAAATAACCCATTAGAAAAATAACACTACCACATAGTATGGATTAGTTACTATCGATATAAATGAGATTAAAATTTATTATATAACTTCAAAAACTCCTAAAAGAAAACACAAATCAGTCATCAAGTTCTTACCCATCATTAAGATAAAATTATGATACCCATATAAAGTACACTCTTCATTTACACCATCAATTATGAATGAATAAAAACTCTAGATAGACATCAAAAAGAATATAAAAATTATATGATATAGATACCAAGTATTATTTATGTTTAACACATAATTGTTTTTTTAAATAAATAAATTTTGACTATATTATAACAAATAAATTCACTTACACTAAATAATGAAATGATCATTCACAAGTAAGTCAAATTAGTACACAAAATTGAAGAAGACCTATAATATATTCATCTCTATTATCTTACCAAAATACTATATTATTTTTAGAATCATAACCTAATTTATATATCATCATTAATATCATTAGATATCTTATTTTTCAGATTGTGTCAGCATTCTAGTTTAATTATCCTTATGATATTGTGGATTTTCATAATGTTATATATAGTCCCACTTTTCATTCAATAACACCCATAATATAATACCTAAATATGGAATAATTTATCAAAATGATGAAAATAATTTTATATATCTTGGATGTATAAGGTTTATATGTTGTGTATTAAACATTAATGGAACCCCATAGGTTTAGTTCTAGTGGATTGTAAATATATGGCATGAAATGGTGTTTTAATTCTATTACCAACATTTTTTCACCAACCCCCTTCCAGTAATTTTAGGTTTTAGAAAAACATCCTCATTCAATTATAGTATTTCAAATGATCACATTTATCAATTTATAAAAATCCTCTAATTTCATGTAAGAGGATCCCCACATAATATACCATAAACTAGTTATCCCGATTGAGATCTATTTTGAATCATTGCACAAAAGGTTTTATATGAGATCATATTTGATAAATAATTGTGATTTCCTAGAGAATTTTCCATCCCAATTTGATCATGTACAACCTTGTTCAATAGAACCATTGAGAGGGGTTAATCAATGGTGTATTTTCTGAATTATTCTATTTTATATTCAACCTATGTGTACAATTAGAACCCCAATCCACTATTTCTAAATTAAATCAAAATCACTCGATTTTATTGGAATGAAAGGATAATAAAAACCCTTTAATATTAAAGTTTAAATTTAAAATCATACTCCTCATTATTGGTTAGTCCCCCTGATCATTGATTAACCACTATAGGAAGAAGTGGTTACACTACGGAACATCCTAGTTTAATAATCTTAAAGTCCAACTACGATCTAGATCTTGAGTCCTAAATGAAATTAAAACATCCCACAATACGATATAATGAAAAATTGCATGAGAACCTAATTTATTCATGATATATTTACACTTATTAATGAAAATATCCTTATATGATATACATAAATAAACTAGTTTTCTCATGTGTAGTTCTTCAAGAATTTTAATATATTATTATATAGATATGCTGGTCTCGAAACACAATCCAGATGATCAATAATCTTATTCCTCCTTAGGTTTTTATTTAATGAGGATTCTAGTTCTTCTCCTTATTCTAAATATGTATTTTCATTTTTATCCTTCTTCAATTTTCAATTCTTCTAGTTATTATTTAATTCATATTTCTCAATAATTGAATAATATTTATGTGTCCTATATCCTTGAGAACACACCATTTGATTTACCTATATTATTTTATATTCATATAATATGATAAATATGAGTTTACAAAATAGAATTTTGGAAAATCCTTGATCATAAGGGTAAAAAAAGTATTCTTTATCAAACTAAAATCTATTTACATGATTTTTAAATCTCATTAAATTTTTTAATGATCATGGTAAACTATTTTTTAAGAAACAATATAATTACTCAAGTGATATTTTAAATATTATAAGGAGATTTCCCTAAAAAATTTATTACATCAAACATATTTATATTATTCCTCATATATATTGAAATATTAATGTATGATGGTTAATGGATTACAATTGTGGAAGAAATCTCAACTCATCCCTTCATAAACCATGAATCAAATGATCAATCATGATGTTTCAATTCATTGATGAATAATTAATGAATGTTTTTAATTAAATAAACTTTCATAATATAATTTTTATATTTATTAGTACAATATATGTATAATTATCTATCTTATATTAACCGAAAACATTAGAACCCCTTATATCAATGACCTAGTGATGGATCCTTTTATGTTAGTGCCATAGTCTAGGATACCCTTTTGGAAATAATTTTATATTGAATCTCTTTTCATATTCATCCTTATATAGATATTTGTATGTGAATACCAATGTGTGAATTACCTTACATGTATATCCCTTCACAAGGTGTCTCATTTTTAAATCCCCAGATATTGTCCCCCCTTCCATGAAACCTGACATTATTTTTTTTTTCAGATTCTACTAAATCCTAACCATAACTATACGAATCAAACTTTAAGATCTATAAATCAAATCAAACAAACATTAATAATCTTCTAGAGAATATATTATTCCTTGTATGATATATAAAAACTTCATTAATAGTTTTCTTATCGAGAGTAACATCCAATGAAAACACCTCGACTATTTAGAAACTTCAAGAAATCATTATATATTTTATACATCATTTTTACCAACTATTATTAATTTCCTTATACTATAACAATTAAAATTCGGATAAATTATTCTTCATCTTAATTAATTTATAATCACAACATGATCCACTTTTGAGAGAGATATTAAAGTCTATAATTTTCTATGTACTAGACCATTACTTTAAAACTCTTAGTCTTTCATGGAAAACATGGTGAAAAGAAAGATTAATTAAACTAAGGTGGTAGATGGTTTCTATATACTCAAGTTCATGTGATACCAACTTAATATCTTATTTCTTGGGGATTTTAAAATAGATTAATAAAGATAACAAATAACCTCCGCCCATATAGTGAATATCTAAATTCAAGTGTTACACATTGGAATATTTCTTTAAATTATTTTGGAGCCTCGAACTGACCCATCATGAGATAACAAGGAACATATGTCCTTGGTATTGATATATTAAATATATTTAATGTATTTAATAGTCTAGGTATAAATATTTAGAAATAATATAATATCTCATGAATGGTTATCCAGATGTAAAATATGATACATCTATAAATACAGAATATAGGTTTTACCCTTGTCTTGACATAATAATGGATGAAATTCGGCCATACGATTGAGTGAAATCATTTATGGATTAAATGATTTTAATGAATTTAATATTCTAATTGTCATTATTTTTTAACCATAAGGAAATCATCTATATATAACCTACAAGGGTTAATTACCTTGGATTAGATCCATAAACCTAAAGGGAATGTGATGATGGAGCCCTATAGGTTATTGCATAGGAGGATGGTCACATGTTTTTAGATTGATGGTTAGAGTACCGTGAGGATAGTCTCCATCAATATAGTTTTTGGATTATGCCAATAAGAACTATGAATTAATGTTATTCTTTAGTGATTAATCTACACCAGAGGAAGGGATATTTTTTATGGGTTTATCTACATTTAATAATCTAGAAAAACATGAATTAATCATTTCACATATTAATTCATGGATTGTTCTCTATTTGATTATCCAATGAATGAATTCTTTTCCATGATCTTGGAATTTGGTATTTTTTCCCATTGTTTCTTTCTTCTTGATAATCCCCAACCATTAGATATCAGTAATGATGGACAAAAAAACACATCCACTGATTGATACTTACATTGTCATATGTGCCTTTCTCCCTCTATTATTGGGTATTGTAATCAGTAATCGATTATTATGCGATTCGAAGATACCCGTAAGATCTGATCGTTGTGTGTTATTTCCTTAACATAATATATCGGGGTAAAATTTTCATTGTTGGGTTTTAGAGACATGATGGAGGCATATGAGTGAAATATATAATCCCAAAATATATTTGGTGATGGTGTATTTATGAGGCATATTGGGAGGATCTCTCTAATGGTGTAGTAATGGGTGATCCCCGACTACAGGTGTCCAGAATCCATCAATTAGTGACTACGACATCTAGTGTAGGTGAAGACATTATGTTTCCTATGAATGAGGTGATTGAGTGATTTTATGGATAAAATAAATGAATTTTTAGAATATAATATATAGATTATGGCTTTCAACTTGTCATGTAGGGTGTCCAACATAGATCGAGGAATTGTAGTGTGATTCAATATAGAATCGAAGGAATTAGAAGAGGAGTGGATAATGTCACATAATAAAACACTGGTTTCTAGAAATTTATGAAATACATGGTGTGTAGTTTTGTAACACACGCCATGTAGTACAATGGCTATCATAGGTTGGGTTTTGGGTGAGATAAATATCACACACCCTCTGAACGGACCCACATGCCCGATAACCCTACATGGCCATTTAAACCATGTGCCGAAGGAACAAATGCAGGACCCCATGGGGTCCTACACCCTATGAATGCTAGAGAAAACATTGTGTACATGTACATGTATTGAAAATATGTCAACATTGGGTACACACCAAATTCACATGACCACATGCTGGAGTACAAGTGCATGAGCGAGACTATACATGTACTGGTTAGAGTAAAAGAGAATACCCTTTGGTCAGAAAGATATTTCATTTTCCCAAATATGTGTCATATATTTTTAAATGGACTACAATTTTGTATCTAGGATTGATCATTCCTAGGTATCATGTTGAGGTCACACACTGTGTGACCTTGTGTACACACTATGAATTTTCCTCACGAATATCCACTACGAACATATCCTTCATCAAGACACAGATTTGGGCCAATAGGTAGCCAATCGTGAGAATTTTTCAATAGAACATGATGGTTGTTGAGACTAAGTTGGATGGAATATTATCTTCCGATTTTGGAAGGATTTTTTGATTCTTTTTCGATTTTTTTCTTTAAAAACCAATCAATTCAATTTTTATGTGTTGATCAGATGAATGGAATTTGATACTATGAAGACCATAGGAATTATTGATAATAAATTCATTTGTTCTTGGTTTTTAGTTGGGGAGGTGATTTATGAGTGAATTTATCTTTAAAAATCTCATTCGGCCTGACATGATGTTTTTGATTAGAATGAAGATATTTATGATAATCTAAATGTCTCCATACTATATATGAAGATTATTTTCTACTTTTTAATATTCCAACATCATGAGTTAATAAAAACTTGTGGTCTATAAATTTTTAATGAAATAAATAGAATAGGTTTTCAATTTTTACAACACTATGATGAGCCTAAATTTATTAACATCTGGAAGGTATCATGAAACATGTATGAGTTTTTGGATGAATAAGTTTTATGATGTTAAATTTATCCAGTCTCAGATAACCAAAATGAGTATCACCAGACAAAGGTTTTTTCTAAAGGGTTGCTGCTTAATGATTTTGAAGTAATAATATAGTATTCCATATAATTATTTGAAATTTTAAACTATTCTATCCACCGAATGAACATATGTTGAGGAAAAATCATTTATTTATGAAATGAGTTACTACTGTCCATAGTCCATTGATCACGATGTTCCTCCAATCCATCAGAGGAGTTCAATCAATGATTCATCTATCACAATGTAGATATAAAAAGGGTTATCATATGTAGAGTTCTAATTGAGTTAGAATAACGAATAATGGTAGATTTTATGAGACCAATGAAATGGTTGAAGATGAAAAATTTAGTCAACCATTTTCATGAAACAAAATATTTTTTATACTATTATCGTGGGTCATGAAAAAAAAGTCATGTTTTGTTTCAATTGAGTAAAAAATCATCAAAAAAGGTGTGATGATGATCTATCAGAGGGAATTAGAGACCAATTCATCATATTTAGGAAGACACTGATAAATTTATTACACCTAATTTCATTCGTCTGAGGAATTGTTGAATAATTAAAAAAAGGAGATTTTTTCTAATGTTATTTCCAAAGTGATGAAAATGAATTATTTTATAGATATGGATGATGTAACAACGTTTATAGATGGGTTTTTTAGTTTATTTTTAACAATGTAATAAGAATTACATGATTTTCTTAATGTCTATTTCAAATGATCCATTAAAATGGGAATTCATCAACATTACATTTTATCAGGTGGTTCAAAAAACCATAATGATGAACAATATAAGAATGTAATAGTTATCGAATTGATGAATTGTTTCCAAGAATGAGGTTGTTTGATGTTTTAAGAATATTTTAGATGTTTTGGGAATAATTAATAATATTTGAAAAGCACTGATAGTTTCATTGATAATGTAAATATATAAGTCAAATTTTAGTTTATAAAAATTTGTATTAATAGGAACATGAATTTTATTTTCGATCAATTCCAAAATTGGAACACCTATAAATAGAGGAGTATGTACAAAATTCTTTTTGAATAGATTAGAGAACTATTAACATGCTTATAGATTAATAATGATGAATAATTTGTTTCAAATTTGGGAGATGAAAATCTTTTAGATGGAGTTTTCTTGAGTATGTTGTCTAAAGGGAATAATTTTAAGGAAGAGGTTATCAGGTGCTATGGTTATGATGTGAACTCATAATGTAAGGGTTAAAATATTCTAAAATTTTGTTTTATTGATTATAATATCTTTATTTATAGGATATAAAAGGTAGTCCAGAGGTAGAATTTCTGAAATGTTGAAGATGCTTTGAAAGTCACTTCATATGGAAAACATGGTTTTTCTATGAAAAATTATTTTTTCATACTACAGCTATTCTCATACGAGCATATGATTGTTGATAATTATTCCTCTATATTAGATAAATAATCATTTATTTATGAACATTGGTTGAAAAAAAACAAAGGGGGATATTTCCAGAACCATGTAGTCGGGAATCTGGTTTTCAAAATATGGAAGGAGTTTGTGCTGACTATTTTGTTTTTTTGCCATTATGAAAAATCAAATCACTTTGCATGTATTTTTTTTGGATAAAAGGTATTTCATATATATAAGAAAAACCACATTATTGACATGAAATATCAGCAGAATTGGTTTTCTGTTTCAGATATTTTTAATTATTGATGTTGTCTTTAATTTTCAAATTGGGACTTTCATGATGTTTTTGATCAGAATGAAGAATGTTTTTTTGTGTATGAATTTGTTCATTATAAATCTACCAATTATTTTATATATTTTTTATTATGACATCCTGATTTACTCAAAATATCTAATCTATGGTTTTTGAATGAATGGAAGTGAAAATTCATTGAAAGTTAGATGATGCAATGATGTTTCTAATGTTATGAATGTGATAAAATTATCATGATATAGGAATAATTTTGTTACAATGTTGATGTTTTTCGGTATTTTTTTATAAGTGTGAGTATCATCAGATGAAGATTTTTTCAATATGATGGGATGTTTGAATTTGTTTTCTTACAGATTGATTGATCCATCAGAAGATACGATTCTTCATATTCTCTAATGCAGCCAAAGAACATATCTATCATATTAATCATCAATTGATAATGATGTAACTTCCAATACCAGTCCATCAAAAATGGTGTACCATAGACCAATCAATGGTGTTGTGAAACTGATTCATTTGTAAAAATGTTGATATCAAATGTGAAATCAGATGAAGAGTTCTATTAGAGGCAGAATGGATATGAATTTTAGAGTAGTTATGACTCATTAACTAGAAAAATATCAACAGTGTGTCAAAAAATTTTCATAATAAATACATGTTTTTATTTTTATGTGAGTCAAGAGAAAAAGTAGTCATGTTTTGTTTCAATTGGGACAAGATATATTGGAAAAGGAGTGATTCTGATCCGTAAGATGGAATCAGATTATGATTCATTAGATGTAGGATGACACCAAAATGTCATCAGACAAAATGTCATCTGTCTTAGGAATTGTTGAAAAATTAAATTAAAAGAGAATTTTCATTAACTTATTGGTAATGTGATGAAAATAGGGTTATCTTAATGCTATAGAATTTGACATAATGTTAATGGAATATTTTTTTTAATTGGTATGTGTAATTAGAATGACAACTCATTCATTTTTAATATGTCTTGATTAGTTAGAGAATCATAATGGGAATTAATCAGGCTAACATTTTCTCAATTGGATAATGAAAAGCATAATAAATAATTGTATCAGAATAAGGCATGTAACACACTAAATAATGGATTGAAATTTCTAGGAAGGATGAAGTTGAAAGAATATCCAAAAAGATTAAAGGAGATTCAATAAGAGCATAGAATAGTTGAAAGAGTCATGGATAATGTCTAAATGTAAGTCGTATTTGAGTATATGGAAATTTCGTTGAGCGAGAAAGTGAAAGCAGTTTCCCACCCTTTCCATTTTTTGAACATTTATAATTTGAATAGAAAGTCCAATAAAGTAATGACCTAAAATGGTTTTATTATATTTTGTTTCCTGTAAATTTATATTTTACTATTCCTCATTAACTAAAACTATATAAGTACAAATTGAAATGTTACTTTCATTTTTCAACAACTATATAACCATTGGTCAATAACGATCAAAGATCAATATGACCATTGGAAACCACAATAATTATAACGTTATAATTATTATTTATAAATAGAAATGATAATGTGAAACTTTATTTAGAAAGTAGAGTCGATGAACTCATCTAGTAGACTCAAGCTGAATGAAGATCATTTGTTGGAGCTCTTAAAATAGGTAGAATTATTGGGATGTTATCTTAATTGTTCCCAAGATATTCTTCTACACATTAAACCTGAACGAAATCGACTGTTGGAGAAGTGGATGTTAATAGATATTACCACCCGAGCGAGGTTATCTTGGCCGCCTCAAATGTCGATCATAATCGTATACCTTCCCTTAGGTCTTATGCGGGATTTATAAGCGGTTATATAATATGGTATTAGATACTTATTGTGTAATCAATTTTATAAATAAAATTTTTATTCCATCAATTCCATTATGTGAATAGTTTTTCATAAATATATAATGAATTATATAACATGATTTTTCTGTTATAAACACACTTTTACGAAATATGAAAATTATTATATTAAACAATGTTTTTATGAATAATTTATTTATAATTGTGTTATAAGAACACTCCTTTTAAGAATAAATGATGATTATCTTTCTTCCTTATTGTTTTTACTCTATAAATGATTAAGTATTCTGTTTGATAATTTTTTTTAAAAAAATATAAATATTATTTTTAATAAAGAATTAAATTTTACAAATTAAGGAATTTTTGAAATAATTATAATTTTAATAAAATATTATTATCCAATAAATTTTATTAATAATAAGTGAGTATATAATTTATTTTCGAATTCTATTGTAATTTTTATTGAGGTTTAATTTTTTTTTTTAAACCACCAATCTTCAATAATGTCTCTTTTTATTTTAAAAGTTAAAATTCAAATATTTAAGAAATTACATAGATAAAATAAATATTATTTTTGGAGTCAGGATTTTTAAATTATCCAATGGTGATTTTTTCCAAATTCTATGATATAATCGATTTTTTAAGTGAAATTATATACCGAAGAAATATATAATGTGTTTTATGAAAAGATATGGACCCAATAGTGTTGTTATAAAATTTACAAAACGGTATATTCATAAAATATATGTTTTACCTTTAAAATATTTTAAATTTATATTTGTTTGCTAAATTTTATATTGCCTTTGTAAACCTTCCACGACTTAAAAAATATTTTAACATTTTAAAATTAATACCATGTGAGTGTTAATTACCTCCAAATATGGAGGAATAATATTTTCATAAGTTCAGACCTTGTTATTATAAAATATTGTATACCAATCCCCTTTTCTATAAACTGTAGGAAAAACGATCTGATTATTGTTGGTTTTGATTGTTTTAGTGTGTGGAGTCAAAAACAAAAATAATAAAGAATTACCCCACCATTCTGATATAAACCCACCTAATGTACCATTCTTGTTCACTCAAACCATTTGGAGATCGACCAAACTCTACCCCATACACCCTAGTGTCATCCCAAGGTGACCCCGAGCTCTCAAAAAGCCTCTCCCAAGCCATTATGATCACATATCCAAGTAAGGGATCCTTACATTCCTCACCTCTTTTCAAATTCAAACATTTTTTTCCAATGTAGTTCTTGTAATTTTGAATGGTTATAATTTCATTCATTTATAATAATTCTATTAAATTCCATTTGATGTTATATTAATGATGGAATATTTATCCTCCCTTATTTTTAACCTTACCTAAACCATTACTATGGAAAAAGATTGTACGAGATCTTCCACCGCCCACTTTTACAAATCATTCTTTCCATGTTATGTATTTTAATTTATTTTATTCCTATGTTGCTATATATTATTAAATATCATCCATACTTATATTTTATTTATAAATAATTATATCCCATTTCATTATCATTTATCCCTCTTTTAAACTATTTTGTAATCTCGTTACCATGCTGAATTTTCCTAAGGGATTCTTTCCATTCACTTTTATTCCATGTTTCTTTATGTTGTTATAACAATATTATTTTCAATTAAAAATTTTGGGTTATGATTTATAACCTCCCTCTACTTATCACCTTTCTTTTAAATGATGATATACCTCTTTCTATCCCATTAATACAACCCATGTACAACCGTTACCATGTTGAATTTCTGTAAGAGTTGTTTTATATATCATATTTCTTCATGTTCATTATATTATTCCTACTATTTAAAAATTTTATGTGTTGGTATAAGTATCTATATGATCCCATTTCATTCCATTTCTTATACATATGATTAGATACCCCTTTATCTCTCATGAGACATTTATATGAATTGTTATGTCACGTCGTTAGGCTGCCAAAATTGCACAACAATTTTCTATGCCAATATCATCATGTAGTCAATACTATTCAAATTTATCTCTCAAGGATATTCACGTTTATGAAAATATACTTATTTATTATATAATTTCATGTATATATTCCACATTCATTTATAGTTTAATAAATTATGTTATTGAATGATTCAATGTTATATATTCCTAAGGGTATACATATGCATGAAATGAAATGTTTTTAATGGAGGTTCCCTACCAGTGCCCCAATGCATTGGGTAATGTTTAGTATCATGATACGCCATGTACAATAAGGGTTTACTCATGATAATTCATGTTCAATGAGGGTTTACATATTCTAATTCATGTGCATTGAGGGTTTACTCATGCTAATTTTTGTGAAATGAGGTTGTACTCATGGATATTCTTGTGTAATGAGGGTTTACTCGTGATAATCCATGTCAAATGAGCCTTAGTTCATGTGAATATCCTGTTTTATGTTGTTTCCACCATTTCATCTTATGAATGTAATGTCCTATAATACCTTTACGATCATGTTTCTTTTATTATCTACTGATATTCCTATTGCCTAACTTGTAATGTATTCTTCGTGTAATGCCTTGTTTAATCCCATATTTGGGTTTATAGATCACCCTATTCTTATGTATTCCCTCAGGTTATGCCATGAAATGCTATGTATAAAGGAATGTTGTGGTAATGTAAAATAATTTTTTAGTATCCATATTGTATTATATGTGTTAAGTTGTCACGTACTATTCCAAATTTCCCATGACACTAGACCTCTAGATATTCAATGTTGTCTTCAGTTAATGTTTATGTAATAAATCATGTTTGTGTGTTTAATAAAGAGAAGGGATGTCATATTTCTTATCAATGTAATGGTTTCGTTATTTTTGGGATTGGTATTAGAAAATACTATTAAAATCCTTAAGGATAACACTAAGTATAAGGAAGAAATACCTAAATTTTGGTGGGTATATATTAAGTGGTTTATCAATATAATACATCCCTATTGGGATACGAACAAGTAGAGGTGGATCTGAAACAAATATATCTTGGGGTAAAACCCAAAACACTGCATTGAGATAGACTCTAATAGGAACTAGGATGTGACAACAGGCCACACTATACTATTGGTTAGACGCTCCCAAGTGATATTATTCAATAAATTCATAAGTATAGTATAGAACATTATTAAAAGAGAAAAAAAATCCCATAAGAATATATGTTATGAAATAGATCAAGGATAACCTAGATTGAAACTTAGGGAATCATAAGTGAGGATATACTATACATGTTTATCCTTTATTATCAGTTTTGTTATTTTTTTATTCCTATTTTCTATGTATTAAAACCCCCAAACTGTATTTTCATTTTCATAGTTAAAACATGGAAGGAGGAAGAGCATGAACAAATCAACTCTCTCTTCCTGAAAAACTAAATGGAGATATAATCCAAAAGTCATCCTCAGATGACCTTTAATATTTTTTAAATATCAAAGATTTAAGAAGACATCATTCTTATGTATTCAATACATCTATAATTTCATGATTCTTTCAAGGATCAGGCACCATATTTTATTGAATCTTGTGCTCCCAACTCTCTTACCATGATAATCATGTGAAGTACCATAAAGTTATTATCAAATTCTTCTCATTATTTCATTAGGATGGAACAATAAATTATTTTCTAGATGCTGCAAAAGTGGGTGAACTCTGAGTAGCCTATATGTATCAAACAATATATTTCTGTCTTTGGAGAAACATAAAAACCGATATACTAAAACCCTATTCTGAAATATTTGATGATGATTCATTATAAACTTTTTATAAAAACAAGTTCAAATGATATTTCCAAATTATATTTATGAAATAACTTTTTAATGACTTATCGATGCTTCTATCGATATAATACAAAATGCCAGAGGTGCATTGAGATAAAAGAAGTCGATGATTTTCTAAATGTCCTGAGGTATGATAGTGACACATGAACCATTTCTACTTAAATGAAATGTTAATAGGTACGACTATAGGCCTCATTGAATAGATTAATAAGAAGTACCCTCACATGTTTTCGACTTATTATTAAAAAATACATTTCATGGGTGAAATTTCTAAAGGGGGAATAATGTGATGACTCGATGTTTTGAATAATAATTTGTTTCTTGAAAATTTATGTCTTACTGTGTCTTATTAATTAAAACTATGTATGTAAAATTTGGAATGAAACTATCTGTTTTGAAAGTTATATTACTACTGTTCAATTATGATCGATGATCAATATGACCATTGGAAAAAATAATATATTACAATTATAATTTTTTTATAAATAGAAATGGTAATGGAAAAAATTAATCACTGGGATTCCCTATTGAACTATCCCAAGCTATGATTTAACACATTATTCTTGACCAGAATCACCTATGGGAGAAAGGGAAGTTAATAGAGATTACCACCAAAGTGATGTTATTCAATCCACCCCGAGAGTCTGTCAAAATTGCACACTGGGATTCACTCTTGACAATATTTTTATTAGTAATGATTTTGTAATAGCTTTATAAGTATAATATTTTTAATTATAATTGATCATTATATTAATTCCTTATTTTTTTTACTCTATAAATGGTTTAGTTTTTATTTAGATAAAAACAATATTTTTATACAATAAAACATAAATTGTATTTATAATTAATGAATTTATTTTGAAGAATTGATGATTTTTAAGTAATTATTATTTTAATAAAATAATATTATCAAATTACTTTTATGAATCATAAATGTTTATATAATTTTTTATGAAGACAAATCTATTTTTAGAGGTTTAAAACCATTTTTTTCAAAACCCTTCAATCTACAATAAATGTCACTTTTTATGTTGAATCAACAAATTCACCTATTATGAAAATTATTAAAATAAAATATATTTAATTTTTGGTATCAGGTTGTCTAAATTTTCCAATGTTGAATTTTTAATAATTTTCTGTGACAGTCCAATTTTTTGGGTAAAACTTAAATACTGAATAAATATATAATGTGTTTGTTGGAATCATAAGGACCTAATAGTTATGTTGTAAAAGGATATAAAAGGTATATCTAGCCAATATATGTTATATTTTTAATATATAGTGATTCTAATTTTTTTATTAATTTTATAATCCCTTAGTGGACCCTTTAAGTCTTTTAAAATATTTTTATCATTTTAAAATGATTTCATTAAGAGCGTGACTTACCTCAACATATGAAAGCCTAATATTTTTAAATGCTCGGCACTTGACCTTATGAAATATTTTATGACAATCCCCTTTTTTAGAAACAATTGGAAAAATCTAGGGGATGGTTTGTAGTTTTGAATATTTTAGTGTGTATGGTCCAAAACCAAAATAATAAATAATTCCCCCACCTTTCCTATATGAATCCACCCAATATCCCATTTCTCTTCACTCAAGCCATTTTTATCATGACCAACCTCTTCCCCATACTCCCTAAAGTCCAAACATGAATCCCACAAGCTCCCATGAAGCCTCTCCCAAGCCTTTGGAATTACACATCCAAGTAAGAGATCCTCACATTCCACTCCTTTCAAATTCATGTACCTCATTCAAAAGTAGTTCATGTAATTTCAAATGGCTATAATGTCAATATTTTATATTCATTATATTAAAATTAATTTGATGTTATTTTATTGTGGGTTTATTTATCCTCTATCATTTTGACACTTACCAACGCCATTACTATGATTTTTTAACGGATCTTTAACCCTCCTCTTTTACCAGGCATTCTTTTCATGCTATGTCTTTTCATTTATTTTATTATGATTTTGCGATATTTTATAAAATATCATCCACACATCAAATTTTATGTATAAATAATGAGATCCCATTTCACTCTCATTTATACATTTTCTGAAACCTTATTTACTCTTGTTACCATGCTGAATTTTGTAAGGATTTCCTTCCTTTGACTTTTCCCCATGTTTCCTTATGTTGTATTACCGTTTTATTTTCATTTAAAAATATTGGGATATGATTTAGAACCCACACCACCATACTATCTGACTTTTTTATTAATGATGAGAGACCCATTTCTCTCTCATTAATCCCAACCATGTAGATCTATTACCAAGTCAAAATTTCATGAGAGTTATTCCATTTCTCCTCTTTTTTAACGTTTTTTATGTTACAACTTCTATTTAAAAAATATATGTTTTGAGAAATGTATCTATATGAATCCCATACTATCCATATAATGTAAAGTTGATGAGAGACCCATTTGTCTCTCATCATAAATTTTTATGAATTATTATGTCATGCCATTTGGCAGTAGAAATTACACCGCAATTTCCCATACCAAAATCATTTTGTAGTGAAAACCATTACAATTTCTCTATAAAGGGTATTCACCTTTATGAAAATATATTTATTGATAATATAATATCATGTATGTATTCCACATTCATTTATTGTGGAATAAATGATGATGTTAACTGATTCCATGTAATATGATTCATGTGGCACACTTACGCATGAAATGAATTTTTTTAAAGGGTGTGCCTTGATAGTGCTCAAATGCATTGGGTATAGTTAAGAATCAGGATATAACTTGTTTAATAAGGGTATACTCATGATAATTCATCTGCAATGAGGTTTTAAACATGCTGTTTCATTGCAATGAGGGTATACTCATGTTAATTCATGGGAATTGAGGGTTTACTCAATTTAATTCATGTACAATGAGGGTTTACTCATGATAATCCTGGTGAAATGATCCTTGGATAATGCTAATGACATGTTTTATTTTGTTTCCAAATTTCCATGTAATGATATGCAGTCTACATCATGGATTAATGATCATGTGCCTCTTGTGATCCGTTGATATAAATATTGCATAACATGTAGTATATTCTTCATGTATTTATTTTTTTACTCTCTTACTATGCTTTATACCTCACCGCTTCCAAATATAAGTCCTCAGGTTATCCAATTGAATGTTATGAATGATGAAATTTTGTGGTCATTTAAAAGAAATTTTCAATATGGATTTTTTATTTTAAATCTTATGTTATCGTGTAATGATCCTAATTTCCAATGACACTAGACCACTCAATCCTCGAAGTTAACTTATTTGAATTTTTTTAATAAATCATATTTATGTGTGTAATGAAGAGAAGGGTTGTTACAAACACACTTGTTAATCATATAATAACACTATTAATGTTTTGAGAGAGTAATAGTGCTGAAGAAGTGGTTACAATGTTGGGAGAATAAATTAAACATGATGAAGGTTTCTTAAGGAGGTTTTCTATATTGATGAAGTAAATGGTAGAGTTTATCAAATTGTTCAGATTCATGGGACTGATATTTCATAGAAAAAATGATTTTTATGTATTATATCCATAGTAACTTTTCCTAATTGTTTCCAAAATAGATGTAATTAGACTGGTGCATAAGAATGAGTTTTCATACACATTTTTGAAAGTTTGTTTATAACTTATTCTATGTAGAGAAATGAATAATTTTCCTTTAAAAAACTATGAATGTTTTAATTTTTGGTAGTAGCACAGTGACAGGTTTGGAAAAAACTCGTTAAGGTTTCCTAACTTGTTATACAATATTTCTTAAATCGTTAGTAAAAGATTTATAATATGCACTATTTTATTGATCATAGTTCTACACAAGTGTAAGGGTATTTCATACATGTTGTATCTACACCAATGTATTGTTTTATTGTTGATTTTTTATTGTATTATTTCAAAAACATTTTAAAGACTAGATACTCTGATTGAGTAGTGAACCTTATAAATACTTGTGTCCCTTTGGATGTTTGTATTTTTTATTTATAAATGTGTTAATTATTTAATAGGACTCCAGTGTTGTTATATATGAAATATAGCATAAAAGAAAAAAATTACCACTTATTAACCCCATACTCCTCATAGTGATACATTTATCCTAGTTGTTCCATTTCAATAGTGGACTTAATTTCAGTGGTAGGTATATTACATTAGGATATGCTATCATGAATCTTCTTTTAGCTACAATTAGCTGGTAGTAATGATCAGGTATGATCATTGGGTTATTATCGGGGCTGGGAAGCTCCCTATTACAGTCAGGCATGGATCCCACATTCTTATTAAAATGTTTTCATTAGAAACCCCCATAATACACAATAATTATTTCTCATATCAACAGAGTGGAACCCCTCATCTTCGTGCTCTGGTGGGAAGAGGTCCTCCACTGAAGTAAGTCCTCCCTCAGCGGTGGATCATAATGGTGAGGTGTGGGATCTCCATATGGATTCTTGGGAGGTTACGTGAGATTCAGGGGTATAATATATTACCTCCTAAACAATAGAGAATATTGTAAAGTTATAAGCCTTCCCAATGGATTCTAGTATAATTGTACATGAAGGGAGACATCAGAGATAGACCTTTGGAGTTGTTGGCTGACTCATCATTCATAGCAAGGTGTAGAGAAGAAGATCCCTTTTCTCTCGACATTTGGACTTCATGTTGATCATATTTTGGATCAAATTATGGACATTGTATTATATGATTATTTACATTCCTTATTTGTTATGAGCTTCATACTATCTCTTGGTTTGTCATATAAGGTGATTTAGAGCACCATCATGGTTATGAGTATACTCACCCCTAAATAGTCTCTTCCTACACATGTTGTGTCTTATTTAGAATCATTCCTTTTATTTATTATAATGTGTACTAGGAGTAGGACATTCCTAGAATGATCTTAATCATGATAGATGGAAATCATTTGGATCGAGGGGTTTAAATTTGGTAGATACACCCTATATATCTATAGGTTGGGTTCTTTTTTTGTTTTAGTGTTCTTATATTTTCTCCTTTTTATATTTCTATAATAATTATATTACATTGATGTGATATAGTTGTTATGCATGAATTTACAGTATCACTTGCTTCTCATTCCACATTATACTAGTGTAAGTAGATATGTGTGAGTGTATTTGTAATTTAGGATAAACCCTCCTTTGAGTATGATGTGCCTACTCAGTAATAGTCATCATCCCATGGACTATTGGAAGTGGGACTAGGGTGTCACACACAACTTACAACCAGTTAGGTAGGCCTCACTAGGTCGGATTTTGATAGAGTTTAATCAGAGGAGGTCATCATAAAATCAATGTTTAGGGTGTTTATATCTATGAATTTATTTTTGGAACTATGGAAAAAATGATAGAGTGTATCATATTTATCTATCTGGCTTTTAAACCTCATGTTGGTGTGTTAGTAAAAAATCCAATCATCGGAAATTAGAAATAATTCTTGTTGACTGAGTCCATGAAGTAGATGGTTGAAGAGAAAACATGGGCACATGCATAATTTATGAATGGGTTGTGAATTATTTTCATATCATGAGTTTTCTCCCATGAAATTCTCTTTGATCATGGAACATCATGATAATTTTCAATTCTCATCCATAATGAAATCTATAAAGGATTTTGAGACTGTGTTAAGATTGTGATCGATTTAACGATGAGGCCCCAACTCTAAGACCCATTAATTATGTGTTTCATCCTAGAAGGCCCTTAGTAGTGATAACACTTATTTTTAAGTGAATGGAATAACCTTTTAACATCCACATAATAAAAAATTACACAATTACTGGAATCATACACAACATGAATCATTGTACATTGATGAACTTTAAAATATTATTATTAAATATCATTGTTATTACATTAATGATAAATTTGAGTGTAATAATAGTATTGACTACTTATTAAAATATATATTAAGTTCCTAATTAATATTAATTATTGTTAAATTCTTAATGAATTTTAATTCTATATTTAATAATGATTTTTTAATATATAAAATATCATTTCCTTTGAAAAATAATTTTAGTTATATTTTATGAAATTAATATACAAAATTTATGGAACATTTATAAATTTTATTTCAAAAAATATATATCAATTTTTAAATTTTAATATCTAAATTATCTTATGGTGAAGCATTGGAATTTTTCTAAATGATATATTTGTTAGTGAATAGTATAAAATAATATTTTTTCAAAAAACTATCATTTTTTTCACAGAATAAATTAATTTAAAATGTATTCGATTTTTTTAATTTGGTCATAAATATAAATTTGAAAAAGTTTATTGATAATAATATAAATAGTTCATTTAAATATTTACTTTTTATGATTATTTATAATTTATTTTTATATGCTTAAAATACTCAATTTTATGCAAACTCTTTTTATGCACATAATGTTTATATATTTTAAATAATTAAAACAACCCTAAGAGAAGAAATATTCATATTAAATGAATATGTTATAAATCTAATTGATTTTTTTCATATAATAATTATTTATATTCAAAACATTAATATAAGATCTTTTATTTGATGAAAATTTCATTTCTTGAATACTCGCTCTATTGATATGTTTTGTGAGATTAATTTAATATTTAATTACTAAATTTATTTTATTTGTAACTGAAAAAATATATTCCATAATTTTAGTAATAAAAATTAATATTAGGTAATTATTTCATCTTAATTTTGGTAATAATATAGTAAAAACAGTAAAAATCCTATAGCAGTGGAGAAAAACTAAGATAGAAAGAGTGTGTAACCATAGAGGTAAATTGAATAAAATTCTTAAAACAAGGTTTATTTAAAAATTTTGGAGGGTTTCCTTGACCATATCACCCCTATAATCTATTATTTAATAATTCTTGAGAAACAGTTCATTAGAGTGACTTCCCATTATTGAATCGTTTTTTTTGTATTTACAAAACAACACTCCCTTTCGACTATATAAGGGCACCTCATCTCCTCTCCATTACACAAGTAATCTTGATTATAGTTTGTCAATTCCATACCCAAATACCATCCATAATTATCTAACATAATCATACGGGCCTTTTTTATTAAATATCAAATCTTGTGAGGATTTAGTAATAATCTTAAAGAGGTGGTCCAAAGAAGAGGTATCATTCTAACGTGAGCATCTTTGTTTTATATAATCACCGACCTTCTTAAAATATTACTCAATAATGCTAATATATTGAAAGAATTATATTAAATTTAAATATATGTTATTTGGTTAATTTCAAAACCTAAATCCTTCTTTTCTTTCAAAAAATTTGAAATGATAACATTGTTTGTTTGTATAGTGGACTACCACCTTGCAAACTAATGTAATTAAATTTCCTTCATCACCTATAAAAATTTTTAATGATAGAATAATTAATATTTTCCACATATAGTAATTACATTTTATTATTTTTTAGAAATTAATATATAATTTACCATATAACATTATCACTCATTAAAAATTATATGGCCATTCATGTGTACAATGGACTAACACATCAAGAAGCGATGTGGTTGAATTTTTATTACTCTATGAAATTGATTTTTTATTAAAGTGTATTTAAAGATATAATCTGATATTTATGATATAATTAACATTAGTTGATGAACAAATAACACTTACTCCTTTTTTATATTGATCTCTGTAAAATGGTAACATTAATCCGGCATACATACAACCTACCGTCTCCATGGTTGTTATCATGTTCAATATTCATAACCATCGTTCGTGGTTGATTTGATACATTTAATTTATGTATAAAAATAAATCCATCTCATGATTATTATTCTATATATGATGTAATAATGACTTTATTGACCATATTAAACCTATCAGAGTCATTTTTGACACATGAAACAAATACTATCAGAACATGAAACATTTAAAGTCCTGATTAAGTAAATATATATAACATGATAATAAATGATATAAATGGAATAATAAAAATTAAAAATTTCTTTTCAGAAAGTAAATAATTGACATAATATTATTATTATGGAAGATAAAGTATATATTTTATGATTCAAACATGAGGTAACTGATTTTATAACTCAATTTATTTTATTAGATAAAATTTATTCTTCACTTTTTCTTATATTCTAAAACTATATGTATAATGAGAATTGATTATTTTTGGTTTAATTTTAAATTTTTTTTTGTTGAAATAAATTTAACCCTCATAAACTCTTCATTGGTTTATTTTCACTTTGATGACACATTCATTATACTGAAAAATCATAACACTTTTATTTCTAAGAGACATAATCCATATTAACAACTTATTAATATTTGGTGGGGTATATACTATCACTTTGATATGTTATTTCATGGATCCATTTATCTCCAAATTATTTAAATCTGTATTTGAGTTTATTTATTTAATAGGGGGTATTTAATAAAAGTTTACTGAATCAGTAATGGTTTATCCCACAATATCTTAATATTTCATGATTGTTTGTGCATGAATTTTCATCATAAAAAATCATTTGATAATAGTATAACAAAAAAATTTAAATTTCTTATCCCATAAAAATTTATTAATTTTTAAGGTAATATTAATATTTACACTCTTTGGAATATAAAATTACGAGGAAAATGTTCGTAAGAAATTTCAACTTTTTTTTATATTTACTTTAGAAAATTCTATTTCTTACATATCTTTATTTTCAATAAAATATATCAATAAATATTAATTATATTATGTACAGTTTTATTATTAAAAATTTTACCCATGTTTTACATTTTTACAAAATGGTATAAAATGAATATTATTGTTTCTTCCTACGCCACATTTTTTATTTTTCAACAAAAATGAGAATGAAATATCCATTTTAACATACTCAACATAACCTGAATATTCCACTTGTTTTGCCACATAATATTTTGATTATTATTTTATATGTTTCTATAGTTATTTTTAAATAAAATATTTTCTATTATATGATTAAATTTTTTATAATTTATGATGTAATTTTAATGTGAAAGGGGAATTTTCCTCATTGAATATTTCATGTAATATTTTAAAGACATTTTCATCAACGATGAAAAAATATGATATTATATAATTATTCAAAATTATATATATATATATATATATATCTAACATATAAATTATGAAAATTATCCCATTATATGATAGGGTAACACATTCCTTCTTTTTTATCTTTCAAATGCCTCTATTATAAAATTTCATTTTATTATGATATGTGATAAGATTATGAACCCATTTTATTTTCATGGATAATTCATATCTTTTTTCCTATGATTGAATTCCTTTTTATGTAACACATTAAATCATGAAAGTAATATGTATGGTGAACGCATAGACTTCTCAAATTTGATGGTTAAATCTTCTGTCTATTTAGATGTTATGTGTCATATTTGGGAGTAAATAGAATCTTTTTTAGACCTTTTTCCACCATGTGATATTGTCCATACAATTGTCCTTGAATAATTTTTATGTATTGTTATATGTTTATTTTTTATTTAAAATTTTTCCATGATATTATTGTATCATGATCATTATGTTATTCTCTAATGTGATAAATCACGATCATTCTATTTTTTGATAACATGTTGTACTTTTGATTCACCTGTTGTATTTTCTTATAAAGTATTTCCATAAATATGAATGTTAAATACCCATTTTTATATGTATTCCCCATGACTTACCTATTTTTTCTTGGAGCTCAATTGGATTTAGTAGTTAATTGTTTAGAATTAGAAAATTACTATTAATTTAGTCTTGATTTGATGTATTATGAAACTATTCTTGCAAATACATTAAAACATTGCGATCCTTGTTTTTTATTATTGGATATTTATATAGATATCATATACTTATACATGTAAAAATATTGGGTCACAATATTTGGAATCATAGAACGATGTATCTATTTTTGGGATTAATACTACAATATTGTTGTGATAATCCATGGAATAAGTATAAAGATAATTCAATATATAGGAAAATATAATATAATATGTATAATTTACAAAGGAGTGGTTTCCATAAAATGAATTCCCTTCGAAGATAATGTAAATCAATGTGGATCTTGGGTAATTATAACTTGGGGAAATAACATAGGAGTGGGTGTATTAGGATTTAATTAATGACCACCTAGTTCATGAAAATGGACCTTTCTACCCAACTAATTTTAAATAACCAGGTAAAATGTTTTGGAAATTCAAAAACATGATATTTTCCATTATCAAGGACACAACTATGTAGTTTTGTTAGAAAATATAGGAATTTGTTCAATAGATTTTCCATATTAAAACCATTAAAATCATAATTCATGATAAAAAATCATATATATACTTTATTATATACAGGTTTAAGAATTTTCACTTGTGTATGTTAATGAATTTTCATCTTCCTTATCTTATTCTTTTGAGTTACAATTTTTAAATTAACGAAAATATTCAAATAACCAATGTGATGGGAAAGATAATTTATTCCTTAATTATATTCCTAACCTAATGGGAATATATTTTATGCTTCTTATGATAATTCTAAATGATCTATATGAAATGACAATTTAAAAATAGAATAAAGATGAATTTCCAAAAACATTAAGGAAGGGAAGGGTAGAGTCTCATGGAAGCTCAAGTGGTAAATATGATAAAGAAAAGATTATTCAATTACATAAATCAATAAAATGTAGGAAGTGGATGTATGGAAAATTTACAAAATGAAATATAATATGTATTATTTCTAAAAATGGAGGGGAAAAGTAGCTATTTTTCAAGAAAATATTGGTCTGGTTAATAAGACATTGGGATAAAAAACGCATACCATGGAACTACTAATAGTTAAATGTCATTGATGTAGGGAACATGTTAATTATCCAAGTTAATGATCTTATACAAGGATTAATACATATGTTCTAATTTCATGATAATTAATGAAATGTAATTATTGAAATGTTTATGTGTTGGAACCTAAGAATCATGTTGTTTAATTATTTTTATCAATGGTATTCTAGGGATAAGAATCCTGGATATTCTATGGATTTTTGCATTAGTTTTTTCAAATAAATTATCAAGAATATTTGTAATTGTATTAATGACCTATAAAGTTGATTTAATGTAAATGTGATATTTCATGTAAAGGAACTTGATAAGGGAAAATATAACATTATAAATGTTCTTTATGTTTATATAATTATAATTAATTAAAATTATTTGATTGGTTTGACAACAATGAGTTTGACAGAAAACCATAGATTATAAAAAATTGGCTCACGAAAACAGTTATTTTTAATTATTTTCATCAAAATATTATGAATGTTATATGATTAAAGTGATTATGAATATGATTTTCACATTTATTTTTTCATAGTTTATAAAAAATAATCCTATGAAATGGGTGACAACACATCATATTCCGCATGGCCTCAGGGCTTCAACCCTCCACCAAAGGGAAATAAGGGAGAAATGACAACCAGTGGCCTATATGATTTAATGGTTAGTGTAAATTTTTTACGTAAAAGATTTTTTGGATAAATATTATGTATAACTTGGGGAAATTATTTTAGGATCAAATAATTATGAATTTTTTGGATTGTTAGGTGATTAATGATAATTTGGGAAATTGTTCATTCAGTTGAGGTATATGTAACCCAATTTCAAATATGTCATTTTATATGGTAAAAGTTTTCTGAAAAACATAGTTAAACTTTTGAATATTGATTTTATTTAGGATGAATAATAATTTATTAAATGAATGACTTAATTCTAACATTGGATTTGGAGATTAATATGTGAGTTTATACATTATTGATGTTATCTTACCTTATGGAAACCTTTTCCGGTTTTGTTATTAATTAAATATAGTGTTATTATACTGACATACTTTATTGGATTATGTGATCTATTATTCCGTCATTTTAGTGCTTCAAGCATGAAAAAATCAACTGGAATAATCATCAAGAAAAAAATGAGAATTTTTTGAAAAATGATTAAAGGATGAAATTGTACCTGTCATGTAAATATATTTATTTATTTTATTAGAATATATTGTAAATGGATCCCTCATCTTCTATAAATTTATATTTAAATAAATATAACGTTCATTTTGGATAAAATTTTGTTTTCTTCTCTCTTAAAAAATTAAAATATTATATCTTGAATTTTTGTTAATTTGAAATCTAGGTTTCCACATCCCATCAATGTTATCCACACAAAAACCTAGTTATATTATGAAATTAATATTTCCTTTTCAATATTTTTAGGAGGAAGTTTTATTAAACCTTTTATGATGTAGGCTATTTATCCATGGTATTATCAAATTGAAAAAAAAATTGATTACCGTGATCATGTTCAAAATGTGAGGAAGAATTTTTTTATCAGTGTTATAGAATGTAAAAAACTAACAGTTTAAAATTTGACTACGTTCGATATCATATACTATCAGGCAACACCAATGTTATTGTCCCTTATATGGCATGAATTTTTTGATGGTATTTTTTTTGTCAATATTATTTCAATGACACATATTCAATATTCACTAATGATTTCTTTTAATTGGTGTGTATATTTCCCCTTTGATATATTATTTGATTAATTTATTTATTCTCATTTTATTAAATTTTTAATTTTAATTTTTCTCTTCCTTGGGGTTATTACTTTAAACATACTAATGTGGTAAGGTTTTATTTCAAAAATTGCACCATTATTCGTGATTGTTAAGGATTGAATTTCCATTAATGGAATTTATTTCGTCATTTTCAAATTAACCAATTACACATTATTGTACCCTATTTATTTATTATTTTTTCATGTAATTGTACTATTTTACACTCTTTGATACTTCAAATTTTTTGAAAAATAATTTTCAATAAAGGAAACGTTATTTCTATTTTGGGTCTAAAATTATTTTTCATCAATATCTATTTTTTCCAAAAAAATTATTTATTTAATATTTATTATATTTATCCAAATACTAATTAATTCAATTTAAATCAATTTTTTAAATTTTAAAAAATTTATTAAAATCAATCTTCTTGTCCATTTAGAAACTATATACCTTTTTGATTTTATAGTGAAAATTTGATAAGATGTTTTGTTTTAAAATGATCGACATATATAGAATATTTATGCCATCATTACCACTCAATTATTTATAGTATACATTATAAATTTACTTTTTTCACCTTAGTGAAATTGTTTTATAAAATATTTTGAAAATTTTTAAATTTTGAAAATGAGATTCCAAAGTGAAAATATTATATTCCTCAGGAAATAGTCCTTCTAATATTGTGAAGAAATTTTCTTCAATGATGAAAACATTTTATTTTGTGGATTTCATCAAAAATATGAATATATGTATCTCACATATAAAACTATATTATTATACCTTATTTTAAGTGGTAAAAAATTCCTTAAGTTTATCTATTAATTGCCTTCATTAATAAATTTCTATTAATATTGATATATGATGAGATTATTAAACCCATTTTATTCTTATGGGTAATTATTAAGTTATTACTTATTATTGATTTCATTTTTATAGAATACATTAATCCATATAATGTTATGATGGATGCACCTAGATAGAACTCCAACGTATTGGGTAATGTCTAGTATCACGAGACTTTGTATATGTGATTAGGGGGTAAATCAAATCTATTATGGGAATTTTTACACCAAGTGATATTGTATTGGTAGTTATTTGTGAATCATGTTTATATCATATATTATGTTGTAGATATACTTCCTATGATTTCGTGATCTTATAATACCATTTTCTTTACTTTATTCTCTCATGTGATTACTTATAATCCTTCTATTTATGGTATTATGTTATCGTTTTGAATAGAATATTATGTTTTCATAACATGTGGTTCCGACATTGTGATTTTAGATAACCCTTTCATCTATGTATTTTTCATTTCATCCCTTGCATTACTAAGAACAAAATTTAATTTATCATCTCATTATGGTGAATAAAATAAATTCATTTTATTTTAGTCCAAATTTGATTTATTTTTAACCTATTATTCTAAAGACACTACTCCTTTTAGATTCTTATTTTATATTAATAGATATTTTTTGTAAAATAATACTATAATATGTGTAAATGCTTGAGTCACTATAAAAATCTCTTTGTAGATGAGTATGACCATCCACAATTTTAAATATTGGCAGCTCTATTAGGATAAGATGATGAAATTAATATGTTTAGCACACTTCACGAGTTCCAATGATATAGAACACCTTGGTTTAATGATGATCCATATAGTAAACAAGTAGTGTATTTTATTGAAGTATTTTTAATATCTTTATATCATGTGAAGAAGAACATTAATTGGATGGTTGCCTCACAACTATCCTTATTTATGGAGCAATTTATGGTTCCAATCGTACCAAAAGATGAGGCATCATTACAATGTTTTCTTCATAGGTTTCATATATAGAGTTTTCATAGGTTTCTGGGTTATTGAGACCCTACATATTGGGATGTAGAGGACTATCATTATTAAATAGTTTGAAAGTTACACTATTATCATACACCTCTTGATGGTGGTCCTTGCATAAATACATTAAAAGGGTGACATAGGGCATCAGTAGATCAGTTTTTTTGTGGTGTTTAAAACAAATTCTTGCAGTTAAGGAATATAGAATATACCCCTATAGAGACACATACTTCTGATGTGATCCAAATAATGTGGGATAGTCATTTCCACCCAAATAGGATAATGATGTGGTTTCATCGATGAGTTTGTTTCACTTATTTGTTTAAGGTTTTTTTTGTCCAAATGGGTTGGATAAATACCGTATTATGGTGAACTATCCTTAAAGGCAATGGATATTTTCATGTAGTAGGATATAGTGACCCAAAGGATTCGAGTGTGGTTTAAGTCGTGACATATGTATTCACTGTTTCAGCAACATTTTTCTAATAGAGTTATAATCCATTTTTTTTGAATGTATCCCATGTTTGAGACTTATAAATACCAGTGGTTCAGTTTATCTCTAACCTTGTGTTTGGATTCTCCAATACAGGAGACCGGTGATCACACACTTCTATTTGCAGTGTAAACTAAGTATATAGTAGAGCGAAAGCAACACATAAAATCATTCTATAATGGTAGTGAGACCCTATGATGTTTTCCTTAATATTTAATAGTATACTACTATACATTCCTATATGATTATTAACAATGAGGGTAGTTTTGTATCAATGTTAATGGGATGGAGTTTTACTTCATGGGTGGAAAGGAATCCTAGGAAGAGAATGATGAGATTGTGAGAATGAGGATATAAATTATTTCTTATCATTTTTCTCGTATAACGGATGAAAAAATTGAAAATATTGGATTTCAGTTTCCTATGGTATTTGAGAGGTATGGTGACTTATTCTCAAAATATTTACAAGTCTAACCTCCACATCAAAATATTTTTTTTCACTTCATGGTACAACACACTGGGAAAACCTGATATTTTTGATATCATATCAGATGACCCCATATAGTTATGAGAGTTAAATCAGTTATGGGAGGAATATAATGTTTTAAGGGTTTGTTATACCCAATAAATTCACTTGGTAAGACCTATTTAGTTCACCTAGGATTTGAATGAGATGTTGAGGTTATGTGTTGACCAAAATTTCATGATTTATCTAACTATCATGGATCATTATCCACCCTTTAGAATCGATTGAATCTTTGATTAGTGGTTAGTGGTGAAGTTTTTTTTAGATTATGGCCTCAAGAAAGGTTATCAGTAGTACAGTCATTGAAAAGAGGATGTGCCAATGTTGATTTTCAAAAGATGCATTGGTTTCAATGTGTTTATTATGATTCATTTCATAGTGTTGAAACCCCCAGCGTATTGTATGACATATGAACTAGATTGTTAAAAAATTTCCATGATTTGTTTATGGTAGTTTTCATTTATGGAACCCTTGTATAAATAGAGTCAGTGGTTAATAACATGTGGAACTTGAGGATGGTTCTAGAAATACTTCAAGAGTACCATATTTAAGGGAATCTCTAAAAGGATGAATTCTTGATTTATGATGTCCACTTCTAGGGATGTGGCATCCAATAGATGGGAGTTATGATGATACAATAAAATGATGTCGTAGTGCTTTCACGAGATACACTCAAGGATGTGGTTATAGTATCATATTATCAGAGTGAAATTTCTACCCACTTTTGTTGAGAGATTTAAAGGAGTATTTAACCCCTTTGTAGTTATCCCACGGGGGTAAGGATAATGAAATTTATATCTAGTATATTGTTATTACCCTTCCTCTTAATCAATGATTGATGGAGGCACATAATTGGGATATCATTATTGGAATATTGTGTGACCATATATATAATTTACTTGTACTTGATCGATGTTATAAATGTTTCTATCACTTAATCGATATGAGGATGGATAATGTAACCAGTCATGTAGGAGTATTAGGTGATTATGAGGTTCCTTTCACTTATTATCGCACTTGATATAGGTGTTGATGTACTTGGATCTTTTGGAAGATGGATTGGTAACCAAGGATATTATACCATGTTGTTGAGTTTATGAATTAATTCCTCACCTATCAGTAGGTCAATAACGAGGTTCTTGAATGGAAGTGTAAATTGATTTGTATCTTTGTTGTTTTATGATGGGGATACCATGACCATCAAGAGGTCGCAAAACTATCATAGTTAGTGTATAATGACAAAATTTTGATCCACATATAAACCATCTAAGATAAATTATTATTGGAGAAAATTCTAGAGGCCTTCATGACTTATTGTCATTTGAGTACAATGTTTAAATCGGATAAAGATATTCAAGTGATGAATAATATTTAGGTTTAGTAGAATATTTTTTGGTATTGATGTCATCTTTGGTCCATAGGTGGGGGGAACATATACCATCATTGGATACTATGTATCATAGAATTTACCACTCCACCATCATTGTAATACCATTTTATTCCATGTATGATAGACCCCACAAGTCACTATTATAATAGATTTAGCCAGTGGGTGACAAAACATGTGGGCCAGGAGTTGGTTCTAGCAATGGTTGTGAAAGGTTCAGTTCATCCAATGGAAGATTATGACTTCCCAAAAAACAGTGGGGGTGCTTTTTGGAATTATGATAATAGACTTTGGATTTCAAAAATGATATTTTTCATTCTTAGAGGTCTGCTGTTATCAAGGATTATAGATATTTTTAATAGGTGGTAGGATATATAAAGGTTTATAAACACTTTATTATGTATTACATTGGGAAATGAGGGGTTGTACCTCTTGAACCTATGACTACAGTTAGACCGAGTTCTTATTGATTTAAACATGTTGCTACTAAAGAGACATGTGCACAAATAATTGCATGATGTATATCAAAATGATCTCGACATTGAGGTTGGAGTTTCCACTTAGTGGTGTTAAAGGTTACTAGTGGTGTTTTAGAATTTGTATGACATTAACCTTTATTCAAAAGTTTTTTTCCATGGGTGTGTGTTTGTTGGCAGTACATGGACCCTCATTGGAGCTCATTGGAGGGGGATATCAATATAAGTGATTAGTATCTCCTCATTTATATGTTTAATTTCTCTTTTTCATTTGGAATGTCTTGAAGGTTTGCAGAGTTCAGTGAAATTGAAAATCATATGTTAGACATTGGAATAATTCTGGGAATATTTTTGAATCCATGCACTAATATGTTCTGTTATTTTGAGTCCCATAGAGCCTCGATATTGTTATATTAGAAATGTTAAATATATATTATTACAAACATGATGTTTATCAAAAATATCGAAATATCACTAGAATGGTTTTCTAGATAGGATATATAATACCTCCTTTAAATAAGATATGATGGCTTTACCCTAGCCATGACATAATGTTTTTCAGTGTTGGGTGATTTTATTGTGTGTGGTCATGGGGGATTAAATAAATTAAATTATATTGGTAATTCAATTATAATTATTTTCCATTCCCTAAATTAAAACTCTACATAAACCGTAATATTAGTAATTACCTTTGGTTATCCACATATCAATTTAGGGAATTTGAGTATGAGACTCTAGTGTCTTGTGATTTGGTAGATGGTTGTATGATTCTGGATCGATGATCAGAGTACTACATGGATAATCACCAATGATGGAGTTATTGGATCATTTCGACAATAATGATAAAAAACGTTTTTCATTATATATCAATGTAAATGTGATATAATGTGTTTATTTTTTGTCTTTTCCTCATTTATTATTCTATAATAATGTATATTAATCATTTCGTAAATTTATTATGAACTGATATTCATTGAATTTTCCAATGCCAACATTCTTATCAAAGATCTGTGAATTTTATGTTTTTTTTGAAAATTTTCTAACTACATAATAACCCCAACTAATGGATTCTAAGTACAATGGACAAATGAAAAACTCCATTAATCAGTACATATGATGGGATATATTCCTTTCTCTATCATCACCTATTGTTCTTTCAAGGAAAATACATTATTCATTCGTTCATGGGCACAATAAACTGTGATCACATTTTTTCAATGGGTTTTAGATTTGTTATTAAGGTGTAGTGGATCCATTAGGATTCAAATAACAGGCCATGAAATTTTTTATTTGATATCTGATAGGGTGGATCTCTATGAAGCTGCAATGATGGGAGATGAAAAAATTGGTGATTGGAATATGACTACTAATGATTCTCCCTCTGATAGACTTTCTGGTATGACTACTGATGATGGTGGAATACATTTTTGGCGCTGATGGATGGAATCCCATGACCTGTGATGTTTTAGTGATTATGATGGTAATATAGGATTTGTTTTGTGAATAATTAATGGATTCTGACTTTCGACCCACTACAGAGGGTGGTGAAAAATGATTATGGAATTGCGATGAGATTCTCGACAAAATAAGATACATCGATATTGTTGTTTGAGAATATTCATGATGAAACAATGATTTTTTGAAAGTCCCAACATAAAAATCCTATATTTTTAGAACACACCCGACATAATTCTATTTCATTATTAGATATGTCTTCATGTGCTAGAAATATCACTTGTTGTGTGGTCCATCTGATCCAGCCAAGTCATGTGTCGAAAGTTCATATCTGAGGCCAGTATGTTTAGAAATTCAATGTACATGTAAATGGATTATGAGCTGTGTACCTTGCGTACAATCCTAGTGCACTTGGGAATGACTTGGAGTACATAGCCATGGGTATGGGATGGACTACACTGGCATGTGAGTGAGTTCACCAGGATACCCCCAAACAGGAAAGACATATAATTTCCCTTTGTACATGGAATGTAGTTTCACATGAATTCCCAATATATGCCTATGTGAGGAAATATATATGTATATAGATTAGTTCACATTTCATGTGACCCTATATAAACACTATTTACAATGCTTAAGAATTTTCACCTTGAATATATTCTTCATTGAGACTCCGATTTGTTCCGATAAGTATTATATCTTAAGCAGTCCTTTATGTAGAACATGATGGTGGAATTCATTTCAACATTACTAATATGAAAGAATGTTATTCTAACCTGATTCTTCTCTTAGGGACACTTATTTGGTAGTTGTGATCAAGTTTGATCATTGGAGTATATTTATGGTTGATAACCCATCTGTGCACTATGGTGAATGTCACCTACAATATTTACACAGTTGTGGATAAGGACACACCATGCTACAAAAGAAAGATGTCCTCTATCTATGGATTGGAACCTCCCATATTAGAGCATTGGTTGGAATTGGAACTCCACTTTTGATAGTTTTCCATTGTGTGTGGAGCACAATGGTGGGGTGTGGATCTCCACATTGATTCATGAGAGGTTACATGAGATACATTACATGGTGATAGACCTCCCATGGATGTGGGGCATAGTGGTGAGGGGAATGCCCTCCACACATATTCTTGTATGGTTGTGAATGAAACTTGACATCAGAGATGGACCTTTGGTGTTACAGGTTATCTCAACATTCATAGCTATCTGTAGAGATGGAAAACCCCTTTATGTATGAATTTTGGTTTCCTTTTGGGATTATTTGTGTTATGATTATGGTTGTTTTCAACTATATGGATTACTGTTCATTCATTGTTTTTAGTTAAATACTCTCTATTGATGCATTGTGTTGAGGGATTTTGGTACATACTATTGGGTTTGTATATACTGACCCCTATAAGGGCTCTTCTCAAACATGTCATGTATTATGAAAATTACAAGCCTTTCATTGGATTTCTATGTGGAACAAGAGTAGGCGGATCCTAGATGGGTAATTTATATGATTTATGGACATTAGACGGATCCAATCTATTCATTTTGGTAGCTACCCTGATGTTGTTTGCAGGTTGGGTTCTTTTGCAGTTTTAGTGGGCTTAAATTCAGACATTTTTTATATTACCTGTTTTGATCTGATGTTGGATAGTTTTTGTGCATGCATTTATACGGTCATTTTCTGATCAATATACATCATAGTGGTGTATGGATATTTTTTGTGCATCTATAGTTACTTTAGACTACAACCTCTCATGTGTTTTATATGAATACTCAGTGCTAGTCACCAACCCCTAGAATATAGGAGGTGGGTTCGGTGTGTTACAATAATCTTATTTCTAGCTAGATGGGCCTAAGGGGTTTAGGCCAGGAGAAAAAAACTCACAAACCTACAATAAATATCTATAAGAATTCATAAAAATAGTCATCTTTCTCATTTTTTTCATCAAACAGAAATGGAAAATTATTAATATTTATTAAAATATTATAAATCATATCTGAATTTTTAAATGTTATAACAGTTTCTCAATTTTTACAATGTTATCCAAAAAATCCATATTATTATGTAATCACTATTTTTTCAGCATTATCCTCAACACCCCCCCCGCAAGAAATGAACTCACTAGCACTAATTCATGGATTTTAGAATACTCTATAAAGCAGAACATCATTATTGTACATTGTGTAGAACAACAAATTTTATTCTTAATTTCCCTATACGATTGGGATAAAAATATAAAATAATTCCATAAGGAGGGACCACTTTGTTCACGAGTAGATAAAAAGGATTATGACTTTCTCTTGATTGAAACCTCTTATTCATTACAATTTCAACATGAGAGGATTTTATGATGTCTCCTTTTTAGTTTTGAACCCTAGAAGGTTCCATGCTCAGTTTCTCCACATAAAAAGTTTATTTATATGAAATTTTATTCTCTAGCTCAATTTTCAATGAATTTTTATTTCCCAATCCATGCATACAAATTATCTTAATTTTTTGTGTTGGTAGGATTCTGTTATCAGATTTTATAAGATAACCAATTTTTTTCACACTTCTTATATATGTATTTTTAAATTTTCAAATATATGGATGTATCATCGTGAAATTCATTATTTTTTTTAAAAAACAACATTATTTTACTAAGATATAGTATCCACATAATATTTCTCCATTGTTTAGCCACATTCAATATATCTATTCAAATTATCAATAATTATTTCTTGACCAAATCAATCTCTTTGGATTTATCACATGTTTTATTCACATATTCATCATTTCATGACCTTTTTTTATTTTATTTTGAATTTTTTCCATTTAATATTATAATTATAATATCCTTATTTTCGTTTCATGCACTAACAAGCCATTGAACATGATTTACAGATCTAAAAACACTTGATATAAATTTAAAAACTTCTTCTAGGTTGAAAAAGCTAATGAATTTATAGTCATGGGTTCCTAACTCTTAGAATCGTTCCTAATCTGCACACCATATCCCCCTTGGTTCATTAATCATCCATGTAAATGATATTTTACCTAGAATGAATAATCTTGTTTTCCATGGCTTTCACACCACTTGAACTACCATTTAAAATTCAATTTTCAATATTGAAAATAATTATATCCAAAAATTTCATTCTGTTGTCCTCCATAAAACTGATACTACTTTTTCCTAGAAGACGTTTTTTTCATGACATATTCCTCTATCAAGTAAAATATTTTAAAGTTATTATAATATAGCTTCCTCAACAAATATTATTACATTTGGTTTTGAAATCTGTAATTTTCAAAATTACTGATTAAAATATTGTATTATTTTGATAAAAATCAACTCATTTTTATATTCCATTCTTCTTTCTACATTTAAAAGTTTGACACATATAATCAACTAAACTAGTGAACACTTATATCATCATTTATAAATATTTTTGATATACTAAACATAGTGATTGTGTCTCTTCCAACTCTTATTCCTTCATATCCATTTTTATCAAAGACCTTTATAAATAATCTCTTGTATAGTTACCTTCCATTAACTCTTATTAACATCGTCAATATAATCTTATTTATCCTTATCATACTCATATTTATAAAAAAACTATATTCTTATTTCCTTTGTCCATATTTATCTTCTATTTATTTATCTATATATTTTTCATTAGATGTTATTCTATATCCCGTTTCAGAATCCACTCTAAATATATCCCTTCTTTATAATCACAACAACTAGTGTTTTTAAAATATTTCTAATAATTTGATAAAAAAATAAACTCTATAATCATAGTGAATATAAAATGATGATACATTTTTTTATTTTCATTCATAATTTTTTTTTCATTCTTCAGTTTTTATTCTTCTTCGCCTTACCACATTTTTTTGATTCTATTCATCTTCCTTATCAGAATCAAGATTAGATTCATCAAACCTCATATGTGGATAATTTTATGTTAAATGAATAATATAATTAAATTTATATCACCTTGATGTATAATTTCCCATTACTTTCCACTTTAAAATTTTGAAATTCTTTAAAAGAAGTGAAAAAGACTTATTGAATTATTCATTATCTTAATTACCTTTAGAATCAATTGATTCAATAACTTATTAATTTCTAGCTCTATTTGTTCTCATGAATTCAATGGTCATATCATATTTTTTGTTCTTCTTAAAAGATGTAGTGTTTATTATTTAATAACCAATTAGTATATTATGTAACACATCCAATGAATTTCCCTCTATAACTTATAATGTTTGGAATTTTGGATCAAAATAATCCTAAATGTTTTTTCTCATATTTTTGACATTGATAATGTTATCCAATTTATCATTAAGCCACATATATTTTACACATTCTCAATGAATATTATAAAACATCCCAAAATAGTGTCATAGTCTACCATTATTTTATATTCAAATCATCCCCTCTAAACATGTAGTTTTTAATCCTTCACATTAAAAATTACCTTCATAATTGCATCTAAAATTTTCCCCAATTTTTTTTTCAATTTGACATTTTATTATATTTTTATAACTTTTTGGATAGGGACATCAAGGAGGAATTTTGTGTTTCTTCATATACATATAAGTTTATTTTATCAGATAAATACATAGGTTATCCATCAAAAAATTGTTGAAATCCCTTAATTATTATATCTCTAACTTTTTGACTAAGTGAAAGAAAGTAAGGTAGAATCTTACTATACAAATTCAGAAAATTCCTACCATAAAACATTGAGACTCATCTTTTTCGCCAAATTTACATTCTCTATACCTAGAGGCTTCTTAGATCTTTAGTGGTAATCTAAATATTCTTGGCTACTAATTTAATATACCAAGATGATCTAACCATAAATAGGAGGTGAATCAATCATGTATTTTATGTTTTTTTATATTCAATCTCTATGTACGATTAAAACCGTGATCCAATCATTATTAATTAAATAATTCTATCTTAAATTTATTGGAATGTAAAGTTTTTAAAAACCCATTAGTTTTATTGGTTCAAAATAAAATAATACTAATTTGAATGATTGGTTAGAAAATGTAATTATAGAATCTCTATTATATGTATAATTGATTACACTATATACCATATTTTTCCAATCAACTTAAAGTCTCAATATTATCTATCTCCTAAGATCTACAAGAGTGTATAACCACCCACTGTGTGATATGATCTAAATAAGTGGGAAATACTTCATACTTTGGGGTAACTATACACTACATAATGCTGATCTCAAAGGATTATATTGTCTTCACATGTAATGTTTTTGTAGAAAAATTATCAAAATTTTGAAAAGTATATCCACATTGAAATTCACAATATATGATCAAAATATGGCCTTTATCATTTTGAAAAATAATTGGGCATGTGTGCCTTATTTTTCTTCTAATGATTACTTAATTTTAGTCTATCTAAAAAATATTAAACACTGTAAGGTATCACATTTTACATAATTCTCATTGCATAAAAATTATTTATTATCACTAGATCGTCAAGAAAACTACGTATGTTTTAACTTTATTATTTTATATTCGTGGAATATCATAAATAATAGTTTCCAAAATTGAATTTTAGAGACTCCATAATCTTTTCCAACAAAAATTAACTTCATTATCAATCTAAAAGATATATGCCATTTTTTTATTTTTATTCAAATCCCTAAAAAATCATAATCAACACTTCTTTAAAATTTTATACAATTTACTGTTGTGATATTTCAAATTATTAATCTATAATTCCCTATTGAAATATACATCTTATAACAATTTTTAAATATCTCTATCTATGAATGGAAATATTCTTGTGATGTGCTATTGTGGATTACAAATACAGAAAACATATAAGATAAAAATTTAATAATTATCCACATGATCAATAATGATGTTGGAATCCATTAATGATTATTTCAGGAATCATATGAATACAATATAACTAAAAATATGAATTCATGAATTATCATTACCATGTAACGATGAATGACCCTTTTTTAGTAATCTTAATGAGCATGATCTCATACACTCTCCAAATATTTATGATCTTTCATGAAGTATATCCATAGCGAACACATAAGTCCTCTCGCTTGAGGATACATAGTTTTTATCATTCATTATTCTAATTTAATTTGTTAAATTTGATAAAATTTTTATTTTTTTGAATAATAAATGAAAAATAGTGGGGTTTTATTAGTGACATGTAAATAAAAAGAAGAATGTTAAAATAAAATATCACTAAAAAACAAATTGACTAGATACAATCTATCAGATATTCTAATTTTCTAATAAATATTCATTATCCCATATGATAAAATTCTTTTTATTATGATTACCACATTTCTTCTAATCCATAAACCCATAGAAAGAATTCATGACCACAAATATCAAAAAATATTCCAAAAACTAGAATCTTCATTTTGAATCATGGAAATCTATATTGATTATATTCCAAAAGAAAAGTTTTGGCCAATAGAAAATTTAGGAATCCCCTACAATATATAAACGATAATAATATGAGTATGTGTATTACATTCAAGCCCAATGAATTGATCCCAAGATACTTAGAATTGGTGATTAATGTGTTTCTCTAATAAATCAGGTATTCTTAGCCAAACATGCTAGGTTTGAATATTTTGAGTTATCTAAATTTAATAAGATATGAAATCAAATTAATGTAGTGAAATAAATTTTGTACATGGACTAAAAATAAATAATCAAGAAAATAAATATTATAAAAAAGAAAAAAATTGAACTACTCTCTAATGGGAGTAATTTCCAATATCGAGAGAAACTTTATAAGTAATAGTTTTTATCATATATCATAATATCTTTTTAAGTCATAAATTATAGAACCAAAAATAAAATTAATTTCATGAAAACATAGAAACAAATATTATTCATTAGGTATAAAGACATAGTACATTCATAATTTCCAAGAAAAAAAGTAAAGTAGTAATAACATGATCGCAATATTGGAAGAGATCCTTTCGAGGAATGATAAATATTTCAGATAGATAAAAAGGACGAATAATACCAATATCTTAATCTACAACATACTAAAGACATGTCTAACCATATTTATTTTTGAAATAACCAGTTAAATATATTTGGCATGGATAGGTTTTTTAATTTTAACAGGGGTATATACCAAATTCTACCTCAAAAATATACTCATCACTAATCCAAATTTTCAACCAAGTTCTCAAATGAATGAGATGAAAATCAAATTGAATATAATGATCCATAATGTCTCATTAATATTTGGAATATTTTCATTCAATTCGATGGAAAAATAAAAAATTGTATCCCAAATAGTGAGGTAATGCCCAATCTGTTGAATTCATATCAACATTTAATTTATAGAAACATTTCACCCTACAAATATGGGAACCACGTAGAATGTTCATATAAGAAAATATTGAAAACTTAATGTAATATTCTATAAAAAAATTTCATGTAAAATTTCATTTTAAATAAAATTTTATGATAAAATATGAAGTAAACATAAAACTGAAAATAGAATTGTCATTGAATTTTTAAAATTAATGTACAAAAAATTTTTGTTTTCAAAATTAAAATAAATCTCAATTTTCAGAAATGATATCAATTTTTATAAATAATATATTAAATATAATCATGATTTATAAACTCTTTTATACTTATCCTTTTTCATTATGGAGATTTTTTTAATATCCACATTATGTCCTATAGAAAATCAAATGTCCAACAATTTAAAACATCCTATCAATTATATAATTTAATCATGTTTTATCTATGAAAAAAATTGAATTTATTTTTTTCTCTAACATTTACATTTTTTTGAACCACAATAATCAATCAAGTGTTGTTATCATACATTTTAAAAGTGTGTATCAGAATATTATTAGAAAAATTATTATTTTTCTACATCCCAAGGCATAAAACTTGTTTAAACCATGAAGACTTATTTTAAAATGGTTCGGTTTCTATGGGATAGTGGGGAATGTATTTTAAAATTATAATCTTTCAAAGAGCATGAAAAACTGTTAAATTTATTTATGAATAATCTAGTACATCATAAAATGTAGTACACCATGCTCATTCTAGGATCATAGGCCATGATTAAAACCAAAAATGCAATAAATGATTTCACCAAAACTCTACCCTGTAGAGTTAATTTTTTATTTATATATTTAATGAAAAATAATTTTGTTGAATGAATAATAAACCATGAATGTGAATTTTAAGAGGTTCATGAGTCATAAAAGTAAACATGCCAAATAATTCAATATCATTTCAATTTTTTGTTTTTTAGAAAAAATGATGATAAAAATGAAGTAAAATGTTTAAAATTTACTCATTCTCATACCTATTAAAAAAATCCAAAAATAATGATACACACCTCACACTACTATCAAAGAACTTATCCCCAAATACCACAAAACAATTTCCCATCACCGATAAATAATCATGAAATATCAGTGAAATAATAGTAATAGAGAAGGGAGGCAAGGATAAATTGGCTTGTAATGTTGTTAAACCCTTTATGGTTACCCATGGATTGTAAGGGATAAAATGGGAAAATGTAAAGGGTAAGTCTCAAGTTAAAAATAATTCCCAGATAATACCACCGTCATATTGATAAAAATGTATTAACTCAAAATTATTAAAATAATTATAATCACAAATTATAGTTCTCTTATAAAATTTATGTTTCTCACAATAATGTTAGGGTATTTGAATTAATATGTCATATGGGTCTAAATACATCACAGGACGAGAAAAATTACTTTTTTTCAATGTCTCAAGGGAATGTATTTAAAAAGATCAAACTTATAAAACTTATTAATACTCAAATTCATGGAAACATTTCCACAATAATAATAATTTAAAAACTTATTTATCCAATAATTAATTTAAATCCATCCAAATAAATTAAAGAGTGAAAATGGTAATTAATTATAATTGAAGATCAATGTTTTAAAAAAACAATAACAATATAAAATAAATTTTCATGTATATTGACACTCTTAAA
Organism: Viscum album; assembly: GCA_963277665.1. Lineage (NCBI taxonomy): Eukaryota > Viridiplantae > Streptophyta > Magnoliopsida > Santalales > Viscaceae > Viscum > Viscum album. The sequence goes on from OY728155.1 coordinate 1,093,987,125, forward strand.
GGGGTATTTTATTTGTAATGATTATAGACATTTAGTATTGTGGAAAATGAAATTTCAATATTGGATATGATTTATTTGAAATGGAACACAACAATTTATACTTCATAGTGTATTTAAGTTGTTTCAAATATTGTAGAAACCCATGAAAAGTGAAATATGATCCCACACATAGAATAGGAAATGGAAAAAATAAATCATTGGCAGGGGGAATAATGAAGGTGTGCTCCCTATAAACATTCAAGGTGTCTATATCAAGTAGATGTAAAATGTTTTAGAAGATGGAAAGTAATATTAACATGGTTTACTTAATATATTACTCTTAATTAACAACCACTTATTGGGTGGTTTATTTGTTAAAAAATATGTATATTATCAAATTTACTAATTACCTATGAAAATTAAAAAGAAAACCATTTAACAGCTCGATTTGAAAAAATTAAAATATAAATTTTTCAGATTAGTATGATCCATGTAACCATAATAAGGTTTCATAGCATCTTACATATACCCTATAATATTATGATATTTATATTCCACTATTATATTTTCATATATTGTTGTCACTTAACCCTAATCATTATCACTCTCTAGGGACATTATATGTAATGGTTCTTAAAAAAAACGTTAGTGTATTAAATATGATTGACATGCAATGTAAAAAAAAGACAATCTAGTATTACATTTAGAACCTTCAAATAATTATCTGTAACTATGGGTTAGTCTTGCATATCCTTTGATTTTTTTTACTAATGTGGTTATGTGTTTCAAAAGAGATTGACTGAAATCCTCCTTCAAGACTATGATGAGCTCCTCAAATTACATCTCTATGTAGTTTGAGTTCCACATCTCCACAACTACTGAGAAAATAATGACACAATAAATTCTATGGGTTAGGGATAGTCATACAATGGTTAATTTTTTAGTACGTATAATTTCATACAAATGTGTTAAAATATTTAAAATTGTGAATGTAAATAAGTGTTTGATTGATTTGGATTCTAAAAAATCCAAAAAATTTGATGAAAATTTTCACATATACCCTTAAAATATTGTTATATTAATTATGTATAGTACTAGGGCTGAGCTAGTTCGTATATCTTGAGGAACCACGGTTTTTGGTCACTCCAAATTCCTATTTAATTTATTATATTTAGAGTATATTATATTTTATGTAAAAAGGGAAATAAATGGTTTTGAGTGTGTGTCATTAGATATAATTGAAGAAAATAGAAATAAAATATCGTTGAAAATTCCAAAATGGCATGTTATAATTGATATAATATACCACTTTCGCACTCATTCATCATCATAAATTATGGTAAAATTCATTAAATTTTTATCCTCTAATCTTTAAACCCCTTGACAATACATAAGAAATCATGACCACAAAAATTATAATAAATGAACTATAAGCTAACTTTGAGATTTTTAATCATCATAACATGCAATGATTATACTCCCAAAACTAAATTTTGATTTGTTAAAAATATCGGAATCACATTCAAAATACATATGAGAGTGTTTTTATTATATTCAAACCCTATTAATTGAACCAGAAATTATTATATTTTGTAATTATTATATTTCTCCCAAAATCTCACAAGCATGATCTCACATGAAAAGTGTGACTTATTCAGGTGATCATTAATTTAAAAACACATTTAATTAAAAGTAATTTTATTTTTTAAATTGACTATGTTTATTAAAAATAACTAATTAATGATTTATGGACTAGGTTGACTATAAAATGAACAAATCTCCCATGGGCGTATTTTTTGTTATGGAGATTATATACATAAGAAATGTTTTTATAGGGTATTACCCAATAACGTATATATTCTTGGATTCTATCACCAGGAATTTAAAATTGAATAGTAGACTAATAAATATCTTCATTGATGACAAATCGAGATTACATGGATAAAAATAATGATACATGTAAATGAATAATAAGAGGAGAACATGATATAAGGGATCGTTCATAAAATAAACATTTCTTCCAAATGGTTATAAATGTGTAATGGAAGAAATAAATTTATAAATACTATACCCAGACCACGAAAACACCCAAAACTACAAAAAACTAAATCAAATAGTTTATTGTATGGATACGGTTTGAAATTTCAACAAGGGTATAAGAGATATCATGCCACCATTAATTACTCTACATTGTTTCTCCCTTTCTAATGATTTCCCATGTGCTCTAAGTATCTACAAAATTTTATATATTTCTTGAAATTTAGTTATTTATAATGTGGAATAAATTTAAGCACATTTTTTTGGATATATAATGAAATTATATCCTTAATAGTGAGGTGAGTTATAATTTTTCAAATCTAGCATAATATTAATTTTTTTTCATCTTTCCCCACTCAATATATAGGATCTAACAAAAATTTCCAAAATAATAAATATAACCTATTTGGTATAGAATTGTTTCATAAATATGTAATTCAAAATTGGGCTCTTATATAATTTAATTATCAGAGTAATATATTGAACTTAAAAGGGAGAAAAAAATTGATCGAATATTCAAATTAAATATCAAAATAATTTTTTATTGAATATTCAAATTAGTGTCAATTGTTTCGAGAAAATATGAATTATTATCAATAAAATAGTCTTATTTAATATGATTTTCGAATATCTATCTATGGAACCCATTATATCAATGTCCTAGTGATGGATCCCCTATGTTAATGTCATACAGATGGAACCCCATAGTTCTAGTATCATGTGTTGAATCCCTTTATATGTGCACCCTTACATAAACCTCTATATGTGAATCCTTGTATGTTAATATCCTTGAATGTCTAACCCTTTATGTGGTGGATCATATTTTAATACTTTTACATTAGAAACCATTATATGAATCTTTACATAACCTTGTTTCTATAATTTAGAAAATCCAAACCATAATTCCATCAATCCATCTCCAATCCTTCTAAACCAAAACAAATTAATTTTAGACATCACAAATTATTCTATTCAAATTTGAATGGTCTTAAAAAACATCATTAATAACTACCTTATCATATATGAAATATTATGCCAACTCCCCCTCTATCATACAACTTCCAACAACTATTAATAATTCTACACATTATATATGGACATATGTTCTCTATATCCTTATTGGAAACAAATACGAATATTTTTTAAAATTCCTATCATTTTGAAAAATATTGAAAAACCTTACCATCTTCACTAGTATTATTATTTTAATGATTAATTATTGAATAAATATTGATTTCAAAAAAATCCAAATATTGGTCCTTCTATATTTTAGCCTATATAATAGGTGTCTATATTTCTAGGGGAAACCATCATGGATGATGGGGGAAACCTAATCCTAAAGATCGCAAGAAACATTATCATATTTGTTCAATATACTTCTATAATTTCAATATTTCGTAGTATCTAACTCTCCAAAAAATATAGGAGGATTTCTATTTTAGAAATATTGAGTGCAGTCTTTAGATAAAGTATAATTATGGCATGTTTTACCTTCCACATCATGGGAATTATAGATGAATGAATCCAAAATACATTTCTCCACTACTACATTAGACTAAATGAAATTATTATTTTTCTCATCAAGTAGAATAAAACATGACCTTCATGGGTGGGATTAATCTATAATATGAAAAATTAAAACCATAACCAAGACATACCCATGGTTTTGAAAACGGATAACCAAATTAGGGGAATATTTAAAATTTGAATTTATTCTCTTTTAGATGAAATGGGATTAAAGAAATGCGGTATCATTAGGGGATTATTTGAGAAACGTTAAGAGTATGAAAGAATTATATGGTTTGGAGGGATGTTTGTATTTTGATGTCAATGGAGGAGGAAAATCAAGGTATCATAAATCCATTGCCTTAGATTTAATTAATAGATGATGGATATATGATAGTATTATCAGCAAAATATAATGAGGGGACTGTTAGAACTAAATTTATCATTTGGATTTTCATTTCATTCCAATCAGTAGAGTCATCGATGACTTGGTGATATGAGTATGTTCATGGAAGATCTAGAGAAGAGGTGTATATGGAAGCCCATATGGAGAAATTTCAAGTTACACCCTCATATCAATATATATCATGTTCGTTGTATTGGATGTACTTTGTAGTGGTTTGATTATGGTAAATTTTTAAATGAGAAGGATGGGTTGAATTCTATATGTAACCAGAAGAAACTAGTATTTGTAAAGAAGATCCATAAAATTATTATTGTTTGGTTATATATGGAAATGCGTTGGGATATTGTAGTGTGTGTAAGGTTATGCTTTTCAATAAATGAAAAATTTTAAAATTCCTTAAATATGAAATGTTTTCCTTACATGAATGAGTACATTGGTTTATAAATTATATATTTTATTCATTTGAATAATGGAAAATTTCTCAATATAATCTTATTTTATTTAGTAGATGCATTATAAATTTTTAAATAATTTGGGGAAAATGAAAATAGAAGAATAGACCATGTATATGTGAGTTACTGTTGGAAGAGATAAATGAAGCGAAGAGTAAAACGTACCTTGTATATGTAATATATATTAGATGAAAGAGTATCATTTTAATTTTCATGAAGAAGGTTTTATATTTATTTTTTTATATGGGTTTTTAGAGGGAGATGTCTATTTTGTGCAATAAAGGGCTATTCCATAAGGGGATTTCAGTCATAAGGTATGAATGTTCCTAGAGGATTTGTAATGGGAAAGTAACTAATTCTAAACCATTGAATAATTAATGATGGTAGGAAATATCACTAACCAAAAGCGGGATTCCCATGAAAGGTGTCATGAATGGAGGAAATGTCATGGAGGTGAACGATGTCGGATTTATTGTTTTGAGAGTGTGGTGACCATGAAATAATATTTTGATAGATTTCATGATATATAATTTAAAGTAGAATCATATATTTATCACCATTATTAGTATTTTGGTTTATATATATTAGAATAGAAGATTAATTTTTACACACTATAGTGTATCATGTCATAATGTTGTGTAAACTGTGGAGGCAAGTGTCATTCCATAGTGGTGGTGATCAAGATCTATCAAATTTCAGACAGTATAATTATATAATAATATTTAATATATTTTAAGGGGATTTAGGATCTTGAATGAGTGTATTGAATAAGTTTTAATGGATGTATAATTTTCTTCACATAAGGAATGTGAATTTAATATAAATTAATGTTGAAAATGATGATTATTTGGTGTGAAAATTTCTTATATTCCTCTAATTTAGTCGAAGAAGGATCACATATAAAATAAAAATACATTGAATATAGGATCTATAGAATTGTTGTATAATTTCAGAGAAGACACATCATAAGGAGGGTACTCAATATAGATTCTTTGGTGAGAAATATATATAATGACATGGTGTAAACTCACACATTTTTCAGGCAAAATATAGGAAACAAACAACCCTATGGTGGTGAGTTATTTGATTTATTATGATCAATTTTTTCAATGTATCATCAGGGATGTAAACTATTAGGTTCAGTCTGAATGATCTAATATATAATAAGAAGTAGTTCACTTAGTGGTTCAGGTATAAAGAACAACATCGTTTTATTCTCCATGGATGGTCTCTGTTTGGGTGAACAAATTAAATTATTTTTTTCCCTATATTACTACTTCATAACATTATATTAGTTTTAAGAGATTATTTATTCCTAATATTTATTGAACATGATCATTTGTGGGGATCAAATAAAATCATTTTCATGCATTGATTCCCCCTAGGGTATTCACCTTTATAGAGGCAAACATAATCAATCTAAAATAAATATTAGAAAAATATATATATCATATTAAAAAATTTCAATATTTTTTTAACACATATAATATAATAAGAAGTACAAAATTAATTTTTAAAATAGTCCGGAACATTTTTTTTATGTCAAAAGAGTATAAATCAATTCATTGAAATTATTTTAGTAAATGAAAATTGAATATCTTGGATGTGTATATTAATAATTATAAAAGTTTGATGTCATCCTTAAAATATATGGAAAATTAAATCCATTTATATATTTTAATTATTTAATAATAAATTCATCTATATTTGACTACTTCTCTTATATATATGATATATTTTTCTTGAAACTTAGTACCTTTTTATTACCATATAAATTTTAAATGTCGATCCAACCAAAGGACATCAATGATTCAAAAAACCCCATTTTATATTTTTTAAGAAAAAAATAATCAGAAATAAACATAATTTGAAATTATATAAAATAAACCCATAACAAAATGATAGGTGCTACAAAGGCACATGGTTTGGATGCATGATTCACCCAAATATGTACCTAACTACGAACTGATGATGGATCACCCAAAATTGGGTCACAAAATTACTTGTAAAATTTTACAACCCATTTTCACTAATGTTACACCCTTTTAATTTTTCCATTTCCCACATAAATAATTTGAAATAAATAAAATGACACATATCAGATCTACAAAAAACACAATACAACTAATATGGATCAATATATAAAAATATAAATGGAAAAAGAAAACAAATTTAAAATAAATAAGACAAACTATGCATGGGAACTCATGGTTCGACGTGAGAATGTATTGGTAAGATGCTCTCTTGTACCTACCCCCTATGTTATGATGATAATATCTATTTTCTGAAATTTTTATTAAGTAATATAAAATAAAATGATTCTTTAACACCATTTATAATGAACCATCCATGGTTATCCTAATATAGTACACATGTTGGTCAACCAAAACTCAAAAAGTGTGTTACCAATTTATAAAATTTAAAAAACATTAGTGACATAACATTAATCCATAGGAACTATTTCATAAAATAATAATAATTATAAAATTAATTTCAATCATTAAATTTGTATGATTAAAATTATTTTTAGGTTTCAAACTAATGAAATAACCAGTTTCATTAATATGTGATATCCGTACAAGGTGATATATCAAAAATTGAAAAATAATTCCTAAAAAAAGTAAGAAATAAACCCTATTGCATCCCATGATCTTTGATTACAAATCAATATATATTATACCTAGTCCAAAAGTGAAAAGGAATATGAAATTATGAGTATGGATGGCCGAGGTGGAAATAAAATACAAAATAGTTCCACAATAAGTAATCAAATACATAATCAAAAGAAGAAAAAACAATTATTAATTTTTTTTAAAAAATTATGAGTTACCTTCTCCAGGGATGGAAAAGAATCATCCACTAGATCATGTAATCATGAATTACATTTATAATATAATGAATTTTTATATACACATGATGTGTTTATTTATGATGTAAGAAAAACAAGTCGAGTAAGATTCCACCACAAGATATATACAAATCATTTTACAAAAATACACATAAAACAATTGTTTTAGAAGAATATAATAAAAGGCTCATTTTTATTTCCACAAACCAAAGAATGAGGGAGGTACTTTATTGATAATCACATAAAAAACCAAAACCATTTATCATGTTTCACCAATAAGTATTTCATCTAACGAATCTACAATGTGTGATTTATAATAGGTAATACATCGCATATAATATAAATAACCATTATTTAGAAACATTTTAACATTCATTTGATCTAATATAAAATTATATTAGTTTGAAATAATTATTTATAATCATACTAGAAACAAAAATAAAAATAAAAACATTGAAAATACGTTTAATTAACTTTAAAAATTCAAAATATTTTAACCCAAACATAGGTATCATGTAAAATTAAAATTATTGTAACAATAGTCATTGAACAAATAGTAATTATAATAATGTACCAAGAAACCATAAAAGTTAGTAATAGTTTAGTAAGAGAGTAACATGTATAAAAATTCATGACATTATGGAAGATCAAAAAAATAACATGAATTTTAAAAGTAATTATAAAAAAACAATCATAATAAAAGTATTGAACTACCAAATATTGATCATGATGGGTCATCACATTTTCATTCTATGGGATAATTAGGAAAATATCTATATAATAATCAACTATATACCTAGACAATGATCAAAAATACATTTACACACACACATATTTTTTCTAGACTCCCCAAACCATAAAATCCAATATCTAGAGAAATACCCATACACTAAGAATACACTTCCCAATGTGAAATATCTACTAATGTAGTATAGGTCCCCAGAATTCCGACAATGATAATAAAGGATTCACAAGATTCAAAAATTGGAATATATAAATAACTTAAAAGTAATACAATAGTCATTAAATATAATATATAAACACAACAAACACAATCACATAATCTAAAAAACTCACCAAATAACCACACCCATTATAGAATCTACCACCCACATATTTATATCATACTATAAATGAGTCACATAATTCAATTCTATATCCACATAAACAATAAAATCATGGGAAAATTCCATCAATTTTGAAAAATTAAAATAAATACTCATTATTCATTTTACGAATGGGTCTTTATGCATTGAAAAAATCATTGAAAGAACAATATGAATAAATTATCAATAAAAAATGAATCATAAAATACAATAAGTCAAAAGTTGGAAATTAAATGATTAACATTATTTTTTATACAACCCATTTAAATTATTTCATAAAATACATCATGTGTGAAAAACAAACCTTTATTATATAAATTAACATACTAATAACATATTACCTAATCATTATAACTAATAAGAATTTTATACAATGAAAAAATTTATTATTTTATACAAATAAAACCTTCAATTTTCTCTAATACTAAGAGTGAAAATTTATTTTTGTGTTGTAGAATTTATTAATGAATGAAATTTAAATTTTAAGATAATGTGATTTAGTTAGTTAAAAATATCAATTAATATAAATGTTTTATTAATGGATTTTAATAATTTAAATGATATGATAATCTAAATTATCATAAATGATATTTAATTATTTGAAGTGGATGTGGGTTATGTAAAGATGTAAATACAGAAATTAATATGATTAATTAATATAATGTAATAAAAAATGGTTTCTGTGGAATTTTATATAATATTAGAAAATAATTTATATGATAGTCATATTGTAATGTCAAACCATATATAGGGGAGGGTTTTTATATATTTTCATCTCTATAATAACGAAATTAATAACATATCAATGGTTGTTGTTTATGAACTTCTGGTTTATGGTAGGGTTATGGATTAAGGAATTATTAATGGAATGATAAATTGAAAATAATTAGATATATGATAATGTTTTGATTTAATTATTCTTTCACAATGTGTAACACTCTTACCCGAACCATTGGGTCCAAGATAGAGTTCCAAATAACCTCATTGATTTATCCATATATTCAAAAGACCAATGACTAGTAGTGAGAGTCTGATTACAATAGTGGGAAGACTATACACTCAGTATCATTTCATTGGATCAGTTAAAAAATTAATTGTATAATAAATAATCATTGTACTCTTGCATAATCAAAATAATGGAATATATGTCATATAAATAAAAGTTACCTCCAATGTGTGAAACCTATGAAGTGTAAAAAGGTATATGTAAATAAATAAGATAATAATTAGTGGGTGTCCTAAAAAGTCCTATATTATCTACTAAATGATCCATGTCATTTAAATAAAAGTAACCTCCAATGTCTGAAGCCTTTGAAGTGTAATAATAAGTAGGTAAATAAATAAGTTAATAATTATTTGGTGTCATAAAGCACAGGTCTCTAACACTTCACCATATTCCTCGTGAAATCTAAAAGCACACCTAAATGCTGGAGTATGGTGTGAGTAAAAAACACAGTAGGACACTACCAATTCCTACTTAAACAATTTTTATCACATATAATATGTTTTTTCCAAAGTAATAATAAATTCATAACATGAAAAAACAGTCAATATAAATCTGAGTGGTCATGCACTATCCATGCTTCTATAAACACCATGTTGTATAATCATTATCTCCATGCCAAAATAATAATATAAGATTTCAATATTGATGAAAATATACATAGTGTGGTTTCTTTATTATATTGTAAAAACATGGTACCCAGCATCAAATATCCATCAGGTGGGTCATGCTACCCATAATCCTCAAATTGTGAACTAAGATACCTTAATGTAAACGATACAAAAAAACTGCAGGCTAACTTGAGTACATCCTCAACATGGTCACCATGGATACCTAAAACCCCACCCCATGCTCATATTCCACATTTCTATTTTCACAAGTCACGAAAAATCCCTCTACCCATAGGGATAAACATTTAACAGTGTTCCACCTATCTCAAGTCCTAATAACAACAAAAAAGTCCTAGTAAAACACATACATGATAAAGAATAAAAGTCGTGTATAACATATCATCATGATTATACAAAAACTCACATAATAGTATTTTGTAATAATAAAATATGGAAATAAGATACTCTAGAATCACTCATAGACTAAAATATAACAATGGTTCTGATGACATACATATGCATCAACCTGAGATCACATTCATGAACAATATCAAATATAAAAAGATATAAATTATGATAACTATTTTTTCTGAAAATGAGTAAAATAAGTAAGGAAAACTTTACCAATGGTTTGAACATCATTGTCAATGTCTATCATAGTTGTTTTTACACAAACCTTCCACACACACCAATTCGAATATAATCACTAACAAAGGGATCCTATAACTTTTTCTAATCAAACATATTGTGCATTTTTTATCAGGAAAAGGATATATGGGTCCAAGGGATAAAGAAAAGCTTATCTAATGTTGATTGTTGAGAAAACCCATGATGTTTTCGAAATTTTGGTGGCTACACGTCACTGGAGATGTGATGTGATGTGGAGGTTTACAAGAAAACACCCACCAAGATGCATGGTGATGCACCACATGCTGGTTCTTAGCTAGCTATGATGTATATAATGGAAATCTTGCATCATGTTTATTCAAATACGTTGTAGATCTATATTCATGGAAAATAATATATAGTGAAAGGGTATTGGGAGTGTTAGATAAAAATTTGAACCCCTATCTATGACTCATAAATCTAAAATGAAATATTGTCATCAATTTGAAATGAATTCTGTCATGAAATTCCAAAACAAATACATTGATGGATATAACTATTGAAGACGACTATCTGAAAAAATTTTCTTAGTATATGACGAGTAAAAGTCATTGTGGAATGGTCTAAGAAGCTACATTATAGTGCCCTGAAACAAATTCCCCACACCAAAGGTTATCGCACAATCCCTTTCTTGTATTAGCAATATGGTGCACCTCCTTTCCTCTATGGTGTAGATTCAGATCCATAGAAGGACTACAATGTATCTAGATCCCTTTATAGTATCATAAATCTTGGTGGAATGGTTATATGTTCTAAAGTATATCCATCCATGTTTTTTTATAATACTTACAAAACAACCCTTCAATCATCCTTCAAATTCTCTAATCCCTAATTCAATTATGATACATGTATCAACAATAATAAAAGATGAAAATAATGATTTTATTTAAATTATTCTTGGATTAACAATTCAACCCCAATAAATAATTTTCATCATCAAGAAGTATCACATGGCTTCCTTCTCATACATCTCAATCCATTGAGCTTGAACTTCATCCTATCACTTCAATGTATCATCCTAGAACCTCCAAGGCTTCCAATGAATCTGAAAAAGTGGTACTATATTCCCTCAAAGGGTTATTTTTCTCTAGTCTATAATTCACACAAGACACTCCTCGTAAGATACATTAGGATCCAAATCAATATCATCATAGTTGATAATATGCGTGGGATCAACCACACATCTCCAGATATTTAAATAACGAAACATGTTTTGCATACTGTGTTAAAAAGAAAAAATTTCCAAAATATAATCCAATATCTAAAAACAATTACATGTTTTCAAAGGGTCCAACACAATGCGGGGAATGATGACCTTAAGTCCGTTGAAGATAGTGTGCTAACTGAGGATTCACTCCTAAGAAAACCCTATAACACATATAAACCTCCAAAGGTCTCCTCCTATGGGAGACATAAGATATATGACTGGATTCATTAATAATAAAACCCCTTAAAAATCATATCCACTCATTGAGAGGTTTCAAAAACAAAACTAGGACAGAAAATTTCTAACTCACCATCCTCATGAAAATATAGCGGTGAATGAAATAGCCTCCCATAGAGGACCTCATAAGGTTCGATTTGGAATCTAATCCACGTAAATATTTTTTTAGATGAACTCACCAATTTACATATGATCACCCCAGTCTCTATAAAAGTATAATACTCATACTGAATAAAATTCTCTCATATTTATACATTTATCATTGATTATCCATCAGTTCGAGGTTGGTTCACTATGACCAATATCAGTCCCATCCCTAGGGCCTTATTCAAGACCTCCCAAAACCACTATGCAAAAAATTCATCTCTATATGAATTTTTTAAAGGGTAATCCATATAATAATTTGATGTCATGTATATAGATATATCCCATATTATTCACCGAGTGAGTCTCTTTGATCGATAATAACTGATCTATCATAGTTAGTTGATAAAAAATATCCCAGATGGATCACAATGCATGTTCCATGAAAAAATCTTCATAAATTCCTTTGTGATGTATTCACATATACAAATGGGCAAGGGTGGTGTCTTAATCAGCCAACTAGGTTCTTGATGCTCAACCTTTACCCTCTAGTATATGAAGTATAGAGTGACAAACCTAGCAATGTATATCATCATCATTGGTGACTAGAAAAAATGCCTGATGTTGTGACACATCTTCATTGCTCTGGGATATACTATCCCTCTATAGGTATGATAATCTCTCATCATCCCCTCTCTGATGGATGTATTGAAAACTAATATAATATGCACCACTATCAGACTATCATCGCACAATACCCACCTAGATATCATATCACATTCTGCATGTTTTTTCCTCTTCACAACATACTCTTTTCCTGAATCTGGACAATTATTTACTTGGTTCATAAGATAAATTTCTCCACCAAAGGAGAACATTTCAAAGAACCCTGGTACCCAATTGATTCCATCTTCTATCCAACCAATAATCATATAAATTGTTACTTCTCCCCACATAGCCCCTTATCATGCACTTTCTCATCTTGTATCTTATGGCTAGAATCATCCATGTTAAAATTTTGTTTTATCTTTTCATAATAATATCACTGTCAATCATATGATGAAACAGAACATGGAACCTATATCATAGACTATATCTCTCTATGTGAATATATAAATAAGGGTATTTTTTCCAATTAAATTAAAAATCTCTCACTGATGTGATAGTGTAATAAAAAATTCTTTGTTTTTCACCAAGGATCCCAGCTCTAGATCACGTATAAGGTTGTTACACTCATTGGGTAATATATCAGAAACCTATATTATACTACCTTATATCTCTAAATAATCACCACTCCTTCAAAAATACCTTATACATCATAATATAATTCATATCTGATCCCATGATTTAGGTGTTTCAGTACTAGATTTTTCATCATCCTTCTCCTCATCTCAAGGACATTTTCATCACATAGTTATGACAACTAGAACATAACTCCCTACTTCTTTAGTATTTTTATAGGTTCAAATAATTAATACATTTCTTGGATTATCCTTTAGTAATATCTATCAAGGCACATGAAACTATTGATATCAGATATGTTCTTTGGAACTGTCTAGGGAAACAATGCATCTACTTTCCCTAAATCCGTGAATATTATTATATTAGATACCAAATACCCATTAATCCCACCTACCATATTATGATGTCACTCATCAAAATTTTGGAATATACATGAACATAATGTAGTGTACGTTGAGCTATCTATATTTTCATATCATTTTGCTTTGTTGTTAGAGAGTAGATGCAGATTTCATCAATGAACACAACAAAAAATGAGCCCACATATGGGTGGAGGAATTTTTTCATAAGGTATGTGAACACTACTGACTTATTTTCTAGTCCATGTGGAATCACAAAGTACTCATATATCCCATACCTACGTACAAATGTTATCATTGAAATGTCCTCCTCTATAACTCAAAGCTAGTGATAGCTCCATTAGTGATCAATATTAGAGAAATATTCAACAACTCATAATTTATTGAACATATCATAGACCCTAGGAAATGGTTGTTTGTTCCTCACCATCCCCTAGATCTTAATTTGATAATCGATGTAGATTCGAAGACTATCATTCTCCCTCATGTAAAATAATACATGTGAGCCCAACATTGATGAATTTTTCTACTAAAATCCATCTTATTCAAATAATCAAGTTACACCTTGATATCCTCTATATCGATTTAATCCATTTGATACTAGGGTGTTTAACTTGGTAACTCACCATTTACGATCAATGACCCAAAGTCAACTCCTTGATCTTGAGGGACTTCTATGAACATTTCTGGATGATGTCTTCATAGAGACATATGGTTGCTGGAGGAGATAAGGGGACTACCACAGATCCATTTGAAATATCCCATCCATTGATCTGTACTAGGACCATATAGATATAAATCATGCATTGTAAAACTATGTGTTACCCAAATCCCAATATTCGATCATCATGAACTAATTTCCTTTTGGATAAGTGAAAGAAACATGCCTTCTATAGTAGTTAATGTGAGTTCAAAAGATTTTTAGAAAATCCACATGAAGAATAAAATTAAATATCATCATATATAGATTCAGGAACTCCAACAAAATTCAATAGATATATACAACTACCAGACACTCTGGGAATCACTGGATATGGTCCAACTCAATTCCTAATGGTTTATTAGGGGAGAATAACTTAGTTGATAACATGTAAACAAGCCCAAGTCCAATAAATGGTTGTGAAAATAAAGAAAATGTGAACCATTAGTCTCAAAAAAGGTTGTAGATAATGTTTATTTGGTCAATATAATAACTAATATTATAGAATCCCAATATCCACCATCTTCTAGATTATAATTTATAGCATAACAGTGAAGTTACTCAGTTTATCATCCTTATCCTGTTGGTGAAGGACCGGTCTGAGTATACTACTAAGAACCCTTTTTGGATATCTTCTCCCCTATCCAAGGCTGTGTTCACCTCCTAGCCAAATCTATACCCCATAACAATTGGTGAATTCATATCTAACGACAATAATACAACAACTCAGGGGTCATAATAATATATAACACTTGTGTTAGAAATTCCCATTGTTGAAGCACTGGGGTCACCTCCATAAACAACCAAAATCATTAAAATATATGAAAATTGGATTATAATGTTACCCTTTATGTCATTGGACATCCTATTTATTCCATTAGAATATGTGCACACTATAGTAGTGCGAGGTACACCTGTCTGAGCAGTGAATTGTAAGAAATGTCCTACTACTATTCTATCATATAGAATCCTTTATATATTAATGGATTTCCATTTACCCTTTATGTTAAGATATAATTCAAATAAAAGGTCCTTCCATATAATATCATGTCAAAGTCCATTTTTGAAATTACTATTCTTCTAAGACTCATATCCACCAGATGATGAAAAACTAGATAATCATAGTAAAATGAGTGGAGTCGGAAGATACTGTCAGGGAGCAAAAATTAGTCTCCAAGAACTCATGCAATTAGATGATATTTTATTTTCTAAGTTAGAAATATTTTAAAAACAAATCAATGAATGCCCCTTAGGTGATACCATCCAAATATCAATCCTAAACCATAACTTTCCAATAATCCCTATCAAGCCTGTTCACTATAAATAATACCAACTTCACCTTGATATTTTCTAGTGTCATGATGAGGATGAATATTCTTCAAATGGTTCTCACCCAATCATTGGAATCTAATGATACTCTAATTTCTGGATATGATAGTGTGTGTTGGAGTTAGAAATCGCTTTCATAGTCATACATGGGTCATAGTGGAAGCTAGTAAGGAACCACTACCAGAACAACCAGTGGAGTTGATGGAACATCTTCCAAAAAAGATAGATCAGTTATTAGTCCAACCATTCATCTTCAATGTGAAATATTCTAAAATAAATGTAAAATTATTATTATAGAATTTCCTAACATATTAATGGATATAGATAAGGTTCTTTTACAAGTCTACCAATATCTCAAGGTTTAACACTCATTACACTAACATGGTACCCATACATACACATTAGTAACAATCATTGTATACATAATAACAAAACAACATTCTCAATTAAACTAATTAATTCCAATAAATATAATCAAAATGTAATGGAAACATATTTATATATCAAAAAAAGATAAACTCTCCGAAATATATTTAAAAATTCATGGAATTTAATTTATGAATAACTATATATCGCAAAAACAGGTATATATATGGATTGAAACTTTATGTGTATCCCATAATGAAGGAACACGCTAAAAATCAAATAAATAACCTATAAAAATTAATTGAATCACCCGTGATGAACTTAATCAACAGTTACATAAAAATATAAGTTCCATAACATTATAGAGTATTATATATAAATTATACAATTTTGGATAGGAACTATCACAGTTACACTACCCGAGACCTAACCATTCTAACTACTTTATATCATTTCCAAAATTAAGGAAATGATAATAATTTTTTTTATTCCTATCCTGTGATTCCATTTTGTAATACCATGACCCGAATCATAGGGTCCAATCCCCATTTACACGGAACCTCACAAATTCCTCCCCATACGTAGGAGACTAATGAGTAGTAGTAAGGTTTTGAGTCCATCATTGGGGAGAATATACCATCAGTATCATGTCATAAGATCAAATAAATATAATAATAAATATAATAAATTTTCACAATAAACACATATGAACTGTATATTTTCATACATGTCAAATAAATAACTATACCTCCCAATGTGGTTGGACTATACATTGTCATAAGAAATAAGTGGAGAAATGAATAAATTATTATTAAGGGTACTCAAAACTATATCTCATTCATCCATCTTACCCATGATCCTAGGAGGTGTTTTCCACCAATAAGATCATTTCATTAATCAGATCCCTCATAGTATCAACAATATCACAAAAATTACTAATCGGGTTGTGATTACAAAACTCAATTGGACACCACCAATGAATCCTTAACAGAGTGTGATCAAGTATACTAGTTTTATGTTATAGTAATAATAAATTTATAATAATCACAACATTATACAATATAAAATAATATGTTCATGTTTTAACCATGCTACCAAAAACCCCATGTTGTTCCAGAAGTGAATCCATATTAGAATAACAATGGAATGTGTTATTAGTGATGAATCTATCCACAATATTGCACCCTCATGAACCCATGACAAAATGATTACGGGAATCCTCTATCCATCATGTGGGTCATGATTCCTAACATTCTCTAGTGGTGAAATAGGCTACCTCGAGGTCATGATACTCAAAAAATTCTATATTAACTCGATTTCATCCTCAACATTATCTCCATGTCTCTTTCATACACCTCACTATGCTCAAGTCCCTAAATATCAATATCCTATGTCAATAGAACTTCCCTTAAAAGGGATAAACATTCTATGATGGTCAACCTATCTCAAGTACTAATTATAAAAACCAATGCATGGTAACAAAAATAATGGTTATATCTTTAAATGAAGGAAATAAATATCATCATGAATAAATATTATCACACATAATAGCATTTTATAATAATAAAACATAACAATGAGATACTCTAGTATAAATCATCTAATTAGATATAACAATTTGTATCAAGGGCTACACACACATACACACATCAACATATGATCACAATCTATAACGATATCAAATATTCCATGACATAAATTATAAAATGGAAGGATACATAAACAATATCAAAAGAGGTAAGTAACATCCTTTTAAATTATTAAAAATTAACATCTTGGTTTGATGATGATGTCATCAATAGAACCACATTCTCACACCAACCAGAATACAATCATGCACCAGGGTCTCCTAGAATGAGTATTAATATAACATGTTTCGGGTTCAATAGAATGAAAATGGGAATCAAGTCAAAGGGATAGAGAAACACTTCACCAAATGATATTATCGGTAAAACAAACTATGTTATAGTGATTTAGGAGGCTCTACAACACATGAAATGTGCTTCAAAATGGATATGTACAGGAAAACACCCACCATGAGGCAGGGTGGTACACAATGACATATGGTTTACTTGAAGAAGGACACCATGACATTAGGCCCATAATCACAATGTATAGGTTCTCTCTATGGTGTAGGATCAATCCCTGTGGTAAAAAAGAATTATGGTTCTCGTCCTTCTCTAGTGTAAGAAACAATTAAGCAGTGTGGAGTTGGTTATGTTTTCATTATTAGATCTATTTTTATGGAAAATCATGGTGATTAAAGGTTATTTAGATATATGGATCTACATTTTTAACCTTATCTAAGCATCATAAATCCACTATTAATTGACCATATCAATTAGATACTCAATCCCTCAATGAAATCGAAATAAAATTCATTTGGGGCCATAACTCCCAAAGACCATCATTTTGTGAATGTATTCATTCTAAATTTTGTGTAAAATCCATTGTGGCATGGAATAAGCATCTAGGTCACAACCTCCTCCATCCAATCCTCCTATGTGAAGGCTTTGACACAACCACATTCAGAAAAACATCTCTATGGTTACAACTCCTATCTTCTATTGTGTGGTCTTGGGTCCATAGTAGGACTATTATATATCTATATCAATGCGGTATAACCAACCACAATGTCGTGTGTTCACATGTAATATTATTTCATCACCATTGATTTGGAAACATGCTTTCCAAAACACTTGTTTAAGCTACCTTGAGACAATCTAATCCCCCCAGGTCATATATGAAACATGGATCAAATCTATAGATGGAGGTAAAAATAATTTTTTTAACGAACAATAATTACATGTTTACACATGTAATGGATATGTTGTAATGAATATTGGGTGGTTTTGATAATGTATTATTGGTCATTGATGACATTTATTATCTTATATAAGTGTTAAACGAATATTGGCTCATGGTGTGAATATGTGAATTATTGTAATAGGAGTGAAGAAATGAATTATCGTTGAATTAAGAAGAGATATTCTTTAAATCCTATACATATATGGTACACATTTGTTATATCATTTTATATGATAGGTACATGTTGTATATTATATATTGCATGTAATACAAGGAATAATGTATTACTTAGTGTTGGGGAAAACATAAAGCATAAAAATATTATTTTGATCCAAAAAATTTGAATACTATATAATTATTTTTTTAAATGATCACTAACATAAGATATGATTAATAATGGTGTTCTATGAAATTAAATTCTTAGGAGAATAAAATTCCAGAGGGTTATATATAGTTTGTAACAACATGTATAACTCATAACATATGATTTAATGTGTGAAATACTTAGAGACAACCTAACAGACAATATAAGGAAATGATAACCCTCACACAGTGAACATTCAAACCATTATTGGTTCTCTATTTGATCTCATTCCATCTCTATTTCCCTTCAAAAGCAATAGCATTACCTCGAAATAGAGGAGGTCCATCTCCATGTAGTTCTGTGATTCTGATTAACCTATAGATACACCATGGATGGGGGATGTATTTTGGATACCTATTTCATATTATTTATAAAATTGATGCTAATGATATTATCATTATAGGCCAATTTTGAAGGTACACATTTAAACTTTCTTTATTTTATTTATACATGGTTTCATTATTCATGCATGTGTTTTCCAGGTTAAATGATTGGAATTTACTTTGGAAATTAATTTAATCATTAAAATATCCATATAATTATAGAATTTATAATACAACATTTCCTTTTTTGTTAGTATAGTTATTTCAATCTTAAAACATGAATCATTATTACAACTGTAAAAAAAAATTAATGTATCATCTATTGAAACATGATTCCTGTGTTAAAAAAATAGTAGTTATGTGGAGGGTATTTAACTTTATTATTGGAGATTATTTATTATTATATAGTCCATAACTAAAATAGGGGTGCTAGAAAATTCTATTCAAGTTATATGTGCATATTTCTATTCATACATGGGTATTAAGGCCCACCATACATGCATTGTTCGGGGTGGTGTTTAATCTCAAGCAGGCTGGTAGGATGTTAAACAAAATTGACTTAATACTATACAGAAACTAATTGCATAATATTAATCATATTATAGTTCTAGTTTAATACCTTATTATAACTTTATTTAATTCTACATATGAACTCTATTACACCAACATAGGATGTCACTTGAATGGTTATTCCGCAGCAAGACATGATTAATCTGACATGATGACCACATTCCAAATTATTCAACTAAAAGTCAATAGTACATATATATTCTTAAGTAGATCATCCTATATGTGTTTTCTAGAAAATAGTTTAACATAACACTAGGCATATTATCATAGTTCATGATAGCCTTCAATCATGGATTCATTCCTACATATACAACATATCACCTCTTATGATTTGGAATATTGTATAAAATGATATGTATATCAAAATTTCATTTTTCTTATTTTCAATTATCATTTATTGAAAAATGTGTTTTGGGATTTTCATTGATTTTTTAGGTGATATTCATTAATTAATTAGAAAATTTATATAATTAATTAATAAATATTTATGAATACTTTACTAAATAAAGTCCGTAAATATTATATATTAGTATTGAAATATGATTTCCCAAATTATATAGAATGAATTATCATATTGAAATAATTTTTTTAATAACAAGTGAAATTTTTAAAAATGATTATAAAGGAATAAATAAGGAATTAATATAAAATACTTTATACTTTATAATATGATATTTAATATCAATTATTGATATTAATCACCTTATTTAGTAAATTATTTTAACTACATGTAAATGTGTTTTGATTATTTATTTGATCAATTATCTATAAAATATTAAAGATGTCATATTTCGATTGTAAAAATTGTTTACATAATTCAAATTTAACAATTAAATGATATAATCCATTTATAATCATATATTTAAGTAAAATTTCATATAGTGAATAATATGAATTATTTTTTATTATGAAATGAATATAATTTTTTCACTAAAAATTGTAGATTATCTATAATTATTTAATATAACAATAATGTGTTTTTGTTTAGATATATATTGGTGAATAGTTTATAAAATGTTTATCTTAAGTTTAAATACATGAATTGTTCATTTTTTTTATTATTCCATATTTATTCAAAGATTTAATTATTGTATTATAAAATATGATGTAAGATTTAGTTCAGGGATAATTAAACTACATCTAGAGATTATCATGCATAATACTATGAAGTTTCATGATAGGTATGATAATAGATTTTATCTTCTACAACCATGACTACTTGGTTGTACTATGTTATGAACATTAATTAATATTTTTATTATGATTTATACACAATAAGAATGCTTTTTACCATTATTAATAATATTCATTTAGATGTGGATGAATACAGGTATGTTTTAATTTGGGTTAGTAACAGAAGTTATGAGTTCCATAAAGAGAAGTACATTAATATTATTTACAAAATATTAATTTGGTGGAAGGAATATTGTTACAAAATAAATCATTTGAATAATGAATACACATAAATTGAATCACATGATATGAGATGGTGAGATGATATACCTTTTGAATATACTTATTGTTAAATTCCAACGAAATAAAAAACATGTCAAGACCTTGTTCAATCAACATGATGGGTTTTGAAAATGATAGGGGACC
This sequence comes from Viscum album, assembly GCA_963277665.1. Taxonomy (NCBI): domain Eukaryota; kingdom Viridiplantae; phylum Streptophyta; class Magnoliopsida; order Santalales; family Viscaceae; genus Viscum; species Viscum album. The sequence continues at coordinate 1,094,008,927 of OY728155.1, forward strand.
AAAAATTATATTATGTATGGAATTGAAGAAATGAATAACTTGATGAATTAGGTAATCAAATCCCACAATAATATTTTAGTTACACATTGTGTGGAAACCCTAACATTTCGATACTGCATGTGTATAGTTCTGTTTTTATAGGTTAGATTAGGAAAAGAGTTGTCTAGTTAATTATCCAAGAGTAATATATAAAATTATTTTGATGATTCACTATATAGAGACTCACTATTTTATGACATATTTTTATTTAGAATTTTTTTTATTCGATATCTTGTGATACACACAAAACCACGTATAAATGAAATATAATATAGTATAACTTCACAACCTAGGTGTTAAATTGGAAGAGTTAATAAGAATAAAAAAACATTAAAAAACATTTTATATTTTTAAATAGACCATGTATATTGGTAATTTGTAGACATTTTTTAGTAATGTCATTATATTCTTTAAAAATATATTTTCCCAAAAATATTATTTTTTTTTGTGAAAAAATTATATAATTAATTTCATTAATGTTGAGAAAATTTATTTGAAAAAATAAAATTCATTTTTGAAATAAAAATTTCAATATTTTCTTGGAGTTAATTTTTGAGAAATTTTTTTAAAAGACTACATTATTATTGAATATAGAAAATACAGATTTTTATTGAAAACTGCCTTTTGTTTCAAGGAATTTAAAAGTTTTATTTTGATTTAAAATAATTTCTAATTAAAATTAGTCATTTAATATTATTAGCAATCTAGATTGTATAATTATATTCAATTTTACATTGTATTTTTGTATAAATACGTTTTTATACTTAAGATTTTTTTAATGAAACCCAGTTTTTCATCAAGTAATAATATTTTAATTTTGAATTACATTATACTAATTTTATGAATTTAATTTTATGAAATGGAATAAATATTTATAATTTGAATAATTTATATTATATAATATTTTCAACTTTATTTTTGGACATAATTAATTGTAGAAAAAGTAAAATTTTATTCATGTGGTTATCTTTAAAAAGGGATTACATAGGTGTTAAACTGAGAAATAAGGAAAATCTATCTGATTAAACATATCCTAATTATATTTTATTGACATATTTATACCTCATACAATAATAAAATTGATCATATATTCATTTTGGGTAATTTTACTTGAGTTTGACTCTATTATATAATAATTTTTATGAAATTCCATGTATGTCCTCTCCCCCACTTATAAATGGACACCCCTCCATTCCCTTTTTTACACCATTTTGAGCCATATATCATGAATAGAACCATCAAAATTCTGTAGTTAAATTCCATAGACACTAATTATATGTTTATATCTTCTTAATATTACGTTCAAATGGTCTTTTAAAAATGATATGAATAAGGTATACTGATTAATAAATAATGGTCATACTCGGAAAATTTCAATTTATTTCTTCTCATAACCCCACAAAATCAATGTTATTTATAATAATATAATAAATAAATTATCTTAAATATATAAAAATATATTTAAATTTTATGATGTTCATTTAAATACTAATAACCACCCTTTGTTCTGTTTAATGCATAGTGAAATTATCTCTCATGCATACATGTGGACAACCACTATAATGTAACGATACAATTCATTTTCCCTAACCATCATTAACGTATTGTAATCATGAAGGGTTTAAAGATTATATATAATATTTAGTAAATAATTACTGGTTTCGTATTAAGATATCATATCTACCATCTCACCTTTAAATATGTTGGATAATAATAATGTCTCTTGTTACCATGCTGAATTTTCATCAGGGTTTCCTTTCATTCACTTTTTTCCTAGTTTCTTTATGTTGTTATACCAATTTTATTTTCAATTAAAAATGTTGGGGTATTATTTAAAACCTCACCCTACTTATCCCCTTTCATTTAAATGATGAGATACCTCTTTCTATCCCATTAATACCACCGATGTACAACCATTACCATGTCAAATTTTTTAAGAGTTGTTTTATTTATCATATTTCGTCATGTTCACTATGTTATTTCTGCTATTTCCAAATTTTATGTGTTGGTATAAGCATCTATATGATCCTATTAGATTCACATTCTTGTACATATGAATATATACCTATTTATCTCTCATTAAACATTTATATGAATTATTATGTCACGTCGTTTGGCTGCCGAAATTGCACAACAATTTTATTTGCCAAAATCACCATATAGTGAATACCATTCCAATTTTTCTATCAAGGGTATCCACCTTTATGAAATTATATTTATTGATTATATAATTTAATATATATATTCAACATTTTTTTATTGTGGAATAAATGATGATATTTAATGAGTCAATGTTTTATTTTCCATATAGTTCACAAATGCATGAAATGAAATGTTTTTAATGGGGATTCCCTACCAGCGCCCCAATGCATGGGGTAATGTTTAGTATCATGATACACTATGTACAATAAGGGTTTAATCATGATAATTCATATGTAATGAGGTTTTACTCATGCCAATTCATGTGAAATGAGTCTTTACTCATGCTAATTCATGTGCAATGAGGGTTTACTCGTGATAATCCATATGCAATGAGCCTTGGTTAATACTAATATAATTTTTAATGTAGTTTTCAAATTTCCATATTATGATAGTAATGTCTTATCATACCTTTATACTCATGTTCCTCTTATTCTCTATTGATATGCCAATTGCCTAACTGGTACTGTATTATTCGTGTTATGCCTTCTTTAATCCCTTATTTGGGTTTATAGATTACCTTATTTGTATGAATTCCCTCATGTTATGCCATGAAATGCTAAGTATTAAGGAATGGTGTGGTAATGTGAAATAATTTTCTAATATCAATATTGTTTTATGTGTCCTAAGTTGTCATGTAGTGTCCCATACATCCCATGACACTAGAACTCTTGATCCTCAAAGTTCTCTTCAGTGAATGTTTATGTAATAAATCATGTATATTTGTGTAATAAAGAGAAGGGTAGTTATATTTCTTATCAATGTAATGGTTTCATTATTTTTGGGATTGGGATTAGAAAAAACTATTTAAATCCTTAAGGATAATACTAAGTATAAGGAAAAAATCTCTAAATTTTGGTGGGTATATAGTAAGTGGTTTATCAAGAAAATACATCTCTGTTGGGATACGAACAAGTAGAAAAGGATCCTGAACAAATATATCTAGGGGAAAACCCCAAAAACACTACATTAAGACAGACTCGAATGGGAACTGAGACTTAACAACGGGCCACACTGTACTCTTGGTTCGACACTCCCAGGGGATATGATTCGATAAATTTATAAGGATGGTATAGACCATCATTAAAAGAGATAAAAAAATCCCATAAGAATAAATATTATGAAATAAATCATGGATACCCTAGATTGAAACTTAGGGAATAATAAGTGCGGATATACTATACATGTTTATTCTTCATTGTCATTTTTTTATTTTTTCATTTTTATTTTCTATGTATTAAAGCCCCCAAAATGTATTTTCTTTATCATAGATAAAACATGGAAGGAGGAAGATCACGGAGAACTCATCTCTCTCTTCCTGAAAAAATACATGGAGATATTATCCAAAAGTCATCCTAAGATGAATTTTAAAATTTTTTAAATATCAAAGATACATGAAGACATCATTATGATGCATTCAATACCTCTATATTTTCATGATTCTTTCAATGATCAGGCACCATCTATTATAGAATCAAGTGCTCTCAAATCTCTTACCATGATAAGCATGTGAAGTACTATAAAGGTGTTATCAAATTCATCTCATTATTTCATTATGATAAAGAACTAAATGATTTTATAGATGCTGAAAAAGTGGGTGACCTCCGAGTAGCCTATATGTTTCAAACAATATATTTCTATCTTTGGGGGAACATAAAAACTGATACACCAAAACCCTATTTTGAAATATTTTAATATGAGTCATTATGAAGTTTATATAAAAACAACTTCAAATGATATTTCCAAATTATATTTATGAAATACCTTTTTAATGACATATCAATGCTTATATCGATATAATACAAGATTCCTGAGGTGTTTTTGGATAAAGGAAATATAAGTTTTTCGAAATATCCTGAGGTACCATAGTGAAAAATGATCACTTTATACTTGAATGAAATGATAATAGGTAAGACTATAGGTATCATTGAATAGATGAAGTAGAAGTACCCTCACATGTTTTTGACTTATTATGAAAAATTAAATTTCATGGGTGAAGTTTATTAAGGGTGAATAATGTGATGACTCAAAATTTTGAATAATAATTTGTTTCCAAAAAATTTATGTTTTACAGTGTCTCATTAATTAAAACTATATAAGTAATATTTGGAATGTAACTATCAGTTCTGCCAGTTATATTACTACTGGTCAATTATGATCGATGATCAATATGACCATTGGAAAAATAATAATAATACAATTATAATTTTTATTATAAATAGAAATGGTAATGGAAAAATGCATCACTGGGATTCCCTATTTACCTATCCCATGCTATGATTTAACACATTATGCTTGAACGGAATCACCTACAGGATAAGAGTAAGTTAATAGAGATTACCACCAATGTGATGTTATTCAGGCCACCCCGAGAGTCTGTTACAATTGCACACTGGGATTCTCTCTTAACAATGTATTTATTAATAATATTTTTTTAATAGTTTTATAAGTACAATATTTTTAATTATAAATGACGACAATATTCATTCATTATAGTTTTTACTCTATAAATGATTACGTTTTTAGTTTGTTTTGAACTATATTTTTTTATAAGAACACATAAATTGTATTTTTAATAAATGAATTTATTTTAAAGAATTGATAAATTTTTTAATTAATCAATATTTTAATAAAATACTATTATAAAATTACTTTTATGAATAATAAATGTTTATATGATTTTTATGAAGACAAATCTATTTAGTAATGGATTAAAACTGTTTTTTTAAAACCCCTTAATGTACAATAAATGTCACTTTTTATTTTAAATCAAAAAATTCACATATTAAAAAAATTATTAAGATAAAATATATTTCATTTTTGGTATCAGGTTGCCTAAATTTTCCAATAGTTAATTTTTCATAATTTTCTATGACATTCCAATTTTTTGGGTAAAAATTAAATACCGAATAAATATATAATGTGTTTTTGACATCATAAGGACCCAATAGTTATGTTGTAAAATGCTATAAAAGGTATATTAAACAATATATGTTTTTTAATATATTGTGATTTTAAATTTTTTTGATTAATTTTATAATCCCTTAGTGGGCCCTTTGAGACTTATAAAATATTTTTATCATTTTAAAATGATTTACTTAAGAGTGTGACTTACCTCAACATATGCAAGACTATTATTTTTAAATTCTCATTGCTTGGCCTTGTAAAATATTTTATGAAAATCCTCTTTTTATAGAAACCACTGGAAAAATCCAGGGGATGGTTTTCAGTTTTGAATATTTTAGTGTGTACTTTCCAAAACCAAAATAATAATGAATTCCCCCACCTTTCCTATATAAATACACAGAATAACCCATTTCTATTCATGAAAACCATTTGTATCTCAACCAACCTCTTCCCCACACTCCCTAGAGTCAAAAAATGAATCCCAAAATCTCATGTGAAGCCTCTCCCAAGCCTTTGGGATCACACATCCAAGTAAGATATCCTCACATTCCACTCCTTTCAAATTCATGTACCTCATTCAAAAGTAGTTCATGTAATTTTGAAGGGCTATAATGTCATTATTTTATAATCATTATATTAAAATTCATTTGATTTTATTCAAATGAGGGTATATTTATCCTCTATCATTTTGACACTTACCAAAGCCATTATTATGCAAAACATTTGTAAGGGATCTTTCACCCTCCTCTTTTACCAAGAATTATTTTCATGTTATGTATTTAAATTTATTTTATTCTGATTTTGCGTTATTTTTGAAATGTTATCCATACATCCAATATTATGTATAAATAATGAGATCCCCTTTCACACTCATTTATTCCTTTTCTGAAACCCTATTTTCTCTTGTTACCATGCTGAAGTTTTGTAAGGGTTTCCTTCCTTTGTCTTTTTCACATGTTTCCTTATGTTGTTTTACACTTTTATTTTCTATTAAAAATATTGGGGTATGATTTGGCATCCACACCACCATACTATCCTACTTTTTTATTAATGATGAGATACCTTTTTCTCTCTCATTAATCCAAACCATGTACATATGTTACCAAGTCAAAATTTCATGAGTTATTCCATTTCTCTACTTTTTTCACGTTTTTTATGTTACAACATATATTTAAAAATTATATGTGTTAGGAAATGTATCTATATGACCCCCCGTAATATCCATTTCTTATAAATTTGATGAGAGACACATTTCTCTCTCATCATCAAATTTTAAGAAATATTATGTCATATCGTTAGGCAGCAGAAATTGCCCCACAATTTCCCATGACAAAATCATTATGTAGTGAAAACAATGACAATTTATCTACCAAGGGTATTCACCTTTATGCACATATATTTATTTATTATATAATATCATGTAAGTCTTCCAAATTCATTTATTGTGGAATAAATGGTGATGTTGAATGATTCCATGTAATATGATTCATGTGGATCACTTATACATGAAATGATATTTTTTTAAATGGTGTGCCATGATAACCCTCAAATGCATTGGGTTCAGTTAAGAATCATGATATACCATGTTTAATGAGGATATACTCATGATAATTCATGTGAAATGAGGGTTTAAACATGTTATTTCATGTGCAATGAGGGTTTACTCATGCTAATTCATGGGAATTGAGGGTTTACTCATGCTAATTCATCTACAATGTTGGTTCACTCATGCAAATCCATGTGAAATGATCCTTCGATAATGCTAATGACATGTTTTATATTGTTTCCAAATTTCCTTGTAATGATATGCATTCTAAATCATGGATTATTGTTCATGTTCCTCTTGTGATACATTGTTATGAATATTTCATAACATGTATTGTATTCCTCATGTATTTCATTTTTTACTCTCTTACTAGGCTTTATACCTCACCCATTCCAAATATATGTCCTCAGGTTATCCAAATTAATGTTAATATTGAAGGAATATTGTGGTCATTTAAATGAAATTTTCACTAAGGATGTTGTATTTTATGCCTCATGTTGTCATGTAGTGTTCCTAATTTCCCATGACACTGGGCCTCTCAATCCTCGAAGATGACTTATTTGATTGTTTTTTTAATAAATCATGTTTATGTGTGTAATAAAGAGAAGGGTTGTTATAAACACACATGTTAATCATATAATAACACTATTAATGTTATGAGAGAGTAACAGTGTTGAAGAAGTGGTTGCAATGTTGGGAGAATAAATGAATCATAATGACGATTTCTTAAGGAGGTTTTCTATATTGATGAAGTAAATAGTAGAGGTTATCAAATTATTTAGAGTCATGGGACTCATATTTCATAGGAAAATGATGTTTTTATGTATTATTTCTATAGTATCTTTTCATAATTGTTTCCAAAATAGATGTAATTGGACAGATACATTAGAATGAGTTTTCATAAAAAATTTTGAATGTTAGTTTCTACCTTATTCTATATATAGAAATGAATAATTTTCCTTTAAAAAACGTTGAATGTTTTTATTTTCTGAAGTAGCACAGTGACATGTTTAGAAAAAACTGGTGATGGTTTCCTAACTTGGTATACAATATTTCTTAAATAATTAGTCCTAGATTAGTAATATGCACTCTTTTGATGGGTCATAGTTCTAAACAAGTGTTAGGATATTTATTACTTGTTGTATCCACACCATAGTATTGTTTTCTAGTTGATGTTTTTATTGGATTATATCAAAAACATTCTAAATACTAGATAATCTGATTGAGTAGTGATCGTTATAAATATTTTTTTCCCTTTAGATGTGTGTTTTTTAATTTATTAATGTGTTAATTATTTAATAAGATTCCATGGTTGTTATATATGGAATATAGCATAAAAGAAAAAAAATTATCTCTTATTCACACCATACACCTCTTAGTGATACATTCATCATAGTTTTTCCAATTCAATAGTGGACTTAATTTCAGTGGTAGGTATATTCCATTAGGTTATGCTATCACTATTCTACTATTAGAAATAATGATCTGGTATTAATGATCAGGAATGATCATTGGGTTATTATTGGGGTTGGGAAGCTCTATATTACAGTCAAGCATAAATCCCCCTTTCTCATTAAAAAGTTTTCCTTAGAAACCACCATAATACACTATAATTATTTCCCATATCAACAGAGTGGCACCCCTCATCTTTGTTCTCCGGTGGTAAGAGGTCCTCCACTAATGTTAGTGCTCCCTCAGTGGTGGAGAATAATGGTGAGGTGTGGGCTCTCCACATGGATTCATTGGAGGTTACGTGAGATTCAGGGGTATAATATATTAGCTCCTAACCAATAGAGAATATTGTCATGTTATAAACCTTCCAAATGGATTCATGTATAATTGAATATGATGCGAGACATTAGATATAGACCTTTGGAGTTATTGGAGGACTCATCATTTATAGCTAGGTGTGGAGAAGAAGATCCCTTTTCACTCGACATTTGGACTTCTTGTTGATCATATTTCGGATCAAATTATGGATGTTGTATTATATAATTATTTACATTTCTTTTTTTATGAGATTCATACTCTCTCTTGGTTTGTAATATATGGTGATTAGAGAACCATCATGGTTATGTGTATACCCACCCCTACATAGTCTCTACCCACACATGTTGTGTCTTACTTGATATCATTCCTCTTATTTATTATTATGTGGACTAGGAGTTGGTCATTAATAGATTGATATTAGTCATGATAGATGGACATCCGTTGGATCGAGGGGTTTACTTTTATTAGAGTCACTCGTTACATCTATAGGATGAGTTCATTTATGTTTTTAGTGTTCTTATATTTTCTCTTTTTTATTTTTCTATAATAATTATATTACATTGACGTGGGACTGTTTTTATGCATGAATTTATAGTATCACTTGCTTCTCATTATACATTATACTAGTGTAAGTAGATATGTATGAGTGTATTTTTAATTTAGGATATACCCTCCTTTGATTTTAATGTTCCTACTCAGTAAGAGTGATCATCCCATGGACTATTTGAAGTGGGACTGGGGTGTCGCACACAACTTACAACCAGTTAGGTAGGCCTCACTGGGTTGGATTTTGATAGAGTTGAATTAGAGGAGGTCATCTTAAGATAAATGGTTAGGGGGTTTATATCTATGAATTTTTTTAGAACTATGGAAACAATGTTAGTGTGTATCATATTTATATATCAGGCTTTTAAACCTAGTGTTGCTGTGTTGATAAAAAAATTCAATCATTGGAACTACGAAATAATTCTTGTTGACTCAGTCCATGTAGGAGATGGTTGAAGAGAAAACATTGGTACAGACATAATTTATGAATGGGTTGTCAATTATATGTCTATCCTGAGTTTTCTCCCAAGACATTCTTTTTGATCATGGTACATCATGATAATTTTCAATACCCATCCCTAATGAAAGCCATAAAGGATTTTGAGACTAGGTTAGGATTGCGATCAGTTCAATGATGAATCCCTAACTCTAAGACCAATTAATAAAGTGTTTCATCCTAGAAGACCCTTATTAGTACTAAATTTTTTTTAAGTGAATTGAATAACCTTTTAACAGCCACATAATAAATAATTAGACAATTACTGGTATCATATACAACATGAATCATTGTACTTTGATGAACTACAAAATATTATTAATAAATTTAATTGTTATTACATAGATGATAGATATGAGTGTAATAATAGTATTGAATAATTATAAAAATATATATTATGTTCATAATTAATATTAATTATTGATAAATTATTAATGAATTATAAGTCAATATTTAATAAAGATGTTTAATTATATAAAATATCATTTTAATTGAAAATTATTTTTAGTGATTTTTTTATGAAATTAATATATATAATTTATGGATCATTTATAAATGTTATTTCAAAAAATATATATTATTTTTATAATTTTAATATCTAAATTAACTTATGGTGAATAATTGGGATTTTTCTAAATGATATATATGTTAGTGAATAGTAAAAAATAATAATTTTTCAAAATACTATGATTTTTCTTCATAGAATAAATTAATTTAAAAGATATTAATTTTTTTTATTTGGTAATAAATATAAATTTGATCCATTTTATTAATAGAAATATAAATAGTTCATTTAAATATTCACTTTACATGATTTTTATAATTTACTTTATATGCTTGAAGAACTCAATTTTATGAAAATTGTTTTTATGCACATAATGTTTATACATTATAAATAATTAAAACAACCCTAATAAAAGAAATATTCATATTAAATGAATATGTTATAAATATAAATAAATTATTTTTATTCATATAAAGATTATTTATATTCAAAACATTAATATATGATCTTCTATTACTTGAAAATTCCATTTCTTGAAAACTCGCTCTGTTGAAATGTTTTGTGAGATTAATTGAAAATTTAATTATTATATTTATTTTATTATAAAGTGAAAAATATATTCCATAATTTCAGTAATAAAAATAAATAATAGGTAATTATGTCATCATAATTTTGATAATAATATAGTAAAAATAGTTAAAATTCTGTAGAAGTGGAAAAAAACTAAAACTGTAGGAGTGTGTAACTATATAGGTAAATTGAATAAAATGATTAACATAAGGTTTATTTATCAATTTTGGAGGGTTTACTTGACCATATCAGCCATATAATCTATTATTTTATAATTTTTGAGAAACAATTCATTAGAGTGACTTCAAATTATTGAATAATTTTTTTTGTAATTACAAAACAACACTCCCTTTCGACTATAAAAGGACACATCATCTCCTCTCCCTTACACAATTACTATTGATTATAGTTTGTCCATTCCATACCAAAATTCCTTCTTTAATTCCCTAACATAATCAAATAGGCCTTTCTTATTAGATATCTAATCTAGGGAGGATTTAGATATAATCCTAAAGAGGTGATACAATGAAGAGGTATCATTCTAAAGTGAGCATCTTTGTTTTATATATTCACCGAACTTCTTAAAATATTACTCAATCATGCTAATATTTTGAAAAAATAATAGTAAATTTAAATATATGTTATTTGGTTAATTTCAAAACCTAAATCCTTCTTGTCATTTAATAAATTTGAAATGATAACATAGTTTGTGTGTATAGTGGACTACCACCTTGCGAACAAATGTAATTAAATTCCATTCATCACCTATACGAGTTTTTAATGATGGAATATTTAATATTTAAGACTTATAGTAATTAAATTTTATTAATTTTTAGAAATTAATATATAATTTACCATCTAACATTATCACTCATTAAAATGATATGGTTATTTCTGTGTACAATGGACTAACAAATTACTAATCGATGTGATTAAATTTTTATTACTGTATGCAATTGAATTTTTATTAAAGAGTATTTAAAGATATAATATGATATTTATAATATAATTAACATTATTTTAAGAACAAATAACACTTAATATCTTTCTATATTGATCTCTATAAAATGGTAACATTACTCTGGCGTACGTACAACCTACCGTCTCCATGGTTGTTATGATGTTCACTAATCATAACCATCGTTCATGGTTGACTATATACGTTTTATTTATGTCTAAAAATAAAACTATTTCATGATTATTATTCTATATATGATGTAATAATGACCTCATTGATCATATTAAACCTATCAGAGTCATTTTAGACAGATGAAACAGATACTCTTAGAACATGAATCATGAAAATAACTTATTAAGTAAATATATATAACATGATAATAAATAAAAAAATGGAATAATAAAAATTAAAAATATCCATTCAGAAAAGTAAATAATTTACATAATTTTATTATTAAGGAAGATAAAGTACATATTTTATGATTCAAACATGAGGTAACAATTTTTATAACTCAATTTATTTTATTTGTTAAAATTTTTTATTCATTGTTTCTTATATTCTAAATCTATATGTTTAATTAGAATTGATTATTTTATGATTAATATTAAATTATTATTTTGGAAATTAATTTAACACACATAAAATCTTCATTGGTTTATTATCACTTTGATGACACATTCATTTTAATGAACATTCATCACACTTTTATTTCCATGAGAAATAACCCATAATAACAAATTATTATTTTTGGGTGGGGTATATACTATCCCTTGGATATGTTATTTCATGGATCAATTTATCTCCAAATTATTTAATTTTGGATTTGAGTTTATTTATTTAATAGGGGTATTGAATAAAAATTTACCGAATCAGTAAGGGTTTATACTACAATCTCTTAATTATTCATGATTGTTTATGCATGAATTTTCATCATAAGAAATTATTTGATAATAGTATAATAAAACAATTTAATTTTCTTATCCCATACAAATTTATTAATTTTTATGGAAATATTAGTATTTACTCTCATCGGAACATAAAATTACTAGGAAAATGATTGTAAGAAATTACACCTTTGTTTCTCTTTACTGTAGAAGATTATATTTCTTATAAATATATATTTTCAATAAAATATATCAATGAATATTAATTATATTATGTACATATTTATTATTGAAAATTGCACCCATGTTTTACATTTTTACAAAATGTTATAAAATGAATATTATTGTTTCCTCCTACGCAACATATTTTTTACTATTCAACAAAAATGATAAAGAAATATCTATTTTAACATACTCATCATAACCTGAATATACCGATTGATTAGCCACATAATATTTTGATTATTCTTTTATATGTTTCTAGATTTATTTTTAAATAAAATATATTCAATTATATGATTAAATATTTTATAATTTATGAATTAATTTTAAAGTGAAAGGGGTATTTTCCTCATTAAATATTCCATGTATTATTTTAAATACATTTTCATCAAAGATGAAAAAATATAATGTTATGTAATTACTCATAATTATATATATATATATATATCATATAAATCAAGATAATTATCCCATTATATGATAGGGTAATATATTCCTTCTTTTTTATCTTTCCAATTCCTCCATTATAAAATTTTATTTTATTATGCTATGCGATAAGATTATCAAACCATTTTATTTTCATGGATAATTCATATGTTTTTTCAATGATTGAATTCCGTTTTATGTAACACATTAAATCATGAACATGTTATGTATGGTGAACGCATATACTCCTCCAATTCACTAGTTAAATATGTAGTCTATTTAGATGTTATGTGTCAGATTTGGGAGGAAACTGAATTTGTTTTAGACATTTTCCCACCATATGATATTCTCCATACAATTGTCCTTGGATAATTTTTATGTCATGCTATATGTTTAATTTTTATTTAAAATGTTTCCATAATATTATTATATCATGATCATTATAATATTATCTAATGGGATGAATCATGATATTTCTCTTTTTTGATAACATGTAGTGCTTTAGATTCAGCTGTGGTATTTTCTTATAATTACCTTCCATAAATATAAATTTTAGACCACCCATTTTATATGTATTCCCCATGAATTATCTGGTTTCTATAGGAACTCAATTATATTTAGTAGGTCATTATTTAGAATTAGAAAATTTCTATTAATTTAGTCATGATTTGATATATTATGAAACTAGTCTTCGAAATTCATTAAAACATTGTGATCCTTGTTTTGTATTATTGGATATTTATATATATATCATATTATTATACGTGTAAAAATATTGGGTCATTATATTTGGAATTATAGGATGGTATATCTATTTTTGGCGTTAATACTACAATATTATAGTGATAATCCTTGGAATAAATATAACAATAATTCGATATATAAGAAAATATACTATAATTTTTTTAATGTACAAAGGAGTGGTTTAAATAGAATGAATTCCCCTCCAAGATAATGTAAATCAATGTGGATAACATATGTTTGATTTGTGGTGCTATAGTTTGTAGTTATTAGGAGATTCTGGATTGTGGGGCTTGCTTTTTTTATGTTCTTGTAGTCTGTTGGTTTCCCCCTTACCCATTAAAAGGGGGTCTTATCTTAATAAAAAAATTAATATTCAGTAAATGTGGATCTGGAGTAGTTATAACATGGGGAAATAACATAGGAATGGGTGCATTATGATTGAATTAATGACCACCTAGTTCATGAAAATGGGCCTTTCTACCCAAAAAATTTGAAATAACCAGGAACACTGTTCTAGAAATTCAAAAACATGATATGTTCCATTATCAAGGACACAAATAAATAGTATGGTCTGAAAATATAGGAAATTATTCAATGGATTTCCCATATAAAATCCTTTAAAATCATAATTCATGATAAGAAAATCATATATACTTTATTATATAGAGGTTTAGAAGTTTCCCTTGTGTATGTTATAGAATTTCCATCTTCCTTATCTTATTCTATAGAGTTACCAGTTCTAAATAGCAGAAAATACCCCAATAACTAATGTGATGGGAAAGATAATTTATTCCATAATGATATTCCTAACCTAATGGGAATATATGTTATGCTTCTTATGATAATTCAAAATGATTTATATCAAATTATAATTTACAAGTGGAATATAGTTGATTTTCCAAACACTTCAAGGAAGGGAAGGGTAGAGTCTCATAGATGTTAAAGTGTTAAATATGATAAAGAATATATTATTCCATTACATACATCTAGAAAATTTTAGAAGTGGATGTATGGAAAATTTACTGAATGAAAAATAATATGTATTATTTTTGAAAATGTAGGGAAAAAGTAGATATTTTTTTATGAAAATAATGTTCAGGTTAATAGGACATAGAGATACAAATCTAATACTAGGGAACTGCTAACAATTAAATTTCATTGATGTATGGAACATGTTAATTATCCAAGTTAATGAATTTATTCAATTATTAATACATATTTTCTAATTTCATGATAATTAATGAAATGTATTAATTGAAATTTTTATGTTTTGTAACCTAAGAATCTTGACTTTTAAGCATTTTTATCAATGGTATTCTATGGATAAGAATCATGATTCTTCTATGGATTTTTCCTTAGTTTTTACTAATGCATTATCAAGAATATTTGTAATTGTATTAATGACCTATAATGTTGATTCAATTTAAATGTGACATTTCATGTAAAGGAACTTTATAGAAGAAAATATAACATTATAAATGTGATTTATGTTTATATAATTATAATTAATTAAAATGATATGATCATTTATACAATAATGATTTGGATAGAAAACCATAGAGTATAAACAATTGACTCACGAGAACTATTATTTTTAATGATTTTCATCAAAATATTATGAATGTTATATGATTAAGGTTATTATAAATCTCATTATCTCATTTATTTTTTTCCTATTTTAGAAAAAATAATCCAAAGAAATCGGTGACAACACATCATATTCCTCATGGCCTCAGGGCTTCAACCCTCCGCCAAAGGGAAATAAGGGATAAATGAAAACCAATAGACTATATGATATAATGGTTAGTGTAATTTTTTTAACATAAATTATTTTTTTGATAAATATTATGTATAACTTGGGAAAATTATTTTAGGATCAAATTATTATAAATTTTTAGGATTGTTAGGTGATTAATGATAATTTGGGAAATGATTCATTCAGTTGAGGTATATGTAACCCATTTTCAAATATTTTATTTTATATAGAACATTTTTTATGAAAAACATAGTTAAAAATTTGAATATTTATTTTATTTAGGATATATAATAACTTATTAAATGAATTATTTAATTCGAACATTGGATTTTGAAATTAATATGGGGGTTTTTACATTATTAATGTTACCTTACCTTATGGAAACCTTTTCAGGTTTTGTTATTAATTAATTATAGTGTTATTATATTGATATCCTTTATTGGATTATGTGATCAATTATTTAGTCATTTTAGTGATTTAGGTATGAAAAAATTAACAAGAATACTAATAAAGAAAAAACTGAGAATTTTTTTTAAAACTGATTAAAGGATGAAATTGCACTTGTCATGTAAATATGTTTATTTATGTTCTTAGAATATATTTTAAATAGATCCCTCATCATATATAAATTTATATTGAAATAAATATGATGTTCATTTTGGATAATTTTTTTATCTGCTCTCATAAAAAATTAAAATATTATATCTCAAATTTTCGTTCATTCAAAATCCAGGTTTCTACATCCCATCAATGTTCTCTACATGGAAACCAAGTTATATTATGAAATTAATATTTTCTTTTCAATAATTTTAAGATGGAATTTTATTAAACAGTTTATGATGTGGGATTTTCATCCATTGTATTTTTTAATGGAAAAAAAATTTATTTCCGAGATCATGTTCAAATTGCGAGAAAGAATTTTTTTATCAGTGTTGTAAAATGTAGAAAACTAATAGTTTAAAATTTGACTTTTTTTGATATCATATACTATTATTAAACTACAAGGTTATTCTCACTTCAATGACATGAAATTTTTGTCATAATTTTGTCTCAATATTATTTAAATGACACATTTTCCATATTCACTACTGATTTCTTTTGTGTGGTGTGTCTACTTCTCCATTGATATGTTATTTCATTAATATATTTATTCTCATTTTATTAACTTTTTCATTTTAATTTATCTCTTCCTTGGGGTTATTACTTTATACATACAAAAGTGATAAGGTTTTATTTCAAAAATTACATCAATATTCATGGTTGTTAATGATTGAATTTCCTTTAATGTAATATATTTTGTCATTTTAAAGTTAACCAATTACAATTTATTATACCCTATTTATCTGTTAATTTATCATGTAATAGTACAATTTTACACTCTTTGATACTTAAAATTTTTGGGAAAATGTTTTTCTAAAAAGGAAACATTATTTCTCTTTTTGGTCTAAAATTATTTTTCATCAATATCTATATTTTCCAAAAAACAATTTAAGTAATATTTATTAAATTATCTAAAAATTTATTAATGAAATTTAAATCATTTTTTTAATTTTTTACTAAATTGTTTAAAATTAATCTTCTTGTTCCTTTCGAAACTATGTTCTTTTTTGAATTTTTAGTGAAAATTTGATAAGAAGATTTGTTTTAAAATGATCAACATATATAGAATATTCATTCCATCATGACTACTCAATTATTTGAAGTATACATTATAAATTTACTTTGTTATCCTTAGGGAAATTGTTTAATAAAATATTTATGATAAATTTATATTTTGAAAAAGTGATTCCAAAGTGAAAATATTATATTCCTCAGGAAATATTCCGTCTAAAATTTTGATGAAATTTTTATCAATGATGACAACATTTTATTTTGGGGATTTCATAAAAAATATGAATATATTTCTCTCACATATAAAAATATATTATTATACCGTATTTTAAGCGGTTAAAAAGTCCTTATGTTTATCTATCAATAGCTTTCATTATGAAATTTCCATTAATTTTGATATATAACAAGATTATTAAATGCATTTTATTCTTATGGGTAATTATTAAGTTATTACTTATTATTGATTTAATTTTTCTAGAACACATAAATCCATATCATGTTATAATTGTTGCACCCAGATATAACTCCAATGTATTGGGTAATTTCTAGTATCATGAGACTTTGTATATGTGATTAGAGGGTAAATCAAATCCATTCTAGGAATTTTTACACCAATTGATATTGTATAGGTAGTTATCTGTGAGTCATGTTTATATCATATAATAGGTTTTAGATATACTTCTTATGATTTCGTAGTCTTATAATACTATTTTCTTTATGTTATTCTCTCATGTGATTACTAATTATCCTTATATTTTTGATATTATGTTATATTTTTGAATATAATATTATTTTTTCATAACATGTGGTTCCCAAATTTTGAATTTAGATCACCCTTTAAACTATGTATTTTTCATTTCTTCCCATGAATTACTAGGAACAAAATATGATTTATCATCTCATTATGGTCAATAAAATAAATTCATTTTATTTTAGTCCCACCTGGTTTTTTTAACCTATTTTCTAAAGACACTAGTCCTTTTCGATTTTTATTTTATATTAACAGATATATTTTCTAAAATAATACTATAATATATGTAAAATGCTTCATTCACTATAAAAATATCTTTGTACATGAGTATGATCATCCATAAGATTAAAAGTTGGTGGCTCTAGTAGGACAAGATGATGGTATTAATATGTTTATTAAATTTCACGAGTTCTAATGACATAGAACTCATTGGTTTAATGAATATCCATTTACTAAAGAATTAGTGGATTTGATTTAGGTATTTTTAATATCTTTATATCTAGTGAAGAAGAACATCAATTGGATGGTTGCCTCACAACTAGCCTTCTTAATTGAGCAATTTATAGTTCCGATCATACCAAAAGATGAGGCATCATTACAATGTGTGCTTTATAAGTTTTATATATAGATTTTTCATGGGTTTCTGGGTTATTAAGACCCCCATATTGGGATGTAGAGGATTAACATTATTGAATATTGTGAAAGTAAGACTTTTATCGTACCCCTCTTGATGGTGGTTCTTGCATCAATACATTAAAAGGGTGACATAGAGCATCAGTAGATCAATTTTTTGTGGTGTTAAAAACAACATCATGGAGTTAATGAATATGAAGTATTCCCCCATCAAGACACATACTTATGATGTGATCCAAAATAATGTGGGATTGTCATTTCCACCCAAAGAGGATAATATTGAGGTTTCATGGATGATTTTGTTTCACTTATTTTTTTAAGGTTGTTTGTTTTCAAAATATGTTGGATAAATACCTTATTATGGTGAACTATCATGATGGGTAATGGATAGTTTCATGTAGTATTATATAGTGACCCAAAGGATTTGAGAGTGATTTAAGTCGCGACATATGTATTCACTGTTTCAGCAACATTTTTCAGATAGAGTTATAATCCAATTTTTTTCTGAATGTATCCCTTGTTTGAGACTTATAAACACTTCTGGTTTATTTTATCTCTAAATTTGTGTTTGGATTCTCCAATACAGGAGACCGGTGATCACAAACTTTTATTGGAGAATGAGGATATGACTTATTTCTTATAGTAGAGAGAGAGCCACACATAAAATCATTCTATAATGGTAGTGAGACCCTATGATGTTTTTTCATTAATATGTTGTATTTTACTACTATCCATTCATATATGAATGTCAACAATGAGTGTAGTTTTGTATCAATGATAATGTGATGGATATTTACTTCATGGGTGGGATGGAATCCTAGAAATAGAATGATGAGATTGTGAGAATGAGGATATAACAAATTTCTTATCTTTTTTCTAATATAACCCTTGTAGAAGTTGAAAATATTGGATTTCAGTTTTCTATGGTATTTGAGTGGTGTGATGACATATTCTCAAATATATTTACAAGTCTTACCTCC
This sequence comes from Viscum album, assembly GCA_963277665.1. Lineage (NCBI taxonomy): Eukaryota > Viridiplantae > Streptophyta > Magnoliopsida > Santalales > Viscaceae > Viscum > Viscum album. The sequence goes on from OY728155.1 coordinate 1,094,028,470, forward strand.
TCGTCGAAATATTTTGTTACACTACATGGACCAACACACTAGGACAACCTGATATTTGTGATATCATATCAGATGACCCCATATTTTTCTGAGAGTAAATTGTGTTGTGAGAGGAATCAAATGTCTTAGGGCTTTGTTAGACCCAATGTATTCACTTGTTAAGACATATTTTATTCACCTATGATTTTAATGTGTTCTTAAGATTATGTTTTGACCAACATTTCATGATCTATCTAACTATCATGGATCATTATCCACCCTTTAGAATCGATTGAAACTTGGATTAGTGGTTATTGGTGATGTTTTTTTATAGATTATTTGCTCTTGAAAGGTTATCAGTAGTACAGGCTTTGATAGGAGGATGTACCAATGTTGGTTTTAAAAACATGCATTTGTTTCATTGTGTCTAGTTTGATTCATTTCATAGTGTTGAAAATCCCAGCATATTGTGAGACTTATGAACTATATTCTTCAATGTTTTCCATGATTGGTTTGTGGTACTTTTCATTGATATAACCCTTGTATAAATAGAATCAGCGGTTGATCACATGAGGAACATGAGGATGGTTCTAGAAATACTTCAAGAGTACCATATTTAAGGGAATCCCTAAAAGGATGAATTCTTGATTTTGGAAGTCCACTTATAGGGATGTGGCTTCCCATAGATGGGAGTTATTTTGAAATAATAAAATGTTGTTTTAGTGATTTCACGAGATACACTCAAGGATGTGGTTTTAGTATCATATTATCAGTGTAAAATTTCTCCCTACTTTTTATGAGAGATGTAATGGAGTGTTTAACACCTATGTAGTTATCCCACGAGGGTTAGGAGGGTGAAATTTATATTTATTATATGGTTGTTACCCTTCCACTTCATCAATGGATGATGGAGGAACATCATTGGGATCTCATTATTGGAATATTGTGTGAACATATATCAAATGTACTAGTACTTTATCGATGTTATGAAGGTTTCGATCAATTAATCGATATGAGGATGGATAATAGAACCAGTCATGTAGAAGTATTTGGTGATTATGAGGTTTCTTTCACTTATTATCGCACTTGACATTGGTGTCAATGTACTAGGATATTTTGGAAGATTGATTGGTATCCAAGGATATTGTACCTTGTTGTTGAGGTTATGAATTAATGTCTCACCTATCAGTAGGTCAGTAACTAGGTTCTTTAATAGAAGTGTAAATTGGTTTGTATATTCATTGTTTTATGATAGGGGATTCCATGACCATCGAGAGGTCGCAAAACTATCCTAGATTTTGTAGAGTGACAAAATTCTGGTCCACATACAAACCATTTAAGATAAATCATTATTGGAGAGAATTAAAGAGGCCTTCATGACTTATTTTCATTTGAGTACAATTTTTAAATCAGATAGAGATATTCAAGTGATGAATAATATTTAGGTTTAGTAGAATATTTTTTGGGATTGCAGTTATCTTTGGTCCATTGGTGGGGGGATCGTATACCATCATTAGATACTATGTATCTTAGAATTTAACAATCCACCATTATTGTAATACCATTTGAGTCCATGTATGATAGACCCCAAAAATCACTATTATAATAGATTTAGCCAGTGGGTGAACACACATGTGGGCCAGGTGTTTGTTCTAGCAATGGTTGTGAAAGGTTCAGTTTGTCCAAGGGAAGATTATGACTTCCCAAAAAACATTGGGGGGCATTTTGGAATAATGACGATAGCTTTTTGATTTGAAAAATGATATTTTTAGCTCTAAGAGGTCTCCTATTAGCAAGGATTATGGAGATTTTTAATAGGTGGTAGGATATATAAGGGTTTATAAACACTTTATTATGCACTACATTGGGAAAATGAGGGGTTGTACATCTTGAACCAATAACTGTAGTTAGACCAAGTGCTTATTGATTTCAACATGTTTCTGCAAAGGAGACATGTGTATGAATCATTGCATGATGTATATCAAAGTAGATAAAAAGGATTATTATTTTCTCTTGATCGAAACCTCTTATTCATTACAATTTCAATTAAAGAGGATTTTATGATATCTCCTTTTTAGTTTTGAACCCTAGAAGGTTTCATGCTCAGTTTCTCAACATGAATAGTTTATTTATATGAAATTTTATTCTCTAGCTTCGTCTTCAATGAATTTTTATTTCCCAATCCATGAATACAATTTATCTTTTTTTTTTGTGTTGGTTGGATTCTAATATCATATTTTATAAGATAACCATTTTTTTCACACTTCTCATAAATGTAAAATTATATTTTCAAATATATGGATGTATCATCGTGAAATTCATTAATTTATTATAAAAAACATTATTTTACTAAGATATAGTATCCACATAATATTTCTCCATTTGTTTAGCCACATTCAATAGATCTATCCAAATTATCAATAATTATTTCTTAACCAAATCAGTCTCTTTGGATTTATCACGTGTTTTATTCATCATTTCATAAACTTTTATTTATTTTATTCTGAATTTCTTCCATTTTACATTATAATTATAATATTCTTATATTCATTTCATACACTAATAAGACCTATGAAAATCATTTACAGATCTAAAAAACACTTTATATAAATTTAAAAACTTATTTTAGGTTGAGAAAGCTAATTAATTTCTAGTCATGGGTTCTTAGCTCTTAGAATCATTCCAACTCTGCACACCATAACCCCCTTGGTTCATTCATCATCCATGTAAATGATATTTTACCCTATAATGAATAATCTTGTTTTCCATAGCTTTTACACCCCTAAAAATACCTTCTAAAATTCAATCTTCAATATTGAAAATAATTCTATCCAAAAATTTTATTCTATCGTCCTCAATAAAACTGAGACTACTTTTTCCTAAGAGAAGTTGTTATAATGAAATATTCCTCTAACAGGTAAAATATTTTAAAGTTATTCTAATACAGCTACCTGAAAAAATAAGATTACATTTGGTTTTGAAATCAGTAATTTTCAAAATTATTGATTAACATATAGTCTTATTTTGATAAAAATCTACTCATTTTTATATTCCATTATTCTTTCTATATTTAAAAGTTTCACCCATAAAATCAACTAAACTAGTGAACACTTCTATCATCATTTATAAATATTTTTGATATACTAGACATAGTATTTGTGTCTCTTCCAACTCTTATTCCTTCATATCTAATTTTTATCAAAGACCTTTATGAATAATCTCTTATTTAGTTACCTTCCATCAATTCTTATTAACATCATCAATATAATCTTCTTCATTCTTATCATACTCCACCTTATAGAAATATATATTCTTATTTCAATTTTCCATATTTATCTTCTATTTATTTATCTATATATTTTTCATTATATGTTATTCTAGATCCCCTTTCAGAATCCACTCTAAATATATCCTTTCTTTATATTCACAACTACTAGAATTTTTAAAAAATCTCTAATAATTTTATAAAATATTTAACTCCTTAATCAGACAGAATATAAAATGATGAGCCATTATTGTATTCCCATTCATAAATATATTTTTTCTATTCTTCAGTTTTTATTCTTCTTCCCCTTACCCCAATTTTTTGATGATCTTTATCTTCCATATAAGAATCATAATTAGATTCATCAAACTTCATGTGTGGATAATTATATGTTAAATGTATATTATAATTATATTTATATCACTATGATATATGATTTCCCATTACATTCCACTTTTAACTTTTGAAATTATTTAAAAGAAGAGAAAAAGACTTATTTAATTATTCGTTATCATAATTACCTCTAGAACCAATTCATTCCATAACATATTAATTTCTAGCTCTATTTGTTCTCATGAATTCAATGTTCATATCATTTTTTTTGTCCATCTAAAAGGATGTAACATTTATTATTTAATAACCAATTAGTATATTATATATCTCATCCAATAAATTTATCTCTCTATCTAATAATGTTTGGAATTTTGGAACAAAATAATCCTAAATGTTTCTCCTCGACCTTTTATCATTGATAATGTTATCCAATTTTTCAGTAAACCACATATATTTTACATAATCTCAATGAATATTATAAAACATTCTAAAATAGTGTCATCTTTAACCATTTTTTATCATCAAATAGTCCCATCTAAACATGTAATTTCTAATCATTTACATTAAAAATTACCTTTATAATTGCATCTAAATTTTTCCCCAATTTCCTTTATAATTTGATCCATTGTCATATTTTTATACCTTTTTTAATAGGGACATCCAGAAGGAATTTTTTGTCTTTTCATATACGCACAAGATTATCTTATCAGATAAATACATAGGTTATCCATCAAAAAATGATTGAAATCCCATAATTATTATATCTCTATGTTTTTTACTAAGTGAAATAAAGTAAAGTTTAATATTACTATACCAATTCTAAAAAAATTCTACCAAAAAATATTAAGACTCACCTTTTCCTCAAAATTTACATTCTCTATACCTAGAGACTTCTCAGATATATAGTGGTAATATAAATATTCATGGATAGTAATTTAAGATACCATTTTGATCAAACCATAAAAAGGAAGTGAATCAGTCACATATTTTATGTTTTTTTATTTTAATATTCAACCTCTATGTGTGATTAAAACTGTGATCCTATCATTATTAATTAAATAATTCTCTCTTAAATTTATTGGAATGTTAAGTGTATAAAAACTCAATAATTTTATTAGTTCATACTAAAATCGTATTAATTTGAATGATTGGTTAGACAATGTAATTATAGAACATCTATTATATGTATAATTGATTACACCATACACCATATTTGTCCAATAAACTTAGAGTATCAATATTATCCAGCTCCAAAGTTCTACAAGAGTGTATAACCACCCACCACGTGATATGATTTAAATAATTGGGATATAATTCATTCTTTGGGGTACATATACACTACATAATTCTGATCTCAATAGATTATATTTTCCTCACATGTAAAGTCATTGAAGAACTATTATAACAACTTGAAAAGTATATCAATATTGAAATTCACAATATATGATCAACATATGGTCATTATCATTTTGAAAAATAATTGGGAATCTGTGCCTTATTTTTCTTCTAATGATCACTTAGTTTTAGTCTATCTAAAAAATATTTAACACTGTAAGGTATCGCATTTTACACAATTCTCATTACTGAAAAATTATTTATTATCACTAGATTGTCAGGAAATCTACAAATGTTTTAACTTTATTATTTTATATTCATGGGATATCATAAATAATATTTTCCAAAATTGATTTTTATAGACTCCATTATCTTTTACAATAAAAATTAACTTCTTTCTAAATCTAAAAGATATTTCCCATTTTTTTATTTTTATTCAAATCCCTCAAAAATCATAATCAAGACTTTTTTAAAATTTGAGACAATTTACTCCTGTGATATTTTAAATCATTAATATATAATTCCCTATTAAAATATACATCTTTTAACACTTTTTAAATATCTCAATATATGAATAGAAATATGCTTGTGATGTGGTAGTATGGATTACAACTACCGAAAACATATTAGATAAAAAAATTTATAATTATCCACATCATCAATAATGATGTTGGAATCCATTAAATATTATTTCAAGCATAATATGAATACAATATAAATAAAAATATGAATTCTTGAATTCTCATTACCCTGTAAAGATGAATAATCCTTTTATAAGAATCTTCAAGAGCATGATCTCATACACTCTCCAGATATTTATGATCTTTCATGAAGTGTATCACTAGGGAAGACATAAGTTGCGTCGCTTGAGGATACATAGTATTTATCATTCATTATTTTAATTTAATTTCTTAAATTTGATAATTTTTTTATTTTTTTGAAACATAAATGAAAAATAGAGGGGTTTTACTAGTGACTTGTAAATAAAAAAGAATGTTAAAATAAAATATCATTTACAAATAAAATGACTTAATACAATAGATAAAATATTCTAATTTTCTAATATATTTTCTCTGTCCCATATGATAAATTTCTATTTATTATTATTCCCACATTTCATTTAAGCTTTAAACCCAATGAATGAATTCATGGCCACAAATATCAAAAAATAATCCAAAACCTAGAATCTTGATTTTGAATCATAGAACTCTATATTGATTGTATTCCAAAAGATACATTTTGGCCAATAGAAAATTTAGGAATCCCACAAAATATATAAATGTGAATAATTTGAGTATGTGGATTACATTCAAACCCAATGAATTGATCCCAATATACTTAGAATTGGTGATTAATGTGTTTCTCTCAAAAATCAGATATTCTCAGCCAAACATGCTAAGTGTGAATAAATTGAGTTACCTAAATTTAATAAGATATGAAATATAACTAATGTGGTGAAATAGATTTAGTACATGGAATGAAAATAAATAATTAATAGATTAACTATTATATAAAAAAACTTGAACTACTCTCTCATGGGTGTAATTTTCATCATGGAGAGAAATTTTATAAGTAATGTTTTTTAGCGTATATCGTAATATCTTCTTAAATCATAAATTACTGAACCAAAAATAAAATTAATGTCAGGAAAACATAGAAACAAATATTATTCATTAAGTATAAAAAAAGATTACATGCATAATGCCTGAGAAAAAAATGTAAAATACTAATAATAGGATCGCAATGTTGGAAGAGATCCTTTCTAGGAATGATAAATATTAAAAATGGTCAAAAAGGTAGAATAGTACCAATTTCTTAATACAAGACACGCTAAAGACCTGTTTGAAGATCCTTATTTTTGAAAAAACCTGTTAAATATATTTTTTATTGATAGGTTTTTTAATTTTAACAGGGGTATATAGCAAATTATACCTCAAAAATATACTCATCACTAATCCAAATTTTCAACCAAGTTCCCACAAGAACGAGATGAAAATCAATCTGAATAAAATGATCCATAATGTCTCATTAATATTTGGAGTATTTTCATTCCATTTGATTGAAAAATAAAAAATTGTATCCCAAATAGTGAGGTATTGCGCAATCTGTCGAATCCATCCCAACTTTGAATTTATAGAAACGTTTCACCCTACAAATATGGGAACCGTGTAGAATGTTCATATAGAAAAATATTGGAAACTGGATGTAGTATTATATGAAACAATTTCATCTAAAAATTCATTCTATATAAACTTTTATGATAAAATATGAAGTAAAAATAAAATTGAACATAGAATTATCATTGAATTTTTTAAATTAATGTAAAAAAAGTTGACTTCAATATTAAAATAAAGCTCAATTTTCAGAAATTATATCAACTTTTATAAATAATATATTAAATATAACCATGATTTATCAACTCCTTGATACTTATCATTTTGTATTATGGAGATTTTTTAATATCCACATTAAGTCCTATAGAAAATGAAATGTCTAAAAATTTAAAACATCCATTGAATTATATAATTTAATCATGTTTCACATATGAAAAATATTGAATTTATTTTTATTCTCTAACATTTACATGTTTTTGTACCACAAAAATCTATCAAGAGTTGTTCTCATACATTTAAAATGTGTGTATCATAATATTGTTAGAAACAATAATATTTTTCCATATCCCAAGGCATAAAACTAGTTTTAACAATGAGGACTTATATAAAAATGGTTCAATGTATATGGGCTAGTGGGGAACATATTTTAAAATTAGAATCATTCAAAGAGTATTGAAAACTGTTAAATGTATTTATGAATAAGAAATTAAATCCGTAAATGAAGTACACCTTGCTAACTCTAGGGGCATGGCCCATGATTAAAACATTAAATGAAATAAATGATTGCACCAAAATTCTAGCCTATATAGTTAATTTTCTATTTTTAGATTTAATGAAATTTTTTTTTTTTAAAATAATAATAGATCATGAACGTGATTTTTAAGAGGTACATGAGTCATAAATGTAAACATGAAAAATAATTCAATATCATGTCCATTCTTAATTTTTGTTAGAAAAAAATGATGTTAATAATGAAGTAAAATGTTTTAAATTTACTCATTCTCATAACTATCAATACATCCCAAAATAATGAAACACACCTCACACAACTATCAATGAACTAATCCCCAAATACCAAAAACAATTTCCCATCACCCATAATTAATCATGAAATATCAGTGAAATTTAATTAATAGGGTAGGGAGGTAAGGCTAAATTGGCTTCAAATGTGGTCAAACCCTTTAAGGGTACCCATGGATTGTATGGGATAAAAAGGGGTTAACTTAAAGGGTAAGTCTAAAGTTAAAAATATCTCAATAATAATAGCACATTCATATTCAAAACAATGTATTAACTCTAAATTATTAGAAGATACATAATCACAAATTTTAGTTCTCATATAAAATCTATGTTTCTCACATTAATGTTAGGGTATTTGAAAGAATATGTCACAAGGGTTTAAATACCTCACATGACAAGAAAATATATTTTGTGTTAATATATCAAAGGAATGTATTTAAACAAATCAAACTCATAAAAATTTTAAATACTCAAATTCATAGAAGCATTTCCACAATAATAATCATTTAAAAACTTATGTCTCCAATAATGAATTTAAATCAATCCAAATAAATTAAAGAGTGAAAATGGTAATTAATTATAATTGAAGATCAATGATTACAAAAAACAATAAAAATATAAAATAAATTTTCATGTATTTTGACGCTCCCCATACCCTAAATTAATCTATTAATTTTAATTGAATCAGTAAATGAATATTCATAAAATATATGAATTTATTTAAATAATAGGACAAAACATAACCTTTATTATCAATTTTCTAGTGTATATGAATACTTATTACAATTTCCACATCATAAATGATATTTATTAAAAAAAATACTAAAAATGAATAATTAATGAAATGAAAAAAATAACATGGGTTATCCACCAAGTGCTATTTTATTTGTAATGATTATAGCCATGTAGTATTGTGGTCAAATAAATGTCAACATTGGATATGATTTATTTGAAAAGGAACCTAACAATTTATTCTTCTTAGTGTATTTCAGTTGTTTCAAATATTGTAAAAACCCCTGAAAAGTGAAATATGATCCCACCCATAGAACATGAAAAGGAATAAATAAATCATTAAGGGGGAATAATGAAGGTGTACTCCCTATAAACATTCAAGGTGTCTATATCAAGTAGATGTAAAATGTTTTAGAAGATGGAAAGTAATATTACCATTGTTTACATAATCTATTAATCTTTATTAACAACCACTAATTGGGTGGTTTATTTGTTAAAATATAGTGATATTATCAAAATTACTAATTTCTAATGAAAAATATATGGAAAATCATTTAACATCTCTATTTTAAAAAAATTAAAATATAATTAGTTCAGATTAGTACGATCCATGTAACCATAATCAGCTTTCAGTGCTGCTTACATATCCCCTATAATATTTTGATATTTAAATTCCACTATTATATTTTCATATATTTTTGTCGCTTAACCCTAATCATTATCACTCTCTAAAAGTCTTATAGGTGACGGTTCTTAAAAAAATTAACTTTAGTGTAATAAACATGATTGACATGAAATGTGATAAAAGACAATGGAGTATTACATTTACACCCATCATCAAATTATCTGTAACTGTTAGTTAGTATTTCATACACATTGAATTTTTTAGTAAATTTGTTATGAATTTGAAAATTTATTGACAGAAGTCCTCTTTCAAAACAATGATGAGCTCCTTAAATTATATCACTCTGTAGTTTGAGTTCCACATCTCCTCAAATACCTAGAAAATAATGAAAAAATATATTCTATGGTTTAGGGTTAGCTATACAATGGTTAATTGTTTAGTACATAGAATTTAATAAATATGTGTTAAATATATTTAAATTTGTAAAAGGAAATAAATATTTGATTGATTTGGATTCTAAAAAATCCCACAAATTTGATAAGTGTTTTCACGTATACCCTTAAAATATTGTGATTTTAATTATGTATAGTACTAGGCCTGAGCTAGTTCATATATCTTGAGGAACCACCTTTTTTGGTCACTCAAAATTCCAATTTAATTTATTATATTTAGAGTATATTATATTTTATGTAAAAAAGGGAAATAGATGGTTTTTGTGTGTTTCATTAGATCGAATTGAAGAAAACAGAAATAAACTATCATTGAAAATGCCAAAATGACATGTTATAGTTAATATAATATACCACATTCTTAATCATTCATCATTATAAATTATGATAAAATTAATTCGATTTTTATTCACTAATCCGTAAACCCCTTGACAATATGTATGAAATCAAGAAAACAAAAATAATAATAAATGAACTATAAGCTAACGTTGAGATTTTCAATCATTACAACATGAAATGATTATACTCCCAAAACTAAATTTTGATTTTTAAAAAATAGCTGAATCACATCCAAAATACATATGAGAATGTTTTTATTATAGTTATTATATTCAAACCCTATCAATTGATCCTTAATTTATTATATTTGGTGATTATTGTATTTCTCCCAAAATATTACAAGCTTGATCTCACGTGAAAATTGTGACTTATTCAGGTTACCATTAATTTAAAAACACATTTAATTAAAATTAATTTTATTTATTAAATTGAGTAAGTTTATTCAAAATAACTAATTAATCATTTATGGACTAGATTGACTACAAAATGAACTACTCTCCCATGGGCGTAATTTTTGTTATAGAGATAATGTGCATAAGAAATTTTTTGAAAGGGTATTACCCAATAACGTATATATTCATGGATTCTACCACCATGAATTTTAAAATGAATAGTAGACTATAAAAAATTATTCCATTGAAGACAAAGATAGATTAAAGGAATAAAAATAATGATACATGTAAATGAAGAATAATAGGAGAACATGATGTAAGGGATCATTAATAAATTAAAAATTTCTTCCAAATGGTTATGGATGTGTAATGGAACAAATAAATTTATAAAAACTATACCTAAACCAAGAAAACACAAAAAAACTACGAAAAACTAAATCAAAATGTTTATTTTTTGGATACGGTTTGAAATTTCAACAAGGTTATAAGAGATATTATGGCACCATTAATTACTCCACACTGTTTCTGCCTTTCAAATGATTTCACATGTCCTCTAAGTATCTATAAAATTTAAAAAATTTCATGAAATTGAGTTATTTATAATGTGGAATAAATTTTACCACATTATATAGATATATAATGCCTTTATATCCAAAAAAGTGACTTGAGTTATAATTTTTCAAATATAGAATAACATTAAATTTATGTCACATTTCCCCACTCAAACTATAAGATCTAACTAGAATTTAAAAAATAATAAATATAATCTATTTGGTATTGAATTGTTTCATAAATATTTAATTCAAAATTGGGCCCTCATAAAATTTAATTGTCAAAATAATATAGTGAACTTAAAAGGGAGAAATAAATTTCATCGAATATTCAAATTAAATATCAAAATAAATTTTTTATTTAATATTCAAATAAGTGTCACTTTTTTGAGAAAATATGAATTATTATCAACAAAATAGTCATCAGAAAATAATTTTCGAATATATTTCTATGGACCCCATTATATCAATGTCCTAGTGATGGATCCCCTATATCTATGGCATACAGATGGATCCCCATAGTTCTAGTATTATGTCTTTAGTCCCATTACATGTTTACCCTTACATAAACCTCAATATGTGAATCATCATATGTTAGTATCCTTTAATGTCTAACCCTTTATGTGGTGAATCATATTTTAATACATTTACATTGGACACACTTATACAAATATTTACATAACCATATTTCTATAATTTAGTAAATTCAAACCATAATTCCATCAATCCATCTCCAATCCTTTTAAATCAAATCAAATAAATTTCAGACATCACAAATTATTCTATTCTAAATTGAATGGTCTAAAAAACATCATTAATAACTACCTTATCAACCAAGAAATATTATGCCATATCCCCTTCAATCATTCAACATCCAATAACCATTAGGCATTGTACACATTATATATGGACATATGTTCTTCATATCCTTTTTGGAAACAAATACGAATAATTTTTTATAAATTTATATCATTTGAAAAATATTGAGAAACATTATCATCTTCACCAATATTATTATTTTAATGATTAATTATTGAAAAAATATTGATTTTAAATATTCCAACTATTGTTAATTTTATATTTTAGCCTATATAATAGACGTCTATATTTCTAGTGGAAACCGATAAGGGCAATGGGGGGAAACCTAATCCTGATGATCGAAAGAAACATTATTGGATTTGTTAAATATACTTCTATATTTCCAATATTTCATTGTAGCTTACTCTACAAAAAATATAAGAGGATTTATATCTTGGAAATATTTAGTGCAGTCTTTAGATAAATTAGAATTATTGCCTATTTTAGCTTCCACATCATGGGAATTATAGATGAATAAATATAAAAAACATTCTCCCCTACTACATTAGACTAAATGAAATTATTTTTTTTCTCATCAAGGAGAATAAAATATGACCTTCATGGGTGGGATTAATCTATAATACGAAAAATTAAAACCATAACCAAGTCATGGCCTTTTTTTTAAACACATAAAACTAAAAGAAGGGAATTTTTGAAATTTGTATTTCTTATCATACATATGAAATGGGATTAAATAAAGGTGGTATCATTAGGGGATTATTTGAGAAAATGTAAGAGTATGAAAGTAATTATATGTTTTGTAGGGCCCTTTGTATTTTGATGTCAATAGAGGAGGAAATTCAAGGTATCATAAATCCATTACCTTAGATATAATTAATAGAGGATGGATTTATGATAGTATTATCAACAAAATATAATGAGGGTATTGTTAGAACTAAATTTATCCTTTGGATTTTTATTTTTTTCCAATCAGTAGAGTCATCGATGACTTAGTGATATTAGTATGTTCATGAAAGATCTAGAGAAGCGGTGTATATGGAAGCCCAAGTGGGGAAATGTCAAGTTACACCTTCATATCAATATATATCAAGTTCGTACTATTGGCAGTACATTATAGTGGTTTGAATATGGAAAATTTTTAAATGAGATATATGGGTTGAATTTAATATGTCACAAGTAAAAATTAGAATTTGTAATTAAGAGCCATAAAATAATTATTGTTTTTTTATATATGGAAATGCATTGGGATATAGTAGCGTGTGTAAGGATATGATATTCAATAAATGAAAAATTGTAAAATTTTTTAAATATTAAATGTTTTCCTTACATGAATGAGTACATTGGTTTATAAATTATATATTTTCCTCAATTTAATAATGGAAAATTACTCAATATAATATTATTTTATTTAGTAGATTCATTATAAATTTTAAAGAATTGGGGGAAAATGGAAATAATATAATAGACCATGTATATGTTTGTTACTTTTAGAAGAGATAAATGAAGAGAAGAGTGAAACCTACCTTGTATATGTAATATATATTAGATCGAAGAGTATAATTTTATGTTTCATGAAGAAGGTTTTAGATTTTAGTTATTTGTATGGGTTTTAAGTGGGAGATGTTTATTTTGTGCAATAAAGGGCTTTTCCATGATGGAATTTCATCCATAAGGTCTTAATGTTCCTAGAGGAGTCGCAATGGGAAAGTAAGTAATTCTAAACCATATAAGAATTCATTATGGTAGGATATATCACTAAAAAAATCGGGATGTCCATGAAATGTATTTTGAATGGAGGAAATGTCATGGAGGTAGAGGATGTAGGATTTATTGTTTTGGGAGTGTGGTGACCATGACATTATATTTAGGGAGATTTCATGGTATATAATTTAAAGGACAATCATATATTTATCACCATTATTAGTTTTTTTGTTTATATCTATCAGAATAGAAGATTAATATTTACAAACTATAGTATATCATGTCATAATGTGGTGGTAACTGTGGAGGCCACAACCTTTCCATAGTGATGGTGATCAAGATCTATCAAATTCTAGCCAGTATAATTATATAATAATATTTCATATATTTTAAGGGGATTTAGGATCTTTAATGAAGGTATTGAATCAATTTTAAAGGATTTATAATTTTCATCACTTAATGAATGTGGATTTAATATAAATTAATTTTTAAATAGATGACTCATTTGGGTAAAAAGTACTTATATTCCTCCAATTTAGTTGAACAATGATCAGATATAATATAAATATATATTGAATATAGGATCAATAGAATTATTGTATATTTTCAGGGAAGACACATCACAAAGAGGGTACTCCATATAGATTCTTTGGGGAGGAATATATATACTGACTTGGTGTAAACTCACACTTTTTTCATGGAAAATATAGGAAAAAAACACTAAGGTAGTGAGGTATTTGATCTGTTATGATAAATTTTTTCAATGTATCATCAGGTTTTTAAACTATTTGGTTTAGTTTGAATGATCTAATATATAATAAGAAGTAGTTCACTTAGTGGTTCAGGTTTAAAGAACAACATCATTTTATTCTCCATGTATGGTCTCTATTTGGTTGAACAGAGTAAATTATTTCTGTCCCAATATTACTACTTCATCACTTTATATTAGTTTTAAGAGATTAAGTATTTCTAATATTTATTTAACAAGATCAATTATGGGGATCAAATAAAAAAATTTCATGCCTTCATTCCCCCTAGGGTATTCCCCTTTCCTGAGACAAACATAATCCGTTTAAAATAACCAATATTATGAAAATATTTATATCAAAATAAAAAAATTCAATATTTTTTTACACTTCTAATATAGTAATATGTACAAAATTAATGTTTAAAATTTTCTGGAACCTCCTTTTTTATGTCAAAATTGTTTAAATCAATACATTGAAATTATTTTAGTAAATGTAAGTTGAATATTTTGGTTCTATATTTTAATTATTATAAACCTTTGATGTCATCCTTAAAATCCATGGAAAATTAATTCCATTTATATATTTTAATTATTTAATAATAAATTCATATATATTTCACCAAATATGTTATATATATATATATATGATATTTTTTTTTGAAATATCGTGCCCATTTACCACCATAAAAATTTTAAATGTCAATCCAACCAAAGGATATCAATGTTTCAAAAAAACCCCATTTTATATTTTTTACGTAAAAACTAGTCATTAATAAAAATAATTTGAAATTATATAAAATAATCCTATCAAAAAACAATAGGTGTAACAATGGCACATGGTTTGGTAGCATGTTTCACCTAACTATGTACCTAACTAGGAACTGATGATGGATCACCAAAAATCAGGTCACAAAATTACTAGTAAAATCTTACAACCCATCGTCACTAATGTTACACCCTTTTAATTTTTCTAGTTCCAACATAAATAATTTGAAATAAATAAAATGACAGATATAAGATCTACTAAAAACAAAATACAACTAATATGGATCAATATAAATAAATATAAATGGAAAAGGAATGAAATTTAAAATACACAAGACAAACATTGCATGGGAAGTCAAGGTTCGACGTGAGAATGTATTGGTAAGATGCTCTCTTGTACAAAACCCTTATGTTCTGATGATCATATCTATTTTCTGAATTTCTTATTAAATAATATGAAATAAAATGATGCTTTAACGCCATTTATAATGAACTATCTGTGGTTATCCTACCATATTACACATGTTGGTCCGCCAAAATACAAAAAGTGTGTTACTAATATCCAAAATTGTAAAAACATTACGGACTTCAAATTAATCCATAGGAATGATTTCATCAAATAATAATAACGATAAAATTATTTTCAATCAATAAATTCGTATGATTACAATTAATTTTAGATATCAAACTAATGAAATAATCAGTTTCATTAATATGTGATATCCGTAAAATGTGATATATCAAAAATTGAAAAATAATTCCTAAAAAAAGATAGAAATAAACCCAACTTCATCCCAAGATCTTTAATTATAAATCCATATATCTTAGACCTAGTCCAAAAGTGAAAAGGAATAAAAAAATTATGAGTATGGAAGTTTGAGGTAGAAATAAAATACAAAATAGTTCCACAATAAAAAATCAAATAAATAATCAAAAGAAGAAAAAACAACAATTAATTTATATTAAAAAAATTATGACCTACCTTCTCCATGGAAGGAAAAAAATCATCCACTGTATCATGTAATCATGAATTAAATTTATAATAAATGAATTTTTATATACACGTTATGTGTTTATTTATTATGTAAGAAAAATATGCCGAGTAAGATTCCACCACATGCTATATACAAATCATTTTACAAAATTACACATAAAACAATAGTTTTAGAAAAATATAATAAAAGACTCATTTTTATTTCCATAAACCTAAGAATAAGGGAGGTACTGTATCGATAATCACATTACAAAACCAAAATCATTTTAACAATTATCACCAATAAGTATTTCATCTAAAGAAGCAACAATGTGTGATTCATAATAGGTAATACGTCACAAATAAAAGAAGTAACCATTATTTATAATCATTTTCACATTCAGATGGTCTAATAAAAAAATTATATTAGTTTGAAAGAATTATTTATCCTCATACTTGGAACACAAATTAAAATAAAAACATTCAAAATACGTTTAATTCACTTTTAAAACACCAAATATGTGAACCCAATCATAGGTATCATGTAAAAGTAAAATTATTGTAACAATACTCATTGAACAAATAGTAATAATAATAATGTACCAAGAAACCATAAAAGTTATTAATAGTTTATTATCAAAGTTACATGTAAAAAAAATCATGACATTATAGAAGATCAAAAAAATAAAAAGTATTTTAAGAGTAATTATAAAAAAACCAATCATAATAATATTTTTGAACTAGCATATATTGATCATCATGGGTCATCACTTTTTCATTCTAAGAGATAATTAGGAAAATATCTATTAAATAATCTACTATATACCTAGACAGTGATCAAAAATACACTTACACAAACACATATTTTTTCTAGACTCCCCAAACCATAAATTCCAATATATAGAGAAATAACCATACATTAAGAATACACTTCCTAGTGTGAAATCTCTAATAATGTTGTATAGGTCCTCAAAATTTAGACAATGATACTAATGGATTCACAAGATCAAATAATTTAAATATATAAATAACTTAAATTTAATACATTAATAACTAAATATAATATAGAAACCCAACAAACACAAACACATAATCTAAAAAACTCCCCATAGACCCCCCATTATAGAAGCCACCACCCATATATTAATATCTAACAATAAATGAATCACATAATTCAATTATATATAAACAGAAACAATAAAATCATGGGAAAATTCTATCAATGTTGAAAAATTAAAATGAATTCTCATTATTCATTTTACGAACGAGTCTCTATTCATTGAGAAAATCATTGATAGAAAAATATGAATAAATTATCAATCCAAAATTAATCAAAAAATACAACAAGTCAATAGTTGTAAATTAAAAGATAAATATTATTTTTTATACAACCAATTTAAATTATTTCATAAAATACATCATGTATGAAAAACACACCATTATTATATATAATAACATTTCAATAACCTATTACCTAATCATTATAATTAATAATAAATTTATCCAAAGAAAAAATTTATTATTTTACACAAAAAATACTTGAATTTTCACTAACACTAATAGTGAATAATTAATTTTGTGTTGTAGAATTATTTAATGAACGAAATTTAAATGGGAAGATAACATGATTTAGTTAGTCAAAAATATCATTTAATATAAAATTTTTATTAAATTTTTTTAATAATTTAAATTATATTATAATATAAATTATCATAATGGAAATTTAATTATTTGTAGAGGTTTTCGGTTATGTGAATATATAAATACTGAAATTAATATAATTAATTAATATAATATAATAAAAAAATGGTTGTTGTGGAATTTTATATAATATTAAAAATAATTTATTTGATAGTGATATTGTAATGTCGAACCATATATAGGGGAGAGTTTCTATTTATTTTCTTCTTCACTAATAATGCAATGAATAACATATCAATGGTTGTTGTTTATGAACTTCTGGTTTATGGTAGGGTTATGGATTAAAGAATTATTAATGGAATGATAAATTGAAAACAATTTGATATATGTTATTGTTTTGATTTTATTATTCATTCACAATGTGTAACACTCTTACCTGAACCATTGGGACCTATATAGAGTTCCAAATAACCTCATATATTTATCCATATATTCAACAGACCAATGACTAGAAGTGAGAGTTTTATTCCATTAGTGGGGATACTATGCACCCAGTATCATTTCATAGGATCAGTTAAAAAATAAATTTTATAATAAATAATCATTTTACTCTTGAAGAATCATAATAATGGAATATATGTTATATAAATAAAAGTTACCTCCAATGTGTGAAGCCTATGAAGTGTAATAATAAGTATGTAAATAAATAATATAATAATTAGTGGGTGTCCTAAAAAGTCGATCATGATCTACTAAATAACCCATGCCATTTAAATAAAAGTAACCTCCAATGTGTGAAGCCTATGAAGTGTAATAAGATGTAGGTAAATAAATAAATTAATAGTTAGTGGGTGTCATAAACCACATGTCTCTAACACTTCACCATGTTCCTTGTGAAATCTATAAGTACACGAAAATTCTTGAGTATGGTGTGATTAAAAAACCCAGCAGGACACTACGAATTCATACTTAAAACATTTTTTTCAAATATATTTTGTTTTTTCCAAAGTAATAATAAATTCATAACATGAATAAACATTCAATATAAAACTGAATGGTTACGCACTAACCATGCATCCATAAACCCAGTGTTGTACAATCATTATCTCTATGCCAAACTAATAATATAAGATTTCAATATTGATGAAAATATACATAGTATGGTTTCCTTATTATATTGTAAAAACATGCTACTAGCATCCAATATCCATCATGTGGGTCATGCTACCCATAATCCTCAAATTATGAACTAAGATACCTTAATGGAAACGATACAAAAAAATGTAGGCTAACTTGAGTATATCCTCAACATGGTCACCATGGATACCTCATACCCCACCCCATACTCATATCCCACTTTTCCATTTTCACAAGTCAAGCACACTCCCCCTGCCCATAGGGATAAACATATAACGATGTTCCACCTATCTCAAGTCTCAATAGCAACCACCATGTCCTAGTAACACACATACATGATAAAGAATAAAAGTCATGTATAACATATCATAATGATTATACAACAACACACATAACAGTATTTTTTCAAAATAAAATATGGAAATAAGATACTCTTGTATAACTCATAGACTCTAATATAACAATGGTTCTGACAACATACATATGCATCCACCTGAGATCACATTGATGAAAAATATCAAATATGAAAAAATATAAATTCTGATAAGCATTTTTTTCTAAAATAGAGTAAAAGAATTAAGGAAAACCATACCAATGGTGTGAAGATCATTGTCAAGGTGTATCTTAGTTGTTTTCACACAAACCTTGGCCACTCACCAATTAGAATATAATCACTAACAAAGGGATCCTACAACTAGTTATACTCCAACATATTGTGCATTTTAGATCAAGAAAATGATATATGGGTCTAAAGGATAAAGAGAATCTTATCTAATGTTGATTATTGAGAAAAACTGTCATGTTCTGGAAATTTTGGAGGCTACATGTCACTGGAGATGTGATGTGATGTGGAGGTTTACAAGAAAACACCCCCAAAGATGCATGGTGATGTACCACATGCTGGTTCTTAGCCAGCTATGATGTATGTAATGGCTATCTTGCATCATGTTTATTCTAATACATTGTAGATCTATGTTCATGGAAAATATTATATAGTGAAAGGGTAAAATGAGTGTTAGATTAAAATTTGAACCCCCCATCTATGACTCATAAATCTAAAATGAAGGATCAACATCAATTTGAAATGAATTTCGTCATGAAATTCCAAAAATAGATACACTGATGGATATAACTATTAAAGACTTCAATCTGAAAAAAAACCTTCTTAGTATATGAAAAGTAAAAGTCATTGTGGAATGGTCTAAGCAGGAACATTATAGCCCCCTCAAACAAATTCCCCACACCAAAGGTTATGGCACAATCCCATTCTTGTATTAGCACTATGGTGCACCTCCCTTCCTCTATAGTGTAGATTAAGATCCATATAAGGACTACAATGTATCTAGATCCCTCTATAGTATCATACCTCTTAGTGGAATGGTTATATGTTCTAAAGTTTATCTACCCATCTTTTTTTAAAATCTTTCCAAAACACCCCTTCAATCATCTTTAAAATTCTCTAAGCCCCTAATTCAATTATGAAACACGTATCAACTATAATAAAGGATGAAAACAATTATTTTATTTAAAATATTATTGTAACATCCCAAGGTTTTCTAAAAATAAATTGAAAATGCTTGAAATTTTGTTTAAGGTATATATTTATAAGTATCCTTTAAACATAATTTTATTTCTTCTATGTTTTGAATTTCAAGAAACTATCATCTACAATTGTGTTCAGTATGTTATTTCGAGTCTGATGGAACAAACTTTTTTTTTTGGTGAATAGTAACATGCCCTTATGAATAGTAATATGAATAGTACTATGACCTCATGAATAGTAAATAATATTATTATTTTATTTTCCCATGGCAATAGGATAATGGGATCTTAATTAATTTTCCAATGTCACATAAAACTAATTGCACTTCAATTTTATTATTTTTCGAATTAACTGTGACCTTATTTTAAAATTAAATTAATAATATTTAGAAAATTATTTTTGAAAAATGGAGTTCATTTTTGAATTCTACACGTCGAAAAATGGTTGGGGTAAAATTTTGGTATTTTTCTGAAACTCTTGAATTTTCGGTGAATAGTGAAATACGGTAAAATACCGTATAATCAATTTATCAGTAAAAATGCACTATTTATGACATCATAAGTGATGCAAGGCCACTTGCTTCGAAATCACATGATATTTTCACTAATTAAGGCCACTTGATTTGAGATTATTCATAGTCTTGATAAAAATATTATAATAATAATTAAAATAATCTAAAATACCTCCCCTCCTCCACTATAAATACCACCCTCACTCCCCTCTTCCTCCCACACCTCTCAAGCCTTGAGCATTGTCTAATTTCTGCCAAATTCCCTCCTCAATATTCTTCCCCACGTCCTAGAGCTGCTGGTCTCACCAAAAGACCAAAATCAAAGCCCTTAAGAAGGATCTCAAGGAGAAGAGATCAAGAGGTAAACATCCTCTTTCATTTTCATTCTTTCCTTCCATTTTATGTTATTCTCTTCCTTTCCCTTTGTCTTTTGTTGGGATATTTCATTTAATATTTCCCTTACTGTCCAAATTTTGTATGAATGATGAGATATTTCATTCCTCTCATCATTCTTATTTTTATGAAATTTTAAGAGACGCCGTTAGGCTGCCGAATTTTTGTAAGAAATTTCTCATGTTTTCTTCATTTCAAGATTCCCTTCTCTTCATTCTTCACCCCCTCTTATCCAAGAGGCATGAAATCTCCAGAATCATGTATATTCTGGATGTTTTCATGTTTATGGAAAATTACAAATCATTATTCCTCTCCTCTTTCACTTATTTAAAGAATCAAAAAACATTGTCCATTTGTGTCGAATTACCGATATCGTGGACGATGTATTTTCAATTTCCATTAATTATTTCAAGTCTGGTCATGAAACCATTTATATGGTTGAACCAGGTTATAATATATGTTTTATGAATCATATAAGGTTCTGTAATTCTTTTGTACTCATGATTCAAACTTATAAGACTAAATGAAATTGTAATTATCAAAGAACCACTTAAATTATCTAAACGAACATAATTAATGTTTTAACTTATAAATCATCATCATATAAAGCACCAAAGTGATGAATGGTATAATTTATGGTACTGGAGTTATGTAACTAATACTCCATTCCAATTCTGGAGTTTCACTTCCAATCAACAAGAACGATTCATCATGAACCGATCGTGAAAATCACAAAAGACCTCACCCAAAATAATGCAAGGAACAAAATACTAACAAATAAGGGGTGAAATGAGGTTATGAAATGACCATATAAGATGTTATAAACATGAACACGTTTCTTTAAAATCCTATTAACACTCCTTTAACCATTATACAGGAGGTTCAAACAATTTTGAAGTAAGACAAGCCCAAGGTAAGGGAATTCTTAACCCGATTTCCATTCTTTGGGTTAACCTTCTACTTTATAATTTATGTGCTATTTAAATTGTTTGTGTGATGGGTTCTGTTTATATTATGTTTAATTATGTGTATTTACAGAGTATATACATATTCCATCCACTCAATTAAGTCTCACTTCAAGTATATGATGTTTATAAGGGACTTTTCTTCTAAAATCCTCTTTTAAAATTCTGTTTTATAAGATTCAAAGGCAATGTTTTTATGCTATTATTTATGTTGAATGATTATGTTTTGGCTATTGGGCATTGTTTATGATGAAGGGTGGGACCTATATTTCCCTCTAATGCATTGGGTATGAGTAAGTTGGAGGTCGGCCGTATGGTTACTCCAAGTGTAACTGTGATGGTTACACAAAGTAAGGTAGCCGTGAGGGTTACAAATTTTAAGGTAGCCAAGATGGTTACAAGATTATGTAAGTAATGCCCCAATATACCTTTATGATTATAATTATGTTTGTATGGATCTTGTGTAAATCTCATGTTACACAAAGTAAGATTTTATGGGTGTAAATCATGTATTTAAAAAATGTTTTCATATGTCTTGTGTATTCCTGGACTAATGAGATTTTTCCTTCTTTTTCATACCTTACTGAGCTTTTGTGCTCATCCCAAGTTTTTAAATGATTTTTCACAGGTTAATGGATGAATAATACAAGGAAGGAAGACATGTTAAATGTTGAAGAATTGTCAAGGAGTCTTGTTTTATGTTTTAATGTTTTATATTCTGAGGAAAATGGAAACTGATTTTATGGTATCCACTATGTAACAATGTGTAATGTTATGAATATTTTGTCTTAATTCTCTAAAGCTCTAAACTTGAAAAGATCCTCAATGTAAATGAAGTGTTTTCTTGAATAAATTCAAGATTATGCATGAAATAAGTGCGGGTCCTTATAGTTGGTATCAGAGGATGGTTTAGATGACTTTAGGGGTTAAGGTGATGCTAATAGAAAACCATAAATAATTATCACCCTATGTTTAATTTGTTATAGCATTTAAAGATTACCATGTTGCTTCATCTAAGAAATGTACGTTTGTTTAGAATGGTTGTCCGCAGAAGGAACATGGATGCTGAAGAGGATAGGCACCGACAGAATGACATCCTTCCTGATCAACAGCCCGGAATGGTAGGGATTGGAACCGAGCAGTTTGTGACAGTAATGGCTCAGCTAACACAGGCAATAAATGGTGGTGGCATCCATGCAAGAGGACAAATAGATGTACCCCAACGGAACATGACAGTGGTGGAACATTTTATGAGACAACATCCTCCTGCATTCAGTGGATCTTCTGACCCAGTGGCAGCAGAAGGATGGATTAAGGCCCTTGAAAAGATATTTGATGTTATGGGATGTTCAGACAATCAAAAGGTAAGTCTTGCCATTTATCGTTTTGAAGGGGAAGCTGATCAGTGGTGGTCAATGGTAAGGAATATCAGGGGTAGAGAGGATTTTGATGCCTTAGTATGGGATGAATTTAAAAGTCTTTTTCTTGAAAAATATTTTCCTAAGGTGGTGCGACTTAGAATGGAGAAACAATTCCTTGAACTGAAACAAAAGGAGGAAGATTCAGTGGCTATGTATGAGGCGAACTTCACCCGACTGGCGAGGTATGCTCCGAATCTTATTCTGGATCTCGATAGCAAAATCAACCGCTTTTACTCAGGATTGAAGCCAAGGTATCGAAGGGCGTTGGCCTCCCGTGAATTCAAAAGTTACGAGAAACTTGTCCGATGTGCTGAGAGGGTAGAGATGGAGTTTGCTGACGATCACATGCAATTTGGAAACAAAGAGAAGAAGAGGTCAAATTGGAAAGCAATGGGTAAGAATCAACCAATGAAATCTGATGGTAAGAAAATACAGTTTCCAGTATGTGAAAAGTGTGGCAAGAAGCACCCTGGGGAATGTCTTATCAAAACTGGGAAGTGTTTTAAATGTGGTAAGTTTGGACATATGGCCCGAGATTGCAATGAAAATGATCCAAAGACTAATCCTGATAAGCAAACTGTAAAGTGTTTTAAATGTGGTGAGATGGGTCACTATGCAAATGCCTGTCCAAAGAGGGATCCAAATGATGCAAAGAAGCCAGACTACAAGCAGAAAGGTGTAGGGAGATCCTTTGCGACTACGTCAGCAGATGTTGGGCCATCCAATGAAGTTGTATCAGGTACTTTGTTTGTTCACTCAGATTTTTCTAAAGTTTTGTTTGATACGGGGTCTACACATTCCTTCATCTCTGAGAAATTTTCTAGTAAATTGGAAATATCACCTCAACAAATGATACCCGAACTTGTTGTTAAAACACCAGGGGGAAATGTTATAGCAAAGAGGAATTATAAGAATATTTCTATTGTGGTATGTGGAAAGACTTTACCTGCAAACCTTGTTGTTTTACCCTTAGTCGAGTTTGAAGTTATTCTGGGGATGGACTGGCTTTCTGGTTATCATGCTAAGATTGACTGTAGAGCTAAAGAAGTTGTTTTTCAGAAAGAGTTTCAGTTTGTATACAAGAATGAACCCATACAATTGATAACATATCAAGAAGCTGAGAAACTACTGAAAGATGGAAATGAAAGTTATCTGGCTCATATTGTTGAAAACAAGGGAACTATTCAAATCAATGATGTGCCAGTGGTAAATGAATACCTTGATGTTTTTCCTGAGGAGTTACCCAGTGTCATACCTAAACGAGAAGTTGAATTCACAATTGACTTAGTTCCTGATGCTAAGCCAATTTCAAAACCCCCATATCGTATGGCTCCAATAGAACTTCTTGAATTGAAAAATCAGTTGCAGGATTTTCTTGTCAAAGGCTTCATTCGTCCCAGTACTTCACCATGGGGAGCTCCTGTTTTGTTTGTTAAAAAGAAAGATGGTTCCATGAGACTTTGCATTGATTATAGAGCTTTGAATAACATCACTGTTAAAAACAAGTATCCTTTGCCTCATATTGATGACTTGTTTGATCAGCTCCAGGGAGCTCAGTACTTTTCCAAGATTGACTTGAGATCCGGATACCATCAGCTGAAGGTGAAGGAGGATGACATCCCGAAAACAGCCTTTCGTACTAGATATGGGCATTATGAATTTGTTGTTATGCCATTTGGGTTAACTAATGCACCTGCTGTATTCATGAATCTTATGAATAGAGTATTTCATGAGTTCTTGGATAAGTTTGTGGTGGTATTTATTGATGACATTCTGGTTTTTTCTAAAAATAAAGAGGATCATGAAAAACATCTAAGGGTTGTTTTACAAACTTTTAAAGAAAAGAAACTATATGGAAAATTCAGCAAGTGTGATTTTTGGTTGCAACAGATTTCTTTTCTTGGGCACATTGTAAATAAGGATGGAATAACAGTTGATCCTGCCAAAACAAAAGTAGTTGATGAATGGCCAAGACCCACAAATGTTACAGAGATTCGTAGTTTTCTGGGCTTAGCAAGTTATTACCGACGCTTTGTTAAGAACTTTGCACGGTTATCTAGCCCAATAACTAAGTTAACACGGAAAGGGGTTAAATTTGTTTGGACAGAGGAATGTGATGTTTGTTTTCAGGAACTAAAGAAGAGATTGGTGAATGCTCCAGTTTTGGCCTTACCTTCCCGGAATGGTGAGTTTGTCATCTACAGTGATGCTTCTTTGAAGGGACTTGGTTGTGTTTTGATGCAGAATGATCAGGTAATTGCCTATGCCTCGAGACAACTTAAACCTCATGAGCTGAACTATCCCACACATGATTTGGAATTGGCAGCTGTGGTTTTTGCTTTGAAAATATGGAGGCATCATCTATACGGAACCAAATGCCAAATATATACTGACCATAAAAGTCTTAAGTATATATTCACTCAGAAGGAATTAAACATGAGGCAGAGAAGATGGCTAGAACTGATAAAGGATTATGACTGCACGATTAATTACCATCCTGGAAAAGCAAACAAAGTAGCGGATGCCTTAAGTCGGAAAAATCATGCATCATTAACCATGCTACGTTTGGAACGTGATCCCTTGATTAATGATTTGATAAATTTTGGCTTGGAAGTTGTTGGTGCAGGGAATATATCTGTTTTGTTTCAGGTTTCAGTGCAGTCTTCGTTGTCAGACAGAATTATGAAAGCGCAGAGGGAAGACCGTGAGCTACAGAAAAAGGTAGAATTGGTTAAAATGGGTAAGTTTCCAGAATTTAATCTTGATAAAGATTGTGTTTTAAGGTTTGGAAAAAGGTTGTGTGTGCCTTGTGATTCCCAGCTGAAGAAAGAATTGTTGTGTGAAGCTCATAGTTCTCCATTTTCTGTTCATCCTGGAAGTACTAAGATGTACAGAGACCTTCGAGAGTATTACTGGTGGAATGGGATGAAAAGAGATATTGCTGATTTTACAATGAAATGTTTGACATGTCAGCAGGTTAAAGCAGAGAGACAGTTACCGAAGGGGATGCTTCAGCCTTTGCCGGTGCCAGAATGGAAATGGGAGAATATATCCATGGATTTTGTGGTGGGACTACCAAAGACTTCTCGAGGTAACAATGCGATATGGGTTATTGTTGATCGGCTAACAAAGTCTGCTCATTTTCTTTCTATTCGAGATACAATGACATTAGATCAGCTTTCTCGATTGTACCTCAAAGAGATTGTCAGGTTACATGGAGTTCCTCTTTCCATTGTGTCTGACCGAGATCCCAGGTTCACTTCTAAATTTTGGAAGGGACTTCAGAAGTCTTTGGGCACAGAGTTGAATTTCAGTACAGCTTTTCATCCTCAATCAGATGGGCAGTCAGAGCGAACGATTCAAACTTTGGAGGATATGCTTCGAGCTTGTTCAATGGACTATCAGGGAAGTTGGGATCATCATCTTTCATTAGTTGAGTTTTATTATAATAACAGTTTCCATTCCAGTATTCAGATGGAACCTTTTGAGGCCTTGTATGGAAAGCGGTGTCGGACTCCTGCGTTTTGGGATGAAGTCGGTGAAAGAAAGTTGATGGGGCCAGAATTAGTAGAGGAAGTGGCTGAGAAAGTGAGGATGATCCAGCAACACATGAGGATAGCTCAAAGCAGGCAGAAAATTTATGCAGATAATAGAAGGAAAGACTTCTCTTTCAAGGTAGGTGACCATGTTTTCCTTAAAATATCTCCTTGGAAAAGTGTGATGCGTTTCGGTAAGAAAGGGAAACTAAGTCCACGGTTCATCGGTCCTTTTGAAATCTTGGATAAAGTTGGAACAGTTGCGTACCGCGTAGCTTTGCCTCCGAGCTTGTTTCAGGTACACAATGTTTTTCATGTTTCGATGTTGAGAAAGTATGTTCCAGATTCATCACATGTCTTGAGGCCGGAAGAAGTTCAGCTAGCAGAGAACCTTTCTTATGAAGAAAAACCAGTTCAGATTCTTGATCGAAGAGAACAGGTATTGCGGAATAAGGTAATCCACCAGGTAAAGGTTTTGTGGAGAAACCACATGGTTGAAGAAGCAACATGGGAGTCTGAAAATGCTATGAGGGAAAAATACCCTCAGTTGTTTAATAAGTAAATAAAATTGCGAGGACGCAATTTCAAGAAGGTGGGGATAATGTAACATCCCAAGGTTTTCTAAAAATAAATTGAAAATGCTTGAAATTTTGTTTAAGGTATATATTTATAAGTATCCTTTAAACATAATTTTATTTCTTCTATGTTTTGAATTTCAAGAAACTATCATCTACAATTGTGTTCAGTATGTTATTTCGAGTCTGATGGAACAAACTTTTTTTTTTGGTGAATAGTAACATGCCCTTATGAATAGTAATATGAATAGTACTATGACCTCATGAATAGTAAATAATATTATTATTTTATTTTCCCATGGCAATAGGATAATGGGATCTTAATTAATTTTCCAATGTCACATAAAACTAATTGCACTTCAATTTTGTTATTTTTCGAATTAACTGTGACCTTATTTTAAAATTAAATTAATAATATTTAGAAAATTATTTTTGAAAAATGGAGTTCATTTTTGAATTCTACACGTCGAAAAATGGTTGGGGTAAAATTTTGGTATTTTTCTGAAACTCTTGAATTTTCGGTGAATAGTGAAATACGGTAAAATACCGTATAATCAATTTATCAGTAAAAATGCACTATTTATGACATCATAAGTGATGCAAGGCCACTATTCTATGACATAAATTATAAAATTGAAGGATACATAAACAATATCCCAAGAGGTAAGTAACATCCTATTAAATTATTCAACATGAACATCTTGGATTGATGATGATGTCATCAATAGAACCACATTCTCTCACCAACCGGAATACAATCATGCACCGGGGTCTCCTAGAATGATTTTTAATATAACATGTTTCGGGTTCAAGAGAATGAAAATGAGAATGAAGTCGAAGGGATAGAGAAACACTTTACCAAAGTATATCATCGGTTAAACAAATGATGTTATAGTGATTTAGGAGGCTCTACAACACTTGTAATATTCTTCAAAATGGATATGTATAGGAAACCACCCACCGTGATGCAGGGTGGTACACAATGACATATGTTGTACTCGAAGAAGGCCACCATGACATTGGACCTATCATCACAATGTATAGGTTCTCACCATGGTGTAGGGTCAACCCCTGTGGTAAAAAAGAAATATGGTTCTTGTCATTATCCATTGTAAGGAACAATTATACAGTGTGGAGTTAGTTGTGTTTTCATTAATAGATCTATTTTTATGACAAATCATGGTGATTAAAGGTTATTTAGCGGTATGGAACTAAATTTTGACCCCAATCTAAGCCTCATAAATCCACAATTAAAGGGACACATCAATTAGATACTCACTCCCCCAATGAAATCGAAATAAAATTCATTTGTGGCCATAACTCCCAAAGACCAGAATTTTGTGAATGTAGCATTTTTAACTTTTGTGTAAAATCCATTATGGCAAGGAATAAGATTCTAGGTCACAACCTCTTCCAATCAATCCTACTTTGTGAAGGCTTTGACAAAACCACCTTCAGAAAAAAATCACTATGTTTACAACTCCTATCTTTTATTGTGTGGTCAAGGGTCCATAGTAGGACTATTATATATCTAGATAAATGCGGTATAACCTACCTCAATGTGTTGTGTTCACATGTAATACGATTTCCTCACCATTTATTTGCAAACATGATTTCTAAAACACTCGTTTAAGCTTCCTTGAGACTACCTAATCCCCCCATGTCATATATGAAACTTTGATCTAATCAATAGATGGGGGAAAATAATTTTTTTATCTCACAATAATTACATGTTTACACGTGTAATAGATATGTTGTTATGAATATTGGATTGTTATGATAATGTATTATTGAGCATTGATGACATTTATGTTGAGATCGTATGTGAGTATGATATACTCTATAATACCAAATGTAAGATCGAAATAATAGAGATACTGTATGGAGTATCTAATGATTCTCAAAATACAAGAGGGGTGAATTTTATACATCAAAAATTCATTAGGGACTTTTAATGTTGGTTAGAAACCTTCCTATTGTTTAACAAGGTTAAAAAAGGTAATTCATAAAACCTCTATTTCTACACACTTTTTTATTCGAGAAATACGATTCCATGAATGTGATTCCGAAAAGATGGATCCAAAAAATGAAACTTAATGAAAGTTTACAACAACAAAGATTATACCTTAAAGAATAAGAGTACAGGTATAAGGAAGTATAATATAGTTATACTTTCTATAACAATATTAATGTAGTGGAAAACATGTAACAAAACAAGTAACAAGTAGTAAATATTTTTACCCAAAGAGAAGGGTATCCAAAAACCTTGGACAAAGGTCCCTTGATTTATACTTTCAAGAAAGTATGTCTTACCCACACTAGAGTAAGACCTCGATATGAAGATCAGAGACTATTTTTCTATCACCGCAAGCCCTCAGCTTCAAGGTAGTCATCACCTCTGTTTTTCACAGTATGGAAGCCCTCAACTTCAAGGTAGTTGAAACGTCTGTCTTCCTATCCCCTAAGGCCCTCTATTGTACATATCAACAATTAGAGTCGTAAAAAGGAAAGGTGAACAAGAAGTTTAGTACACACAAAGTAATAAAGCCTCTCTCTCTAGAAATCAATTCTGCATCTTGTAATCTCTAGATTTATCAACTTTATGTTATGAGCTCTTTCAAATGTGCTCCTATTTAAAGGCATGGCTTCAATGGTTGGCTCCCTCCTCCAACGGTCATATTTTTCATAGTTTCTTGAAGGGACTTGTACACGTGTCACTCAAACAATTCATAGTTTGTAACTGAAAGCACGTCATCATTTTATAACTAATCAAGTGTAAGAAAAAATATGGTTAAATAACTAAAATCCAATATTCGGTATGTAAGAAAATAAAATTTCGGAGTCTATCCAAAAAATAATTTGGAATCTATAATACAAGGATCTTTAGATTCTGTTCTCTAGGAAGTTGGAACCTAATCTTACAAAGTTCAGAGTCAGAGTTCATGAGAATTCAGAGTCAAAACTCATAAGGGTTCGGAGGCTGTATTTAGAGAACTCGGAGTCAGAACTCAGAGGAGTTCGTAACCAGAATTCATAATAAGAATTCAGAGTCACAACATAGAAGAGTTTGTATCCATAATTCATAATCAGAATTTGGAGATAGAACTTAGAAGAGTTCATAACCAGAATTCGTAATCAGAATTCGGAGTCAGAACTCAGAACAGTTCATAACCAGAATTCGTAATCAGAATTCTGAGAATTCGGATCCTAAAACAAAATACTTCATATCTAGGTAATTATAGGATTCCGAGGTTTTGGATTCAAACTGAATTTTACACTTAGAAAAAAATATTATATGAAAAATAAAAACATGGTGATGATAAATTTTCTTTGGGGAAGGAAATTTTTTCTTATAGAAGTAAAACATTGGGTAAAAAGAGATTATCCTTGAGATAAGGTGTTTGTGATTTTCAAAAAAAGAAGAAATGGTGAATTCATAAGGAACCCTTAATAACTCAACAATCTCCCCCAAGTATGAAGGAATGGAAATGACATAAGGAAAACCTTATTGACTCAACAATCCCCCCCTTTTGGAAAGCACAAAAATCCTTACGTAAAATAATAAAAGGACATATAAAATATTTTTCTCGACTTTGGAAATAAAACTTATCTCCCTTTTCAAATTGGAAAAGATGAATATGACTAACTCCCCCTTAGGATTTGGAACACTAAGGATCATATTCTAGATTTCTGGAATGAGACTTTTCATTATCTTGAGTCTGGAAATATCTATAATGAAAACTCCCCCTTAGATAAAATACCCCTTAGTTTGGAATATTTGATCTTTTCTTAGAATTATTTTTCCTTCTCCCTCTTCGTGATTTTCAAAAAGTGTTTTAGGGAATAGAAAAAAAATATGATACCTGAAATATTAGTACAAAAATCAAAACAATAACTAGAAACAACAATTTCATTAAGGTTGGAAGGATTTGTACAAGGAAAAAAATAAAACAAAAGATCAGATTGATCTATTTTCCTTCCTTTTCCTTGGGTATTAATTTCTTCACAATGGGTTTCATCCTCTTTATCTCCTTGTGGTCTTCTTCTAATTGCTTCTCTAAGGATGTGATCTTATCATTCTAAGCCATCAGAGCCTCTTCCGGAACATTCCACAAGTCATCTTGCTTCCCTAGCTTTTCATCAATCATGATCTGGAGATCCCTTTCTATTTTCCAACTTTGGAAAACATAATTAAAGTTCCCATTCAGATCCTTGACCTCCTGAATCTGAGTTTTCTTGTCAAGAGTTATCTTTTCTCAAAGATATTTGTGAGATACTTGATTTTGCTATCTTTATTATCAAAATTTTACTTAACTTCATGTTGAAACTCATCAAGCTCTCTCATGTATTCAACTATTTTCTTTGATCGACTGACCACTTTGTTACAAGACTTTATGTGGTAATCGTAGTTGATAAGGAACTTCTTGTAATTAGCCTCAATATTTACACACATATCCATTACCATGGATACAGAATCCGATTTTTGATTCATGCTATGTTAGAGCATCTCATATCTGAAGTCAATGGTTGGAATGATCATAATGGTGTCAACAAGTTTTTTCAGAGATTGAATGACAAAATCATGTCCTAGAGTTGATGATTCTGAATCTAACAACTTTCTTTTTGATTGTTATTCCTCTAGCTTGACCAACTTCCTTTTAGAAGATCCCCCAGTTTCCTTCATCCTTAAAATTTCTCTTGTAGGTGTATCAGTAACCACCTGTTTTCCCTTATTGGTTCTCGAAATAGCTTCTTCATCTGAAGACTCATGCTCACTTTCAGACAACTGAAAAATATTATCTTCAACAATTTTATCTTTCTTGGATCCTGACTCAATATCTTGAGGGTTAATAAAATCACGATTATGACTATATTCCTTAGATAACATGTTTACTTCCTCTTCAGCCTTCTCATCAATTCCAGGAGTAGCATGTTTCGATGATCTGACTTGAGAATTCCAGATTGATATTTTTTCGAATGCACATTCCTTTTCATGAAAGTCATCAACTTGATTTATAATATCAACTATATCATCACTTATTTCAACTTCATGTACTTCTTCCACATCTTCCTTTTCAACATCCTTCTCTTGGTATTTTTCCAGAGTCATGTAATTCTTCCCTGGAGTCTTAGGTAAGGGCTCAATCAAGAAATATTTTGGTACAAGAATGTTCTCGGATGCTATTTCAGTGTCCCTCAAAAGAGATTAGACAATTTTGGCCTCAGACATTTTATTCTTAAGCTTATTCTATTTGGCTTGCTTCTCAAGCTCCTCGGCTGCCTTCTCTTTAAAAGATTTTGCCTCTTTAGGATCCAAGCCAAAATGTGGCTCTCCTTCCTTCTGATTCATTTTTTCTTTTCTCCATTTCACTACTACTTCATACAAATAGGCTTTATGATTCTTGGGATTTGGAGGTGTGGATTGAGTTTCTTTGGCCTTAGGGTTTTCTCTATTTCATCCACTTCCCTCGGTTTTCTCTTTTTTCCAGCCTTCTTCGACGGTTCATCCACTTCTGCATTTTGCGGAAAAGATTCTGCTACTTCCACTGATAGATCATAAAACTCTATAGAATCATTAGAAAAGATGACATTAATTCTTTTCAATGTATCATCTCTTACTAACATGTCTTTGAAATTACTCTGCTTGGAACTGCAATGAATCTTGAAGGACTCAATACATCGTACAAACTACTTGGAGAGTAGGGCATGATACATGATTATCTGTTCTCCTAAATTCACATTCTTGATATTTTCTATCATAATGAGAACATGCTTTATCAGATTGATCTTTAATAGATTTACCAAAAAATCCAAGATATACATATCACCATTCTTCAGTGTGTCCTTATCACCCTTTCTCAGTATGATGAAACCCTGAACCCATAATTCAAAGATCCAATTATTTGTAGAAAAATGAGAAATCTTTGAGGTCTTGACATCTGTATGTCCAAGAGACTTAATAGCCTTAACCTTTACAAAACTTCTTTGAACATATGGCATCTTGTGGGAACAAAACTCGGCTTCACCTTCATAAGACAACCCACCAAGCTAGCAGCCTTGGTGTATGAAAGGGCATAGGTTTTTCCATTACTGTTGAAGGAGAAATTTTTTCTACCATCTTCCTTGATAAAACAAAATGATTAATAAAACTCAATGAGCAGATCCAGATACACTATATCCTGAGCTCATGGCATTGAAATGCAAAAACTCTCCCATCTATTCATCTTGATGTTTTTGGAGATACTAGAATAATACTTATTGAAGAAATTCAGATGTACGAACCTCTCCTTGTAAACATTCCACTCTACAATTGGCTAGAAAGAAGACATATCTTGGAAAGGAACTTCACCAGACATTCGGAATTGTGAAACCTTTGAAAATCGAGAATGGGATTTTGTAGGAGGGCAGAACTTCGACATGCAAAATCTTGAAAAACGATGTGGGACAACAATCGGGTGTCCCCTTTTATAGGTGTTGAAATGGTGGTTCATCTTCCCATATCAATATAATGGCTGATAATTCTTATGATCAGATATAACGGTTGAAAATATAGCCACAGGGAAAATTTGGTAGGATCCGATCTTTTGAGGGTTTTAATGGAAAACATTCGGATTTAAGGAAACTAGAATCCGAGAAAATTTTAAAAACACAAAAGAAAATACCTGCAAGTAAAAGGTGATTACAAAAACTCAAGAAATAATCATACCTTTCAGATTGCTGGGAAGGTTATTCGTAATAGGTAATATTCTTTTTGAAGAACATTAGATTCATAAAAAAAACATTACTATGGAAAAAAAACTCTATTACAAAAATAACGTGTGTAGAAAAATTTTCATTATGAAACTCTTCATTATAAAAATCTTCATTACAAAAACTTTCACTATGAAATACTCTATTATGAAAATATTCATTACGAAAATATTCATTATGAGAATATTCATTACAAAAATCTTCATTATGAAAATTTTCATTACAAAAATTTTCATTATGAATATTTTGAGTATGAAAAACTTCATTATAAATAACATGATAAATTTCATTACAAAAAATCATGAAAAACTTCATTATGAAAAACATCAAAAATATCAATAAGAAAAACATGAAAGACTTCATTATGAAAAGTCATGGAATACTTCATTACAAAAAACATGAAAAACTTCATTACGAAAAATCATGAAAAACTTTATTATGAGAAATCATGAAAATACATATGAATAAATGTACTCCCCCTATGAAAAGTAGTTTTTTACTGTAAGGATATTGATTCAACAAATAATTAAAAAGGAATATTACCTTATGGTTATCATTCCTAACTTCTATTTAATGTAATAAAATCTATCAGAGGGTAAATATTTTGTGAAAATATCAGCACGTTGATCTTGCATTCCAATAAATTGAAGAATGATATTTTCTTCTTTGTGTGTGATCCATAAGAAATAGATTCCTAATATCCATGTGTTTTTCACAAGAGTGGTATGAATGGTTTTTACTAAGGGAAATGGAACTTGTATTATATCACAAAAATTGTGTTTTGGTAAAACTCATACCATAGTCTGTGAGTGTTTGTTGCATCCACAACACTTGAGCACAATAACTTCCAGCTGCTACATATTCGACTTCAGCAGTGGAAAGTGCTACTGAGTGTTGCTTCTTGCATGACCAAGAAACTAATGAATCTCCTAATAAATGACAAGTTCTGGATGTACTCTTTCTCTCTATTATACATCTACCAAAGTCCGCATCGGAAAAAAAATTAAAACAAAATCATTTCCAGAAGTGTAAATGAGTCCTAAATCCATGGATCCCTTTACGTAGAAAAAAATTCTTTTCACTGCCTTTAAATGAGATTCCTTAGGATTAGATTGATGTCTTGTACATAAGCATATTGAAAATATTACATCTGGATAACTAGCTTTCAAGTAAAGTAAACTTCCTATCATACCTCTAAAATATGTTTGATCTACTACATTCCAAGCTTCAACAAAATCAAGTGTGTTTTAGGTACCAGTGGGAGTACTTATACTTTTAGTGTTGTAATATCCATAATTTTTGATAAGATCTTTAATATAATTATATTGGGATATATAGATTTCTTATTATTTTTTAGAAATTTGAAAAACAACTAAAAATGTTAACTCACTCATCATACTCATTTCAAAATCAGATTTCATTAGATCTGCAAAGGAATCAGTTAAAGATTGCTGAGTTGAACCAAATATAATGTCATCAACATAAATTTTAACAATCAAAATATTTTTATTATATTTATTTATAAAAATTGTTGGATTTGCATTTCGCTTAACATAATTATTTTGAAGAAAAAATCCCGTAATTCTATCATACCATACTCGAGGGGATTTCTTAAGTCCATACAAATCATTAGAAACACTAAAAACGTGATTAGGATGTTTTGTATCTTCAAAACCCAGAGGTTGATAAAAAAAATATCCTTTTGATCATAACAGTTAAGGAAAGCACATTTCACATCCATTTGAAAAACATTGAAATTGATGAATGATATGAATGGAAGTTAAATACAAATAGATTCAATGCTAGCTACTGGAGCATATGTTTTTTCATAGTTTATTCCCTCTTGTTGATTATAGCCTTTAGAAACTAATCTAGCTTTATTTCATACAATGATTCCATTTTCGTCACACTTATTTTTAATGACCCATTTTACTCCAATAAAAGAAGTTTCCTTAGTTCTTTCAACCAAGGTGCAGACTTTATTCCTTTCGAATTCATTTAGTTCATCTTGCATGGATTTGATACAATCATCATCACCAAAAGCTTCATCAGTGCTTTTTGGTTCTAATTGAGAAAGGAATTCTAGATGTTCTACTTCATTTCTTGAATAAAATATAGTATTTATAGGTTTATTCACATCATCAATGATGCTATCACTAGGATGATTCATTAGAAACAACTGATTAGGGTTTTGTAAAACCCGTGTATCAACATAGGATTGGAAATCTTCTAGGGTAAATGTTTCAGAATTATTTTCTAGGAAATTTTCCATATCCGAAGGATCTTCTATCAATGTTTGATAATCAGTTTTTGAAAATACATCCAAGGATGTAGGTATGGGTTGTTTAAAAATAGTGGATCAGTTTCATCAAATTTCACATGTACTGTCTCTTGAATAGTACAAGTGTTTTTGTTGAAAACTCTATAGTCCTTATAAGTTGTGGAGTAGCCTAAAAAAATTCCTTCAACAGATTTTGGTGTGAATTTTTATAGATTATATTTAATATTCAGAATTAATACCTTTCAACCAAAAACCTCAAAGTAGGAAATTCTAGGCTTTCTACCATTCTATAACTTATAATGAGTTTTATTAGGAAAAGTTCTAATCAAAACTCAATTTATACTATAACAAGAAGTACTTACAGCTTCAGCCCAAAAATGTATTGCAATAGAATATTCACTCAACATGGTTATTATTATCTCTTAAATAATTCTATTTTTTCTTTCAACAACACTGTTTTGTTAAGGTGTTCAAGGTGCTGAGAAGTTATGAGTAATGCCTTTTCTATTACAAAAAGTTTCAAAATCATAATTTTGAAATTCTCTAGCATGATCACTATGAATATTTTTCTATGGAAGGGTTTTCTCATATTTAGCTTGGGATCTAAAACATTTGAAATAAGAAAATGTTTCAGACTTATTTTCTAGAAAATAGACACACGTAACTCTAGTGTAATCATTAACTAACACAAATACATAATACTTGCCTCCAATGCTTCCAGTTTGTGTAGGACCAAAGAGAACCATATGCACTAACTATAATTCATCAGTATTTAAGACATAACTGACTGATTTAAAACTTGATCTATCTTTCTTTCCATATTGACAAGGGTCAAAAACTTTTGACGAGTCAAATATAAGCTCTTGTAGATCCGTAACTAATATTTTATGATAAATATTTCATATGTTTATAATGTTACAATTTACTAACCTTCTATTCCATAACCATGAATGATCTTCCATTACACTAAGAAGAGGTAAGTATTGGATCCTAAGGTCTTCTAAGTTTTGTGGGTAAACATTCTCTTGCCTCTGGGTAGAAAGAATAAACTCTTCCTTGGAATTGTCTTCTTGGAACTTGTCATTCCAAATATTTACTGGGTAACCTTCATCACATAATTGTCTTATGAAAATGAGGTTGTTCTTAAGACCTTTAACAAATAAAACATTTAAAATCAATGTTTTTCCAAGAAGAATGATGTTACATATACCAATAATTTCTCTCTGAGCATTATAATCGAAAGTTACTTTTCCTCATTTTATCTTGATAATCTTTTCAAAATATTTTTTGTTACCAGTCATATGACGGGAACATCCACTATCCATGTACCAAGTATTTCTGTTGGTACCTTCTCTATTTTCTTAAAAATAAGAAAAAGTGAGGTTTTCAGAATCCAAACTTTCTTGGATCAATAAATCTCAGAAATAAAAATTTTAGGCAGCCACATCTTTTTAGAAAAATAGGATTTATTAAATCCCAAAGACTGAGTTCTGTTTAAATAACAATTTTTGGCCCAATTCCCACCACACTGACACTTAATGCAGAATGGAGCACTTTGATGAACAAAATAATTGTTACTAAAAACTGGTTTAGAACCAGTATAACCAGAACCAGAACTATTCCTTAGAGGTTGGATTTGAGAATTCATTTTATCAAAATTTTCTTTTCCTAAGGTAAAGTCTGAAAAACACTTCCTAAAGAAAAATATTTCAGATTTCAGTTTGATAAACTAGTTCTTGTCTTATAAAACATTATATTTTGAACTAGAGTTAGGCTTAAAAAAAATTTTCTTATAAATTACGTTTTTTAGATCTTTAGAAAGTCTATTCTTCTCAGAATTTACTTCCTCATGATTTTTTGAAATATTTTCTAAATAAATATTTTTCATTTCAAGATCTTCAGAAAGATCTGATATTTCCTTAGTAAGAATAGTATTTCTAAAATTTTCCTTGTCATGGTTATTCATGAGTTTTGAATTCTCAATCTCAAGATGTTTGGAAAACCTAGATACTTCTTCATTGGTAGGTAGAGTATTATCTTCATCAGAAGAATATTCTTCATCATAAGAGTAATAGTATTTACTCTCACTATAGTTCGCATTGAAAGAAACATTGGTAATTGATTCAGCATTGTGTACCTTATCCATTAAAAAACGATTGTCACTAGGTATTCTGGCTATTAGACTAAGATTCTTCTATCCAGAAGATTCATAATCTAAAGATTCATCTAAATATTCTCAACCACAGGAACTCTAGGTGTAATTAGCTTTCAAGACTTTCTTATCTTGAACCTTGTAATACTTCTTTATGTTTATCTCAGAATTCTTTTCCTTTATTTCTTTTCTCTTGAGTATAGGTCAATCAGGTCTTATATGTCCAACTCTCTTGTATTGATAACATGTAACTTTTGAATCTTTCTTATATTTCCTTTCTTTCTTATTTTATTTGTATTTAATGTTCCTCTGTCTAGCTATCTTGTTCAAACTTCAAGAAAGATTTCCTAAATAATTTTTTGAGGATTCAGTGCCACTGGATTTGAATTGAATAACAACCTTCTTAGATTTAGATTTAGTATTTCTCTCAGATGTTTTATCTTTCAAATGATTTGAATTTGTAGTTAAAGAAACTCTTCCATTACCATTATTCTTCTTTACATTATCATCATCTCTCTTAATTCTAGTATCTTGTTGAAAAAGAGTTCCAAATAGTTCATCAAGAGAAATCTGAGTAACCTTTCTATTCTCATCAATAGCAGTCCTCTTGGATTCCCACTCATTCATCAGGATGTCTATGAACTTTTCATCAAGTGCTTCATCACCTAATCCTTTCTCACCCATGGATTGTAAAATATTCACAATAGTCATGATTCTTTGTTGCACCTTACACATATGTTATCCATAAGTAAAGCAGAAACCAAAATATTTAGCTCTGAGCATGGTTCTTCTAGTTTCAATAACCTTGGAAGTTCCAAAGTGAGTAACTTTGAGTTTCTTCCAAATACAATTTTCTACTTCACAAGATGAAATTTGGCTATATATATTTCTAGTCATGGAGAAATGTAAATTATTGTGTACCTTATAATTCAGTTGATATTCATGTTTTTCTTTATTGGTGAAGGTACTAACTTCCTTGTCAATGATTTTATATCCTCCAGTAAGCATAACAAAATTATCAACACCAGTATTGATAATAAATGTATTCAGTGATCTCTCCAATATTCATAATCATTTCCATAATAAATAGGTGGTATTGTTGGATTGAGTTTGTGAATGGAACCAACAGTGATACTTGTCATCTTAAAAAAAATTTGTCCACTCAAACTTTTTAGTAATAAAAGTTTTGTAAACAAGGAAAATATTCCTAAGAAAGGAAAATATAGAACAAGAGTATCTCTAAGAAAACAGGAATCCAAACTTTATGAGTCCGAACAAATGATTCCGGAAAATAATGAGATGAATTATCTTCTGAAACTAATCATGAGATTAATTCAGATTGAACCAATCCTCTGATACCAATTGTTGAGATGGTATGCGAGTATGATATTATCTATAATAAAAAATGTTGGATTAAAATAATAGAGATACTGTATGTTTTATCTAATGATGCTCAAAATACAAGAGGGGGGTTTAATTGTATACTTTAAAAATTCTTTAGGAACTTTTTAAGTTGGTAAGAAACCTTCCTATTGATTAACATGGTTAAACAGGGTAATTCATTAAACCTCTATTTCTACACACTTGTTTGAGTCTGGAAATATGATTTGGAGAAAGTGATTCTGAAAATATTGTTCTTGAAAATGAAATATAATGAATGTTTACAACTACAAAGATTCTACCTTAATGCGTATAGAATATTACTAAATTAGAGTACAAATATAAGGAAGTATAAGATTGTTATACTCTCCTCAACAATATAAATGCATTGGAAAACATCTAAAAAAACAAGTAATAAGTAGTAAATATTTTATCCTAAAGAGAAGGGTATACAACAAACTTGGATAAAGGTCCCTTAATTTATACTTTCAAGAATGTTTGTCTTACCCACACCAGGGTAATCCCTCAATACGAAGATCGAAGTGTGTCTTGCTATCCCTGCAAGCCCACAACATTAATGTAGTCAGCACCTCTGAATTCCTCAGCAAGGAATCCCTCAACTTCAAGGTAGTCGACACCTCTCTCTTCCTATCCCCGAAAGCCCTTAATTGTAAATAGAAACAATTGGAGTCTCACAATAAAAACCTAAGCAAAAATTTCCGTACACACAATGAAATAATGCCTATCTCTCTAGAAATCACTTCAGCAGCATGTAATCTCTAGATTGATCCACTTGTTGTTATGACCTCTTTCAAATGAGCTCTTATTTATAATCACGACTTCAACGATCGGCTCCCTCCTCCAATGGTCATATTTTTTCTAGAATCTCAGAGGGAGCTATAAATGTGTCACTCAAACAATGGTTAGTGAGTAGCTGAACGCACAACATTGTTTTATAACAAATAAAATCTAAGAAAAAATATGGTTACATAACTAAAATCCAATATTAGGAATGCAAGAAAATAAAAGACCGGAGTCTAACCAAAAATGAATTCAGATTCTATAATACAAGGATATTCAGATTCTGTTTTCTATGAATTGGGAACCTGAACATACAAAGTTTGGGGTCAGAGTTCATGAGAATTCGGAGATAGAACTCATAAGGATTAGGAGTCTGTATTCAGAGAACTCGAAGTGATAACTCATAGGAGTTCATAACCAGAATTTGTAATCAGAATTTGGAGACAGAACAAAGAGAAGTTCATAACCAGAATTCATAATCAGAATTCAGAGTCATAAATCAGAAGTGTTCGTAATCAGAATTCATAATCAGAATTTGGAGTCGGAACTCAGAAGAGTTCGTAACCAGAATTTTTAATCAGAATTCTGAGAATTCAGATCCTAAAATAGAATGATTAATATCTAGGTAATTATAGGATTTCAAGGTTTCGGTTTCATACTGAATTTTACACTTATAAAAAATTAAGATATGAATTATGAAAACATGGTAAGGATAAATTTCCTTGGGGAAGCAAATTTTTCCTTATTGAAGTAAAACATAGGGTCAAAAGAGATTTTCCTTGAGATAAGGGGTTTGTGATTTTCAAAAAAAGAAGGAATGGTAAAGCCATAAGGAAACCTTAATGACTCAACAATATCCCCCAAGTATGATGGAATGGAAAAGTCATAAGGGAAACCTTATTGACTAAACAATTTATTATCCTATATAAGGGTTTAATGAATGTTGGCTCATGTTGTGAATAGGTGAATTATTGTAATAGGAGTGATTAAATGAATTATGGTTGAATTAAGTGGATATATTCTTTAAATCCTATACATATATGATGCACATTTGGCACATCATTTTATATGATAGGTACATGTTTTATATAATATATTTCATAAAATACAATGAATAATGTATCGCTTACTATTGGGGAAAACATGAAGCATAAAAATATTATTTTTTCCACAACTTGTTGAATACTAAATAATTAATTTTTAAAATGATCAGGAACATAAGCTATGATTAATATGGGTGTTCTGTGTAATGAAATTCTTTGGAGAATAAAATTCACTAGGGTTATATATAGTTTGGAACAATATGTATAACACATAACATATGATTTAATGTGTGAAATCATTAGAGAAAACATAAAAAACTATATAAAAAATGATTACCCACACATGGTGAACATTCAAACCATTATTGGTTCTCTATTTGATCTCATTCCATCTCTATTTACCTTGAGATGCACTAGCATACCCTCAAAATATTGGAGGTCCATCCCCAAGTAGTTATGTTATTCCGATAAACCTATGGATACACCATGGATGGGGGATGTATTTTGGATACATATTTCATATTATTTATAAAACTGATGCTAATGATTTTATCATTATAGGCTAATTTTCAAAGAACACATGTAAACATTCTTTATTTTATTTATGCATGGTTTCATTATTCATGCATGGTTTTTCTAGGTTAAATGATTGGAATTTCCTTTGAAAATTAATTTAATCATTAAAATATCCATATCATTTTATGATTTATAATACTACCTTTCCTTTTTTGTTAATATATTAATTTCAATCTTAAAACATGATGCATTATTACAACTTTGTAAAAAATTACTATATCGTCTCTTGAAACATGATTCCTCTGTTAAAGAAATTAGTAGTTATGTTGTGGGTATTTAACTTTATTATTGAAGATTATTTATTATTATATAGTCCCTAACTCAAATAGGGCTAGTAGTTAATTTTATTTATGTTTTATGTTCATAATTCTATTTATACATGGGTATTAAGGCCCACCATACATGCATTTTTGGTGTGGTGTTTAATCTCAAGTGGGCTGGTATGATGTTAAACACAAGTGACTTAATACTATACAGACACTAATTTCATAGTATTAATCATATTCTAATTATAGTTTAATCCCTTGTTATAACATTATTTAATTATACACATGTACTATATTACACCAACATTGGATGTTACATGAATGGTTATTCCACAAAAAGACATGATTAATCTGACATGATGTCCACATTCCAAATTATTCGTGTAAAAGTCAACAGTACCTATGTATTCTTAAGTAGCTCATCCTATATGTGTTTTCTATAAAATATTTTAATATAACACTATGAATATTATCATAGTTTATGACAACCTTCCATCATGGATTCATTCCTACATAGACAACATATCACCTCCTATGATTTGGAATATTGTTAAAAATGATAAGTATAAGAAAATTTCATCTTTCTTATTTTCAATTATAATTTATTGAAAAATGTGTTTTGGGAATTTCATTGATTTATTGAGGTGATATTAATAAATTAATTGTAAAATTTATATAAATAATTAATAAATATTGATGAATACTTTACTAAATAATGTCTGTAAATATTATATGTTATTATTGAAATAAATTTTCACAAATTATATATAATGAATTATCATATTAAAATAATTTTTTTAATAACAAGTGAAATTTATAAAAATGATTATAAATTAATAAATAAGGAATAAATCTATAAGAATTGACATTTTATATTATGTTATTTAATATCAATTGTTGATATTAATATTCTTATATAGGAATTATTTTAACTACATCTAAATGAGTTGTGATTATTGATTTGATCAATTGTCTAAATAATATTAAATATGTCATATTTGGAATGTAAATTTTTTTACATAATTCAAATTTAACAATTAAATGATATAATCCATTTATAATCATATATTTATGTAAAATTTCATATATTGAATAATATGAATTTTTTTATTAAGAAATGAATACAATATTTTACTATATATTGTAGATTGTCTATAATTAATTACCAAAACTATAATGTGTTTTTGTTTAGGTATATATTACAGAATTGTTTATAAATAGTTTATCTTAAGTTTAAATACATGAATTGTTCATTTTTTTATTATTCCATATTTATTAAATGATGTAATTATTGTATTATAAATTATTTTGTAAGATTTAGTTCAGAGGTAATTAAACCACATCTAGAGATTATCAAGCATAACACTACGAAGTTTCATGAAACGTATGATAATAGATTCGATTTTCTAAAACCATGACTTCTTGGTTGTATTATGTTATGAACATTCATTAATATGTTTATTATTATTTATACACAATTAGAATGGTTTTTACAATTATTAATGGGATTCATTTAGATGTGGATGAATATAGGTGTGTTCTAACTTGGGTTAGTAACATAAGTTATGAGTTCCATGAAGAGCTGTATATTAATATTATTTCCAAAATATTAATTTGGTGTAAGGAATATTATTACAAAATAATTCATTTGAATCTTTAATAAACTTAAATTGAATCACATGATATGAGATGGTGAGATGAAATACCTTTTGAATATACTTATTGTTAAATTCCTCCCAAATAAAAAACATGTCAAGACCTTGCTCAATCAACATGAGGAGTTTTTTAAAATAATAGGGGCCCAAAAATAATATTATGTATGGAATAGAAGAAATGACCTACTAAACGAATTAGGTATTCAAATCCCACA
The DNA here is from genome assembly GCA_963277665.1 of Viscum album. Lineage (NCBI taxonomy): Eukaryota > Viridiplantae > Streptophyta > Magnoliopsida > Santalales > Viscaceae > Viscum > Viscum album. Next base: position 1,094,073,451 of record OY728155.1, read on the forward strand.
ATAATATTTTAGTTACACACTGTGTAGAAACCCTAACATTTCGATACTACATGTGTATTGTTGTGTTTTTTATAGGTTAGATTAGGAAAAGAGTTGTCTAGTAAATTATCCAAGAGTAATATATGATATGATTTTGATGATTCACTATATAGAGACTCACTATTTTATGACATATTTTTTTAGAAAGAAACAATTTCTTCGATAGCTTGTGATACACACAATCCCACGTATAAATGAAATATAATATAGTATACCTTTACAACCTAGCCTTTGAATTGGAAGAGTTAATAAGAATAAAAAAACTTGATTATTTTATGTTTTTAAATAGACCATATATATTGGTAATTTGAAGACCTTTTTTAGTAATTTCATTATATTTTTTTTAAATACATTTTCTCAAAAAAATTATTTCCATCTGTGACAAAATCATATAATAAAAATCATTAAATCTGAGATACTTTATTTGAAAAAATAATATTTATTTTTTAAATAAACAATTCAATATTTTCATGGATTTAATTTTTGTAAAATTTATTTAAAAGACTACATTTTTAATTAATATAGAAAATACAAATTTTTATTGAAAACTGCCATTTGTTTCCCGGAATTTAAATGTTTGATTTTGATTAAAAATAATTTAAAATTAAAATTAGTTAATTAATATTATAAAAAATCTATATGGTGTAATTATATTCAATTTTACATTGGATTTTGGTATAAATACGTGTTTATACTTAAGAAAACTTTTTTTTTTCTAAAACCGTCTTTTCATGGCGATATAATAATTTACTTTTGAATTACATTATTCCAATTAATGAATATAATTTTATGAAATGTAATAAATGTTTAAAATTGAATAATTTATATTATATAATATTTTCAACTTCATTTTTGGACATAATTAATTGAAAAAAAACTAAAAATTAATTCTTTTGGTTATCTTTAAAAAGGGATTAAATTTTTGTTAAACCGAGAAATAAGGGAAATTTTTCTAATTAAACACATCCTAATTATATTTTATTAAAATATTTAGACCTCATACTATAATAAAATTTAATATATATTCATTTTGAGGAATTTTACTTGAGTATGATTCTATTATATAATAATTTTTATGAAATTCCATGTATGTCCTCTCCCCCACTTATAAAAGGACACCCTTCCATTCCCATATTTACACCATTTTGAGCCATATATCCTGAATAGAACCATCCAAATTATGTAATTAAATTCCATAGAATCTAATTATATGTTTATATCTTCTTAATATTACATTCAACATGTCTATAAAAATTAGATGAACAAGGTATACTGATGAATAAATAATGGTCATACACGATCAATTTCAATTTATTTTTTCTCATAACCCCTAAAAACAATGGTATTCGTAATAATATAATAAATAAATTATCTTAAATATATATATATATATATATATATTTAAATTTAAATTTTATGATTTTCTTTTAAAGGCTAATAACCACCCATTATTCCGTCAAATGTGAAGTGAAATTATCTCTCATGCATACACTTGGACAACCACCAACATGTAATGGTACAATTCATTTTCCCTAACCATCATTAGTGGATTGTTATCTTGAAGGGTTTAATTATTATAAATGATATTTAATTAATAATTACTGGTTTTGGGTTAAGATATAATATCAACCATCTCACCTTCAAATATTTTGGATAAAAATAATGTATCACGTAAGTATGTTTGGACTACCACCTCCACGAAGCGATGTGATTCAATTTTCGATTCCTATTTACATGGATGACAATAATTTTAGATTTAATGAAAATATATACTATATATATTATTATAATTATTATTTCAAGGTTAATTTTTATTTTCCTTCCTTTTATTCAATCTGTCAAAAAAGTGAAAATAACATTAATGTGTATATACATCCAACTATCTCCCTAAATTGTGTATTTTATTTCAAAATCAATCACATTATATATGAAAATAAATTAATAAATTTTGACTATTATATATATATATTGTTAAAATTATATAGAATATTTAACCATTATCAATGTATAATAACTGGATCTACGAACCTGAAATTCTCTAAAAATGAATCTTTTGACACCCATAAATGGGGATTTAATAATGAAGTATTTGATAAAATAGTGATTAAATGATATAGGGTTATTATAACTAATATTATTTTAATTTGAAAAAATATTCATATAATTATTGTAAATTAAAATTTATTATGTAGTAGTTTGGAGTTATTTCTAACCCATTAGAACATGATATAAGTAATTTTCATTACAATCACATTCATTATGGGGATTGTTTATGAATGAGTATATTATAATTAAATTTTAAGACCTATATCTCATGAATACAATAAATTATATTCTCTTATAGTTATTTCAAGAGATTAAATAGTTTCAATTCTTTTTACTCTAATTATGAACACAAGATACTAAAATAATTTTTTAAAGTAAAACTAACCTTACTTCCATATTTGGTCAATTGTATTTTTTTCTAATGTATCCTATTTTTATATAATGATTTGAATTTTTTTTACTAATATAAATTTATTTTTTGATTTTATTTTTACCCATGGTTGGTTTTTAAAAAAAACATTAACAATAATTTTTTTTTAATTTTAAAAATGTATTACTTTTGAATTTTTACTAAAAATTTAAATGGAATCATTATGTTAACATACATATACTAATTGGAATTCTCTACCATAATGAACAATAAATAATTTGAATTTACCAACACATGTTTCTTTGTTATTTTAATATAAATTTTATTTATATAATAGTTTGGATTTATTTTATTTTAAATAAATAAATTTAATGTTAAAAGGGTATTTCCCTAAATAAATATTCATAGTGATATTTTAAAAAAAATCATTTTAGATTATTCATGGGTTTATACATATTTATTAATAGAGATATGATCCAATTACAGTGTCATTATTATTTCTATGGATGGGTTATGGATATGATGATGAGATGTTTTTGAAGCATGATTATTTTCCACGTGTAATGTTATGATATAATGGTGAAGTGTTAATGAAACTTGTCTCCTTTCAACAATTTATGGTATACGATGACTGGTTTATGATATTTTGGAACACATATGAATGGATTAAGAATATGTGATGGGTGGGCCATAAATTGAATATCCCTATAATTCATTAGATAAATATTAATATCTCATGAGATAATAAGGACTGGAATGAAGAGTGAACTCAATTCATTAAGGGACCTTGTCCATTATGATTGTCTTGGGAGTAAAAATTAGATAAGAGTATTATGGAATGGTTATTGATCCAAATCCACTATGATAATATCATACAAGATCCTCAACTAAGGAAATTATTTTTTGTGATTATGTGTATTCCACAGACTTATTTCTTATGAAAATTTAATTCTCTCATGGATCTTGTATTTTGATTAGTCTATGAATCATGTATTATGATCTACCATTTTTTTCCATGATTCAAGATTTTGATCTATGATATTTTGGGTATTATTCCAAAATTTTAAGATTATATTCTCATTATAATGTACTAATGTTATTATTTAGTTGTAATTTAAATATCTATTGTTTATGCTTACAAAGTATTTGGGATCAATGTTTGTTTTATTTCATTTTATAGGTTATAAAGATGGTTTTAAATAATGATAGTTATATAAAGGATGATAATTATTATGAACATAGTGAGATATGGTGAAAATATCGTATTAAATAGTTGATTATGTATTCATGTTTCCAAAGACATTAAACATATATAATTATGGCATAGATCATAATCTTATGTTTTGATTATTAATATATTAATTTGTAATATCTATTTATAAAAAGAATTATTTGTTATATGTAATATTATAATAGGATTTAGTTAGCTTTAGAAACTATGATTAGTAAACTTTAGTGAAAACCCATAGGATAATACTATGTATAGTATAACATCCTATGTAATGGTAAATAAAAATAGTGTGTTTTTCTAGAAAAATATTCATTTCCATATAATACAAGGGGATGTGGTTTTAGTATAGATGCATCTAATGAAAATAACCAAAAATGGTGTTGGTCGAGTATATCTCAATCATCAATATGGTGCAAGGTGAGTCTTCCCTTACTACACACCTGGTTTTACACTCCTTGGAGATATTCTCGTGTTACGTCACAGTTACTATGCAAACCATTATAAAATATATGAATAGATTATTAGCATGAATAGAATAGGTTAAACCTAAGGTTTTGTTGATTAAAAAGAATGAGTAAAGATGTATACAAACTGTAAATTATATTTCATGATTATTTGGGTTCTGAATATGATTAATATTTTTCAAATTATGATTTATGGTGTTAGTAAATTATTATAACCTAAATGAACCATGTTAATACTGAACTTTGTACAAATTTAAATGATTTTCTATCTACTAAACAATGATATATTGTTACTTTAATGAAAAATATTTTTGTTATTCTCACAGACATTTCCTAGGATATTAATCATAATGATCTTCAAAATTATCACTAGAAAGAAGTATATTCTATTGATTCTTTTGTGAGGGAACATCCACCTTCTCATAATGATTATGTGGATCCATTTATTACTAATAAATTTATCATCTCAACATAAAATATATATTCAGTTTTACATTGATAATAAAATGGAAAATTTATTTTGTGTGTGTATCATTTGGAATGTAAAATATATCAATGGAGGAATGTTATCATGAAAATGAAGAAATAAGAATAAATTAACAGCATATATTTGAATGTGTTTAAGAATTTATTTTTCAATTATTACTTTCCTAAAATATTTAATGCCAAAATATATATATATTTCATTTAGATAATGAAAAAAAAGACAATTAATCCTCTAGTACCTATGAGGAAACATTTTCGACACTTGTGAGGTACACATCTAATATTTTGATCCTACCAGAAAGTAAGAATAACTATTTCTTTGGTGTCTTAGAACAAATTATCCAAATTTATTAAGCCATATGAGACTTCATTAGATACAATATTTATTAATTTTTTAGATTATAATATCATATATATAATCTAACCTTTCAATCTATTGGATAAAATTAACTTTACTCATGAGTGTGTTAAGAATACCACCTCCACATTGCGATGTGATTCATTTTTTTATTAATATTTCCATGGATGATAAAAATGATAGATTTAAAGAAAATATGTGATAAATTTTATATTATATTTATTCTTTCATGGTGAATTATTATTTTACCTTCCATTAATTCCATCTGTCAAAAAGGTGAAAACAAAATTAATGTCTTCATACAACCAACCATCTTCATAAAGGGTTTACTTGAATTTAATATATATCTATTTATATATGAAGATAATAATATATATAATGAATATATATATTATATATATTATTATTAAAATCATGGAGATTATTTAACCATGATCAAAGTACAATAATTAGAACTACCAAACTAAAATTGTCAGGAAAAATGAATCTTTTAACACCCATAAATGATGATTTCCTAATAATATATTATTAAAATGGTGTTTAAATGGTATGGTATTTTTTATAAATGATATTAGTTTTATGTACACAATTATTTTTATAATTATAATAAATTTAAAATTATTATATAGATGTTTGGAGTTCTTTTGAAGAAATTTTAACACAGTGGAAGTAATTTTCATTATAATCTCATTGTTTATGTGGATTGCAAATGCTTGAATTTTTAGCGATAACGTTTTATGCACTATATCGCATGAATACCATTAAATATATTCTCATATAGTTATTTGAAGAGATTAAAAATGTTCCTTTAATTTTACTCTCTTTATGAACACATGACACTAATATAAGTTTTTTAAGGAAAAACAACATTACTTCTTTGTTTGGTCAAAAATATTTTTTCCATCCATAGCCATGTTTTACAAAACAGTTTTATGAACTTTTTTACTAATATAAAATGATTGGTGAAATTAATTTTAACCCATGATTACTTTATTTAAATAAATAAAAGTAAAATTCCTTTCAATTTTTAAATGTGGTATTTTTTACTTTTTACCAAAAATGTAAAAGGAATCATTTGGTTAACATAAATAGGATGATTGGAACTCCCCTCCATCACGAATAGTAAATTATTTTGTTCTTCGTTCAAATGATTCTATGGTTTTCTGAAATAATTTTTTTCTAGAATATTTTGGAACATTTTTATTTTAAATAAATAATTTCAGTATTAAAAGGGTATTTCCATCAAGAAAAAATCATAGTGATCTATTAAATGAATTTTCAACTAAGATGTCATCATATGTTTTTTCTTATTAATTATTAGGGATATTATCCAATTATAACATAATTATTAGTTATTTATATGTTTTATGAATATGATTATGAGATATCCATGAACAAAAATTATTTTCCATGGATTATGTTATGATAAAACGGTTAAATGTTTATCAAACCAGTTTTATTTCCACTAGTTTTGATATATGATGATTTTTTATGATAATTTGGCATACATATTATTTTATTAGTATTATATGATGGGTAGGACATAAATTATATAACCCTCTAATTAATTGGATAAATATTAATATCGAATGAGATAATAAGGACTCGAGTCGGGAGTGAACCAAATTCAGTATGGGATATTGATCACTATAATAGTCATGGGAGTGAACATTATATAATGATATAATGGATTATTTTTTGATCCCAATCCACGATGATAGTCTTACGAGTGATGCTTAACTAATGAAATGATTTTCTATGATTTTTGTATGCAAAAACCTTATTTCTTATGCAAATTATATGCTCTCAGGGATTATGTTTTTTAATTATTTTATGATACATTTCTTATGAGTTTTCACAATTTGTGTCATCAGTCAAGATTATGATCTATGATATTTTTTCTGTGACTTTTAAATGTTATGATTATATTCTCATTCCTTTATAATCATTTTATTATTTAGTTATATTTAAATATGAATTGTTTATGTGTACTAGGCATTTGATATCACCCTTTTTTATGTTTTCTTTGATTAAGGTATGTTAAAGGGTTTTAATTATGATATTTCCATGAAGGTTGATAGTATTTATGAACTTACTAAGAGATGATGTAGATATCTTTTGAACCAGTTATTTATGTATCCACATTTGCAAAGACACTAAACCTATATGATTTTGGCATGGATTTTGATGTTATGGAATGAATATTAATATATTAATATGTAATATATTTTTATGAAAAGTGTGGGTTATTATCGTTGGTATTACAATAAAGTTTATTTATATTTATAAACTATGATGAGTAAATATTAGTGATAATGCTTAAGATAATCCAATCTATAAGACACCATCCTAATTTATAATAATGAAAAGAGTGTTCTTCGTAGAAAAAAAATTCATTTCTAGATACTGGAAGTGGATTATTTTTGGTATAGATGAATCTAGGGATAACAACCAAAAAAGGAGTTGGTCGAGTATATCTCAATCATCAGTATTATTCTTGGTGAGTGTTCCCTTACTATAGTCTAGGTATTACAATCTTAAGGGATATTCTTCGGTTAGGTTTCATTTTCTCTATGAACCATTTTAATGGATATGAATAGATGATGACTATAAATGGACTAGGTTAAACCTGAGGGTTTATATATCGAATGGAATGAGTAATGATTTAGACACACCATAAATTATTTTTCATGATTATTTGGTTTCTAATTTTTTTAGTATTTCTCGCATTATGACTTTTGGTTTTAGAAATCGAGTAGAACCTAAAGGAACCATGTTAATGTTTAATGTGACACAAAATGCAATGATTTTCTACCAAAGAAACTAATTTTTTGGGGATCTTAATGAAAAATATTTTTTTCATTATTACACATATTTCATAATCTATAAATTATACTAATCATTTAAATGATCAAAGGAGGGAGAAATATTCTATTGAGTCATTTATGAGTCAACTTCTTCATTCTCTTAATGATTATATTAATCTAATGATTAATAATAAATGGATCATCCCGACATAAAGATATGTTAAGTCTTCCAGTGATATGAAATTGAAAATTTTAATTTTTTTATCATTCTAAATGTGAAGTATATCAATTGTGGGATCTTATCAAGAAAATGAACAAATAGGATGAAATTGACTGCATATAGTGGGATGATTTTACAATTTTTTTTTCAATTACTACATTCCTCAAGTATTTCATTAAAAATAGAGATGGAATTCCTTGATCTAAAACAAAATGGTGATGAATCTTTTAGTACTTATGAGGAAAATTTTACAAGACTTGTGAGGTACACATCTAATATTATCATCTAACCTAACGGTGAGAATGACTATTTCATCAGCGTTATAGAACCAATTCATCAATGGGAGTTAGTAATATGAGACTTCATTATCTATGAAGACATATTTTGATGTTATTTGAACTAGATACTATCAATTAATGGTAAAAGAGATGAGATATCCAATTCATTCTTCCATATAAGGTATGGACTCTATGAATATATAGTGAATCTTTGTCGTATTTACTAATGCTCCAAAATAATCATATATTTAATGAAAAGAGTCTAAAAATATTACCATGAATTTTTTTTGGGTATAATTAGATAAGATATTCTTATATATTCAATGATAAATGAAGAGAACAAATATCACTTAAGGACACTATTGAAGAAAATCTAGAAGGATATGTTATATTAAAAATATATGAACCGTGAATTTTGGAAATAAAAAGTTACTTTTCATTGAAACATCTAATCTCAAGAAAGTGTATAAATACGGAACCATCAAAGATGGAAATTATTGAACATTTTTCTAGACTGACCATGATGAACGAGATCCATAGTTTTATCTGTCTAGATATTTATTATCAAGACTTAATTGATAATTTCTTATGGCTATCTAGTCAAATCACTATGTTAACATGGAAATTGACATAATTCCCTTGGACAAATGAATATGATGAAAATTTCAATAATATTAAGGGATGTTTATTTAGTAAACATATGCTTACACATCCCAATAGTGGATACAAATTTGTGAACTATATTTAAGCATAAATTAAGGTAATATGTTGTGTCATCATGAAAACTTATATAATTATAGATTATGTCTCATGAAAATATATGATTCATGAGAAAAATACTCAACTCGTGATTTTATGTTAGATGTAGTAATTTTTTCATTATAAGATGGAGAAATTATATTTATAGGTAAAGGTGTGATGTATATAATGATCAAAAAAATTTAAAATATAAATTCACTAAAAATGATCAAAATATACACGAGAGAAGAAGGATAGAATAAATTAATGAATATCTATTCTCTATACATGACCGCATTGTGATAGTTAACCTGGTGGAAGATTATGTGATTCAAAAATATCATGCTATTTTATCAATTATAATGATAAAAAAGGTCAAATATTTTTAGAATGGGAAATCATAAACCTTGAAATCATGATGTAAGGTAAAAAATATTATCTTTCTCAAATGAGTGTACAACCGTCTATCCATGTGATGATTAAAGGGGTTATAAAGGAGGATGTATAGCTACAAATTAATTTGAGAAATGATACTAATATTATCCTTAATTGTGATGGAATGATATTTTTTTGGTTAATTATATGTGTTCTATCCATATAATATTTTAGGAAGGGTATATTGGATAAAGGATACACTTAACTCTCAAAAGCCATATTTTTTTTAAAGAGACACTTTTAAAGGAAAGTGTGAACCGAATACAAATCCAACCAAATCCAATCGTGCCCATTTCAAAGTCCAGAAAAAGATCCGCACCTATGAAAACATTCATCCACGTATGAAATTCAAATTTAGAAAAGCATCACCAAATGTAGGCCACGTGGATTCATGCACCCCATAACTATCGGCTACCATCCCATGCTATCAGAGAAAAACACCACCCTAGACACCCCTAAAATCACTTTATATAGACCAAATCCTTTTTCCACCAACACCGATGTCACCTCATTCAATCATCGCCGACGTTGGATGAGTCATCACCACTGGCCACCTAACCTATGATCTCCAGAAGCGCCAAACATGGTCACACATAATCATTATAGAGATATTGGCTTAACTCACATTAACTTTATATCATTTTTGAGGTATACATAATACATTACCCAAATAGACATCCATATATAGTATTATTTTAGTTCCTTTAGAAACATGGAAACATAAATACTAGTACATAATTGATTATCATTATCTTCCACTAGGTTCTACATTACTAGAAACCATCTCATACACATCATATAAAATATATATCACTATAACCTAGGGAATGGAAACATAAAAAGGGGAGATCTCATATGATCGGAAAGGGTAAACAATGGAGATATGTAAGAATAAACATGAGTACAAGGGTATCAAAATGTGATCATAACATTATAATATCATACACAACATATCAAATATCCAAAATCATGTCATATATATTAGATGTTCATAACACATGAATCATAAGGTTATCAAGATCATAATCTTGGAAATCATGACAAATATATAATAAACAATATTATGTAAGACACATAAACATGTAATATCATTCCCTATATATCAATGTGCGTTTTGAAAACATATTAGGGAACTTCATTTGGCCTACACCAATTTGGTGGGATAGACCACCATACCCAGTTGTATACACTTCCTTATAAGGCATCATGTTTACCCATCTTCCAAGAGTTGAACATGTTTCCCCATCTTCCCAGATTGTCTCTAGTTTCCCCCTCTTCTATAAATCCTGTTGACTTGATTCCTATCATCTTATCAAGAGATATAAATTTTTGCCCAATGAGTTGAAGGGATATATAGGTCCCACCCATATCATAATGAAATCATACAGACATGTTTCAAATGATCAAAATTTGTCATATCATAACTCAAGAAATAAAAAGGATGTCATAAAAATGTAATAATATCTTACCATATTGAAAAAGAGATAACTTTCATAATATTTTCATCAATTAATAACCCATGAAAAGAGGTTGGTTCCAAAATAATATATCATCTGAATGTGAAATGGGTTTCATAAGAATCATTTCATCAACACATAACCTATTCATTGATATAATATTAAAATAACCATAAGATAATTTCCCTAAAAAGGAATGATAGACACCCAATGATGTTATCTTCAATGTAAAATAAAATTTGATGATCAATTTATATTATTTCACAGGGAAAATTAAATTAAAATAATCATTAAATATAATTAAAAGAATTATATTCATGATATAAAATATCAAAGTAAAGCATATACACCTCCTAGAGGAATATTGGTGCATAATATGGCATGACTCAAAGAAGGAAAATTTAGACAATATTACTTAATCAATTAGGTAACATTTGAAGAATTAAACCCTTGAAAATGAGATCATAATATTTATATTTAAATACCCATAAATTTATGGATAATTATCATACAATATATTCATGGGTAGTATATATAGAACAAAAAATAATGAAGTGGTTAATAAGGTATAAATCTCCTAGAAATAAAAGTGATACTAGAAATCCCCTTACATTATATCTTGACTATCATCGTATTAGTTCTAACATACTATATTTTAAATATAATATTATTATAAATATACCATAGAACCATATTATCATATCTAATAACATATATGAATTTACATATTACTTTATATTACCTGTTAATTTACAATTCCATGTTAAGGATAAATTTCAGGTAATAAATATTTTATTACAAATGTGTCTTATTTGGTTATATTTTTTATAATATGATTATTAGATTAATTTAAAACAAGATATAAATATCACATATATTTTTTTATATTTATTTATAATAATATATTAAATATATAAATAGAAATTTAAATACACCATTTATGGAGATATGTATTAGAATACCCTGTCTACAACATCATACTCTCGTTCTCGTCGATGATAGTAAGCATAACACTTTTGTCGACATCAGGAAGCATTGATATATTGCTGGATGATCTTAACCTTCTCTATCATTTCGTCTACCATTTTCATACCTAGAAGTTTTCATTCCAAAACATCATCCCAACATGTCGGTGTTATACACCTCCTCTCATAAATGGCTTCATAAGGATCCAAATAGATGATTTAGTGGAAACTTTTGTTTTAAATGAACTACACGAAAGGAATATATTTATCCCATATAGCTTTTACGTCCATTGAGAAAGCACTGAACATGTACCCATGTTTCTCATCAGTTAAAATATATTGACCATCAGTTTGAGGGTTATAAGTCATGATGATGATCAACTCAGTGTGCATAGCGTATTAGAGACTCTTCCAGAATAGAGAGGTGAATCTTGAGTCACTATAGGAAAAAATGTGTAGTGGTACAACATTAATCATTACTAATTATCTGATATATATCCTTGTAGTTTGACCAAGTGAGAAAACCTCCCAAATTGAAATGAATTGTGTATTCTTTGTAAGAAGATCCAAACCAACCCAAATAACATTTTTTTTCCTTTGGATGTATTCAGATGACTAGGGAAAAAGTACATGTTTTTTCCCATTTATATTTTGGTACAGGAAATGGTAGCATCATAACCGTGTACATGTTCCTCTCATCCTTAGCTTGGGGATATATCCGGAACATTGATGTATTTTTAGATATCACCTTCTTCATATTATACAACCAATAATGGTCTTATAGAACTCGATATATCTTCATGTTTCCTATATGAATCGGAAAATTCAAACAATGTTCATCATCCAAATCTTCAATCTTTATCATCCTATTTTATGGAAACCAATGTTTTGACCCTAATCTAACAATTCCTACTAAATCAACATTGAACTTTCAGGATTTACCTATTATGATAGTTTCTACATTCTTCTGAATTCCCACATCATCTTTTTTAGAATCCCTTATCCGTTCCAAAATAGACGGTTTGGTAATAATTTGTGAAAGGATTGATTTTGTTACTTTATTTATGATTCCCATAACTAGATTCATCAAATATATGAAGATTGGATCATTTTCAATTATCAACAATGTTATAATTAATGGGTCATTTCTACTTCAATCATCGTCCACCTTGTTCACTTTCCCATGGTGGTAATGGATTGACCCATCGTAATACATGATGATTTCTAACCATCTTTATTGGCATATATTGAGCTCTTTCTTTGTGAATATATATTTGAGACTTTTGAGATCTGTATATATTTCATACTTATCCCCAATGTGATAATGTCACTAGATTTTCAATGAAAAGATCATAGATTCCAACTATATATCATATATGGGATAATTTCTCTCAGGAATATTCAACTCCCTTAATCTCTAGCCATTGGATTTTTCATTTTTCATCAACACATAGCTCAAGCCCTTCAGTTATGAATCACTGAAAATTATTAAAATCCCTCCACTTGGGGGTATTGTAAGCACATGGGTGGTGATAAACCTCTAATTCAACTCCATGATGTTTTCTTCTCATTCATCATTTCATGAAAACTATACACTATTACGAGTTATCTTATTTAGAGGGTTTGAAAATCTTGAGAAATTTCTCAAAAATTAGTGATAATATATTGTTAACCCAAGAAGCTATGAATATCTATAATAGATGCCGGAAAAGCCATACATCAATATATTTTGTTTTGGAAGGATCCAAACATATCCCATATCATGAGATTATATGACCCAATATTGAGACATTCTTCAACCAAAACTCAAATCATTGTACTTTTTAATAGAGATTATCCTTTCACAATGTCCCTAGAACAGTGCTAATATTCTCCTCATGCTCATCCTTGTTTTTTAATTAAATAAGAATATCTTCTTTAAAGAGTACCAAAAATTTGAAAATGTAATCACTAAAGAGAATATTTGTCATGTCCATGAAGATTTATGAAGAATTAGTGATTTCAAAAGTATTTACATTGAATTAATAGTGATTGTACCTTGTATGAAAATAATTTTAGGGGATATCCACCTTCTTCCGCCTTACATGGTAATATGCGGACCACAGATCCACCTTGGTGAAGTGTTGTGATCCACATAGTTTATTGAACAAGTAATTAATTTTTAGAAAAGGATAATTTCTCTTTATCAGGATTTTTTTGAGCTCATGGTATTCAATGAACATCACATTGACCCATCATTCGTCTTGATGAACAGAATTGGTGCACCGCATAGTGACGTACATGGGTGTATAAAACCATTATCAATATTATCCTATATCTATTTCAATAGATCATCAGGCTCTACAATAGAATATCTAAATTTAGTCTTGGTGATTGGAAATTCCCCTAGTATAAGATCAATCAATAATTCAACATATCTTCAAGGAAGAGGACCAAGAAATTACTCAAGAAACTCATCTGTGAATTCCCTTATAATAGGTATGTGATTGAGGATGTTTCTTTTAATAGAATAAATAATCTGAGAAAGATATACATTCCCATAGGGAAGTAATATCCATTATTGAGATGACAGTTCTATATAAGATTCATCCCTCTATTGATAATTGTATATAATTAGGGTATGACTAACCTTATAAAGAGTGATTTCTCTCTCATAGAAATTAATGTTGGCTGTATATAGAGAAATCCAATCCATGCCATGAATTGAATAAAATTCCACCAAGACAATTATAGGAAATCTTTTCAGGAAGATAAATACACAAATTGTGACATGGGATGATTTATATAAATTGGATGCTATAATTTCCCCATTTTCCATTTTCATCAACAATAGTAATTCCATGATTTGTAGTGGTTTTTGTATTGTTCTACTAATCTTTTAGGATATAAAATAATATGTAGAACCTGAATAAAAATATATGTTCACTATTCATCAATGAATAAGCAGTGTATATGTCACAAAATCATTTTCAGAATTTACTTTGGTGGTAGTGATGGAAAAATCCCACCCTTACATTCTTGGAGGTTGTTGGTTTTCTCAAAAAAACCCTTGGCATAGGGTACTGGTTTTCAAATTTACTTGGTTCATTGTTTTTTTTTCAATGAATAATGCATTGGGGATTGAACTTATAATTACTTTCTTCTGTCGCAGTAGTGGATTTTTCTTGCAAGAAATTTCTCACTAGGTGCACTTCCTTCCTGCACCTAAATCTTTTCCTCATCCCCTAAGGCAATTTCCAGGGTTATTCTCTCTACACGTTTGACAAGTGGGGTGTTATAATTCTTTTAGCACCATCTGATTTATCCATTAACCCACCATAATTAAATACCAATTTTTTCTTCTTGTCCCCACGATAACCCTGATATTCTTCCATATATATCCCATATTTAAGGGAACATTAGATAATTTTTTCATTGATATTAATGTAATGGAACACTAGGGCTTTCGATATTCTAGGTTTAGCCCACCAAATAAGAGGTCAAACTTTTATTCATAGCTAACAAGAAAACTAGATGTGTATCTTGCATGTCCGGTGCTGTTTTTCTCATACTCCCAAATAGATTACCTATATTTTTTCATGAGTGTAAAGAAATTTATTTCTATATTATGATGGAGGGTGTGGGGAATATATTTATAAACAAACATTTTTGGGAAATCCTTACATCACATTGACTCGATCTATTCCATAGGCTTCATATTTTTTTATCAATACCAACCATTGATCAGCTTCACCTTCTATACAATAAGCATCAATAAGAACTGTCTCTAATTCAGAAAATTTAATGGTGGAGAATATATTCTCCATTGAGTTGATCTATTGATCAGAGATTGAGAGATCAAATGTTCAATTAAAATAAGGAGGCCTTTGACTACTAAAGGTATCAATTGTGACATGCCCTTTCTTAGGGTAGGGAGACGATCCACTTGATCTAGGATTCTATTCAAAACATCAGTTAAATGATATAGTATCATGAAACATTTTATGATTGTCGCTCCCATTAGATTGGGAATCTCATTAGAGCAATCATCATATTGATATTCACATATGTTGTTAGAGAGGTTCCTACTATTACTGGCCACTTCCTAAATTAAAAATAAAATTATTGGTGAATATTTTAAAAAATTAAACACATAAAGGGGAATCCAGTGATGTTAATGGAATGAAATATAATTTGAATCCATCTCCATAAAATAAGAATTTCTAGGCTTTGATTTAAGTTATCAACAGTTTACTTCTTAATGTATATTCCTATAGAATTTTTTTGTTCCCTTAATACTGTATTATACTAATCTTATTAATTTACCCAAGAATATCCCATGGAAGTGTCAAAACAATAGTGTATCAAGGACCTTTGTCATGGATCAGTTCCCATTCAAGCCTATCTCAAAGCGTTGTTTTCAGGTTTTACTATAAGATACATCTTTTCCATATCCACCTCTAATTGTTATTATCTAGATAGTTATATATTTTCATCATAAACATATAACTCCATACAAAAAACAAATAGTGACTCTTTTCTTATACTTACTCTTATCCCTAAGGATTTCATTATGGTTTTCTTATCCTAATGAAAAAACTAATCATATCATATAATACAAACTATAACAACCCTATTCAATATTTTATTTTTAAAAATGATTTATTATATAAACACGCACTTAATACAACTTAGAATATCATATATATGGTGTCAATGGGGCTTAGGATCATTGCATGATGTCTGAAACATGAAATACACCAATTTATTGAAAACTTCTTTTACATGACCACAACATTCCTTTATTCATAGAATAACATGGGGTAATCCGAGGACATACATAAAAAAGGGTGAGCTATAAATCCAATTAAGGGAGTTAACATGGCATCACATAAAGAATACTATACAAGTTAGGCAATAGGAATATCGTTGGATCATAAGATAAATACAAAAAAACATTATATAGCATGATTATCATAACTTGGAATTGTTGCAGCAACATAAAATCCATGAATCATTCACATAAAGGTTTACGGTATACCATTAAATAAACATGGTGGAAGATGTCTAATAAAGGAATCAGGTAAACCCCCATCCCAACATGACTTATCATGATAGTAAACATTACCCAATTCATTGGAGTTCTATTGGGGAGTACCATTTATACTCATTTAATTTTAATGCTTATGTGTGCCACAGTGATCATATAACATGTAATAATTAAACATAATTATTTATTCCATGACCAAGGAATGTATAATTCATACCTGTATGTAATTATTAAATATTTATGACTGCATAAAGGTGAATACACTTGAAAGAAGAATGGTTATGGTAATGACTACATGATGATTTTGTTATGGAAAATTGTGGAACACTTTTTAGAAACATAACGATGGAATATGGAAATTAATAAATTGGGTTGTGTAGAGATAAAGGGGTATCCCATAATTTGTAAATGCGACAGATAGTAAGGGTATCGTGGAACATAATATCACTCTTTTGAAATTGAATTTAGATGTATTATATAAATGAAATTCTTGAATGGAAATGAGAATAGAGAAACCCCTCACAGAATTTCAGCATAGTAATAGGTGGGTTTAAAGGACCATGGTAAGCTTAAAGATCATGAAAGGAATATCCCATAATGTATAAATCAAATATAAATTAATGTTTTATGTATGAACATATCCCAAATCATGAAAATGTTAATTAAAATGCATTACATAAAAGTGGTGCATGGAGAAAAATGAGGGAGGGAGATCCCTTTGATGGATGTGTGATCCCAACAGATTGGGGGAGGATTCTTGGGAGGTTGGGGACACATTAGGAGGACTCTAGGGAGTAGTTGTAAAAGGGTTTCATGATTCAATGGTATTTAGTTACGAAAAATGGGTGCTTGGGTGGGTTTACATTGGAAATGTGGTGGAAGTATTTTTTATTTTTTGTTTGGACACTACAAAGTAAAATACTAAAATCCACAAACCATACATTTGTTTTTGGAAATGTATTCTAGAAAAGTGGAGTGGTATATATTATTTTATAAGGTTATGGGCTGAATATATTAAAATATTTCCCTTTCTTATGTGGAGTTTAGTCACAGTTTCCAATTAATTATTTTAAATTCATAAAATATTTTATATGTCTTGAAGGATTCACTAAGGCTTTAAAAAATAAATCAAAAAAATGTATAATTATATTTTTATAAGGTAAAACATATAGTTTTTCTAAAGATAAATTTTATATTATTTTATTACATCACTATTGGGTCATTATGATATCATAAAACAAAATATATATTTAATCGGTATTTATGTTTTAACAAAAAATTCAACTGTCTATGAAAATTATGAAAAATTATCCATTGGATAATTTCTAAATCCTGATTTAAAATAAATATTCATTTTATTGAATAATTTTCTAAATATTTTAATTTTCAATTTTTAAAATAAAACCCTACATTTATTGAAAATTTATGGGTTTTGTTAAAAAACGGTTTTCAAACCATAATAAAAATTATATTTGACATCAAAAAAATTATATGATATATTGTATTTAATAAAATTATTTCCATAATAATATTTCTTAAAATATTATTAAATTAATAAATACATTAATTCATCTAAATAAATTTCTTAATTGAATTTTAATATTAACCAAACATATAATTTTTACATTAAAAATAATTTACAAAGTAATAACTTGAAGAGAAATATATTCATTATTCTATCTGAAAATAATGCACATAATAATAATGCTTGGGCCTTATTACATATCTCTTTATTACACAAGTATACACACAAATAGTAAGTTGTGAGATGGTGGTTCTTTCATGGGGCCGTTCGGTGAACATGGTCTCAATAGTGATTTTGATGAACTTGAAGTTCTCCCACATACGGTTTCTCTCATGGATAAGTTTTTGGGTCTTGGCTTGGTATTGGTCTAGGGAAAAGTACAAAAATTCTATCTCTATTATAAGTTCTTATAAATATTCTTCATAGGGTATGATCCTACTTTTTGGGGTAATCACTAACATTGTTAGTGTTAAAAGGATTTTTGAGAACCTTATTTTTATACAGGTCCGGTGATCACTATTCAATGACTATATTATCAATGATAAGGATAGTTAACAGTCATTTAAAACCAATTAAAAATAATAAAACAAATGTATTTAATGTGTTTTCTATATCCATCAGACAATTAATTAATAGAAAAAGAATTTTATTCATAAATTTATGGGTTCTTACATTGAATAATTTTCTAATAATCATATAAATAGTAAACAATGAACATAGAAGGATTAACTAGTAAATGAAAAGTATATCCTAACTTGTGAATATCTATGATACAATCTTGGTCAACCATGGTGAAATAATTAAAAAAATGGTTCTCACTAATGTGCTACAATCCTAATATCTAAAAATAACTAGAACCTTATATAATACCAAATATAATGGCAGAATCCTTTTAAACATATTATTGTATTATTTAATGCATAATTGAAGATCAAATTACAATAAGAGAATCATAATTTTAAGAGTATTGAAATATTAGGTACATAAATAATCATCATACAACCAAAATAAAAACATATATTATATAATATTCCTAATGAGATCATAAATATATTGGAGCCCTTGTATCTGTATAGAATAACATGGGGAACACACGAAACAATGAGATGAGCTTAGAATCATTGTATGTGAATAAGAAAAAGATAAAATATAGTAAATGGGTATGAAGGTGTTACATGATGACCTAAATGCGTGAAACATCTATAAAAATAAGGAAATATAACATGTATAAGTGGGAACATATAACCATGATATCATTGGAATGTGGGAACAACATATAACATGGAAAAAACATGACTCAATGATACCTTCCAATATCTGGTGGATGATGTCCCATAAAGGAATTAATTTTACTCCATATCCCAACACGATGTATCATGAGAGTAAACATTACCGAAATCATTAGAGTTCTATCTTTGAGAACCCATAATAACATGTTAATGAATATGTGTTCCACATGAAAAAATCATTCATAAGGTATCATAAATAATCACAAGGGATTCCCATGGAAATAATTGGGTATCATAATCATGTAAAAAGGAATTACAAAAGGAATATCATAATAGTTCCCATTAATGAAAGGATTTACATCAAAAACTAGAAATTAATAATGTAAAACAGTCATAGATCAAGATAAGTGATTTAAAATAGTAGTAAATACATGTATAATTTGTTTTTATGATGCCTTATGAATAAAATATTTCAGTAATGATTAAAGAAATCATTAAAGATTCCTAAAATAGACAAGTAATATTTTTTTGAATAAAACCAGAAATGTACCTAGATAGTTTTTCATGATGAAATTTTTGACTTTGGAAAAACAATGGTGTCCTAAAAGATATTATGTAATGCACTTGAAAATGGGTACGAAATCAGGAATTTCCCTTGAATAAGGTTGTCTTATAGAGAATAATTGAGAGGGGAACACATTTCAAACATGTATTTCCACATCAATTAAGGATGGTATGATCTAGATACATGATTTTGGGAAATAAAAAACTAAATTTACAGTATTTATATTAAAATTAAGAAGATTTACATTGGGTTAAAGAGATATAAGTGTATCCCAGGGGAATAATATAGGTTGGGAAATAATTTCTTAAATTATGTAAGAAAGTATAATAGACATGATATTAATGTCATGTATAATAAAAAAAATCCTATAATTAAAAAATGTAGAAGGTATTAAAAATTTATTATATTTCTTATAATTTTATTAATTATGTTTATGGTCCTTTTGATTAGTTATAAGATACAATGTTAACATTTCATAGCATTCATTTCCTATGTTTTAATGACCTATAATTTGATTATATGTATGAAATATCACATAAAATGATAATGGATTTCTAGAATTTATTTCATATGTTATTTAGTAACATTAATAATATTAATTTGTTATATAATTAATTTGGATTTTTTTTCAGGATTAATCAATAGATAATGGATTAATGATAACCATTATGATTATTTTCCCCTTGTTTCAATAGCCACGAAATAGTTTTGTTTTATTAAATAAATTAATGTATGATAATGGTTATTGAAATTTAATAAAATTTAATACATATATTATAATATGTTTTTGTCATTATTTTTCTTATAATTAATCTTGAGGATGGGAATAGATGTTGAAAATTTTATCATCCTTGAATGTGATAAATCAACATTTCACAGGTGATGTTTCAATTCATAGTTAAAAGGATAGGGGATGAGAAACAATGAAAAATTATTCCATTAGAATAATAAAATATTTTATATGTATGATACTAGATTTATCATAAAATTTGGATTAGATATGGTGATAAGAGAATAAAATGTTAAAAGAACATGAAAATAAATTAAAATAAAAGGAAGAACATTTCACCTATTGAAATTTTCCTCCAATAGAACCAATTTAGTGAAAATGTTTCAGTCATTAGTTGATAAAAATGGCTAATAGAAATGTTATATGGTCTTGGGAAGAGTATTTGGAAGAAATTGGACAAGACATAATGCTAGGAATGTGGGAGGAGAAGAGGTGGTGAGGGGTGATCTTTATGATGGATGAGAGAAATTTTTTTCCTCATTATTGTTTTCATTAAATAATTATTTTGGATTAAGACTATGAATAGTTTGATAATTATCAGAAAATATATAAAAATAATAATTTATATTTCTATATTTAGGTCATTACATTGTGCATGATTTTTTCAAATCAGGTAGTTGGATTATAATTTTAATATCGTTGATTACCATAATTCACTATCCACCAAAAATTAAACTATTTTATAAAAATCAACAAAATAACCTTATCTATTTTTTGAAATATACAAAGAAAATTCAACTCTATATTATTATAAAAATCCTAAATATTATAAATTTAATTTTTTTATTAAAATCATGATTTACTTGGAATAAATATTTTATAAAATTATTACTCATTCTATAACACTTTTAGAAATTAATTAAGTTATAATAAAATTATCATATAACTATAAAATAAAACAATATTAAATAATGATTATATTTTATGGAAATGAATTTTCTTTTAAAAAATTATATTATTTATAAAATTAAAAATAAACACTTATGATTTTATAAAAATACCAACAACTATTTAATAATTCCAAAAACATTGAATTACATATACTATTATATAATTTTATCATATTTCCAATTATGATGTGGATATATTTTATTTATATCATCATAGTAGAGTGTTATATTCTATTTTATACCTTTCTATTTATAGGGGACTCATTACTATTCCAAAGATCATGTTACAGTTTAATTACTATAGGTTCCATAACTTTTAGAAATAACTCTCATTTAAATAATTATTAATTTATAACGTTTTTATTATTATAATAATGTGATTTTAGGTGATTATAAAATAATTAAGAGAATATTATTTCCATCAATAAAAATATTGGCTTGTTACACAAAACCTATGAAAATAGGTGGGATTCATAAGTACATAACCCGTTAAATAGGAACAGGTTCCATAAACAGTATGTTATCAAATCATAATCCATTCATATAAAGAATATGAATGTAACCTAGGGATCATTAACCTAGAAAGGAATTAATGACACCAAAAAATTAGATATTATATGAATTTAAAATGGGATGTTCTTTTATAATCATTTCTTGATGAAGATAACCTTTCTTATTTACAAATTTCTTTTCCAAACACCAAACATTTTTTAAAATATAATTCATTGAAAAAATCTTGAAAAAATTTAAAGAATTTAAAAGCATAAAATAGTTTTAAAATAATTTTTCATTGAAAAATAGATCAAATGGTCATTTTAAAAACATTGGTAATATTTTTTAAAATATTTTCAAGAACATGGTTTCTGAAAAGAAATGGTATCTAATCAATGTGAGAAATACAGTGGTATTTTCACTATTTCTGTAAATTATCTTAAATAAAAAAGTGTTGCAATATTGATAATAATACTTGAATTCATTATAAATAACAATATGAGAATAATATTCATGATTATTCTTGAAATATGGACCACAATATTTCGTCTATGGATGCATAATCCTAAATAATCATGATAATCTATGAGATTATTGCAATAATTTCTTACCATATTGTAACTTTGTATTATTATCCCCATATATGAAATATAAATAAAAAGAGTCATAAAATATAATTAGAATAATTACACTTATGATATAACATGTCAAAGGATAGTGTATACACCTCGTAGAAGAATATAGGGGCGTAACATGGCATGTGTATCAAAAAAGGCTAATTGAGGAAAAATTAATTTACTGATTTGGTATCTTCTTTAACATAATACAGATGAAGGAGATACCAAAAAAATGAAATTTAAATAGACTTAAATTTAATTATACTAATAATAGAATATATTCATGATCATTATATACACCAACAATAGAAAAAAGTGGAGAATAAGGCATAAATCTCACAGATTTAAAAGGGAGACTAGAAATCCCTTAACCTTATGTCATGACTCTTATCATACTCATTAGAACCTCCTCTATAATAAATATTGTATTATCATGAATCCAAAATATTACCATATTCTTATATATAATTCCATATATTATTTTACTTATTAATTAATATGACACGATTATTAACAATTTCATATTGTGGTTACATTTTGAATAATTGCCGCTTTGTTTTTAAATGTGTCTTAATTTTGTTATATTATTTGTCCCCATACTTACAACATGATTTAAATAAAGTAAAACATCATATTAATATATTATATATTCATTATATTTTAATTTATATTAATCCAAGAAATATATAAATAGATAATGAAATACATCTCTCATGGAGATGGTATGTCATAGGTTCGCATAAATGTTGTTTCTTTTTTCTTATCATATGGATAGAAATAAAGTAAATAAAATATATTCTTATATATAATATAATAATAATATAATTGTTATTCCATATATATCATATAAATTTACTAAACCTATCCTTAATAAACCCCATTTAATGTTTTGATGATTGACATAGTTTTGAGGAGCGATAGTCCACACATCCATAAATGATGTTATCATATCTATGAAGAATTGAAAGCATAAAGGTAATTTTTATATAATGATTAGAAAAGATAAAATACATCTTAAATTTAATATATATTATATAAATTTTTTTTTCTATAATACTACTCACTAATGATATGATTTAAGGGAAAGATGAACAACGTCGTCTCAAGAGGAAGTAGGCCTCCATGCAGTTGAACAGTAAGTTCATTACCCATTGATGTAAGTGTGTGTAATTGTATTTATAAACCATAGAATAAAAACATTTAAATATATTTAATATATATTTTAAACTGTATAATAATTTTTTAATAATATTTTAGTGTGTTTATAATTAAAATGAACCAAAATATTTTGTTCATGGATGTTACCTCTTCATTGGTTAACTCCTCTCAGTTCACACCAAAGATCTTCCTAGATTGAATTTATTTAAAAATAGATTCTTCTAAAAAGATTTTTTGGGTTTAGTATGAATATTTTTGCTGATAAAACGTTCTTGGGATGTGTAAATATGTATTAGGGGTGAGTGGATTTGTATGGTGGAGGACGAGAGGAATTCTTGTAAATATTTTAAAATTGAATTCCACCCACTTTCTTCCATTCCATGATGCTCAAATAGTTATAAAACTCCAATTAAATAATGTGTATGGTATAAATATAGATATCCAATTTCATTTAGAAACGTTTATATTTTCTTTGATTCCTTAAGATTAAGGTTTAATCCTATGTAAGGTTAATTTTTCTCTAAATCGGTGTAATTAATCTCAATCAAATTCACTAATATTTTTTGGCCAAAAACTATCTTTATAGTTATAGAAATTATAAATTATGAAGATAAAAAATATTTAATTATTATTTACAAATTATAATAATAACTATTATGGAAATAATTTAAATTTAATCATGCACGTGTGTCTCGAAAAAATGTTTTTAAATTGAAGAAGTCCAAAATTTTGAAATATTTTTATATCAAATTTCAATGTGAAATTGGTTCCAATGACCAATATTGGTTAATTTATATAAATTTTATCTAATTAAAATTTAAAAAAAAATTCATAATATAATTTAACAATATAAATAAATTACATGACAATGTAGTTTAAAATTAAAATTTAATTTTTTTTGCTTCTAATTAAAAAATGTTGTTTTCAAGGAAAAAACATAAAATTCAACCTAAATTAATTTTGAAATTATAAATTCAAAAATTATTTTAATTTCCTTAAATTAAATTTATAAATGTTTCTATAATCAAATTTTTTTCACTGAAGGGTATAACAACAAGTTCATTTGGAAAATATTATATTCAAACAAATAAACACATACTGATAAATTATATGTTTTATTATAAAAATAATATATTTTTATAAATAAATTTTAAATAATATTTAATAGTTACTATTTAAAATTTATATTACTTTATATAACTTCTAGGTTATAACTATGTTTTTTTAAATAACAATATAACATTGTTTCGTAGAAACTCACGGTATTGTGTAATGAAAGCCAAGTCGGTGTTGCACGTAGTGTATAAATAACAGATTATATTATATAATTAAATATTATATTGGTGTTGAATGAAATACCTGAAATTAAATAAAAATTTATTTATTAATAAATATTTATAAAAACGTAGGGGTTTACAATGATTATATATTCATATGGGAAGTGAAAATTTGTATAGATATATGAAAGAGAATTTATGGCAGGGAAACATGAATGGGGAAATTATAAAGTATGTCTCTCAATGTTTGGTATGTCAGAAATATATCTAAGGATAGAATTCAATGGGTAGTTTACAACCACTACATATTCTATAATGGAAATGGGAAATCATCACCATGTATTTAGTTGATGTAATCCATAATAATATAATAGTCATAATGTCATTTGGGTTGTAATAGATCACCTAACTAATTAACAACACAATATTAATATTAGTTAATATTTATCTATTGATCATATTTCTTGAACATACACTAAAAAAATTGTATGGTTTCATGGAGTAACACGTTCTATTGTATCTTATCGAGATTTGAGGTTTAAATTATTGTTATGGATATTTATTCTACAAGAACTAGATTATGTGTCGTGTTTCAGTAATTCATATCATCCTAAGATTTATGGTAAATTTGATATAAATATTCAAACCCTGTATGATATGCTGAGATCTTGTTTTATAAATTTGGAATGTGGTTTGGAACAAAACCATCAACTAGTCTAGTTTTCATACAACAATAGATTTCACTCCTACATTCATACTATTACTTATGAAGAATTATATAAAAAAAAGAATGAACTAAATTATGTTGGGATAATGTAGGATAAATAAATCTATGAGGACCTAATACATTTGAGTAAAATGGTAGATAAATCCATAACCATTCAGAAGAACATCAAGGAATCATAGTATCAACAAAAAGGTTTTTCTAACTATCATTGGTGAAATATGGAATTTGAAATATGTGAAAATGAATTCCTATATATTTAATTATTGAGGTAGGTGATGAAATTTTTAAAAAAATTAAAGACGCGCAATTACAATATTTTCCAATATTATATGTTTGATTGAGTAGGGATGGTATCTTATCTCACGGTGCTTCAACAAAACCTCTCTCATGTCCATGATGTGTTCTATGTATCTCTCTTGAAGAAATACATATATGATCCTTCCTATGTACTAAACATAGTGGTTGTATTCATAGAGAATAATATGTTAAATGAATAAAAACTAGTAGTAATCACGAATAATAGAGATATAGTGCATTAGTGTAAGACTACTAATGAGATTGATGCTCTCTAGAGGAATCATAAATTCCAAGAAGCTTCATAGGAAACTGAAGATGTGATAAAATAGTGATATCCTCAGTTTTACTATCAGAGTGATGGAACTTCAAGGTTTATATTAATTTTTAGTAGGTTTTTATTGTAACAAACTTATATTTTAGGATGTATTTATTTTCAAATAAATTTAATTTCATCGATAGCTTGTGATATATGTGAAGCCAAATATAAATGAACAATAAAATATTATACCATTATAAAATAATAATGATATTTTTTGAGTGAATATTAATAACCAAATTTTCATGAAATATTTATCATGTTATTATATAAATAAATATATAAATTAATTAGTAAATTCATTATATTAATTAAAAATGAGTTCATCCTGAATAACAGTTTTATTTCATTATATGAGTAAATAATATAAATAATTACTAACAATTTTTTTTGAGAAAATTACCTACATAATTTATATTTTAATTTCAGCATTTATATATATTTAATATTATATAATTTTCTTAAAAGAATTCTTTTTTATCTATTGTTGAAATACTGATTTTTAATGAAGACTATATTTTCCTGTCAATAATTATAAAAGGATAATTTGTATTAATGATTTAAAAGTAAAATCAGTTAATTTATATTATTAATCATCCAATTATTGGATTTAAAAAAATCAGTTCTTTGATTTTTGTTAAATACATTTATTTATACCTATGAAACCATTTTTTGAATACTAATTTTCATCATATTTAATGGGATAAATTTAAAATAAAAATTTTACCACTAATTGAATTGAATTTTAAAAATGGAATTATATATTTTAAAAAAAATTAATTAATATAATATAAATATTTCAACATTTTTTTTTGTTATAATTAATATAAAAAAGTGAATCTTTATTAATGTGCACCTGGGTAAAATGTGTAATATAGGGGAAAACCAAGAGAGATGGGAAATTTTTCAGATTAAACTTTTCTAAATACTATTTTATGACCATATTTAGGGCCCAAAATATACAAAAATTAAATATCAATCCACATAAGATCATTTTTATTGATAAATAAATTATTATATTTTAATCATTCGAGAAATTATAAGCACGACATGTCCCCACTTATAATGGAAACCCCTCCTTTATCTTAATTACACCACATTGCGTAGTATATATCAACCAAAACCAAAAAAAAATATAATCTATAATTACCACTAACTATGTTATAGTTTCTGTTCTTGTAAATATACCATTTAATGTATCCTTAAAAAGGGTCTTATATGACGCCCTACCAATGAACTAGTAATCATCTTACCCAATATCACTAAATTTATTTGTTCTTATACCTCCTATAGTTTTGTTGAATTAATAATAAAATTATAACTTCATTTTCATAAGTATAATATAATTTTATTATGATAATGAAACCAACAATATTCACCCTATATTATAACAAATTGTAAGTGAATGTATCACTCACATGTATGTGTGGACTGCTTCCTCCACGCAGCGATAAAATTTAAATCTCATAATAATTATTCATGGATGGGTATTATGATATAATTAATTTTTATAAATTATATTTTTTACTTAATTAATCATCTTAAAATATAACATCACAAAATATTTCTTATCTTATAATCCATTGTAATGTGATAACGTCAAACATGAACACATGTGGACTATCACTTATATAAATTAATGTCATTCATTTTTCAAATCTTTTATAAAAGGATTTTAATAAATATTTACTTCAAGAATATATTATATATTTTTTATAATAATTATTTATAAAAGATAAAATTTCATTTTACTTTTGTTCATCCCATCTAACGAAATGTGAAAAATTCTTTGAGACGTACGTACAACCTATCGTCTCTATAAATAATTTAATTCAATTTTATGTATATAACATTAATGTATAACTTTTTATATAAGAATAATGATGTTATATTTTATTTATAACATTATTAACAATATATTTATTATTTATCATTGATAAAATTTTAATTTACACAACTACCACAACAAAAATCTCGTGGAAGACAAAAATGTTAACACCTAGAAATGATGTTTTATTAATGTATTATTAATTAATATGTATTGAAATGTTATAAATTTTTTATAAATTATATTATATGTCTTTAATTTATTAAATAATATATTTATATTTATTATAATTGTGGTTAGACTTTATTTAAACAAAGTCTACCTTTATGTAATAGATTTTTGTTATAAGATAATTTTTTATTAATATTGTTTATGATGATGATGAAATAATATGACCCATATCCCAAAAAACCATTGAATTTTGTTCCAGGTTATTTATAGATTTAAATTTTTGCTTCAATTTTTATCTCATTACATACTCCATAGACCAATTTAAGGTTTTTATAGAAAACCCTATTTTATTTTCACTTCGGTCATAGATACATTTTTCTTCCATATCCAACATAAATAAAAAAATCAAGAAGGATTTTAAAAATATCTACATATATTATAAAGTCATTTTTACTCATTATTTTTTTAATGGTTTAAAAATAATAATTTTTTCATTTTTTTATTGAGTTAGTTTTACAATTTTTCTTAAAATGAAATTGGAATATCTATTTTATCATACATGACAAGAAAAAAGAATCCAACCACCATAACTGATCAATTATTTTAAGAATATGTTTCAATTTTCCAAGGATATTTTCAATTAAAATATCTTCGATAATAGTTAAATGTTTTCAGATATTAAATATGTTATGTATAATTTAAAAGGTGATTTTCATCAAGAAATATTCCATGTACTATTTAAAATGTATTTTTATCTAAGATGGAATACATTGACATTACTTATGAATTAAGGGGGTTGTAGTAAAATTATACCATCCTTATTCATTATCTGGATAGTTTGATTATATTGAGGATGATATGTTTAGGGAACCTTTTTATTTTCCAAGAGTAATATTATGATGAAATATTGGAATTTTTATGAAACCCTTTTCTTTTCCAGTTGTTATTATATAAATAAATGATTTATGTTCTGTGGAATACAATTAAATTTTTATGATAATTTGATAGGTTTTCCCAAACTTATATATCCCTCTAATAAATTAGGTAAATATAGAGATATCATGAGATATTATGCCCTAAAATAGGGTGTGAACCTATTTTAGTAAGGGACCCAATAAACTTCGATTGTTTTTACAGTTAACCTTGAGTAAGGATATTATGGAATGAGGAATTAACCCTATACAATATGATACTATTGTAAGTGATCCATGACTAAGAATATTATTTTTATTGATTATTTGTATTCCATAAACTTGTTTCTTATTCCAGTGGTATGTTATCATGGATCATGTACTTTGGTTCTAATATAAATCACACCTTAAGAACATCTATGACTCATACCATGACTAAATATTATGATCTATGATATTTTGGGTAAGGTTTTAAATTGTTAATATCATGTTATTAGTCCCTTATTCACATGACATTCTTTAGTGATCTTTAATATATCCCTTGTTTACCCTCACTTAGAATCTAAGCTCATGCATTAATATGTTTGTTTCCGAGGTTATGTAGAAATGTATTATGATTCATATGTCTATGAAGGGTTATAGTTATGAAGAAATTATTGTGATATGATATAGATCTCTTATGGATAGGTTTTTTATGTATCCAAGATTCCATGTAAACTAAACCTATAGGCTTCTAGTGTGGATTATAATGTTATATAATGGATATACATATATTTAGATGTAATATCTATTTAAGAAAATTATGTGTCACTATAAACTACCTGCATAACTATTTCTAGAGTGGAACACAAAATAAAAATCATTTCCTACCAAAATATTGTTCTTTCACACTAATAGATATGATAAGTTAAATTTTTTTCATCATATTCTTGGTATATAATTTATTAAAATTCATTAAAAATTGTTTATCAAACATGTTACTCATATGATAAATGATTTCCCTATTGATGAATAGAATAATCATTAACAAAATAACATTTGAAATTATTCATTTATATAATAGGTTCATAATGTGAGAAACGTTTTGGACATTTACATAAAATAATTAAAGTTATTATGTAGTGAAAATTCTATGTCTTAGAGAAATACCTTCCTGAGTAAACAAAATGTTGAAATTGTTCAACAATTAAATTTAGAATATTATATAACTCATATAACACTTTAGTAATTGTATAAAATGATCTAGAATAAAAATTATCTACGTAATTTTAGTCTTTTACCATATATTTAATATGATTTATAATATTACTAATTTTAGAAGACTAGAGGGTTTCCTTAAATATTTCAATGGTTGTGGAATTTATTTTTTTGTTAATGTTTTAGGAAAAACAATTGAATTAATTAAAAGTTGAATTGAAATGATCAAATAATTAGGTAAATAATAATGTTCAAATTTATTTAAATTATATAGTGTTATGTTGATAGTACCTGTGTGTGAAAAAACTAGAAGAAGAAAATATATATTTAGTGTCCCTAAAATGTTTCTTCTTTTATCTTTCAAAGGTTATAGAAACTGATAGGAGTTACTAGGAATGAAAAATAATTAATTTATAGGATATAATATTCCGAAATAGAAAAAGTTTTTTTTAATATACATTAAATATCCCATTAATTTATGAGTTTTATAGAAGATTATACTATGTTTTTCAAGGGAATGTGATATGAATGGTAGACATTAATTTTTTTAGTGTTTAATAAAGGTAAAAAACATTGAAATAATTATTTGAGATCAATTATTACATTCAATTTATAAATAAAATATTTTAACATCAATAAATAAAATTTAATGGAATATATAAATATTATATTCATATAATTAAAATAAAAGTATAGTGATTTTATTTTTCATATTGTATGGAAATTTTTTTAACAGAAACTTTCTTGAAAACAAATTGATGACAGATTTAATACACATGATTTGTGATTCATCAGATTTTTAATTTTTTTTGAGAATAATATAGTGATATCCAAAATGTATTTGTTATAAAGAATTGTATTTATATGTTTTTTTAATATAAGTAATCTAGATTCCACTACCCATGCATTTTGTGTTTTAAACAATAATATTATTTTGTAGAATTTTTTCCCAATTAATAGAATGTTATATATGATATGTAAAAAGTATTTTAATTGTTAAATGTTTAAACTAAATGGAAATGTGTGTTATTATATAAAATAATTGAGTTTTTCTACCACACAATGATATTATAAAACTTGTATATTATCTAAGAATCAAATGAAATATTGTTTGGACCCAGAGATGTTACAATTTAAAAATAAAAAAAATATTATTTTCAAAATGAAAAGTGAATTTCACTTTATGTTGGATCCAAGGTTTTTATAGAATAATAATTTTTTCTTTTCGATTAATAATTATGAATAATATATTATTTTTACATTAAAGTGGATGATTCTTCTTATAGTGTACTCAACATGAAAAATCAAGTTTCCTTGAAATATTACGTTTCACGAAACATTGAGTTATCACTAAAAAATAATATTATAATATTATTATTTTAAATGGTATTTAACACCTATCAGTTTTATTGGTGTTAAGGAACATAATGAACTATAATTTGATTTTACATATTTTGTTATTTTTTTTCTTTTTTCCAATAAAATTTAGAGGCATAAAATAAGATTGAATCATATTTTAATAATGAAATACTCTAATATTTTTAAAAGGTCGGTTTATGCCTTTTGATGTAGAGCGCCTTTTAAATCTATTTTTGTCACTTTTATATCTTCTATTTTTCAAAATAAACATATTCTATAAAATTGTAAAATTAAAATTTAATTAATACAATTTTCTTTAATTTTTGATAAAGTTATTTTTTAATGAATAGTGAATAATACCACATTTTAGGTCAAAAATTCATTTTCATAAAATATATTTTTATTGATAGATTTTTCTTTTAGTTTATTTTAAATTATAATTGGATTATGTTTTTATAATTTAATCTTATTTCGGTAATTTGAAAAAAATTAAAATTGTAATTTGATATAAATACATGTAAATCTTAAGAATGATATTTCGTTATAAAAACTTTATTTTCAGTTTTTACAATGGAAATTTATTTTAAATTAAAATATTCCAATTTTGTTTTTGGAATTTGGAAAATTTTATTCCATATTATTCATCATAAGGTAAAAATTGTGTAAATATGAACCTTTTATTTTTAGATAATATGAATAGTAACCGAAGTAATTATTTTATATACCATGTTTACAGGGGTAAATCTGTTAAATAACTGTAAACAAATAATATTAATCTACCCTAACTTAATTCATAATCCTATTGGTTGAGATTTGTCGAATCATGGTCATCATTGGGTTAGTTTCAGGCCCCATGGAGACACTTGTGAGTGAAAGTGACATTTATTTACATTTAATTTAATATTAAGGGAAATGTAACATAAAGTAGTATCTTCTTACAAAAAATAATTTTCTGTTTTAAATAAGATATATTCGACAATAAATAGTCATTATAATGATAGAAATATTTTCTACATAATGATATTTTATTTATAATTTTTGGACATTAAATAAATAAATTTATATAAGAAAAAATGACGATGCAATGATTACATTATTAATGAATGATTTAAATAATTCAAATTATAATTATTAGAATAAATTTATTTATAAATTTTTTAATTCCATACATTAATTTTATGGATTATTATGACTTTTTTTATTTGAAGTAATGATTTTTTTTCAAATGAATCATGTTATTAAGGATTTTAAAAAGTCCTGATGAATATTATAAAAATTGATATAATTGATTATATAAAACAAATAATATTTTACTAACTGATACAACAGACCAAAGAATATATGATTCAATAAAATGACATAGAAAATGTTTATCTTTTCATTAATGAACCACTTTATATTTTATTGACATTTATTAGAAATTATATTAATCATATAGTATATCTATTCTAGAACACATGGTATATAAGGCCCCAGACTTAAACCTTACTTAATCTTGAGTTATTACTAGATTACACATTGAGGATCTCTTCGGGTTTAGAGTTTTAGAGAATTAGATCATAAAACGTGTATTACATTCCACATATAAACAAAGTGGTTACATAAAGACAGTATTATTCTTTCCCATCAATGGAAACATATTTAAATAAAACATGGATTCTTTCTTGACACTTCCTTGAAACTATCATCATATCATGTACCTCTCCCTTGACCTGTGAAAAACATTTCAAAAAAACTTGGGATGAGCATAAAAAGCTCAGTATGGGTTATCAAAATATTGAAAGGAAACATAAGTTCATATATACATAAGAATGAAATCATACATTATCCAGAAAACATAGGCACTTTCACATACCACATCAAATCCTGAATAAATCATAGAAATCAAAAGACATAAAGGTAACTTGAGGCATTCATAACATTCTTACGTAGGGAGTAACCCTCTTGGTTACGTTTGGAATACCCATCACAGTATATTACCTAAATCTCTTCGGAGAAACCTTAACGTTTCACTCCTTCACGTTACCCAATGCATTGGAGAGATATATCAGGCTCACCCGCCCTTTGTTTATCACGGAACCACCCATCTGCATAATAATGCCCAAGAACCATAACATAATCGTATCACATAAAACATACATAAAGGAAACATAACATTTCCACATTTCAATCACAAGATATCAATAAAAAACATTGATATAATAAAAACATTATGAAAACCATTTTCAATACCAAAATAAATGAAAATTAAAACATGGTATTTATTTTTCTTTTAAAAAAGGTATGGCTTGTAGAGGAAGCCGAAACTCAAATAATGGTCACGGCGGTGGAGAAGTATTTGTCGCCGCATACGTACGACAAAAACATTCCCATTTGTCATTTAGCAAAACACTTCTTATAAAAACAATTCCTTTTGGATAAACGTAAAAAGTCAAAGGAGTTTATACACCGTAAAAAGAAGGTTTTGTATAAAACAAAATATGCCTCAATGAAAGGATATTGAGACGAAGTACCATACCTCGGGTCCGACTTGACTCGGTCATTCTTTAATCTCCTGAATAATAAACTTGAGTTAATTTGTACTTTTTTAAGAACCTTTTTCAAGTTCATTATTCCTTTTATATCACTTATTTCGATGTCATGAACACTATGTAATTATTTAAGTTAATAACGGCCGTTTTAACGATCATTGGTACTTGAGTCAAAAATAAACACATTATAATTACAAGTTGTTCTTGTATACATTAAATCCAGACTTATAATCATGATTTATATATCATATATATCCAGTATATACATGCATTCATAATATTACATAATTATTTAGAGGTAAGAAATGAAATGCACCATTCATGGAGACGATAAGCCGTACATACGCATGAACGCTACTTTCATTTGTATTTCTTATTTTATAAAATTGAATCATAATGATATAAAGGTATATTAAAATTCCAGTATAATATCATATAGAATATCATAGTTCCATCCTTTATACGTCCCACATATGGTATTTAACGAATCAAATCACTTTGAGGGGGTGGTAGTCCGCACTTCCTTAAATGAAGATATCGCGTTTACCCATAATGAAAACCATAAAGGTATGCCCAAAATGAAAAATAAAAAATATTAAGGAAAACATAAACATATTATATATCATATATAAATATATTGACATATTAATGGCCACCTTTGAAGGTGTTAAAAGAATGTTGAACAATCATCATTTTGGGAGGCATAAATTCACCATCCACGGAAACAGTATATCCTTTAACCATTGGATGTAGGTGTGTGTAAGTGTAGCTCGAATCATTATTATAAAAACATCGTTGTATATTGAAGATACTGTATTTGTTACAAAGTAAATGAATAAAAAGAGTTTAGGGGGTTGGAGAAGCAAAATAAAACAAAAGGACTCAAGTGAAGATATTACCTTAAAATCGGGTAACTCCCTTTGCTTTGAGCTCAAAGGCTTCCTTGGGAAGACTTCTTCCCAAAGTGAGGATTCAAGGAGTAATAGAGGGAAGTGTAGAGACTATATGGGCAGGGTTTGGCCGAGCCAAAGTCTTTGGGAGTGTGGTTAAGGAGGTAGAGGTGGGGCCCTTTTATAAGAGGAGAGGAGGGGCACTCTTGGAAAGTAAAGAAATGTTACTTTATTTGAAAATGATTTTAGGACTAAAAAGGTCCCACATTGATAGAATTCGAGGGTAAGGTGATAAGGGTTCGGAATCCACCCATCCAATAGGTTTTGTACATGTTTAGGTCATAGATTTTACATTATCATTTTATTTTATTTAAATCCTTTATTAACGAGGTAATCGATGCATCATCATGATGTCATAAATAATTTAATACATTTAATGTCTAAAAATTATAAAAAAAATATCATGATGTAGGAAATCTGTTTATATTTATAATGAATATTTATAGTCTAAATGATCATTTATGTAGACAAAATTAAAAATACTTTACTTAGGTGATACATTCTTTGTCACATTTAACATTCTTTAAAAATAAAAAGATAAAAAGTCACTTTCCCACAAAAGTGATTCCATGGGGCCCCCATGTTTGGCACAAGGAATCCCATGGTCGACCATGAGACAACTAGTAGCCTTAGGACACATGTTGTGGTATTTTCGTATTATTATGATATCATTTTATTATCCTTAACTACTCGATTACTCATTAATCAAGATAATTAAAGATAATTACCGTCGTTACTATTCATAATGTCCAAAAACAAAAGAGTCTTGATTACATAATTTGGAACTTCTAATTCCAAATATGTAATCCATTTTACCAAATTCCAAACACAGAAATTTCAATAATTTATTTAAAAATAATTCCCGTTGTCAAAACAAATAGTTGGTTTTTTTGAAACAATATCTTTGAAACGTTTTGCATTAGTTTATGACCAATTCCAAAGTGAAATTAATCCTAATGACCACCATTGGATTAAATGGTAAAAATATATTCATATTACACTTTAAGACAAATTAAAAAGATAATCTAACCATATAATTAAATTAAATTAAAAAGCAGTTTTGATGTAAAATGCAGTATTTTTCACTATTCATTAAAAAATGAACATTGTCCGAAAAATACCAAAAATTTATCCAATGTAAATTTCAATGTCCCAATCATAATGAATATGTTTATTTTGACAAACATAGCTTATATAATTGTAAAAATAAAGATTTAAAAATGGTTTTCCATCAAAAGGCAGTAAAACAATCTTGGAAAAAATATTAGTGTATTCCATGCATAAGATTGGAATTATTTTCATTTTAAGCCTCTGAAACACAATCTAATTCATTATTAGACTTAGATAAAAATATATATTATTCATTACTTACTTGGGATGTTACATCTTTCCCCCCTTTAGAAAATTGCACCCCCGTAATTTATTTACTGATCGAATAAATGGGGGTACCTATACCTCATTGCATTTTCAGATTCCCATGTTGCCTCTTCCATAATGTGGTATTTCCAAAAAACCTTTACCTGACTACTCACCATATTTCGTAACACTCGCTCCTTGTTGTCAAGAATCTGGACTGGTTGTTCCTCATAAGATAGGTTCTCTTCCAGCTGAACTACCTCAGGACTCAAAACATGAGATGGATCTGGCATTTAGTTTCTCAACATCGAAACGTGAAAAACATTGTGTACCTGAGATAAACTCAGAGGTAAAGCCACCTGGTATGCAACTGATCCAACTCTCTCCAGAATTTCATATGGTCCAATGAACCTTGGACTCAGCTTTCCTTTCTTACCAAATCTCATCACACTTTTCCATGGTGAGACTTTGAGAAAAACATGATCACCTACCTCAAAAGTTAGATCCTTCCTCCTGTTGTCTACATCACCCTTCTGCCTACTCTGAGCTGTTCTCATGTGTTTCTGAATCAGCTGAACTTTTTCTGCCATCTCTTCTACCAATTCCGGTCTCATCAACTTCCATTCACCCACTTCATTTCAGAAAGCTTGAGTTCAACACCGCTTCCCATATAACGCCTCAAATGGTTCCATCTGTATACTAGAATGCAAACTGTTATTATATAAAAATTCAACCAAAGAAAGATGTTGTTCCCAACTTCCCTGATAATCCATCGAAAAATCTTGTAGCAAATCCTCGAAGTTCTGAATTGTTCAATTTGACTGCCCATCTTATTGAAGATGAAATTTTGTAGTAAAATTTAATTCAGTACCCAACGACTTCTGAAGGCCTTTCCAAAAGTTAGAAGTGAACCTGGGATCACGATCAGATACAATAGAGAGGAGAACTCCATGTAACCTGACTATCTTTTCACTACTACAAACACGACTTTTATCAGCGCTAAAAATGGCCTTTATCAGCGCTAGAAAAGCACTGATAAAGCCAGCGTAGATAAAGGGGGGGTCCCCTTTATCAGCGCTCCGAAAAGCGCTGATAAAAGGGGTCTTTTATCAGCGCTCAAAAAAAGCGCTGATAAAAGTACCCCATTATCAGCGTTTTTTTAGCGCTGATAAAGGGGTCCTATATCAGCGCTTCCTTTATCAGCGATCTCGTTTTAGCACTGATAAAGGACCCTTTTATCAGTACTTTTGTAAAAGCGCTGATAAAAGTTAAAAAAATTAAAAAAAATTAAAAAAATTTAAAAAAATTTAAAAAATACTGCCAATCGGGGGGCTTTTATAGCGCTTGAACCCCTCCTTTTACAGCGCTTTTCGGCTCCTATACAACACCCCACGCACCCCCCTCCACCCTTTAACAGCGCTTGCTCCAATATTCCCCATGCGCGCGCACCCCTGCCTCCACCAGGATTTGAACTCGAGACCTCCCCCCTGCGCGCCTAAGCCCTTACCACTACTCTATTTTGATTTTCTTTCCAATTCATGATATCTCTATATATATATATTTATATATTTATTTATATTTATTCGTATAGTAATATATATTTATATTAATATATATATAGTTATATTATAATATATATAGTAATATTTTTATATATATATATAGTGGTATTAATATATATATATATATAGTTATATTTATTCGTATAGTAATATATATTTATATTAATATATAGTTATATTAACATATATATAGTTATATTAACATATATATAGTTATATTAACATATATATAGTTATATGAATATATATTTATATAGTTATATTAATATATATATAGTTATATTAATATATATATAGTTATATTAATATATAGTAGTTATATAAATATTCATATATTGATATTTTAAATAAAATAGATATTAGTTATTATTTAGATAAAGCTAGTATATTTTATATGTACATATGTTTAATTATTTATTTAAAAAATATAATTTTTAAGTGTGAATATATAAAAAATATGAATATATTGTTATATTTTTTATTATAAATAACAGTGCATTATAAAAAAGGATGAAATTTCAAAGACATAATATCAATATGAATGTAATACCTTCGAATAAATTCAGACCCCGCCAAAAAAATCCAATAATACCCCCTTAAACGAGGGTGAAAATCCACAAAATGTTAAAAAATCGGGGTACCCTTACTAAAAACTCAGTTATGGAGGCCTTCTGGGCCTCTTTTGGCCTCGAAAAAGGCTTGACTAGGGTCTCCCCGAGTCATAGCGACATAGAGCTCGTCGCAGGCTTCGATTTGATATGTGGTAGAGCTCAAACGGACACCCAGATCAAAAGTTATGGCTGTTTGAAGTTTGAGTTGCGTTTTCAACATATTTTGGATCATTTTTAAATATTTTTAATTTTTTTAGTCCTCAAATTGTTATTAAATGACTATTACTCCATAATGATTTTCAAAATATTAATTAAAAATATTTTTTTAATTTTTTAAGAAGTCATTTTCACTAAATATCTTAAATATTAAGTATAATAAGTGTAAATGTACATTTATACTTATCTAAAATATATTTAAAAATTATATATTATATTTATATAACAATATAAATATTAATATATTTTTAATTTTTTTTTTGAAGCCGACCCTTTACCCAATGCATTGGAGAGCTATATCGGGCTCACCCGCCCTTAGTTTATCACGGAACCACCCATCTTCATAATAATGCCCAAGTACCATAACATAATCGTATCACATAAAACATACATAAAGGAAACATAACTTTTTCACATTTCAATCACAAGATATCAATAGAAAACATTGATAAAATCAAAACAATATGAAAACCATTTTCAATACCAAAATAAAAGAAAATTAAAACATGGTATTTATTTTTCTTTAAAAAAAATGCATGGCTTGTAGTGGAAGCCAAAACTCAAATAATGGTCACTACGGCGGAGAAGTCGTTTTCGCCGCATACATACGACAAAAACATTCCCTTTTTTCGTTTAGAAAATCGCTTTGTACAAAAAAGATTCCTTTTGGATAAACGTAAAAAGTCAAAGGGTTTTATACACCTTAAAATGAAGGTTGTGTATAAAACAAAATATGCCTCAATGAAAGGAGATTGAGACGAAGTCCCATACCTCGGTTCCGACTTGACTCGGCCGATCATTAATCTTATGAATAATAAACTTGAGTTAATTTCTACATGTTTAAGAACCTTTTTCAAGTTCATTATTCCTTTTATATCACTTATTTCCATGTCATGAACACTATGTAATTATTTATGTTAATAACGGTCGTTTTAACGATCATTGGTACTTGAGTCAAAAATAAACCCTTTATATTTACAAGTTGTTCATGTATCTATTATATCCATACTTATCATCATGATGTATATATCATATATATACAGTATATACATTCATTTATAATATTACAGAATCATTTAGAGGTAAGAAATTAAATGCACCGTTCATGGAGACGGTAAGCCGTACGTACGCATGAACGCTACATTCATTTCTATTTCGTATTTTATAGAATGGAATCATAATGATATAAAGGTATATTATAATTCAAGTATAATATAATATATAATATCATAGTTCCATCCTTTATACGCCCCACATATGGTATTTAACGAATCAAATAACTTTGAGGGGCGGTAGTCCACACTTCCTTAAATGAAGATATCATGTTTACCCATAATGGAAGCCATAAAGGTATGCCCAAAATGAAAAATACAGAAGCTTAAGGAAAACATAAACATATTATATATCATATATAAATATAGTGACATCTTAATGGACACCTTAGAAGGTGTTAAAAGAATTTTGAACAATCATCGTTTTGGGAGGCATAAATTCACCATCCACGGAAACAGTATGTCATTTAACCATTAGATGTAGGTTTGTGTAAGTGTAGCTCGAATACTTCTTATAAAAACATCCTAGTATATTGAAGATACTATAGTTGTTACAAAATAAATTAATAAAAAGAGTTTAGGGGGTTGGAGAAGCAAAATAAAACAAAAGGACTCAAGTGAAGACATTACCTTAAAATCGAGTAACTCCCTTTGGTTTGAGCTCAAAGGCTTACTTGGGAAGACTTCTGTCCAATGTGAGGCTTCAAGGAGTAAGAGAAGGATGTGGAGAGACAAAATGGGCAGGGTTTGGCTGAGCCAAAGGCTTTGGGAGTGTGGGTAAGAAGGTAGAGGTGGGGGCCTTTTTTAAGAGGAGAGGAGGGGCACTCTTGGAAAGTAAAGAAATGTAACTTTATTTGAAAATGATTTTCGGATTCAAAAGGTCCCACATTGATATAATTCTAGGGTAAGGTGATAAGGGTTCGAAATCCACCAATCCAATAGGTTTTGGACATGTGTAGGTCATAGATTTTACATTATCATTTCATTTTATTTAAATCCTTTATTAATAAGGTAATCGCTGCATCATCATGATGTCATAAATAATTTAATACATTTAATGTCTAAAAATTATAAAAAAATATCATGATGTAGGAAATCTTTTTATATTTCTAATGAATATTTATAGTCCAAAATATCATTTATTTAGACAAAATTAAAAATACTTTACTTAGGTGATACAGTCTTTGTCACATTTAACATTCTTTAAAAATAAAAAGATAAAAAGTCACTTTCTCACAAAAGTGATTCCATGGGGCCCCCATGTTTAGAACAAGGCATACCATGGTCGTCCATGAGACAACCAGTAGACTTAGGACACATGTTGTGGTCTTTTCGTATTATTATGATATCATTTTATTATCCTTAACTACCCAATTAATCATTAATCAAGATAATTAAAGATAATTACCGTCGTTACTATTCATAATGTCCAAAAACAAAAGAGAATTGATTAAATAATTTGGACCTTCCGATTAAAACTATGTAATCAATTTTACCAAATTCCAAACACGGAAATTGCAATAATTTATTTAAAAATAATTCCCGTTGTCAAAACAACTAGCGGGTTTTTTTGAAACAATATCTATGAAAAGATTGGCATTAGTTTATGACCAAATCCAAAGTAAAATTAATCCTAATGACCACCATTGGATTAAATGGTAAACATATATTC
This sequence comes from Viscum album, assembly GCA_963277665.1. NCBI lineage: Eukaryota > Viridiplantae > Streptophyta > Magnoliopsida > Santalales > Viscaceae > Viscum > Viscum album. Next base: position 1,094,115,673 of record OY728155.1, read on the forward strand.
ATATTACACTTTAATACCAATTAAAAATATAATCTAACCATATAATTAAATTAAATGAAAAAGCTGTTTTGATGTAAAATGCAGTATTTTTCATTATTCATTAAAAAATGAACATTGTCAGAAAAATACCAAAAATTTGTCCATTGTAAATTTCAATGTCCCAATAATAATTAATATGTTTATTTTGACAAAAATAGCTTATAAAATTGTAAAAATAAAGATTTAAAAATGGTTTGCCATCAAAAGGCAGTAAACCAATCTTCTAAAAAATATTAGTGTATTCCATGCTTAAGATTGGATTTATTTTCATTTTAAGCCTCTAAAACACAATATAATTCATTATTAGACATAGATAAAAATATATATTATTCATTACTTACTTGGGATGTTACATGGTAAGAGTTTAATTAGTTAACTAAGGGTTAAAGCACAAAGATATGGTAAAATTTGTGACATAGAACTGTCTAAATTGGATGAGAGTATTGTGACCCAACATCATATTATATTTAAAATAAATTACTTTGGTACCTTTTGAAATCAAAAATAATTTTATAATAAAATAATATTTCAATACCTTCCTAAAGTACCCATCCTCCCTCTTATAATTTTCCACCACCTGTACCCACATAACTCAAACTTCTCAAGACCCTTAGTTTATCTAAATTCTGAAAAAATAATCTCTCGACATCCCTCTCTTCCTCCTTGATGTATTACCTTTGGAAGAAGGCAATTCAATAAATTCATTTGTCACAAATTAAATGGGGTTACATTTTTTAGAGGTAGCATCTTCCCTAATGTTATATTCCTTTATGTTACCTCACCACTCACTATTATAATATTTTTAATTTATTACATAACAACACCAGTAAACTAAATATAATATGATTTTTTTATGGGAAGTATTATAAATAAACTTATTCACAACTCCATCTAATGGAAACTAACATATGTTTCTGTGTACGGCGAACTACTGCCTCACAAAATGATGATTGTTATGATTTCCCTTACCACCTTTAATGGAGGCCATTATGATGGAACTGTTTTAATATATAATATATATTATATTTATATTGTCTCTATTATTCAGTATTTTTCATTTAATGCATAAATTTATACATCCATAATGTGTAAATACGATAATTTAATTAGAGAAAATGCAGGCTACCGCCCCATCAAAGTGATATGACTCATTCAGGAAATACATGGAACGTATAAAGAGTGGAATTAATGAAATTATGTAATATATATAACATATATATTATACTGAAATTAAAATATACCTATGTATAATTTATTTTCCATTCCATTACATATGAAAATAAAATGAAAGTAGCGTTAATGCGTAAGTATGACTTACCGTCTCCATGAATGGTGCATTTCATTTCTTATATTCAAATGTTATAGACTATTATAATTACATATATAATATATCTAAATACATATATACTATATATATGATATTTAAATCATGAATATGACTGTGGATATAATGGACCTTTGACCACATGGGCAATTTGTAATTATTACAAGTTCATTTTTTACTCAAGTACCGAACATCGACAAAATGACAGATATGAACTTGAATAATTATATTATTATTATAGAAATAAATTAAGTGATATAAAATGAATTATAAACCTGAAAAATGTTATGAATAAATAAATAATTAACTTAAGTTATGTATTCAAAAATATAAAGAATGAATGAGACAAGTCGAACTCAAGGTACGAGAACTTCTTAACCAAGTTTCCATTATATGGGTTAATATTCTACTTATTGAATATGACATGTTAAGAATATGTGAGAAATTAATTTTGATATCTTTTATTGTATTTATAATTTTCTTCTGTCTATTTATAGTTAATACACATTATATATCTATTTCATTAACATAATGAATTGTATAAGGGAACCTTTCACCCACTTCTTTTATTCAACGACTTCTTTTATGTTAGGTCTTCTAATATAAATTTTATTATGTTAAGAAATGTTCTTCTATATCCTAATTTTTATACAGTTTATTTCAATGTGTGGAGAGACTATTTTCTCTCTCATAAACTCATTTTCTGAAATTTTATGTGATGCAGTTAGGCTACCGAATTTTCATAAGGGATTTTCTAAACTCAATTTCCACTAATTATGCTTTACGCATACATCGGTGATTATATTATGCCAATATTATGTGTGAAAAATTTGTTTGTTTAATTATTATTAAATTTCCACTTCTTGTTGTGTGGATATATTATTTTTACACATAATCACCCAATTGGAAAATTTAAACATTATTCTTATGAGCTTTGTAAGGGAAATCATAGCTAAATCCAAATTCATTTAGTAAAATATCCAGGACCTTGGTTTTGTTTTTCAAAAAATATATATAAATTCCCTCTGAATGTTTTTCACTTAATATCCATGCATAATAGGAGTATTTAAATTTTTCACAAATAATTATTTCATGGATTTATCCCTAATCTAATGATACGATCTATAAAAGGGACTATATGTCAATTTCCTTCCATTGAGGAATATCTCGATATTGTGAACCTTTAATATCCTATAAGGTGTATATATAACACTTATAACATTTTATATCATAAATTATATATAATCATGATATTTAATTTTTTTATTCTATAATTATTTTTATTCATGTTTATCCCATGTGTTGTGAGACTCTTGAACTGAAACCTCAATTTAAATGTTTAAAATATTTATTTGTCTAAATCATTGTCCTGAATGTCACTGTTTTAAAAATAAATTAATGGATTTATTTACATGCACATATATATTTTAAATTCTATCACTAAAATTTCATTTAATAGTTTCAATGTGGTATGGGACACTTTGATTCAAAAATCTCTCTATAAAATGTTTTAAATGGTTTTGGAAATGGATTGGATATTTCAATATCCTGAATTTACTTATTGTTATTGATTAGTGAAATATTGAAAACATCAATATTTAATGTGTTATGATTCTGTCATTGTACTTGGATGTTTTATGGGTGGTTACATGATAAACAAAATACGTTTGGTTCCATGATAAACCTAGGTTTGGTGAGCCTGGGATGGATATCTAATGCATTGGGTAAGGTAACAGAGGTAAAATTTAATATTTATGCTAAGAGATTTAAGGAATATACAATTATGGGTATTCCAAACGTAACTCCCTATATAGTATTGAAAACTATAATGTACGTATTTTATGGATTCGACAGGTTATCATTGTGATTTATGATTTCTATGTGTAATTTATAAATATTATGATTTCATGAGGTATGATAAGGATTTTATGTTTTATGATTGAAATTTATGAGTTCGTATATTTGTATGTTTTGATGAACTAATGTCTCCTTTCTTTTTTTATAACCCTTACTATGATTTTTATGCTCATCCTATGTTTTTGAATTTTTTTTCATAGGGTATAAGGAAGGTTAGGATAATGAAATATTTCAAGAATATATTTTTCATGAAAATAATTCTTGTTCTATTTAAGGAGTTTTATTATTGTGAAAAAATTTGATAGAGTAAAAGTGTATACTTTAAATTTTTTGAGACGTATTGTAATAGTTATGGCCTAAATATCAAAAAATCTTAACCTGAAAAGATCATAAATATTTAATTCTTGATATAAATAAATATAATGAAATGTTTATGTTTGGGGCCTTGTTGTTGGCATCATGGGTTATTTTGAATAAATTTAGGATTTAGGATATTGTTAAATAAATATCCAGAAATTATTTTTACATTATGGTACTATTGAATTTACATATAATTTTTTAGATTACCATGTTGATTTATCTATTACATGAAAATGTTCAAAATGTTTTTCCATTGAGGAAACATGGAATCTATAATGGAATGAAATCAATGTGAAAACAACCAACCAAATCAACAACTTGAGATGGTCAGAATCAGAACTGAATGGTTTTTTATATTGGTGGCTAAAAGGTCCCAACCATGAAAAATATATAATCATGAATTATGGTTATAATTAATGTTGAGGATATTTTTTAGGTTTATTATTTTATATAATTAGTCCATAACTATTAAATTACATCTCAAATATTACCAAATAGACACTTCAACTCAGTATCCATTTTTTATTAAAATAAAAACTCTTGAAAAAAATAGTCATATATAGTTCCATGTCTTTAGACAACTTGACTTTTACTAGATCCCATCCTTGACAATATTCATCTTTTAGTCCTGTGAAAAAAATTTCAAATACCCATGATGGGCATAAAAAGCTCAGTAAGGGATACACAAAGAAGGAAAACTGTTAGTTTGTCAAAACAACAAGTAAACCTTGAAAACATAATCATAGGAAATACATTTAACCGTTATGAAGTAGTAAATAATATTCCAGGAATAAATGATTATTTATTACCCTTTTTAACCAAAATATTACTCTAAAACCCATAGAAATCACACTTAACATATAAATGTAACTAGGGATATAAAAATACTTAAAAGTAATAATCATATGTTCGACTTCCACACATATTACTAAATGGAATAACCCTATAGACGAATTCTATACCCAATGCATTGTAGGTTATAACATAACCACCCGTCATGGTTTATCATGTCACCACTGGTCATTTGGTTTATCACGTAACCACCTGTCAAATGTCCAAGTACCATTACAAAATCATAACACATAAAATATTGAAAATATAAACATTTCACTAATGACATTTCATTTTCAATCAGAAGAAATGATTTCAAGATATTGAAATAATCAATCCATTCAAAAAATAATTTTTAATTCTAAAACACCTAAAAATAGAATAAGGGGTTTCTTTTTCATTTTAAAAAACATTAATGTTTATATAGGAATCCTAAAAACGATTATGGCAGTAGAGAAGTCATTGTCACTGCATACATCAGAAAAAATTCATTTTTCCATTTAGTATAAAGATTCATAGAAAATGATTCCCTTCGAATGAAAGTATATGTCAAAGAGTTATATTATACATCAGGTAGAAGAAGGAGGTGTATGTTATCAAAACATGGCTTAATAAAATGAGATTGAGATGAAGTACCTTACCTTTTGTCTGACATGACTTGTTCATTCATTAATTTCCTGAATAATAAAATAAATTTAATTTCTACTTTCTTCAAGACCATTTTCAAATTAATTATTCCTTTTATATCACTTATTACAACTTTATAAACAGTACATAATCTTTTATGTTAATAACGGTCACTTTGTCAATATTTGGTACTTGAGTCAAAAAATGAACGTTTTATAAATACAAGTTGTCCATGTGGAAAAAATTAAATTATCTCTATAATTATCTTCATGATTTAGATATCATATATATTATATATATCTATTATATATAAATAATTATAATAGTACATAACATTTGGAGATAAGAAATGAAATTCACCGTTCATGGAGATGGTAAGGCGTACGTACACATGAATGCTACTGTCATTTCAATTTCAAATTTAATGGAATGAAAAAAATAATGAATTATAGGTATATTATAAATACAATATAATATCATATATAATTTCATTAACTCTATCCTTTATATGTTCCATGTCTGTCTTGAACGAGTCATATCACTTTAAGGGGGCAGTAGTCTGCAATTCCTCAAATGAAATTATCGTATTCACCCATTCTGGACACCATAAAGGTATGATATAAATTAAAAATTAAAAATCATAGAAACAATATGAATATAATATATATTACATATAAATACAGTACTATCATAATGGACACCATGAGAGGTGGTAGGAGATAATCTATCAACCATCGTTTTGTGAGGTAATATTTCTCCGTCCATAGAAACAGTATATTATTTACTCATTAGATAGAGGATCCTGTAAGTGTAGATATAATACATCTCATATCAAAAAACTATTATATCTAGGATACTATTTTACTTTTGTAAACAAATAATAATAATGTCAAAGGGAGTGAAGAATTAAAATAAAAGAAGACAACTTGAAGGAAGACGTTACCTTTAAATCAGGTAACTCTCTTTAGTTTGAACCAAAAGGCTTCCTTGAAGTGCATTCGTACTATTTAAATGATTGTAGGAGTAAAATAAGTATTTTTTGGGATTATTTGATAATATTATTTATGAGAAAAGTGGATTTAGAGGTGCAATTAATGGGTTAGAAGTAATGTCCATTTATAAGAGGGATGAGTGGCTCTTTAAGAACGTTTGAAAGAATTATTTTATTACAAAATTATTTTCAGTTTCCGAAGGACCAAAACTCTTTAAATGAGATAATAAGATCACTATTTTTCTAAATAATTTCATCCAATAATAATTGGACAGGATTTGGATATTTTTTAATCCTTATCTTTTTTATGTAACCCTTTTTAACTTATTTAACTTTTACCATGTCTTCTTGTATATTCATATTATATGGAAACTATATTTATTATAAAATTACAAGAGACCCCAAATTTATAATTAATGACATTTTTAACATAATATATGTAATTTTAACGAATATTATATTTTTTAGGACTATCTTATAATTTAATAAAATATTAATTTATTTAAAAACTCATTTTGTCAATTTTAATACTATTCATATTGTGGCTTTTAAAAAAATATTTTACAACATTATTTTTTCTAATAAACTCCATTAATTCAAATATAAAATTTCATAATATTCTCTAAAATTCTTGGATGGCATAAAGAGTTTCAAATTAAGTTTATTTAAATTTTAATAATCTAATATATTGAAAAAATTCATTAATGAGGTAATAATTACATCAACATTGCATCATAAATAAATTTATTTATATGATGTCTAAATATTATAAATAAACAACCATGAGGAAGGAAATATTTTTATCTTTGTAATGACTATTTATAGTCAAATATATCAATTATGTAACCAACATTAAAATTGTTTTGGGAAAACAATACATGTTTATGATTTTTTTATTACTTTAAATAATCATTTATTAATGTCATTATCATACCCAAATGGCTTTAAAAGGAAAAAAATCTCAACCATGGATATTATTGGTCGACCATGACTCATAAAAAAATTTTAGTACAATTTTTAATGTAATTTTATATTATTATAATATTATTTTTTCCTTGAATTACCCTATTTATCTTTAACTGCAGTAATTAAAAATCAAAAGTAACTATTCCACATAAAATAATTTCATGCTATTAAACCACATATTACATACTAATGACAACCATTTATGTAAAAAAATTCAATTCAATTCAATAATTGGAAAAATTTTAATTTAAAGAAAATTTTGTCTTTTAATTAGTATGTAGTATTTTCACTATTCATAAAAATTGAACGTTTTTAGAAAAATACAAAAAATTCACCCAATGATAATTTTGATATTACAAACTCAAAAATTATGTCTATTTTACCAAATTCAAAACCTAGATGTTTGATTATTTAATTTAAATTTAATTTCTGTTTTACAAACTAGAAAGCTTGTTTTTAAGAAGTAACAACTACAAAATGATTGACATGTGTTTATGTCCAATTTCAAACAGAAATTACATCCAATAAAAAAAATTAGATTAAATTGTAAAAATATAATCCAATGACACTATAAAACTATTTAACAAGATAATCTAACTATATAAATAAATCATATGAAATGATAGTTTTGACTTGAAATGCAGTATTTTTCCTTATTCATTAAAAAATGAACTTTATTAGAAAAATACTAAAATTTCATCCAAAGTAAATTTTGATGTCCCAATTACAATGAAGAAGTTTATTTAGTAAAATTTAAAATATAAATGTGACAAAATGTAGACTTAAAAGTGGTTTCCTATCAAACGAGAGTAAAACAACCATTTAAAAACATTAGAGTATTTATGCTTAAAATTGGATTCATTATAATATTAAGAATATAAATTTAATTAGATAAATGTTGAAACATTTATCCAAACATGGTTAATCATAATATGGTTAGTTCTATTCATTCATTCCAATAGAACTACAAGGCGTTAACTACCATTTAAAATAAAAATAATATATTATTATAATTTTTTGTACGACTTGACATTGTGTAAAACAGAAGACTTCAGAAAAACACATTGTTGGCTGTCGGGTACACCATAATCCTAGAGTACCCTTTAAAATAAAATTAATATTTAATTCACAAGTATTAATCAACATTAAAATGTCATATTTCTTATTTACCTGGGATGTTACATCCTTCCCCCTATTGGAAATTATGTCCCCACAATTTTATTCACTTATCAAATAAATGGGAGTATTTATCCCTCACAGCATTTTCAGATTCCAAAATTTCCTCTTCACCCATATGGTTTTTCCACAAAACATTTAACTCGTTAATTAATTATTCTTCAACACTTTCTCTCTTCGATCAAGAATTTGGACTGTTTGTTCCTCATAAGAGAGATTCCCTTACATCTGAACAACCTATGTACTCAAAACATGAGATAGATCCGGCATATACTTTATTAACAATGAAACATGAAGAACATTGTGTACCTAGGATAAAGTTGGAGGTAAATCCACTCAATATGCTACCAAACCAACATTCTCCATGATTTCATAGGGTCTAATTAACCTCGGACTCAACTTTACCTTTTTACCAATGCGCATCACACTTTTCCATGGAGAAACATTGTGAATGAAATGATCACCTACCTTAAAATAAATATCATTCCTCTGGTTATCTGGATAACTTTTCTACATACTCTGAGCTATTCTCATGCGCTTTTGAATCAATTGATCTTTCATTGTCATCTCATCTACCAATTGTGGTCCCATCAACTTCCTTTCACCTATTTCATCCCAAAAATCTATATTTTGACACCTACTTCAATATAATGACTCAAATAGATGCATCTGTATATTGGAATGAATGCTGTTATTATAGGAAAATTAAACCAATGAATGATGTTGGTGCCAACTTCCTTTGCAATACATTAAGTGAGCAGGTAAAATATCTTACAACGTATGAATTTTTCATTCTGATTTCCCATATGATTGTGGAATAAAAGTTGTATTAAAATTCAATTCAGTACATAATGACTTCTGAAGGCCATTCTAAAAGTTATAAGTAAACCTGGGATCATGATCGGATACCATGGAGAGGGGAACTCCATGTAACCACACTATCTATTAAACATATAATATAGAAAAGTTGATCTAGAGGCAATGTATCTCAAATAGTTAGGAAATAAGTAGATTTAGATAGACAATAAAAAATAACCCAGATTGCATATTTACCTTGAGAAGCCTTTGGTAATCCCACAATGAAATCCATGGACACATTTTCCCATTTTCACTATAACACTGATAAATTCTGTAGCATTTCATTTGGTAACTGTCTCTATGAATTAACTTGTTGAAAATTCAAACACTTCATGGTATAGTTAGCAATATAACTTTTAATTCTATCCCACCAGTAATGTTCTCGAAGATATATGTACATCTTAGTTCTACCGAGATGAACTGAAAATAGATAATTATGATCTTTACAAAACTACCCTTTCGTCAACTGTAAATCAGAGGGCATACATAATCTCATCCCAAACCTCAAAACACAATCAATATCAATGTTAAAATAATGTAACATACCCTTATGAACTAACAATACCTTTTTTGGAAACTCACTATCTTCCTTTTGCGCATTCTGAATTATGTGTGATTGGGATGATTGTAGTTAAACCTAAAAAAAACAGCGGAATTTGCAGCACCAAAAAATTCAAATCCAAAATTCATCAAATAGTTAATCGAAGGATCTTCTTCCCAACGTAACACGGTTAATGTATCATTACTTTTACGACTCAATGCATTGGCCACTTTATTTGCCTTTCACAGCTGAAAATGGATCATTCAATAATAATCCTTGATTAATTCCAGCCACTTCTTCTATCTCATAGTCAATTCTTTGTGAGTGAATATATGCTTCAACCATTTGGGGTCAGTATATATTTCACATTATACTCCAAACAAATGTTTCCTCCAAATTTTTAAAGAATAAAGATCATCAGTTAATTCCAAATCTTGTTTAGTGTAATTTTACTCATGGGATTTCAACTGAAGTGAAGCATAAGCAATTTTATGGTCATTTATTATTAGGACACAACTAAGTCCATTCAATGAAGCATCACTATAGATAAAAACTCATCATTTCTGACAGGTAATTCAAATACTACATCATTCACCAATAATCTTTTCAATTCGTATAAACTATTATCAATTTATTTTATACATATTAAGTTATCATCTTGTTGAGTTAACTTAGTTATTAGGAAAGATAACAATGAAAAATTCTCAAAAAACCTTCTGTAATAACCCACTAATCTAAGAAAACATTGAATCTCTATGAAATCAGTTGGTCTTGTCCATTCTCAGCAACTTTGGCTTTAGAAATATCAATAGTTATGTCATCCATAGAAACAAGGTGACCATGGAACGAAATTGTTTGAAACCAAAACTCTCACTTACTAAACTATCCATATAGATTATTTAATTTTAAGGTTTGGAAAACAATCCTTACCTGTCTTTAATGTTCCTCTCATCTTTTAGATTATATAAAAATATCATACATAAACACAACCACAATTTATCAACTTAGTCAACTAAGCCATTACCGCAACAAACTGGTCAATTCTGATTCTAACCATCTATGGATTCTGATTTGGACAGTTATTCTCCTCTATATTCCATCCCAAGATAGCATCACTATTTCCTCTAGGTAAAATCATTCGAAACATAAAAATAACTTTGGCGAAGCAATATGGTAATCTTTAAATCCTTTATTCATTCTATCGTACCATAAATAAATTTATGGGTATTAACTTAACAATACACTTACTCATAATGTTCTCTAAACCAACCTATGATACCAACTATAAGGACCTAACCTTAAACATTTTATAAACTTTAATTATGTTAATAATTCACATTGATGGTCATTTTATGTTTAGAGTTTCATAGAATTAGTACATAACTATTACATTACATCTCAAATATTACAAAGATGACAATTCTTCTCAGTATAATTTATTTATAAAATAAAAACTATTGAAAAAAACATCATTTCTAGTTTCTTGTTTTTAGACAATATTTAATTTTTGTGATCTAATCCTTTTCCATGTTCATATTTATGTCCTGTGAAAAAAATTTCAAATACATTGGATGAGCATAAAAAGCTCTGTAAGGAATACACAAAGAAGAAAAAATATTAGTTTTTCAAAATAAAAAAGTAAACCATGAATACATTATCATAAGTAATTATTTTAGCTTTTATGTAGTATTAAATACTCTTCACATAATAACAGATCATTTATTATCCATTTGTAACCAAAATATTTCTATAATACCCGTAGAAAGCACACATAACATATAAAGGTAACTTGGGAAAAAGACATACTTCAAAGAAATAATCATACGGTCGACTTCCACACATATCACCAAATGGAATAGTCATACGACTATCTTCCATACCCAATTCAGTGGAGGATATAATGTTACCACCCGTCTTGGTTTATCACGGCACCACCAATCATTTGGTTTATCACATAACCACCCGTCAAATGTCTAATTACCATTACAAAATCCTAACACATAAAATATTTCAAATATATAAATTTCACTAACAATATTTCATTTTCCATCAAAAGACATAATTTAATGAAATTGAAACAGACAATCAATTTCAATAACCATTTTTAATACCAAAACTCCCAAAATAGAGTAAGGGGTTTCATTTTCATTTTAAAAGACATTGAGGCTTATATAGGAAGCCAAATAATGATTACGACGGTGGAGTGGTCATTGTCAACATATAAGTTAAAAAACAATATTTTTTTATTTAGTAAAACACCTCATAGATAAATATATCCATTGAATTAAAGTAAAAGTAAAATGGGTTTATTATACACCAGGTTGAATATGGAGGTGTATTTTATCAAAACATGCCTCAATAAAAAGAGATTGAGACGAAGCACCTTACCTTGTGTTCGACTTGACTAGTTCGTTCTTTAACTTCCTGAAAAATAAAGTAAATTTAATTTCTACTTGATTAATATTTTTATTCAAATTTATTATTCCCTTTATATCACTTATTACCACGTTATAACCATTACATAGTCATTTATGTTAATAATGATTGTTTTGTCAATATTTGGTACTTGAGTAAAAATAAACTTTTTATAATAACATGTTGTCCATGTGGTCAGAATTAAATTATATCAAGAATTATATTCATTATTTAGATATCATATATATCATGTATATCTAGTTTATAAAATTATTTATAATAGTACAAAACAGTTGCAGATAAGAAATGAAATGCATTGTTCATTGAGATGGTAAGTCGTACATACGTATGAACGCTACTCTCATTTCTATTACTTATTTAGGGGAATGAAAACAAAATTATACATAGGTATATTATAAATCTCATATAATATCATTTATAATTTCATTAACTCCATACTTTATATGTTCCATGCATGGTTTGAACAAGTCATATATCTTTGAGGGGGCAGTAGTCCGCACTTTCTCAAATGAAATTATCGTATTTACCCATTATGGAAACCTTAAAGGTATTATATAAATGAAATATAAAGAATAATAGAAACAATATAAATATAATATATATCACATATAAATATAGTTCTATCATAATGGCCACCATAGGAGGAGGTAGGATATAATCGAACAATAATCATTTCGTGAGGTAGTAGTTCATCATCCACAGAAACCGTATATTCTTTACCCATTAGATAGATGTGTGTGTATGTGTAGTTTGTATCCTTATCATTAAAAAAAATAGTATATTTATTATACTGGTGTTGTTATGTAAAAAAATAATATTAATATCATAGGGATTGAAGAAGTAAAATAAAAGAATAGAACTTGAGGGAAGACGTTACCAATAAATAGGGTTACTCTCGTTGGATTGAACCAAAAGGATTCCTTGAGGTGACTTATTCCTAATGTAAGTAATATAGGAAGTATATAGGTATGATGGGAGATTATTTTGGAAGATTTTTGATGAGACAAGGGGCTTGACAGGTGTGAGTCATGGGTTAGAAGTGGTGTCCTTTCATAAGAGGGAGGAGGGTCTCTTTAAGAAAGTTTGAAAGTATTATTTTATAATAAAATGGGTTTAGGATTAAAAAGGTACAAAACTCAATATATTATAATATAATATCAATATAAGTCTAAATAAAATTATAAAATAATAATTTTACATGTTTGTATATTTTTTAATCCTTTTTATTTTTATTTAACCATTTGTTAACATATTTAACTTTTAGCATGTCATCTTGAATATTCATACTATATTGTTATTATATTTAATATAAAATCACAAGAGACCCCAAATGGATCATTAATTAAAATTTAACATCATATATGTCATTTTTACGAATCTTAGGCTTTTTGGACAATTTTATCATTTAATAAAATATTATTTGATTTAGAAAATCATTTTTGTCAATTTTTATAATATTCAAATCATGACTTAAAAAAAACTAACTAACTTGATTAATTCAAAAAAACATTAATTAATTCTAAGATAACAAGTAATCCTCATCTCTAAAATTCATATATTACTTAAAAATTTCAAAATAAATAAAATTTAATATTAATAATCTAATTTCTTTTATATATTCATTAATAAGATAATCATTACTTCATCATTTTGTCAAAAATAAATTTATTTATATGATGTCAAAAAATTATAAATAAATTACCATGATGTCAGAAATATTTTTCTATTTCAAATAACTATTTAGCATAAAAAATATCAATTATATAACCCCAAAAAAAATTGTTTTGGAAAAACAAAAAAATGTTTATGATATTTTTACCTTTTACTTTAAATAAAATGTTATTAATGTCATTATCTTTCCCAAATGTCTTAGAAAGGCCATAAATATCAGCCATGGATTTTATTGGTCTTCCATGACTCATTCGAAATGTTTAGGACAAGTGTTGAGGTAATTTTATATTATTATAATATTATTTTTACATTGAATTACCATGTTTACCTTTAACCGTGGTAAATAAAAATCAAAAGTTAATATTCACCAAAAATTATTTTCATCATATTGAACGACATTTAACTTATTGATTAAAACCATGTATGTCGGATTTTTGAAATAAAATTCACATAAGCGGTAAAATGTCATTTAAATGAAAAGTCAGTTTTTCGACTAGTATGATGAGTTTTCACTATTCATCAAAAAGTAAATGTTTTCAGGAAAAATAAAAAAAATATCCAAAAGATAATTTTGAAATTAAAAATTTAAAAAATAAGTCTATTTTACCAAATTCAGAACATATAAGTTGCTTTATGTAATTTAAAATTAATTTCTATTTTCCAAACTAAAAATAATGTATTTAAGAATTATCAATTACAAAAAAGATTGAAATTTGTTTATGTAAAATATCAAAGTGCTACTATAACCAATGACCAAAAATAGATTAAATGGTTAAAATATAATCAAATTACACATTAAATCCATTTAATAAAATGATCTAACAGTATAAATAAATCAAAAGAAAAGATAGTTTAAAATTAAAATGTAGTATTTTTCACTATTCATTAAAAATGAACATTATCAGAAAAATACCAAAATTCCATCCAAATTGAATTTTGATGTCCCTATTATAAAGAAGAATTTAATTTTTTCAATTGGAACAAATAAATGTTACAAAAACTATATTTTAAATGGTTTTGTCATCAAAATGAGACAAAACAACCTATTAAAAATATTAGAGTATTTATGCTAAAAATTGGTTTCATTCTAATTTTAAGCCTCAAATGTTTTTTAGATAAATGTAAAAACATTTAACAAACATTTTTAATCATAATATGGTTAGTTAGGTTCATTCCCACTAATAAAATAGTTACGTGTTAACTACTATTTAAAATAATAATATTATATTATTATTATTTTCAGTATGACTAAGCATTGTGTGCAACATAAGACTTAGGAAAAAACCCATTGTTGGGTTTCAGGTACACCATCATACATAACATCACATTTCAAATAAAATTAAAATTTAATTCATAAAATATTAATAAATATGAAAATGTCATATTCATTATATACCTGGGACTTCAAAAGGCACAATTGACTCAGGTTATAAATGTTGGTGGTATCCATGCATGAGATCAGGCAGATCAACCATAAGAGAACATGTCAGTAGTGGGTCATTTCTTGAGGCAACATCCCCCATCACTCAGAGGATCATCTGACGAAGTGTTATATGTATGGTAGATTAAATCACGGGAAATGTTTTTTGACATCATGGGCAGTTCAGAACATCAAATGGTTAGTCTCGTTGGCTATTATTTTGAAGGTGAAGCTGCTTAATAGTGGTCAATAGTTAAAAATAACATGGATAGTGAGGATATTGATATTCTTTATTGGGATTAATTCAAAAGTTTTTTACTTGATAAATATTTTCCTTTTTTGTTTTGAATTAGGATCGAAAAAATAAATCATAGAAATTTGTGCATCGATGAATCCGTGGCAGCTTATGAAGAAATATTCAGTCGACTGGAAAGGTATGCTCTAAAAATCATAAAGAATATTGCTAGTAAAATCAATCATTTTTACTCAGGATTAATGAAAATGTATCGAATGGTATTAGTATCCCATTAGTCAAAATGTTATGAAAAAACTTGATCAATGTGCAGAGAATGTTGAAATGTGGTTTGTGGACGATCAGGTGTTCTTTGAAAAAAAAAACATTATAAATGGTCAAGGTGACAGAAGGAAGGGAATAACTCTTCAAAAAAGTCGAATAGTAAGAAAATTAATTTTATATTTTGTAAACATTTTCTTAAAAAAACATTGGGGAATACATTTTGAATTCTGTTAAGGGCTTCTGAAGTGGTAAAATGGTACCTAAGGTTCATAATTAAACTAAATAAGATCAGTGTAGTGGTAAGAAAAAATTTGATTTGTATTCAATAAAATGTTTTTTGTGAAATTAAATGTGTCATTAGGCAATTGAGTAACCAATTATGAACTCAAATTAAGGAATAAACCCATTCTAAAAAAAATAAAGGGGTGGTGAAATCCATCGCAACTACTTCAACAGATGTATGGCCATGAAATGATTTAGTATCAAGGACATTGTTTGTTTATTCAGATCATGCCATTGTGTGGTTTGATTTGGGTCTACTCATTCCTTCATTTCTGAGATATTTTCTAGTAAATTGGGAATTTCATCTCAAGATATGAATTCTAAACATGTGGTAAATGACCTTGGAAAAAATATTGAGACCAAAAGAAAATATAAAAACCTTCATGTCCTTGTGTTTGGAAAAAGTCTACCTACGAAGCTTATTTTTTTTCATATAGTTCAGTTTGATGTTATCTTGTTTATAGATTCTGTTTCTGTTTATCATGCTAAGATTGATTATAGAGCTAATGGTGATTCTTTTTAGAAATAATTTCAGTTTGTGTACGAGAATGAACCCTTAATTTTTATATAACATATCAGGAATATGAAAAACTACTAAAAGATGGAAATGAATTTTACCTATCACAAATTGTTGAAAACAAAGGAACTATTGATGTTAATGATGTTTTATTGGTAAATGTGTATCATTATGTTTTTTCTTAATGAGGTTCCTAGTAAAATACCTGACTGAGATGGTGATTCTACTATTTACTTAGTTCCTAACGCTAATCTAATTTCAAAACCCCCTTATCAAATGGCTCAAATTGAACTTTTAGAGTAAATGAACCAATTAAGGGAATTAATAGATAACGGTTTCATTCGACCCATCGCATCACCATGGGGTTTTCATATCTTATATGATAAAAATAAATATGGTTCAATGATACATTGCATTGATTATAGAGCCTTTAATAACATCACTATTCAGAACAAGTATCTATTGAGTCATATCTATGATTTTTTTATCTACTCCAGAGAGAAAAGTTTTTTTCAAATATTGAAAAGATGTCGAGGTACCATTAAACTGAATGTAAATGAGTATAACATTTCGAAGAAAAAATTTCGTACTAGATATAGCCATTATAAATTTTCCGTTATGGATTTTGAGTAAATAAATGAACCTATTTTATTCGTAGATCATATCAATTGAATTTTCCATGAATTCTTGGATAAGATTGTGGTTGTGTTTATTTATGATATTTTGGTATATTATATATGTAAAGAGGAGATTGAAAGTCATTTAATTTTTATCTTTCAACCATAAAAAGAAGAATTGTATGGTAAATTTAGCACCTGTGAGTTTTGGTTACAAAAAATTTCATTTATTGGAAACATTTTTTCTAATTCTAGAATAACTATTGGTCTTGCCAAACCAAGATTTGTTTAAAGAGTATCCAATAACCACAAATATAACTGATATTTGTAGTTTACTTGTTTTAAAAGGGCATTACCATAGGTTAATTGAATTTTTTATAAATTTATCTAGTCTACTAACTACCTTAACTTTAAAAGGTGTTATGTTCATCTGGAAAAACAAATGTGAGGAGTTTTTTTAGGGATTGAAGAGATAATTGATAAATGATCCAGTTTTCAAACTAACTTCCAGGAATAGTGAACTGTTTATCAATAGAGATGCTTTATAGAAAGGAATCAGTATTTTCCTTATACTGAATAAATAGTTAATTTCATATGCTTCACTTCATTTGAAAACTCGTGAGTTACATTACCGTACACATGATATAGAATTAGATGCTGTTGTTTTTTCATTAAAATTTTTGGAGGCATCATTTTTATGGAATATTGTGTGAAATATATACTATCAAAAAAGTTTGATGTATATTTTACCTCATAAATAATTAATCATGAGACAGAAGACATGGATAGAATTAATCAAGGATTATGATTTCACAATCAATTACCATCCAGGAAAAGAAAATAATTTGGCTAACACTTTGAGTTGAAAGAGTAATGCTACATTAAACATGATATGTTTTGAATGAGATCCTTTGGTTTTTATTTGATGAATTTTGGACTTGAAGTTTTTAGTTTATAGAATTACTTGATTTTATTTAAGGTGGATGTGAAATTATCTCATTCAGATGAGTTACAAAATAAGGATGAATTGGTTCAAAAGGGTATGTTACCAAAATTTAACAGTGATAAAGACTTTGTTTTGAGTATTGGAATGAGATTATGTGTGTCTTGTGATTCGCAGTTGAAGAAAGAGTTATTTTTTGAAGCTCAAAATTCACAGTTTTTCGTTCTTCCTAGCAGTACCAGGATGTACAAATATCTTCAGTAGTATTATTAGTGGGATGAAATAAAAATTGATATAGCTAACTTTACACTGAAATGTTTGAATTTTCATTAGTTTAATATAGAGTGGTAGTTACCTAACATGGTGGTTTATCTTTTTTCAGTTCTATAGTGGAAATGAGAAAATTTATCCATGGATTTTGTAGTGGGATTACCAATGACATCTCAAGGTAACAATGCAATCTGGTTTATTTTTGAAAGATTGAATAAATCTTCTTATTTTCTTCTTATTTGAGAAAAAATGTCACTAGATCAACACTCTCAATTGTATATTAAAGAGATAGTCTAGATACATTGAATTACCATATCCATTTTATCTTATCATGATCCCAGATTCACTTCAAATGTTTGGAAGTGGTTTCCTATGTCATTGGGAACTGAATTAAATTTCAGTAAAACTTTTAATCCCCAATCAGATGGGTAGTCTAAACAGACAATTCAGACCTTGTAAGATATGCTATGAGCATATTCAATTGATTATCGGGGAAGTTGGGACAAACATCTTTCTTTGGTTGATTTTTCTTATAATAATAGTTTTCCTTCTAGTATATAGCTGAAATCATTTGAGGCATTATATGAAAAGAGTTGTCAAACTCTAGATTTTTTTGATGAAGTATGTGAAAGTATGTTTATGGGATCATAATGGGTATGCGAGATGGCATAAAAGTATTATTTGATTCAAAATCACTTTAGAACTGCTCAGAGCTTGCAGAAAATTTTTGTGGATAACTGGTGGAAGGATCTATCTTTTGAGGTAGGTTATCATGTCTATCTCAATGTTTCTCAATGGAAAAGTGTGAAGCATTTTGGTAAGAACGGAAATCTGGGTCTGTGGTTCAATGGAACCTATGAAATCCTGGAGATAGATGGACCAATTTCTTAAATATTGTCTTTACCTCCATGTTTATCCAAGGCAAATTTTTTTTTTCATGTTTCAATGTTGAGAAATCATATGCCATATCTATATAATGTTTTGAGTCTAGATGTAGTTCTATTGGAATAGAATATATTTTATGAGGAATAACCAATCCAGATTCTTGACCAAATATAGCAATTATTGTAGAATAAGGAAATTCATTAGGTAAATGGTTTGTGGAAAACCCATATGGTTGATGTGGAAACATGGGAATCTGAAAATTATATAAGGGATAAATACCCCCACTTATTTTATATGTGAATAGAATTGTAAGGATACAATTCCCAAAAGGGGGAATTTTGTAGGATCCAAGGAATTTTTAGAATAATACATTTTAATTTCTATTAATATTTATTATTAAGAAATTATTTTTACATTAAAGGGGATCCTTTGTTTGATGGCGTACAAAACATGCAACAACGGTTTTCATTTAAATCATACATTTCACACAACATTGAGTTATACTAAAAAATAATAAAATATTATTGTTATTTTAAAAGGTAGTTAACGTCTATCCATTGTATTGGCTAGATTGAACAGAATTAACTATACAATTGTTATACATATTTGCAAAATCTTTTTTTACTTCGTTCCAATAAATATTATAGTCCTAAAATAAGAATGAATTTGATTTTAAGCATGAAATAATCTAATATTTTTTAAAGGCTTGTTTACCACAATTTGATAGCGAACACTTTTTAAATAACATTTATGTCACATTTATATGCACCATATGTCAAACGAAACATCTTCTATAGAAGTGGGACATCAAAATTAGCTTTAGATAATTTTTTTTGTTAATTTTGGTAAAGTTCATTCTAAATGAATTCTGAATAATATTTCATTTTAGGATAAAACTGCATTTTCATCAAATTTATTTATATAGATAGATTGTCCTTTTAATTAGATTCAATGTATAATTTGATTATGTTTAATCATTTAATCTAATTATGGTCGACGTATGTAATTTCACATCGAAATTGGACATAAACACATGTCAATCTTTTGATAGTTATTACCTTTTAAAAACTCACTTGTTGATTTTGACATAGGGATATAATTTTAGAGTAATTTTTTCCAATTATGTGTTTTTATTTTTGAAAAATGGATTCCATATTTGGAATCATAATGTCTAAATTTTTGAAATATTTTCCTTTATTTTTGGAAATTATGAATAATTACATAAGTATTTATTTTATTTACCATCGTTAAAGGGTTAAATCTGGTAAATAAGGGTAAAATAATAATATTAAACTACCCTAACACATTTCTAATCATATTGGGTGAGATATGTCCAACCATGGGCATCCTTGGGTAGATTTTGGCACCCCATGGATCAAATTTTGTCTGAAAATGACATTTAATTACTTTTTATTTAAAATAAAGAGAACTATAACATAAACTTGTATATTCTTAATAAAAAAAATTTATATGGGGTTATGTAGAAGATAAATTCTACTACAAATAATCATTATAAAAAAGAAAATGTTTTCTATATCATGATATTTTATTTATAATTTTTATACATCATATAAATAAATTTATTTATGACACAATAATGATGTAGTGATTACCTTATTAATGAATGATTTAAATAAATGAGATTATAAATATTAAAATAAATTTATTTTAAAACATTTAATGTAGTACAAGAATTATATGGATGGTAATGAATTTTTTTAATTAATTAGTATTTTATGATATAATCATGTGGTTATGGAATTTTAGAGAGTCATGATGAATTGTATAAAAAATGGCATAAAAGATATTTTAAAACAAATACTATTTTAATAATTGATATAATAGTACTAAAAATATAAGATTCATCCAAATTACTTATATAATGATTCAAATTTCTATAATGAACCACTTGAGGTTATGTTGGCATATTATAGTTACTATAATAACCATATAATACGAATATACAAGAAGCAATGGTAAGAGTTAAATTAGTTAACTTAGTGTTAATGCAAAATTATATAGTTAAGTATTGGACCAATACAAGTCCAATACCTATTTGTTTAGAGGTTTTCGACCCAAAACATCTTATATTTGAACTAAATTACTTTTGGTCCTTTTTTACACAGAATACCATTTTATATTAAAATAATATATCAATACCTTCCTAAAGTGCCCCTCCCTCTTATAAAAGGACACCACCTCTATCCACATAACTCACACCAATCAAGCCCCAAGGATCATCAAAATTATTTTAAAATAAGCTCTAAAAATACCTCTATTCCCCATATAAGTCTTAACATGGGCATAATGCAATTCAATAGATCCTTTTTGTCTCAAATCAAGGGGACTTGCACATTTTAGAAGTAGCGTCTTCTCTATAGTTCCTTTCGATTAAATTCCATCTCCACTCCTTGTGGTCTACTTATTCTATGACTAAATAAAAAAACCAGTATCCTCAATATACTAGGAATTTTTATGAGAACGATTATAAATACACATACACACACCTCCATCTAATTCATACGAACTCATTGTTTCTATGTACGGCGAACTATTGCCTTACAAAATGATGATTGTTTAAATTTCCCTTACCACCTCTCATTGTGACCATTATGATGGAACTATATTTATATATGATAAATATTATATTTATATCCTCTCTATCCTTATATATTATTCATTTATATCATACCATTATGATTCCAATAATGTGTAAATCTGATAATTTCATTTGAGGAACTGCGGACTACTGCCCACTTAAAGTGATATGACTCATTCATGCCATACATGGAATTTATAAAGGATGAAATTAATGAAATTATGTAAAATATATATCCTACATAATATATTTTAATTATAAAATTCCTATATATAATATATTTTCTACTCCATTAAATATGAAAAATAAATGGGTTTATTGTTCATTTGTACATGCTGCTAACCGTCTTCATCAACGGTGATTTTCATATCTTATATTAAAATGTTATGGACTATTCCAAATATATATATACTAGATCAAAATATATATATATACTTGATATATATGAAATTAAAATCCGTAATATTAGTCTGTAGATAATGAAATTTCGACCACATGGACAATTTGTAATTATAACAAGTTAATTTTTGACTCAAGTACGGAACATCGATAAAAAGACTGATATGAACATGAATAGTTATATGATTTTGATAGCAATGTAATAAATGATATAAAAAATAATAAACATGAAAAATGTTTTGAATAAAGTATAAATTAACATATGTTTATTATTTAGGAATATAAATAATGAATGAGACAAGTCAGGCTCAAGGTAAGGGAACTTCTAAACACAATTACCATTATTTGGGTTAATCTTATATTTCATGAATACGTCTTGTTAAGATTATGTGAGAAATTAATTTTTATATATTATCTTGTATTTATAATTTCCATATGCGTATTAATAGTTAATACAGGTAATAGATATATTTTATTTACAAAATGATCTTTGTAAGGGAACCTTTCACCCTCCTATTTTAGTCAATGACTACTTTTATGATATGTCATTAAATTTAAATTTTAAAATGATGAGATATGTTTTTATATATCCTTATTTCATTAAATTTTATTTCCATGTTATTATATACCATTTTTTCCCACATCAAATCATTTTATGAATTCTTATGTGACTTCTTTAGGTTGCCGAATTTTTTTAAGGGAATTTCTAAACTCAATTTCCACTCATTTGGTTTTACGTAAACTTCGTTGGTTATTTTATGCCAATATTATGTGTGGAATAAATGTTTTTTTATTTATGTTGTAATGTCCACTTACCTTTATGTAGATACATTTTTTCTGCACATAATCACCCCATTGAAAATTTTTAAAGTCATTTATACAAACATTGTAAGAGAAATATTAGCTAAATATTCATTCATTGAGATAAATATCCAACTCATTGGTTTTGTTTTTCCATGAATATTTCTGAATTTTCTCTGATTGTTTTACACTTAATAAACACTTATATTGTGGTTATTTATATTTTTCACAGATAATTATGTCATTTATTTATCCTTAATCTAATGATACGATCTTTGTAATGGAGTAAATTTCAATCTCCTTTTATTGAGGCATATCTCTCTATTATACACATTTAATATCCAAAAAGGTGTATATATATATCCCTTATAAAATTTCATGTCAAGAATTTCTATATGATAATGATATTTAATGTTTATTTTGATTCTATTCTTTAATTATTTTTATTCCAGTGTTTCTCAAGTGTTACAAGACTCTTTAACTGAAACATCATTTTAAACATTTTAATGATTTATTCTTATTAATCATTATAATTAATTTCCATGGTTTCAAAATGGATTTATGGATTTATTTATATGAACATACAAGTTTTAAAATTATAAATATGAAATATCTTTTAAAAGTTTCAATGTGGTTGGGAAACATTGATTCAAAAATCTATTTATTAAATGTTCTAAATGGTTTAGGAAATGGATTTAATATTTCAATATCATGAATTTATTTATTGTGACTGATTACTAAAATATTGACTACATGAATATTTTCTGTGTTTTGATTATATAATAGTACTTATACATTTGAAGGTTGGTTACGTGATAAACCAAATACAGGTGGTCCCGTAGTAAACCTAGGGTGAGTGAGCCCTGGATAGCTCTCCAATGCATTGGGTAACGTGACAACGGTAAATGTTAATATTTCTCCTAAAAGATTTATGGAATATACTGTGATGGGTATTCCAAATGTAAATACCTATTTTTCCATGAAAGCTACAAAGTAAGTATGTTATAGATTCCAAAAGTTACCATTATGATTTATGATTTCTATTTTTTATTCATAAATCATATGATTTCATGAGGTATATTAAAGATCTTATGTTTTATGGTTTAATGTTGTGTATTCATTTATTTCTTTGTATTAAGGGACTAATGTTTTTAATTCTTATTTTGAAACCCGTACTCAGCTATTTATGCCCATCCAAGGTTTTTGAAATGTTTTCATTGGGTATAATGAAAGGTAAAAGAAAGGAATAATTCAAGAAAATTTTTATCAAGAAATTATTTCTTATTTTATTTAAGGAGTTTTATTTTTGGGAAAAAATTTGATAGAGTATGAGTGTCGACATTGTAATTTTTTATATGTAAAGTAATAGTTATGTCCTAATTCTCTAAAACAATATACATGAAAAGATCCCCAATGCCGAATTCTGGAAAAAACTCCAGATTAAGTAATGTTTAAGTCTAGGGCCGTAAAACATATTTTAAAAGAGTGTAGGATGTGTTAGTAAAGTAATAATTAAAATAGTTACATTGGTTTTCAAGGATGAAATTGATTTAATTGGTCCTCGATTATGATGATAATCTTTGACAAAGGAATATTTCTAAGTCGAATAAAGTGATGAAAAAATTAGCATTTTTATGGAGTTATGGAGATCAAATATATTAAATAATATGAATATTTTAAATATTATTCTAATGTATCACAATTATTTAAACTTTTTTGACCATATATTTTACTCACTAGATAGTTCAGTGGGATATTTTAATCATGAAGTCATATAGTGATGTGGACAGAATTACAGAGATATGTAATCTATTTAAGAAAACCACTAAAACTGATTCCAACAAATGTTTGATTTTAAAATACAACATATATTATATTTTATATATGTTTTTATGTACAATTTTGTTTATCATTAAAAATAGAGTTTAAGAATACAAAATTTCTCATGTATTACAAAAGGAAACAACTATATTATAATTATTTCACATTGGGTATATATTTTTATATATTGATATAAATTTCATGAATTGTCATTATAATTGACCTCAAAAGGTATGAATTTGTGTTATCCCTAATTAGTGTATATTATAGAGTAAAATTTGTTTTGATGAAATAGTATTGTAATCATGAGTTTAATTCCAGTATCAAGATAATAGAATGCCCATGAGGCACAAAATGTGTTCTTAAAATAGATGACCCATGATGTAAACCACATTCGGTGTCCTAAACAATATATTTTTTATTTTAAGGGTTTATGGATAATATTTGGTTTCTTATATACCTAAGGATGGAAATATAACTATAATGATAACCTTCATTCATTATTTATTTTCTTATGCATGCCTTGAGACTTAGCTAATTCAGGGGTCATTGAGTATTTCTCTCATCATTTCATAGTTTAGAGTGAAACCAAGATATGTTTTTTCTTCTCATATTATTAATATGAAATTTAGACCCTTGATTTAGATAGGATATTGAGGTTTGTTTATATAAATATTTTATCAGATATATTTAACTATTTAGGTGAGGGGTATAAAAATCATGAACATATGAGTAGGCTATATATGAATGAAATAACTATATACCATGGTCAATTTATTCCTTGGAAAAGGGATTATATAAAAATTCATGAGAGAAAGTATTATTTTTTCTGAAAAAAGGAATATGTATACTTTTTTTGTGTGGATATCACCCAATATAAATTTATATATAGGGTATCACAAACTGTTTTCCATTGGCTACTCTTTTCATATAATTATGGATCCAATGATTCATATTTTTTCTCAATTGTAAACATTCCAATGGGGTTATATTTTGTTTGATTGAATAGGTATTGATTATGACTGAGAGGAATACACTAAAAGAGTTGTAGTGTATACAAAAATAATTTTCTTATGTCTATTACGAAGGTATTAGATATAATTCTATATAAAGAGAAGTTAATAATTTCATTCGAAATGATTTATGGAATATATCCAAAATAATTTTTTTAGATGATTTCACATGTTATTATATATCATATAATATAACATAAAATGATAAAATGATATTATAATATAGTGGAAGTAGAGAATTGAGGGAGGTATGGTCTTATGACTATTCAGATATTATATTTATTGGGAATATATTTTAATAATATATGTAAAATAAGTATAGTATGAGATTAATGATATCAAATGTATATTTTATTTATTGGTTATGGGAATGTTATAAATAATAAAAATTTGATGTTATGTTATTTCCAATTGGGTGCTAAATAAGATAACATCTTAATTATCTCCCATATAAGTAATAATTAATATAAATGTTTCATTAAATGTAACACTTGTTGGAATTAGATTGGTAGGGGTTATAAATGCTCTGTAATTTTATATATAACATATAACATATAATTCAATTCTTGCACAATCATGAAATGCCTTGAGGGCCTATTTAAGTAAATGGTATCCATGTGAGTGGTATTTTTTGAGCACATGTTGACTCCCCTATAGCTCTCACCCCTAAAATATTTACATTGGGTGGTTCGAGAATGTCTTTAGAATTTCAGAGGTTCATAGCCCAGAAGTTGGGGGATTTAACGAAACCCATGGATATTTCATATGGGGGGACCTATTATGCATTCATATTAGGTGAATAATATAAATCGAAATATGAATATAAGAGATATGGTGATAGAAGATGTAATATACACAAAAAATAATATTCATTCTATTTACACACTATTTAGTTATTCATGGATGGTTTTACTACATTAAAGGGTTCTAATTAAATATTCTATTTAGTTTAATCATGATATAATCAAAAAAATCCTAGAAATTGTTTTAGATGTATTGGATTTATAAATAATTATACATATTGATTATGTTTTTTTCATTGTATGATCATGATTGGACAGTGATAAATCATTTAGTTGGATGATTAATTTTCTTTCAGTTAATTATTTTATAAATAAAGAGTTTTAATTAGGAACAATGTTTTGTTTCTCAATTAAAGATTATGAAATAGTTGTGAGATTACCATTAGGAATAATTTTGTTTTTATCTAATTGATATACTCTATGAGGTGTTTCCAAAATGAATATAAAATATTTATTATATTTGAGATCATTATTGATATATTTTTCAAAAATAAATGCTTAAAAAATACTTATAGTATTGGGGATGATAAGATATAAATGAAAATGAATCATAAATTGAGAATATAATTGTAATGTTGCTAGTTAAGTGTAATAATTTAGTTATAATAAAATAGAAATTAATAACATGTAAATGGTAAATATAACATGAAACTATAGAGGATCTAAAGTTATGTTATTCTATTAGTTGAAATTTTTTAAGTGACTTTATATTGCATTACATTTTTAATTATATTGATTATATTAGTAAGTTCATATGAATATGGAGGTCATGGTTGTAACTAAACTTTTTAGTGGTTAACAGCATGTGTGGTCAATGAATTAATTATCATGAAGTCACACTCTCATGTTATATAGTCATGCTATTGCAAAATGAGAGAAGGTGAAATTTGTGATAGAATAAATTATATAATGTTGTATCTAATTATATGTGGAATATCCCCCCACTAGAGATGGGTTGGTTTTATCGTATGAATTGTATATTATAGATTTTCAGGCATATATTATGTGTGATTTTTTTGAGTATGTTTTATCATTTACTATGAGTGATTACTTAGTATGTTTTGATGAATATTTTCATATTTTAAATTCATGTGGTTGTTCTTTAACCTTTTGAATATGTTTTGGAAGTTCAAGGTGTGATATCCTAGTTAGATTAAATATAATGTATCAGAAAAGTACAATGGATGATGGATGATTATTGGAATAATGGTTTTATTTCAATCATGGAATATTGATGTTCACTAAAGTGGAATGTAATGTGATAACATGTAATATTACCTTTAAACATTTCTTCTTGATGAATATATATTAAATTTATCAATGTAATTATTTATAGTTTAGTAGTATCTTCAATAATATTTTCTTTTTTGGATCTCTTCTTCTTCTAGCTGGGTTTTGAGCCTTGTTTATTGTTGAAAATATTATTTGTGTCGACATGGTTGATCATGAATTACCATATTATATTGTAAATAATCTTTTATTAATGCCTATATCTCTATTAGAAATATATTTTACATTTTAGTTGAGTTTATAGGTTAATGTTTTTGACCATTGGTTTTTTTGGATTCATAGGGAGAAAAATAATTTCATAGGTTTGTAAAATTGTATCCATGATTTTCTTAAATATTTAAATTTTATTTTTCTATGAACTATAGACTTTATAGTAGATATCCGTGTATTTTATTGGTGAAGAGATATATTTCTTCATTACGAGGGAGTCCATGACATAGTTTTGTAACCATTGTTCCTCGGTGGTTTTATTTTGACATTATGGTAGGTTTATGGTCCTAGGGGTACTTAATTTTCTCGATATTTGGAGTGTGTTGTTGATTGTAGCCATCTTTAAGGGGTTTATATCATGTTGGGGAGGGATATAGTGTGATAGTCACAATTTTTATAGGCGTGGACTTAGTTGAGTTATGGTGAAATATTTTTATTCAATATGGTGGATTGAAATAATTGTTTTATGTGTAATGGTGGATTATAGAATGTTATGAAGAGAATAATTTAATATTATTATTGTGGATTATTTGTGGGATAAGAGGGAAATATAGGGGACTAAAAATGACTTGTCATTTAGGTTCATTGATTAAATAGGGTGATTGGAATAGCATGATGTGGTTTAAATCCTTAAGATCAATATTTTGAAAAATTGATTGAAATTAAGAAGAAAATGGTTGATAGCTTTAACGGTAGTGGGTGAGTTATGTAATTTTGGACTCTAGGTCATAGCTGATTAACCATCACTATAATGCAATTATCCATTCATGGCACCATAGTATAGTCATCTTATGTTTTAATATAAACAAGATGTTTCATCCTCCATTACTCAAACTATGGGTTATATATTAATACAAAAGTTATTTAATGGTTAATTTTTTCATTGTTAGAGATGATCGTGGGTGATTTACTTGATACAAGGATTTTTATGACTAACATATTATAATTCAATGTACCTTATTCCTCTTTTATTATCTGTATCTTAATTATTTCATAAACGATATTGTTGGTAGTTAATATGGGTTTTTTAAGAATAATTTAACGATGATGGGAATTAGTTTTATTCCTATATTTTTATACAAGTGTGGATGTGAATTTGGTTGAGGAAAATACTTTAGTATTTGGTTTTTTGAACCATAATTTTAGATAGTTGATTTTAATATTACATTTCTACAATCTGATTGAATTGATAAAGTGATGTTTATTTTATGACATGTATTGGCTATTTATCATGATAATTAAATAAGTATAATTATGATATTAAGATAATAGGTAGAATGATAAATATAAAGGTATAGAATGATGACATAATTGAAAATTATTATAGATAATTTAGTGGAATGAAAATTTGATAATGGTAAATGGATGAACTATATATTTTTTTTGTTAAATCACACGACCATGATGAAAAATTAATGTAATTTCTATTAACAATGATTATTTTTGTCATTTTCATTATTAATGAAATTATTTTCAAGGATTAATTTGGTTCTTGATTTGGTTTGTGGAAAAAAAATTATAGTTTAGGGTTTTTAAGGATAGTTAGGTTGTTATAATGGGACATGTAGATGTTTTTTGGAATAATTTGGCAAGAAGTGGTATGAGGAAATTTTTGTGGATATTTTATAGGTGTGTAATTTTTGATGTGTATGTCATAGTTCGTTATTGATATTATTAATCTTGTGTATTTTTATTATACAATGTTGTTAAAATATCCATTAAATGTATTAACATTTTTTAGTGGTTTATGTTGCGATTGGAGGGATATTATTTTCCCTATTGATGATATGGTGTTTGTGATGAGGTATTTTAGGAGGTTGATATAGTGAGAGGTTTTGTGTTACTTCTGTGGATATGGTTTTTGTTTCCATAGTTATATCACCAAGTCGTTTTTATTTTTGGAGCTGTATGGTCTTCATTTGGAGTCGTGTAGTAATTCTGGTTAGAGATTCTATTTCTAGAGGTATATAGATATTGTGGTGATATAGATGTGTTAAATTTAGTTATGGAAAACTAATGGTGGTTGGAATCAATTTTATTGATACATTTTAATTTTATCAATGGATTTTAATAAATTATTATTATATTATCTATTCACTATATATTTATTTGGGTGATTCACGTTATGTAGTTCAGTTTAGAAGAAGAACATACTGCTTATATTATTTTTATCACCGTATAAGTAAATATTTTTTAATGATTATATTAAAATGTTGAGGGAAGTTTTATGTGAAATTATGTCTCACGCATGGAAACATATCTTAGAGTAGGCAAGATCACATGTAAATTGTTATCCTTTTTCTCATTATTTTGTGTTTTTGTTGAATTATGGTTGAAAAACATGAATATATGTTATAATCCCCGTCATAAGAGTCCAAATGACCTAGAAAATTGTAAAACCCCAATTTTAAGGACATTATTCGACCATATCTTCTCTTTTCTATAATTTTTACTATTGTTGGAGTCACATGATGTAAGGGGGACCTCCAAATTGTGTTTACCTTTTTATATTTACAGGAATGATACTCCCCCTCCCCAATGAAAAGGAACTCACCCTTCCCCTTTTCATCACACATCTCAAGGCCATTGGATCAATCAACCCCTCAAAAAATAAGCACCCAAAATCTATATTATTACCCTAGTGTAGACAAAATTTGAAGAAATCCAACCGAGGAATCCCTTTGGAGTAATCAAAATATAGTTACCCAAAATGATGTAATGTTATTCAACATCCCTTTATGTTTTATATCATTCTCCACTAATTCAATTAATTTTATTACATTATTAAAATATTACATATGAATCCTAAATATATTTTTTATGGGTTTAACTAGTACCAACAAACACTTCTATCAAATTTTTAATTGAAATTACCGTTCATCTACGGTAATCTATCACCCCATGAAACGATGTCGTTCATTTTCCTTTACCACCTCTCATGGTTGGGAATTATGATAGAAATAATTTTTTTATATTATATATATATTTTTTATGATTTATTATTAATTTTTTAATTGTTATATAACTTATACAATCATACTTTCCAATTTTGGAAGTACGATAACATCATTTGTTGATATGTCAACTATTGCCTCGTCAAAGCAAGGTGATATATTCACACATTAAATGATATGTATTAAAGATGGGATTAATTAAAAATATGTGACATGAATAATATATATATATTATTATGATGAAATAATTACCTTTCTAGAAATATAAAATATCATTTTTTTATTATGTTTTCACACACACAAAAAGTGATAACGTTGTTCAGGCATGTGTTGACTACTGCCTCCTTGAAGTGATATGATTACTTTTAAATCACATGAACTATATATATAATTAAATATGATTTAATAATATGGTAGATATTATATAAAAATCACTCTAAATTGATAAATTTTCTAACCATTATTCCATAACAGTCATTGAAAAATTGGAACGTTACTCCTGAGTACGCCGAACCTACAGTCTCTATGATAGTAACATCGGTTCATTTTTCACAACCATATATCTTGATTGGTTTTAATGGTATTATTTATGTATGAATATTATAACTATTTAGGGATTAGTATTCAGTATATGTTAACATATTGAACCCTTTGACAATAGTTCACCTACTAAATTTGTTTTTGACCCATAAACCGAATATGGTGAAAACACATGACATAATCTTCATTGTTTAACTAGTTGTTTAAAAAATTGTAATAAGTGAAATAGAAGTAATGAAAAAACTGAACTGTTTTATGATTAATGTAAATAATTAAATTAAGTTAATTATTATGTAATATAAAATCACATATGAAAAGTCGGAATCTAGGTAAGGGATTTCGCCTCAATCTCATTTCATTGAGGATCTTCTTGATGATATGAACATGTATAATTTTATAATGTGTATATATAGATCCCATTACATTATATGTACAAATTTTATCTATTATTGTGTTATTTATTATTTTTTTAAATTGTTAATATTTGATGGGGATTATGATATAAACGTTCAAAGTGTTATGTGATACGTTTTGTAACATCCAATTATTATATTCAAGAATTCCTAAACACATATTTTCACAATTATTTAGTTGTACTTCTTTTGGGGTCACTTTTGCTAAAATTTTGAAATTTTTGGTTACTTCAAGTATAGTACTTAGTTGGTGAATGTTTTGCACAAATAATGTGCCCCTTCAGTATAAATGGTGAAAACGTAAACAATGGGGTTTTTTATAGCCTGCACACGATTTTCAAACCTTGATCCACCTAAGATAAACCATACACGAGGAGAATATAGGTGCATGTATAGGGAACATAGTTTTTATAATACATGTGGCTCTTCCCAATTTACCATGTGTACATTATTTTAATCCGAATCTATTTTTAAAAATCCTGAAACCCCTCTAACGAGACCTGATGGTTCTATAAAACTGAAAATCAATTTATTCTTCCCGGAAGTTCCTAAGAGTAATTTTGTGCCCCCAAAAAACCCTCCAGAAGTGATTCAATGACATGAGAATGATGTATTATCATTTCCCAATAGGCTTATTCTTCCCATTATCCATCTCTCACTCTATCCTCTTTCCTCCCTAGGGTTTTCTAGATCTTCATATTGATTTGAGGTATCTAATTCCCAGTGTTTTTGATCTTAAATCTAGATTTCTGTCTCAGATATTTTATTCCATTGATCTTCATCTATGTCTCCCATTTAGGAATCATTTATTAATGATTTAGTCATCCAGTTGTATGCAATTTTGTTATTATGTCAATTTTAATAAATTCTAAATTTTTGTATTTAATAAAAATTGTTTTATTTAAATAAATTTTCATGAAATTGATTTAAAATATTGTGACTGAAAACAAAATTCATTTGAATTTTATGTTTTGTATTGTTTGGCTTTAAATTGAATAAAACCAATGACATTGAAATGGGTTGAATTTATAGAATTAATTGAAACGTATGAAATTTAAATTGTGAAACTGGATATAATTTAACAAAACTATGTTGTGGGATTTAATTATCTATATTGTTTGATGGAATTTGTTTAAAAATTGTTTTTTTGAAAAGTATGGATTTTTATTTGGTTTTGATAGAAACCATTGGGTTTTCTCATAGAGAAGGGTATGTTTTGATTAAAAACATGTGTGTTGGTTTTTAAATTGAAATTTTCATAGTTGAAATGGATAATGAGATGAATTTCATTTTTAACTATAAAATTAATTTCCCATAATTTATTTTTACTAGGTAACATGAAGGCATGGATGTTTAGTAAAATATTGAGATTACACTCTATGACTCAAAAAATTTACTAAAACATACTTGTAGCATGACACATCCCCGATGGGATAGTGATGCAATTATCTTAACCAGTGTCAATAGGACATGTGTACAAAAATATTTCCATGTCACATTGAGTGTAAATGATTCCCATATCCTAGACATATCATAAATTTGGAAAATGATCAAGGGACAACTTGTTTGTATCTAAAATATATGCCATGGATTGTTACAAACTATTTCTAATTTCTTTTGATTTAAATAAATTCTTCTATATAATTTTATTTTATTTATTATCTACGTGTATTCAATCAATTAAAAAGTAAAGAAATTTTTTTTAAAATGTATTATTCATTTGAATGTAAATCACAATTTGATTAAATATATTTTTTGAAATGACAATCCTATTTGTTTAAAAATGAATGAATTATTTCTTTTAATATAATGATGGTATCTCTTATAAAATCTGTTGTAAGATCCCCCTTTGAATTCCGATCACACCCCACCTATGCCTTCTGATTTTTGCAGATTATCTCCTTCCATGTTCGAGAAAGGTAAAAGTACCACTTATATGCCGTTATATATATTTATATTTGGGTCTGGATAGAAGATTATGTTGTGACATAAGAAATTTTTCCTATTTTATGGTACTTTTTTGTAGTACATTTGGTTGTTCAAACCTATTTTAATTCTTGTACATGACAACATATTGAGATTAATTTGTATTAATTCTAATTTTTTTTTCATTCCATCACAGTGTTTGAGAAACATTTGTTCCCAAATTCATCTTCTATGATGCTAGGTAATAGTCATCAACCCATGGGGATCAAGTATTCCATAAAAGATATGTCAGTTCTATCTCGGTTTTTGGATTTCCACAGTACTAGGGATGGTTTGTGAAAAAAAGTTGAACCGAAGCCCTAGGTTTATCTTCTATTTTGAAGCCAGTGCGCTTCTCTATTGTCTTGTCAGGAAATATGTGGTTACTGTGTTTGAGTGTGTGTCCAACTCTCACCTCAATAAAACTTAAGTAACTATAAGTGGTTTTGGAAATACATCATGAGGATTATGTATACTATTTTCCCTACTTGTTATTTAGATATATTGAAATCGAAAACATGTATGTTTTATATGTTGGGATTGATTTTCCTTGTTTCTTTGTTTTTGTGTCAATATGAGGGCATGAATTTTGTTTTTTGATGTTTTTTGCATCAATCCACAAAGAATTCATTTGAATCAGATCTAGGAGGAAGATTTTGATGTATCTTAGTGATAAAATACTTCTATGTACCTGATCTGGTAGAGTTGATTGTACATAATGTCTAAGCATTGAGATATGCATCACCATTGATTCCAATTCCAAATTAATCTATGGAACATCGTAAGGATTTTCTCTATATTAGTATTCAATAGTTCCTTTTCTTGAATCTACCAATATTAAAAGGCTTAAGAGACCCCCAAGAGGCTGAGGAATGTTTGATAAGGATCGAGAAATTATTTGGCTTCTTGGAAACACCTAACGAAATTAAGGTGAAGTGTTCCACCATCATACTTGAATGACTAAGAAGGATATGGTGGGACATTATGTTGATAGTGAAGAAGTATGAGGGCATAGAGTGGAGATACATTAATGTTATTTTCTTAATTAATTTTTCTCCAGAGTCGATGGTGTGGGATAAGGATGAAGAGTTTTAAAAAATTGATTAGGCTGATAGGATCATGACAAAATATGAAAACCATTTTCCAAGATTTTGCAATGTACACCTAAGATATGGTCAAATAAAAATATAGAGACTAGAAAGTTGGAGTTGGGACTTTGACATGATATTAATTCTCTTGTTTTCATACAGAAACATTGTCTTATTTTAATTCTCTTAATAGAGCACTGACAGTCGAAATGGACATGCATTGAATGTCAGGGTTAATGATAGTTTCTTTCTATCTTAGTTTTTTCACAAGTTCCTTAAAAATATTGAAAAAGTGTGATGTTTCTCATGAATGTTCAGGATTTCAGGGTTTCTTGTAGACCTCATATAGTTCCTTGAATAGGGGCTCATGTTTTCTACCACTGTGGAATTATAGGGAATTATAATTGGGTATGTACTATGGTACCTAAGTTATAAGGTTATTATGGAGGCTCAGGTCACATACATTAGCTCCTCCATGTCTTTTCTACTCCCCAAAGTCGAACAAGTTTTTCTACACCTATTAAAACTATTGTGAAATCAGATGATTCCTGAAAAAAGGGGGTTCATCCACATACATTTGAAACAAATCTAAATCATGTAGTAGAAGTGTCTCTAATGAATGTGGATATGAGTCTAATTATCATGACATGCACTATCACTATAGATTCATCATTAGTGAACAATTAATTTGGTATTAGTTCATATCATTCATTTACTTAAAACAATATTTTTAATGTACTAAATCATTATATGGATATTTTTCCTTGTGTAATCGATATTACTAACTATATTGGAATGATTAGAGTTTAGGGTAACTGTTTCTGATGATTTCGCTAGGGCGTGCGCCTCTGTATCGTTTGATGATGAAAGGCACGATTTTGTTGCCCCGCATTCCCACTTTCCAAAGGCAGGCGGCATCCATTCCTTATTCATGGACATCTACTCCTTGATCAAAACGGGATGATGGGATGTCAGTTATTCCTTCCATGGATTCCTCCTTGGAGCTCGTTACCTAGTTCGAGCCTCCCTTACATACTGAAGACGTTCGTGAAACTCTTCCTATTGCCATATTTTCATTTACACCAGTTAAGTACGCTGCTTCTATTAGGACATTCCAAAGGTTCCGGTCATGGAAGCAACCTTCGGTCAGGGTAATAGTCATGTTGGACATCACTGGCGTGTGTGGACGCTGGAACAATGGTGTGTCTGGGATTATTCCCCTTATTATAGGGCTTCTCGAGGGCACAGAACCCTGAGGCATCCCACGTCGAATGCGGGGAATTATATTCCATAGGATTTTATCTGAGGTTTTCCACAGCTTCCCATGTTTAACAAAGGGTATCCCACAAGTTTAACATCCAACGGAGATGGATCGGACAGATCAGAAAACTAAATATAGTGGATCAGATGAGTGTAACCCCCGAGGGACACACTGATGTAGGAAGGGTGACAGGACCTCAACGAGATGTGGCAGCTAGGGTAAGACTCAAGATAGATGATGGGGTTCTAAGTGAAATGGGTGGTGAAATAGATGGAACCACTATGAGGAAGACGGTAATGTTGTGCTTGAGTCTCAGGGAGACTTCCTACGTATTCCCATGGCAGGGAATCATAGTCAGTGTAGTTCAGGAGGGCGATGGGACGCCTAATTAGGTGACCCGTGATATTGGACTCGTGGATGGGACTTGGAGGAAGTGGGACCTCTAGGTTGGGGCATGACCTTCCCGAGACTCCTAGACTCTAGGGAAATATCAATTGATGAGCTTGAATTGGGGTGTACACACGGGAAAGCAACCCAATGATGTGTATGGGGCTTATGCGTGGTTAGTAGCTTGGGTTGGTCTGACGCCACTAGGACAAACCAAAGATTTGGGTCCTCGTGAAGGGGATTACAATGGATTGCTGTTGAATGGGGGATTCATCGACTTACCACTGATCGAGATACAACGGCATACCACTGATTGAGGTACAAAACGGCTTACCGCTATGTGGGGCACAACAGATTACCGCTAATTGAGGAACACAACTTAATTCCATGTAGGACGGGGGTTAACTGACGTGAATAAGGACCTGGGGTGAAGATGTATGGTGTAGGCGAACCTATGTGAAGGAGGTCGGAGTGGCTGGGATGATGGGATTGAACCTCGTGGAGGCTTCCTACATACCCTTCCTTTTCAAGGATCAGAGTCCTTATAGTTTAGGTGGGGGGAATTCGGGGCATACGCTTTGAGGTAGCCCAAAGTGTTCATGAATAGACGTAAAGGGAGTTGGGACCAATTGTTGTTGGGCTTGATCCTTGTGGAGTCTTCCTACATAACTTAGCTTGGGAAGGATCATTGTCCACGTAGTTCGGAATAGGGGCTTGATAAAACGACATGAAGACGGTCTGGACCAATTGATGGTGGTGGTGGGATTGACCCTCATAGAGGTTTCCTACATACCATTCCTTGGAAAGATCAAAGACCACATAGTTCATTTGTGGGTTTTGTTGAACCGACGTGAAGATGGTCGGGACAAATGTCTTGTGGGATTGCACCTCATGGAGGATTTCTACGTACCTCTCCTTGGAAAGGATCAATGACTTTGTAGTTCTATATTAGAGCATTTGGGGCTTACGCTCTGAGGCAGCCCACAAAATGTTGTTTAACTGACGTAAAGGGAGCAAGGACCAATGGTTGTTGGTCTTGAACCTCATGGAGTCTTCCTACATAGCTCGACTTGGCATGGATCAAAGACCTTGTAGTTTAGGATGGGGGCTTGGTTCACTTATGTGAAAATGGTCTGGACCAATTGATGGTGGTGGTGGGCTTGAAACTTGTGGAGGCTCCCTAAGTACCTTTCCTTGGAAAGGATCAAAGACATAGTAGTTTAGGTTGGTAGTATTTGAGGCTTATTCTCTTAGGTATCCCAAGGTGTATGTCATGGCCGGTTCATACACAAAGACCACGTGAGTCTTTCTCTATGTGAGAAACAGGATACAACAAATACCTGGCAATCACGTTGTGAAAGGTGCGTCTGTCAGAAATGGACTGGGGATTACATGTGATATCAACCCAAAGAGGAAACAGGGGCTTATGCATGGTTAGCAGTCCGAAGTGGTTGGGAGTTACTCCAGAATGGAGGCCCGGTGGCAACAAAGCCCAACGGGAGAGGGATTTGGCACCAAAGAAAGGAGGGGAAAGGATGATCTCTCCTACAAGAAAAGCTAGGGGCTTACACCAGGGTAGTTTCCCTTTCCCCACAGAGGATGCAAGGGGGGGCGTTTCAGTTTAACATCATGTGCAGAGGAAGATGATGCTTGGTAGTTTAATGTCCTCCAACTCGGACGAGGTGGGTTGACTCCACACCCCTAAGACATACATAACCAGTACACGCAACACCTTCATGATGGTATGGGACCGACAATGTCATGGTCAGGGGGTGTTATAGAGCGAACCATTGAGGGGGGGGGGGGGTCCACGTTTGTGTGGTTATGCAAATAAGCAATAGTCGTTAGCATTCCAATGTGAAGAAGCATTGGGAAAAGCAATGAAACAGGCAGTATCGTCCAAGGGACATTGAAGTTGCTTCATTAAAACCTGAAGGACCGCACTGGAAAAGTTGTTGCAGAGCGAGAGGGGCCATGGGTAGAAGCCTTCTGAAGCTCTGGTGCTCCGTGCAGTGGAGGGGCTTCGTGAAGGGTTGTGCTTCACGAAGTGAAGTTTCCTAGGATAGTCATAGGGCATAGGTGCATATGGGAGGAGCTTCACGAAGTGTAAAGGAATTCGTGAAGCAAGGCCCCATGAAGCAAGGGTGCCTTGAAAAGCATAGCATTAGGAAGTGATGTGCTTCACGATGCACAGTGACCCAACCTTGGCTCTTGGGGTACATGCGCATGGGGGGTGCTTCAAAAAGTGGAAATGCATTCGCAAAGCAATTCCCCATGAAGCAGGGCTGCCTCACGAAGTAGTTCATTGGGAAGAAATGTCCTTCATGATGCACACTGACCCGGTTTGGCACTTCGATGACATGTGCATGGGGGGTGCTTCGTGAAGTGTTAGTCCTCCGTAAAGACCCAATTCCCCTTGAGGATCTCCTTCCTTCATGAATTCCCGGGGGCTTCGCGAAAGGTATCCCCCCCTAGAAGAGGGGCTCAATTAACACCAAGGGGGAGGTGCTTCACGGATAAAAAGTACATGGAGGTGCTCAAGGTTCGCAGAGCACAGATTCTTCATGAATTGAGATCTACGAAGGTGAAAGGTCAGAACGTTCATCCCCTCTAGGCCCGAGGTGAGCCCTATATTTATAGGCATGAGGTTCCGTGAAGCAGTGGCCACTCGGCGTGAAGGGATTTTTGCGGAGGACCGCAAACGTCACCTACCATCATGGAGTGTTACCGCCTCATTGCTTTGTGAGAACACATGAATGTCAGTGGGATTCACGGAGCATTACCACCTCCTTGCTTCACAATAGCTCACGAACATAAGAGGTCTTAACAGAGCTCTAACACCTCCTTGATTAGTGATGGATCACAAATGTCAGAGGACATGGCAGAGATGTCAAACCTCGTTTCTTTGCAAGGGCATGTGAAGGAGATCTTGTTCACTGGCCGTAGGGCTCCAGGTGCTTCGCAATCTATCTTCGTTAGAAAGTCCTTCCTGCTTTGAAGATATTTTGTTCGCCTCTAATTTTGGCATCAACAAATGCCCCCCCTCAGATTCTGAGTCTAGGAGAAAATGAGAATCTGAGTTTGAGGGTTCATAGAAAAAATTCTTTTGATACCTTTAAGGTGGCCTCGCTAAGAAGACTCGTGATGTGGCCTTGTGATGGAGGCTCACGAGGTGGAGCAGCGATGCGCAGGCGGGGCACACCGTGAATCCGTTGTGGCTGGACGCGCCGCGAAGCACCTGAGGTATTTGCTTCATGGCGCATGGAAAATCTTCAACATCATGTTAGTGAACTCCATGAGTTGTGTATGAGGGTAATTGAAAGGATATGTGATTCCGCAGTCCGGATCGAGCTCCGTGAGTGGTCTCTGTGATCGGTCTCCGTGATCGAGCATCAGGACCGATCATCACGATCCATCCAAAAAATAATCTGATTTTTAAGGACATGATGGCTCACAAGGAGGCTGTTAGGGGGGGGGGTCCTTGAGAATGATGACCAAAGGGAGGAGATGGAGAAAAAATTGGAACTGGGGTAGTTGGTATGGAGCCAGTCCGACCATGATTCACTGGTGCAGCTATTGTTAGAAATCCAAAAGGACTACCCATTTTTCAAGAGGCTTCCCTTGTATGGATTTTTACTAAGGGATGGCGTCTTCATCCTAGAAGAATGTAGGGATGATCCGGCCTACTACTGTAGAAGCACGTTGTGTCGGTGCCAGTGGTTTAGGTCGGCCATCGACCATGCTAGGGAGGACATTACGCCTGTTACCGCTAATTGTTTATACAACCATCTGAATGATATTGACGAGAAAACATTGCTGTCTGAGAGGACCCCTCCTCTTTACAAAAAATTCCTAAAGGTGGAACTGTGGAACCCGAAGAAATGATGGTCTGATGAGTGGGACCTGTGCCAAGGTTGAATCTTGACAGACGAATGGGTCGGGGCCTACTGGGTAAGCTCCTCGTTTGAGGAGTTTGGGGAAGAGCTAAGGAGAGTAGGACATTATGTGGTAGCCAAGGTCTCCCTATTTCACATCTACCATCCAAATTAGCTAATTCCAAAGCTATTGATCCGGTGGTAATTAGGGACCAATACCTTCTTCCTACATCATGGTGAGGTTTGTATCAACTTATGGGACGTGTATCAGATCTCGGGGGTCCTGATACTGGGAGTTATGTACGAAGAATTCCCCCTATTATGGGTGCATCAGAGGATATGATGTAGATGTCACTACTGGAAATGGCGTTGATGAGATGGGTGCTGGGAGATGACATGGAAGTAGTGAGAGATATCCACTTCAGATGGTGGTTTAATCACTTTCTGAACATCCCTAAAGACATGAAGTTTCTAGTGGGGCCTCGAACATTCCTGAAGGAGACTCAATGGGGAAAGTAGAACTCATAATGGCAGCTAATGGAGGACAGTGAATGGAAGACCTGGGGTTTCAACATCACCACCGAACATCAGCCAATAGTCAGGCTCGAGGCATTCATTTTGGCTCTTATCTGTGGCTAGATCTTCATAGTGAGGGATACAAATATGGGCATGCGACCAAGAACATTCATCATGGCCTCCATGATAGAGACCAAAGGGCAGGTAAATATCGGAATTCTGATGCTTGTCAAGATGTACAAAATGCTCTGGCACATCATTGAGGGGAATATGCCACAGAGGATATGTCGGTCATTCCACCATTTTCACGAGTGGATAACAGAACACATTATGGGGTTTTATGAATACCTAAACCATATTTCTCTTCCTAGATTGGACTTCCACCCATCCATCCGGAATCTCCTGGGGAGCTATCCTGCCAATCTGACCATACCATTAGTATTAAACTGAGTCTGGATAGTAGAAGAGTTAAACTAACATCCATTCCTGTTGCCGATGGGGGCCATTATGGATGATAGCTGAGGGATAGAAGAGCAATGGTCTTATCTCCTGGCCTTTCTAGGTGGAGTCCTAGTGGCAAGGGTGGACTAAGAGCCGCTCTACGAGCTGTACACCCTGCACCAATTTTCCCATCAATCTCGTGCATGAAGCGACTGAACCCCAGGTTTACCTAAGGGTGCACCTTGAAGATAATACATGTGTGATGAGGAAGATGTGGTTCATGTTCACTCGTGAGGATGGAAAGATGAGGAATGAGCTTCCTCCACCCACTGCTGCCTTTTGGGTTGGTCAAGGAGTATGCCCAACGTTTGGGGGCGGCCTACCTAGGGGAAATGTAGAACATGCCATCAATTCAGGTCTATGATGGTGAGCCTTCCCAACCTCAGGTTCGGGGCCGAAAGGTGGAGAGGGCATCTCGCGATTGCGGGGATTCCATGGTGGTGAGATTGCATTAGTTGAGGGTGAAGTAGTGGGGATATATCCAACAGCAGAAGTGGACCCGATGGTTCCAAAAGAGCAGAGTCATCCAGAGGGGAGGCCATCGAGAGGGTTCTATAGGATACCTACCCAGCCCCCTAGGATGTGGTTGTTCCATATAGATATGCGGGAAAATGTTTTCTTCCCGGAGGCCTAGGACATTTGGGAAGTCAATCGGAAATTCCTCTATCCGTCTGAGATGTAGAAACACTTCAATCATCTTGGGAAGCATTTTCCTGGAATAGGCCCTAACCGAGCTGGATTTGCGGTATCCCAGACGGAGGTGGAGCAATACCTGGAAGATCCGGAGGGCTTTGTGAATTCTCGGGGTGCCCCTCGTCTAATGACAGATCATGTTAATGTGTTGCAAAATTGCACGGTCCCACTATAGTTGTCAGACGATGAAATCAGATAGTGCTTTCCTCTACCGGAAGAATTGGATGAGTCCTCCTGGGGGGACGAGGCCTGTAGAGGGAGTCTGTTGGAGGAGGGAGAAGTCGGCGATCAGGACTCGAACCTCAAAGAATTCGTAAAGGCCCTCAAGGTAAAACCCCAAACCTCTTTCTCAGGGTCTTATCCCAGGTTGATCTGGACTCCTTACTAACATCTAAACAATGTAGGAAGACCTCATACAAAGGACACCTTCTCTTCCCTCAATGAATGCTGGCGCGATACCTTCAAAATCTAAAACTGTGGTTGCATAAACTACTACGTCCATCATGGCCATGACACCTAAGGTGACCCCTTCGGAGCTTTCAGAGCATCTGATAATATATGGGGGGCCACACCTCGGGATCCCAACGACATCAACACAAGAACGAGACCAGAAATTCGATCTCTATAAGTCCCATCTTCCAATTTTATGCTTGTCATCCCCTAACCATGTTTACTAATTTCCATGTCCTTATCATGGTGTGTATAGTTCTTCATATGGTGTGGGACACCATGGTGAGGTTGGTCAGGGATTCTTGCAGTGTCCTTCCCTGGGGAATGCTGGTGATCATGGAGGTGAAGGCCCAAACCGGCCATGCAGCGGTGCTCACGATCACTGGTGGGGCCGTCAGTGGGGCTGATCCTAAGATCATTGAGGTGGGATTTGATGATGAGGATTGATCATATAGTCCATGTCCCTCCATGCCTGATCAAATACCAGACGTGGACCCTGCTGAAGAGTTCCTGGGGGCGTTCCCCATGTTTGAGCCTGCCAACCATGCTGACTGGGATGATACAGCCTCTGAGAAAGAGGACAGCAGAATAGTCCATCTCCGATCATGGAAGTTGATCAAAAGCTTCATTGATAAAACTCTTAAAGCACACTGGCTGGATGAGATAGACAGACATCACTCGAGACTGCGTGAACTGTGTTCTGGGGGAGTGGATGCCCAACATCCAAACATGCTCATCCAAAATCTTATGGCAGAAATGATTCAGTAGTATGATCGTGCCCTCAGTGAGGGATGGTAGTAGAGGAATGCAGTAAATGTCCAGGGGTTCTAGGAGGATGAAGATGTGGTCCAACAGCTGTAGATTCGGGTGGATGAGCACTCGACCTCCCTCAGCACCCAATCTGAGCTAATATTGCGATTAATGGCCTAGTTGGAAAAGGCTGAAGAGGTCATGAAGCGAGCCTCTGAGGAAATGATCATCATCTGGACCGACGTGGAGTAGGGCCACATTGTGGCTAACAAATTGTGCCCCATCGATGCCAAGGAGGAGCGGGAGATGAATAGGCGGCATCAACTCCTAGACACTACCATCCAGAGGCTGCTGGAGTTTCTATGCTCTTTTGATGAGGTTAAAACGTCCATGGGCGAAATGACCCTCAGGTACTATAATGATGACAAAACCTCAAAAGTACTTTCATGCCTTGACCGTTTGATGTCATAGCCTGCATGAGTTCTGTTATTTTTATTGGTTTTACACGCATCTGTTATATTCTAGAAACACCCAGTGATCAATCCCTAAGCTCATGCAGGTCGAGGCCAATGTGAGAAACAAAGGATGAACCCTATGTAATTTTGCTTAAACATAAATGTTCTGACCATGTTTCGGGCAGTCGAGGTTTGAAAAACCACCCTTGATTCCCATGACGAGAAAGGAGAGACCAGACTAGATGATGAAGCTCTCAGAACAGCTGAATTACCTTTTTCCCTATGTGCTCTTGTCCATGAACTGGGTAACACCAGGGGCATTGGAATCAAACCAAACAAATAGGAATGGAACATGTGAATCATGATTCCCAGCATTCAGAACACATTGGTGGTGGCGTGCCAATGAAAGGGAATTGTTGACCGCATTCCAAACACAGTATCCTTATTGTGTTAACCTAGAATGGGGATAGAAAATGAGGGAAGACTGCTGAACATGTTTGAAACACGTGGCCTGACTCGAAATTTCATCCATTAGTCTTCTGGAAAGTTAGCCAAGGATAGTAGGTGATCCATAGGCCGTGCATCCATACTATTAGGGGATTTATTTAGACATGGAAGTGGACAAGGTTCCGAATAAGAGGCATGAAAAGCATGTATGATGGAGAGATGGTTTTTTCTAATGGAGTCCAACACTCATAAAATTTTGTCACCTTGGTGGAAACACATTGGGTGGGTGCATTAGTCTGATCAGGGAATAAGCATAATTAGAAACCGGACCTCGCTTACAAGGAAAATTTTGCTTCCTAACTTTATCATGGGGCATCCTGGGCTTGTTCAGGGTAAAGGTACAGGGTCCCCCAAAAGAACTTGGGAAAAGGGTCCAAAAAAGAGGGGGGGGGGACTGGATTTGGGATTCTTTGGGTTGGACCCAAAGGCAAGATT
This sequence comes from Viscum album, assembly GCA_963277665.1. NCBI lineage: Eukaryota > Viridiplantae > Streptophyta > Magnoliopsida > Santalales > Viscaceae > Viscum > Viscum album. Next base: position 1,094,160,527 of record OY728155.1, read on the forward strand.
CTTGGGTGTTCCTACCTATCCCATGAGGATAGTAATCAAGCCATACATAGTTCTGGAAGATGTCGTGCAGTTTAACATCTTACGGTAAGGACGTATAGTGATCTTGGTTTATGGTCATAGAGCTCAGACCATGGATGGTAGGAAATGCGGGAGACACATAACGAGGTAATTATAAAACCCATCATGAAAGAAGAACCAGAGTCTAGATTATCATCTGTTCCTTAGGGAAGCATTTAGGTCAAGGGACCAAACACGAATGTAAGGATGGGCTCATGGGAAAGTGTCTAGGAATTCCAACATATTTCATGATAATGAGAATCAAGACGAATATAGTTTTAGGGGTAGGCACGGTATGGTACTAGTTCCAGGGATAAAAGGGGCACGCGGGTCTGACCCTCGCACCAACAGAAGTGGCATTTGATAGGTCTTGTTTGTCATTTAGGGGGAATGAAGGTATTTTTTTGTTGAGCTCTGGGACTATAATAGTAAATCCAGGCATCACATCAAGAATCAAGCTGAATGAAGGCACTGATAAACAATATGGTATTTGACCCATACCAAACATGATGTCCCTTATGAGAGGACATCACAATGCAGTGTCATTTTTCGTCATGCAGCCAGGACGATACTGTCACATTTTAGGGTCATGTGATGGGACCAACCATGGAATTTAATGTTGTGCAGCATAGAAATAGTAGTTTAATGTTATGTGGGACTAGGCAACATAGTTTACCTTCATATGTCCTGAACATAGATATGAGGTTCAATAAGGAATGTGCACGGTGCAATAAAGCATACCTGATGTGAATGATGACATAATCCCATACCACAATGCGCGTGATTCCAAGAAAGAAACCCCGAGCTGATGGTCCCATAATTGTAACATCCCAAGTATGTAATGAATAATAGATATTTTTATTTATGTCTATTAATGATTAAGATAGTGTTTTAGAGGCTTAAAATGAAAATAAATACAATCTTTTGCATGCAATACACTAATATTCTTAAAAGACTGTTTTACTTCCTTATGATGGAAAACCCTTTTTAAATCTACCTTTTGACAATTTTATAAACTATGTTTGTCAAAATAAACTTATTCGTTATGATTGGGACATCAAAATTTACTTTGTGTGAATTTTTGGTATTTTTCTGACAATGTTCATTTTTTAATGAATAGTGAAAAATACTGCATTTTACATCAAAACTGCTTTTTAATCTAATTTATTTATATGATTAGATTATCTTTTGAATTGGTTTTGAAGTTAAATTAGAATATATTTTTACCATTTAATCCAATGGTGGTAATTGGAATCAATTTCACTTTGAAATTGGACTTGAACTGGTGTCAATCTTTTGATACTTATTGTTTCATAAAAACACGCTATTTTCTCTGACAGCGGGAATTAATTATTAAATTAATTAATTTGACTTATATGTATTGAATTTTGTAAAATAGACTTCATTTTTGAATTTGTAATATCAAATATAGCTTAGGGTGAATTTTTGGTAATTTTCTGAAAAACATCAATTTTTGATGAATAGTGAAACCACTGAGTGGTAGTTAATGAAACTGATTTTTCATTTAAATGAAACTTTGCCACTTTTGTGTTGTGAATTTCAAAAATCTGACATTCATGGTTGTAATTAAGAAGTATAATGTGGTTCAATGGGATTAAAATATTTTTTTTTGGTGAATAGTAACTTATTAAGTTTTTAATCGCGATTAGTGGTAATTAGTGTAGTTTAAGGTATAAATAATGCATTAATAATATGAAATTACATAGACACAAGTCCCAAACTTATTGGTTGTGTCATGGCCGACCAATAGAAGCCATGGGTCAACTTGGGGACCCCATGGAGACACTTTGGTTGGGAAATGACATAAATAACTTTTTATTAAATGTTAAAGTAAAAATGAAACAAACAATAGATGTTTTACTAAAACAATTTTTACATGGGGTTATAAAGATCAGATTTTTTATTATAAATAGTAATTGGAAATATAAAAAGATTTCATACATCATAGTATTTTTTTATAATATTTAGACTTTAAATAAATTAAATTATTTATGACATCATGATGATGCGACGATGACCTCATTATTTAATGATTTAAATAAAATGGAAAGATAATGAAAACTCTAAAACCTACACATGGCCAAAACCAATTGGATGAGTTGATTTGAAACCCTTATCACCTTATACACGAATTATATCAATGTGGGACCTTTTAAAACCGAAACACATTTTCAAATAAAGTAATATTTCTTTACGTTCCAAAAGTGCCCCTCCTCTCCTCTTATAAAAGGCCCCCACCTCTACCTCATTTCACACACTCCTCAAGCCTTTGGATCGGCCAAAACCTGCCCATTTACTCTCTACACATCCCTCTCCTCATCCTAGAGGATTAAATTTGGGCAGAATCCTTTCAAAGGAAGCCTTTAGGCTCAAATCAAAAGGAGTTACACTTTTAAAGGTAATTCATTCTCTCATGTTCATTTGTTTTATTTTGCTTCTCCAACCCCCTAAACTATTTTTATTTACTTCTTTTGTAACAACACCAGTATCTTCAATATACTAGGATGTTGTTATAAAATTTATTTTAGCTACACTCTCAAACAACTACATCAAATGGTTAAAGAACATACGGTTTCTGTGGATGGCGAAATTCTGCCTCCCGAAACGATGATTGTTCAATACTAATTTAACACCTTCAAAGGTGGCCATTATGATGTCACTATTAATATATATGATATATAATATGTTTATTTTTTACTTAAGCTTCTGTTTTTTTTTTCATTTTGGGCATACCTTTATGGTTTCAATTATGGGTAAACACGGTATCTTCATTTTAGGAAGTGCGGACTACCACCCCCTGAAAGTGATTTGATTCGTTAATACCATATGTGGGTTTTGTAAAGGATAATGTTAATGATATTATATATGTTATTATACTGGAATTATAATATACTCTTATATCATTTTGATTCTATTCCAGAAAATACGAAATAGAAATGGAAGTAGCGTTCATTGCGAATGTACGTCTTACCGTCTCCATGAACGGTGCATTTCATTTATTACCTCTAAATGTGATGTAATATTATAAATACATGTATATGATGAATATATATGATATATATGTTATCCAAATCATTAATATAATTCTGGATATAACGATCCTTTGACCAAATTAACAACATGTAAGTGTAAGAAGTCTATTTTTGACTTACGAACCAAATACCGAAAAAATGAACATTATTAACTTAAATGATTACATGATGTTCATAACATGGTATAAAAGGAATAATGAACTTGAAAAATATTCTTAAGAAAGTAGATATTAACTCAAGTTTATTATTCAGGAGATTAAAGAACGGTCGGGTCAAGTCGGATACGAGGTATGAGACTTTGTCTCAATCTCCTTTCATTGAGGCATATTTTATTTTATACACAACATTCATTTATACGGTGTATAATCCCCATTGAATTTTATGTTTATTCAAAAGGAATATTTTTTATACTAAGTGTTAACTAAACGACAAAAGGAAATGTTTTTGTCGTACGTATGCGGCGACAACGACTTCTCCGCCGTCGTGATCGTTATTTGAGTTTCGGCTTCCTCTACAAGCCAAACCTTTTTTTTAAAACAAAAAATAAATACCATGTTTTACTTTGGTATTGAAAATGGTTTTCATAATGTTTTTATTATATCAATGTGTTGTATTGATATCTCGTGATTGAAATGTGGAAATTTTATGTTTCCTTTATGCATGTTTTATGTGATATGATTATGTTATGGTTCTTGGGCATTATTATGAAGACGGGTGGTTCCGTGATAAAATAAGGGCGGGTGAGCCCGTTATAGCTCTCCAATGCATTGGGTAATGCGAAGGAGTGAAACATTAAGGTTTCTCCGAAGAGATTTAGGGAATATACTGTGATGGGTATTCCAAATGTAACCAAGAGGGTTACTTCCTACGTAAGAATGTTATGAATGCCTCAAGTTACCTTTATGTCTTATGATTTCTATGATTTATTCATGATTTGATGAGGTATGTTAAAGTGCTTATGTTTTATGGGTAAAGTATGATCTCATCCTTATGTACATATGTACCCATGTTTCCTTTCCATATTTTTATAACCCATACTGAGCTTTTTATGCTCATCCCAAGTTTTTTTTTTGAAATGTTTTCACAGGTCAAGGGAAAGGTACATGATATGATGATAGTGTCAAGGAAGTGTCAAGAATGAATCCATGTTTTATTTTAAATATGTTTCCTTTGATGGGAATGAAGAATACTATCTTTATGTAACCACTTTGTTTATATGTGGAATGTAATGAAAGTTTTATGATCTAATTCTCTAAAACTCTAAACCTGAAATGATCCTCAATGTGTAATCTTGTAATAACTCAAGATTTAAGTAAGGTTTAAGGCTGGGGCCTTATAGTTGGTATCAAAGGTCAGTTTAGATAACTTTAGGAGTTAGAATTCTATTAAATGATTATCCAATTTTTTTTGAAATGATATAGCATTTAAAGATTACCATGTTTCTTCATCTAAGACATGTTTGTTCACAATGGTTTTCCGCAGAGGAAACAGGGAAGCAGTTCTAGGAAGGCATACAGAAGGAAATAACCTTCCGAATCAGCATCCCGATATGGTCGGAATTGGAACTGAATAGTTTGTTGCAGTAATGGCGCAGTTGAATCAAGCGATAAATGGTGGTGGTATCCATGCACGAGATCAGCCAGATCAACCGTAGAGGAACATGTCAGTGGTGGAACATTTCATGAGGCAACATCCACCATCATTCAGAGGATCATCTGACCCTGTGCTAGCTGAAGGGTGGATTAAAGCACTGGAGAAGATTTTTGATGTCATGGGGTGTTCAGACAATCAAAAGGTTAGTCTTACTATTTACCGTTTGGAGGGTGAAGCAGATCAGTGGTGGTCTATGGTTAAAAATATCAGGGACGCCGATGAGATTGATGCTCTTGACTGGGATGAATTCAAAGGTATGTTTCTTGAGAAGTATTTTCCTAAGGCTGTTCGACTTAGGATGGAAAACAAATTCTTGGAATTGAGGCAAGAGGAAGACTCAGTGGCTACCTATGAAGAAAGGTTCACTCGATTATCATGGTATTCTCCAAATTTTATCTGAGACCTTGATAGTAAAATCAATCGTTTTTACTCAGGATTAAAGCCAAAATATTGAAGGGCATTAGCTTCTCGTGAGTTTAAAAGTTGTGAAAAGATTGTTCGATGTGCTGAGAAGGTGGAAATGGAGTTTGCCGATGACCAAGTGTTCTATAACAACCAGCAGAAGAAGAGACCGAGGTGGGATGAGAAAGGTAAGAATTCTTCAAAAAAGTCTGATGGTAAGAGAACTAAGTTTCCAGTTTGTGATAAATGTGGCAAAAGTCATGCTGGGGAATGTCTTCTGAATTCTGGAAAGTGCTACCGATGTGGTAAGATGGGACATAAGGCTCGTGATTGCACTGAAAAGGATCAAGGTGAAGGGAAGAACAAATTTGATTTACAGTTAGTGAAATTTTATAAGTGCAATGAGATGGGTCACTATGCAAACGAGTGTCCGACAAAGATCTTGAGTGATGGGAAGCAGTTAGACTACAAACAGAAAGGGGTGGTGAAATCCTTTGCAACTACTTCAACAGATGTCGGGCCATCAAATGAAGTTGTATCAGGTACTTTGTTTGTTTTTTCAGATTATGCCAGTGTGTTGTTTGATTCGGGGTCTACGCATTCTTTCATCTATGAAACCATTTCTAGTAAAATGGGAATACCATCTCAAGAAATGACTCTTGAACTTTTGGTAAAAACACATGGGGGGAATGTTGAGCCAAAAAGAATTTATAAGAATCTTCCTATCCTTATCTGTGGAAAGAACGTACCTGCAAACCTTATTGTTCTACCTCTAGTAGAGTTTGATGTTATCCTGGGTATGGATTGGCTCTCTATTTACCATGCTAAGATTGACTGTAGAGCTAAAGATGTTTCTTTTCAGAAAGACCTTCAGTTTGTTAACAAGAATGAACCCTTACTTTTGATAACATATCAAGAGGCCGAGAAACTTGTAAAAGATGGAAATGAATGTTACCTTGCACAAGTCGTTGAAAATAAAGGAACTGTTCAGATTAATGATGTGCCAGTGGTAAATGAGTATCCTGATGTTTTTCCTGATGAGTTTCCTGGAATAATACCAGATCGGGAAGTTGAGTTTACTGTTTACTTAGTTCCTGATGCTAAGCCAATTTCAAAACCCCCTTATCGAATGACAAAAATTGAACTTTTAGAGTTAAAGTAGCAATTTCAAGATTTATTAGAGAAAGGTTTCATTAGATCTAGAACATCACCATGGGGTGCTCCTGTTTTATTTATTAAAAAGAAAGATGGTTCTATGAGACTTTTCATTGATTATAGAGCCTTGAATAACATCACAGTTAAGAAAAAATATCCATTGCCTCATATCGATGATTTGTTTGATCAGCTCCAGGGTGCTCAGTTTTTTTCAAAGATTGACCTGAGATCGGGGTACCATCAGCTGAAGGTAAAGGAGGCAGATATTCCGAAGACTGTGTTCCGTACGAGATATGGCCATTGTGAATTTGTAGTAATGACTTTTGGGCTAACCAATGCACCTGCTGTATTCATGGACTTAATGAATAGAATTTTCCATGAGTTCTTGGATAAGTTTGTGGTGGTTTTCATTGATGATATTTTGGTGTTTTCTAAAAGTAAAGAGGAGCATGAAAGACATTTAAGGGATATCTTGAAAACCTTAGAAGAAAATAAATTGTATGGGAAATTCAGCAAGTGTGAGTTTTGGTTGCAACAAATTTCTTTCCTTGGTCACATTGTTTCTAAAGATGGAATAACTGTTGATCCTGAAAAAACAAAAGTTGTGGAAGAATGGCCAAGACCCACAAATGTAACCGAGATTCGTAGCTTCCTTGGTTTGGCGGGCTATTACCGAAGGTTTGTTAGAAATTTTTCACGGTTATCTAGTCCAATGACAAAGCTAACTCGGAAGGGTGTTATGTTTATCTGGACAAAAGAATGTGATGATTGTTTTCAGGAATTGAAAAAAAGATTGGTGAATGCTCCAGTTTTGGAACTACTTTCCAAGAATGGTGAGTTTGTTATATACAGCGATGCTTCATTGAAAGGACTTGGTTGCGTCCTAATGCAGAATGATCAGGTAATTGCTTATGCTTCACGCCAGTTGAAAACACATGAGGTAAATTACCCTACACATGATTTGGAATTAGCTGCTGTTGTTTTTGCTATAAAAATTTGGAGGCATCATTTGTATGGAGTAAAGTGTGAAATATATACCGATCACAAAATTTTAAAGTATATATTCACTCAGAAATAGTTAAACATGAGACAAAGGAGATGGCTAGAATTAATCAAGGATTATGATTGTACAATTCATTACCATCCGGGGAAAGCAAATAAAGTGGCTGATGCTTTGAGTCAAAATTAATGCTTCATTAACAATGTTGTGGTTGGAACGTGATCCTTTGGTTAACGATTTGATGAACTTTGGCATAGAAGTTGTTGGTTCAAGAATTCCTTCTGTTTTGTTTCAGGTATCAGTGAGATCTTCTCTATCAGATAGAATCAAGCAAGCATAGAAGCAAGACAGTGAGTTGCAGAAAAAGGTAGAGCTGGTTCAGAAAGGTAAGTAGCCTGAATTAAACATTGATAATGATTGTGTTTTGAGATTTGGGAAGAGATTGTGTGTGCCTTGTGATTCACAGTTGAAGAGAGAGTTGTTATGTGAAGATCATATTTCTCCGTTTTCAGTTCATCCGGGCAGTACTAAGATGTATAGAGATCTGCGGGAGTATTACTGGTGGGATGGAATGAAAAGAAATATTGCTGATTTTATTTTGAAGTGTTTGAATTCTCAGCAGGTTAAAGCAGAGCGGCAGTTACCGAAAGGGATGCTTCATCCTTTACTAGTTCCAGAGTGGAAATGTGAGAATATATCCAGGGACTTTGTTGTTGGATTACCGAAGACATCTCGAGGTAATAATGCAATCTGGGTTATTGTTGATTGCTTGACCAAATCTGCTTATTTCCTTGCTATACGAGATACTTTCTCTCTTGATCAAATTTCCCGTTTGTATCTTAAAGAGATAGTCAGGTTACATGGAGTTCCTCTCTCCATTGTATCGGATCGTGATCCCAGGATTACTTCTAACTTTTGGAAAGGCCTTCAGAAGTCGTTGGGTACTGAATTAAATTTTAGTACAACTTTTCATCCTCAATCATATAGGCAGTCAGAACGAACAATTCAGACATTGGAGGATATGATACGAGCTTGTTCTATGGATTATCAGGGAAGTTGGGACCAACATCTTTCTTTGGTTGAATTTTCATATAATAACAGTTTCCATTCCAGTATACAGATGGCACCATTTCAGGCATTATATGGGAAGCGGTGTCGAACTCCAGCTTTCTGGGATGAAGTGGGTGAAAGGAAGTTGATGGGACCAGAATTGGTAGAAGAGATGGCAGAAAAAGTTCAGCTGATTCAGAATCACATGAGAACAGCTCAGAGCAGGCAGAAGAGTTATGCGGATAACCGGAGAAAGGATCTATCTTTCGAGGTAGGTGATCATGTTTTTCTCAAGGTTTCTCCTTGGAAAAGTGTGATGAGATTTGGTAAGAAAAGAAAGCTAAGTCCAAGTTTCATTGGACCATACGAAATTCTGGAGAGAGTTGGATCAGTTGCATACCGAGTGGCTTTACCTCCGAGTTTATCTCAGGTACACAATATTTTTCACGTTTCGATGTTGAGAAAGTATATGTCAGATCCATCTCATGTTTTGAGTCCAGAGGTAGTTCAGCTGGAAGAGAACCTATCTTATGAGGAACAACCAGTCCAGATTCTTGACCACATGGAGCAAGTGTTACGGAATAAGGTGATTCACCAGGTAAAGCTTTTTTGTAAAAACCACATTATTGAAGAGGCAACATGGGAATCTGAAAATGCAATGAGGGATAAGTACCCCCATTTATTCGATAAGTAAATAAATTACGGGGACACAATTTTCTAAAGGGGGTAAGGATGTAACATCCCAAGTAAGTAATGAATAATAGATATTTTTATCTATGTCTATTAATGATTAAGATAGTGTTTTAGAGGCTTAAAATGAAAATAAATACAATCTTATGCATGGAATACACTAATATTCTTAAAAGGTTGTTTTACTTCCTTATGATGGAAAACCCTTTTTAAATCTATCTTTTGACAATTTTATAAACTATGTATGTCAAAATAAACTTATTCGTTATGATTGGGACATCAAAATTTACTTTGTGTGAATTTTTGGTATTTTTTTGACAATGTTCATTTTTTAATGAATAGTGAAAAATACTGCATTTTACATCAAAACTGCTTTTTAATCTAATTTATTTATATGATTAGATTATCTTTTGAATTGGTTTTGAAGTGAAATTATAATATATTTTTACCATTTAATCCAATGGTGGTCATTGGAATCAATTTCACTTTGAAATTGGACTTAAACTGGTGTCAATCTTTTGATACTTATTGTTTCATAAAAACACGCTATTTGCTCTGACAGCGGGAATTAATTATTAAATTAATTAATTTGACTTATATGTACTGAATTTTGGAAAATAGACTTCATTTTTGAATTCGGAATATCAAATATAGCTTAGGGTGAATTTTTGGTAATGTTCTGAAAAACTTCAATTTTTGATGAATAGTGAAACCACTAAGTGGTAGTTAAAGAAACTGATTTTTCGTTTAAATGAAACTTTGCCACTTTTGTGTTGTGAATTTCAAAAATCCGACATTCATGGTTGTCATTAAGAAGTAAAATGTCGTTTAATGGGATTAAAATAATTTTTTTGTTGAATAGTAACTTATTAAGTTTTTAATCGCGATTAGAGGTAATTAGGGTAGTTTAAGGTATAAATAATGCTTTAATAATATGAAATGACCTAGACACATGTCCCAAAATTATTGGTTGTGTCATGGCCGACCAAGAAAAGCCATGGGTCAACTTGGGGACCCCATGGAGACACATTGGTTGGGAAATGACATAAATAACTTTTTATTAAATGTTAAAGTAAAAATGACACAAACAAGAGATGTTTTACTAAACCAATTTTTACATGGGGTTATAAAGATCATATTTTTTATTATAAATAATCATTGGAAGGATAAAAAGATTTCCTACATCATAGTATTTTTTTTATAATATTTAGACTTTAAATAAATTAAATTATTTATGACATCATGATGATGCGGCGATGACCTCATTATTTAACGATTTAAATAAAAGACAAAGATAATGAAAAATCTAAAACCTACACATGGCCAAAACTAATTTGATGAGTGGATTTCTAACCCTTATCACCTTATACACTAATTTAATCAATGTGGGACCTTTTAAAACCGAAACACATTTTCAAATAAAGTAATATTTCTTTACTTTCCAAAAGTGCCCCTCCTCTCCTCTTATAAAAGGCCCCCACATCTACCTCATTTCACACACTCCCCAAGCCTTTGGCTCGGCCAAACCCTGCCCATTTATTCTCTCCACATCCCTCTCCTCATCCTAGAGGATTACCTTTGGGAATAATCCTTTCAAATGAAGCCTTTAGGCTCAAATCAAAAGGAGTTACACTTTTAAAGGTAATTCATTCTCTCATGTTCATTTGTTTTATTTTGCTTCTCCAACCCCCTAAACTCTTTTTATTTACTTCTTTTGTAACAACAACAGTATCTTCAATATACTAGGATATTTTTATAATATTTATTTGAGCTACACTCTCACACAACTACATCAAATGGTTAAAGAACATACGGTTTCCGTGGATGGCGAAATTCTGCCTCCCGAAACGATGATTGTTCAATACTCATTTACCACCTTCAAAGGTGGACATTATGATGTCACTATTATTATATATGATATATAATATGTTTATAGTTTCCTTAATCTTCTGTTTTTTTTCATTTTGGGCATACCTTTATGGTTTCCATTATGGGTAAACACGATATCTTCATTTTAGGAAGTGCGGACTACCGCCCCTGAAAGTGATTTGATTCGTTAATACCATATGTGGGTTTTGTAAAGGATAAAGTTAATGATATTATATATGTTATTATACTGGAATTATAATATACTCTTATATCATTATGATTCCATTCCAGAAAATACGAAATAGAAATGGAAGTAGCGTTCATGCGTACGTACGACTTACCGTCTCCATGAACGGTGCATTTCATTTCTTACCTCTAAATGTGATATAATATTATAAATACATGTATATGATGAATATATATGATATATATGTTATCCAAATCATTAATATCATTCTGGATATAACGCACCTTTGACCAAATTAACAACATGTAAGTGTAAGAAGTCTATTTTTGACTTAAGAACCAAATACCGACAAAATGAACATTATTAACTTAAATTATTACATGATGTTCATAACATGGTATAAAAGGAATAATGAACTTGAAAATGATTATTAAGAAAGTAGAGATTAACTCAAGTTTATTATTCAGGAGATTAAAGAACGGTCAGGTCAAGTCGGATACGAGGTATGGGACTTCATCTCAATCTCCTTTCATTGAGGCATATTTTATTTTATACACAACTTTCTTTTATACAGTGGATAAACCCCTTTGACTTTTACGTTTATTCAAAAGGAATCTTTTTTATACGAAGCGTTTTCTAAACGACAAAAGGGAATGTTTTTGTCGTACGTATGCGGCGACAACGACTTCTCCGCCGTCGTGATCGTTATTTGAGTTTCGGCTTCCTCTACAAGCCATACCTTTTTTTTAAAACGAAAAATAAATACCATGTTTTAATTTGGTATTGAAAATGGTTTTCATAATGTTTTTATTATATCAATGTGTTGTATTGATATCTCGTGATTGAAATGTGGAAATGTTATGTTTCCTTTATGCATGTTTTATGTGATATGATTATGTTTTGGTTCTTGGGCAGCATTATGAAGACGGGTGGTTCCGTGATAAACTAAGGGTGGGCGAGTCCGTTATAACTCTCCAATGAATTGGGTAACGCGAAGGAGTGAAATGTTAAGGTTTCTCCGAAGAGATTTAGGGAATATACTATGATGGGTATTCCAAATTTAACCAAGAGTGTTACTCCCTACGTAAGAATGTTATGAATGCCTCAAGTTACCTTTATGTCTTATGATTTCTATGATTTATTCATGATTTGATGAGGTATGTTAAAGTGGTTATGTTTTATGGGTAAAGTATGATCTCATCCTTATGTACATATGTACCCATGTTTCCTTTCCATATTTTTATAACCCATACTGAGCTTTTTATGCTCATCCTAAGTTTTTTTTTGAAATGTTTTCACAGGTCAAGGGAAAGGTACATGATATGATGATAGTGTCAAGTAAGTGTCAAGAATGAATCCATGTTTTATTTTAAATATGTTTCCTTTGATGGGAATGAAGAATACTATCTTTATGTAACCACTTTGTTTATATGTGGAATGTAATGCAAGTTTTATGATCTAATTCTCTAAAACTTTAAACCTGAAGAGATCCTCAATGTGTAATCTTGTAATAACTGAAGATTTAAGTAAGGATTAAGGTTGGGGCGTTATAGTAATGGTTAAAAGGTTGTAAGTAGGAGATACTATCTATCAATTATGATTTACCAAAGGACAAGATTCCAGGGTGTTCCTATGTATCCCATGAGGATGGGAATAAAGCTACATGTAGTTCTTGAAGGTTCCTTTCAACATCATGCAGGAAAAAATACAGTTTAATGTCATGCAGGATAGTAGGTAGGAGGGAATACCTCCTAGGTGGGGTCATATGTGGTGTGGCTATTGGAAACCTGATGTGAATGAGGACATAATCCCATACATGCCAAACCACGTTTCCATATAAAGGTCGGGGCCTAAAAGGAAAAGTAGAAGAGATAAATTAACATAATTGAGCAGGGCCCAAAGATGAGATGTCTAGGCCTTCCTACGCATCCCATGGATTGGGAATCAAGCGGTACTTAGTTCAATGAAGGGGAAATATAATGATATCTTAGTTTAAGGTCTTAGAACGTGGACCATGGAAAAGCAGGACTATTATAAGTAAGTGTGGACCTTAATATGATCTTTATTCCTACATGATTCGAACACAGTGTTGGAAACATAGCTGGGTAAGGTATTTGAAATATGTAAAATACATGCAAAGGAGAAATCGATGGATATCCCTGAAAGATGCCTTATCACGGAGTTCTCCTCCTAACGTGTGGATGTGCACTGAGGAATAGTATAAAGTGTTTCAAGGTTCTACTTGGACATGATGAGGTGGAAAAGGATATGAATAATGTAACCGAAATTTCGAGCATAATGGGGTTGGAATGTCGATGGAGGATAACTGTTGACCATGTTTGAAACACAACATCCATATCCTGTTAGCCTGAAATGGGGACAAATAAATGAGCATCGACTAGTGACCATATTCACAATGTAAGACTTGTATCAATTTTTTGTCTGAAACCCTCAAGGGCGTTGGGCTGTAATGGTAGGATAGTCCTTAGGCCTGGTATCCGTGCCATTTGGGGGTAACATTCGGATGTGAATGGTGATGGAAGCCCTAATGAGGGGGAACACGAAGCCTTAGAAATGGGCGAAAGCATGTCTGGGTAGAATCTGACAATCTAGGTGCTAAACTAGAGTACCCTTGGGCACATTAGTGAATCGCCGAAGAGGACCGATGGGCTCATATAGAGAGTGGCCAATTTGAAAAGATGAGGATAGCCTAAGGGGATGGAAAACTCTCAAGTGTTGGAGGTAAATGGAGTGGTTTTCATAACACCCTATGATAGAGAGAACATAGTCCCATACCACACAGTATATTCCTCTCTCTGGTGGAATTCAGGCTAAGGGGCCAAGATGAGAGTGAGATTTCTATGACATTGGGAAGGACCTGAAGTCTAAATATTCAGGTAGTCCTACGTATCCCATGTAGATTGGAATCATTGAAAATGTAGTTCTTGAAGGGGGTAATGTGCAGTTTATCGTCATGCAGTAAAGACACAATTGGGTAAGAGACCCCACATATAGGAGGTGTATGGTGTGGAGAATAACACGATGAGGATGGGGACATAATATCGTACCACACTGTAAAACCCTCTGTGAGAAACTGGGTTGGGGCCCAAAAAGGCCATGGGGACTGAGGCTGGGCCTCAGACGGAAAGGCTCGTCCAATTTGCAGTTTAACATCTTGTAGTGAGGATGATAAATGGGGTATGATGCCCCCAAACAAAGGAGGTGTACGGAATGACGCATAACCTGATGTGAGTGATGGCATAATATCATACCACATTGCATAATCCCGTAAGAGTTTAGACATGGGCCTGGGGCCCACCATTGGGAACATAAAGTGTGGCAGGGCCTTTGCTCGTTATATGGACGATAAATGATGGGGGGATGTCTCATGGAGAGATTTGTGGGAGGGAGAAATAGCCTGACATGAGTGAGGATATAAGTCGGTTGCATAGCACAGAACCCTAAAATGAGAACTTGGGCCAAGGTCCAGAAAGGGACAAGGGGCCGGAAAAGGCTAAGGGGCTGGAGGCTGGCCATCCCATCCAATGGTAACCATACGATGTCTTTTGCAGTTAGCGCCACATCACAGCACCTAATCCCATGTGAGCAGTTCTCGGTGTGGGAAACAAGGAGCCATACTCGGCTCTCCTTATCATATAGGGGTCTAACCTCTGGCGTCACTCAAATGGAGTTTGTCGGTTGAGGATTCAATAGGGAAGAATGGACAACGGCACTCGATGTTTGGGACACCGTGTGGTGGATCTGACAACAAAGGATAGTTGTTCACCATATTGGAAACACAACGTCCTTGTAGTGACCCATAATGAGAACAACAAATGAGCATCGATCAATGACCATATTCGAAAAAAGGGACTTGTATCAATATTTTTCTCAACATCATTAAGGGTGTTGGCCTGGAGTGGTAGGAGAGCCCTTGGGCCTAGCATCCCTGCCATTCGGGGGACCTTCTAGATGGGAGAGATGATGGAGTTACAATCAAAGGATTGGGTGAAGTATAGCTCTACCCATCTATGAATGAGGCATACACATTCAGTTTGTGGGACATATGGCAGGATCAAGATGAGCATGATGTGAATTGGGGAAAAAGCCTACACAACACCATATGTATGGACCCAAGGGGAGATTCTGGAATTTGCGATGGGCGAACAGAAAAAATGTCAGGGAATTCCTACGTATCCGTTAAGGATGGGAATCAAGTCGTATGTAGTTCTTGAAGGCCATGCAGAATAGCATCATATAGTGAGGACATGGGAGTATAGAAGAACGGTGAGTGGGCACATGGTGTGATCGTCATAATCCTGATATGAGTGGGGCTAAGGAAGTCTACACCATATCATGCAAGGATCTTCAGAGAGAACTATACCGAAGGGGGTAGTCAAAGAGAAGAGTTTGGGGCTTGGCTCAAGACAAAATGCTTGAGAGTTTCTATGTATCCCATGCAGATGGGAATCAAGCCACACAAAGTTATAAGGGCGTCGTTTAACATCTTGCAGGACAATATACAGTTTACCGTCATGTGGGACGAAGTAGTTTAGGGTCATGCGGGACCATCATGCAGTTTAGGGTCATGCGGGACCGAATAGTTTAATGTTGTGCAGGACTAGACAGTTCAGGGTCATGCAGGACCTGGCAGTTTAGGGTCATGCAGGACTATCTGGATTAGGGAATTTATTTTCATGAGAAACCTGGAATTGGTGGGAGGAGTGATGCGCTCACCATCCATTGTCCCCAGGTAGTATGATTCATTGGGGTAAACCCTATGAATTATGTACGTCCCTTCCCATCTGGGCTCCAACTAGGGAAGTTTCCTTCCAGGGATCATTGCTGTCCAGAGGGCCAGTACCAGGTTTCCATGTATGAAAGAGTGAAGGATAACCTTCTTGTTGAAGGCTCTAGCTATCTTATTCTGATGCCTTTCTAGATTTTACAGGGCACAAAGACTATTCACGTCAAGTGCTTCCAATTTAGATAGCAGAATTTTGGCTATATTATTCGGTACCTGCTAGTCATAGAATGTTGTGCGTAACGAAGGCAGCTGAATGTTGATTGGCAGGACGACCTTAGTTCTGTACAACAGGGAATATTGGGTCACTCGGGTGGAATTACGAGTCACCATCCAATTAGCCCATAGTGCATTGGGGAGCTGTTCTGGACAACTCTTCTTATTATGACCAACCATTTTCTGCAGAATGATAGGGAGGGTTTTGTTGAAAGCCTCAATCTGTCGATTTTCCTATGAATGATAGTGGGAGGTATGTTTCAAACGGATGTTTTACTTGGTGTACAACATCTTCAACTTAGCTTCTTAGAAGTTGGAGTTGTTATCAGTGCAGATGACATGAGGGAATCCAAACTAGTAGATGATATTGGAGCTCGCAAAGTCAATGATAGAGCGGGCCTTGACCACCTTGAGCGGAACTGCTTCTGCCCACTTGAAAAAGAAATATTTGGTGGTCTAGATGAACCTACATTGTTGAGTTATCACCAGTGGATATGGTCCCACGACATCGAGTCCCGACACCACAAACAACCAAGAATACTTGGTGGAGTGTTGAGGTTATGGAGGAACATTCAAGATGTTATCATGAATTTGGCACACGTGACATCTCTGAGCGAACTCGATGCAAACATGGATCATGGAGGGCCAAAAGTACCCCATTCTATGAATTGGGTGAGATAGATTCGGCCCAATCTAGTGGGACCCACAGGAACTGGCATGAACCTTCTGCATGAAATGAGTAATCTTGACTCCTTGGATGAAATAGAGGAGAACTCCATCGAACCTGTGCTTGTAGAGGATCTTCTCAAGAATAGTACCACTTTGGAGGTTAAACTGCAGCGCGCAACATCAGATTCGCTCGGGCTAGGCTTGATCAGCCACGAGGTAACAATTTTGGAGATTCTTGACATAGGTGGATCTCTAGTCAGGGGTCACTTCAACCATTTCATCTGGGAAACTTGGGCATCCTGATGTGGAGGCTCTGGAGGAAAGATGGCTTACCCGAAGGCCGTTGTCATCATCTCGGGTGATGGGATCAATGAATATCCAATGTGCCATGTGTATAATCAAATAATACTACTTGGTTCTGCAAGTGTTGCTTCCAGGCCAGCCAGGGAATCTTCTCGACCATTCTGAAATCAAGGGACATGAGTAAATTCCGGCTGAGATGGGAAATGGGCCATTAGCGGGAGGGTGCACTCCAAGAATGGTATGGGCTCTGGTTCATTAATGACATAGTCACCGTTGATATTCTTGATGACTAGTTCAGAGTCCCCATTCATAGGCAAATGGGGAACATCAATCTCGAGGGCCAGCTTGAGGCTAGTGATAAGAGCCTGATACTCTGCATCGTTATTGGTGCAGCCTTCTGACAGCAAGAATGAGTACAGAAGAATTTCTTCTGCCGAGGTGATAAATACAATACCCAAGCCGACCCTATTGAGCCTGTGATCATTAGGAATCCTGCCGGTGGGGCTTCAGGAAGAACCATCATAGTTCATCTGCTAACACGAGATGACATGATCTTCCGAGAGGATTTCCTCATCGGGAAAATCCAGGTCCAGTGACTGGTATGCAGGGGTTGTATGGGAAACAAGGAAGTCTTCCAATTCTTACCCCTTAATAGATTTTTGAGGGAAAAACCTGATGTCGAACTGCTGAAGAATCAGTTCCCACTGAGCTAAACGGCCTCTCATCATGGGCCGGTTCAAAATGTACTTCAGTGGGACTACTCGAGACACTAGATGTACCTCGTGGTGTTGCAGGTAATGTCACCACTTCTTCACGACAAATACAAGTGCAAGGTAGCTTTTCTTGATGGGAGGGGGGGTATCTGGTCTTTGCATCGAGGAGCATGGGGCTGTTCTAGTAGAGGCAGTTTTCCAAATCCTCATTATTCTTCTAGGAATGAAGGGTGCCAATAGATCATTCCAGGGCAGTCACGTACATGATCAGTGGTTTTCCAGAGAATGGTGGCATCAAGACCGGAGGCTAGTGCAGACACTGCCTGATTTCCATGAACATGGTCTGGATGTCTTTGTCCCACTTTTTGGTGGTGCCTTTCTTCATGAGATGATAAAAGGACATGCATTTTCCGGCCAGATTTTCAATGAATAAGAGAATGTAGGCTAAGTGGCCATGAAAACCTCGAAGCTCCAGAATATTTCTTGAGGGAGGCATCTAACTGATGGCCTTGATCTTCTCTAGGTCAATCTCGATGCCACAGTACCTGAAAACAATGCCAAGTAACATCCTAGACGTGACCCCAATGACACAATTCAATGGGTTCATCTTCAGGTGTCGGTAAGGGAGGAAGCCAAACACTTTCTCGAGGTCCTTGATATGGTCATGGCGCTGGGGAGATTTGACCACCAGATCATCTAAATAGCATTCCACCAATATAACGTGGGTTGGCTTGAATATGTGTTGTGTAGCCCACTGATAGGCGACACCTGCATTCTTAAAGACGAAGGGCGTGATCTAGTAACAAATCGTACCTTGCGGGCCCCTGAAAGATGTGGACTCCTCATCCTCGGGGGCCATTCAGATCCATTTGTATCCGGAATAACCGTCCATGATAGAAAGGGATTTGAACCCAACCGTAGCATCAATAAAAAATTATGTCACTGGAAGTGGAATATCATCCTTTGGGTACTGAGAGTTGAGATCAGGGAAGTTGATGCAGACTATGATCTGTATGTTCTTCTTCCTGATTGGGACAATATTGGCTTGTCATTTGGGGTACTGGACCACCTTGACAATGTTGGATCTGATGAGCTTTTCAACTTTGGCCTTGACCATGGTACCATGAGAAAGGTGCATCGTTCTAGGAGGCTTCTTGAACCCACGATGATTTACCAGAAGACCAAGGCGGTGGACGGCTACCTGAGGATCTAGTCCTGACATCTCGTCGTAACTCCAGAAAAACACATCACAATGCTGTTTAAGGAAGTCCACGTACCACTGTTACTCCTCGAGGGGCATGGTGGCAGTGATCAATGTGGGTCTCGGGTCCACCTCACTAACGAGGTTCACTTGTACCCGTTCATCGACCGTGGCAGAGACTCCCTCTTTAAAGATTGGGGGAGAATACTCTAGATCATCTTATTCAATTGCAGAGGCGGGCTCCCTAGTGGGAGGAGCTTCATCTGGGTCGGCAGATTCTGATGGGAGGCTGGTACCAACCTGAGCAGCAATGGGCACAACATCTGAAGATTCTGGTACTACCGAAACCATAGTGATGAAAGATGTCGACCCGATCCCAGCTGGTCTTTAGGCCAAGGGACCATGCTTGATGATATCAAAGTAGTATTGGTGCATCGTCTTGAGATGGTAAATTCTAGAGAGGTGAAACAGACACGTATGACGTACTTCCGTTGCCATGGGGTGGATATCCCAATACCTAACAGGTGTAGGAGGCTCCAGGATCACTTGATCCTGATTTGTGTAAGAATACAAGGTGATCTTCTATCGTCTCTTAGAATTGGGAATATTCTTCCCCCTCATACCAGAGACGATAAAACATTACCCCATATCGGGGGTCGTGGCCTCCAATTGATGTATCGAGAAGACATAGGCGTCATCCAGCCCTACCTAAGGGTCAGTTTCGACCGTGACAGGATCAACCTCATTTTCTTGAATCCTTTTATCCTTGCTCTATTAATAGTCAGCATCTAAATAGGGAGCTTCCCAAGAGGTGAAAGGAGACATGTCACCTTGGAGTATGCCTACTATACCATTAAGGGAGTACTTGAGGCACTGGTGATACGATGAGGGGACCATCGTGTGTAGGTGGAGTCATTGTCTTCCCATCAATGAATTGTATGTTATGTCTTTGGAGACAACCATAAAATTTGTGCTCGAAACTAGGCCACCAAAATGGGTCATTAAGCAGATATTTCTGACTGGGGTTTGCTTTGTCCTGTTATATCCATAAATTCTTAAATCGAAGGGAGACAAGTAATATTTGGATAACTCTATCTTCCCTAGTGTCCACATTGGGATAAGGTTAATCATAGACCCGTTGTCAACAAGATAACGAAAAACCTCCACACCGTTAAATTGGTCGGTGACATACAGTGGGCGGATGCACCCCTATATGGGAGATCCTTCATCTTTTATAGAGAATGAAATTATGGACATACATTTAGTGTTCTCAACCACTTTAGAAAGAAAGGATTCTATAACTGCTACTTTCATCTCAAACTGGAGGGGGCTTCTTAAAGCCTCAATGAGGGCCTCATGCATATCTTACGACAGGTGAAGGGCCTTAAGGATGGAAAGCATTGGTGGGATGCTAGAAATGTTCTTGAGAACATCATAATTCGGTGAAAAGCACGAACTTATACTTACAAGAGGTTGTTATGTGATAGGAGGCATGTCGGGCCATGCCGGTTGGGCCCGCGGCTGACTAATGCGGGGAAAATCCTAGTAATCACTAGTTGAATACTGGAAAGTAGCTATCGGATGAGGGTTTGATGACTGAGACCAGCTTATAGTATGGGTAGGCTAGTCGCGGCTTGGTCGAAGTGGCTCTTCCTGATCCAGCAACAAAAATGGCAGTGGAGGCAGGCCTGATGACACCAGATGAGGTGGCTTCACGTTCTGAACTCTATGTTGGGTCTGCTGTCTGGTCAAAGTGGCTTGAATGGCCTGGATGGAGGTTCCAACTGATGTTCCTCGATGACCCACATGGTCTTGGCTCTTCCGACATTGGCGTCAGCTAGGGACGTTGGGGAGGTTCTCCTGGGGATCCCCGTTTTCGGTAGTCATATAGGGATTTACCAACTCCATGGCATTAACTGAAGTGTACCCTTGAATATCACATGAAGATTCATCCATTACAGGGTAGTTTCTCGGTGGAATACCCATCTCTTGAGGCATGAATTTGCTGAGAGTGCAGGATGATGGTGGAATCAGAAGGGTGTGTTGATTTCCCTTACATCATCGATGCTTGCTCTTCTAGGAATGGGTCGGCTGAGATGATGATGCAGAAGTAGCACCTGGAGCTTATGAAGGCTCTGGATGATTGAGGAATGATTGAATGATACCATGGGAATAAGAAACCATTTTGTGATCCACCCAGTCATCAAACTTCTGGAACTCGAGGTTATAAAACCACTGCCACTCTCCCTCGTTGTCGCTTCTAATGTCTGGCCTTACGACGACGCATGCCACTTGTGCTGGGGTCGGGCCCAGCCTAACTATGTTTTTATCGACCAGGTCTTGAATCTAGTCTTTGAACACATAGAACTTCTTGAGGGTGTGCCCCAGGATCCGATGATAGTGGCAGTAGTTGGGGCGATCAGTGAGGTTCACCTCTTCTGGCCTTCTACACTCACGAAAATGCACAATCCCTTGTTCCAATGAACTTCTAAAATAGATGGGGACCTGATTCTCATTGAACTAGTATGTCTGGTTTCTTTTGTCCGGAAAGGGGCCCTTGGATCCTAGCCCTTACGAGGAGCTGGAGGGGCATGTCAAGGAGGCGGAGCATGGTTGTCCCACCTAGGCGGTGGAGGCGCATTTCGTTGGGAACCTGTCGATTTTGTGGAAGCTGCTAATGGGATGGAGGTTGTGCCTGTGGTTTCAGGCCTCTGCGAGGTAGGGGAACTGGCCCCGCCGACAATAATTTCATCTTTCTGGGGGTGTCAATTTGGGATACCACAGTAGGCTCGGCTCAAGAATACCTCCTTGCGGGAATTACATGGGGCAACAGACTTGCATGGCTGGCATGTTGTAGGGATTCTTCCAGGCACTAGGCCTTATCAGATATGTCTTGAAATCCACCATGGTAGTTCTAGGTTTTCAGAGATGGAACCAGTTCTGCCTTGACATTTCCCACACACATCATCAAAAATTGATCCTGAGTTAGTGGCATATCAAGAGAATATGTAATCCCTTTCCACCGGGAAATAAAGTCCGCGACATGCTCCTCAGGCCTTTATCTGCAATTGAAGAGGTCTGTGATGCTTGTTTTTTGTGTGGTGGATCTGAATTTCTTGTGAAGATCCTCCCACCTAGTTACGAATCCGACATGAAGCTGGTTGTACCCGACGAATGCAGGCCCCACCAATATATGAACAAAACATCTGATCTTGGCAACCTCATCCTACGTTGGAGTCCCTATCATGGGCCCAAACCTTGAGTTGAAGTGGCCCAAGTGCTACGGTGGGTCCCTCGTACCGTTAAAGGGGGATAAATTGGAATTCCCAAACCTGGAGGTGTCAGCATGTCATCCACGCATGCTTGGTATGGCTGGCCATAAGGTGGGATTGCCACGTGTCACGCCTATAATGCCTCTAGGCTGGAAATGTGTGCCGCCATTGGATCATATGGGCAGGGATCTATGACTTGACGTGGATCCCTAACCACTAGTGCATTGGTAGGTTCTTCAACACGGTAAGTGGGCCTTGAGGCTCGTGGATCGGCTAGCGGAATGGCCCTCAGGGCAGTTGGAGTAGCCTGAGATGGGTCCAATGGATTTTCATGCCATTTGGGAGGGTTTGGTGAGAAATACCATGGCCGCATGTCATAATTTCCGGTCTCAACCCAATCTGGGGGCCAAGACGGTCAGGGTCACTTGGAGACAGCTCGCCGAGGGGAAGTTATTCCTGCCCCTACAGCCCTAGCCAAGGATCACTTTAGTCCTGCTATCGCTTTGTTGCATGTTCATTCAAGAGGTCATCGACCAACTTCTTCTACTCGGCAATTGCTGGCGCATTGTGGCCTTCTCAAGGTCTTCCTCCGTCTTTTTCACGAAGGAGGACTGGTCAGAGTGCTTGGCAGCTCTGACATGCTCTTTAACGTTATCGGAATTCCGTCTGAGTACTAATGCCTCAGTGGGCACAGGGAGACCTAGTATGTTCCTCTACTAGTGATTAATCCTCCCGATGGATCCAATAGTGGTGGCACACCATCGAGGGGTAAGTCCCCATCATGAAATCTCCAACTCATCCTCCTCATCCAAAATGTCATCCATGTTGACTATGACCCTTCATGGGGCATGTCCTCAATATCGCCTAGCATGTCGGGCTGATGTCGAATAGGAAAAAAGAGGAGGGTAGTATACTGTCCCCAACCACATATTTTCATGTGGGGGGAAGCCTCCCTGATAATTTTGCAGAGTACCTTGAAACTCATAACGCATTGTTGTTGGAGGGACTTAAGGCGGCATGATGGCTCAAGGAATTGGGCCACAGAGAGCGCAGCCAGATCGACTAGACAACATGTCTCACCAATGTCTTCAAGATGTGATTGGATCCAAGGATAAACCACTCGCTGATGACGAGGGCGAAAGTGTGTCGCCCAGAGTGTTTGGCATAAAAATTCAACCTCCTCTTGGTTGAGGGATTCCGACATGTGAAAATTCGGCGCTGCCACGGTCCAGAACATCTTAGGGAAGTTGTCTACTGCGAGGATGTCCCATAAGCTCCTCGGCTTGGATTCCTGGTCTGGCCCTTTATTTCCCCATTCATCAACTGGGGGTGGCAGAAGAACAGGCAGTGGTATTGAGGCAGACCGCTAGGACGGCAGGCTTATCAATGGAGAGTATGGCGAGTAGGCTGACTGGAAACCGATTCTCGGGCTGTCCTCCGAAGAGTGTAGCGACCTGGCCGCTACGTCACGGTATGATGGGAAGATGGCCGTATTTCCTTGCTCAGGGTCTAGGGCAACTGGCCATAGGCCACGATGCTGCTCACCCACCATTGGTCCCCAGAATAGTTCTCTGTGATCATTTGTTGAGGTAGACAACACTTCTAGTGATGACGATTATTATTGCATGACTGTGACCTATATGGTTTCCCGATCTTCATCTTCCTAGTTTTACCTGCAAAGGGAGGTGGAAATCTGATGGAACTCGCATTCCAGGTGTACTAGGCTGATGCGCCTTGTTACTTCCATATCCCTTGACTCGGCTTAGTGAGAGAAGGGTTCCCGTGCTGAGTCATATTCTACATTAGAGTCTGAGAAGCTGATTGGTTTGATCTCTGTCTGGACCTTGATAGAATTATTCTTATGGTTGCGACAACCCACCTTCCTACCCATGGGTGGCTCATTGAGACAAGGTTGATTTCTGACAAAATATCCTTTGGCTGCACTAGTGTTGTGGCGGAGAGGGTTTCCACCCGAGTAAGCCGGGGTACGAGGAGCACCAGGAAAAATGTCAAAGGGGACATGGGGAGGACCTCCATGGATAGTGCTGGAGGTGGCATGACCTCCACTAGAACATGCATGACCATGGGGAGGACCTCCATTCTTGTTTCCCCAAGTGGCCTCAGTATGAGGAGGGCCCTTGTACCGGTCTAACTGAACACGGGTAGGACCTCCATGTTGGGTTCTAGAGAGGTGAGGCTGGCCTTCACACCTCTTATTACCGAGGTGAGGATGACCTTCACCAGCTTCTAAGAGGACATAGAGAGGATCCCCACATTGAAAAGATACATGATGTGCAATGTCTCTACACCGGCGGTCAGGGGCAGGAGGAATGAATCTATACCCGGTGTAATGGGCATGTGAGAGAGATACATACCAAGTGTCACCGCTGTGAGGAAGGCCCTCATTGGGATTGAGGGTGGCATGGGGCAGACCTCCATGCCGATCCTCGAAGCCGGGAAGGCCCGAGATATTATTGGTAGTGGTACGGGGAGGACCTCTATACTGGGTGGAATCGATGCAGGCTAGCTTGTGGCGGCCAATGCTTGTACCGGCGACCACGAGAGTCGACCCAACCTACCTGTGGAGAATTTGGGGTCTTGATCCTGGTCTGGCATAGAAGTTCCCCTGCTCAGTGTATGCAGGAAACTGATGATATGCATCGGTGGGGGGTCGGTCTATAGTAGCTATCGGCGTTGACGCCCCTTGGCATGCGTCCTCCTCAGCTTGCACCCGAAGATGGCATCAAGTCAGATGAACCAGGGCTGGTGGTGCTGGTGCGTGGCTTACTTGATCCTCATCCAGCATGACCGGGCAGTGGTGCTGACATGGCCTGGTGGGAGCTCTCGCTGGGAGCCCCTAGAATGGGACTCTGACCGGGCAGGGTCGGACGTCACCTACATTGTCAGCTTAAGGAAGGGAGTCGTCAAAGCCTTCCAAGGGTAGGCTCTCGAAAGAGTTTTACATCGGTGTGGGGTGCAGAAGCTCCCTAAGTGGCCCTCAGGGGCAGTGTTGTCGATGAGGCACAGATGCCTCCAGATCCAGGTAGGCCATTTCCAGAGTCGGAATTATGCCCTCCTCCTCGTAACGGTGCATGAGTTCGTTGATTACCCTTCATTGGATGACCTCATAGGGGAGTTGGGGCGTGGTAACCCCAGGGTTGTGGTTGTAGAGGTCTTCGTGGAAGGGACGGAAACTCCTGGGACAGTTGAATTGGTACTTCCCCTGCCCCTGCGTTGGTGTGTATGCATTGATCGTGTTCTGAGTGCAACAACATGATACTTAGAGGATCGGGGAGATTAACTCATCAGTGCTGAAAGGAAAAGGAATTGATGACCAATGCCCCAGTTCCATTCTTTCTTCAAGGACCAGTAAGAAGGATCCACGCTGACAACGTCACAGAACGGGATATCCAGCATTCTACTATGCCAACTTCTGGTGAGTTTCAAGCCAGGCCCGCTATTTGCCTGGTGGGACCCACCGCCAGATAACTGGATCTGGCGACATGCTATTCCATAGATGCCTCGAATGCTACTAACATCCATATTGAGAAGAATAACGTCATGATAGGTTCACCATTTCTGTTTCCGAGGCTTTCGATGGGGCGCACATGTCTTTCTCATTTGAGAACGAAAGGTGCAGTTTTATTTCCCCACATTCCCTCTATCCAAAGGCGGGTGGCATCCATTCCTTATTCCGGGATGTCTAATCCTTAATCGAAATAGTATTATTGGTTTTTGGTTCATCATTCGATGGATTCCTCCTCAAATCTAAATACCTAGTCTGGGTATCCCTTATAAACATGAGACGTTGTTTGTGAAACTCTTCCTAGTACCATATTTTCATGTATAACAGTTAATTACACTGCTTCTATCGGGACATTCCAAAGGCTCCGGTCAGGGTAGCAACCTTCGTTCAAGGGATAAGTCATGTTGGGCATCACTAGCGTGTATGGATACTGGAATATTGGCATGTTGGGGTTTCAATACCTTATTATAGGGATTCTAGAGGGCATAGAAGCCCAAGTAATCCCACGTCGAATGTGTGGAATTATATTCCATAGGCATGTATCTGAGGTTTTTTTAGCTTCCCATTTCTAACATAGAGTATGCCTCAATTTTAACGTCAAGCAGAGATGGAATAGACTGGTCAGAACATTGACTAGAGTGGAATAGATTAGTGTTACCCATGAGGGACACATTGACCTATGTGGGTTGACATGACCTCAACAGGACGTGGTAGGCTAGGAATGAATCAAGATAGATGATAGTTTGCTGAGTGAAATGGATGGTGATTGGGATGTAACCATCGTGAGGATGACATTAATGTTGGTCTTGAGTCTCAGAAAGACTTCTTACATATCCTCATGGTCAAGAATCAAAGTCTGCATAGTTTGGGAGGGTGATCGGATGCCTAAGGAGGCATCCATTGAGAATGTTTGCATGGATGGGACCCAGAGGAAGTGGGACCTCTGGGTTGGACCATGACCTTCTGATGACACATAGTCTCAAGGGAAAGATCATGTGATGAGCTTGAATTGGTGTGTAAACATAGGAAAACAACCTGATGATTTGTATGGGGCTTATGCGTGGTTAGTAGCCTGGGTTGGTCTGTCACCACTACGAAAGACCAAATATGTGGGTCCCACGAAAGAGATTACAATGGATTTCCACTGAATGGGGGACGCAGCGGCTTACCACTGATTGGGATACAATGACATACCGCTGATTGAGGTACACAATGGCTTACCGCTGCGTGGGGCACACTGTATTACCATTGTTTGAGGAACATAACTTAATTCCATGTAGGACGGGGGTGAACCAACATGAATAAGGACCTCATTTCTAGATGGATGGTGTAGGCAAACCAAAGTGAAGGAGGTCGTAGCGACTGGGGTGATGGTCTTGAACCTTGTAGATACTTCCTACGTACCCTGCCTTTCCAAGGATCAATGTCCTCGTAGTTCAGGTGCGGGGAATTAGGGGCGTAAGCTCTAAGGTAGCCCAAAGTGATGGTGAACTGATGTAATGGGAGCTGGGACCAATGGATGTTGGTCTTGAACCTCCTAGAGGCTTCCTACGTACCTTAACACTATAAGGATCAAAGTAAACATAGTTTGGAATGGGGGCTTGGTGCACCGATGTGAAGATGGTCAGGACCAATTGATGGTGGTGGTGGGATGAACCTCATGGAGAATTCCTACGTACCTGGCATGGAAAGGATCAAAGTTCTTTTAGTTCAGGTGTGGGTTTTGGTGAACTTATATGAAGATGGCTGGGACCAATGGGTGGTGGTCTTGAACCTCATGAAGGATTCCTACATACCTCACCTTGGCAAGGATCAAATAACTCATAGTTCAATATTCGATCATTAGGGGCTTACACTCTGAGGCGACACAATTTGTTGGTGAACCGACGTAAAGGGATTCATGACCAATGGTTGTTGGGCTTGAACCTTAGCGAGGCTTCCTACGTACCTCGCCTTAGCAAGGATCAATGACCTCATAGTTCAGGATGGTGGCTTGGTCCACCGATGTGAAGATGGTCAGGACCAATTGAAGGTTGTGGTAGGCTTGAACCTCATGGAGGATTCCAACGTACCTTGCCTTGGAAATAATCAAAGACCTCGTAGTTCAGGTTGGGGCATTTGGGGCTTATGCCCTAAGGAAGCCCAAGGTGTATATCATGTCCGGTTTTTACTCTATGCCCACATGACTCATGATCATTGTGAGAAATAAGAGAAATAAAATACCTAACGATCACGTCGTGAAAGGTGCATCCATGGGAAATAGAGTGGGGCGTACACATGATCGCATGCCAAAGAGGAAACATGGGATTATGTGTGGTTAGTATCCTGAATAGGTTGGGAATTACTCCATAATTGAGGCCCGATAGCGACAAAGCCTAGAGGGAGATGGATTTGGCATCGAAGAAAGGAGGTGCATGGATTCTACCTCCTTCAATAAAAGCTAGGGGCCTACACCAAGGTGGTTTCCCATTCCCCACATAGGAATCATGGGGGAACTCATAGTTTAACGTCATGTGATGAGTATTATGATGCTTGGAAGTTTGACGTCCTACATCTCGGACAAGGTGGGTTGACTCCACACCACTAGGACATACCTAACTGGTATCCGCTACACCTTGGAGAGGGGAAGGGGCCGGGAAAGCCATGGTGAGGGGGAGTAATGGAGAAAATAATTTGGGGGTCCACGTTAGTGTGGCTATCCAATGAAGCAATAGTCGTTAGTGTGCCTATGAAAAGAAGAAAGAGGCGAAAGATCGCAATGGGATGTATCATCCAAGGGAATTTGAGGTTGCTTCATGAAAACATGAAGGGTTTCACAAGAAAAGGAGTTGTAGAGCGAGATAGACCATGGGTAGATGCCTTGTGAAGATCTGGTGCTCCATGCAGTTGAGGGGATTTGCGAAGGGATGTGCTTGGAAAAGTGAAGTTGCCTAGGATAGGCATAGGGAATAGGTGTATATGGGAGGAGCTTTGTGAAGTGGAAAGGAATTCACGAAGAAAGACCCCACGAAGCAAGGTTTCCTTTAAAATCATAACATTGGGATGTGATGTGCTTCGTGATGCACAGTGACCCGGCCTTAGCACTTAGGTTATATGCACATGGGTGGGGGGGCTTCACGAAGTCGAAAGACTTTAGTGAAGCAATGCCCCGCGAAGCCGGGCTACCTCACGAACTAGGGCATTGGGAAGCAATGTTCTTCACAATTCATAGTGACCCGGACTTGGAACGTGGGTGACATGCACATGGGGGGTGCTTTGTAAAGAGTAAGTGCTCCGCGAAGACCTGAGTCCCCTTGAGGATCTCCTTCCTTCGTGAGGACCCTGGGGCTTCACGAAAGGCATCCCACTAGGAAGAGGGGATCAATTAACACCAAGGGGGAGGTACTTCATAAAGAAATAGTACCTAGAGGAGGTCATGGTTTGGCAGATCACAGGTGAAATGCGATTCAGGAGCTAGGAAGGTGAAAGGGTGGAATGTCTGGCCCCTCCAGGCTCGAGGATAGCCTTGTATTTATAGGCATGATGCGCCGCAAAGCAGTGCCCACTCAGCGCGAAGTGAGATTCACAGAGGATCGCGAATGTCACATGTAGTTGCGGAGTGTTACCACCATGCGGTTTCGTGAGGGCTTGCAAATGTCAGCAAGCTTTGCGGAGCATTACCGCCTCCTTACATCACTATGGCTCGTGAATTTAGGAGGGCTTCGCGGAGCGTTACCACCTCCTTGCTGAGTGACAGCTCGCGAATGTCATAGGGCTTCGTAGACCGGTCCTTCCACTTTGATTTGTGAGGGATCGCATAGGAGATCTTTTGCACTGGCGATAGGGCTCCGGGAGCTTTGTGATCAGTCTTCGAGAGGTACTCTTTCATGCTTTCAAGATATTTTGTTCGCCTCCAATTTTGGCGTCAAAAGTAACCATTAACCCTATCGTGCTTTATATTTATCAGATGTATATCATTCATATGATTTTTTAGTTCTTGACATGAATCATTGTCACATCATATTTATGATGGAATAGATAATTTCCAATAAATCAGGAATTGATTGGTATCTTCGACAAGTCTCATTTTATACAACCGATGGGGTTGGCAGAATAAATCATGACGAATGGTTCTCAAGGTCTTTTAGAGAAAAACCATATTATCCAAAGTTGGGAATGTAATATAATTGTATTCCTTTGATGTAGAGTAATAATTATTCATTGTTTATCTCCATCAGGATATAGTCAACATTCCCAACATGTTTTTCAGACTTCTCTTTTTTCCACTAGTAAGGGAGGTAGTGTTTTATAGTGATTTAGTTCCTGGTAGTCAACCAGTGTCTATTTATTCTTACCGCAAGAAACTGGCTCAAATGGAAGTGTTTAATAATAAATTGAATGATATCCTTGAAAAAGGATTTATTGGCCCAAGTGTGTCACCGTAAGTGGTACCGGTTCTCTTTGTTATCAAATATGATGGGAAACTTCATCTTTATGTTGAATATTGATTGATCAATCGAGTAACTGTAAAGAAAAAGGTTTTAATTCCATGTATTTGTGATCTATTACACCAATTTAAAAGGGAAAATTTTCTCTCAAAGATTGATATTTTATTTGGATACTATAAGTGGAGAATAAAAGAATATGACATTCTGAAAACTACAATTTAGAGTAGGTATAACCATTACGTGTACTTTTTCATGGATTTTGGTTTATCCAATGCTCATGTGGTCTCTATAGATTTAATGAATATAGTTTTCCATGACTATATTGAAATATATGTGTTAGTATTTATGGACGAAAACCTTTTTTACTCTATCCTTTAGTAGGATCATGTACATCATCTGAGAATAGTTTTGAGTTTGTAAAGAAATCATCAACTTTATGCAAATATTTCACAATGATATTTTGTGATCTAAGAAGATAAATTATTAGGAGAAATGTCATTGTAACATGTTATTTTACTAGATCCTAATTTTTTGAAATGTTTTATGACAATGGAACACCCATGAAATACCTTCAAGATTCAGAGAATCTTGGGATTAGCTTGGTATTGTCACTATTTTGTTATGGAATTTTCAATGTTGTCTTCTCTAATGAATTCTATAACTCAGAAAGAACTAAATATTTCTCTGGAAAATAAATTTCAGAGTTAATTATTGATAAAAAACTTTTTTTGACTATTGTGTTTGTGTTCACTCCCCTATAGGTCATTCAATTCTATGTGGTCTTTTTTGATGCATTAGGTTAATATTGTGGTTATATTCTTTTGCAATGGGATAATGTTGTTTCATATGGATATCATCACCTTAGTCCACAAAAGAATAATTACACAACCCATGACCTTGAAAATAATGTTTTAATGTATGATCTTAAGTGTTGTTGCCATTACATAATCAAAGAATGATATTTTGTTTTTTACACTACAATATATTTAGTTGTATCTTCTCTAAAATATATTTGATTCACTGTTATAGGCATTAGGAAGAATAATTAAATTGTTTCTAATTTAACATCACTTATACCCTTAGAAAATGAGTTTTTTTTCAAATTATTTGAAAAGGAAAAAAGAATACCTACATAGTGAAAGATTCATCAAAAGTGTGGAACTTGATGGTCTTGTTTTCATAGTTCCATATTTTGTGTTTGGGAATTAGGGGACAATGTTTCCTTGGAAGGTGTTTTGTTGAAATCCTATCTTCTCTGGATGATTTATACAGAATAACATCATGATGATTTGTTATACAGAATT
Source organism: Viscum album (assembly GCA_963277665.1). Taxonomy (NCBI): domain Eukaryota; kingdom Viridiplantae; phylum Streptophyta; class Magnoliopsida; order Santalales; family Viscaceae; genus Viscum; species Viscum album. Next base: position 1,094,192,078 of record OY728155.1, read on the forward strand.
ATGGACTATATTTATGGTGGGGGGATCATTTGGGAGTGGTCATTCTCAAAGGAGGGAATTTTATAATATCATAATCTCTTTGTTGTGAAATTAGGTATGTGATAATATTTTATGGGGGATTTACATAATTCCCAAGGGGTTGTGATCCCATGAAGAAAAATGATTTTATATGACATGTGGTAAAAAAATTTGAATCTAGGTTTGATACAAATAATTTCGTAGTTTTTCTCTCATTGTTTTACGTAAAAATTTGTCAATGCTGAGCACTAGAAGCCCCTAATAATGCTTTATACACATCCACTCCCAACATGGAAGTGTGTTGAGATATCTATAGATATTGTGGTTGTGTTTCTACATACCCAGTTAAAGAAGAATTTTATATGGGTAGCACTCAATCATATGACTATATTGGTAATTTTTATATCCATTTATGAAACAACCAAAGTTTAAGAGTTGGGAAATCCCAATGTAAAATGAATTTTTCTTTTTCAAGGGGTTACACCTAATATAGTTTCTCATGGAGATCCCCCGTTCACTTCACACTAATGTGTTTTCCTTTTGGAGGAAATGTGATCCTATGTGCATTTGAGCACGACATAGCATCTGTGGTTGGGTATCAACACAAAAAATCCATAAATATTCTTGAGGACTTGATTTTTCTTATTTTCTCGACTTTGATGGGGCTTTATTTTACAATCTAGGGTTTGTTGAGTTTTCGTACCATAATAGTTACCATTATGTGATTAGAATGAAATATTTTGAGGACTTGAATATATAGACTTATATATATATATTATCTTGTAAAAATATTGGTGAGATTTTATTGGTTGGATCATGGTTGGTTCTAGAGATTAAACTAAATATTTTTTTGAATCATCAAAGAATATTGATTGTATATATCTTATTTAAGTATAATGATACTAGGCATCACAGTGTAACACCCTAAAATGATAAAGGGTTAAATGACTAAATAATATGACTCATGTCAACAAGGTGTACCTTTATTTTTGGGAGCCCACCTTATTAGAACATTACAATTAAGCATGTCTGTCCTGGTGTAGTGATCAGGATATGTGACATTCTAGGATTTTTCTCAGGCTACTTGCGACTGAGGACAAACCACAGTGAAAGAACATGTATTGGCTAGTGGGGATAATCATTAAGCAGATGACACATTCAGACATGTGGGTGGTCCCATTGGTGGGGTCCATGTGTTTGTGGGGAAATTGGTTGTACCTAGTGTGCCAGGACCCGATCACCATGTTTAGGTGGGGTGTATGTGTTGTTAGTAGGGCCCGGTTGTAACATCTAGTATCAGAGTTGGTAACCATCCTTATGTGTTGTTCACCTCTTGGGTTCAAATGTAGGTCCCACAATGGGGATCTATGCTATAATTTGGGGGTGAATGTAACATCCCAAAATGATAAATGGTTAACTGACTAAAAGATATGACTTCTTTCAACAAGGTGCATATTCCTTTTTTGGAGCCTAACTGATTACCACATCACAGTTAAGCATTCTTTTCCTGGAGTAGTGAACATTATGGTTGACCTTTAGGTATGTTTCTTTGGGTATGTGAGAGTGAAGACAAAGCACACTATAATGAACATGTGTTGTCTTGTGGGAATAACCATTAATTAGATGACTCGTTCCGGTACGTGGGTGGGTCCCATGGTGGGACCACTTTTCTGTGAGTTCACTAGTGGTACCTGGTGGGCTAGGACCTGAAAACCATTTTTCGGAGGGGTGTCTGTGCTTTCAGTATGTCCTATTTGTCACACTCATGACTTTTAAATTTTTAGTTGGGATCATTGTGTTATTAAAAGTTTCACAACAGTTAGTTAATCAGTATCCTTGGAGGCAAGGGAAGATAGATCGTCATTTTTTTGTACCTTATTCGGTTTTCTATTATATGGGAAATATATCTTATTATTTACTGCATACACCACATATAACATTATTACATAACATGTTCCATGTATCTTATCTTAAAAAGTATCTATCTAAGTCCTTGTTGTGTTTTGTATTGCAGTGATCTTGAGGATGAACCTAATTTTCCATGACAGAATGAACAATCATGATTGTTGATTCTAAAACCAATTTACTTTATGGGAATATGATTCCGATAGTTGGAGTGATATGGAATAAAAAATTTCATTGTCATGGTACATGGGATAGGGAGGCACTGATGAGATATAGTTGGACTCAAATTTATGGCATATATGATTTTGAGTAAGATTACTAGGGATATAATTATTCCCTGGGGTTAGTTAGGAAATAAATGACCTATTCCGACCCATGGGTGGGCCCTAAGTTGGGATCACGTGTCTGTGGGTCAACTGGTGGTACCGAAGGGGGCTAGTAAAAGATGAACATGTTTAGGTAGGGTGTATGAGCTCTCAAAATGGGCCCAACTATCACACACACACCTTTAGAATTTTTTGTTGGCGGCCACGTATTAGTAAATGTTTCACCACAGTTTTGTAACAAATATTATGGGAGGAAAGGGAAGATTGATCTTCATTTTTGGTCCATATTAGGGTTTTATATGTATTAAATGTATCTTATAATTTATCACTTCAACCACATAGAGTGCTGATACATAACATTCCCATTGTATCTCATCTTCGAAATTATCTGTCTGTTCCATGTCATGTTATGAGTTGCATTGATCTTGGGGATGAACCTAATTTTTCCAGGACTGAATTAACAATCATGATTTTTGACTCTTTATCCAAGGTACTTTTTGGGAATATCATTCCTATGGATTCAGTGCTATTGTAGAACAGTTCCCAATCTCATGGTATGTGGTAGAGGGAGGCACTGATGATAGAGTAGTGGCCTCATATTTTTGGCATGGAATCTTTAATGTAGGGTTACAGGGGATAGAATGATTCTATGGTGGGGAGGCTGTGACATCCACTTACTATTTTTTTTATTCTTAAACCCCTTATTTTACCATCATTTTGATGGGTTTCATATGGGGTTGCATCAACTAAAATTTTGAGTCTTCTGGATTTTTATAGGCTTGTGCACGATTTGTGATGGTTTTCTCAAAATTGTGCCACCTTTTTGTCAAATCCATACAAACCCAAAAAATGGTTTATACATGTCTAGTGAATGGTTTAGAAAACCTTGTGTCACATAAGATAAATTTTTCACTTAGAGAAAAAGGGGCTCACGAATAGGGTGAATGGTTTGTCTAAACTATGAATCTCTTCCCAGCTAACAGTGTGTACAATTTCATTTAAAACAATTCAAATTTAAAAATCCTTTAACACCAAAATTAGGTCTCCAATGGACCTGTATGACCTGAAATTTATTTCTACTTCCACGGAGGCACCATAGAGTAGTTTTTATCACTCGACACCCCTCCAAAAGCAAATAGAAGATATGAAAATTATGTTTGATCTTCTCTTTATAGGTTTCCCCTTCAAATTATCAATCCCTCACTCTGTCCTCTTCCCACACAATGTTTTTTAGATATCTATGTTGATTTGGGTGATCCAATACCCGTTGTTTTGGATCAGAAATCTTGATGTCAGTCTTGGATTTTCATTTTTTACTGTTCTTTATCAAAGTCTCTCTTTTTCGACTTTTTGATTCAAGATATTGTGATACAGAGGTATGATGCTGTTTTCTGATGGACAATTCAATTAAGCCAAAATTTCATTATTTAATTAAAAAAATTAAAAAATCATGAAATTTCTTTCAACATTTTTTATTCAAAACCCAATTCCATTGAATTAGAGTTTTCGAATTCTTTGGCATGAAATTGGGGAAAACCACTAATTCTATTTAATTGTTGAGAATTTGTGAATTTTTTTGTAAAATTATGTAATTAATGTTGTGAAATTAGATAGAATCTATTTAAATTTTGTTATGGAATTTAATTGTGGATATTTATTTTATGTAAATGATTTAAATATTGATTTCTAGAAAAATGGATTACAAATGTTCTTTCTTGAAACCATTGAGTTTTATATTGGAAAAGGGAATGTTTCAATTAAAATACCATGTGTTTTTTTAAATGAAAATATATATATTTGAATTTAATAATTGGGTGAATGGAATTTTTATTTGAAAATTGAATTTTCCATCATTTATTTGTACTATAGAATATGAAATCCTAGTTATTTATTGAGTTATTGGGATGAAAATATATTATTCTTAAAAATTGATAAACCATTCGTGCAGCACATCACACCCCCTATGAGGTGGTGATGAAGTCCTATTGACTAGTGTTAAAGGGATGAGTCTGTATACACATATTTCTATGTCACATTGAATTTTATGGATTCTAGTAGCCTAGAAATATCACACCATTGGCACATGACTAGTTGGATCACTTGTTTGTATATGAAACATATTATGTTGATTTTTTTCAACTATTTTCCATGCCCTATGATTTAAATAATATATATTCATATAATATTTTAAGCCATTTATTTAAATATCCATTCAATATAAAATTAGGTAATTTCATTCTAAAGTGTTTCTATAATTTAAATGAAAAAATTATTAGTATAAATATTATTTTGAAATGACAACCCTATTTGTTTAAAATTAAATGCTTTACTAGGTTAATTATATTCAAGAATATCTTAATTAATCTTCGGGGATACCAAATTGGGATTTTTGATCACAACATAATTTTTTCTTGGGTTTCTTGTAGATTATCTCCTTCCAGGTCTGAGTAGGGGAAAATAACCACTTAGAGGTGGTTCTAGCAGTTCATATTTGGGATTAGAGAGTTGAGTACCCCGTGATTGGGATAGTTTTGTCTTTTTATCAAGTACTTATCTATAGTATGTTGGGTTCAAGCTATTGATATATTGTTAACTATAACTGTCTGACATCTAGTACACACCTCCCTATAGAGTTTATTTTGAATTCATACAATTTTTTTCATTCTTCCACAATGCTCTTGGAAAAAGTGTTACCACTTTTATTTTGTTTAATTATAGGTTCCAGTTTCTAAAACCAAGGGGATCAAGAATTCCCTTATGGATAAGTTAGGGCGAGCTAAATTATTAGGTTCATAGGGTACTCAGGCAGGTTTATGGAACTTTGTATATTTAATGATTTATTTTTAAAATATTTTTCTATATTTTAGTATGTTTTATACTATTTTATATTTTTATTTGCATAAATGGTAATGAAATTTCTTTTTTATTTTTAAATACATTACATTTTTCTAAAAAAACGAATCATTATATATGTTTTATATGGAACATTTGGAAAAATGAAAAAATGGAAATCTATATTCTTAATGTACTCGGTGATGGTGACTTTACTGCCACCATGACCATTATTCCATTTCTAAATTCCTTTGCATGATTCCACTGTTTCATAAATAAAAAAATGTTTATTTTTTTTATTTTTTTATTGAAAATGGGTTATCAAAATAATGGTGTATTTTTTATTTAAAATAGTATTTTTGAATGAAAATGGTAATTTGATAGTTGAAAGTTATTTTTATATGAGTTTAAAATAGTTTTTGAATTGGAGAATATTTTTATTTCATCATTTGTTTCATTTAAATTATAAATGATGGGTGCACCCAGATAGTGGTTGTTGATCCTGTTATAGTTTAAACAATGGGTGCACCTAGATAGTGCTCCAATTCATTGGGTAATGATTATATTTATCAAATAAATATACTGTAATGTAGTCATTTTTCAATCCAATCCATAAGGGGGTTTTAAAGATTCAATGTGATGATGTCCAATGGTACCTACATTAATTTAATATGTTTTCTAATGGGTTTTCCTGAAAATCATTTTTTAAATGATAAATGAATGATATTTTTTAAAGAATGATATTTTCCATTTTGGATAGAATGTTATGTTTTCAAGAATAAATTTTTCATGACATTTAATGTTTTCAAGGGTCTAATAGTTTTATTACTCTTATATCACATATTGAATTATTATGCTCATCCCACATTTATAAATGTTTATCATATGATTTAATAACATGTAGTGGACTGGAAGAGGTCCAGTTGAATGTTATGAAGAGTTTTCAGTATATATATAAGTATTTATTTTTAAAAATGTATTATAAAGAATAAAAAATATGCACTCTTCAGAAGATTCCACATTACTTTTTATGGTTATTTATATATTAGCTATGGCCAAATTATCTTAATCTCTGACCCTATAAAAGAAACTCATTGTGAGAAAATTTATAATTATTTACATAACATATTATTATTTAATAGAATAATTTATGGCCTTATAGTTGGTTTTAAATGGAGGTTTAGATAACTTTAGAGATTTTGATAGTGTTAATAGCATTCCCTGGAAACATTTGACCATGTGTTGATGTTAAAATGTTATATAATTTGATGATTTCTATGTGTATTCATCTAAAATATGTCTATGAATAATATTTTTCCAATGAGGAAAAATGGAAGAGGTAGTGGTAAAAAACAAATAAGAAGATATCCATCCAAAAAAACATCCTAATATGGCTGGAATCCGAAAAAAATAGATTATTGGAGTGATGGATTAGTTGGATCAAGTGATAAATTGTAGTTTTATCCATGATAGAGAGGAAATTGATATACCTCCTTGCAGAAAGTATTTATTGGATTATTTCATGATAAAAAATTCCGCATCATTTATAGAATTATATGACCCAGTGGGTACTGAAGGATGGATCAATTCACTATAAAAGATATTTTATGTCAATGGGATGTTATGAATGTAAAAATGTAATATTTACAGTTTATCATTTTGATAGTGATGTAGAACAATGGGGTACCTTGGTTATGAATACGAGACATAAATATATTCTTGATATTATGTGATTAGAAACATTCAATGAACATTCCCTTAATAAAACATCCCAAAATATATTCATCTATGAATCAAAAATCAATTCATATAATTGAGTAAAATTAATGATGATTATGTAAATTAATATGAAGGAAACTACTAAATTTTATCCAGTTATGATACGAATTTTATCTAGTACACTGATATAAAAATTAATTGCTTTAAATATAGATTAGAAATAAGTCTATGAGGTACTCATTCCATTGGAGAATTTCTAATCTATGATAATGTTGTTAATTTCATTAAAGTTTGAGATATAGTTTTCTACTTTTATGTGCTTCAATATGGTGAAATTAAGAATATTCTATGATGTAAGGTGATGGGTAAATATACAAAAATAAATATATATTCAACATAATAGAGATTGAATCTATTTGTAAGTGTGGTAAAAAAGAACACTTTGGATTTTCTTATAGAGGCATGGAAGTTGTATTGATGTGGACTATTTGTCCACGTGGCCCACGAATGTAAGGAAATGTTCCTCGACTAATCTAATAACATGATAATAGATAGTCATAGGATGGTAAGACTTCATAGCTAAAATGGGATGCTTCATTATGTGAATTAATGCCAATGTTAGTATTATTGGATGAAAATATTCATGATTATAAATAGAAAGGTGTATCAAGGTAATTAGATACTACTACAATTGATGTTGGGCCATCAATTTTTTTGGTAAAATGTTTGTTATGTTTGTATTAGAAATATTCTAATAATTAATTTGACTCTGGATCTTCATAGTCATTCATTCCTATGAAATTCAACAGTAAATTTTGAATATCACATGATAATAGTAAGATAATAAATTCATTATAAAATATTGGTGGAAGTATCGAAGCATAAAAGACTTATAATAATATTCCAATTTTCATCAGTGGGGTGGACTTTCCTAAAAATCTCATTGAGCTGTCTATATTATTGATTTATATCATTCTTGGAATAGATTTAGTTTTAGTTTATAATGCTATGAAATATTGAAGTGATAAAAAGTTATTTCCATCAATCCATGCATTTGACAACTTACCATGATGTTCAAAAATTTATTAGTGATTTAAATATAAGATACCTTTCTCATTTTTCTTAAAATAAATAATTTTTCAAAGTAATGATGTGATAGTATTAAATCAACATATGGTAGTTTTTTCTGGACTATTTTTTTGGTGTTATTCTTAATTGAGAGGTTGAGTTTACTAATGAATTAGTACATGATGCTAAGGATATTTATAAAAACCCTTATCAAATGGCTCAAGTGAAACATTTATAGTTGAAAAAGAAACTTCACGTGTTATTAGATAAAGGTTTCATATGACATAGAACATCACCATGCAGTTTCCTTTTGTTTTTAATTAGTAAGAAATATGGATTAATGAGAGTTTACATAGATTATATATCCTAAAATTACGTCCCAATTAAGAACAATTATCATTTTCATCAAATCAATTATTTATTTGATGTGTTCTAGGAAGAACCATTTTTTCCATCTTTACTCCTGAGGTTAGGGTGTGATTAGTTGGATGTGAATGAATATAGAATTACAAAGACTATGTTTCAAACTAGATATGTCCACTATGAATTTATAGTTATTCTGTTTGGTTTATCTAATGAAACTTCCATATTCATGGATAATATGAATTTAAATTTTAATTATTTATTGGATATGTCAGTGATTGTGCTTATTGATGACATTTTACTATTCATTTAAATTCATGATGATCATGAAATGCATAGAAGTATTTTTGTTCAAACCATAAAAGAAAATAAACTATATTGGAAATTTACCATGAGTAAATTTTGGTTGAAACAAATTTCATTCCTTGGTAACATTATTCCTAAATTTGGAATATCAATTGATCATACTAAAATGAGTGTAGTTAATGAATTTCTGAGACCCACATATATTTCAAATATTAATTGTTTTCATGGTTTAGGTGGTTACTATGAGTGGTTTGTTTAAAATTTTGCAATGTTATCTAGCCCAATAACTAATTTATCTCAAAAAGGAGTTACATTCATCTAGAAAAACGAATGTTATGATTGTTTAATGGAATGGAAAATAACATTGGTGAATGATCCTATATTGGAATTGCCTTCTAAAAATTGTCATTTTTTAATCTATAGTGATTATTCATTGAAATTAATTGGGTTTGTCCAAATGCAGAATAATCAGGTTATTTTATACACTTCATGTCAGTTGAAACCTCTTGAGGTAAATTACCCAATGAATTATTTGGAATTAGTTGTTGTTGTTTTATTCATTAAGAATTTAGTGGAATAATTTGTATAGAGTTAAGTGTGAAATTTATTATGATAAAAAAATTGATGTACAAATTCAATAAAAAATAGTTACACATTTAATAAAGAATATTTCTAAAACATTCAATGGACTATGATTGAAATATTAATTATCATCCTTGAAGAACCGATATGGTGGATGATTCTTTGAGATGAAATTTTTTTCTATATTAACCATGATATGTTTGAATGTATCCATTTAGTTAACAATTTTATGAATTATGGCCATGATGTTTTAGATGTAGGGACATCATCTGTTTTGTTTCAGGTTTTAGTGCAGTTGACTTTTTTTTAGAACGAATTAAGATGGTTTGAATGGTGGGTCATAGTTTTGAATAAAAGGTATAATCAACTATGAATATTATGATTCCATATATTAATATTGATGAAGGTGGTTTTGAATTAGTAGGTAAATGATTATGTGTTCTTTTTGATTCATAGTTGAGGATATAGTTATTGACTGAGGCTCATACTTCTCAATTTTTTGTTCATCAGGGCATCACTAATATATAATGAGACCATTGGTAGTATTACTAGGGGGATGCAATGAAAATAGATATTTCTAAATTTACCATGAATTTTATGTCTTTTAAATAGGTTAAAGAATGTAAAAAGATACCAAATGGGTTACTTTATCATTTTCTAGTGCCTGAATATTAATGTGATAATATATCAATGTATTTTGTGGTCGGATTGACAAGACATCACATGGTAATAAGTCTATTTGGGTTATTGTAAATTGATTAATCAAATCTATAAATTTCTTTCCTATTAAAGATATGATTTATTTATATAATCTTACTATATTATATATAAAAGAGATTATCATGTCACATTGAGTGCCCCTCTATATTTCATATGAACATGAACCTATATTTACATCCAATTTTTTTGTTTTAATTACAAATTATTTGGTTATTTAATTAATTTATAGTACATATTTTCATCCTCAATCTGATGGGTAGACTGATCAGATGATTCATTCATGGGAAGATATGATTCATTCTTTCTCAATGAATTACTATGGATGTTGGGATCAACACCTTAATTTGGTTGAGTTTTCATATAATAATATTTTTCGTTTCTTGTTTATTGATGGTACCATTTGGGGTAGTATATGGAAAGTGGTGTTGGACATTGTATTTTTGGGTTGATGTAGGAGAAATGATGTTGATGTGACTAGCGTTGGTAGTGGAAATGGTAGAGAAAGTTCAGTTTATTCCATGGCACATGAGGATAACATTGAGTTGGGAGAAAATATAATTGGATAACCAGATTAATGATCTTTCTTTTGAGGTAGGTGATCATGCCATTCCTAATGTTTCTCTATGGAAAAGTGTGATGTTTTTTTGTATGAAAGTTATGTGGAGTCCACAAGTCAATGTATCATATGAAATCATATAGAATTTTCTATGATTCAACTTCTGTGGGGATTTACCTTGGATTTTGTTCCAGGTACTCAAAATATTTTATTGTTCAATATTAAATAAATATGTACCAGAATCATCTAATGGATTAAGCCATAAAAAAATTTAGATGGAATATAACCATTATTATGAGGAACATCTAGTTCAATTTCTTCACCACAGAGAGAATGTTTTGTGGAATAAGTCGATTCATTAGGATATGGTTTTATTGGAAAACCATATAGTTGAAGAGGCATCATGAGAATCCGAACATTTTTTGAGGGGAAATTATCCCTAGTTACTTGATGAGTAAATAAATTTATGAGGATGCATTTTAAAAAAGGGGGAAGGACATAACATCCAAAGTAGTGATATAAATAACATTTTTTATATTTATTAGTATTTATGAATTATATAGTAATTTTCCCTTATAATGGATTCTATGTCTAATAGTCTACCCAAAATGCAACAATCAGTTTCTTCAAAATCTTGTGTGGCAAGCAAGATAGATTTATACAAAATAATAATTTACTGTTAATATTATTATTTTAAAAGGTAGTGATTGTCTAACTATTATATAGGAATCTATGAATAGTAATAAATATAATACGTTTAAACTTTTTTATAATTTTTTATACATTCATCCAATAAATTTGATATGATTAAAATAATAATAAATACAATTTAGGAATAAAATTTTGTATATTTTTAAAGGGGTGTTTTCCAAAATTTTATTGGTGAACTTATTTTAAATATATTTTTTAAATTTTTTATATATTTTGGATGAAAAAGTAATTTTTTTTCTAAAAAATAATATTACTGTTTAATTTTGGTGAATTTTTGGAATTGTTTATAGAACATTTAAATTTTAATGAATAGTAAATAATACTAAATTTTATTTCAAAATTGTATTTTCATCTAATTTCATTATATAGTCAATTCATCTTTTGAATTATGATTAATGTAAAATTATGTCTCTTTTATATCAATAAATAAAATTTAGCCCCTTGAAAACAATTATACATTGAACCTATATATGTAAACACATTAATCATTAGAATTTTTCTATTTAAAAACATGTTGCCTCATCCCTTCGACGAGATTAATTTTAAAACCATTTTTTATAATTATGTGATTATATTTTGTTAAAATGGATTAAATAATTTTAATAATGATAATTTATAATTTCTAATATTTTCAATATATTTTTTTACTAAAAATAATATTGAATGTAATTAAAAATAATTATGATGATTAAAGTAAAAATGTGTTTACATATTAGTTAATCTCTAATAATAAATGTCAAAATAAAATAGGTCGTTGTCAAAAACATATTTTATGGAAATTATTAGATCATACCCAATATCATAATGAATTGGGATCATTTTTGGAGTCCCATGTTGTAAGGGACACTCGCAATAGTGTTTACCTTTTTATATTTACACGAATGTCACTCCCATCAACTATAAAATGAAATTCACAATACCCATTTTCATAAAAAATGTAAAACCATTTGTATCGTATATATCCTAATAGTATAATATCATAATATCACTCCTATCACCTAATATTCCACACTTTTGGAATAAATTCCGCCAAGGAATCCCTATGGTACAATCCTAAAGGAGTTACCCGAAAGGGAGGTTAGATTCTTCAACATTCGTTTACGTTTTTTTTTCATTACCCAAAAATTAAATCTTATTATTACATGATTATATAATAACATAATTGTCCTAAATATACTCTTTAATTTATGTAATATTTCAACCAACACATATATACACTTCAATCAATTGGGTAATGAAATTACTGTTCGTGTACGATGAACTATCGCCTCGCTAAACGATGTTGCTCGTTTATCCTTTATATCTTTTAATAGTTGGGAATTATGATATACATAATATTTTTCTATGATATTTACTAAATTTATGTTTTATTAATATTATTTTACTTTTTTATAACACATACCTTCATGCTTTTTATTTTGAGGAAATTCAATAACATTATTTGTGGATGTGTGGAATACATCCTCCTCCAAGAAATGTGATAAATTCAAAAAAATCATGTATTTTATTAAGGACTAGATTAATTAAAAACAAGTGAAATAAGAAAATATTATATTCATGAAATAATTAACTTTATTAAAATAAAATCTATCGTTTTCTTTATGTTCTATTCACACACTCAAAATGTGATTACGTCATTCATGGACGAGGGGACTACCACCTCCTCAAAGTGATGTGATTCCGTTTACATAAAACTAATTATATATATATATGTAAATATGATTAAATTGTATTTTATATATTATATAATAATAATAAAATTAATGTAAATTTTACTTACCTTCTTTTTATAATGATGATTGAGAAAATGGGAACGTTACTCATTCTGATGTGTGACCTATAGTTTTCATAATTGTAACATTTATTTATTTTTCATAACCATATTTTAGGATTTGTTTTAAAAGTAAAATTTATTTATAAATATAAAAATTATTTCATTTTTATTATTCAATATATGTTTATATAATTCCCCCATTGGCGAATGTTTACTTACCGATTTTTTTTATACAGAAAATGATTATGGTCAAAACACCCCACGTAAAATTAATTGTCTATATAGTTGTTTACAACATTTCAATAAGTGAAATAAAAGCAATGATACAATTTAAAAAGATTATATAGAGTGTAAATAATTATACTAGGTTTATTATTTAGGAATATAAATAGACATGTGGCAAATCAAACTCAAGGGTAAGTGATTTCTTCTCAATCTACATTCATTGATGCATTTCTTGATGATATGAACCTTTATTATTTTTCAGGATTATACAAATCCCTCAAGAAATTATATATATTTATTTTTCTATTCACATGATATTTAATATTTTATTAATTTTTTATACTTCAAGGTTCTTATTATTAAAACATTCAAAGTGGTAAATATTACTTTGAATGTTTAAATAACTAATTTTTTAATCGTTTTCTCCATGTAAATATTCATAATATAATTTTTTTTATTTATTTATTAAAGGGATTAAAAAATAATATTTTTTCCTACTTTTAATGTTAAATAATTTATTTCAAAAATGAAACATTTTTGTGTATTATATGGAACATTTTATCAAATGTCAAATGGAACGTTTTATTCTTTACATACATGATAACACATGAATTTTTTAACGTAGTTCCCTTAAATCTATTTTTACCTTAATTTGTAATAATTATTGATTTCTCAATGTAATAACTTATTTCCTTTTTTGTATTTTTGTTATGATAATGGGTTTTTAAAAGAGAAGTGTATTTTGAATTTATAATGTTATTTTTGAAAGAAAATGGTATTTTAATATCTAAAAGTGATTTTTAGATGAATTTAAAAGATATTTTAAAATGATGAATTTTTTTTAAATGTTGTGGTTTTTCAACAATATAATTGACTTGTGCACCTAGATATCATTTTGTGATCATGTTATAACTAAACTTGTGTGTGAACACAATAGTTTAGAAATTTTATTAACATTGGTTATTTTTTATTTTTAACGTCGGCTTCTGGCCAATTTTATTATAGGAGATGTTATAAACATAGTTTTTTACGTCTATTACTTTCCAATCAACGTAAAAAACAAAAATCTGAAGCGTTGTACACTTCGGTTGAAAAAAACCCAACATGGAATGTGCATTAGAGTCCTAGTTTATTATGTCAGTTATTTAATAACTGACATGGTATATACCATTTCACGTCGGTAATATAATAACGAGCATCATAAAGCACTCCTCCGAAGCATTTATCACGTTGGTTATTTTTATAACCAACCAGATAAACCTGTCTGCCAAGTAGTTTCCAACATCGGTTATATAATAACTGATGTGAAAACATATCTACGACGCCAGTTATAAAATAAACGACGTCAAAAACTACCCATGATTTTATTACGTCGGTTATGAAATAACTGACCTAAAAACCATTTCCCATGAATTTATTACGCCGGTTTCTAAATAACTAATTTTAAAACTAATCCCAGGGCATTTTGTACGCCGGTTATTGCATAACCGACGTAAAGAACAATTTTTTTAAAATAAAACCAAATCCTTGCTACGCCCAACCAAAATACCTGAAACAGTCTAAAAGGATACCAAAAAAAGACAAAATCAAAACAGAACCCCCCCAATGTATAGCCCCCACCACACCCCTAGACACCCCCACCCCTGGACTGTCCCCCACCCCCTAGACAGCCCCCACACCCCTGGAAAACCCCCCCACCCACCCTCCATGACACCCCCACACCCCGGGAATGCCCCACCACCCCTTGGACAGGTCCCCACACCTGTGGACAACCCCCACCCCCAGGAAAACACTCCCACACCCCTGGATATCCCTCCCACACCCCTGAAACAGAGCAATTAGTTACCAAAACAGAAAAAAATAGAACATAACCCCCCCCCCCCACCCCACTGGAGAGCCCCCACCACACCCCACTGGATAGCCCCCACCACACCCTTGGAGACCTCCCCCCAAACCCCTAGACTACCCCACCCCTAGAAAACCCCCACACCCTTGACACCCCCCTCCTAGACCCCCCACACCCCTGTACTACCTCCACCCCATAGACAACCCCTCACACACCTGCACAACCCCCACCCTCATGGACACCCCCACACCCCTAGAATCCCCCACCACCTGGATATCCCCCCAAACTCTAGGGAAAACCCCCCACCCTCCTGTATACCCCGAACCCCCTAGAAAACACTCCCACACCCCTGAACGACCCTCCCACACCCCTGAAACATACCAAAAATTTACAAAAAACAAACCATAACAGACCAGAACCCCCCCTCCCACCCCACTGGAAAGCCCCCACCACACCCTTGGATACCCCCACACCCATGGAATCCCCCACCCCTAGACAACCTCCCCCCACCCCACCCTAATGGACTCCCCCCAATCCCCTGGACATCCCCCACCCCTGGGAGAGCCCCCCCCCCCCCACACCCCTGGACAACCCCCCACCCTCCTAGACACCCCACCCCTTGGACATCACTCCCACACACATGGAAATCCCTCCCACACCCGTAACCCTCCCCTCCCCACCCCATTGGACATCCCCCACCACACCCATGGACACCCCCACACCCCTGGGCTGCCCCCTCCCCCTAGATAGCCCCTGGATAGCTGGTGTTGGGAGAGGAGGCATCACCATCCCTAGGGGGGCTGAACGCCACTGGAAGGTACTCATCACTCCCCCATGTGAAGCTTGAGATCAAGCATGGTGAAACATTTTGAGAGCTCATGCTTCGCATGTGGTGTGATGAGTACCTTCCAGTGGCGTTCATCCCCCCGAGGGAAGGTGGCGCCTCCTCTCCCACCCCCTGGACTACTCCCCCCATCCTCATGGACACCCTAGACACTCCCACCCCACTGGACAGCCATCCAAGACCCCTAGAAACCCACCTCACCCCACAAGACAACCCAAACCCCTAGACACCCCCTAGACAGCCCCCCACTCCCCTGGACATCCCCCCAACCCTCCTGGAAACCCTCCCACCCCCTGGAATTCCCCCCACTCTCATGGACACCCAGGACACCCCCACCCCACCGAACATCCCTCCCACACCCCTAGATACCCCACACCCCACTGGACTCCCCCCACACCCTTGGAACCCCTCCCCCCAGACTGGAATCCTTACCAGAAAAAAGATCATTTGTAGACCAAAACAATAAGTAGAGAAAAATTTAACATTCACATATATAACATTCACATATATAACATTCAAAACCTATAATGTCAAATTAAAAAAAAAACTAAATCCAACCTAAATGACTACCATATACACAATTACAATGAAACTGTTAAAAATTAAATTTTACACTACAAAAAAAACATCAATCAAACCTATAAAATAATTTGACCATTTCAATTGTAAGTGTTTGACATCATGAGCACTATAGGGTTGAGGGTCATCAAATAGATACAAATTAAAAGGATAGTAGTTAATAGGTATAATGAATAAATCAAATGAAATATTATGGAAAATTTTAAAGGGAAATCTTACCAGGTCAAAGTTCACAACTGTTCTAGTTGTTATTATTTGATACATTAATCTTAACATATAATATCCGCATTCGATGATGGCTTCTTGTTCATGAAAATTCTCTTTGAATGAGTGTAAATTCAATATTTTTTTATGTAATAAATAAAAATGATCAAATTATAAATGGATATTTACCTTTACATTTACCTATTTTATCATCACACTCTTTTTCGTTGTGTTTTTTTGAAAGTATACCCATCCCCTGTTAGAAAATAATACGAATGGGATAAATTTAAAATTCATTATAATATATAAAAATATCGAGAAAATGAAACTTACTTTTCCAAAATTTTCTTAAAACATTCCCACACATCACCATAGATAGAGCATATCTAATAAAATGTTTTCTCCCTTGGGAAAAAAACCCCTAACATCCAATGTTCACTGATAAATGAAAATTTTAGGTTAGTGGTTTTTTAGGATAAAAGTTAATTAACTCATTGAGATAAGTGTGTTTCAAACCTCTCACAAAAAGGAATCATCCAATATTGTGTGACTATATTCTGTTCAAGTCTATCAAAAATATAAATCATTATTTGTTCCTCATCCAATGCACATGATTCGGGGGAAATCAAATGCGGGTCCATGAATCCATATAAATATATTTGATCATTCTTCTCACAAATTTAATAAAGATACCTAATACAAAACAGAACTATGTATAAATTATTTATAAATATAACACAGGGAAAAGGTGTTAAGACTTACATGGACAAAAATTTCAACATGTTGCTGCACAACTTATCTCCAGTAACAAGCTCCATGATCTCAGTTTTCACAATCCCCACAGTTATTGCACGTCCACAAACATGATCTTCCATTGGAAAATCATAATTATCCGCCAATTTTTTTGAATATATTAACAATCTATCAAGACTAGTAGAATATGTATCTAAGGTCATATCCATTTATCTTTGTTGTTACCTATATAGTATTTCATTACCTTTGAAGTATTCCTGCAGAAATAAATAGAAAAATATATTAGTTTTCAAATGATAAAAAAATTTTAATAAAAAAAATAAAATAGAAGATATAACATACATACCTCTATGGTAATGAGTCAAAGAAGTCTGGATGTCCAAATTAAAAAATGGTTGATTCTATGTCCAACTATCTTCACCTCATCTATAGGTAATTGTACTCGAGCTGATCTATCTATAATATCATGTACAGTGACCCTCTGATTCTCTACCTCTAATTTTGGATGATGAAATGTATCTCCTACACAATATACCAACCCATATGCAACTATATGATGTTGAGTATCATCAACATACAACATGCAATAAGAAGGAAGCTGCGGTAGAGGAGTAAGATAAAAAATGGGTTCTGCAGGCTGAGGTGGGGGAGTGGGAGCTACTGGCAGAGGTCGACGATAAATAATGGGGCCTGCAGGGGGAGGTGGAGGAGTGGGAGCTGCAGTCTGAAATTGTCTTTTCATGTCTGCCAACATAGACTGTACTGATGCTCTAATATTTTCCTCCATCTTCATATTAATATTATGAACTTCAGCCTCCATGGATTCAATTTTTATTTATAAACACCCTCAACATAATAAGTTGAAGAATGTGGCAGCACTTTTCTTACCGATACACCTGCCGAATATCCCCATACACGACCTAGATGTTTGGGCGTTCCCAAAGCTGCAGATAAAATATATTTCCTCCCAGTAGCTATAAATACCCCTTGTGAGCTCTGCTCAACAAGAGAGTCCGGTATTAATTAATTGAACATTTCTGTAATGAATGAAATTATATGAAGAAAATAGTTAACTTAAATAAATAAAATAGATATCTTACAATCCTCTCAACTATGATTTTTGAGTCTGCTGAAAGATATTGCCCTTTTTTCCCATCCAATATCTCTCTCATTTTTCATGTCTAGATAGAGGGGATGGAGGGCCACCTCTCTAGAGCTTGAAGACTCAGCTCTTAGTTATTGTAATTTTTCTACCATCACTTGTCCCTCCAATAATGTATACCCTCCCCATGATAAACTATGAGGGTATACATTTGTAGATTGGATCTCTTGATGAGATTTCCATGTTTTCTGTAAATTAAGAATAAGAAGTCATCAACAAAACATTAATAAGATCATTTATATAAGAAATATTATAAATGTTTACATTGCCCTTACCAAAAATGAATCTTTTTTTCTACTTTCAGCAAACTATCTCGAAGTGTCTTTATCTTTGAAAGGATATATACGACATGGATTGTCATGAATTCTATGACCAAAAATGAAATCAGATGAGAGGGTTGATTTGAAATCCCTCCATCTCCTGATAGCAATCGATAAACATTTCTTCCTGACTCTTCCAGTGCCAAGAATATCAAATGTCATCTGATAAAGAAGAGGTTAAACATATTATATACACTAGAAACATTTAAATAATATGAAACTAATAGAAAAATATCATACCAAAATCGTCTCCCAAAACTGAGAGATTATTGCTTTGTCCACACTTCTCTAGTCATCATACAAAATTCTTACTTTTCTCTTAGACTGAGTTGATACAAAACTCTTAAAATATTTGGAATTTGGGCCTCTAGGAATAACATCCTCATAAAACTCAACGAGTTTCCTCAAATCCTACCTATGGGCAAGTGATAATTTTGGTAAACGTGTTCACCCACTTTTACCAACTCTTGAACTCTTTGTCATAATGGGAGAAAATGAGGAAGATTGGTGAACATCAAGAGGAGCATGTTAATGTTCCTCCCCCGAGGAATGACTAATATGATCTTCTCCAGAATCATGTGGTTGATCAACTGATCTATCTGTCATTATCCTTCAAATAAAAAAACTAACATTAGTTCACAAATATATAAATTAAAATATTACTATACTAACGTAAATAGAAAATAGAAAATTGTACTATGTTACGTAGTAGTAAACATGGTTAATATTGTAGGCATGTTAAACAATAGTAAAGATGGTAATGATGGTAATGATGGTAAACATGGTAAACATGGTAAAATTGGTAAACCTGGTAAACATGGTAATCATGGTAATGTAATTGTCACTGAACAAAAATAATAGATATATAATATATGTAATGGTAATCATGATAAAGTAAACTAACAATAATTAAAACAAACAATAACTTTTATTTATTTTTTTGATACATGTTTTAATAAAGATAAAACTTACATTATCTAAAATTTTATGAAAATAATTAATGTAAATAAGAAACAAACAAATGCTACCTATAATTTTATGAATTTAGAAATAGATTGTTTTCTCAAATTTTTTCTTCGTGATCGTTCCTTATGGCACATACCATGTCTTCAACATGGTCATCATTATGTTTTGTTAATCTTTCCATAGAAGTTGGGATCTCACATAAATCAGAATCTTCATCAATTTCATCCCCACCAACATATTGTTTTTTCCCTTGTAAAACAATAGCCCACTGCATATCTGATTGATCTACTACATAGAATTTTTTTTGGATGTTATGTCATTATAATTGAATCAGCTGTGTCTTTCAATCTATTCAAATTAATAACTGTCATTCCAAATTCATCTTTTCTGACAATATTGTTACGGATAAACCATTTACATTTTAAAACATGGACTTTAATTTTAATTTAATAAACCTCCCATATGTCTTCAATCACTCCATAATACGCACTTGATGTAGAAATTGGGTTTTTGTTTTTAGCACTCGAAAAATGAATTGCTTCTGCAAACACCAATACACCACTATCCTGAACTGCACTTATGTATTCTTATGATTTTGTATAAAATGTATATCTATTAATGTCATAATCGGGCCATGTTATCACATTTAAATATGGACAACACACTACCCATTTTAATTTATCTGATACACATGATCTATGAAGTATAGTCTTTTTAATCCAGGACAAAAATGTTTTGTTGTGCTCATTCAAAATCCACATTTCTTTCTTCTTTGGATGACATTGTTTCAACTCATTAATATGAAATGTGATATATGATTGAGCATCATCTATGTTATTCAAGATGTATGATTCTAAATTCTTCATCTGTTATGCTGAAAACAATTTGACTTCTAAGACACGAATCCCCTTTCCCTCATTATTAACACATTCATGGCGAGATGGAGGCAAACCAATGTGATACACTACTACAAATTAGCTTTTACATGACTCTAAAACCTCCTCTAAAATATACTTTTCAATAATGGAGGCTTCAGGTCAATATGGATTCTTAACATACCCCTTCAGTATTTTCATACACCTTTCAAAAGGATACATCCAATGAAGATATACAGGCCCAACCAAGCCTTATTTCTCATACCATATGTATCATTAAATGCAACATTATATCAAAAAATATTGGAGGAAAATACATTTATAATTGACAAAGTATATAAATTGCATCATTTTCCAAAATTATCAAAGCATTCACATCAATCAGCTTATTTAAAATTGAATTAAAAAAATAATAGAGCGTCATTATAGTCTTTATGACATGGATGTGCATTATTCCACGCAATGCAACTGGTAGAAGTTGTTGCATCATGACGTGAAAATCATGAGATCTCATACCTATCAACTTCATGTCCTTCAATGAGAATTTTTTTTTACATTTGATAAATAACCTTGAGGAACTTTGATATCATGAAGACACTAACAAAATATTATTTTCTCCCTCTTGGATAATGTATGAAAAGCCGGGGGAAGAATGGTTCATCTTCCATTAGGATTGGGAGTAACTCCAAATGTATTCCCATTGACAGTAAGTCTAATCTTGCATTCAAAACCTCTTTTGTCTTTCCTTTGTTATCTAACAATGTTCCAATAAAACTATTTTAGATATTCTTCTCCACGTGATTGACATCAATATTATGTTTAACTATGTGATATCTCTAATATGGTAGCAAAAAAATATTGACATTTTCATCCAAATATGTCTATCGTTACAGGATTTCTGTGCCTTTTCCAATGTCACATCAAGGTTTTCCACCCTCTCAAAATACAGATCTAGGGATAATGTTTTTAGAGCAATATCAAATTCTTCTGAGGCATTGAATTCCTTTTTTAGTCTTCTGTAAGAGTGATCCATAGGCAAAAACATTCGATGAACCATGTACACTATTTTCCTCCCATGATGCAATTGACAATATGAAGTATTTTGTTTGAAAATTGGATATGTTTTATTTCCTTTAACAATGTATCAAGAAAAATTTCCATATGCTAGGAAGTCATTTATAGTGAACATAAGCACTGCATGCAGTTGAAAATATTCCATTTTATAAGAATCATAAACCCTAATACCATCGGCACATAAAAGTTTCAAACCATCAATCAATGGCGACAATAAAACATTAATATCATTGTCGGGTTGCTTTTTACCCGAGATCATTATACTCAACATGAAATATTTTCACTTTATACCAACAGAAGGAGATATGATGTAAATTACCAATAAAACAGGCCATGAACTATGTGTGCTACCGATGGTTTGGTATAGATTCATTCCATATGTGCACAACCCTAGTATGAGATTTATAATTTCATTTCCAAATTTAGGATACTACTCAACAATTTTCTTCCACTGTGGACAATCAGCTGGATGATGTATTTTTTCATCACATAACTGCTCATCGGCATGCCATATTAACATTTTTTCATCATGTTAACTAGAAAATAAACATTTTAAATGATGAATTATATGAGGATACCAAAATAAATTTTTAGGGATATTTGTAATCTCTACATCATCCTTTGATCTTTCTTTCACCTTATACTGTGATGTCCCACATTTAGGACACTCTGAGAGAAATTCCTATTACTTCCTATATATCATACATACATTCAGACAGACATGTATTTTCTTATATCCCAATCCCATCGGGCATAATATTTTCTTGGATTTATAATGTGAATCTAGAATATCGTTATCTTTTGGAAGAATGTCTTTCATCAATTATAACAGTTCTGTAAAACTTTTGTCACTCAATCCATGTTTTTCCTTCAAGTTAATCATTCTTAACACTGCCGAAAAAACCTTAAAATCTATACAACTAGGATACAGTGGTTTTTCATCATCACCATATAGATGTGCAACTATCGGTTCTATCTCAATTTGTTCTCCTACAATATTGAGAATCATTTCTTCAATTCCATTGGAGTTACAATCTTGCAAATCATCATCATCATTGACATTATGTCCAGTTTCACCATGCCAAATCCAAGGGTTATAACTTGGATTAAAACCATGACAAATCATATGGTCTTTTATCTCTCTAATTTTCAACATCTACATATTCAAACATTTTATTCATGGACATAAAAAAAATCACTACATGGAAAATTTAATTTAGAAAATTACAAAATGGCATCTACACCTTCCTAATATTCATTTCTCATTTGATGTGTCATAATCCAACATCGACTCATTATTACCTATAACAAATATCAAAATTATACATATTTTTTATATAAGAAAAATATATGTTTATATGAAAAAAAATCCTAATTTGAATGTAATTTTTTTTGAAATAGAAAACAAATCAATGCGTATTTAAAAAAATATGCTTGAATATGATTTTAAAAAGAAAATATAGTTAGATATAACAGTTTTAGACTCATCTTGGATCCTTTCTTCTTAATGTTCACAAATAATACATTCTGGTGCAACTGGATACCAAATTCCCCCTTCCATAAAAAAGAAATATGAAGTAAAAATATTAAAATATGTATACATTGTCTAATGAAAATTACACAGATCCTAATGATTTTAATCCTCTGGATAGCCCCCCACCCCTATGGACAGCCCCTCACCCCTATGGACACCACCCCCACCCCTGGACACCACCCCACCCCCTTGGACACCACCCCCACCCCCTTGGACACCCCCTAGACACCACCACCCCCTTAGACATCCCCCCACCCTAGACACCACCCCCACCCCCTTGGACACCCCATGGACGCCACCACCCCCCTTGGACATCCCCCACCCCTCTGGACAGCCCCCACCCCTAGAAATCCCCCCACCCCTCTAGAAACGCCCACCCCACCCCACCTTCTTGGACACCCCCACCCCTCCTGGACGCCACCCCCACACCCTACCCCACTGGACACCCCACTAGACCCCATCCACCCCCCTGAACACCGCCACCCCCATGGAGACTAGCCCCGCCCCCTTGGACACCCCCTGGACACCACCACCCCCTTGGGTAGCCTCCACCCCCACCCCTTTGGAATGCCTGCCACCGCCTGGACAGCCCACACCCCTCTAGAGAGCCCCCAACCCCTTGAACAACCCCAACCCTCCTAATAACCTCAGAACACATCAATTACTATTAAACCGTTAATTTAAAAATGACCAAACATCCCTAATAATAGAAGGAATGATGGGGAAGAAGAAGTGGACGAAAAAGAAAAAAGAAACAAAGAAGAAAGGAAGACGAACATGGAATAAGTAACTTATTTAAAAATATTCCATGGAAAACAAGAAAACCATGGGGCCTCCAATAGTTGATAGAAAATTTGAGAAAATGAAGAAAACTAAAGAATCAAATCAAATTTAAAATAAAAACTTGGATGGAAAAAATCACAGTGAAAAGCCTATCATCACGACACAATGGGGTCAGGATAAATGTGCATCTTTGAAAACCACGACATGGTCTCCCCTATAACCCATAATTTCCCCATAGTCAATGACTGGAAAAAATATATATTACCAAATAAAATCATATTGCAACACCCCTCATATTTTAATAATGCATGACTACCTAAAAATCATAGTGGAAACCTCAAACATAGACTGTACCGACCCCCTTGGACACCACCCCCACACCCTTAAACAACACTAATAAATCCTAGCCTGATATCCATGAAACAATACAATCATCATGTCATAATCTCACAAACCATGATGCAATAGTATATCCCATCTGACACTTACCCCACACCCACGTGGACACCACCCCCACCCCCTTGGACACCCCCTGGACACCACCACCCCCTGGACACCACCCCCACCACTCCCCACCACATTGGACACCCCATGAACACCACCCCCCTAGACAGCCCCCACCCCTCTGGACATCCCCCACCCCCTGGACATCCCCCACCCCTCTAGACATCCCACACCCCCTTTGACACCCCCACCCCTCCTTGACACCACCCCCACCTCATACCCCCTTGGACACCCCCAACCCTCTTGAAATCCCCCCCAGACAACCCCCAAACCCTCTACACATGCCCCCACCCCCTTAGACACCCCCACCCACCCACTCACCCCCTTGGACAGCCCCCACCCCCTTCGATACCCACACCCCCTTGGACCCCCCCCCATACACACCCCCCTGGACTGCCCCCCCCCCCCAACTCCATGGACACTCTGGACACCCCAACCCTCTAGACAACCCCTCGAACCCTCTGAACACCACCCCCACCCCCTTGGACACCCCCTAGACACCACCACCCCCTTGGACAACCCCCACCCCTCTAGACAGCCCCCACCGCCTGGACAGCACCCACACTTCTAAACAGCCCCCACCCCCTTGGACAACCCACCCCTCCTGGACAACACCCCCTTCCCTACCCCCTTGGACACCCCCCTGGACACCCCCAACCCTCTAGAACCCCCCCCCCCCCCCCCTGTACGACCCCGCAAACCCTCTAGACAGGGCCCCACCACGTTGGATAACCCCCACCCACCCACCCACACCCGGACTGCCCCCCCCCCCACCTCCATGGACACCCTGGACAACCCTAACCCTCTATACAACCCCTCGAACCCTCTGGACAGCCCCCACCCCCTATTGGATAGCCCCCACACCCCCCTGGACACCACCCCCACCCCACCCCCTTTGACATCCCCACACCCCCTTGGACACACCAACCCCCATAGAAAACCCACATACCCCCTAGACTCCACCCCACTCCCTTTAACACCCACTAGACACCCCCACCACACTGGAAAGCCCACCCACCCCTGGACACCCACACCCACTTGGATAGCCTCCCCACCCCCATGGAAACCCACTATACGCGCGCACACGCATGATAGAACACAAAAAAAATCATAAAATTTAATGATATCACTTCCATAGGATTATTTTACCACAAAAGAATTTAGCATGGTATAGATGGACACTATGAAAGTTATCATGATAGCAAGAACAAAGAAAAACAACATCTCAAACACTTATTTTAGGGCATCACAGAAAATAAATACTGAAAAGGAGTCATGTGAGGCTTACTTGAGTATTGTGAGTTGACCTGATAGATCTGATAATAATAAATACAAATAATGATGTAGGAAAATCGAGGTTGGAGGGAACAACATTGACGAATTGTTTCTAGGTTTTCCGCGAGAGGGAGATGAGTCCCAGGTCTCCCGATCGAAGAAAATAGAATGACTGAATACGGGGTGTGATAAATCATTTAAATGATTTATCACATCGGTTATTTTATAACCAATGTGGTAAAATATTTTTTTTATGTTTATAACGTCATTTATTTAATAACCAACGTAGAAAACAATTTATCACATCGTTTATAAAATAACTGATGTGATATATGTCACTTTATACCGACATGATAAATTTCTGAGATTGGCTTTATCACACCAGTTTTTTTATAACTGATGTGGTAATGTGCCGAGCTTTCCATTATCACGATAGTTATTTTATAACCAACATTATAAAGCATGCCATATTCGATTTTCACATCGGTTATTTTATAACCGATGTAAACAGCTAATCTCCATGTATTTTATGTTACTGATTTTATAACTGACGTAAAATACGAATCTTGATCTATAGATCACATCGGTTATAAAATAACCGATGTGATGTATTGATCATTAAATATTTTCACATCAGTTATGTAGAACTGACATGAAAAATGCCGAAGTGTTATACATTTTTTTCCACTAGTGACATCAATAGAGCACTCTAATGTAGTTTGTAATTGTTATATTGTCCAGATAATTATATTAAAATTTGTCTATATAGTTATTCCAATATGTAAGGGTTTTAAAAGGGTTCAATGTGATGATGTCATAACGTAATTTCATGAAATTTAAATGTTTTCTAATGATTTTTAATGGATTTAATTTTTTTAAAAGATAAAATGAATGATATTTATTAATGAATAATATTTTTCTTTTTGGGTAAAGTGTTATGTATTCATAAAGGTTTTTCATTAGATTTAATATTTATCAATTAACAAACAATTTCTTTATTTCTATAACACTAAATGATATTCTTATTTTCATCCAACCATTTTAAATATTTTTCAAACCATTTAATGATGAGTAAGGTATTATAAGAGGTCAACTAGAATGATGTGAGGATACTTCATTAAATAGATCATGTATTATTTTTTTTAAATTTTTTTGTGGTCGAAACAATTGATAATATTTGGATAAGTCCAATTGTATTTTAGGGTTTCATTATGAATGAGTTATGGACTAATTTTCTAATAATATAAACATCATATGATCATCAAGGTGAATGAATGTAAAATTAATTACCTAACTAAAAATTTTATAATGTTTAAGGCTAGTGACTTATACTTATAATTACTTAAAAATTTAATTTGATATTGTTTTCTTCAAAATAAAAAAACATTTATATAAAACATTACCAATTATATCTAATGACTAATTTTCAATTAAAAAATAAAAAATAAAATAAAACCTTATTAAAATAGTATGGTATCATAGCCATAAAGAGAAATATATTTCATAAATAAGATAAATATTCTCCACTATTATATGTTATATTATTTGAATAATAAATGTTATATTAAAAAAAATTACTATTCAAAAAATAATGAATTCAAAATAAACATTGTAGAGAAATATCATTATTTTTTCATAATAGAAAACAATACCTTTATTGTAGAACCATAATATTTGTTGGATTCTAAGATCACATATTAATTGATTTTTAAAATAAAACATATAAATTTTAAATTCATTTTTTTGGAAGATTAAATTTAAATTATAATACAGAAATCAACACAACGTAAAAAAAATAAAATTAATTCATATATCATCTAAGATAACAAGTCATAAATATGTATAAAAATAATTACTTAATAAATTAAAAAAAATGGTTTTTGGAAAACCCATTTAAAGAGTTCATAAATTCAAGTTTACTCTGTTCTAATGAAAATATTTTTGTTATGAAGGGTTAACTCGTTGAGTCATTTTATATCTTTATATAGGTTTTCTTTAAAGAATCCTGATTTTTTTCACTTCCATCCATGTTTAAGCGTATATTATTTTCTATATTTCTTATCTATTTAAATATGTTTTCTAAAATATTATTTCCAAAATATTTAAAACTAATTTACTCTAAGCTTTTATTTCATATATTCATTTCAGAATATATTTTTTATACAATATAAGTACTCTATTGAAATATGTTATCTCTAATTCTAGTATGTATAATTTATAATTCATGATGCTTATATTAGTTTTTAAATATATAATAATGTTTTTTATTGACATATATATTAATTATGAAATAATATTTATAAAATATATATTTGTGAGTTCATAAAAATTATAAAATATATATATATATTGGTAATTTGTTACACATAAGAATGATAAAAAATATATAAATCATCATAATCTTCCATAAAATGGTCCATTTAACTATAAACATCTAATAATGCATGAAATAAATACTATATGGTGCATTAGTAATAATTATAATTCATAAAACTTCTTGCTATAGGTTAAATAATATAAATTATCTAATCATTATTTTTTAATATTTTATTTTTAATAATATATATTAAATTGAAAATTATGTAACAAAAGAATTTCATATAAAAAATAGTTTATATTTCATTAGTGTGAAAATGAAATTCTCGATTTGTGTTATTAACACCATATATTTCATCCAAGTGTGATTCCATTTGAAACAATTGAACCCAAAGTCCACATGACCAAAATTTGGATCTTTCTAAAACAAAAGTGGTCATTCTTGTAAAAAATAGGTTGTTAACTAGTGGAATAAGTTTTGGATGATTCATGTAAAAAATATTACTACAATCATTTTTTTTCATTCCATGTTATGATACAAAATAAATAATCCATCCATACATCATAATTTTATTCAAATAGATAATAAAAATTGAACCTCTAATTTAGAATCCCATAATAAATATATATATATATATATATATAAAGATAAATGTAATAAATTATATGACATGTATACATTAATGTAAATTATTGATAAGAAAAGTACTAAAAAAGATAAATTTATATTTCAGTTGGAAACTCCAATACTCTGAAAAAATATAATACCATTAGATCATACATAGAAAACATCCTTATAAAACATGGAACAATAATATGATTCCATCATGATACATTAAATCCACTGTGAAGTCACATTATATACCAATATATAAAATAGATTCTTCTCATATAAAATCTAATTCCATATCACGTGTATTTTTCTAGGGTGGGTATGAATGGATCATTAGTATTTTTTAGAGTCCTCAAATCCATATATTGGGTATCGTAAACATTGATGCTCATTAAATTTTTTTCAATGAGCGATTTAAACCCATCTAATAATATAAGTTGGATAATATAAACATATTAAATAATACTTATATTAATATAATTAATATAATATACTTCCCATATTTTAAAAATAACCACTTTAGTTTTAGCAAATAACACATAGAGGGAATCACCCATAAATACAACATTATCATTTTATCAACTTCAATGATAGAAGTAGCTAATATAATGAAATACCATGACCGATGGTCACATATTTATATAATATAAGAATTATGGTAAAATTTTTGAACATTTAAATTATCATAAAAATCTTAATTGTAAAAGGAAAAATATATTAGGAAATGAAGCAATCGCAATCCAAGCTAAATTTCCAAATCTAATGAATATTCCCAACCAATGGTCAATTATTTAGAAAATATATCAACAATGTTAAAACTTTTATACACTAAAACAATCATATAAATCCTACTACTATAAGAATAAAATAGTGTGAAATGAATACATGTCAAATCAATATAAATAAATTGTGCCAATATTAATAGAGAGTGAATTAATTATAGTAATAGAGAACATAACCGTAAAAATACTATCATAATACCAAAATGTCATGTTCGAGCCTCCATGCTCAACCCCTAATCTAAAACAAAAAGTCCAAAATACAATAATTTCGATTTTTCTTCTCTCGCCACAATAAAAAATATAATTGTCAAGTGTTTATGGTAATTTGAAAATATATAAATGAAATTAAAAAACTCTAAAAACATAAGATCTTATATCAGAGGTTAAGAAAACAAATATCAATGAATATATATATATATAGAGTGGCCTTTTAATTTGATGAACTAAGTTTCATATTCCATGGAGAGATTGTAATTGCTAACAAATAGAAGATGTGTTCTTTCCTCTATAGGTTTTTGAATGTCTTTCTAAATGATAAATCATATTTATAGGACCTCTATATCACAATGGAGTTTTAAAATAGAGTACTAGTACAATGGAAAAAATTAATTATGGAACAATGCATTCATTTAACAACCACATAAAATAAATAAAGGACCCTATAAATATGAAAAAATATGAAATATGTAATAATACAATATCAATAGACTATAATTATTATAGAACACTCTTAAATGATCATCGACTATTTAATATCATTTTAAAATGTATTATTAAATGTTAAATTCCACCTAAATACTTAGTCAAATAATGTTAATGATGATTATATGTTAAATTATGATGAAAAAAAATCATATATATTACACATGAAAAGTCTTATATCTCTTGATTTCATAACATATAAATTAATAAAACATTTATCACCAAATATTGTTATTTATATATTATAGATAGATATATCCCACATTGAAACATGTGATATGTGATTTAGTGTAAATTTTTACATCAATGCCCCACTACATCTAATGTATCATTTTCATTATATATATACATTACATAATATATGAAAAACTATAACACCATCCAGTTTTTTTAAAACATATTAACTCCTTTGTATAATCTCTGATATACAGTTCTCAATTTTTGAAAGACATGTTTTATCAATGAAAATACTTTTTCACATTAACTACAGTGTATCATAATGGTATTTTTTAGAGTTGAAAATTATTATGAATTCATAATTTATAATATTATGAAATATAAAGACTTTATAAAAATATAATTTTTACTCAAGTTACAAGGTTATTTTTCCTTATCCCAATCAAATACATGCGATGGATATATTTTTATATTGTATAGTAAATAAATCATATTGTTCTATAAATATTTTGAATGAAATTAACCGGTAGGATGTAATTTCATCTTCATAGGGATAATAAAATGGTCGGCCGTCATATTTAATTATGTATAATCAATTGAAAAACATTTACTATAGTTTTTATGTGTATCATGACATGAATATTAATGATTTTATTCATTTTAAATAAATATTTTTGTTTTTTATTTCAAATTAGATATTCAATATAGATTGGAGTTTAATCTATAGA
This sequence comes from Viscum album, assembly GCA_963277665.1. NCBI lineage: Eukaryota > Viridiplantae > Streptophyta > Magnoliopsida > Santalales > Viscaceae > Viscum > Viscum album. The sequence goes on from OY728155.1 coordinate 1,094,223,220, forward strand.
AATGTGGCAGATGAGATGTCAGTAACAACTGCTATTTAAAATGAATTTTAGTTGCATTTATAATAGTAATGCATTAAAAAATCCATAATTCCAAATGTCAGCATATCATATTAACCATTGACATTCTTATAAGATCAATATTCCTTGAAATTGAATAAAATAATTATTATTAATAAAATAAAAAAAGAATCATCCCCAGAAAAAGAGTTTATAGTGCCTAATGTTGTGGAGACAAAGGAGACCCCCCCCCCCAAAGTTTCATACTGGCCAAGGGTAGGGATCTAAAAGATGACTAGATTTTATTGTCCATAGTTCTATATCAAATACATGCTAATATGTTTGTTGAATTTTTACATCCAACTATGTATGTTAAATCATCCTATCATAATTTTATAGATTCCTCGATTCAAAAATGACATAAAACAATAACTAGTGGGATGGGGATAGACATCTCATAAAATTGACAATAATTGTTGAGTGAAATTAAATAATAAATAAGTGTAAATTTGTATCAAAGAAATTAGGGAAACAATATCAAAAAAAAATAATTGTTCCATATAAGAGGCATACATCCACCATAGTATAAAATAAAATATAGAACCAATGAGCTACAACCATCATGAATAATTCATATCCCTAGAATAGTTCAATTCGAATTGGTTTCCTTTATATTGACTTTAAAATGAAACACATAATGGAGAAACTAAACCTAATGCCTAGTACCTCTATTGTAACATTGTTAATATGATACCAAAATATTGTGATACAAATTCCACAAGGAAGAATGATGGTAATGATGTTATGTGAGTTGTCCCATTTCATAGATCATAGTAAGAATCCAATTTTGTAGATGTTCGATTATAATACATGATTCATAATGATTGGGGGGACTGAGGACTTCCCATATAAACCAATATCCTATAATAAGAGACCCTTGACAGAAATTACCTACAATAGTGGATACTTATAAGATGAGAAAATAATCCAATGGGAACTAGTCAAAGGATCCAAAGTTATGGTTTATGCTTAGTTACTCTCTATGAAAATTCCAAATAATGTAATCACAATACCTACCAAGAAAATAGGTGTTCCTCTATTTCCATTTGAGGGTGGGAGAAATGATGGGTTTTTTTTCTAGTTGTACACCACTATACAAAAAATAATAATTAAAGGGAGAGAATTGTAATGAGAAAACCAAAAAAAATATATTAGTACATACACTACAGTAGATTGAGCTTTTATCAATGCTAGAAATTGATTTTTCTAATTCTAAAAAATCGTTGATATTATAAGACACTTTAACTTATAATCACTTTTATCAGTGTTAGTAAATGTACTGATATTTTTTTTCTTTATCAGTGATAAAAATATATTAAGAAATTACTCCTTTATGGGAACTAGTTTTCGCCTTGATAAATGGAGCCTTTATCAATTCTTCTTTTAGAAATAATAAAAAAAGCCTTTATAAATTCTAAAATATTGATTATAATTAGTGTGTATATCATCAAAAAAATATTTTTTAAAAATTAAATGAGATCTGCTACTCAATGTTTTTCACCCCCCCCCAACAAAACATCCACTCAAACCCATGACCATACCCTATATCAGTTCATGTCCCAGTCATACGCCGGTGTTAGTCCACCATTGTCCACAAATAAAGATATAAGGAATAGAACATAAGTTCTAATTTTGTATACATAATTCCATTAAATTTACACCATCTAAACTTCTTCAATATTTTATAAATTATCTATTTATTCATATAATTGTACATAATTTTATATTTATATATTTATTCACATAATTAGACAAAATTATATAACTATTTTTAAATACATTTATAAAATATATTTTTATATTTATGTAAATTTTATATTTACAACTTTATTTATATATATTAATATATATATATTTATATTCACATATATATTTACATATTTATGTATAATTGTATATATGTATATACAATTTTTATAATGATTTATAAATTGTATATTTATTATAAATATATTTATATGTGTGTGTATTTGTAAATGTGTTTATCTGCAAACTCTATGTGTATTTATATATTTGTGTCTATATATATATATATTCTCAATTTATATATATACATACACATCAAGCGCACATACCACTCTCCAAGAGGATTTTACTTGTTATATATTGATATATATATATATATATCCTGAAATATATATTTATTTTAATATATGGAAATATTATAATTGATTTATAAATATTATTACAATATATAGATTAATATATATTTATTTATTGACACACACATAGACATAAATATATATATTTCGATATAAAAATAATATATATTTACACATATATTTGTATAGGAAAATTTTATCATATAATATTATAGTATTTAAATGGTTATATTTTTTAAAAATAAAATGGATAATATATACTTATTTCTATATGGTTTATATTTTTAAAATAATAATTTATATTTAAATATGATAAAGAATTAATTTTCACAATTATATATATATATGTATATATATTTAAATATAAAAAACATTACAATATGAAAAATATTAACATTTAAAGATAATAATATCCATCTGACTGTATACCCATTGAATTTATTAATCCCCAATCAAAAAAAATATATGAAGACCATCTAAAATGAAGTTTATGCCCAATTAATTTTCTAAAAAATTGGGTATCCTAACTAAAAACCCAATTTTTGTAACCGTATAAGACCATTTTACCAATAAAATTTAATTTATAAAATCATCCTAATCGAAATTGTGTAGATCACTTCACTATCCTTGATTTGATATGTGGAAGGGACCAAATGAACAACCAGATCAAAACTTATGGTCATTTGAATTTAAAGTCAAAATTTTAACATATCATAATATATTAATTATGTAGATTTTTTTCAAGAACCCTTTATTATAAAAAGTATATTAATCAATAATAATTATAAAATAAATAATTAATCTTAATTATTAATTATTTTCAAAATATTTTTCACTAAATATATAATCGGTTAATTGTAAATAAATATTTAGTATTATTTAAATAATATTTATGAAAATGTATTTTATATATATGAATATATGAATATATTAATATTTTTTTTAAATAATATATATGTTAATATATATCAAAAGGTTATTTTTCTAGCTGATATGAATAGTGTTGACAAATCCACCTTCTTCCAGTGCTAAAAAGAAAACTTTTACTAGTTCTAAAAAAATTTCTAATAAAGGAGATGCATTTATTAACTATTATATAAATGATAATCTCACCTAATTTATTATTGAATTTCAGCATTGATTATGTTAAATTCCGTATAACAATTATTATTTAGTAATTATGGGTGGTATTGTTCTATCCCTCTATGTTGTGGCCCAATTAGGATTCCCTTGCTAAATATAAACAAAATTTCTTTGGTCCTTCAAGTTAAAAAAACTATAGATGCAGTAGGTGGAGAATAAATGGTCTAGATCCTTATTGAGTTAGATAATTGTGGAACATAAAATCACTTAATCTTATTTATCTTATAATTAGAGAGGTTAGTATGATCCTTGAAAAAATAAAAATTCTTATCTAGGATCGAGCAGATTTGGGGAAATAGTGTACTCAATATCTTACTATACTTCTAGATGGAAATATCTTCTACTATAATAATTCACATAGGGTAATCAAATAGGTTTTTTAGTGAACCTCGAAGGATTTTCCATAATTATGGGTCAATCAAAGTAACATGACTAATGGAATTAGTACACATTCCATATTTTTTAATCAACTAATGCACTCAAAAATAGTCTCAATGATCATATCCCATGCATGTTTTCTATGAATAGACTAAAAATTTTCATCCAGGATTCACAATCTATCACCAGCATTGTCAACTGTAAATTATAATTTAACTTAGTCATCCTAATGACACATTACATCATTATTTTAACCCTATTAGTCTAACATACAAATACTTATGATGCTCATTAAAATGACTTGGGGATTATCATAACTGATAAATAATTCATTGGAATATATGTGAAAACATTATTGATGAGACCCGTTAAACCTAAAAATCAGATAACTGTACTTTAAAATAATCTATTTTTTATCCTAAGCTTCTAGTTTCAGTTTCTCACCCTCACTATAATTTCATTTAATAATTGATAACATCGTTAAATAATAAATAATAATTGGTTGATAAAAATCAAATCATGTTTCTACTAAATGCATTACTCTATATAGTTACAACCTTGATATTACACAATATAAATATATATCCCCTAATTCTTAATGAAATTATGAAATTTAAATAATTTTATCTGATTCTGTGGCTGGAAATTCAATTAATGCATCCTATAATATATATCTTGAAAATATAATGATTTCATTATTAAGCTAGGAACTCCGTTAACTTTTTATCCAGTTTTTCATTTTATAAAGACTTATATTTTACTCGATATCTCTTCTCACTATCATCATTCAATGTGTGTATTTGTAGATCCTTTCATCATGTAATTGTATTTTCCATACTATTCTAGATTTCCTTAAATTACTCTCATTTTTTGTAGCATGATCAATGGATAGCTAAAAATTCTCATAGATGGATGACACTTGAGTTTTACATTTATAAAATTAACCCATTTTACTAAAAACCATATTCATGGATTAATTACTCTCATGTAATCTCCATGATATCCCAATTCGATGTGCTTCTCTTTTAAAATAGTCGTGTATTCCCAACATCTTGGAATCATCCAATAAAAAATTCACGATGTTTTATATTGTTCTATTTTTCATTAAAATTATTATGATATTGACGATCATATAGAGAAGTATCTACCACATCCAAGTAATTGATATTGAATTTTGTATTTCATAATAGTGGAATCTCATAAATCCTATGATATCATCTTATCACATTGTGTGATATGTCGTTGTTCATATTTCCAATAATGTAATGTATTATATAGTACTTATGATTATGTATCACATGCAACAATATATAATTTTCCATAAATATATCAATTGACTTCACACAATAATTACCATAATTCTATTTTAATTTCTCAATCATCATTGATAATATAACGATAGCATAAAATATGATTAATTGGGTATAAATTTTTTTAAAATGGATTCAAATAGTCTTTCCATAATATCATTATGTTGTAAGGATTGATTGTATTTTACCGATGACATATTTCTATCTAATTTGATGATATGAATGTATTCCTTCTCAAACTAACTAGAAAATTTGATAACACTAGTTCCACAAATTTATTAACCTTATTAGATCTTATGGTATCTTAAATTCATCTAGTATGATTCTAAAACTCTTAGCAACAACTCAATCTCACCACCCCATATTCTAAATTATTCAATGCATGGTGCTATATCATACATATAATTCACCATGTGTCACCTCCACTTCAAAGCATGATTTCACATACCAATCCATTTTCACAATGATGAAATGAATATTTCAAGTCATCCATATTAAATTATAATTAGTAAGATGCTATATTTCCCTCTTGATATATCTCACATAAAAATATTTGAATATAACAAATTTTTATGGCATAAATCCTTATAATTTTATTATCATAACTGGAAAAAACTATGTAGTTGTTGGTTGTATTAATGGTGAGAATCCTATAATACTACATCATGTATGGATGTTAAAAACCCTTTGGAACATGTTAATGTAGTCACACAATATTAGTGTTATAGAGTAAATTTTAGTACTAGAAACAATGTAGATGTGGTAGGAACTATAGAAGGTAATGTAGAAGCTAGGGTAATGTTGATGTAAGGACCTGGCCATAAACATTACATAATCCTGAATTATTTTAGTAATTCACATTGAGGATAATTTCAGGAATAGATATTTTGAAAAAAGGAAATAACATAAACATAATAACATGAATATTACAAGAAGACACTTCTAATCTCTATCGATGTTTTTATTAATAAAACATGAAAAAAGAAACATGTTTATTTCCATGTTTTAGGCAAAATTTCATTACTATGATCCCATCCATGATCGTATTCATCATTAAGTCATGTGAAAAACATTTCAAAACTTTGGATGAGAATAAAAATCATAGTAAGGGATATATAAAGAAATAAAACTGTTAGTTTTTTAAAATAATAGGAAAACAATGAATACTTTATCATAAAGTAATACTTTTCACCTTAAAGAATTAGAATAAACTCTCATCTGAATATATGATTAATGAATAAACTTTTTTAACCAAAAAAATAATATAAACCCCATAGAAAGCAATAAAATGTATATATAGATATCATGGGACAAAAACATAATAAAATGGACTAACCATATGGTCTACTTCCACACATATTTGTAAATGAAATAGACATTGAGATGACTCCCAGACCCAATGCATTAGAGGTTATAATGTAACCACACATCCTTGGTTTATCACAGAACCACCTATCATTTTGTTTATCATGTATCCACATGTCAAATGTCCATTTACCATAATATAATCATTACAGAAAAGAGATTTCAAATATCAACATGTCCATAAAAAAATATCATTTGAAATCACAATAACTAATTAAAATATATTGAAATAGTATATCCACATTCAAAACCATTTCAATACCAAAATATGTAAAATGGTAATATGAATTTATTTTCCATTTAAAAAAATCTTGTCTTGCTATGGAAACAATATATCAAGTAATGCTCCCGGTGGAGGAATGGTTATTTTCACCTCATACGTTAACGATATTCATTTTTTCATTTAGTAAAACACTTTGTAGAAAAAAATATTCCATATTTATTAATAAAAAATTAAAAGAGTTTTATTATACACCATGTTAAATAATTTAGTAAATAAATCATAATATTCCTCAATGAAAGGATATTGAGATGATGTCCCTTACCTTGAGTGTGACTCATCATGTATGGTCTATATTCTTCCCTAACAATAATAATTAGTTAAATTTTATTTTCCTCTGAACATTTTCCAAGTTTATTATTCCTTTTATATCACTTATTATAATTTTATAAACATTGCATAATTATTTATGTTAATATTAGTCATTTATCCGGTATTTGGTACTTGAGTCAAAAATCAAATATTTATAATTAAAATTGGTCCATGTTGTCAAAATTACATTATATCCCGAATATTATTGATATATATATATATATAATATATATTATGTATTTATGTATTTATATTACTCGAAATCATTTTGAGATAAGAAATGAAATGCATTATTCATGGAGATGTTAAGTCATACGTACTCATGGATGTTGCATTCATTTCTACATGATATTGAATGGAATGAGAACATAGTGATAAATATAAATATTATAATTCCAATATAATATCATATTTTATATATGATACATAAGTTCATTAATTCTATCATTTATATGTTATGTGTATTGCATAAAAGAGTCATATCACTTTGAGGGGTGGTGTCCGCACTTCCTGAAATGAAATAATTATATTTTCCCAATTTTTAATGAATAAAGGTATGATTTAAATGAAAAATAAATAAGAATAGAGACAATGTAAATATAATATACATAATATATAAATATTTTTCCATCATAACGTCCACCATGATAGGTGGTACGTTAAAATTGAACAATCATCATTTTGGGAGGGAGTAGTTCGCCGAACACAAAAACAGTATTTTCGAATCCATTAGATATAAGTTGGCGGATGTTTAGTTCTAATACATCTCATAAAACCATCCTAGCATATTTAATATACTTTTGTGTTTATCAAATATTGGATTAAAATGTGTTTAGGAGGTTGGACAAAGAAAATAAATGGAAGAATCATGAGAGAATACATTTCCTTAAATCAGGAAACTCCTTTTGATTTATGCTACAAGGCCTTCTTGAATTGCCTTCTACCCAAGGTAAGGATTATATGAGTAAGAGAGGGACGTTTGGATATTATTTGGGTAGATTTTGGATCATCCAATGAGGCATTAGAGGTGTGAGTAAGGGTTAGAGGTGGTTCCCATTTCTAAGAGGTGGAGAGGCACATAAAGAATATCTTGAAATATTATTTTATTATAATTTTTTTTTATATTTAAAAAGGCCCCAAAGTAATTTATATCAGATATAATATGTTTTTGTGACTAAAACCACTCAAATAATAGGTTTTAGACATGTTTTGGTCTCAATTTTAACCTTATCATTTCGTTTTAACCCTTATTATAAAAATTTGACTCTTACCATGTCTTCTTGTATATTCATACTATATGGTTAATGTAGTTACTATAAAATTTCAATATAACCTCAGGTTGTTAATTAATGATATTTCCAACATCAGTTAAGTCTTTTGGCCGAATCGTAGATTTTTAAGACTATTATATCATTTAATAAAATATTATTTGTTTTAAAAACTCATTTAAGTCTATTTTTATAGTATTCATATCACGACATTTTTTAAATTCCATAAAAAATGATTTATTTGAATAAACATCATTAATTCAACGATAAAGACTCATAATAATCCATAAAATCATTTTATGTCACAAAAAGATTAAAAATAAATTTATTTTAACTTTTATACTCTCATTTATTTAAATCATTCACTAATAAGGTAATAACTACATCATCATTTTTTCATAAATATATATATTTATTTAATGTCTAAAAATTATAAATAAAATACCATGATGTAGGAAATATTTTTATACTTCTAATGACTATTTATTGTCAATGATATAACTTAAATACACCATGTTAATTTCTTTATTAAAAGATAATATTTAGGTTATATTTTCCTTAACATTAAATTAAAGTAATTAAATGTCAATTTCACACACAAGTGGCTCCATGGGGTCTTAAAATAAACCCAAGGATGCACATGGTTTGTAATATGTAAAAAAACATTGTTATTACATGTGTTAGGTTAATTTAATATTATTATAATATTATTTGTTTACCCTTATTTACTAGATTTACCATTTAACCATGGTAAATAAACTATTTACTAAAGTGACTATTTATAATGTATAAAAATAAAAGTTGCATATTCAAACAATTTAAACCTAATGATTAAATATCTGAAACCCATTTTTCAAAATTCAAAACAAATAAATTTCAAAAATTAATCTAAAATTAATCTCGTTGTCAAAACCAAAAATTGTATTTTTAAAAAGTAAAATCTTCCAAAAGATTGACATGTGTTTATGTACAATTTCAAAGTGAAATTCCATCAAATTATGAAAATTGGACTAAATGATAAGATATAATCAAATTAGACATTAAAACCAATTAAAATTATAATATTACTATATAAATAAATTAGATTAAAAGGTAGTTTTGAATTAAAATGCAATATTTTTTACTATTCATTAAAAACTGAACATTAATAGATAAATACAATAATTTCATCCAAAATAAATTTTTAGGTTTCACTTCTAAAAACGAATATTATTTTGTCAAATAAAACATATAAAGGTTTCAAACTAGTTACAAAAATTGTTCTCTATTAGAAGCTGGTAAAATAGAATTTATAGAAAAATACTTCTTTAATCTGAAAAAAATTAATTTATTCTTATATCATATCTAGTAAACATATAAGATAAATATAAAAAATTACACTGAATATATATCATAAATTTCCAATTAAAAAAACTATATAAGGTGATATAAAAACAAAATTATTCTATTTTAAATAGGTTTTCATAAAACACATCCATTATATTCAATTGGGTTTTATTTCCATTTCTAATAAATTTGGTAATGAATGAATAAAACTTTAAACATGTGTAAAACATATTGAAAAATTATGTTTATATAATTAATTCATTCTTTTCTAATGGCTAGTAATTAACTACCATTTAAAATAATAATAATAATATTTTATTATTTATCAATATAACTCAATGTTATGTGAAATGTATGATTTTGGTGAATCCCTTTGTTGGATGTCGAGTATGCTATCAGAAAAATCATCCCATTTGACATAAAACTAATATATTATACATAAGTATTAATAGAAATCCAAAATTATAATTCTATATATACCTAGGTCTTTACATGCTTCCCCCTTTTGGAAATTGTGTCCTCATAATTTTAAAATTTGGATCAAAAACTTCATTGAAAGTCCATCATAAGAAAAATTATCAATAAAACTATATGTTTAATAGAAATAAAGAGAGGTATAAAGGTCCCCCGAGATAACAAATACTAATATTCCCTGAAAAAATATACATGGAGGAGAAATTAAGTGTCATGTTCTGATGGAGAGTGATAAAAAAGGCGATCAAAAGAATGTTAACCACTAGAAAACCACAAACTTGTGATAGGTTAAACGGTCTTTGATTCCCATATAGGAATAGTAAATAGACAATGTATTTTGTTTTAGGTTCACTTTCATAATTTTGTAGAATTTATTTGTGATAATGACTAAGAACATTAAGAAATATACTTACTTTTCATGTCGAGTTTCATCATTTTAATAATTTTCTACCCAAAACTCATTATTTCTTCTAAAGTTGAGCATTCAAGATGACTTGGTCACACCTAAAACACTAGAATCAATTTCAATATAATACAATGATCCATAAAATATGTACTCTCTATTTCCCCTATCATTAGACATTATTCAAAACCAAGATGCTTAGTACCAGATCAAATAATCCAAAAAATGAAAATATTTTATAAAAAGAAATATTACTCTTAATTTCCAAAATTGAACAAAAAATACCCAAATCTCAATAATGAAAATTTAATACAAAATTTTCCATAAAATTGTTGAAAATTATCCAAAATATGTTTGAAAACAAAAATTTATAAGGATTTGATCACATTGTATTCCCCAAAAATCATAACAATTATCTGCAAATAACACCAGCTACTCTTAAAGTCTGATACTGAAAAGTAATTAACCTAATCAAATATTCTCTATGATAGGTTAATAATTAACATAACTAACTGATATTTATATATTCCCACAATAAAAACATATATTCTTCCAAAATAATATTCCACCATTACTCCTCAATTTAAATCCCAAGGTATTCTATTTTCCATAGTCATATAGTGTTTCCCAAATATCAAACATCTTCCAATATATCCTTAATCACTTAATCACCAAATCATTTTCCTATACTAAGGATTTCCATTTTATAAAATATAAGATCCCAAATCAACTTATTCTTGATCAATAAAATCATTTAACTTAAAATAAAAAGTCACACTAAACATGAAATTCACATATTCATGTGGTAGTTTATGCACCCTTATTTCTCTTCAGTTGTGTGTTTGATTCCCATGAACTTTGCAGACATGATGATTAATCACCCATCATGAGGGTTGTCTTTTTTCTAAAACATATCATTCATATAAAATTCTCAAAAATAAGATATTTTCTTCAAAAATAACTATTACCAATTTTATCCTCAAAGGTTACCTTATACCTTTCATTTTGAATCCCAAAATGTAATAACCATTTATCACCTCTAAAACAAACGATCATATGAAAACCTAATGTTATACATTATATCAACACATGAAAATATATTTGTTTCTTGAATAGAAATTTCAAATAACAAACTTCGGGGATACAAATACTAGAAAAATTCTTCTAATGTAATCCCATCATCCAAATATCATTAATAATTTTATGCTTTTTATCATCCTTAAATCTACCATAACTCCTTAATCCATTATATGTAGACTTTCTAATCATTCTACATTATTCATGATCCATTATCAATTATTTTCCAACATATTCTATAATACTTCTTTCTTACAATAAAATTATTAATCATATCCTGTGATTCAATAATGTTAAAACATTAGCTAAAAATAATCGAAATATTTCATTAATCATTGACATTTTCCTCATCCTCAATTTGAATGGCATTAGGTGTTGGAAAAAAAATATTTTTATGTTCTTACTGGTCCCATTCCCAAACCTTCTCAGTAGAAAATATATTTTTTTAATGACCATGAACACAAAATTTAAAACATTTAATTGATCATTCAAAAATAAATTCTTTCACTTTCCTAGAGTCAACTGGAAGATTCGTTTTTCCATGGTAGGTTCTTTATTTAGTACCTTCATTACCACATCTATAACATCTTACCTTCACTTTGAATCATTTTCTTAGGTGTTTATTTCCACATCCATGACACATATGTTTTTGAATATACTTACCATTATAATTATTACCTAAAATAGTGTAGGGATTTATTTGTAGAATCTATAATGCCTTAGAAAAATAATCATGGTTCAAGTGGTCAATCATGACTCCATATATTTGGTTAAGAATAACAATATGAGTTATAATAACAACTAAAATTTCATTCGGTTTCTCATTCAAAAAACCCACAATAGTTTCCTTCAAATCAATTGTTACTTTGGTTCCTTCTACATCCATCCATTTACCAAAATGAAAAAGTTCAGTGTGAGTATATCAGTAAAATCATCATAAACTATCTTATGAGTAAGTTAAACACTAAGATATTCTTATTCATGTTGTCTCCGATCATTCAATTTACCTAAAAAAACTAAGAATCTTTCTAATATGCTAACTGTTATGGTTATTTAACATATTATTAAATAGCTCCCTAACCTCTAATGGTATCTAAACCAGACTCTGATAATAACTATAAGTACTTGTCCTTAAACATTACATAATATTTAATTAATTTAGTAATTAACATTAAAGATCATATTATGTTTATAGATTTAGATAATCTGGTCATAACGTAAACATAACAACATGAATATTACAAGTACACACTTCTACTCCATGCCCTATTTTTTCTTAATAAAATTTTAAAAAATAAACATGTTTAGTTCCAATTTATAAATTGCATAACTTTTACATAATCACATCCTTGACCATATTCATCTTTATTTCCTATGAAAAACATTTCAAAACTAGTGATGAGTATAAAAAACCGAGTGAATGAGACATAAAGAAGGAAAACATTTAGTTTTTCAAAAAAATAGGTAAACCATGAATATTTTATCATAAATTTATACATTTCAACTTAAAAAAGTAGCAAAAAAACTTCACTGAATATAAGATCATTTCTTACACTTGTATAACCAAAATATTGCCTTAAAACACATAGAATGAATCACATAGCATAAAAGGTACCTTTGGACATAAACATACTGAAATGGAATTACCATACGGTCGAATTCCACACATATCACAAAATAAAATAGCCATATGGCTAACATCCATATCCATTTCATTGGAGGTTATAATGTAACCACCCATCCATGTTTTATCACCGAACCACTTGATATTTTGTTTATCACGTAACCACCCTTGATATGTCTATGTACCACTATATAATCATCACATATAAATGATTGCAAATATAAACATTTCAATCATAAAATTTCATTTTCAATCAGAAGAAATAATTTCATGATATTGAAATAGTAATTATTCTTTCAAATGATTTTATAATACCAAAATATGGAAAAAGGGTATATGGTATTTATTTTCAATTTAAATATATCAAGTCTTGTTAAGGAATCCAAATATCAAATAATGATCACAGTGGTGGAAATGGCATTGTTGCCTCATACAATAAAAACATTCATGTTTTTGTTTAGTAAAATGCTCTGTAGAAAAATATATTCCCATTGAATGAAACAAAAATTCCTAGGGGTTTATTATACACCAGGTAAAACAATGTTGTGTATAAAAAAAATATGTCTCAATGATATGAGATTGAGACGAAGTCCTATACCCTGCGTCCGACACGTCACATATGTTCCTTGTTCATACTGAATAATAACCTTAATCTAATTTTTCCTATCTTCAAAAAAAATTTCAATTTTTTTATTTCTTTTATATCACTTATTACAACATTATAGACATTACATAATTATTTATGGTAATATCAGTTATTTTGCCGAAATTTTTTACATGTGGCAAAAATTAACGTGCTATAATTACAAATTGTCCATGTGGTATAAATTTGATTATATCCATAATATTATTCATATATATATCATATATATCCAATATATATGTATTCATAATATTCCATAACATTTGGTGATATGAAATGAAATACACTGTTCAGGGAGACGGTAAGCCATACGTACGCATAAATGCTACATTCATTTATATTTCATTTTTAATATAATGAAACCATAATGAAACACATGTATATTATAATTACAGGATAATATCATATTTTATATATGTTTTATAATTTCATTAATTCCATCATTTATACATTCCATGTATGGAATGAACATGTCACATAACTTTTAGGGGGCGGTAGTTCGCAGTTCCTCAAATGTAATTATCGTATTTTCACATTATGGAAAACAGAACGGTATAATTTAAATGAAAAATAAAGAAGAATAAAGACAATATAAATATAATATATATCATATATAAATATAGTTCCATAATAATGTCCACTATGAGAGGTGGTACGGAAAAATCAAACAATCATCCTTCTGTGAAGTAGTAGTTCATCGGATATAGAAGCAATATGTTCATATCCATTATATGGAGGTTTGTGGAAGTTTAGTTAGGATAAATATCATAAAAACTTCATAGAATATTTAAGATAATAGTGTTTTTATAAAATAAGGCAATAAATAGAGTTTATGCAGTTGGAGATGGAAAATAAATGGATGATCCTTAAGAGAAGACATTACTATATATCAAGTAACGCCTTTTGAATTCAGCTAAATGTCCTTCTAGAATATTATTCCCCCAAAGGTAAGGATTTTAGGAGGAAGAGATGAATTTTGGGATCTTATTTGTTCTGAGTTTGGACGAGCCAGGGGTTATTGAGAGGTGTGAGTAAGTGTTAGAGGTGATTCCCTTTTATATGATGGAGGAGGGGAACTTAAGGAAAATCATTACATATTAATTTATTATAAATTGATATTCAGTTTCAAAAGGTCCCAATGACAATTATTTCAGAGATAAGATGCTTTTTTTAAAACCTCTCAACCAATTGGATTTAGAAAATTTTTATCTTAATTTTAACCTTATCTTTTAGATTTAAAACTTAGTTAACTCAATGTCTCTAACCATGTAATTTTCTATATTCATACAATATGGTTAATATAATTATTATAATACGTCAATTGAATCTCAAGTGGTTCATTAATGATATTTTAAACATTTTTTATTTCATTTATCGAAATCATACAATTTAGGACTATTATAACATTTAATAGAATATTTTCTAAATGCATTTAAGTCAATTTTCATTCTTTAAAAATTTGAATTTTTTGGAAATCCATAAAAACGTGATTATTTGGAAAAAACATACTTAATTTAAAGATAAAAATTCATAATAATCTATAAAATTTATTTATGGGATAATATGTGACAAAAATAAATTTACTACCATTTTAATAATCCCATTTATTTAAATCATTCATTAATAAGGTAATCACTACATCATCATTATGTCATAAATATAATTATTTTTTAATGTATAAAAATTATAAATAAAATAACATGATGTAGGAAATTTTTTATATTTATAAATACTATTTATAGATGAATATATCTCTTATATAACCCGATATGAATTTTTTTTGTAAAAGATACATGTTAAGGTAATATTTTCCTTAATATTAATTTAAAAATAATTAAATATCATTTTCACACTAATTTGGCCCCATGGGGACCAAAAATAGACCCAACAATGCCTGTATTCAGACATATCTCATCTAAAGGGGTAACACATGAGTTAGGGTAATTTAATATTATTATAATATTATTTTTTTACTATTATTTACCATATTTACCCATTAACCATGGTAAATAAATATTTTCTAAAATTACTATTCATAATGTCTAAAAATAAAAGATTTCAAATTAACAAATTTGGACCTCCTCATTCCATATATTGAATCAATTTTTAAAAATTTAAAACAAATAAGTTTTAGAAATTAATGTAATATTAATTCATGTTGTCAACTCGAATAAACATGTTTTTTAGAAGTAAAAACTACCTAAAGATTAACCTATGTTTATGTCCAAATTCAATGTAAAATTTATTCCTATTACCAAAATTGAAATAAATTATAAAATATAATCAAATTAATCTTTAAAACCAATTAAAAGTACACTATAAATATATATATATTATATAAAAAGTTATTTTTTAATTAAAATGTCGTATTATTCACTGTTCATTTAAAAATGAATTCTTGTAGAAAAAATAATTATTAATCCAAATAAAATATTTATGTTCCTATTCTAAATAACAATTTCATTTTGTAAAATAATACATATAAATTATTTAATATACTATATTAAAAAATGGATCTCCACCAAAAGGTTGTAAAACATCATTTTAAGAAAAATCCTTCTTTTATCGGAAATAAATTAATTTATTCTTATATCATATCTAGAAAACATATAAGATTAATTTTCAACATTTCATTTAATATATATCACATATTTTTCATTAAATAAAATTCATAAAGGATTATATGAAAATAAAATTATTTTATTTTAAATAGGTTTTTATAAAAACACATCCATTATACTCAAATGGTTTTTCATTCTATTTCTAATAAATTTCGTAATCCATTAATCATTATTTAAATATGTGTAAACCATATTTCAAAATATAGTTGATACTATTCATTTCCTCCATTACAATTGATAGGGGTTATCTAGCTTTTAAAATAATAATAATAATAATTTTGTATTATTTTTATGTATAACTCAATGTTGTGTGCAATGAATGATTTTGGAGATACCCGTTGTTTCATGTCGAGTATGCAATCAGAAAAAGAATCCACTTTAAATTAAAATTAATATAATATTCCAAATTATTAATAGTAATACAAATGAAAAATTCTATAAATACCTTAGTCATTACATCCAACTCTCTTTTAAAAATTGCATATTCACATTTTTAAAATTAGAATCGTAAACTTCATTGAATGTCCCACATGGGAAAAAGAGTAAACAAAAGAATCACGTTAAAATAAATAAAGAGAAGTATAAAGGTCTCGCAAGATAATAAATACTATGATTCTAGGAAAACATGGATATTTAGGATAATCTATGTGTCATGTAATGATGGAGAGTGATAGAGAACATGATCAAGGGAAAGTTAACCAACTGAAAACCAAAAACATGTCGAAGGATAAACAGTCTTTTATTCACCAGTTGGAAATGTAAAGGTACACCGTAATTTTTTAATGTTCCCTTTCATAAAGTTGGAGAATTTATTTATGTGATTTACAATGAACATAAGGAAATATACTTAATTTTAATGTAGAGTTTCATCCATTAATAAGTTTCTACCAAAAACAAATCTTTTCTCCAAAATATGTGTATTCAAGATGACTTGGTGACACCTGAAGTACTAGAATCAACTTGAATAGAATAACATGATCCAAAATAGGTGAACAATATATTTCCCATGTATTTAGATAGTAACCGGAACCAAAATGTTTAGTATAAGATCATATAATCCCCAAAAGGATAGTCTTTTATAAAAATAAATACTAATCTTAAAATCTAAAATTGAACAAACAATACCCACATCTCAACAAATACCATAAAATAAAAAAAAATTCTTAATAGTATTCAAAATAATCCAAACTATGTTTGAAACCTGAAATTAAGAAGGATTTTGTCACATATTATTCCACAAAAATTGTAACATTTATATCCAAATGACATCATCTGATCTTAAAATCTCATATTGAAAAATAATTAACAAAATCACATATTCTCTATTATAGTGTAATAATTTCCATAAATAACCCAAATATTTATATGTACAAAATAAAAACATAGAATCTTCAAAAATAAAATTCCACCATTACTCCTCAATTGAAATCACTAACAATTCTATTTTCGTTAGGCATATGGTGTTCCCAAAAGAGAAGTCGTCTTCCAAAATAACTGATATCACAGAATCGCCAAATCATTTTCCTATAGTATTTATATTCATATGATCAATCATAATATCCCAAATCAACTTATTCTTGATCAATAAAATCATTTAACTATAAAAATACATTATACTAGCTAGGGACTTCGCATAGATCATCTGTAGGTTATCCTTTTTCTAATACCATATCATTATTATAACATTCTAAAAAAAATAAGATAATTTCCTCAAAAATATCCATTAGCTATTTTATCTTCAAAGGTTGTCTAGCACCTTTCATTTTTCATCTGAAAATGTAATAACCATTTATAACCTAAAAAAGATCATATGAACCCCTAACATTATACATTATGTACATAAAAGAAAAGATAATTCTTTATTGAATAAAATTATCACATATCAAACATCAACGTTACATATACTAGAAAAAGTCTTCCAAAGTAATCCCATCATCAAAAGAGCCTTAATACTTTTATGATTTTCATCATCCTATAATCTACCATAACTCTTCAATCCATTATATGAAGAATTACTACTCATTAAAAATTATTTATCGTCCATTAACAATTCTTTCCCAACTTATTCCCTAATACCTCCTTCCAACAAACAATATCATGAATCATGTCATAAGATTCAATAATGGAAAAACATCAACTAAGAAATAATAAATACATTTCATTGGTCATTGTCAGTTTCCCCTTCCACAATTATAATGAAATTAGGTGTTGGTAAAAATATATTTGTATGGTCCTAATAATCCAATTCTCGATCCTTATCCGTAGGATATCTATTTTTATAATGAACATTCAAACCACATTTAAAACATTAAATTGATCCCTCAGAAAGAAATTCTTTACTTTCTTGGATTCAACTGTATACTTCCTTTTCCATAAAAGGTTCCTTCTTTATGACCTTCATTACCACATATATAAAATCATTCTATCACTTTGATGCATTTTCCTATGTGTTTCTTTCCACACTCTCAACAAATAAGTTTTTAAATATACATTCCATTATTATTATTACTCGAACTTCCATAGTGATTTTTTTCACATATATGAAGCCTTTGAAAAATCATCAAGCATAAAGTGGTCAATCATGAATCCAGATAGTTGGTTAAATATAAACACATGTGTAATAATTGTATCTCCTATATCATTTGGTTTCTCATTTATAAAACCTCTATAATTTCCTTCACTTCCATTGTTAATTTGGTGAATTCTAGATCCATCCGTTTACAAAAACCAAAGATGGTAGTGTGAGTATATCAGTAAAATCAACATATACTGCCGTATTAGGAGATTAATAACTAAGATATACATATTCATGTCATATATAACTCATTAAATTTATCTAAAATATATACAACTCTTTCTAATATGATAACTATTATGGTTATGTAAGGTCTGCTTAAATAACACCCTAACCTATAAAGGTAAATGTACCGACCTATTATACAAACTGTGAGGACCCATACCTAAAAATTACATAATATATAATTATGTTAATAATTCAAATTTATAATATTTTAATGTTTGGGGCTTTAGATAATTAAAACATAAATTATACATAAAAACATGAATATTACAAGTAGACACTTCTACTCTCTGACCATTATTTTCTTAAAACAAAAAAACATAAAAAACATGATTAGTTCCATGTTTTCGACAACATGACTTTATCAAGATCCCATCATCGACCCTATACATATTTATTTCCCATGGAAAACATTTAAAATTTTTTGATGAGCATAAAAAGCTCAGTAAGGGATACATAATTATGTAAAACTGTTAGTTTTTTAAATGAAATTGTTACACTATGAATAATTTTTCATAAAGTAATTATTTTCTCTTTAAAAAGTAGAAAAACACTTCACTGAATATAAGCTCATTGCATACACTTTTTGTAACCAAAATATTATCAAAAAATCAATAGAAAGAAACATTTATCATATAAAGGTAACATGGGATAAAATCATACTTAAATGGAATAACCATTTCGTCGACTTCAACACATATCACAAAATGGAATAACCATATGTCCAACTTCCATACCCAATGCATTAGAGGTTATAATGTAACCACCATTCCTTGGTTTATCATGTAACCACATGTTATTTTGTTTGTCAAATAACCACCCATTAAATGTCCATGTACCATTATATAATTATCACACATAAAAGATTAAAAATATCAACATTTCAATAATAAAATTTAGTTTTCAATCACTGGAAATTATTTCAAGATATTGAAATAGTAAATCCACATACAAAACCATTTCAATACCAAAATATGAAAAAAGTGTATATGGTATTTATTTTCGATTTAAAAGTATCACGTGTTGTTATGGAAGCCAAATATCAAATAATGCTTATGGTGGCGGAAAGGTCATCGTTTCCTCATACATTAAAAAAATTGATATGTCATTTAGTAAAACCATTTGTAGAAAAATAATTCTCTTTTAATGAAACAAAAATTCCAAGTGGTTTTTTTATATACCATGTAAAAAAGTCATGTATAAATAAAAATATGCCTCAATGAAAGGAGTTTGAGACAAAGTCCCTTTCCCTAAGTCTTACTCATCATGTATGTCCTTATTCTTTATGAATAATAAACATCATTTAATTTATGCTATCATAAAAAAATATTCTTGATTATTATTCCTTTTTTTATCACATATTACCACATTATAAACATTACATAACTATTTAAGTTAATATCGGTCGTTTTGCTGATATTTGGTACATGAGTCCAAAATGAATGTGTTATAATTAAAAATTGTCAAAGTTGTAATAATTCAATTATATCAACAATTTTCTCATATTTATATCATATATATCATGTATATCTGTATTTATTAAATTCCATAACATTTAGTGATAAGAAATTAAATGCACTATTCATGGAGATGGTAATTCGTACGTACGCATGAACGCTACTTTAATTTCTATTTCATATTTAATCGAATGAAAACATAATGATACATAGGTATTATATAATTCAAAAATAATACCATATTTTATATATGTTACATACATTAATTAACTCCATTATTTATATGTTCCAAGTATGGAATGAATGAGTGATATCACTTTTGAGGGGACGGTTGTCCACACTTCCTTAAAAGAAATTGTATCATTTTCGTTTTATGGAATGAATAAAGGTAAGATGTAAATTAAAATGCAGAATTATAGATATAATATAAATATAATATTTATTAAATATAAATACATATCCATCATAATTTCCATCATGAGAGGCGGTGAGAAAGAATTTAACAATCATCATTTCGTGAGGTAGAAGTTCAACGTACACAAAAACAATGTGTCCATATTCATTAGATGGAGGTGTGTAAAAGTGTAGTTCTAATACATCTAATAATAAAATCCTAGAATATTTAATAGAATTGTTTTGTTATAAATTAATGGAATAAAGGGAGTTTAGGGGGTTGGAGATCAAAAATAAATAGAAGAAGCTTGAGAGAAGGCATTACCTTAAATCAGGTAACTCCTTTTGATTTAAGCTAGATGCCATCTAGAATTCCCTTATGCCCAATTTCATGATTTTTAGAATGATAGAGGGATTTTGGGACCTTATTTTGACAGAATTTGGATGATCTAAGGGGTTTTTAGAGGTGTAAGTAAGGTTTAGAGGTGGTGCCCTTTTATAAGTGAGAGGATGAGAACTTATTGAATATCTTGAAATATTATTTTATTATAAATTTATATTCGGTTTAAAAAGGTCCCAAAATCAATTATTTTAGAGATAATATGTTGTTGGGTCACAAAAATCTCAAAAAATAAGTTTTAGTAATGTTTTTTTTCTCAATTTTAACCTTATCTTTTATCTTTAACCGTTAGTAAACTAATTTCACTCTTACGATGCCTTCTTGTATGTTCATACTATACGGTTAATAGAGTTACTATAAATTCACAATAAAACCTCAAGTGGTTAATTAATGATATGGTAAATATTATTTAATTCATTTTATAAAATCTTATATTTTAGGACTGATATATCATTTAATATAATATTATTTGTTTTTAAAAACTCATTTATGTCATTTGTTATACTATTTATATCATGAATTTTTTTAAAATCCACAAAAACTAGAATCATTCGATAAAACATCATTAATTAAAATATGTCAAGTAATAATAATACAAAAAATTCACATATGGTATAAAAAATTTCAAAATAAATTTATTTTAATTTTTTAATCTCATTTTCTAAATCATTCATTAACAAGGTAATTAGTACATCATTATTGTTTCATAATTATATATGTTTATCTTATTTATAATAATTATAAATTAAATTCTATAAAGTATAAAATCATTTTATCTTTATAATGAGTATTTATAGTTGAAGAATTCCCTTATATTACCCCAAATTTTTTTAGTAAAATATGCTTGTTTAGGTTTTATTTTCCTTAACATTTAATTAAAATTAATGAAATACCATTTTCACAAAAAAGTGGCTCCATGGGGTCCTAAAAGAAGCCCAAATATTCCAATGGTTGAAAATATCTAATCCAATATGGTTAGGACATGTGTTATGGTATTTTAATATTATTATAATATTATATTTTTATCCTTATTTACAATATCTACCCTTTAACCATGGTAAACAAATATTTACTAATGTTACTATTCATAATATCTAAAAATAAAAGTATCATATATACAAAATTTAGACCACAAGATTTCAAATATTGAATACATTTTTCCAAATTCAAAACACAGAAGTCGAATAAATTAATATAAAATAAATTATGTTGTCAAAACCAAAAGACATTTTTTAATCAGTAAAAACTACCAAACGATTTTCATGAGTTTATGTCAATTTTCAAAGTGAAATTACCTCAATTACCAACATTGTATTAAATGATAAAATAAAATCCAATTACTCTTATAAAAAATTAAAAGTAAAATATTACTATATATATAAATAATATTAAAAGGCAGTTTTGAATTAGAATGCAGTATTTTTCACAAATCCATAAAAATGACCTTTAGTAGAAAAACACCAAAATTTCATCCAATGAAAATTAGATGTTTTTATTCTAAATAATAATTTTAATTTTTCAAATAAGGCATATAATTGTGTCATAACAAGATTTAAAAAGGGTTCTCTATACAAATGCAGTAAAACTTCATTTTTTTAAAAAAATCTTATTTTATCCAAAAAATTGAATTTAATATTATATCATTCCCAGAAAACATATTAGGTGAATTTAAAACATTGCATTGAATATATATCATATATAATTAATTAAATAAAAATCCATAAATAGTTATATAAAAACAAAATTATTCTCTTTTAAATCGGTTTTCATAAAAAGAAATCCATTATATTCAAATGGTATTAAATTACATTTCTAATAAATTTTGAAATCCATGAATCCTTAATTAAACATGTGTAATCCATATTTAAAAATTAATTTTATTCTATTAATTAACTCCATTCCAATGGATAAGTGTTAAATACCATTTAAAATAATAATAATACTATTTTATTACTTTTTCAGTATAACTCAATGTTGTGTGCAATGTATGATTTTGGAGAAGCCTTTTGTTGCATGTCATGTATGATCTCATAAAAAGAGTTCCCTTTAACTTAAATTTAATATCTTATTCACAATAAATAATAGAAATCAAAATGAATTATTCTATAATTACCTGGGTCATTACATCCTTCCCCATTTTGGAAATTGTGTACTCACAATTTTAATATTGGGCTCAAAAACTCTATTGAATGACCCTCACCGGAAAAAGAGTCAATAAAACTATCACATGAAAACAAATAAAGACATGTATAATGATCACCCATGATAATAAATACTAGGATTTCATGAAAACATGGAGATGATAGAGAATCTAAGTGTCATGTTCTAATGGAGAGTGATAGAAAACATGGTTAGGAGAAAGTTAACCAACAAAAAACCACAAACTTATGATGGGTTAATTGGTATTTGATTCCCCAGTAGAGTGTCATCCTTTAATAAGTTTTACAAAATACTCATCTTTTCTCCAAATTAGGAGTATTTAAGCTGTCTTGGTCAAAGATGAAGTTCTAGGATCAACTTCTAGAGAATAACTTGATCAAAAAAAGAGGAACCACGTATTTCACATGTCTTTAGACAATATGAAAATACAAAATGGTTAGTGCAAGATCATTTAATCCCCAAAATGGATAATCTTTTATAAAAATAAATACTACTCTTAATCATAAAAATTGAACAGACAATACCCAAATCTCAAAAAAGACCATTAAATAAAAGATTGTCCTTAACATTATTCAAAATAATCCAAACTATGTTTTAAACCCAAAATTCAGAGGAATATGATCACATATCTTCCACAAAAATCTTTTCATTTAACTCTAAATAATATCATATAATCTTAATATCTCATACAAAAAAATAATTAACCTAATCCTATATTATTTATGATAGGTTAATCATTTTGATAAATAAACTAAATCCAAATATTTCAATAATAAAAACATAGATTTGTACAAAATAAAATTCACCTCACTACTCCTCAATTGAAATCCCAAATAAATCTATTTTCATTAGGCATATGATGTTCCAAAAGAGAAAGCAACTTCAAAATTAACCTTTATCACATAATCACCAAATCATTTTTATCTACTAAGGATATCCATTTATAAAACATATGATCTGAAATCAAATTATTCTTGACAAATAGAATCATTTAACTAAAAGGAATATGTTATTCTAACATGGGACTTCATGTATGCCAGTGGTAGGTGATGCGCCCTTGACAACCATCGGTTGTGGGTTCGATTCCCACAACCATGCGGGATGTGATAGTTTTTCACCCATCTTTCATGTTATAATTTTTCTAAAACCATATCATTCTTATAAAATTCTAAAAAATATTGATATTTCCTTAAAATAACTATAACCTATTTTATCCTCAAAGGTTATTTTACACCTTTCATTTTTCATCCCAAAATTTAATAACCATTTTTCACCCCAAAAAAATTTCATATCAAACCCTAAGGTTATACATTATATTCAGATAAGAAAAGATAATTCTTTCTTGAATAAAATTTTCACATATCATACATCAGGGTTACACATACTAGAAAAAGTCTTCCAAAGTAATCCCTTTATCAAAAGAGCCTTAATACTTTTAAGAATTTCATCATCCAATAATATACCAAAATTATTATATCCCTTATATGTATACTTCTTAATCATTCAATGTTCTTCATGATTCATTAACCATTCTTTTCCAACTTATTCTGTAATACTTTTTTTACAAACAATATCATGAATTATATCATTATATTCAATAATATCAAAACATCATCCATGAAATAATCCATACCTTTCATTGATCATTGTCAGTTTCCTCATCCACAATTAGAATCGCCTAAGGTGTTGGTAAGAATTTATTTATATGGTCCTTTTGATCCTATTCCTAAACCTTCTTTGTAGGACATATATTTTTTCAATGAACATGCTCAAAACATTTAAAACATTTAATTGATACCTTGGAAATAACATCAGTACCTTACTTGGAGACAATTAGATGCTTCCTTTTTACATGGAAGGTTATTTCTTTATGACATTCATTACCACATCTATAGAATCTTCTCGTCCCTTTGAAGCATTTTCCTGGGTGTTTCCTTCAACATTCTTGACACATAAGTTTCTGAATATACTTACCTTTATATTATTACCATAAAATTTATAGGGATTTGTTTCTCGCATATATGATGCCTTAGAAAAATCACTATGTTTTAAGTGGTAAGTCACGACTCTAGATAGTTTCTAAAGAATAAGAACAAAATTTATCATTATAGCTCCCATTTCATTCACTTTCTGATTCATTAAACCACCAAAATTTCCTTCAAATCCATTATCACATTGGTTCCTGCTTGATACATCCATTTACTAAAACCAAAAGTGTTATTGTGATTATATTAGTAAAATCATCATATACTACCTTATGAGGAGGGTAAATACTAAGACATAATTATTCATGTTATCTTGAAATCGTTAAACATAACTAAAATTAATATGAATCATTATAATATTATTACCCTTATGGTTATGTCCCTTATACTTAAATAACACCCTAACATCTATAGGTTTCGAAACTGCCCTCTGATACCAACTGTAAGGACCTGACCTTAAACATTACATAATCTTCAATTAAGTTAATAATTCACATTGGGGATCTTTTCTGTTATAGAGCATTATAGAATTATGTCATAACTTATATATAACACCTTTATTATTACAATAAGACACCTCAACTCTCTATCCATTTTTTTCTTAAGTCAAAAATTCTTAAAATAAATGAAACATGATTAGTTCAATGTTTTAGACAACATGAAAATTCTATGATCCCATCCTTGACCCTATTAATCTTTATGTCATGTGAAAAAAACATTTCATAACATGGGGTAAGAATAAAAAGATCAGTAAGGGATATATAAAGAAGGAAAACTATTAGTTTACCAAAATAACAAGTAAACCATGAATATATTGTCATAAAGTAATACTTTTCACCTTAAAGAAATAGAAAAAAACTCTTCACAGAATATAATCTCATTCATTAACATTTTCTATGAAAAATATTCCCATAAAACCCATATAACGCAACATATAGCATATAAAGGTAACTTGGGGCATAAACATACTAAAATAGAATAACCATATGGTCAACTTCCACACATATCACTAAATGGAATATACATACAGAAGAATTCCAGACCAAATGCATTGGAGGTTATAATGTAACCATCCAACCTTGGTTTATCAGAGAGCCACCCTTTATTTGGTATATCATGTAACTACCCATCAAATTTCCATGTACCATTATATTTTCAACAGACATAAAAGATTCCAAATATCAAAATTTGAATCCTAAAATTTTCTTTTCAATCACCATAAATAATATCAAGACATTGAAATAGTAATTCCACATTCAAAACCATTTTAAAAACCCAAAAAAATTAAAAATGGTATATGGTATTTATTTTCTATTTAATAATATCAAGTATTTTTAAGGAAGCCAAATATCAAATAATGCTCGCAACAACAGAATGGTCATTGTCGCCTCAAACATTAATAACACTACTTTTTTCATTTAGTAAAATTCTTTGTAGAAATAATATTCCCTTTGAATGAAACTAATATTCAAATGGGGTTATTATACACCATTTAAAATAATGTCATTTTTAAATCAAAATATGTCTCAATGAATGGATATTGAGATGAAGTCCCTTACCTTGAGTCTGACTCATCAGGTATATTCCTTGATCTTCCTGAATAAAAAACATAATAGAATTTATACTTCATTCAGAACCATTTTAATGTTTTTTAGTCCTTTTATATCACTTATTACCACATTATTACATTACATAATTATTTATGATAATAACGGTTTTTTAGATGATATTTAGTAATGGATTAAATAAAAAACGTGTTATAATTATGAATTTTCACTGTGGTATAAATTAAATTATCTCCAGAATATTATTCAAATATATATTATATATATCCATTATATATGTATTTATAATATTCCATAACATTTGGTGATATGAAATTAAATTCACCGTTCATGGAGACGGTAAGTCGTACGTACGAATGAACGCTACTGTCATTTCTATTTCATATTTAATAGAATAAAAAAATAATGATACATAGGTATATTATAATTCCATAATAATATCATATTTTATATATGTTACATATGTTCATTATTTACATCCTTTATAGGTTCCATTTTTCATATGAAAGAGTCATATAACTTTGAGGGGGCAGTAGTCCACACTTTGTCAAATGAAATTATCATATTTTTGCATTATGGAAAGCATTATGGTATATTGAAAATGAAAAATATAGAATAATAGAGACAATATAAATATAAAATATATCATATATAAATATAGATACCTTATAATGGCTACCATGAGATGTTTTACGGAATAATCGAATAATCATTGTTTCCTTAGGAAGTAGTTCTCCGTACACAGAAACAATATGTTCGTATCAATTAGATGGAGGTGTGTGAATGTTTATTTATAATACATATCATAACATAATACTTGTATATATAAGATAATTTTGTATTTATAAAATAATTTAATAAAGATATTTTAGGGGGTTGGAGAAGAAAAATAAATGGAAGAATATTGAGAGAAGACATTACCATAAATCAGATAACGTTTTTTTATTTAAGCTAAACAGACTCCTTAAATTAACTTATATCATAGTTAAGGTTTATAATAGGAATATAGTGATATTTAAAACATATTTGGAAAATGTTTGGATGATCCATGGGGTCTTGAGAGGTGTGAGTAAGGTTTAGAGGTGGTTACCTTTTATAAGAGGGACGAGGGACACTTAAGGAATATCATGAAATATTATGCTATTATAAATTTATTTTCCGCATTAAAAGGTCCCAAAGTAATTTATTTCACATATAAGATGATTTTGGGTCACAAAACTCTCAACCAATAGGTTTTATAAAAGTTTTGGTTTGAATGTTAACGTTATCTTTTAGCATTATCCCATAGTTATCTAATTTGACTCTTACCATGTCTTCTTGTATATTCATACTATATGGTGTATATAGTTATTATAAAATATCAATCGAACCTCAAGTGGATCATTAATGATATTTTAAACATTATAAAAGTCATTTTCATGAATATTATATTTTTAGGAAAATTATATCTTTTAATATAATGTTTTTTTTAAAAATTCATTTGTGTATGTTTTTATACTATTATTATCATGAATTTTTCAAAACATTATAACAAGAACATTAATTCTAAAATCCTACCTTAATTCAACAATAAAAAGTCATAATAATCCTTAAAATTATTTTAAGGCATAAAAAGTTTCAAAATAAATTTACTTATATTTTTATAATCTCATTTATTTAAATCCTTCATTGATAAGATAATAATTGTTGAGAAAGTGTTGTTTTCAACAATACATAATGTTTTTATTTGAAGAGGGAGACTATTGAGAACAATACTCTATCTCTTTATGATGATTTTGATGCTCACAAATAACATTAATTGATTTCTAATGATTTTTAAGTATATTTCAGGAAGAAATATTTAGGTTCTTGATCAATGATATTTAATTGTTAATGTATTCACATTAGCATGTTCTGGAAACACTGTTCATGCTCTACATATTCAGGAATTGCTTAAGCATGTTCTGGAATCACTGTTCATACCCTACGTGTGGAAACGTATCATAAAGAAAGGAACACAGTGTTTACTTTTTAGGTTATCAGAAATGTATGGTTAATTAACCATACGTTATCGAAAAAGTATAAAAAGGAACCCTACATTAGGAAAGAACCCTACATTTGGGATATGAGAAATGTATGGAAGGAGAACCATACGTAAGTGTTAAACGTTATGTTTGTTTCTCAAAAGTATAGTTCATCAACCTTACTTTTGTAAACACCCCTGCGTTCCTTAGAAAAGTATGGATCATGTACCTTTCGTTTGGAAGCTTATAAAAGTACGGATTATTTATCATACGTTTGAAAGTTTAAGAGAAATGTATGGATGGACATCCAAATGTTTGTGATCAACCATACGTTGTCAACCTTCTGTTTGAAGGCTACATCATCAACCTTACGTTTATGATCTACGTCACATTCAGAGGATGCATACTATACAACTCAACCGTACGTTTGGAATCAAAAAGTATAATGTTGATATTATTTTTCAATGATCTGCAAGCTGATTATCAGGTTGATTTTAAGATGGATTAGAATCTGATTTTAAAGTGCATCTTTGACGAGTTCAGAGCCATTTAAGGATCAAATAAAAAGGTGTTTTTCATGGATAATTACAAGGAGAGTTATGACTACTCTTTAAATTCAAATGTTTGAATTACACGAGTAAAAAGGCAGAGATTGTGGATCTGATTTTTGCAGAGGAAATATTCGTTACATCTATGTTTTTAAGGTATGTGTGTGTACATTTTTAAAAATTATGATCAAGAACACAAGAGTAGATACATCTATCAAAATACAAGATCTACTGTATGATATATTAGAAGATAAGAAAAATGGATTCAATCAAGATCTATATTTCCATTGATTACGAAGAGTGATAAAAGATCTGTTTGTTAATGAAGAAGGTATATGACAAAATATTACCTTATTCAAAATTGAAGATCTATTGTGGATCTGCTGCTGATGATGTTTTGATTTATATTTCTATATCCACTGTAACGGTATCGACTCAAAATGAGTATTTCTTCAAGATCATTCTCTCTAAAGATGATGATCCATTTACTATCAATTGAATTCTGTTGCAATTGTGACGAAAAGTCGAGAGAGTATTTTCAAAGAAGAAATACTTTTTATCTTCAGTGACCACCTTTCCATTGTAAGATGTGTAGGTTCTATGATTGAACCAGAAGCCTATGTTTTCCCTTAGATTTTTAAGGTATCAACTGCATCCACTCAGTTGTTGAATGGTCTGTTGAGATGAGGACCAGATAGTGGAAATTGCTAAGGTCATGGAGTAGAGCGTTGGTGGAGTGTAATAGGGGCCTTCTGTTCCCCGAACCACTATATATCGTGTGTCCCTACATTTCATATTTCTGCTACATTAATCTATTTGATTATAGAAAATGTACAGAACAACATCTTGCGAAGATTTTTGAAAAGACACAATTCACCCCCTCTTGTGCATCTTTGATGTAATCTCGATCCAACAACTGGTATCAGAGGTTGGGATTTTGAAAAATCTCTAAGAAGCTAAAAGTGATTAAGGATTATACTTAGAGAAAGATAAATGATACAAGAGAGGGAATGCCTATGTTCAGAGCATCGTACTTCAATGGAGAAAACTATGGATGCTGAATGTCACGACTGATTATCTATCTGAGAAACCTTGGATACAGAGTATATTCAATGATGCTAACTCCATATGAAATACCTGAAAAACCTGAGACATAGAGTGCAACTACGGAATCAGAATATGATATGAACTTGAAGGCTATGAATGCAATTATATGTGGTCTAGGACCTGATGAATTTAACATAGTATTTCAATGCCCGACAATATATGAGATGTGGAAAACTATTGTTGTTTCTTATGAAGGAACTGACAATATCAGGGAAATGAGATATACTACTGATAAGATTAAATTTGATACATTCAGAATGGTTGAAGGTGAAATAATTACTCAAATTAATAGAAGGTTGAAATATATTGTCAATAATATAACAGCTTTGGGAGACCCAATAAAATAAGCAGATCAAGATTTAAAAGTACTGAGATTACTACCTACTAAATGGAATGGAATCTCTACTGTAATCATACAATCAAAACCTATCAAAGACATAACCATGAGAGAACTGATTGGAACACTAATGATGTATGAAGTTGATATGAAAGTTGAAACAAATGGGCATAATGTGTTTATCAAGAAAGATGAAACTACCTTGAATGTGTCATCACAAAGCAAAAAGATGCAGAAAAGTGTAAAAGTGATATCATAATGTTCTGATTTATCAAATTCTGATGTGGAACTGGATCACATATCCAGAAAATTCACTAAATTCTATATAATTAAGATGGGCTTCATAAAATATTTCAAAAAGGATGACAAGGAAGTCAGATGTTATGAGTGCATGAAAATGGGGCACATCAGACCTGACTGTTCATAGTTGAAGGAAGACAAGAATAAGAAGTTATTAAAAAGGAATGATTATGAGAATAAGGAAAAGAAAGTAATGAAAGCAACATGGAGTGTATCTGAAGACTACATTAGAATTTCTGAATCAGACTCATTGAAGGAAGAAGTAAATCTTGAAAACCAACATGGGTTTTATGGCAGAAATAGATGAGGTACAATCTTACTACTCTTCTGAATCTATTTCTGAATCTAGTTACTCTAATAAAAAATATGTAGCCTACTAAAATATTATTGAAGAAAAATATGATTCTCTGTTTAAGAAGCATAAGTCGTTAAAAAATATTCAGAATGATATTTTAGATGAAAGAGATACAATTCTAAATCAATTTAAGGAGTTAACTGATAAGTATAATTAAATTAACATTGACTATATAGATCATGAAGGTAAAAAACACTACAAACAGAAGTAGAAACATATAAAAGTGGAGGCATTATTTTTACCAAAGGATTAAACATCTTGAATGAAATTCTTTGAAAAACTGTTATGAAGAAAGAAAGATTTTTAATTGGTAGTAAAGGTGGAAAACCTAAGTATACAAGAATTATTTTGTTCCAAGCTCAAAAAGATTAAATTGTAATTACTGTGGAAGACGGGGAAAAATTTCTAAAAACTATTTCTTAAGACAACCCCAAATAAGTGGTATTAAGAACTCTTTTGTTTCAAATAATTTATTTGATTCTGTTGATTTTAGGAAAACAAAGCAAGTCTGGATTCCCAGATCATTGTTGGATAACACAACTGGACCTAATAAAATATGGGTACTAAAGAAACTGGTTTAAATTCCTTTGTATGAAGCAGGTCATAGAAGAAGCAAATACATATGGTATATGGAAAGTGGCTGCTCAAGGCATATAAGTGGAAACACATTGAATTTATTTACTCTAACTCAAAAATATGGTGGGCTTGTCACTTTTGGTGACAATGCCAAAGGGAAAATCATTTGTATTGGAACAGTTGGAGATCTAGAATCTAACTCAATCAATAAATTATTTTATTTACAGAGATTAAAAAACAATATGATAAGTGTCTCTCAACACTATGATGGTGGTTATACTATTTATTTTTCTAATAATTTTTGTACTTGTTTAAAAATAAATTGTTTAAATTTAGATCACCAAGAACTGATAATGTATATACCCCGGATATAAATTCCTTGTGTAAACAACAAGTAAATTTCTTAACTACTAATGTGAATGAATCTTGGATCTAGAATAGGAGACTTGAACATTGTAATGTTTATGTTTTACATAAATTCTCTAAGAAACAATTAATTTCTGATTTTCCTAGTCTCATATTTGAATGTGACAGATTCTGGGATGCATGTCAAATTGGCAAGCAACACAAATCATCCTTCAAATTTGTTAACAATGTTTCTACAACTAAACCACTAGAACATATCCATATGGATTTTTTTGGACCTTCAAGGGTAGAAATATTGGCTGGTAATTTATATGTATATGTTCTAGTTGATTATTATCATATATTTACATGGATTTTCTTTTTGAAATTTAAAAATTATGCTTTTACGTTCATTAAAAGTTTTTGTAAATCTACTCAAAATGAAAAAGGTTTTAATATAATTTCCTTAAAAAGTGATCATGGTGGAGAATTTTAGAATCATGAATTTAATTCTCTTTCCTCAAACATGGTTATTAAACATACTTTCTATGCTCTAAGAACACCTCAATAGAATGGAATTATTGAAAGAAGAAATAGGATTATTCAGGAAATGGCTAGGACTATGCTAAATGAATACAGTCTTCCTACCTATTTTCGGGTAGAAGCTGTAAGAACATGCTGCTATATAATTAATATAGTTTTGATTAGACCAATTTTCAAAAAGACACCCTATGATCTTTGGAATAATAGAAAACCTAATGTAAATTAATTTAATGTTTTTGGATGCAAGGTTTACACCTTGATCACTACAGACAGTCTTGGTAAGTTTGATCCAGAATATGATGAAGGAATTTTCCTAGGATATTCTACTACCTCCAAAACATATAGTCTATAATAAGAATTAAAGTATTGTTGAAGAATCAGTTCATGTGAAATTTGATGAATTTGATCCCTTTGAGAAAAGGACAGATCAAACGGATTAATCTGACTCTAATGATAACATGAGACATGAGAACTTAGAAATGATTTTGAAAATGATATAAATGAAATTCAGACTAGTTTAGAAGAACATGATACTAAAAAACCTATAAGTGTATTACCTAGATAGACTAGAACACTAAATAATCATCCTTTAGAAACTATAATAGATGACTTAGACACAGGATAAAAACAAGATGAAATATAGGAAATGTTTTAGAATTCTCTGCCTTTCTATCCCAACTAAAACCTAATACTATAGAACTAGCTTTATATGATGAAAGCTAGATGATATAAATGCAAGAATAATTAAACTAGTTCATGAGAAATGAAGTCTGGGAATTAGTTGAAAGACCATAGATTTATCTAGTGTAGGAACAAAATTGGTCTTTAGGAATAAACAAGATGAACAAGGAACTATAACTAGAAATAAAGCAATACTTGTAGCAGAAGGATATAATCATGATGAAGTTATAGACTATGATGAGACCTTTGCACCTATAGAAAGGTTATAAGTTATTAGAATCCCTTTAGCCTATGCATCACATATGAATTTTAATTTATTTCAGATGGATGTTAAGTCCTCCTTTTTAAATGGTTATTTAATGGAGGAAGTTTATGTTGAGAAACCTCCTGGTTTTGAAAATTCACAAAAACCAGATTCTATTTTTAAACATACTAAAGGTCATTATGGCCTTAAACAATCACCTAGAGCTTGTTACGAAAGATTAAGTTCTTTTCTTTTAAAAAATGATTTTACTGTTGGAATGACATATAAAACAGTATTTATGAAAACTGTAAATTCTAATATTTTATTGGTTCAAATTTATGTTAATGATATAATTTTTGGATAAACTAAAAAATTCCTTTTTGTCATGAGTTTTCATATCTAATGCAAAATAAATTTGAAATGAGTAAGATGTGAAAATTAAATTTCTTATTAGGACTTCAAATTTATAAAAAATATTTTGTAAATGTTTTGAATCAAAGCAAATACATTACTCATTTACTTAAGAAATTTGTACTTGAAAACAGCAAGACATATACAACTCCTATGAGTAATAATATAAAACATGATTTGGATAAAACTGGAAAGTCAGTAGACAACAAGTTATATAGAGGTATGATTGGTAGTTTATTATATCTTACTGCTAGCAGGCCAGATATAATGTATTCAGTATGTCTTTATGCTAGATTTAAATCAAATCCAATAGAATCCCATTTAACTATTGTTAAAAATAATTTTTAGTTATTTAAAAGGAATTGTTTTTCATTCCTTACTTTATCCCATAACTTTTGATATTAATTTAATTTCATATTCAGATGCAGACTTTGGGAGTTATAGATTGGATAGGAAAACCACTTCGTGTACTTGTCCCTTTTTAGGGAAATCCTTAGTATCATGGTCAAGTAAGAAACAAAATTCAGTTTATGTATCAACAGTTGAGGTAGAATATGTTTCTGTTGGCAGTTGTTATGCACAAGTGTTGTGGATGAAAAACACACTTATGGATTTTGGGCTAAATTTTAATAATACACCTATTTTATGTGATAATACTAGTGCTATAAATATTTCCAAAAATCCTATTAATCATTCTAGGACTAAGAATATTGATATCAAACATCATTTTCTTAGAGATCATGTTCTGAAAAGGATATATCTTTGGAATTTGTAAGTACTAAAATACAATTAGCAGATATTTTTACTAAACCACTTTCCACTGCAAGGTTTGATTTTATTAAGGGGGATCTAGGTTTATTTAATTTTAAATAAAATTTTAATTTTATTCTTTTTAATTATGTTTTTTAATTGAATCATGTTATTTATTTTTATATTCTCCATAGACAATTTTTTTAAAAAAATCTATGTAATGATTATGAAAACACGGGAATTAAGGATGTCATAATCTTTCGAATTCTGAATTGTTTTATTTCCATCCAAAACCTTTCTAACCCGCGAAACCACAACACTGCTTGTCAACCCAAATTTTCGAACCTCTGAAACCCTAAACATTAAACCATCAGATAATTTCACAAAAATGGAAATGACTAAGAGAGATTATGAGGCCAAGACCATCTATGCCAAGAAACAGCGCTTAGAAAGAAGGAAAATCCAATAGGGAAAGGTAATTGATTTAGAATGGCTATTTTAGATGAATTAGTTGATAAAACAAGCCCTATAATTTCCGAATCTCGAAAAGACCTTATATAGTGAGAATACAGAATTCTTGTATAATGTCCAACTTCGTTATCTAATTAAATATGTTCAATTTAGTTTGGGAGATGATTATGACACTATGATGGCTAAAATAGAGGATGAAGATTTTCAATCTTTTCTGTTGAAATTAGTCAAATACTGAACTGCCCTTATGAGGGAGAGTTTCATTATGATATTGAAAGTATAGTAGATAATGTTCATAATTCTGAAGACATTATGTCTTTTCCGTTTGGCTCTACTAACATAAGGAAAATGTTCATTAAGGACTTGGAACCAGATCAAAAGATCCTTGTGAAATTTGTACAAATCAGGATAGCACCCTGAATGTTAGAGATGGAGAAGATAATGTATCCCAACACGTACATAATGTATCTTCTACTCAGTAATGTAAAATTAAATTTTCCTAGGTACATGGTGAGGTACCTGATTTATTTATGTCCATGTGAAGCTAGAATGAAATTCTACCCTTTTGGTAGATTCATCTCAAAACTCTTGTTCAAGAAAGACATGGTGAGACTGGTTGATGCTTGAATTAGTTGTCACCATATTAATGTTTTTAATGGTGGTACTTTATGAAAAATTGGTTATTTCTGGAGTATAGTAAAAGGAAAAATCACTCCAGTAGGAGCTGATGAACAAGTGGAAGGAGAGAGAACTCAGGCTCAGCATGAAAATTCAATGGAAAATCACGCTACACCTACAGTTAGCTATATTTTCAGAAGAATAAGTTTTGAAGTTGAGACTGTGTAAGAGGAACCAAGTAATGAAGGACTTCAATTAAAAAATAAAAAGAGATGCTACTGCTCATGAAGAGAAAATTTCAATTGTTTTAACCTCACATGATTTTTTGAGTTACAGATTTGTAATAGAATCTACTGTTTAACAATCAATGGAATTTGTTGTTGAGAGGTCACAACCATTGGAATAAACTCCAATTCAATCTCGAATTCAAGTAGAAGCTGAAGGAGAGACTCATGAACAGGTTGTGGCTATTACAGAAGTTGAACCTGAAATAATTGAAGTTGAAAGAAAAGAACCAGAACCTAAAGTAGAAATTGAAAAAGAGGCAGTGCATGGAGTAGATGTGGCCAGTCCTCAATTAGTTGAAGATGATATTATTCAAGAGCATCAAATAGAAGAAGTGATTGCTGATGTATAGGTTGAAAACCCTTCATATGTACAAACATAAGTTCTTCAAGAGGATTTTTTTGTGGAAGAGTCTGGAAAAGAATCAGAGGAAAAATCTGTGGACCAACCAATTAGAGAAGATAATGAGAAAGATGATAATGAATCATTACCCCTAGTGTTAGTACATCACTTTCATGATGAAAAGGAAACTCACGCAAAAAGTACCTCTGAATCAGAAAATGAGGAAGTTGAAGAAATATACAAGGAGTTATAGAGAGTAAATCCATAAAATGCTGCTCTAATGAGAGGATTGGAAATAGAAAAATTAAAATTCCAGAGGCTAAATAATAGTACAGTTTATAAGAAAGAAGATGAAATTTTTATGAAGGATATGCTGAATCAGGGTTCCAAATTAAAGTATGAAATGGTTATGAAATCAGATTTTTGGGCTCTCAAAACATTTATGGAGACAAAGTTGGGAAGTTTCAGGATAGATGAGGCTAGTGGTTCAGATACTTCACCAGATTTGATCAGACGATTTAAGGCAATAACCACTGTCTTAGTTGATATGAATGACATGTTGCATGATTTTCAATGTGATATTGCTCCTATTATAGTGATGCTGGACAGTCAAATGTTTTTAGTTGACTAGTTAACCTCAAATGAACCAGGAATCATATCTATATTTTATAAGTAAACAAAGAAGTTGCCTTTGTTTTTGGAAAATGAAGAACGGCTACATGAGTTTTTCAGAGTCAACATAATTGAAGACATTCATATGACTCAAGAAAATAGGAATCTTACTGTTATTCTTGGTGATTGAATGATGAGGAGACTAAGGGAACAACTCTTAGAAATCAATGAAGTAGTTCATACAAGATAGACCCTATCTAAACCCTGACCAACCCTTGATACCTGTATATATCAATTTTGTACTTGTAAATATTTATAATGAAAATCTATTTCATTTTATATTTTTGTGTCGGTTTGTTTTACTGTCTTTAATTAGATATCCCAGTAATACATATACACTAATTCATAAATAGTTATATACATATCATTTACTTAAGTTCAGTGAAACATTAATATGTGTTATATTCCATATTTTTTCATTATTTTTGATATCACAAAAAGGGGGATATATTTTTATAAACAAAAAATTTCATTTTAACTCATTTACAGTTTTTTTAAATTGTTTTTTAGGAAGAAATTTGAAGAAAAGTTTTATTTAAATCAAAAATCATTTTATTAAAGGAGAAATAAAAATTTTTACTTTAAAATCTCTTAAGAGGGAGAAGTTTGGATAAATTTTTTTCACTTTTGACAAAAGAGGGTATATTTTCGTTTATATATAACACAATGTTTATTTATTTTTGAAATAATATTTTTAAAAGTAAATATTGATTTATCTAATCAAAATTATAAACTATATGTAAATAATTTTGAAAATTAATTTAATTTATTATTTTATGGGGTTTCTGATCATCAAAAAGGGGGATATTGTTGAGTATGTGTTGTTTTCAACAATACATAATGTTTTTATTTAAAGAGGGAGATTTTTTAGATTAATACTCTATCTTTTTATGATGATTTTGATGCTCACAAATACCTTTAATAGTCTTTTAATGATTTTTTTATGTATATTTCAAGAATTTTTTTTATTTTTGGAAGAAAAATTTATGTTCTTGAACAATGAGATTTAATTGTTATAGTATTCGCATTAGCGTGTTCTAGAACACTATGCATACTCAACATATTGTGGAATTGGTTAAGCGTGTTATGGAATCACTGTTCATACCCTACGTGTGGAAACATATCGTAATGAAAGGAACCCACTATTTACTATACCAGTTATCAGAAAAGTATGGTTAATTAACCATACGTTATCAGCAATGTATGAAAAAGAATCCTACGTTAAGATAGAACCCTACATTTGGGATATATGAAAATTATGGAAGGAGAACTATACGTAAATGTTAAACGTCACGTTTTTTTCTCAAAATTATGGTTCATCAACCTTACTTTTGTAAACACCATTACGTTCCATAGAAAAGTATGGATCATGTACCTCTCATTTGGAAGCTTATAAAAGTATGAATCATTTATCATACGTTTGAAAGATGAAGAGAAAAGTATGGATGGCCAACCCTAAATTTGTGATCAACTATACGTTGTCGAACTTACGTTTGAAGGCTATTTCATTAACCTTAGATTTATGATCTACGTTACATTCAAAGGATGAATATTGTACAAATCAACCATACATTTGGCATCAGAACGTTTAAAGTTGATATTACTATTCAAAGATCTATAAGCAGATTATCAAGATGATTTTAAGATGGATTAAAAACAGATTTTAATGTGCGTCTTTGATGACTTCCAAGCCTTTTAAGGGTCGAATTAAAAGGATCTGTTCATGGTGAATTACAAGGAGAGTTACGACTACTCTATAAATTAAAATGTCTAAATTATGCGAGTAAAAAGGTGAAGATTGTGGATCTGATTTTTGCAGAGGAAGTATCTGTTACGTCTGTGTTTTTATTGTATGTGTAAGTATGTTTTTAAAACTAGTGATCAAGAACACAAGAGCAGATACATCTATCAAAATATGAGATCTACTGTATGATATTTTAGAAGAGAAGAAAGAACTGAGTCAATCGCGATCTATATTTCTGTTTATTATGAAGATTGATAAAATCTCGGTTTGTAAAAGAAAAAGATACATGACAAAAGATTCACTTATTCGACATTGAATATCAATTGTGAATATGATATTGTTGAAGTGGCGATTTATATTTCTATATCTACTACAACGGGATCGACTCAGAACAACTCTTTCTTGAAGATCATTCTTTCTGATGATGACGATCCATTTACTGTCAATTGCATTCTGTTGCAATGGTGAAGAACAATCGGGAGAGTATTTTCAAAGACCAAATACATTTTATCTTTAGTGACCAACTTCTTGTTGTATGCTATGTAGGTTATGTGATTGAAAAAGAAGGTTGTGTTTTTCCGTAGATTATAAAGGAGTAAACTGCCTGCACCCAATTGTTGAAAGGTCTGTTGTGATGGGGACCAGATAGTGAAAATCACCAAGATCGTGGAGTAGAGCATTGGTGGAGTGGACCTGGGGCCTTCTATTCTCCGAACCACTATATATTCGGTGTCCTTGCATTTCATATTTCTGCTGCATTAATCTATTTAATTAAAGACAAAGGACAGAACACGATATTGCGAATATTTTTGAAAAGACACAATTCACCCACACTTGTGTATATTTGATGTAATATCAATCAAACAATAACTACATCATCATTGTTTCATTAATATATTTATGTATATGATGTCTAAAAATTATAAATAAAATACCATGAAGTACTAAATCATTTTATCTTTCTAATGAGTTTTAATAATCAAAGATGTCACTTATATAACCCCATAAAAAATTTATTTATTAAAAGATAACTGTTTAGGTTATATTTTCAATAAATTTAAATTAAATGTAAATAAATGTCATTTTCACAGACAAGTGGCTCCATGGGGTCCTAAAATCGACCCAAGAAATCCCTTGGTTAGTAATATCTCATAAAATAGGGTTAGTACATATGATAGTGTAATTTAATATTATTATAATATTATTTTTACCCTTATTTACCAGATTTTCCCTTTAAGAATAGTAAATAAAATTATTAATGATGTTACTATTCATAATGTCTAAAAATAAATGATTCATGTTTACCCAATTTGGATCTCATGATTCTAAATATGGAATCCATTTTTACAAATTCAAAACACAGAAGTTTCATAAATTATTTTATAATTAATTTCTATTGTAAAAAACAATAAGAGTGTTTTTTAAGAGTAAAAAATACCAAAAGATTGACATGCATTTATGTCCAATCTAAAATTAAAATTATTTCCAATGAAAGAAATTGGATTTAAAAATAATAAATAATCTAATTAAATAATAAAGATAAATAAAATTACAATCTAACTATATAAATAAATTATATTAGAATGTATTTTTAAATCAAACTGCAGTATTTTACACTATTAATTAAAAAATGTACTTGAGTAGAAAAATACAAATATTTCATCATAATTAAATTTTTTTTTCTAATTTTAAATAATAATATTATTTTTTTCAAATAAAACACATTAAGGTATCAAAAACTAGATTTAAAAATGTTTCTCCATCAAAAGGCGGTAAAACTACATTTTTAGAAAAATACTTCTTTTAGCTAAAAAATGTATTTATTCGTATATCATATCTAGAAAACATATTAGATGAAATTAAAACAGTACAATGAATATATATCACATATTTTCCATTAAATAATAATTCATAAATAGTGATATGAAAACACAATTATTCCCTTTTAAATAGGTTTTTTATAAAAAACATCCATTATACTCAAATGGTTTTACTATCAATTTATAAAAAATTTGGTAATAAAGGAATCATTATTTAAACATGTGTAAACCATATTTAAAAAATTATTTGATACTAATCATTCCCACAAATCAAACTGCTAGGTGTTAACTACCATTAAAAATACTAATAATATTATTGTATTGTTTTTCAACATAACTCAATTTTGTGTGCAATGAAATATTTCATAGTAGCCCATTATTTCATGTCTAGTACTCTATTAAAAAAAGAGTTCCCATTAAGTTAAAATTAATATCTTAATCATATGTATTAATAGAAATAAAAAATTATTATTCTACAAATACATGGGTCATCACAATTGTATTGTTATTCGCTAAAGAGTCCTTTGTACAAAAATATGGGATAGGGACGTGTGATGGGATTTAAGGCCCTATGGGCCTACATCTCATATAATTGGTATCCTCTACCCAAAAAGAGGACATATATTTAATAAAAATATTCTTTGAACACAATTTTTATAAATAAGTATATTTCATTATCATTAGATCTGATATCTTTATCCTTTTATATTAGAATTAATCATCCATTTTATGAAGACGTGGATGGTATTATATTCTACCATAAAAATAACGATCCCAAATGAAATCATATATTTTAAATGGTACTGAGAAATTAAATGATTTATTCCCTCATTTATATTGAATATTTATAATTTTATAATTTTAAGAAAACTATTTCATTAATTTAAAATTCATTATCGACAACTAGAATTTCATTATCTTATTAAGGGGAATAAGTGATGTAAAAAATTTAACTACTATCCAACTCAATATATAAATCATAGTGAATAGACTCATTCATATATTATAACCCGTGATCATCATGCCCCGTTCATAACTCGATCCCATATTTTTCTTCTTGTGTATATTGTGTTTACTCAATTACTTGTTTACAAATCTGTTCACATATACATACCATCCTTAAAAAATTAAATTTTCAATCAGTAGATTTTTCAGAAATATTTTTCTCAATCCAATCCCATGAAATAATAATTATAGTCATTTTATTCCCAAGATCTTATAAAAATATAAAATTCTATTTTTCATAGTTATGGGGTTGATAATGGGTGGGTAATTTATGAAAAATGAATGCGAAAATGAGGAGGTTATTCACCTATTCTTAATATTTTCTTGATAAAAAATGAACAAAAATTAAATATTGCCCTCATAAATATCCCTTTCGTTCGTTTTTATGAATCACAATTGTAACTTTTGTTAATGAATTTTTTATTAATCCAATTTTCCTTGTATATTTCCACTTGTTCACTAATTTTAAAAATTTACATATTTTTATAAATCACATGGGGAAATAGATAACCCTTGAATGTAAAAATAATTGTATAAAATATGTTATTAGTTCATTTATAACTTCTTAACAACCATTCAATTCTAGATTCCATTTTCATAACCATGATCAATCATCCCAAAAATTTTCTCACTATGATAATGAAATTATCCTAATATAAGGGTAGGAAATATTTAAATTTTGTTATATAGTTCCCTATAATAAAATATATGAAATTACTAGGGACAAAAAAACTATAGATATAAAGTAATATCTTATGATATATCAATCAATATGATTATATTCAATGTTTCCATAATGAATTTGAAACCTATGTGAAACTAAATATACATTGATAACATGCACAGTTGGTTCTAGTTTTTTCAGTTATATCCAATTCTTTATAGAAATGTTTTGTTGTATAAAGATAAAAAAAATGATTACAAACATATAATGTAAAAAAATTAATACATTGTATTATTTCATTATAGGTTTTATAAACATTATAATATTTTTAGAATGCCTTCGAATTAGAACATTGATTTATAATATACCATGATAAATCAATTCATTATACTTCCAGTCAATTAATTCCCTCCAAAAGAATGAAAAAAAATAACTGAATAATAATGAATCTCACCTAAAATGTATATTATAATCATCTCCCACAAAACATGAGTATTTTTTCGCATCATCAAAATAAAATGTGATAAATAAAACATTGAACGAAAAAATAATTATGGAAAATTTCAAACATAATTTAATATGAGAAAAAACATGGATATTAATATCATGCACATCACATGAGTAAAGTCCACCGATTTTTTGAGTATTTTTATCAGTATCATATTAACTAAAGGATTTCTTGATGAGAAGGGAATCTATGGGGTGAATTATTAATCTTTCAAAACAATAAAAAAGAAATAATTGAATTGGGATACCCCCCAAAAGTTATTTATTTAGAGACATTAACTAGACATACCGTTAACCGCTTTTTAATCAAAAGTATTTTTTTATCACTATATGAATTAAATTCATATAATGAGTGTATCTAGAAATTATTTATTTCAATTGATTAATATTCTATAATTTTCAAATTATTCCATTTTTAACTACTCAAGTATATTTAGTTTAAATATTATCCACATTTCACCATCATTAAATTAGAGTTAAATGCAATAACACAGTAAAATACCATATTTTATATTTTCATAGGTAACTATAAATATGTCCTAAGAATAATCCTTTTTATGAAATGGATTTGTGACTTTATTAATGTATATTGTGATCCCACAATGAATCCTATAATTTGAATGGACAATCCTATCTTGAACCAATGAATAGTTTACCCAAATTTACTCTTCTTTATTTGTTTAAAACCTTATATTTTATTCTTCTTTGTGACGTTTACAAGTATTATATTTTAATATCATTTCCATATTTCACCAGGAATTAATTAAAATTATTTCAAAAATGAACACAATTTTCATTGATTGTGGTCCATTATACCAATATATATTAAAGGAAATTTCCCTTAAAACTATCACTACATT
The DNA here is from genome assembly GCA_963277665.1 of Viscum album. Taxonomy (NCBI): domain Eukaryota; kingdom Viridiplantae; phylum Streptophyta; class Magnoliopsida; order Santalales; family Viscaceae; genus Viscum; species Viscum album. The sequence continues at coordinate 1,094,267,551 of OY728155.1, forward strand.
GTATACATTATTATTAGGTAAGTCACTTACTTCTATTAATATAAAATTACTTCCACTACCGTTGGGATTTATTCATTTTCTTGTGATTTAGATAAGGGTCCCTTAATATAAAGATCTCAAAAATAAAATACCTCCACTTCCAAAATACAACATTATGGAATTTATTACATTCCTCCATTTTTCAATTATATTGTATTTTTTTAATAATAACCCAAATTCACATGCATTCTTCAATAATAAGGTACAATAAAATCATATTTGAATGTCTATCTTATAGAATTGTTGATTATATAACATCTACGTAATTATAAATTTTGACAATGATAACTAATATAAGAAAACTTATCTCTTCTAAATCACCTATAAAAAATTCTATCTCCTCCCCTTTTGAATATATTGATCCTCCCAATACATTTTCATTGTATATTTTACGAATTATTTCTTCTTTTTTTAAAAAAAAATACTTGTAATATTTCATATATCCTTATACTAAACCTTATTATAATACCAATATATTTTTATTATCTCCAAGAAAATAATTTCTAATTTTTTAATGATGTTACAGAGGTATTAGGTTCATCTTTAATTTTCTATATAGATCATTAAAATTGTCCTACCACAGGATTTTTAATAGTGACCTTTCATTTTCATAGATTAAAATTTCATATCTTTTTCAAAATACGTAAAAAATTATACAAACACATTCCCAAATACCATATTATTCTATTTCCTTTGTAAAAAAGAAACATAAACACTCATACATAACTAAACTACATAATCTCCCACTGTGTTCTACATGACTGTAACCCTTCTCAGAAACATAATACATTATAAATATCTTAATAACCATAGAAAGTAAACATAAAAGGTGTTATCTCATTTACTCATTAAGGGTAAACATGAGATACAAGAATGTATAAACATTATCATAGTTGTATGAGGATGTGATCATAACATTAGGAGATCATACTCTGTCTATCATAATATAATAAACATGAATTGTGGAATAAATCATGGTAGTTCATATGACATGAAGAACCAGTAAAAAAATATCATAATACATGAAATAATAAAATAGTGATAAGAAATGGAACATCCAAAAACACATAAACATGTAAATTGACTTCCACAGTTGTTAAGGGATCATTGGAAAAGCTATCTTGGTAGTATAGGTTAACTCCCTGTACCATCTTGGTAGTCATGGTTTACTCCCATGATAATCTTAGTGTCATGTGTTCACTCCACATACCATATTGGTAGTTATAGTTCACTCCCATGGACATCTTAGTAGTCAAGGTTCACTCTCAAGACGATTATAGTGTTTATTGTTTGATATAAATTTTTACCCAAAATAGTAATGAGATGTATAGGTCCCACCCATCTCATAATGAAATCATACATACATGTGACAAAAACACATAAACAATCATGTCATAACCAATTAAATGAAATGGGTATCATAAACATGTAATCACATCTTAACCTATATAAAAATATATAGGTTTCATAATCACTTCATTAAAATCACAAATAAATTCAAATAAGTGGGTTTCAAATACATCTAACCCATGAAAGTGAAACATGTTTCACAAAATTCATGCGAACAAAAAATAAACCATTAAATGAATGAATATGTACGGAAATAATGAATCATTTCTCTATAAATGAATTATTAAAACCAATAGATGTCATCTTAGAAGGCAAATTATTTTGAAAGGGATTTTAAAACATTTATTGAGGGAAATATACTTTTATCATTGACAAATTATTTTGAAATACAAAATATTTTTGAAAGATTTTTCACAAAAAATAGATTTGAAAACCTAAAAAATAGTAATTGAAAATAATAAATCATATTTATAATCCATTTTCAGTGAAAATGAAAATCAAACATCATTTAGAAAAAATAAAAAACGTTTTTTAAAACATGGTGTTCGAAAGAAAACATATTTCTCATCAATGAGATAAACATTGTCAAATTTATCTTAAAAACATTTTTTAAATTTTGTTATGTACCGAAGTGTGGAAAATCGTAATAATACAAGGAGATATATTTAATAATCATAGTATAATAAAACTAGATTTTGTTCATGAGAAATGGATTGTAATATTTCTTTAATATAAGCATAATCATAAACAATTTCTATTAATGTTTAGATTGTTTCCCTGAAATCTTACCACATAGTAACTTTGGATCATACACTCCATATATGTAATTGAGAATAGATGAAGATTAATAAACCATAATTGGAATCAGATTCATGAAATAACATGTAAAACTTATGGGTATACAATTAAAAAAATAATTTAGGTGAATAAAAAAACAGGAGTCTAAACGAAGGAAATTAAACCAAAACTATCTTTATAATTTCTTATCTTTTGAAACATTAACCCCAAGAATGAAAGATTATAAAATTGATATGTAAATATCGCTATATTTAATTATAAGAAACTTATAATGCATTCATTGGAAGACCATACAACCCAAAAAAGTAGTGAGTGGTGAATAAGGAATGCATCTCACAGAAAACATGTGAGACAAAATTGACATACCTTATGTCCTGCCACTATTTTTACCCTTAAATAACACCTATATAATAAATATAAATTTATTATAAATATATCGAAAAACAATATTCTTATATATAATAACACATATGGTTTTATTATGACTTTATATTACTCTCTTGTTAACAATACATTGTTAAAGATTCACTTCGGGTAATATCCTCTTTTTTCTTAACATGTGTCCTAATTTGTTTTATATATTAGATCTTTATACATATATAATAATTTCTATAATTTAAACCATGATATAAATATAAAGTATATTTACTACATGTAAATCCCTGAACCTGATCTTATGTATTTATTACTAAACTATGTTGTTTATTTTTTGTATAACAAATAACCGAACAAAACAGTGTAAATTATACATTAGATGGCCATTTTCAGTATAGGTTTGGAATAAGTAGACAAAAACATGCATAAATTGAATTTCAGTTTAAAAAAATAACTACCAAATAACTAATCAATTTCATCTCCACTAACACATTAAATGCCCTTTGATATTCTATGGATTCATGTGAAAAAACATTTCTAAAACATGGGATGAGCACAAAATCCCAGTAATGGATATAAATGGAATTAAAGGAACTGTTAGTCTATAAATACTTATCAACATATAAGAACATTTTCACAAACACATTATTTTTACCCATAAAATATCATATACATTCTATGTGAGAATATAGAGAACATAAATATAACATGAATGTAACATGGGAAATTACATACATAAAAATGTAACCCTCACGAATACTATATGATTTGTATCCCTCATGTATACCATACAATGTAACCCTCATGGATACCTTACAATGTAACCCCCATGAATACCTTACAATGTAACCCTCCTGTCTACCTTATAGTGGAACCATCATAGATACACATGAAGTAATCATACAGTCGACCACCAACATAATCATACCCATTGTAGTGGAGAGAGATATAGGTCCCCCCCCCTTAATCATAAAAATTTATCAAAAAACCAAAACATAATCATAAAATATGGATAATTAAAAAAACATTTCTTTTCAATATTGTAAAATAGAATTTTATAAGGGTATTTTTAAATGAAACTCCTTATAAATATCATATAATAGATGTGATAAATAATAGAATGAACGGAATAAGTGTATACACTATAAATACACATAATTTTAAATAATATAGAAAAAATTAATTACATAATGATTCATAGTACCATATAGTCAATGAAGTAGAAGATTAACCCAATGAATGGAAATTTGGTTAAGAATTCCCTTACCTCGGGTTCTTCTTACATCAAACATGTTTAGACATCATGTATAATGGTTATAAACGTGTTATCAATATTTTCGAAAAATATATTCATATTTATAGAACCATATATGATCATTTTATTCCACCCGTTAATTATTAATATTTTATTCCTTCTATTATTTCGGGTGCATCCTTTACATGAATTCCATGGTCGATCGGTAAGGGATTTTCTTATCGAATAGAAGTGGAAATAAAAGGGTTTAAAATTATTGTAGAATATTAAATTATTCTGCAAATATTTTTTATTAAATGGTATGAAGATGAATCATTACATAAATCCTTATTTATATTTGTTTAGATAAATTGGGTGGTTCGTTGATAATCATGAACTAGTTTCATCACATACCATTAATATTATAATTTTTCATCAATTTTAGAAAATTATATAGAGCATAAAATACAAATTAGAATTTTTTGAAACCATTAAATTACATTTATTTCCCGTTTTGAAGGAAGTAAAAAACATGTAAAACACTTCGTCTGTGATATTGGTAAATTGACACATCACAGACTCTGTATTTAATTTAGAATAAGATAAATAGGAGAAGAGTTAAGTTGATGAAATTTTCCAAAAACATGATAAAATTCATAATATACACGATTATGGATCTTTCATGCCTATTAGATAAGGGGAGGTAAAGATAGTACAGTAATATAAAACGATTGAAAAGAAAACACAAGAAAATGAAAGATGATTTTACCTGTTGATCTCTTCTCTTTGAGATCCTTCTTAAGGCCTTCAGTTTTGGCCTATTAATTAGACCAGTGGTCGAGGACATGTGGAAGAGCCTTGGGAAGGGTATTGGGCAGAACAAAGAGAATTCACAATCCTTGAAATTAGTGAGAGGGTGAGGGGTGACAATGGTCTTTATTGTGGATGAGAGGAGCGAGTTTCCATTATTTTAATAATTAGATTAATATTTTTTCTCAAGACAATAAATAGTATTGAATCATGTGGACAAAAATAGTAATAAGTAAGAGTGAGTTCAGACCTATGTCCATTTACATTATACATGAATAAACAATGGTCCATAAATTGTTTTAGTTATCATATTTCATAATTATCGAATTTTACTATTCACCAAAAATTCATGTATTTTAGAAAAATAATGATAATTCATACCAAGCATTTTTTGAAATGAAAATTTCAAAAAATGAACTCCATTTTAGTAAATAATTTTATTAATATAGTTAATTTAATTTTCCAATAAAATCATATTTTATTCAAAATAATAATTATTTAATAACTATAACTCATTCTGAATCACTTTGAAAAAACAAATAATATATCCTTATTGTATAACCTTAAGAAAATAAAATAATAATATGATTAGCTATTCATAAGTTTCATATTACAATTCATATTACTATTCATAAGTTTATGTGAGTAATCACCAAAAATTGTGTTGTTTCTATTAGACTCCAAATAATTTACTGATCACTACTGTGTATGTCCATTTTTCAAAATCCAAATCACAAATGTGAAAAACTTATAATTAATGATTAGTAAAAAAATGACACATAATATTAATTAATTAATTTATGTTTATAGTGTTTCCATTTAAAATATCAGGATGTTACATTCCCTCCCCCAAATGAATTGCACCCTCAAAATTCGTTCATTGTACATATAATAATTATTTTTTATATTCATAATTAAGAAAAATTATTGACTTATTTGAAATAAATTAAATTGAATTTTAAAAGTAAATATAACATTATAATATTTTCTAAAAATGAAAATGTATAATCACCAATGGGTTTTAGACCATTCCTCTGATACTGATTGTAAATCATAGAACCCGTTCTTCCCGATAGAATAATTAAATATTCTATGCATTTTTTTATAAGACATAATATAACAACAAAAGTACATTTTATATTTTAGGACATTTTCCAGAATGGGTTTTGGATAATAAGACAAAAATGTGCATACATTCAATCATAGTTAACAAATATAATTACAATATAACGAATCAGACTCATCTACACATAAACCTTAAATGTCCTTTGAACTCCTAAGGAATACTATGATTTTTTAGAAGTAATGAATAAACAAAAAAATATAATTAAGGTTTATAAAAGGATTGAATAGAACTTTTATTCCATAAATAATTATCAACATATTAGATCATTTTCACAAACACATTCTTATTACCCATAAAATATCATATCCATACATTGTGAAAAATAGGGAATATAAATAATATATGTTAGTAGATTAAGAAATTATGTAGTTATAGTTGTAACACTATTTGATATCGTTTTAACTGAAACCCTCATGGATACCTTATAATGTAAACCTCAAGACTACCATTCAATGAAACCTTCATTACTACCTTACAATGTGACCCTCCTTGCTTTCTTATGTTGTAAGCATCGTAGTTACACAATAAGTAACCATACATCTGACTTCTATCGTAACACAACCCAATGATTTAGAGGGAGATATATGACCCACCCTTCATCATAAAAATTTCCCATAAAAAAGAACATAATGATAAAACATGGATATTTTAAAAAAATGTTTCTTTGGAATTTGGTAAAATTGAATTTTAAAAGAGGATTTTTTAAGAAAATCCCCATTAAAAATATTAGATAATTGATGGGAGAATTAATAGAATGAAATGGATATGTGTATATAATATAAATTGACATAATAAAAAATAATATAAATATAATTCATTAAATAATTATTCTTATTACCATATATCCATTGAAATAGAAGGTTAACCCAATCTATAGAAATTAGGTTAATAATTCTCTTACGTTGGGTTCGTCTTACGTAAAACTTGTTTAAAACTCTTGTATAATTGTTAAAAGTGTTTTATTAATATTTTAAAATAATATTCATGTTTATATCACCATATATGATCATTATATTCCACCAATTAATTAATAATATTTTTATCTTTCCATTTTTTCTGGTGCATCTTTACAGAATTTCCATGGTCTGTTCGTAAAGGTTTTTCATGTCAAATTGAAGTGAAATTACAAAAGTGGAATGAAATGGTTAATTTTCTTCCCAGAATATTAAATTATTCCATAAATAATTTTTATTATATGTTATAAAGATGAATCATTAGATAAATCATTAGTGATATTTTCTTGGATCTTTTTTGAGGTTCTTCGATAATCATGAACCAGTTTCATTATATAACATAAATATTATAACTATAAGTTATTTATAGAAACATATAAAACACATCATCCAAATTTTCGATAAATTGACACATCACATATGGTGTTTTAATTTTTAGAATAAAAGGAAGACGAGAAGAAGTTAGTTGGTTACTTTTTCCATAAAAATGATAAAATACAAAATATATAAGTTTCTGAAGCGTTCATGCCTATTTTATAATGTGAGTTGAAGAGATTATAAGAAAATAAAATAATTTAAATGAAACCACCAGAAAAGGAAAGAGTATTTTTAATTCTTGATCTCTTCTCTTTGAGATCCTCCTTAAGGCCATTGGTTTTGGCCTTTTGGTGAGACTAGTAGGTCTTGGACATGGGGAAGATCCTTGGGAATGGTATTGGAAAGAATTTAGATAATTCTAAAATCTTGACTGGTATGATAGGATGTGGGGTTTTGAGGGTGATATTTATATTGGAGGATAGGAGGGGTTTCCCATTATTTTAATCATTAGTTTAATATTTTCCTCAAGACTATAAATAGTCAAAATTAATAAAACAAAAAATAGCAATAGGTGAATGAGAATTCAAAAAATGTCCATTTACATCATACTTGACTCATTAATGATTCATATATTCATTTATTTATCATACTTTGTAGATATCAAATTTTACTATTCACCAAAATATCAAGTATTTCAGAATAATCCTAAAAATCCACCCCAACCATTTTTTTCCATGTAGAATTCAACACTGAACTCCATTTGTTAAAATTATTTTATAATATTATGTATTTAATTTTCAAATAAAACCATATTTTATTCAAAAAATATAACAATTTAAAAAATGTCACTCCTTCTATATCACTTTGAAAAATTAAACAAGATCTCATTATATAATAACATTATGAAAATAAAGTAATAATTTTTTTTACTATTCATAAGGATCATATTATTATTCATATTATTATTCTTAAGGGTATGTTACTATTCACAAAAACAGTTTTTTTGGTTCTATCAGACTTCAAATAAATTACTGATCACAATAGTGAGTGTCTATTATTTAAAATTCAAAACATAGAAGTGTAAAAGTTATATATAATGATTAACCGATAAAAGCCACATAGTATTTTGTAATTTATTTATGAAAATTTTGTTTCCTTTTAAAATATTGGGATTTTATAATATATGTGTATTATAATAAAATATGGAATATAAATGTATGAAAACAGAATACATCATTCTGGGAGATGGTAGGTGATACATACACAGGAATGTTAATTCTGTTTTATTAACATATTGAAAGGAATAAATTAAATGAAATATTTGTATATATGTATATGTTATAATTATATTAGATTTATTATTTCATATTTACCCTATCCATTAACTAAATGTATCATTAATACTTTCTAGGTAATGTGTAAACGAAGAAAATCTCATTAAGGGGGAGGTTGTCCACTCTTCCTCAAACCAAATTATCATATTCATGCAAAATGGAAAGTGTAAAGATATTTATTGTAAGAGGATTATATAATATTAAATATATAATAAATATAACATATAAAATATATAAATATAGTGTCCATCACAATTTATGCCATGAGAGGTGGTAATTGAAAAATGAACAATCATTTTTTCAGAGGCGGATGATTGTTGTACACATAAACACTATGTTTGTTATCCATTAGATGGAATTTTGATTATGTGTAGGTACAAACCTTATAAATAAAAAGTAACGTTTTATGTTATTGTTTTTATTATAAATTAATCAATATATTTTATGTGGTGGAATATAAAATGAATGAATAGAGTTTGACAGATAGTGTAACCTCTTATTCGGGTAAATCGTTTTTGGTTGCATAAAATGGATTCCATGGAATAATTTATCAACAATTGGATGATTCGAGGAGGAAGGGAGGGTTTCTAGAAGGAAATGTGTTCATATATTTTTATATCTTAAGAGGATTGATAGGTGTGATGAAGTGGGATGAGAGGAGGCCTTTTTATAGTGGAGGAGGAGTTGCACACTTGTCAATTTTTTTAAACAAAATTCCGTAATGTTTTCCACAGGTAAATTAGATCCAGCAATAGACCATATTATTGAAAAGGAAGGATATGGTCTAAATATTTCCACAAAATTCATATTGTAAAATATTGTTTAAAATTTTCCTCCTTAAGATTGATATTTATTTCCTTATTATGGTTAATTTTACATTAATCATTGTAAGTAATTTTGATTACATTCATTATTATTTTTTTGTTAATACAATTCCCACTATAATTTTATTTATGAATTATTTTCATTAAAAATATTAAATCCATATTTTCAAATAAAAATCACATATGTTTCAGAAATTAATTTTTAATTTAATCCCAATTTGTAGGAAGACACTACAAGTTTTTAATGTTAAAACATCCAAACGTTGTCTATGTTTTTATATCCAATTTCAATGTTAAATTGAATAAAAGAGAAAAATTGTACTAATTGATAAAAAAATTCAAATTAAACATTTTCATAAATATAAAATATCCTTTACCAATATAAATAATTTAGACGAAAACCTATTTTTGAATTAAAATTCAATTTTCCACTACTCAACCAAAAATGATGCTTCATAAAAAACTCTCAAAAATTAACCTTAAGATAAATTTTATTTTATAAATTAATAAATTAGTTTTATTTAATCTAGTTCATTTTATAAATTTTCATATAATTAGTATAACTATTATACTTATAAGGTAATGAAAAGTAGTTCTTTTTAGAAAAAAATATTTTTGAACATATAAGGACTTTACAAAAATTATATATATTTCATTTTCAATATGTTATATTTATATAAATACATCAAAAAAATATTTTAATTTTAGTTATTACTATTCATATTACTATGTTTAATAGATTGGATATAATTATCTCATTCAAATAGTTATAAAAAAAAGTATCGAAGAAACTCAGTGTTTCTTATGATATACGCCAAGTTATTGTTTCATGTAATGTACAACATGAAAGTGCTTCATGTAAGATATGGTCATTCAGTGACATGAGATAGGAATTATTAAATTATTTTAGAGAAATACTCTAATTAAAATTAATTCATTATAAGAAAAAAAATGGTCAATAAAAACTTGGGGGATATGTTTTTGGGCTTCATTTTTGTATTTAATTTTCTAATCAAGCTCTTATAGGAGAAATACCAACATAATATGTCATAGTATTACATCCTTATTTTTATGTTGTATTTCAATTTATAGTGATCTGTGACTACTATAAATCTTGAGAAAATCCAAAATGGGATATATTTTAAATGTAATATACAATAGAAAACATTTCATTCTCTAGTGTTATGTAATTAAATTGAGATTTACTCAATTGTTGTATTTTGAAATAGATGACATATAGCTTCCATTAGTTTTATATACCAATGAAAAACTATTTTAAATTATAAATTAATCACTTGAAACCTCAAATTATGTTATCTAATATGGTTATGTTATGATATACGTGATGATACAATTGTTAATAATTAATTGAAATTACTCAATGCATTGTTCATCAGAATATAATGGACTATCCATTTCTAATTTAGAACAAATGGGTCTATTTTTTTAAAAATATTTTAAAAACCATCAATTGAATAAAAAATGACCGTAGAAACATCTTACTTATTTCATTAATATTGAATGTAGAATATTTTCAATGAATTTGACCATATATTTATCCACATGAATCTAATCATTAGAAATTTTATACCCATGTAAAATCCATACATACACTAAAAATAACATTTCACACAGTATATAAATAATTTTTATTCCTAAACTATCATAAATATCATAGAAAATTTATTTAATAACTTATAAAATATTAAATCCAAGATACAAATATAATCTTTAAATACTTTGATACCATTATCCACTAAATCTACGATTATTTATGTAACACACCTATATAATGTTTTAGAGGCTCCACCTAATATAAAAGTAAACATTATATATGAAAATGTTCTATGTAGCTAGGTTTATGTAGTCTTTTATTGATCTTTTGGATCTAGGTACATTAGATTATAACCTCAATAAATATGTAATAAAAGGTAAAACTCATACTAGTCTAATATCTCTAGTCTATATTCCTTGATGTTTAGTTTTAAATAAACATTTATAGTTACTATATTAAACATCATGTAATATATTTATACCCTCCAACTTTTCATATTTAATTCTTGATTAATTTATTATTATCATATTTAATTACTGTTATTCATCCTATATTTAAAACCACTGGGATTGGAAAAACCAAATAATTATATAGACTAGGAGACAAAATTCCAGTATCAGGTAGTGTAATCACATTACAATTGGTTACTTTTTTTAAGATAGTATTCAATTCCATTTGTAACTAAACTCAAGGATTTTCATTGGGTTATACAAAAATCCTATGAATACATAATAATTGGATGATACCTTTTATGTATATAAATAAAAAAGGCAATATTGACTTATTGGTCATGAAATTTTCATTAAATTATCCGATTATTGGTCATATAAACTTTATGAAATTACCCAAATTTCAGTGTTATACATCCATAAAATTTATATCTCATGGTATAACTAAGAGTTATCATTTTCAATTATTATGCTTCCTCAAATGAAGGATTAAATATCACCCTTGTTGACCCCATATATTCAACCATTCTACAGAAAAGATAATCTTTTATATTGTTTCAATCATTAAAAAAATTTCCCCCACATAAATTACAAACATGTTGAATCATATAGTCTCTTATATGATTTTTTTACTACATCATTATCATTATATTTAAACATTTGGTCTAGGACATAAATATTATAATATTATTATATAAACAATGGTTGTATAATATCATTGAATTCATTTTATTATATTTATTATTCCCATACATTGAATGTGAATATACATTTTTGTATATAAATTTATGATCATATTACAAAAATAAGAAGTACTAAAATAGTATGTAGTAACATAACTTACTACATATCCATCACCATGATTAATTCATGTAAGATAAGAATACTCATTTAAATGAAAACTTATTTGATGAATAATCTAAAATCTGTAGTTGAACTATAAACCAAATTTAATTATGGAGTTATATTTATCAACACTCTAGTAAAAAATTGCATAATATTTATTACAGAAAATAGCAATTGTTTCCCTCAAGTTAATGAAGTTTTTGTTTACATTTATTAATTGAAAAACACAGACTATTTTAATAATTATATGATATTTCAATTTCTATGGGATCATACATTTACATTCCCATTGAAGCCCTCTATATAGATAATAGTAGGATATCCCAAAGGTCTCCTTGTTTTTGGAATGGAGTTCATAGAGTATTTAGTGTTGGATGGAATATTTTACATGGACTCTATAAAATGTATGATATAGTGAATATTCATGAAAATCCTGTATAATATAATAATATTATTGTATAATTTTTGTAACACCCCCAGACTTATTGTGTAATGAAATAAGTTATCATGTACTTTTATTATTATTCATAAGTGAATTCCATTTTCATCCATTATCTTATTTCATTACCTCTCGAAACATTACTATTTTTCTAAATCATTCCAAATGGTTTATTTTTCCTCAATATGATCAATAATATTTCTGTATTCCTTAATTTTTCAAAATAAATCTTAATGTACTTGGAACAACAACATTTCCACTTATTTTTATGGTTTCCATGACTACCTCTTTGTGATTAATATTAGTCATACAATGAGTATTTATGTTTTATTCCATGAGTTTTTATTTAGTTAATTTTACCACATACATTCCAAATTATTGATACTTTCTTTTGTAACTTGAACCAATTGATCCATCCTCGGTAATATGGATTTAGTGCAATGAATAAATTCATTCATTTTTATTTTATTGATTTTAAATTCTAATTTTTCCAAACAAACATTTTTGTTGTAGATATAATATTGATTTGAGAATGAATATTAAAACTTGAAATTATTGTTTTATCCTCCATTGATATATTGACATATAATTGACCCCAAAATTCTTTGGGCCTACCATGTTTAAAAAAACCATGGTCCATTGAGGAATGTTTACGATGATTCTTCAATTTATGATTATAGGTGTAAAAGAATTTATAATTCATTACTGTATTCTTATGATAGTTTCAAAATTATTTAATCTCATAAAATTGTCATGATGATTATATTATTTTATTATGTAAATTCATGCAATGTATATCTATCTGCACATATAACCCATAATAATCATATATCCTATTTATCTTTGAGATTTGACGACAAGATTTTGTAATTATTTTGGGAGATGAGTTACAAGATAATTTACATAATTTTTAATAGAAATAACATTCCTTAAAACTATTCTCTCCAATATACCTTTTACTATTGATTTTTATCATCCTGAAATTTTTTGACTGGGTCATTTTTCAAAGGAATTTGAATTTTTCATTTTCGGGATGGGTAAATTCATAATTTGATATTTGAGATATAAATCCAAATCATTGAACAAATAATATTGTTTTTTTTTTGGATTTTTTTGTTCTATAATGATTATTATGAAATCTAATGAGTTATGTGAGTGTTGGGAAATGGGAAATAAAATTCAGGGAAGTCGAGTAAAGGCACATGATTTTTCTAGAACCATGCATCCCTCCTAGAGAAATGATGTTCCCTGCTCAGATAGACTGAGGTTTTAAAATAGTTGTTTATAACTATTCACACTAGGGAACATGTTCATGAGATATTTTTTGTGGTCTTTGCATTCTAGGACCCAGTAGCAACACATGGTATCGAAAACCATGCACCTAACCATGTTACCTATGTACTAGAACCACACTGTTGGTTTAAGGTTTTCCAAACAATGTATGCAAAGTATTTGGGTCATTAAAAGAGGTGATTTTATGGATTTACCAATGAACAATATGCATTTCTGCCCTTATTTATTCTCATTACTCATGCACAACATCCCCTCCAGTTGTGGGATCTCTTCCTCTCCTCTCATAATCATGGATAAATCTCCCTTGTTGATTGTCAGAATTGATTATCATTAATATAATTTAATTTTTACTGGTATGATCATAATTTATTTTCTTTAATTCATTGGTTTTCTCACCATATTTTTCTTTATGTCCCTATGATATAATTCTCCCAAATTTTAGTGAAATTTTTTAATAATTCATTTTCAATGGAACCATCTCAAATAACGTCATAATGTTGGATTACTAGAGCTTCCTATGTATGAGACTGGTAGTATATGTATTTTTCTCTCCATGTATCATTGATTATAAATAATTACACTGTGTATCATGTGAGATTCACCATTTTTTACATTAAATAAGAAATTTAACTATGATATGTTAATGCATATATTTAGATATCCATATTAAATTAATTGGAATCATTGTATGTTTTCCACCTTCATTTTAAACACACTTTTTTAAATTATAATTCATGGAATATGCCTTGTTTAAGAAATGTAATATCCCATTATAGGTGTTATTTTAATACATTCAATTTAATTTGATTCCTTTGTTTAAATAAATTTGATATTTTTTTAACTTACTGCCATGTGAGGGCTATAAAAATGCATAAAATTAATTAGTATTTTAAACATGCCCAATTTTTTAATAAACCCACCTAGAAGGTGAAATATATTGGTTAATAAAAATATATAAACTAGATAAAATAACTGAAATGGTAAATTGGTGTGGTCCTCATTACCTTTTAATTGAATATGTGTATGGCTTGTTTTCACACATGGACCTACATCATACATTATTTTAAATGATTAAATTAATTATGTACCTTGAGTAATACATGGGATTCCATTTTATGGAACTCCATGGATGATCTCATTTGCTACATGAAGGATTTCCTCCATTAATGATACTCATGTTCTTATTTATGGAATGCATTAGATGGATCCTGGGATATTGAAATTTCATGAATTATGTGTGATACTTGGGATCCTTTTTCATAACACTGTGTACATGTTTATAGGATACTCAAATTATTTTTTTCCTTTATAGATAAATAGTTTTCTTATTTATGGAATTCCATAGATGGTCTCATAAGATATAAACCATTTCTCATTCTACAAATGATACATGGGTTTCGACATTATGGTACTCAAAAGGATGGGATCTTAGTTTAAGAATATTTAAATTACTCTATGGATAATAATTGGGTTCCGAATTATGGGATTCCTATGACTGGATCAAAGGGTGAATGATTTATATCATGCATCTTATTATTATATATGAATCGTGAAATATCTTCTTGAAAGTTATTATGCTAGGGAAACATGGATGTGTACCTCATGTCCTTGAACAATTAATTGTCTTGTTTGAAATTTGTGGGACTAAATAGAAATTTCCACATGGTTTTTGGGACTCTCTTTTATAGACTCTTGGGATTATAGTAATGTGTCCAATGACTATTGTGTGACTATCACTTCACTATTATGTGAATATCTTGAGTTCTAACTCGTTCTTGTATATTTATTCCTATTTCAATATGCATATTTTATTATATATACATGTGTTACTATTTAGAGATATTATTAATATGACCAAAAAGGTATCATTGTCCAGGTGTCTTCGTCGAACTTGAGCCTCACTTGTTTTCTTATTTATTTATTCACTGCATTATGCAATATGCATATAAACATATGTATTTTATATGAATAGACTCTATTTATTTAGACACCATTTTTGGTGGCCTACAAAATACATCTCACACTCTATCTAGGTCACCATTGCATTGGGGTACCTGAATATTTCTCAGCATTCCAGGTTCAAGTTTATGGAATATTCTTGTTCTATTTATTTTCACATGAGAGGATAAGAGAACATGACTCAAATAAAGCTCATGATTATCATAGAATTATTACATTGGTAATTTTTTTATTTTCTTATGAATGTGTTGTGCTATGTAACCAGATGTAGGATTACTAATCTAGAGATTATAGCATCATCTGAACATTCATACATGGATGTATATTTTAATTTTGAAATATTATTGGTTATCATTATCTTATAATATTTCTTTTGGATATATCTTTTACTAATGATGTTTAATTTATTTTTATACTATTTGGATACTCTGATCATGAGGGTATAGTCTCCCCACTATATAATATTTGTAAACACGCAGCTAGTTAGTGGACTCTGATGTATAGGGAGTCATGATAGATGCAATATGATTGAATGTATTGGGAAAATTTTTTAGCGGATCCTAGTTTGGGATGTTACAAAGTGGTATAAGAGGTTTTTTTCCTTTTTTTACTAGCATGGGAATTTGTAGACATGAGATTAGAAAAGTGATGGAACCCGGTCAGTAGATCTATCTTAGAGTGAAACCCCCACACATGAGGAAAAGACCAAATGGCTAGGGATGTGATTATCATTTGTTCTTTTCATTATTATAGTTGATTATTATTTATCATTAATTGAATAGTGAACTCATCATTGTTAATAAATTATGAGATTTATATTATTTTACCCTTGTCTAGGTATGGAACGGAATAATATTTACAGTCATCAATATAAGCATATAGATATATACATTAATTTTATATTGAATGCCATATATATTTCATTTCATGACAACCAAAAAACATTCAATGTGGCTTGTGTGATCTATTTAACAATATTATCAATATTCCATCATTAACTAATTTAGTAGAATGAATTCATATACAAATTATTTTCTCTTAGTATTATTACATTCATCTTGCTTATATATCATGTATATATTCATATCATAAAGAGGTAATTAATTTCGATGTTTCCCTATATTTACTTCTTTTGATAGAATTACTAGTTATAATTTTGTCATACAATTTTTTATCAATGTGTCTATATCATCCTAAATGGTGTTTTCCTGTATAGTTCGATGGTTTAACTTTAATTATCCAATCATTTCATGTCAAGTCCATTAAAAATTGGTCACATGATTGAAGCATTCTAGTTGCGATTAAATGAGATCCAATTTTCTATTTATAAAATGTATTCGTGCTCTATACATTGGGAAATGCTATCCCAAATAATAAAACAAATGTAGATGTTCTCGATGTACCATGATACACTTGTATAAATTTAAAACCTATTAAAATTTTACACATAAATTCTTGGTGTTTATGGTCCTTTTATGTGACTCGACCTAATAAGGTCAGTCTTGGCCTATTACAGTAATGAGATAGGCATTAATGAACCCAAGTTGGATGTTCATGTTTCTAAATTCATATAAGATAAAACCATTAAAGGTGATTTAAAATTGAAAATCAATTAACATGATGGTCACCTTAGAGGTCACCTTTATTTTGATATGTCCTACTACATAATCCAATGGGGGTATAGTTTTCGTAAAAATGTATAATTATTTAAATCATACTATCCACTTATATTGGTTTAGATATTTAAGAATGGTGGAATCATACTTGACCAAACCCATAAAAAAGTTATAATAGACATATTATGTCACACCCTGACCTCAAATGCTCCTCTATTTTATCCTTTTATCTGTCTTTGGTATTTTGGTTGAGGTTCAGGTTTGATTCATGAATGAAATTTTTGGTTTTTAAAATTTTCGGTAATTTTTCCAGGTGAATCATAATTAATGAGTGGTTAGTAGAAACTATGTTGTAGGTGAAAGAAATAGGGACGAAGATAAATTTTCATACAAAACCTACTGAACTACCATGACATGATCAATTGGTCGATCCCAAGTATGTGTGTGCCTTTTTCTAATACTAGAAGAGGAACTCGCACAGTTATCGTCCAGTTTGGAAAACAGTGTGACCAAACCATGTACTCATGTCAGGTCATTAATATAATAAAATATAGTTTTCCCACTCCCTTCCAATTAACCACAAATAGTGACACTATACTCCCCTTTTTTTAGTCAATTGGTTCTATGACCCCTCTCCCTTGGGTCCCCTTTTTATATACAGATTTTCCTTTAGATCTAATCTACTTTTTAGGATTTTTGGGTTGTTTCCTCTGTGTTTTCTCTTCACCTCTCTTTTTATTGGTTTATATGGGGGGCATATCTCTTAGCCGAACACTAGGGTTAGTGGTGGATATTTTTTGGTTGATCTCTTGTGTCTAGGTTTTGAAAATCTAATTTGAGGCATGAATCTCCTATTTTGTGATGTTTTGATCCATCTGCACGTGGTTGAGGTAGGTGTTTCAAGGTCTTCCATTTCTTTGGTATTTTCCTTGATGCTTTCCATTTTGAATAAATTCATAAACACTATTTTCACACCATATACTCTCTTTTTTAGATTATTATATCTTTTTGGAATTATTTTGATTTGATAAAAAATAGGTTTGCAAAGCTATTTGTGAATAATGACTATGGTTTTAAGATGTAGGTTTTTTTTAAATTTCATTATTATTATGGGTGAGAATTTTGGGATTCTAGGTAAGTTTTATCTTTATATACAATGTGATGGAATTGGTTAGTTTTGAATTTTTTTTGGTTTTGTAGAATTTGGTAGGGATATAGCATAATAATTGTATTAAAATGTTTTGGTATGGGTTTATGGATTTAATGAGATGGATTGCGCTTTCTATATAATATGGGTGTTTGGGTGTTGTTTTTGAAGCATGAATGATTTTGGAATATATTTTTGAGTGTTTTTTAGGTTTTAGGTGTGACATTTGATGGTAGTAAAATAGAGGGAGCACTAGGAGCACACATGGATGTTCCCTCAAATGAAGATGACACAATTAAAATATTTTTTAATTAATCAATGGTTATTTTTTAATGGTTCTTTTTTTGAATGGATTTAGTTTCACTTTTGATTTTTCAAAATAAATATATAAAAATGAACTCTCAAAGTGTATTCTCATTTGGACCTTAGTGTGTTTATTGGTGGATGTATCGATTAAAGGACCATTAGGTTGTTCTATGTGACAATGTGTTTTTCCAAAGCAAGAAAGATTTCTATGAAAATGTAGTGGGGACTTGTGACATAAGGGACTATTTGTAACATCAATCTCAAATGTGATGTTCGTGTTACTTTTTTGGAATATGTTTTGGTGAATGTGAGTGCTCGATTTGTGATTCAAAGTGTCCTATGGAATTTTTTGATATATGTGTGATGTGATAGCCCAATTGGAACCTTAGTGGAGGGAAATGTGTGTGTGTATATATATATATATGGGGAACCTATATATTAGTAATTTTTTTGGGTTATCGTATGTTGGGGTCCGTTTTTGGGTTAGACATGTTTGGTGGCGACTAGAAAGATGTGTCACACATTTTTTTGCCTCCTACTTACATAGTTTTTCTAACCCCATGGGTTTCTTGGCTTATTTTATTGGATTGAGTGATGGTAGCTTACCATCCATGATTAGATTGGATGGTACCCTCTGGGAGTTATAGACATTCCATGAGGGTTGTGCCACTCTTGAGGCTTGAATAGATTATCCAATTTGTTATTGACTAAGGGGCCTCACCATATATTAAGAGGTAGTTCTAAACCGAGTAAGTCTGGGGGGATTTATAGGGATATTTAGGATCACCCATGGTTATCATTTCTATTTCGTCTTTACTTTTTACTGCAATTGATACCTTTTTCTTGCATAGCCTTGGTATTTCTTATTTTTATTTTTTATTGTAAAATAGAAATTGGTTTTGAGAATAATATGTATCATGTTTTCATTAGTAAAATGAGGATACACTATTTCTATAAAATTATTTCAATCTAATGTAAATGGATTTTTTTGGGGATGGAACCACTTGGATACCAATGCATATCTTTGGCATTCCTACATAGAATTTAGATGCTCTTTCCTATATTATCTTTTAGTTTCAGGATCCATTTTTCTCTTGTTCTCGAGGTTTAGATTCTCGATGTTGGAGTAGATTTGGTCTTGTGGTTAGAGTTGGGAAAGAGGTCACATGGAGATGGTTGTAGCGTGGTTTTGTTTTATGTTTTATGTATAGTTTCCTCTTGATCCATTTTATTTTCTATCTAGATCCAGTTGTATATTTATTTATATTCAGTTGCTAGTTAATTTTTTGTTCTCAGTATGATTAGTTTATTTTATTTGAAACTGATTGTTGGTTTGAAATCATTCCTACTTGATTTTTATTTAATTTCCAAATGTACTTAACATCCTGTGGGGATTTGGAATACCCTTTAGTCTATGTCGCAAACAATTTCGAGTGTTTTTTTAGATTACATCCCAGGATAAATTGAAGAAAAAATGTATTAGAGAAGGTTCTTGATATTTGGGGTGTCTGATAGATGAATATTAGGACTATCGGGACCTGAGGGATTGGTGCCGGAAGAGCATCACAAAATTTTTCTCACACGTAATATTGATTCCTGATAAGTAGTCAGAGATTGGAGTCCTATATTTTTTTTTCGGATTTCGGGATGAAAATTGACCAATCTAGTGTCATATGGTAATTTCACATGGAGTAGTGACCTGTGTGGGGTCTAAGATAATAGTTTATAGTCCTCTCGGTGTAATTCCTTACTTTGGGCAAGGCACACAACCATGTCGCCCGTGTTGTCAAAGATGTTAGTCCCTCCTTCTTGTAGCTTTGTGTTAGTTGTGATTCATTATTTTTTTAATTGTGTAAGTGTGTTTTTTAAAATGATAAATGGTTTTTGAAATGAAAATTATTTCATTCAAATGGTTTAAAAATGGGTAAAATTTTTATTTGTGGAAATTGTTCTGGTTTGGAAAATATTTGGTGCATGTTTGGATTCAATAATGAATGGATATGTGTGGCCAATGTTACTCTTTATGGAAGGTCACATGTTGCATATATGTATGGAAGCTCTATGGGGGAACTTATTTGTGGATGATGTAAATGGAGTTGGTTGGACACACCGGTGATAGATCATAGGATTCCCTCAAAGAGCATTGGAAATATAAAGGTTTTAGAAGTTTGGATTATTATAAATGACGGTTTTATTTATGAAAATAGCCTTAGAAGAAGTTGGTTTTGAAATTAATATTTTTAGACATGTTGGAATTTATGTGGCTTTTCAACCATTTTTTTTCCTCGATGTTTTCTTTCCTATTGATCTGTAGTTTTATGTTGGATATTGTTTGTGTTTTCCATGTTTCTCATGAAATGATTCGTCGATAGGTCCCCATTGTTTTATGTGAGTCATGTATAGTTCTTAGTCCTTCATGATTATTTCTTTGTTTCAACAGTGTTCGATTCAAGATGATATAACATTAGCTATTTTTAAAACAACTTTCATCCAATAGTTTATACAAGAGTTGGTGAAGTAAAGGAAGGTGGAAGAGTTGTGGGATTCTTGACAGGGCTAGTGGTTAGTAATGTCTTATGTTGACCATTATAAAGATATATTTTCATTTTCTTCATATGTAGAATTTTAAGATCATAAGAATGATGATATTTTTTCTAAGGTCTTAATCCTGATATTGTAGAAAAAGTGCTCTCATCCAGTGAAACCTATTTATAGATGTTGGTGGATGAGGAATTCATAGAAGATATAGTTTTCGGGTTGTAGTCAGTGGTGGTTAGTTCTCATGAAGGTTCACCATCTATCTATGATAAAAATCTAGATGAATCTATTTCCATGGGTTCTCCTCCATTTTTCATTATTCCTCATTATTATATCGTTAGCTTGAATGTTTCTTATGAGGTTGGCTTGCACACTCATCTTGTCACAATCCACCAAAGCCTACCATCGTTGGGGCCATTTGGGCCATCTATATAAGATTTATAGGAAGAATATTCTAAAGAATAATTCTTGATAAAAGAATGTGATGCCTAACTATGAGGTACAATATTCTTCATCGATCAGATCCCCAGTCGTAGGTCTCAAGGAAAAGATCCTGGATAGTCCGGATATTCTTAGGGTAAAAGAAGTTTGACATAGTTTTCCGTTTCAAATTTTTTTATTTTGGTTTTTTTATTTTCATATATTATCTGAATAGTGTGATGGACTCATCCTACTAAAACTGAATGAAATTTAATTGTTCTAAATTTAACCCCTTTGAATCATTCATTTAACTTAATGGATATTTGACATGTGCATATACAAGTTTGTCAGGGTTTTTTTTGCCTAGAAGTTGTTATTTAAATCATTCTTTTTTCTTAAAAAATGTTTGGACAATTAATGGGTTGGTTTTGGTTTTAGAGGATCTTGTTTGGAGATAAAATAACTTGATAATTATATAGGTAACTGATGGTGTACATGATTTAGGGTTGAGTCCTCTATTATGGATATCCCAAAGTTTCAGAAGTTTTATATTGGTGTGGGTAATTCTCAATTCTGGCGATGTTTTTATAAGAAGTTACATTTTCCTTATTTCCCTTTATTCAGAGTAGTTTCACATGGGGTTTTCTTATTGAGTCCTTTTGGTTGTGTTTTATCACCCATGCTAAGGGATTTGGTTTATTTTGGGTTAGTAGTTCATGCATTTCCCCCAGGAGTGTTGCATATGGGTTTTGAGGAATCCTTGATTGTGCAATTGTTCTGTTTTGGAGTTCCCTCTTTTTCTACCGCACATTATTAGTACATTGGTTTCATCATAATTTGGTTGGTTAAAACATTTAGAGAACAGTCTTCCTATGATTCAGGTTTCTCCTTAGTTTTTTCTTGGCATGGACTTGTGTTTCGGTATCGATCATCTTGGTGACATTATGGGGGTAGAAAGTGTATATGGTGGGTAGAATTGTCACACCCCAACCTCATATGATCCTTTATTTTATAATTTTATTTGTATTGGTAATTTTTGGAGTGTTCCAGGTTTTATTTTTGATTGTAATATTTTTGTGTTTTCATGTAGTTTTTTCAGGTGGAGAACAGTTACGACACGATTATGAGAAAATGTACTGTAGGTGAAGGAAACGTGTGATAATAGAATTTTCTGAAAATAACATACCACACATCCATCGCATGTCCATGTGGTCGATTCTAGGTAAGCATGTGGCTTCTCCAAATGTGCGCAGAGGCACTCTCATGGATTACATGGGGTTTAGAATATCGTGTAGCTAAATCTTGCGGTCATGCAAGGTCATTAATAACCTAAAAGCTAATTTTCCTCTCCATTTATATTAACCCTAAATCACACCCCTCTCTTTCCCTTAAATGTTTTGGGAACCAATGGGTCCAAAAAACATATTTCCCTTGTCTCTCCTCCCTCCATGGTTCTTCTCATTAAGATATAATGCAATTTTTAGGGTTATAGGTTGTTTTCCACCCCATTCTTTCAATCCCTCTGGATTTCAAGTATTCTTTGCGGGTTACACCTCTTGGAAAAAACCCAGGTATATGGTTGGATAATTTTTGGGCGATTTCTAATTGCTAGGTAGTGTGAATATTTCATGAGGTGGATCTCTCCATTGAATTGAATTTTTATTCTAACCACACATGGTAAAGGTTGGTGTTTCAATATTTTCCTTTCCTAAGGGATTTTCCATGATTATTTTAATTTTAAATAAGTTTACAAACTCTATTTTCACCCCTATGTCCCCATTTTTGGATTATAATAGAATATTGGAAAATTTTTGAATTTTAATAAATAGGTTTCAAAAGATATTTTTGTAAAATGCCAATGGTTTCAGCACCTAGGGATTTTGTTTGAAATTCCATTGTTAATTGGGATGAAATATGGGGCATATTTGAAATGTTTATCTTTATTTATTTTGTAATGGAATTGGTTTGTTTTGAACCTTATTTGGTGTGTATAATTTTGTAGTGCTAAAGCCTGGTTAATGTATTAAAATGTTTTTAAGGGGTTTATGGTTTCAATGAGATGGATTATTCATTCTAAATAATGTGGGTGGTTGGGTGTAGTATTTAAAGAATATGGTGATTTGGGGAAAATATTTTTGAGTGACTTTTTGGTGTTAGATGTTCCAATGGATTGTCAAACATCCACGGGTTCTATAGGTTCACACATGGATGTGCACTCAAATGTAGGTGATGTCGTTAAATCTGTGTTCTCTTAAAACTATGTTTTATTTCAAACATTTCTTCAGTTTCAAAAGGATGTTGTTTCCCTTGTGTGATTTCAAGAGAATTATTTAAACATGAACTCTAAAAGGGTATTCTTATTTTCACTTGGTGTGTGTTTTAGTGGATGTCTGGCTTAAGGGAATGTTTTGTTGTTTCAAGATGTGATGACCTGGACCCTCGTGGTCCATCCCTTTAGCAACTTCCGGATCCTAGGGGTGACGTCTCAGTGGTAGGACGTCATTTCGGCGTGCGACCGATCGGCGCGACCAATCGGCGCGACCGATCGGCGTGACCGATTGGGGCGACTGATTGGGGCGACCGATCGGGGCGACCGATCGGGGCGATCGATCGGTGTCACCCAGCCTTGTTAGTTCTCTTCTACTATTCTTCCTGTAATGCCTTTGGGATTTTTCATCTTTTTTTCAAGTGGATCAAAGCCATTTAAAATCCCATAATTAATATCCAATAAATCCCGAGGTACCGCCTCAATAGAGAATTAAATAACAATTAATTCCAACGTGTGTAACCACCCAATGGCGTGGGGAACCACGATCTGAACATAAAGCCGCTCAATTCCCATAACCTGTGACAATGGGATCATATCTATATATCGTACAAAAATTTCTTCTTCCTTCTTTTTCCTCTTGGTTGGCTTCCTTTCTTTTTAGTACGTTTGAAGTTCCCAATGTCCCTCCCCTGAAAGTCGTGCTTCCCCTGTTCTTGGTGCGTGGAGAAGAACATCGATCTCTGATCAATCAAATATGAATTTTCTACTTTTTCTCTCCTTTCTGTGTATAATACGGGGTGGGCATGCTTTTGTCTCTATGGGAATTGATTTAACCGAACATAATGAAGTTAATGAACAGACCTTTAAATAATTAAATGGGGGTGTGATCAATGTTCTACTATACTATTTTATGTTGATATGTGTTGTGAATTGTACGGGCCCATGCTCACAGAAAATCATGGTCGTTGGTGGTCTTTCTCTACGCACTAATGATACTCAGTGCTCCTAGATGTTTAAACAACCGTAGCATGGAATTGGTTAATTATGTATACTTGTCTAAATAAATTGAAATCACCAAGATCACCCTTTTCTGTGAGTTACCTCAGTTAAAGCATAGTAGAATTGAAACCATGGAGTGTGTTAAATCTTTTAAATCTAAAAATACCTGCATGAGAATTCCTTGTGTTGGTGGTAGCGGTTTGGTTGTTTTATTTCACGGGCTGATTTAGTGTGACTTTATGGTTTTCTTGGGTGGGGATGGGATCCCCTGTTGTTATACTTTTGCTGGTTGTGAATCTGAGGCTGTGTGGTTACTCTGCTTATATCACGAATTGGGGTGGAATCCTCTATTGTCGAGAAACCGTTTTCTCCTGGATTTTGGGGACATGGGGATGTGTCTCGGGGTTTTATTTGGTTCTCGTACTTTGAGGGATCTCACTTATACCTTGTTGTTGTGATTTTTCAAGAGAACCAGGTGTGAATGCTTAAATTTCTGTTTGTATGTTTCTCCTTTCTTGGCATGTGTTTATTCCTGTTAGTTACCCAGTTGTGCAGAATTCACCTAAATGGAATCACTTGATCATAAAAACAAGATTGGATGAGTGGAAAATTAGTTTGGGAATGAGTTGTGACTTGGCCATGAGTGTCATGGCTTCTTTCATGAATGAATAGGAACAAGGATGTTTGTGATTAGGTTTTGGAACCCCTAGGTTTGGATGAGTGTTTATTACCTATACATATATCTATAGCTTTTATGTTTCTTATTTGCACCCCAACCTTGTTGAGAACTTAGTGCCAAACACCCCATTTAACGGGGATGGTGTTTTCCCAACACTCATAGGAGTGGCTGGTAATTAGCTCCTTTTATACTCCCTTTCATGAATAGCCTAAGAATCTTTGGGCATGATGTGATAACCTAAAAGTCCATTATTAGCCCATGAATCTTCAGGTGGGGTAGCTATAGTGGTTTTCCTAGGTGTTTGTTGGCAGGTTGTACCCATGTGTCTTCGAGATGAGGCCTAGGTTTTTTCGGGCGTGGAAGTAGTTGTTTTGACCCAGGTGTTTGCGGGTATGGTTACGTGTGGTGGTTGTGGCCCAGGTACCTGGGGGCGGGATATCGGTTATGGCCCAGGTGTCTGTGGGCGGGGTTTGGCAGTGGGACTGCGGTGAGAATGGTGGGATTGGTTTGATGCGTAGGATGTCTTCAATAACCAGTGGGAAAGTGGCACGAGGTGCCCAAATATCGATGTGATATTACTATATTTTACTTGTCTTGTGTAATTTTGGGAGTGTGCATTGGTGAGGATTAGGCAGATAGTTTTTCCTTGCTAAGTGCTTCGGTTTTCCTTTTCTCACAGGGAATTAGAATGCCTCTCCACTTGTGCATGAGAGTCTTTGGTTTTCCTTACTGAGTGTACTTGTATGCTCACCCTACATATATAAAACTGCTTTCATGTTTCTAGGAGGACTTCAAGGATCTTACGGGACTGTACTAGCTCAGACCTCGGAACAGTTTCTGTTGGTGTTTTCCTTTTTTTCTTGGTACTTTACCTTCAGGGTTTTTGAGGCTTGTATTATTTATTGTTGAACATGAATTTGGGAATGGATTGATTTTGGATTTACTTTTACTTTCGTCTAGGCATTATTGGGGTTGTTGTCTTATCTCTCGACCCTATAAAAATAAAAAGGGCAATGCCTTCTATTTTGTGTGAGATTTTATACCCTTGGTTCTGGTCACCACTCTGGGACCTATTGAAGGCGGGTTTCGGGGGTCATTATCTCTCCTTCAACTTAAAGAGGGAAGGGCCTGCAAATCTTCAAACCCTTCCCTCCTTTTGGTGAAGGTGGGTCGTGACAGAATGGTATCAAAGGAGTTTGGTTTGAGATATAGGATGGAGTCTAGATTTAGGAACAGTGAGGATTGCATGGGGTAGTAGGAAAATAGTGTTGGGTGACCTTGGTGTTTGAATTAGTCATGGGAAGACCAGCTAGGACATGAGATTTTAGGGCCCCCCGGCATCCGATGCGAGGACTTTGGACCTATCGAACGACCAAGTGAGGTTACACTGATTGCAGTGTAAAGACCCTATGAAAGTTACATGCATCATAATGACTTGTGTTATTATGTTTCATGGGTGTCATGGTGATTAAAAAATAATTATATAAGTCCAATAATATTTATGAACAATGATCTATACTGCTCGGGCTTAGGCATTCCTTGTTTACATGCATCTGTGGCACCTGGGAGGAGACCACGAGTAGCGAGGTCGATAAAGGCCCAAGAGGTTGACGTGGCCAATCGGTAGAGAACCGACCAAGAGGAGTAGGATGACCAGTAGTAGAGGACGTTTTGCGCCTTCCAGTGACAAACCCTTGGGAAGTACGAGGGTAGCGTCTCAGATGTGGTGACATAGGGATAGCTCGAGGAGCTAGTGATCGCTTTCGGCTTGATCCGGGATCCGACCAAGTACTGGGTTCCTCTAGCTGTCATCCAGATGCAGGGAGCAGTGCATCAGTGGTGGATTCTTTATCTCGGGGAAAGGAGGGAGGCTGAGGTTGTGTGGGCTGATTTCAAGAAGTAGTTCCGGGAAGAATTCATCTCTTCCATGATGAAGGCAGAGAACAAACATGATCTAAACTCCCTCCAGTAGGGGAGTATGTCAGTGAGAGAGTTGGGGATCATGTTCAAGGATCTCCTGCTCTTCTCTTTGGATCTCATTCCAGATGAGGAGTCTCGGTCGAGACGTTTAGAGGAGGCACTCTGACCTTCTCTTCATTACGATGTTACTCCCTTCACCCTACCGACACACATAGAGGTGTAGAAGAAGGTTTAGGTGGTGGAGAGAATGCACACGCTGGGAGGTCTGTCACAGGAGGGGATCAAGTTGGGCCCGTCAAAGGGGAAGGCCATCAGCAGTAGGCCCCCGACATCAGGACCCACAAGGTTTCGACCGACAAGAAGCATGCCTCAACAGTTCCAGTTTCGATCCCCCGGTCCTCACCCCTTCCTTTAGGAACCTGGACTGAGGTGCTTCATCTGTGGGAGCCATGGAAATTTTCGGAATCATGGCCCGAACAGAGTTCAGTCTGGCGGGGGTGGGAAGGTTCAGCTCCCACTTCAACCACAAAAGTTTCTAGCCAGGCCCTTTCAGAAGCAGCTGGTGCAGCAGGCTCCCGCCCCTCCGAGGGAAGATGTTGCAGGAGGAGGCTGATCTCAGGGCGCTCTTTAGGGACCTCAACCAAGGCATGGTCAGGGAAGCAGCTGACAACAGAGAGGAAGAGGAGCTGGGCATGGGGTGTTTCATGCCGTAGAGGCAGCAGTTCAAGCAGGGCCAGAGGTCATTCGAGATATGATCAGCTTGTTCAGTACTCTTGCATATGCCCTGTTCGATACCGGAGCATCTCACTCCTTTGTTACACCCGGTCTAGCTCGTTCTTTGGGTTTAGATGTCGAGATAATTCCATCACTTCTGGTGTTGAGCACGCCAGTCGAAGGTCAGAACGACTTATGTTATGTTTTCCGAGGGTGTAGACTGATGATAGGGCCGCATCAGTCTATCAGGGATCTGTTATTGTTGCATATACACCCATACGATGTCATCATAGGCATTGAATGGTTGTTCTCTATGTGTGCCATCATTGACTGCTTTTGAGGAAGTGTTGTGTTTTCAGATTTGGGTGGTCAACGTTTAACTTTCATCAGTGAGCGGGGTTGTCAGAAACGCAGCAGGCGAGAGGAACCGCTCCTTTCCTTGTTGGCCGAACTATCAGTGGAGTCAGTAGATGCATAAATGGTAGAAGTCCTAGAAATCGTCAGTGAATTTATGGACGTATCTCTTGAGGAGGTGGAAAATCTACCCCCTCGATGAGATGTTGAGTTCGGGATAGACTTGCAACCTGGTGCCCGCCCGATTTCGATGGATCCCTATTGGGATGGCACCATCTGAGATACAGGAGTTACGAATCCAGATTGACAATCTAATGAAGAAGGGTTTCGTTCGGCCAAGTACGTCACCATGGGGTGCTCCTGTGTTGTTTGGAAAGAAGGTGGGTGGTGGTCTAAGGCTGTGGATTGACTACAGGAGACTGAATCAGGTGACGATCAAGAATCGCTACCCTCTCCCTAGGATAGACGATCTCTTTGACCAGCTGAGGGGAGCAGGTTGGTTCTTGAAGGTAAATCTGTGGTCACGATATCAGCAGGTGAGGGTGAAGGAGGGAGACATCTCAAAGACTGCCTTCAGGTGAAGATATGGGCACTTTGAATTCGTAGTCATGCCTTTTGGTGTCACAAACGCTCTGGCTCTGTTCATGGGGCTCATGAACTCCATCTTCCGAGAGTACATAGATCGGTTCGTAGTCGTATATAACGATGACATCTTGATCTACACAAGACCAGAGGTGGATCATGCTGAGCATCTTAGAACGGTTTTAGAGGTCCTCCGACGACACAAACTCTATGGGAAGTTGTCCAAGTAAAAGTTCTGGACGCGAGAAGTGCACTTCCTTGGGAACATGGTGTCTGAACAGGGGATCGTTGTGGACCCCTCGAAGGTTGAGGCAGTTTTTTCTAGGGTAGAACCCAAGAACATGGAATAAGTTCATAATTTCCTCAGGCTGGCAGGTTACTACAGAAGATTCGTGCCCAACTTCTCCCGAGTTGAGGCACCTTTGACAGCCTTGACTAAGAATGTTCGATACTTCATGTGGGATGAGCAATGCGAGGAAGCCTTCAGCTATCTAAAGGAGAAGTTGGTTAGTGCCCCAGTGCTGAGGTTTCTTGAAGAAGGGGCAGTATATGAGGTGTTCTGTGATGCTTCAGGGCAGGGTCACAGATGTGTGTGGATGCAATGACACGTGGTGATCTCATATAGGTCTAGGCAGTTATGTCCCAATGAGTGTAACTATGACACCCATGATCTGGAGCTTATGGTGGTAGTGTTCACACTAAAGTTATGGTGGCACTACCTCATCGGGGAGCGCTTAATTGTATTCACCGATCACAAGAGCTTGAAGTATGTCTTCTCCCAGCATGACCTAAACATACGGCAGCGAAGGGGGATAGAGTTATTTCAGGACGATGAAATAGAGATTTCCAACACCTCAGGAAGAGGGAATGTGGTGGATGATGCTCTGAGAAGGAAGTCACGGAGGGGTGTAGTTAGAGAGTCGGCAGATATATGGATGGCGATGGGGGAGTTGGCTGCCCTGCACTTGGATGCTAGGTTAGAAGGTGGTAGAGGTTACATGTATCAGATGATAGTGCAGTCTTCTCTGTTGCGGCAAGTAGAGGAGTCTCTGTGGGGAGACTCAGAAAGCGAAGTGATGCATGACCTAGTTGACCAGGGCAATGCTCTAGAAGGGTGGATAGAGGATGGTCAGAACCGGATGCTTTTCCAAGGAAAGATGTTTGTTCCCGAGGCAATACATGACCAAGATCCTAGTGAATTCCACAATTCACCCTTAGTGGTGCTCCCGTGAGTTTCCAAGATGTACCAGGGACTGAGGAGATAGTTTTGGTGGCCCGAGATGAAACGGGCAGTAGTATAGTTCGTATAAAATTCCCTCATGTGTCAGCAGATGAAGGCTGAAAACCATTTTCTTGGCAGCCTGCTAGAGTCTCTAGAAGTCCCCCAGTGGAAGTGGGAGGACATATCAAGGGATTTCGTCACAGGACTACCCATGGTTCAAGGGGGATACAATGCTATCTGGGTAGTGGTGGACCAGTTGACGAAATCGGCTCAATTTCTGGAGATCAAGTAGTCAGGTGTAGTGGATGCTTTAGCGCAATGGTACGTGGATGAGGTGGTACAATTGCATGGAGTTCCGAGACCCATAGTCTTGGATAGGGATGCACAGTTTACCTCACGGATCTGGAGGGGATTGCAGTATGCCTTTGCCAACCAGCTACGCCTTAGCACTACTTTCCATCCCCAGACAGATGGGCAGACAGAGCGCGCTATCAATACCTTAGAGGATAATCTATGAGCATGTATTTTGGATTTTGGGGGATCGTGGGTGCGACACTTGCCTCTGGTAGAGTTTTCCAACACTAACAGCCATCACCCTACCATTGGCATGTCTCCATTCAAAGCCTTGTACGGGAGGCCATGTCTCTCACCCGTGTGCTGGACTGAAGATGGGGAAGCAAGTGTTCTTGGCCCGGAGTTGGTGCAGAGCACGACGGAGAAGGTGCAGCTTATACAAGAAAGGATGAAGGCAGCACAGGACTAGCAGAAGTCATATGCCAATAATAGGAGAAGACCCTTGGAGTTAGGGGTTGGGGACCACGTATTCCTGAAGGTCTCCCCTCGGCGTGGATAACAGAGGTTTGGTAGATGGAGTAAGCTTTCACCCAAATTCATCGGAACCTTTGAAGTGTTTTAGTGGGTCAGTGAAGTGGCGTATCGACTAGAACTACCACCGCCGCTACTAAGGATACATGATGTTTTCCATGCGTCGTAGCTCCGTCGGTATCTACACGATGATTCACACGTCCTTGAATGGGGAGATCTGGATATCGAGGACGACGTTACCATTGTGCAAAGACTAGTGAGGGTCGAGGACCATGAGGAGAAGGTTCTTCGTGGATGAACCATTCCTTTGGTTCGAGTGTTGTGGAAGCATGGTGGACGTGATGAGAGTACCTGGGAACATGAAGCACAGATGTGTGCCCAGTACCCAGAGTTGTTTCGAGTTTTGTGTTGTTCTATTTATACTTGTTTGTGATGGAACGCTTCACCTTGTTGACTGTGGAATGTGTGGTTTTCCTTATTCTCTGAATGTGTGTGCAAGGTCCTACCTATGGGGAGGGGAGGACCAGATCCCTAATCAAGACGCATTAAGGTGGATGCGATTAAACCCGTGCGGACGAGTCATTGCCACCTAAAGTAGATAATATCTAGACATGGGGGAAGAGACTCCCCATACCATGTGACTGGGCAGTTTGACCCTGGCATGTTGCTTGGTTCTTGAGGGGGAGGTGTTTCTAGATAAAGATGAGGTTCAATCTTGAGAGGTATCATTCGAGGTGGTTGTTCGAACCCTCTCATTTCTTCATGTCTGGATTTAAATTCTCGAGGGCGATAATGCTTTGATAGGTATCTGATGTGATGACTTGGACCCTCTCATTTCTTCATGACATTAATTTTATCATAATGTTGTTTTATATTTTTCTTATTTTTCTTATTTTTTCATTTTATACTTAGGTCATTTGAAATAATATGTGAGGAATAATGGTTAACCATTTGGCTCTGTTGATGATTATTACAAGCCAATGAGTGATGTAACTTTCATTCTAGGTATTTTGATGTGATTGATCCTAGATTCAACCATGTAGCAGGTGTTAATGAAATACCCAATAATTATTATTCTGAAAATTAGTAATATGTATTTCCAACTACTGTAGGATTAGTATGAATGGGGTCAAAGTTTATACTGATTGAATTTCAGTTACTACATATACATAGATATGTGAGACTCGATATTCTTATAAAAAATTGATTCATTAAATAATTTATATTACATGAAAATAGACAAATAAGGGTAAAATTTGTAATAAGATAAAAGAAAAAAAAAATTTAATAAGGAGACTGTCAAATGGTTGAACCATCATGTACGAATTTACCAATATTTATAAAATTGACATGTATTAAATTTTTATATGTTAATGATAAAACCTTATATCTTCTTTTATAGTTAATTAATGCTAATAAATTAGATTAAATATCAACTGCCTTGATTTTATTGGTTTGAGGTCATCTAAAGATGGCTTAGGGATTTCATTTCTAAAATTTTCATGGATTAATGTAACATTTAGATTATCAAAAATAATGATTAAAAACACAAATTAGTTCTGTATTGAGTCACTAAGTGGGGGTATGAAATGGAATTCTAATTTAAATAATTTAGTTATACTATCATATACGTTTTTTAGTTTTCTTATTCAAATGTAAACGAGTTAACATTGATAGGGGTATAATTAAATATACATTATATATTACTTATGAAACATTATTTTTATCCATCCACACTAGTGATCATTAAGAGCATAGAACATTAATATATGATTCAAAATAGGAGATGGTTTATTATGTGGATGATAAAATGCAAAAGGTTTGAGTGTTGTTTTAAACATAAATAGAGATAGAAGTGTGATATGGCTCATGTAGTTCAATTGGTACTCTATGAAAATGGACATCATATACTAAATAATAATAATAATTTCCTTATTAAAAATATTGAAAAAACAAAACTTATAATAGAGGTTTTTAATGGAGTACTCATTACAATAATGGTTGGTAACGATGAATATAATAAAGATTAAGATAATTAAATATATAAATTGGAAATGAAAATATATTACAACACCTCTTTTATAATTCTTTAAAACATATATACATTATAATATTTTTATTTTTATTGTAAAAATATCATACTTCTATAATTTTTTGATTGAATATATTCATAACACATTGAATTGAATGAATAATGAGAAAAAAATATTCAATATCATAACTAATTAACATCTACGTGCACACCAAAACTACCATCAGATTTATCAGATCCATGTGATTCTGTTGTACCGTATAATTCTAGAGAGAAAGGTATTTCCCTATATTTTTTTGTTGACCACCATATAATGCACCTATAGTGATGGAGTAGTTAGTCAGACCTTCATCTTGGAGATATTGAAGAGTTACCAATACTAGTATTTATGTCATTTAAAAAACAAAATATTTTATTAAAATTTAAATTCATACTGGAGAAAATAAAAATTAAAACAAAAGATATATGAATATAATAACAAAAGTTTTATGAGACATAAACAAAATAATGAATGTCATTCAATTTGATGAGTTTAGGGTGCTTACTTGTGATGATGTCTGAATATATGGATACATTATTGGGTATCTTACTTGTGAGATAACGAGCTTTCTGGTTAATTATAAATATCAAATGAAAGTTCGCACAGATTGAAAAAATGTTGTTTTGGATAACCAAGTAATTTTAATATTAATTTTAATATTAATTGATAACAAATTTAAAAGAATGAATAAAATCACTAATATAATTATAATTAGTTATATTTTTTAAAATATCTATTTTCATTTTTTTGTCCCTGAATCAATTACATTTTCTATAGATTATATTTTTTTTTTCTTGAAATGGATAGTATTTCAGTGGATATTAATGCATGAGTTTAATGACACCTCTTTGATCTCTCAACTAATATTTGAGAAGGTTCTTGAAGGAATGTCTCACGAGTTGTGTATGATAGTTGTTGATATTAATAGGGATAAACCTTTTGATATAACTACATATTTTATTTTTTCCTAATAATAGAAAAACAATTAATTATTACTTTAAATAATTTTGATATATTATAAGTGGTTTATCTAAAAAAGTACTGTGAATTGTGAGAAACAACCCATTCCAAATATCACTGGGTATCATAGTTTTTCTATAAAAATAATAAACTTTGATGAATTTTATCAATTATTATTTATATAATTTTATTATAATTAATGATTTATTTCTATCTTTTGTTTAATTTATTATAATGGCTAATTAATTAGGTCACACAATTGGTCTAATATATATATGGCATAAGGTACATAAGAAACATGATGGAATTTTTTTAGGGGAACCAACCATAAAAGTTGGATAAGGTAATTTTCATTAATAAATTATGTTATTTGATAAATATAAAAATATAACAATGAATATTGAATTATAAAATAAGACATTAAATCAATTAAATGGGGTTGAGAGCATGGATCAAAATGTGATAATGTGATCTATTGAAACAATTTGATCCATACAAATGACCGCAATTAATTGTGTATGAGGATTGTTTTTTATAATAATTTATTTATGGTAATTATGTATTTATAGAAATGAAAAAATTACCAATTAGATAATTCTTTAAACATTATATAATTTTAAAAATATTTGCTAATATTTTTTTGTTAACAGGATAAAATTCAATAAATCAAGAATGTGAACCATTCAAAATCATCATCAGTTTCCCAGAATGATGAAGTTTATATCAATTTAGTGAGGAAGCATCTTAAGAATGTATAGTGGATGGTTTATAGGACTACTAAATCCTATTTCATTTTTAGGGAATTATCATCATTAATTGCAACAACAAGTGGGGGATTTGGCAGTGTCATTGATTAGGCTGAACTGAGAGAAACATCAATATTGAAAAAATTCCAAACAAACCTTTATTTTATTGGGAAAGAAATGAAAAATTGAAGTCCACAATGGAAATTGATTTAGTTTATTTATTTTAGAGGTTGATGGGGATGATCCCCAATGAAATTTCTAGTCACATAGCTCATACTACGAAGGTAATATCTAATCTAAAACCAGGACTTAATAAATAGATTTAAAATATATCAATTTGTTTTAAAACATGAATAATGGGGTTTAAATTAATAAATAGAGATCATATTGTTTTTATACATCTCACATTATGTGTCAAATTTATTTAGGGTTGATTCTTACAAATGAGAAAATAATTGTGGATCATTTTCCAAAATTTTGATAATTATATGAGCTTATTATCTCATTTGTTTCTATGTGATAGGAATGATAAACTAAAAAAAATTATATTGAGAACCCACACATTGAGTCATTTAGCCCATGTCATCTTTCTAATTGATGCCTAAATGATTGATTATTATTAAAAGTGAAGAGGCCAACTCCCTGTCAATATGAACAAAAAATTCCTTGGGATATTTGTAAATGCATTTAAGTGTTGTAAAAAACTAAATCAGGCATGTAATGGTAAAATCCCTAGAATGTTTCTCATAATGATTTGAAATCATGGGATAATGGGGGTTGAATTACTTTTGACATGTAAGAGTAGAAAAAAAATCATATTCCATGTGGTGTGACCAAAATGATTCAATAATCTATTTTAGAATATATCAATGTCTTTAACAAAATGAATTTGGGGTAAAAATAAAAAAAAAGGTGCTATATGGATTTGAAATGGTAGTATAGTTATTCATGATTGATTTATGAAAAGTAGGAACTACTACCAATTCTATATGAGTTACGGTTTTCTTAAGATACCATTAAACACATTTTTAGTAATTTAGAACACTATTAAATGTTTTTATCTTTCAAAACCATTGAATTTTACCTTATATTGATATGAAATTAGGGACCAATTAATTGAAATAGATATGATGTGTATGAGTAAAAACATGTCCATCTAACATGGGGTGTTCTTAGAATTACTCAGTAAGAAGTCTTAAAAGATATCAAATCCATTAAAATTGTGTTTCATGGGGAAATAATGAATAAAATGTAATTATAATGCCATGAAATAAAATAAAATTGTCCTGGGATTATTTTTGAAATGTAGAAACCAAATACAGAACAATCATAGTTATCATTTTCCTGAGATTCCTATAAACATTATTTTAGTGTTTTAAGGCACATAAACATGCTCGTAATGGTAAACAACATAATAAATGACCTCAAATTTATTTTAAATAATGGTAAAACTATCATTGAATTATTTTCTATATCTGTAATTAGAAAACACATTCATACGGTGTATGGTATTATCAAAATGACTCAATAAAGAGTTTTAAAATATATAATAGTTTTTAAAAATGTGTATAAATGGTTAAAAATAATGAAAATAGCATCATATGGACATGAAATCATACGAACATGTCCATAGAAATTTTTTAGAAATGTAGGAACTAACACCACATCATTCTAATTTAATGTTTTCCCAATGTGGTTTTTAATGAAAATTTATTTTTTTTAAACTCTTATATGTGTATATAATAGTAAAAACCAAAAAATAAAACCATATATTCAAGTTAAATCATGTTAAAATTGTGGTTGAAATATTTCTGAAGTGTATGAGTAGACAACATGTCCATCCAACATGTCGGGTTATGAAAATGAATCGACACGTAATTTTAAAATATATTAATGTCTTTAAAATCATGTTCATGGGGTATAAATAAAAAAAATGAAATCTGATGCTCATGGAATCATAGTAGAATGAATGTAACCAAATTTTTGAAATGTAGGATTTGATGCCACATAATTATGAATTTCGTTTTTCTTGGGATGATCATAAACACATTATTTGTGTTTCAAAAAACTAAAACATGTGTGTGGTAGTGAAATCGATATAATACATTCGTATATTGATGTGAAACAATGATATAATACTCATGGAATTATTTTCAACATGTATGTGAAAAATAAGAAACCATATAATGTGTGGTGTGTTCGAAATGAATAACATGTAGTTTTAAATTATATCAAACTCTTCATTATTGGGACAAAATCCCTCAATGTAACATTGATGTGTTTTTGGGATTATTTTTGTTTTGAAAAAGTAGGTGTAAATGGATAGTTATAGTGTTTTAACAATGTTTTGAACAGATATATTGAAAAATAACCATGATTATATATGAATTTATAGGTTCCAGTATATAAAATTGTGTATACTAGGTGGCATTGTTTCCCATTGTTTCCCAAATTTTTGGGGTCCAAACTTTGAATGTTGGATCAATCATCACAAAAGATGTATTTCCATGAATTCCTCATTAAAATATTTCAAAGATATATTATTTATCAATAAATACTTTCAAAAATAGTGTTTTACAAAGGATTGGATAATCATGATTGTGTACCACGAATGCATGATGGTTAGATGGTGGTCTCTGAAACTGTGAGAAGATAGGGAGAATCTCAAATTCTTGAAGTGTTGATGATGAACTCTATAACTAAGGGAAGCTTCATGAATGGAAAATTACCTTGGTTCTTCAGGAAATGGAGTGATTCATGAATGTAATTGTTAAGATTCATGAAAATGTGATGAGGTGAAACACATTGAGATTATTATGGGATGTTGTTTTTTTAATTTCATTGATGTCTTCAATTTTACGCTACACCAAGATAAGATTGCGCAATATGAGGCACTGGATTAGCTTGTAGTATATGCAACACATTTCCTCACTAGTTTTACACAAAATTTCTTGTTATTTTGATATACTTTATTTTACACAAGACTGAGTATAAGTGAAATCTAAAAATTATAACCTATTCATTATAATAGTGGATATGAATAGTATTAACTTTCATCTAAAAAACTATTTAAATGAAAATTAGTGAGTATATAAAATAATAAAATCACTAATGATGGATTTTATTAATGTAATATACTTGTAATATATATAATTAAATGTTTAAATTTATCTTATTTGTTTTCACGAAATTATATATGAACAAATTCAATTTTTTAGATAAAAGAATTATTTAAAAAAAATTTGAATCCTTTTTGATGGTGCATGCATATTAAATCTATTTTTAACACTGTTATATATTATATTTAAAAAATAAATAGTTTTAATGTGGGATATACAAATTTACCCTGGTTGAATGTTTGATATTTTTCTGATAAGTTTAAATTTTCGATGAATAGTAAAATTATACTTAATTTTAATCGAAATCAATTTTTTTGTCAAAATATTATATGTGGAAATATTTTATTACTGAATGGTTTTAAAGAATAAATATAATGTATTTTCATCATTTAATATAATATAGATCATTAACATAAATTTTACATGAAATCCATATGTAAAAATATTGCAATGTTTTGCAATGTTTTATCATTTAGAAACTCTCTCTTTATTCGAAAAATGGGATTAATTTTAAATTTTATAATTCAACTGATTTTTTTTGAATTTTTAAAAATTCATTCTCTATTTGGAATAATTGGGCCTAAAATACATAAATATCCTTCTTTTTATTAATAGGCATTATGAGTAACAACTACATTAATTTTTAATAATATGATAAATTGTGTAATTGGGTAATTATGGGTAATAATAATTACATAAAATTACCTTAACACAAGTAATAATATGTTTTGATGTGTTATATTTTACCAAAACCATCCTTGGGTGGAAATGATACACTTTGGTATCAGCTTGGATAATATTTTTTTTTATTTAATATATTTTATTTAAGGAAATTTTAAATATATGTTGCTCCAATTTTTAAAAAAACTAACATTTATGGAAATAATGTTATAGAGAAGATAAAGTAGACTAAAAATACTAATTAAAAAATAGTCATTTTAATTATCATGGAAATTTATTTATAATTTTTTGGAAATAAATATTTTTATTAAAGGATTATACATTAAAGACACACCAATTATTTAAATGATTAAAAATAAATAGAATAATTTTTTAAAATTTATAATAACTTTAAAAATACCAGAAGACATGATAAAATTTTATTTTCTCAGTTTCTATACTACATAATCATCCAACAGTCCTGTTATTGACAATTTGGATCCACATGGAAATGATTGTGACACATTCAATATTTTATTTAAAGTGATGTTAAACATGTCACATTCTTATTTCAAAAAATATAATATTTTTAATAAAGGATTATAAAGAAGATATTTTCTACTATAAGTATTTCTATGAACTCTTTAATTTTTATATACGTCATAGAATTTTATTTTTAATTTTTATTCATGATATAAGTATATTAAATAATTACCCAAAACTGATGTAGTAGTAATTTTATTAATGGAAATATAAAAATAATGCGATTAAACGTATTGAAATTAATATAAATTTTGACAATAAATATTTCCAATGAATTTTATAGATGAACATGACCCCATAGGTATCTAATGATATATTTTTTTTCTTAGATAACACCTATTCATGATATTTTTAAAAATCCATGAAAATCATACTGTCAAAATTATTGCAATTGATATTTTGTACAAATAATGATTTATTAAATTATTTAAAAATAATATTACAATTTTAAAATTATAGAATTAGTATATGGTCTATAATGTTATAGAATATAAATTGATGTTATAATTGACAAAAATAAGTAAATATTTTACCTATTCAATATTGAAATATTTGTCACCCTAGTTAAAATAAAATTTAATAACGATGTGATAATTTTAAATGATAATGTTCTAATTGATAGAGAAACTTGTATAAAAATTGTTGGATGATGATATTAAAATCTTATATTATATAATTTTTGAAATTAATAAATTTTATAGGTTTTGGTTGTGGTATTAATTTATTATAAACTATTTTTTTTTAAACATCCATAAGACTATAGGCGGTCTTCGATGGTGACACGCCAATGTTGGTTATGTTATGTTGAGGATGGTTTTGATGAGATGGAAATTGATTGGGATGATGAGGATGGTGGTTGAAATTGTCTTATGAAGATAGTAGTTCTTGTTGTGTCTCCGACTCTAGTGGGGTTGGACAGCACCAGTGATCTTCTCCTCACTGGATTCACAGGGAGTTCCTAACCGCCCAACCCTGCTCTAACCTCGAGTTCCTCGGCACCTCTCCCATTAGTATTTGGAGCAGGGGACTATTTGAGGTTCTGTGAAGTGCGGTTTGGCAGCATTTGGGGCTCCTGACGTTGCATATTTGCTTTGGGATTCTGGTATCATTGATTAGTGTTGGTTGCTGGTGTTGACGCTGATGGTGAAGGTGTAACAGCGATTTAATAGTCTTTTGATGCCAATGATTGGTATCGTGTCTCGGATAAGGGAGGAGAGGCGGAAGATTATATGAAGGCGATGACGAAATCTGGTTGAAGGGATTTCCAATCATTGGGAATGAAGTGATGACTGGCATGAAGTGACAATAGGGCTATGAGGTGACAAGGTGCGTGAATAAAGGGATCACACAACATATGGTGGATCGTAGACCAAGACAGAATGATAAAGTTTGAATTTTGAATTTCGAAATAGCAGTCATTTGAATTTTGAATTTTGTTGTGGTCAGGACACTGCAGTGGGTTTTGGTTTACTTGTATTGGAAATTTCATTGGTTGGATATTTCTTCGGCTCACACATACACAAAAAGGTGTCATTAGATAATAAAAATATGGATTGAAGGTAATGTAAACATCCATATGTTCCCCCAACTTCAATTATGAACGGACCACTAATACCTCATTTTATCAAAACTCATTGATCCTCCAATATCATCCTTCCCCTGATAATTTAAATTATCAACTTCAGGAGTCACATTCTATAGGTTCTCGTCTTCTCAAAATACAAACTCTAGTGCTATTAAGAAGAGATCTAATGGGTGATTTCTGAAGAAGAGGTAATAACCTTTACCGACCCTATCATGATCATTTATTCATTTACAACCTCTTACTTTTTGGTATTATAAAGTAAAAAAAATCCATTAGAACCTATATAATTAGATGTTATTATGGTTATGGAACATCCATATTCAACCATTTATCCGTCCCATGAAAAATAAAATCACAACGTGTGTGTATGTATAGCTTGTCGTCTCCACACCGTGGTGAAATCTGTTTTTCAGAACTATATTACATGGATGTGTATAATGATGGCAATAATAACTATATATGAATATTAGAACATTACAAAGGTTCTGGAACCAAATAAGTATCATCCAATTCCATACCATTTCATAATTAAATGAATGACATCAATGCTCCTGTGTA
Source organism: Viscum album (assembly GCA_963277665.1). Classification (NCBI taxonomy): domain Eukaryota; kingdom Viridiplantae; phylum Streptophyta; class Magnoliopsida; order Santalales; family Viscaceae; genus Viscum; species Viscum album. Next base: position 1,094,309,087 of record OY728155.1, read on the forward strand.
TGTATGGTCTACCATCTCCATGATGTGATGCAATTAATCCTACATGATATACTTAAAAACATAACTATATAAATTTATATAATGTATATATATGATATATATTATTTTAATATCATCGTGAAATGATATAAATATGATCTAAGAAGGGGAATAACATCTTAATCGATGATACTTGCATAAGAAAATGGGGCAGTTAATAACCGAATAATGAGTAATAATGAAATGTTATTACCCAAATGATCATAATATACTCATAAATGATAAAAAATGACTTTGATTATATAAGGCCCTAGCCTTAAACCTTACTTAATATCGAGTTATTACAAGATTAAACATTGAGGATCTTTTCAGGTTTAGAGTTTTAGAGAATTAGATCATAAATCATGCATTACATTCTACATTTGTAAAAAGTGGTTACATAAAAGATAGTATTCATTTTTCCCATCAACGGAAACATATTTAAAATAAAACATGGATTCATTCTTGACACATCCTTGACACTATCACCATATCATGTTCCCTTCCCTTGACCTGTGAAAAACAATTCAGAAACTTGGGATGAGCATAAAAAGATCAGTAAGGGATATAAAAATATGGAAAGGAAACATGAGTACATGTATACATAAAAATAAAATCATAATTTAACCATAAAACATAAGCACTTTAACATACCTTATAAAATCATGAATAATTCATATAAATCATAAGAAATAAAAGGTAACTTGAGGCATTCATAACATTCTTACGTAGGGAGTAACCCTCTTGGTTACGTTTTGAATACCCACCACAGTATATTCCCTAAATCACTACCAAGAATCCTTAACGTTTCACTCCTTTGAGTTAACCAATGCATTGGAGAGCTATATCGGGCTCACCCGCCCTTAGTTTATCCCGGAACCACCCGTCTTCATAACAATGCCCAAGAACCATAACATAATCGTATCACATAAAACATGCATAAAGGAAACATAACATTTCCACATTTCAATCACAAGATATCAATAAAAGACATTGATATAAAAAACCTTATGAAAACCATTTTCAATACCAAAATAAAAGAAAAGTAAAACATGGTATTTATTTTTCTTTTAAAAAGAAGGTATGGCTTGTAGAAGAAGCCGAAACTCAAATAATGGTCACGATGGTGGAGAAGTCATTGTCGCCGCATACGTATGACAAAAACATTCCCATTTGCCATTTTGTAAAACGCTTCGTATAAAAATATTCCTTCTGGATCAACATAAAAGTCAAAGGAGTTTATACACCGTATAAAATAAAGTTGTGTATAAAACAAAATATGCCTCAATGAAAGGAAATTGAGACAAAGTCCCTTACAATGACGGTATCCTTGGTTTAAGGATAAATCAATTACAGAATTATGTGTGACAAATAAATACACCAAATATAAGTGGATATTAAGTGTAAAATAATCAGAGGATATACACACATATTCATAGAACGACATATTCAAGGACTACATGTTTATCCCAAAGAATCAAATTTGGGATAAGAAGTTCCCTTGCAAAAATTTGACACCATAACAGCGTCACTAAAAAATTCAGATAATGAGTTGATGAGAGATAAAAAGGGTATCTCATCACATGGACATAAAATTTAAATCAATAAGGATATATAAGGACATATCCCAACATAATAGTATGTGAATTAAAAGACATAACAAAAGAAGTCTTTTAAAAAGAAGAGGGTGAAAGGTTCCCTTACCGATATGGGTATCTTTCGAAACATACGCCCTGTGAAAGAAGGACAATACAACATTGATTTAAATACTCATAAATGAAATTATATTACACAATGAGTAAAATAATGGTCAGTAAATACACCACTCAAAGGAAATTGTGGAAAATTTAGCAAAAATCTCACGGGAATAAAAGTGAGATGAAAACTCTCTAATGAATACTCGGCAGCCTAACGGCGCCACTTAAAACTTCCAAAATGGATTGAGGAGAGGAAATAGGTTCACTCATCATATAAACATAATGTTTACAGAAATAGGAATATAAAAGAATATCCCCCAACATAACAAAGAGGAGATTAAAAGAAGTGTCATAAATAAGATTACTTAAAAAGAAAGAGAAAGGTTGGATCTCTTACGAAAATACGGCAGCCTAACGACGCCACTCAAAATATCCAAAATGAATTGATGATAGAGAATAGGGTCCTTTATCATATGAACATAAAAATTACAGTAAGATTAATATAAAATAATATCCCAATAACATGAAAAATTAGCTTTAACAGAAATGACATAAAAGAGTGTACTTTTAAAGAAAGAGAGGAGTCGGATCCCTTACCTCAAGTCCAACTTGTATTGTTCATTACATTATATTCCTGAATAATAAACTTTGGTCAATTTATAATTGCCTAAGGACCTCCTTTAAATATTATTATTCAGTTCACATCACATATTATAATGTTATAATAATTGTTTAATAATGTTAGTTCATATCAGACGTTTTTGCCGATGATTGGTACATGAGTCAAAAATGAACTTGTTTGAAAAATGATTGTCCATGTAGTTAAAAGTAAATAATTTCCAGAATAGTATTAATGATTAAGATATCATATATATCCAGTAAATATTCATTTTATACTATTCCATATCATTTGGAGATAAAAAACGAATAGCACCGTTCATGGAGACGGTAGGCCGTACGTACGCATGAACGCTAATTTCATTTTTTTCATTGTCATATTAACGGAATTAAAAATAAATGATATATATATATATATATTATAATTCCAGTATAATATATATGTTATATAGGTCATATATGTTCATTAATTTATTATTTATACGTTCCATGTATTGTATGTACGAGTCACATCACTTGAGGGGGGGGGGGTAGTCCACACTTCCTCATATGAAATTATCGCATTTACACAACATGAAAAGAATAAATGTATGGTTTAAATATAAAATACAGAAGAATATAGTAAACATAAAACCATATATATCATATATAAAATACAGTGACATCATAATGGCAACCTTTAATGGTGTTAAAATAATATGTAACAATCATCATTTCGTGAGGCAGAAAATCACCAACAACAGAAATAGTATGTTCTTTAACTATTAGACGAAGGTGTGTGTAAGTGTAGATAGAATCATTCTTATAACAACATCCTAGTATATTGAAGAAACTATAGTTATTACAAAACAAATGAATAAAAAGTGTTTATGGGGTTGGAGATGCAAAATAAAACAAAAGGACACAAGTGAAGACATTACATTAAAATCGGGTAACTACCTTTGGTTTGAGCTCAAAGGCTTCCTTGTGAAGACTTATGCCGAACATGAGGCTTAAAGGAGTTAGATAGGGATTTGGAGAGACAAAATGGGAAGGGGTGGCCGAGCCAAAGGCTTTGGAAGTGTGGGTAAGGTGGTAGAGTTGGGGGCCTTTATAAGAGGAGAAGAGGGGCACTCTTGGAAGGTGAAGAAATGTTCCTTTATTTTAGAATGTGTTTCAGATTTTAATGGTCCCAAATTGAAGTGTTTCTAGGATAAGTTGATAATGTTTCTAAATAAACCCATCCAATAGTTTTTGTACATGTGTAGGTCTTAGAATTTACATTATCTTTTGATTTTTTTTAAATCATTAAATAATGAGGTAATTGCTGCATCATCATGATGTCATAAATAATTTAATTTATTTAATGTCTAAAAATTATAAAAAAAATACTATGATGTAGGAAATAGTTTTATATTTCCAATGAATATTGATAGTCAAAATTCTGACTTGTATAACCCCATGTAAAAATTATTTTAGTAAAACATTTCATGTTTGTCTCATTTTTACTTTAACATTAAATAAAAAGGTATTTATGTAATTTTCCAACCAATGTGGCTCAATGGGGTCCCCAAGTTGACCCATGGATTGTCATGGTAGGAAATGACACATCCAATGAGGTTAGGACATGTTTGTAGGTCATTTCATTTTATTAAAACATTATTCTTACCATAAACTACATAATTACCTCTAATCGCGATTAAAAACTTAATAAGTTACTATTCACCAAAAAAATTATTTTAATCCCATTGAACCAAATTTTACTTCTTAATGACACCATGTATATCGGATTTTTGAAATTAAAAACACAATTATGGAAAAATTTTATTTAAACGGAAAAATCAGTTTTTATAAGTACCACTTAGTGGTTTCACTATTCATTAAAAATTGTAGTTTTACAGAAAATTACCAAAAGTTCACCCTAAGCAATATTTGATATTCCGAATTCAAAAATGATGTCTATTTTACAAAATTCAAAACCTATAAGTTGCATTAATTAATTTAATAATTAATTCCCGCTGTCAAAACAAATAGCGTGTTTTTATGAAACAAAATGTATCAAAAGATTGACATTAGTTTAAGTCCGATTTCAAAGTGAAATTAATTCCAACGACAACTATTGGATTAAATGGAAAAAATATATTATAATTTTAAATTAAAAACAATTAAAAAGATAATCTAATAATATAAATAAATTAGATTAAAAAGAGGTTTTGAATTAAAATACAACATTTTTCATTATTCATTAAAAAATAAACTTTATCGAAATGATAACAAAAATTTACACAAAGTAAATTTTGATGTCTCGATTTTAAAGAATAATTTTATTTTGTATAACATATAAAATTGTCAAAAAGTGGATTTAAAAGTGGTTCACCATCCAAAGTCGGTTAATCGACCTTTTAATGAATATTAGAATGTTTATGCTTAAAAATTGGATTCATTCACATTTTTAATCGTCTAACATTTATTGTAAGGAGTAAAAATATTTGACAAACATATATAATCATATATTAGTTAGTTCTATTCATTCAGGCCATTACAACGGCTAGGAATTAACTACCATTTAAAATAATATTATTTTATTATTAGAGTGCAACGTAAGATTCCAAAGAAACTCGTTGTTGCGTATTGGGTACGCCATCGAGCATAGCATCCCATTTAAAGTAATATTAATATTTTATTCACAAATATGGATAAATATAAAAATTTCATATTCTTTATTTACCTTGGGTGTTAAATCTTTCCCCCCTTTTAGGAATTGCATCCATGTAATTTTAAAATTGGGCTGAGAAACATCCTTGAAAGTCCCACATCAGAACAAGAGTCTGTAAAACAATCACTTTAAAAGAATGGGAGATAAGTACAAAGGTCACCCGAGTTAACCCATACTAGGATTCCATGTAAGAAAATATGGACATAGAGGAAAAAACTAAGGGTTATGTTCTGATGGAGAGTGATTGAAAACATGTCTAGGAGAAAGTTAACCACAAGAAAATCACAAACATGTGATGGGTTAAACGGTATTCGATTCCCCAGTAGGAAAAGTTAACAGACAACATTTTTGTTTTAAGTTACTCTTCATTGAAGAATTTATTTTTTTGAGCTTAACAAAATCATAATGAAACATACTTACTTGTCACATAGAATTTCACCTTTTACTAGATTCCTTAATCAAACTCATATTTTCTCCAAAAGACGAGTTTTTAGGAAGACATGTTCACATTAAGAGTACTATAATCAACTTCTTGAGAATCAACTAATACACAAAAGAAAACTATATACTTCCAATGTCTTTAGACATTAACCAAAACCAAAACCAAAATGGTTAGTACAAGATCAGATAATCCACAAAAGGATAACCCTTTATAAAAAGAAAATCTATTATTAATCTCCAAAATTTGTCCAACAAAACCCAAAGTTCAACGAGGACCATTCGATAAACAATTTGTCCATAAAATTATTCAAAGTAAACCAAACTAAGATTGAAACAAAAATATTTGAAGGATTTAATCGCAAAGACTTCAAAGGTACAAATTAACTTTTATCTCCAAAAAACATCAGTTGCTCTTAAATTCACATATTGAAAAGTAAATAACCTAATCACATATTCTTGATGATAGGTTAATAATTTCCATAGATAACCCAAAATAAACTTACTCTTGATTCCTAAAATCATCTAACTAAATAGAATTAGTCAAACTAACTAGGTACTTCACGTAGTCCAGTGGTAGGCGATAAATACCAGTCGCACTTTGGTTGTGGGTTTGATTCCCGCATCTTTTTCCGACGCGACGGGTTGTCACACGGCCTGCATGTTATCCTTTTTACAAAACTATATAATTCTTAAAAAATTCCCCAAAACGAGATAAAATCTTCAAAAAATGATCATAATATATTTTAACCTCAAGTTTATCTAGTGCCTTTAATTTTCCAACATAACATATAATAACCCATAATTACCTCAAAAGTAAGGATCATATAAACTCTAATGGTTAGCTTTATAATTATTACCTGAACTCCCACATCGATTGGTTATCTAGTACATGATGCATTACAGATCATACAAAGGTTCATGTGGTTGATCATGACTCCTTCATAGTTGGTTTAGAACAACCACGAGTTTCGTCATTGAATCCCCCATTTTATCTAATATCTTAATCAGAGAACCACCATAGTTTCCTTCAAACCTGTTGTCACTTTAGTTCCTGCTAGATCCATCCATTTATTAAAAATAGAAATGTTAGTGTGACTATATCAAAAAAACATCATGTACTAATGAGGAAGATAAACACTAAGATATACTTACTCATTCAGTTTATCTAAAACTAGGACTCTTTATGGAATTCTAACCATTATGGTAATGTCACTTATGCTTAAAGAATACCCTAACCTCTAAAGTTATCTAAACCTCCCGTTGATACCAACTGTAAGGCCCCAGCCTTAAACCTTACTTAATCTTGAGTTATTACAAGATTACACATTGAGGATCTTTTCAGGTTTAGAGTTTTAGAGAATTCGATCATAAAACTTGCATTACATTCCACATTTGAACAAAGTGGTTACATAAAAGATAATATTAATTTTTCCCATCAATGGAAACATATTTAAAATAAAACATGGATTCTTTCTTGACACTTCCTTGACATTATCACCATATCATGTACCCTTCCCTTGACCTGTGAAAAACATTTCAAAAAACTTGGGATGAGCATAAAAATCTCAGTAAGGGATATAAAAATATGGAAAGGAAACATGAGTACATGTATACATAAAAATGAAATCATAATTGACCCATAAAACATAAGGACTTTATCATACCTCATAAAATCATGAATAAATCATAGAAATCATAAGACATAAAAGGTAACTTGAGGCATTCATAACATTCTTACGTAGGGAGTAACCCTCTTAGTTACGTTTGGAATACCCACCACAGTATATTCCCTAAATCTCTTCGGGGAAACCTTAACGTTTCACTACTTCGCGTTACCCAATGCATTGGAGAGCTATATCGGGCTCACCCACCCTTAGTTTATCATGGAACCACCCGTCTTCATAACAATGCCCAAGAACCATTACATAATCGTATCACATAAAACATGCATAAAGGAAACATAACATTTCCACATTTCAATCACAAGATATCAATAAAACACATTGATATAAAAAACATTATGAAAACAATTTTCAATACAAAAATAAATGAAAAGTAATACATGGTATTTATTTTTATTTTAAAAAGATGGTATGGCTTGTAGAAGAAGCCGAAACTCAAATAATGGTCACGGCAGTGGAGAAGTCATTGTCGCCGCATACGTATGACAAAAACATTCCCTTTTTTCATTTTGTAAAACGCTTCGTATAAAAATATTCCTTTTGGATAAACATAAAATTCAAATGGGTTTATACACCGTATAGAAGAAAGTTGTGTATAAAACAAAATATGCCTCAATGAACGGAGATTGAGACGAAGTCCCTTACAAAGACGGTATCCTTGGTTTAAGGATAAATCAATTATAGAATTATCTGTGAAAAATGAATACACCAAATATAAGTGGATATTAAGTGTATAAAAATCAGAGGATATTCTCACATATTCATAGAATGTCATATTCAAGGACTACATGTTTATCCCAAAGAATCAAAATTGGGATAAGAAGATCCCTTGCAAAAATTTGACAGCCTAACGGCGTCCCTACAAAATTCAGAAAATGAGTTGATGAGAGATAAAAAGGGTATCTCATCACATGGAAATAAAATTTAAATCAATAAGGATATAGAAGGACATAACCCAACATAATAGTTTGTGAATTAAAAGACATAACAAAATAAATCTTTTAAAAAGAGGAGGGTGAAAGGTTCCCTTACCGACATGGGTATCTTTCGAAAAATACGCCCCGTGAAGGAAGGACAATACAAAATTGATGTAAATACTCATAAATGAAATTATATTATACAATTAGTAAAATAATGGGCAGTAAATACAACACTCAAAGGAAATTGTGGCAAATGTAGCGTAAATCTCACGGGAATAAAAGTGAGATGAAAAATCTCTTACGAAAACTTGGCAGCCTAACGGCGCCACTTAAAACATCCAAAATGGATTGATAAGAGGAAATATGGTCTCTCATCATATCAAAATAATGTGTACAGAAAGAGTAAAATAAAATAACATCCCCCAACATAACAAAGAGGAGCTTAAAAGAAGTGTTATAAAGAAGAGTACTTAAAAAGAAAGAGAGAGGTTGGATCTCTAACAAAAATTCGGCAGCCTAACGGCACCACTCAAAACTTTCAAAAAGGATTGATGAGAGAGAATATGGTCTCTCATAATATTAACATAACAATTACAGTAAGATTAATATAAAAGAATATCCCAATAACAAGAAAGATGAGCTTTAACAGGAATGACATAAAAGAGTGTACTCTAAAATAAAGAGAGGAGTCGGATCCCATACCTCAAGTCCAACATGTCTTGTTTGTTTCTTTATATTCCTGAATAATAAACTTTTTTCAATTTATAATTACCTAAGGACCTCCTTTAAATATTATTATTCAGTTAATATCACATATTATAATGTTATAATAATTGTTTAATAATGTTCGTTCATATCAGACGTTTTTGCCGATGTTTGGTACATGAGTCAAAAATGAACTTGTTTGAAAAATGGTTGTCCATGTAGTTATAAGTAAATAATTTACAGAATTGTATTAATGATTAAAATATCATATATATATATCCAGTACATATTCATTTTATACTATTCCATATCATTTGGAGATAAAAAACGAAAAGCACCGTTCATGGAGATCGTAGGCCGTACGTATGCATGAACGCTACTTTCATTTTTTTCTTTGTCATATTAACGGAATTAAAAATAAATGATATATATATATATATTATAATTCCAGTATAATATATATGTTATATATGTCACATATGTTCATTAATTTCATTCTTTATACATTCCATGTATTGTATGTACGATTCACATCACTTGAGGGGGCGGTAGTCCACACTTCCTCATATGAAATTATCGCATTTACACAACATGAAAAGAATAAAGGTATGGTTTAAATATAAAATACAGAATCATTTAGTAAACATAAATACCATATATATCATATATAAAATACACTGAGATCATAATGGCCTCCTTTAAAGGTGTTAAAATAATATTGAACAATCATCGTTTCGTGAGGCAAAAAATCGCCAACCACAGAAATAGTATGTTTTTTAACCATTAGACGAAGGTGTGTGTAGGTGTAGCTCGAATCCTTGTAATAACAACTTCCTAGTATATTGATGTTACTGGATTTGTTACATAAGAAATAGATAAATAATGTTTAGGGGGTTGGAGAAGCAAATTAAAACAAAAGGACACAAGTGAAGACATTACCTTAAAATCGGGTTACTGCCTTTGGTTTGAGCTCAAAGGCTTCCTTGGGAAGGCTTCTGCCCAAAGTGAGGCTTCAAGGAGTTATAGAGTGATGTGGAGAGACAAAATGGTCAGGGTTTGGCCAAGCCAAAGGCTTTTGAATTGTGGGTAAGGAGGTAGAGGTGGGGGCCTTTTATAAGAGGAGAAGAGGGGCACTCTTGGAAGGTAAAGAAATGTTACTTTATTTTAGAATGCGTTTCAGATTTTAATGGTCCCACATAGATGTCTTTCGAGGATAAGGTGATAAGGTTTCGAAATACACCCATCCAATAGGTTTTGGACATGTGTAGGTCTTAGATTTTACATTATCTTTCCATTTTTTTAAATCGTTAAATAATGAGGTCATCGCTGCATCATCATGATGTCATAAATAGTTTAATTTATATAATGTCTAAAAATTATAAATAAAATTACTATTATGTAGGAAATATCTTTAGATTTACAATGAATATTAATATTCAAAATTATGACTTTTATTACCCCATGTAAAAATTGTTTTAGTAAAACATTTCATGTTTGTCTCATTTATTCTTTAACATTAAATAAAAAGGTATTTATGTCATTTTCCAACCAAAGTGGCTCCATGGGGTCCCCAAGTTGACCCATGGATTTTCGTGGTCGGAAATGAAACAACCAATGAGGGTATGACATGTTTCTAGGTTATTTGATTTTATTATAACATTATTCGTACCTTAAACTACACTAATTACCTCTAATCGCGATTAAAAACATAATAAGTTACTATTCACAAAAAAATTATATTAATCCCATTGAACAACATTTTACTTCTTAATGAAAACCATTTTTTTCAGATATTTGAAATTAAAAAAACAAAGATGGCAAAATTTCGTTTAAAAGGAAAACTATGTTTTTATAAGTACCACTTAGTGGTTTCACTATTCTTCAAAAATTGATGTTTTTCAGAAAATTACCAAAAATGAACCCTAAACTATATTTGATATTCCGAATTCAAAAATGATGTCTATTTTAAAAAATGCATAAAATATACGTTGAATTAATTAATTTAATAATTAATTCCCGCTTTCAAAACAAATAGCGTGTTTTTATGAAACAAAATGTATCAAAAGATTGACACTAGTTTAAGTCCGATTTCAAAGTGAAATTAATTCCAACGACCACTATTGGATTAAATGGTAAAAATATATTCTAATTTTACATTAAAAACAATTCAAAATATAATCTAATCATATAAATAAATTAGATTAAAAAGTGGTTTTGAATTAAAATACAACATTTTCACTATTCATTAAAAAATGAACTTTATCAGAATGATACCAAGAATTTACACAAAGTAAATTTTGATGTCTCGATTATAAAGAAGAATTTTATTTTGTATAACACATACAATTGTCAAAAAGTGTATTTAAAAGAGGTTCGCCATCCAAAGGCGGTTAATCGACCTTTTAATGAATATTAGAATGTTTATGCTTAAAAATTGGATTCATTCGCATTTTTAATCCTCTAACATTTAATGTAAGTAGTAAAAATATTCGACAAACATATATAATCATTTTATAGTTAGTTCTGTTCATTCCTGCGATTATAACGGCTAGGCGTTAACTACCATTTAAAATAATATTATTTTATTATTAGAGTGCAACGTAAGATTCCCAAGAAACTCGTTGTGGCGTATTGGGTACGCCATCGAGCATAGCATCCCCTTTAAAGTAATATTAATATTTAATTCAAAAATATGTATAAATATAAAAATGTCATATTCTTTATTTACCTAGGGTGTTACAGATTATGGAATAAGTCATTGATATAATTTAAATCATTATGTAGGAGGTTCAGATACATAAAAAGGATAGAATACCTAAGGTAAGGGATTATTTTTCCTCGCTTTTATTTCTATTGGACAAATTCCTTATACACCACCTACTTCTTTTCTGTGTTATTTATTCTTCCCATGAATGTTTTTTTGATTATTATTATGATTTTTATGATATTTACATATTTAAAAAATATTCCTTATTTTATGAATCCAATGATTCAATTAATTATAAATTGGTAAGGGTTATTTTTTCAACCTCATTATTATTGATGATTGAATATACATATGTATTTATTGGTTTTATTTATCATTCATGTCTATTTTTAAAAAAATCATTCATAATAATTTTTACTAGTCTCTATGGATAATTAAATTAAATTTTCACATTTTTAATTTTTACTACATGGTTTTCATTGAATCATTGTTTTGTTTTCCATACGATGTACTTCAAGAATTTTCTAAAAAATGTATATGAAGAACATTTATTTAAATTACAAAACATTCTCATATTTTTTGTGCTTTCATAAACCCTTGTTTTTTTAATCTGAATTTAAAATAATTGAATGTTATTTTAAATGAAATTAATCTGAAATATTTTTGTTTGGAATTTATAGAAAAGAAGTTTTTTAAAGAAGAAGGGATATTTTCCTCAAGAATTATTTTTTAGTGTTTAATAAATACTATTTTCAATATATGTATTAATTATTTATTAGGGATATGATTCAATAACACTATCAATATTATTCTTATGGTTTTTTTAATTCTATTTAAGAAATTAATATTTTTCATGGATTATGTTATGATGGAATGAGGTTTGAGAAACCAATTTTATTCCATGGGTTATGTATAATGAATGATTTATGTTTTTGTGGCACACATTTGTATGGTTTTATTTATATAATGACAAGGACTAATATCTCCCTCCTATTCATTGGGAAGAGATTTATATCTCATGAGATAGAAATGGATAGAAGATAATGTAAATTCGGATCAACAACATAGGGCTAGAACAATAAGTAAATCTTGTTTAGTAAAACAGGGCAGGAATGATAGGTAAATCTAGTTCATTAATGTAAATTGTATGAAATCACTTTCTTAGTAATGAGGCTTGTCTAAAATAGAAATGATATTCGATGATTATATTTTTTCAAAAAATTATTGTTTTATGGAAATGTTTTTTTCATTGTTCATGATATGATAATTAATTATGTCTTATGAACTTCCATGATTTATTTCATAACTAGATATTTTTATATTGAATATTTATTTTGATGTTTTGCATTCTTCTGTTATTTGTTTTATTTTATTGTAACACCCTAATGTTTTAAAAATAAATTAAATTCCTAAAATTCTAATACTCTTTGAAACAAAACACTATAATATAGAGATATATATAATGTTGCTGTTAAAACATAATTTTTACGATTCTATGTTTTGAAATTCAGAAAAAGGTCATCTATAACTGTGATCAGTAAGTTATTGAGAGTCTGATAGAACCAAATTGATTTTTATTAAAAACTAACATACACTTATATATAGTAATATGAATATTAATATGTGTCTAGTGAATAGTAAATTTTATTATTATTTTTTGTTAAGGCTTTAAGATAATTGTATCATTATTACATTTTCAGGGTGAGATAAAATTAGTTATAGTTTAATTGTTATTTTTAAAGTAAATAATAATTTTATTTAAAAATTAAATTAATCATATTTATAAAATAATTTTTGAAAAATGTAGTTCATTTTTGAATTCTACACATCAAAATATTTTTAGTGTGGATTTTTGGAATTTTTCTAAAATTCATTAATTTTTTTATGAATAGTGAAATACAGTAAAAAACCATATATTCAAATTATCAGTTAAATACACTATTTTTGACATAATAGATGATTTAATCCTACATGTTTCAATCTCACATGATAACTTCAATATTTTGATCTCATGAATGATGTTTATTCATAGTTTTGCCCAAAAATATTAAAATAATGATTAAAATAATGTAAATCCCTCCTCTCCTCCACTATAAATACATCCCTCATTCCCCTCTTCCTATCACACCTCTGAATCCTTTAGAATTGTCTATGTTCATCCAAATACCCTACCCAAGGCTCTTCCCTACGTTTATAAACTACTCATCCCATGAAAAGGCCAAAACAGAAGTCCATAAGGAGGATCTCAAGTATAAGAGATTAAGAGGTAAGAATCATCTTTCATTTTTATGTGTTTTTTCAAATTCCTTTTTTTATACTATCTTCCACTCATCTTATCCAGGAGGTATGAAATCACCATAATCATATATATTGTTTATGATATCATGTTCATGTAAAAACTTTATCATCTATCTTCCTCTCCTCATCCTCTTATTCTAAAAAAATAAAAACAATGTTCGTGATGTGTTGTTTAAAAGAATGTGGATGATGTGCATTAAATTTCAATTACTTATTTAAAAGATGATAATAAAAAAAATGTTTAAAAATTAATTTATTTTATATTACGTAAACTATTTTATGTTCTATAATGAACTTATATTCAGGACATTAAAATATATAATTAAACAAGTTCATGATTACCAAGGATCTACCGTAAATGATCTAAACAGATATCATTAATGTTTTTTATAATACTCATCGTTATATATGATAAAACTGATATATAGTATCATTGTATATTTGAGAAACATATTAATACCATTTCATTCAACTTTTTTAATTTCTTTTCCATATGATTGAAAAATAAAATACAAACCATCCATGAAAATCATGTATAGAACACACCTGAAACAACAAATGGATCCAAATAAAAAGAATTGAAGGTTTAACTTATGTTATTAAATGATCATATAAGGTGTTTCAAACATGATAAGGATGTATTAAAATAGTAATAATACACTTTTAACAATTATTTATAGGGATTAAAATAGTTTGAATTAAGATAAACATGAGGTAAGGGAATTGTTAACACAAATTTAATTCCTTGGGTTAACCTTCTAATTTATTAATTTTGTGGCTCTGAGATCATCTTTGTGATGAAATATTGTTTATATTGTGTGGTATTATGTGTATTTACTTTGTAGAAACATATCCCTTTTATCAATATTGATTATCATATTAATTGTATGTTATTTGTAAGCGATGTTTCTTATAATATCCTCTTTTAGACTTCAAGTTTTACAAAATTCAAAGTCACAGTGTTTTTTATGAATATGTTATGGATTTTGGGAATTGATTATGATTATGGGTTGGACCTATATATACCTCCAATTCATTGGGTATGTGTATGTTTGAGATCTACTATATGGTTACTTCAAGTGTAAATGAGATTGTCGCACAATAAGTTATCCATGAGGGTTATATTGTAAGGTATCCATGAGGGTTACAAATTATAAGGAATACAAGAGGGTTGAAATATTATAGAAGTAATTCACCAGTATAGATTTATGGTTCTATTTATTTGGTTTATGTTTTTAGATATCTCTTCAAAATCTCACGTTTCACAATATATGTATATATGGGTGACAAGTATGTCTTTTTGAAAATGGATTCATACACTTAAAAGTTTTAATTGTGTAATGTTTTATTTTTACTTATTTTTATGTCCCTTACTATTGTTTTTGTTCTCATCCAAAAAATATATATGATTTTAACAGGTTATAATTTTTTGTAAGATCTTGAAGGAATCTAAGTTAAATTTTACGACGATTTGTCAAAGAAATCAAGTTTTAGTTGAAATGTTTTATATTTTGAATGAAATGGATACTATATTTCTGGTAGATGCTTTATAAAAAATGTGGAATGCTATGTATATATTATATCCCAATTCACTAAAACATTAATCATGATAAGATCCTCAATATGAAAGGAAGTTATTTTTTGTCTAAAATTAAATATTATGTAATGTTATAAGGATGAGTCCTTATAGTTGGTATCAGAGGATGGTTTAGATAAATTTAGGTGTTATGATGATATTAATAGAATAATATAGATGATTTTTACTCTATGGTTAATTTTAAATTATATTGAAATTAAATATTACCTTGTTATTTCGACTAAGATATGATTGTTCATAATGGTTTTCCACAGAAGAAATCGAAAAGATGAAGTAGAGAGGCAATGAAAGAATGATATCCTTCTTAATCTGTAGTCCGGAATGGCAGGGATTAGAACCGTTCTATTTTTTATAGTAATGGATCAGCTAACACAAGAAATTAATAGTGGTTTCATTCATCCAATAGAATAACCAAAGGAACCAAAAATTAACATGATGATAGTGGAATATTTTATGAGGAAACACCCTTCTACTTGCAATGGATCTTCTGAGAGAATAGTAGATGAATGATGGATTAAGTCCCTAGAAAATATATTCAATGTTATGGGATGTTTATATTTTCCAATGGTAAGTCTTCCCATTTATCATTTTGAAGGTGAATATGATCGGTGGTGGTAAATGGTCCTGAATAATAGGGATATAAAATAGATTTAAGCCATAGAGTGGGAGAAATTTAAAAGTATTGTCCTGGAAATTTTTTTCCTAAGTTGGTGACACTTTAGATGGAGAATAAATTCATCTAATTGAAGAATAATTAAGAAGAATATGTGGATGTTTATGATGAAAAATTCACCCAACTAGTGAGGTATTATCCTAATCCTATTCTGTATCTTGATAAAAAAAATCAACTATTTTAACTTCATATTGAATCCAAGGTATTGTAGGGCATTGTCCTCCTGTGAATTTAGATGTTATGAGAAACATTTATGATGTGATGAGAGGGTATTAGTGGATTTTTTTATTGATCACGTTCACTTGGACAATAAGGGGAGAAAAGGTCCAGATGGAACGTTATGTTTAATAATCAATCAATTCTATCTAATGGTAAGAATTTATAGTTTACAGTTTTTTATATGTGTGGAAAAAAGAACCCTAGGGAATACCTTACAAAAACATTGAAGTGATTTCGATGTGGTAATTTTGTATATATGGACCAAAATTGTAATGAAAATGATTCTAAGACTAATCCTGATAAGAAATATATTATGTGTTTTAAATTTAGTGAGATGGGCCACTATGAAAATGAATTCCAAAAGAAAGATCTGAGTGATGTAAAGAAGAAAAACCATAAGAAGAAAGATGTAGTGACATCCTTCGCGACTATGTCATCACATTTGGGCCATCCATTGATGTTGTATCAGTTAACTAGTTTGTTTAATTATATGTTTCTAATGTCTTGTTTAATACTGGGTCTACACTTTCCTTTTTTTAGAGGAATTTTATAGAAAATTGGAAATTTCAACTAATCAAATGGGACAAGAACGTATTGTTAAAAATCCAGGGTAAATGTTAGAGAAAAAATAAATTTTAAGAATATTCCTATTATTATATGTGCAAATACATTACCTAAAAATCTGTATTGTTTTCCCCTTAGTTGAGTTTCATATCATTATGTGGAAGCACTGGATTTCTATTAATCATCATAAGATTGATTCTTTATCTAAATTAGGTTTTTTTCTGATATATGTTTAGTTTTTATACAAGAATGAACCCAGACAATAGACTACATATTAGGAAGATAAGAAACTCTTTAAATATGGAAATGAATGATTCCATGTTCATAATGTTGAAACAAAGGGAACTATTCATGTTAATGAAGTACCAGTGGTAAATGAATATATTGATGTGTTTCTTAATAAGTTATTTGGTGTTGTACTTAATTAGAATGTTGAATTCAGAATTGAATTAGTTCCTTATTCTAAGAAAATTTCAAAACCCCTTACCTAATAGATCTAATGGAACATTTAGTGTTGAAAATCAGTATCATGATTTTGTTGAGAAATGTTTTGTTCAACCTAGCACATCAACATATGGTGATCCTATTTTGTTTGTTAAAAATAATGATTATATAATGTGAATTTTTGTTGACTATAGATATTTGAATAAAATAACTATGAAAAACAAGTATCATTTTCCTCATATCGAAGGATTTTTTTATAATCTCTAGGGAGCTTAGTAAATTTCCAAGATTTAATTCTGATCTGGATACCATTAGCAGAAGGAGAAGGATGATGACATCCCAAAACATATTGTCATACTAAATATAGGAATTATTAATTTTTTGTTATATAATTTGGGTTTACTAATTTACATGATCTATTCATTAATTTAATAAGTAGAATATTTCATGATTACATAGATAAGTATAAGTATGTGTTTATTTATTACATTATGGAATTTCATAATACTAAATAGTAGAATGGAAACAAATATGGGTTGTTTTTCAAATTTTAATGAAAAAGAAACCGTATGGAAAACAAAGAAACTATGATTTATGGTTGTAATATATTTCTTTTCATGGGAAAATTGTGAATAATAATTGAATAATAGTTTATCCTGCCAAAAAAAGTGACTGATGAATGACCAAGACCTTCAAATGTTAAAAATATTCATATTTTTCTTGGATAAATAGGTTTTCACTTATGGGTTTTTTTAAAATGTTATAGTTATCTACACCGATAACTATGTTAACACAAAATGGGTAAAAAAATTTCTGTACCAAAAAATGTGATGTTTGTTTTTAAGAACTAAAGAAGAGATTAGTGAATGCTCTTGTTTTGGTTATTCTTTTCCAAAATGTTGACTTTGTCATATTCAGTAATAATTCAATGAAGGGACTTGGTTTTATTCGGATTTAGAATGATCTGGTAATTCTTATGATTCAAGACAAATAAAACCTCATGAGTTAATGTAACCCTTAAATAATTTGTAATGAGAAGGTATGGTTTTTCATTGAAAATATTGAGGCATCATTTGTAAGGTTCCAAGTGTAAAATATATAATGACCTTAAAAGTTTAAAGTACATATTCACTTAGAGAGAATTATACATGATGTAGAGAATATGACTTGAATTGATAAAAGATTATGACCGCATGATCAATTACTATCTTGGAATAGAAAAAGAAGTGGAAAACACATAGAGTTAGAATCATCACACATCATTAACCGTGTTACATTTTGAATATGATCCCTTGATTATAGAATTGAAGAATTTTGGAAGCTAAATTTTTGGTATAGGAAATACATTTATTTTGTTTCAATATTTAGTGCTGTTTTCATTATAATATTATATTAAGAAAGAGCTGAAGGAAGATAGTGAGAAATTTAAAAAGGTATAATTGGTTAAAATTGGTTTGATTCCCAAGTTTAACATTGATAAAGATGTTTTTTAGAAGTAGGAAAAGGATATCTGTGCCTTTTGATTCCCTATTATAGATGGAATTGTTGTGTGAAGTACATAGTTCACCATTTTCAGTTCATCCTAGATGTACTAAGATGTAGAGAGACCTTCAGGAGTATTACCAGTGGGATGGAATGAAAATAGTTATTACAGATTTTACAATGAATTGTTTAACATATCAATAGGTTAAATGAGACTAGATATTACCTAAGGGTATGCATTAGCATTTTCTAGTTCCAGAGTAGAAATTGGATAATATATCCATATACTTCATTATAGGACTACCAAAGACCCCAAAATATAACAATGCGATTTGGGTTATTGTTTATTAGATGACTAAGTCATCACATTTTCTTTCCAATTGAGATACAATGAATTTGGATCATATTTCTCCATTGTACCTCAATGATATTGTCAGGATATATGGAGTTCCTCTTTCCATTGTATCTTAATAGGATCACATGATCACATATAATATTTTCAAGGGATGTTAGAAGTTATTGGCAACAGAATTAAATTTTAGTACATCATTTCATCCTCAATCAGATGGGCTATCAGAATAAACAATTCATACATTAGAATATATTTTTTGAGCTTTTTAAATGAACTATTAGGTATGTTGTGATCTTCATTTTATTTGTTTTAGTTTTCTTATAATAATAGTTTTAACTCTATTATATAGATGAAACCTTTTTGGGAATTGTTTGGGAAGAATTGTTGAACTACATCTTTTTTGGATGAAGTTATGGAAAGGAAGATAATGGGACCAGAAGTAGAATAGGATGTGGTTTAGAATGTGATGATGATATTGAAACACGTGATGAAAGATCATATAAAATTGAAAATTTATGCATAAAAATGGAGGAATTTCATTTCCATTGAGGTTGATGATTATGTTTTTCATTGAATCTAACCAGGGAAAAGTGTTATGTGTTTTGGAAAGAAAGGAAAGAAAAGTACATGGTTAATTAGAACTTATAAAATCCTAGATAATGTCGGACTAGTCACCTACTGAGTATTTTTGCCTCTAATTTTATCTTTGGAACGTTATGTTTTCATGTTTTGATGTTGATAAATTATGTGCCAGATTCATTTCAATTTTTTTATTTTTAAAAGCATGGGGCCAAAGCCTCAATTTTTTATTTAAATCAAAGACCTCTTTTTTACTAGGTAGAGGGTGACCCATTACATAGCCCGAAGGCCCAAGGCCATGTGGCATGATAACAAGGCTTGAAAGCCCATATTTTGGCCCAATGGAACCCTCGGTGAACATCACTGCTACAGTTCCTGCTTTGCTATAGTACCTACTATTGTAACCGGCGCCGCTACAGTACCTGCTACAGTCCCTCTACGTTACAGTGTCGCCACTGCTACAGTTCCACAGCTACTATAGTACTGCTACAGTGCCCTGCTACATTACTGCAACAGTGCCCTGCTACAGTACCCTGAAAATTCACCCCTGCCCGGATTTGATTCCGGGTCTTTTGGATGCCAAGAAGGTGCTTGTACCACTATGGTACAAGCTCATTGGAAGAACGTGTTGTCGGTTTAGAGGGTATTAAGGCGGCCTTACCCCACCCCTAGTCGCATGTCCCCAACTAGGCCCAAGGTGGCCAGCCTTGGGCTTGGGCCGGTTCCCACGGAGTCGAGTTTATCCTAGAAGTAGTTCAAATGGAATAGAAACATTCTTATAAAGAGAAACCAGTTAAAATTCATGATTGGAGGGAACAAGTGTTGTGGAATAACATAATCTACTATATAATGGTTTAGTGGAGAAACCACATGGTTAAAGAAGAAACATGGGAGTCTGAAAATTCTATAAGGGAATGTTACCCTCACATGATTAATATGTAAATTAAAAAAAATTCTTAGTATACAATTTACATAAGGAAGGGAGAAGGTAACACCCTAAGGTTTTTCAAATAATTAAAAGGCATGAAATACAAAGATTAATCGAACGACATATTTTTTTTAGGAAGATAGTTATTTTGTATTCATTAAGACATAATTTGTCCACTTCTATGTTTTCAATTTTGAAAAATGGTCATCTACAATTGTGATCAGTAAGTTATTTGGAGTCGGTTGAAACCAACTTGATTATAAGTGAATTGAAACATAAACTTATGAATAGTAATATGAACCTAATGAATATTAAATTATATTTTTTATTTTCTAATGAATTTAATATAATGACATCTTTATTAATTTTTAATGGTTATTTAAAGCGAGTTAATGTTTTAAAATTGTTAATTTTTGAATAAAGTTTGAATTTTTAATGAAATTAAATTAATCATATTTATAAAATTATTTTTAAAAAATAGTTTTCATTTTGGAATTCTATATTTCAAAAAATAAATAGGGTAATTTTTTTTTGAAATTCATTAATTTTTTATTAATAGTGAAATACGGTAAAATACTATACATTCAGATATTAACTTAAATACCCTATTTTTATACCATAGATGATGTAATACCAATTTAATTATAAATAAAATTATCTCTTTAATATTTTTCTCATAAGAATGAAGACTATTTATTGTCTTAGACAAAAATATTAAAATAATGATTAAAATAGTGTAAAATAACTTCCCTCATCCACTATAAATACCACCATCATTTCCCTCTTCATCTCACACCAATAAACCTTGATCATTGACTATGTTCTTCCAAATCCCCTACCCAAGTCCCTTACCTTCCTCAAAGATATTCTTTTCTCACCCAAAGACCAAAATAAAAGGCCTTAATGAGTATCTCAAGGAGAAGAAATCATGATTTAAGAATCATCTTCCCTTTTCATGTGTTTTTATTTCATTTCCTTTCATTTCATATACTTTATTTCCCTCACATTGAAGAGGTGATATGAAATATAAAAAATATAATATATTCATTACCTTATAATGTTCTTGTAAAAATTTTCATCATCTTACTTCCTCTCATCTTCCTCTTATAATAAATTTTTTTAAAAACACCATTCGTGATGTCTGATTTACAAAAATTGTGGACGATGTTCATTCAATTTACATTCCTTCCTTATAAGAAGATTATAAAACCCTTTCAATGTTTGAAACAGAATTTAAGTTATATTATGTAATCTATTTTAGGTTCTGTAATGATCTTATATTCATGAAATTATATTATATAATGAAACAAGTTCATGATTATCGAGGAACCACAAAAATTGATCTAAACAAATACCAATAATGTTTTATCTAATGATTCATCATAATATATGATAAAATAATTATTTATGGCATCATTATATATTCTTGATTCATATGAATACCATTTCATTCCACTTCTTAAATAACTATTCCATACGAAAATAAAATAAAATACAAACTGGCCCTTGATATCATGTAATGAACACACCTAAAACAATGAATGGAATCAAATACTAATAATTAAAGGGTGAAATAATGTTATTAAATGATCATAAAAGGTTATATAAACATGAACATGTTTCATTAAAATAAAAAAAACAATATTTTATCCATTACATAGGTGGTTTAAAGAAGTTTGATTTTAGACAAACCCGAGTTAAGGGAATTCTTATCCCAATTTCCATTCTTTGGGTTTACATTCTACTTCATTAATAGTGTGATTTTAAGATCATTTGTGTGAATAAATTTTTTATTGAGTCATATTATATGTATTTACTATGTACACACGTATTCCATTTTTATATATTTATTATCATATCAATTATATATTATTTTGTATGTGTCATTTATTATAAAATAATCTTTTAAACATATATTTTTACTAAAATCAATGTGATTTTTTGATGATTATGGTATGATTGATGGGAAATGTTTATGATTAATGGTAGGACATATATCTCCCCACAATTAATTTGGTATGTGTATGTTCTAGTTTGGCCAAATGGTTACTCGAAATGTAAATGTGTTGGTTACAGAATAAGGTAGTCTTGACTGACACATTGTATGGTGGTTGTGAGGGATACAAATTATAAATTATCCGAGAGGGTTACAAGATTATGTATATAATTCTGCATGATATGTTTTGGGTTATATTTTTGTTCTTAACTATTTTTAAAAATATAGTGGAAATCTCATGTTTCACCATGTATGTATATATGGGTGACAAGTATGTCTTTTTTAAACATGACTTCATACATTTACAAGTATTCCTGGACTAATGTTTTCTTTTTTCCTTCTTATTATGACACTTACTATAATTTTTGAGATCATCCCAAGTTTTTAAATGATTTTATCATGTTATAAAGATGTGAAATATAGTGAAATATGCCATGTTAATTGTTTGGATGATTTATCAATGAAATCAAGTTTTATTTGAAATTATTTATACATTGGAAGAAATGAATATTATTTGTGTGGTATCTTCTCTATGTAAATGTATAATGTAATGTAGGAATTATATACCAATTCTCTAAAAATATATACTTGAAAATATCCTCAATATGGAAGGATGTGAGTTCTAGGCTAAAATTAAAGGTTATGTAATGTAATAAGGACAGTTCTGTAAATATATATTCTCCATGTTTATCCTCACTAAGAATTTGAGCTCACCATTTTTTTGATTCCATTTTCAAAGGATATAATGAATGGTTTTATGTATAAAAACTAAATCACAATATCATTTTTGTGGAAGTTTAAAATTATTCATCAAGATTGAAGTATGTGTTCTATGTTTTGAAATTGACTAAACTAATATGGATTTTTTGAATCTATCAAGGTAATGTGTTAAGTATTACGTAAAATAACTTTAATATCCATGTACCTCAAACTTGGGTCCTTAATATTAGTATTAGAGTGAATTTTTATTCATCCTTTGTAAAC
The DNA here is from genome assembly GCA_963277665.1 of Viscum album. Classification (NCBI taxonomy): domain Eukaryota; kingdom Viridiplantae; phylum Streptophyta; class Magnoliopsida; order Santalales; family Viscaceae; genus Viscum; species Viscum album. Next base: position 1,094,332,686 of record OY728155.1, read on the forward strand.
TAGAATATGAAAACAATAGTTTGATCCTTAAAGAAATTTCTAAGGATATATCATGGTATGTATCTAAGGATAGGTCTAATTATATGTTATAAACCATGAATTATGGTAAGGATCACGAATAACCTAGGATTAAACTTCTGATGATAGATATTAAGAGTAACCCCCTTAAATATGTTGTTTTTCTAGTATTATTTAATTCCTCTCATACTATTTTTTGGCTTTTAGAAAATGGATTGAAACAAAAGGATTCATGTTAATAGAGAAGAAGATGGAAAATTAAATGATATTACTCATAAGAAACCAAATGAAATTGTATTTTGAAGGGGAAATATTGTTATTATGACTAATTAGAAATATCTTAATATAAACAAAAATCACAACTTTGGAAAGTTTTTTAACACACTTAATAAGAGATATATGGTGTTGTATGTTGACAAAAATGAAAATAATTTTCAAAATATCTTAGGTAAATCATGTGGGAAGAGGAATCAAAGAGAATTTTGAAAAGGAAGAGGAAGATGCATTGATTGTGGAAAAGAAGTACGTAAATAAGTAATTTAAAAGGAAAAAGGTTAGTAAAAACAATGTATAAGGATAAATGTATTCCTAAGTAATAAATTATGTTTAAATGTTTTATGTGTGTGATGTATGGGCATTAATCAAATTGATTCCATATGGAAAATCTCATAGAGAGAATCAACATGGTCCTATGAGTGGTATTAATATTTTTATTGATGAAGTGACTAGAAATGAAATATGAGATGAATAATGGTGATGATGCTTGTTCAACTCTTTAAGAAGATAGTGGAATGATTTCATGTTTCTCAAGAATAATTTTGTATAAGTAATTTTATGTTATTATGGAATAATGAAACATCTATGGATTTATACAGTATTGTTTTTCCTTATGTATTTGAATTTATATGTTGAATGGTACTTGTAACCATGAGAAGAGATTCAGATATTTTTGGAAAACGCATTAAGGGAATGATAACACTTTAAAAACTCCCTTATTTTGAGATAATGATGTTTGGATAAATAGATGTTAGATCTAAATATATAAATTGGACGATTCTTGTTTCTTGGGATGTAATTATGAATTTTTTTCAATAGGGTTGTGTAATCATGGTTAAAGTATAAATTTTTTGGGACATAGGGAATATATCAATTAAGTTATGAAATATTGAAATTTGAATGATTTAAATAATGATATATGGTAATTAAGGTTATTACCATGACTCTAGAGAATACATACTTAATGTTTTCACATGTTTGGAATGTGACCAAAATTATATACCTTGTGATATATGGGGATAAATATTAAAGTGAGTCTATTCACCTCATTCTAATGTTTTGTATTTTCATACTACATAAAGAAGGTATGGTTATCAATTTATTGGATGTTTATAATAAACAGAATATTTTTTTTAATAATGTCTTATTTCACCATAAGTCAAATTATTCATATTTGATAACTTGGGATAAACATTTTGTGATAAATACAGATGGAATGTCAAATCATTCTATTTATGGACTGTATGATCTACTAATGCTTTAGAAATGAAAAATTCATCTTCATTTCATTGAATAAGATATAAATTGGAAACTATTTAATGAATGACCAATGATGATATTGTACAGAAATCAAGTGATTATTTCATCTCATGTTCATAAACTTTAGGGAAAGGATATTGAAAATAAATTATTATAGTACCTTCATATATGATGAATCAGAATGTCCCTTAAATAATCTCAGATTTATGGATTATTGATTGTTAACTTTCACCTAACATTATTCTATATCACTATCCTTCATAATTTGATGGTAATATTTTTCTTCCATATCCATGTTCTCTCTTACCACCTATGATCATATGTTTTTAAACCCAGTGAGGAGTTACTTTGGTAATCTATTGTGTTTCTAACTTTCCTTTATTAAAATGATGTTCTATTATTACTTATTATTATTTGGGTTTCTATGATAGAAACTATCTAGTCGTAAAAATTATATGACCCGAATGAATTTTGAGGAAGAAATTCATTCTAAGGTGGTATAATTTAACAGCTAGATATTTTTATGAGATAGTGTTTTTTTATTTCATTGATGTCTTGTTTTGTATTCTACATCAAGACAATCTTGCACAGTACATACCACTGGATTAGCGTTCGGTATACAAAACACTTTTCTTAGATATTTTTATAGAAAATTTGATGTTATGTTGATATAATTTATTTCATGAAAGAACAATTATAAGTGAACAAAAAAATATTATAAAATAGTGCTTTTAATGGAAGCTAGAAATGGTATTAACTTTGTTCTTAAAAACTATTTAAATGAAAATAAGTTAGTTTATAAAAAAATAAAATAACTCTTAAATGATTTTGTTAATGTAATATATATTTAATATATTCAATTTACTATTTAAAATTTATATTATATGTTTTCTAGAAATGATATAATAACAAATTAAATTTTTTTGGATAAAATCAGTATTTTTCAATATATGATGATTTCCCACCTTTTGATGATGAACCCATATTAAAACTAGTTTTTACGCCTTATATATAGTAAATTTTAAGTCAAAACAACTTCATTCATCAAAATAGGTTACATGGGTAGATTATATTATTGAATGGGTTTAAAAGTTAAATAGAATATATTTTTATAATTTAATATAATATAATTTATTGACATCTGTTTTACATTGAATTCATATCTACCAATATTTCAATCATTAGCAAGGTTTTAACTTTTAAAAACCTGTTTTATTGATAATGAGAATAATATTAAATTAAATAATAAAACATCTATGATTTTTATTTTGAGAAAAAGATTCCAAATTGGTAATTATTAGGCCCATGTTATTTTAATATTCAACATTGATTTTTAGTAATTATGACTTGTAAATTAAGTAATTTTTATTATTATGGTAAAATGGTAAATCAGGTAATTATGGGTAATTATAATATTATAAAATTAACTTAACACTTGTACTAATATTATTGTATGTGTTATATTAGAAATAAAACATCCTTGGGTTGAAATTATACCCTTTGGAATCCACTAAGATAATATTTAGACATTTAATATATTTTATTTAATAGAAAGTTAAATATGTCTTTCTAAAACATGAATAAATTTATCATTTTTAAGATAAGGTCATACAAGAGATAAATTAGACTAAAATAATAATAAGAAATATAATATATTTTTCTTAAAATCTTTATTTATTTTTAATTTTTAGAAAATAAATTATTACATTATTGGATTAAACATTGATGATGCATAAATTATTTAAATGGTGAAAATCAATAGAAATTTTTTATTGAAATTATAATAACACATAAAAGACCAAAAAACATGACCAATTATTATTGGTCCACTATATATCGACCATAATACACCATCGATCCAGTTATTGACCATTTGAAACCATTTGGAAAAGATTATGACACTTATAATATTGTATTTAAACCGAGGTTAAACATGTCATATTCATGTTTCATTAAATATTATATTTTAATATATGATTATTCGAAAATATATTTGACTATAAGTATTCCTCTTAATTATATATGATTTCTAGTAATAAGATTATTTTATTTCTAATTTTTACTCAAGAAATATGTATATAAAACCATTACATGAATTTGAGTTCGCAATTATTTTATTAATGAAAATAATATATTAATGAGATTAACAATATTAAAATAAATACTGTTCTTTATGTTTCATATATCAAATTAATTTTATATATGACTTTTACACCTTATGGATATTATGAAATATTTTATTCAAGGATATTATCATATATGATATTTTAAAAAAATCCATGAATTGAATAGTTTCAAATTTGACACAACGGATATTTTTTCAAACTAATATTTTTTAAAATTATTTAAAAATCATAAATCATTTTTAAAAATTTATAATAATGACAATAAGGTCTATAATAATCTATAATATTTATTTATTATCTAATTTACATTACATATGTAAATATTTCAACATTTTAATATTGAAATATTTGTTATGCTAGTTAAAATGAAATAGAATAATTAAGTGGAAAATTGAAATGAAAAGGTTAGAATAGAAATAAAAACATGTCTAAACTTTATTTATTGATGATATTACAAACATATATCATATAATATTAGAAATTAGTAAATCATGGTTGTTATTTATGTGGTTTAAATTTATTATAAATATAATTTTTAAAAAATTCCAAAGGATCCCCCAACTAAAATTATAAATGTGCACCTCCCCCCTCATTTCTACATTAATCATTGAGAATTCATGATCAGTAATCCCATAACCATTTTCCTAATCAAAATCCATAGAAACATTTTAGATGTTATTGAATTTTTAAAATATGGACTCATGTTCCATTAAGAGGAGATCTAAAGGGGGCTCGCCAAAGAAGAGGTAATCTCCATTACCGGCTCTCTTAAGATAAATTATTCTTTTACTTATTCTATGTTTTCTGTTTCTATAATAATTTAATAACTCTAGTATAACCTATATTCTTAAAAATTATTATGGTTATATAACAACAATTTTCAATGTTCTATCTGTATCATTAAAAATGAAATCACCACGCATATGTATGTATGGCTTAACATCTACACGTCGTGGTGTAACCTATTTTTCACCACCATATTATTGAGATGAGTATAATGATGGTAATATTTAATATATATGTTTAATATATAATTATACCAATTTTTGAAGAAAATAATTATCATCCACTTCCATACCATTTCATCATTAAAGAAATGATATCATCACTCGTTCGTATGTACATCATACCATCCCCACAATGCAGGGCGGCTGATTATTCATGATATAAATTAAAAAATGATTATATAAATGTATATAATATCAAAATATGGTATATGTTATGTGAATATAAATTTTAAATTATTCAACTATAACCTAAGAATTTGAACCAGTACTTATTCAATGAAACATGGAAAATAAGATGGAAAAGTTAATACCAAAATAACGAGTAACAATGACATGTTTTTAACCGATGGATGCTAATATGAGAATATATAATATCATAAAAAGGAATATTATTCTATAATAAGTCAATTAAATAATTTAAATCAATATTCATATGTTTTGGGATATATAAAATGGATCACATACCTATGGTAAGGGATTCAATTGTCTCACATTTATTTTTGTCGGACAAATGCCTTATACACCACGTATTTTTTGTGTGTAGTGATTATAAATTCCATAAATGTTTTTATGAATATTATTATGAAGGTTATTATATTTAAATATGATTATAAATTTATTTATTTTTTGATTCATATGATTTGACATATTTTAAATGAGGGAGGGATAATTTTTAAATTTCATTATTATTCAAGATTGTCTATATGTTAGTATTTACTATGCATTATTTATCGTCCATGTCCATTATTTCTAAAAATTATATCATAATTTTTTTTAATATTATCCTTTATATTTTTATATCCTTTATACTAATTTTTTCTTTTTAGTACTTGTTTATGATGCATTGTTTCTTTCATTTTCCTTATGAGGTACTTTTTCGATTTTCTAGAAAAAGCACTAGAAGAATGTTTTTTTCAAACATATATGTCATGAATGATCTATTTACACATTCATTATGCCTTATTTCTTTGATTTGTTCATAATATGATTCAATGTTTATTTTCATTTAAAATTGTGTATAATTTTGAGGAAATAAAATATTATTGAAGAAGAAGGGATATATTACTGAAGAAATAATTTCAATTGTTCAGTGAAAACTACATTCAATCTATGATGGAATTAGTTAATAGGGATCTGTTTCAAGTATACTATACAAATTAGTCTTATGGTTTTATTAAGTTTTTTATGGAATTATATTTACGAAATACATTTTTAAACGGATTATTTTATAATATAATGATGTTTCAGAAACTTGTTCTATTACCTAGGTTATGATAAGATGAATGATATAAGTTTTTTGGGAACACATATGTTTGGTTTTTATTATGTTACTCATGTGACATATATCTATTTCCAATGATTTGTATAATGATTTATATATCATTGAATTGATAGGGTGGGAACGTCAAGTAAATATGGTTTAGTAATATAGGTCTAGAACAATAAGAAAATATGGTTCAGTAATACATGTCTATAAGGAAAAGTAAATTAGGATCAATAATTGACTATTTCTATAATGATGTTATTTTCAATTATCCTTTAATAATATGGAAATTATCTTCTATTGTAATATGTTTTCTACAATTCCATGTTTTATGCCATTGTAATTTTCTCATGGTTCATGATTTCATTATGACATAAGCCTTATGAATTACTAATATTTATTTCCAGACTCAATATTTCTATAGTTGAAATTTATATCCAATATGTTAAATTCTTATGTCTATTTTTTTATATTCTCCTTGTTTACCCTTATTGGGGATGTATCTCACCCTTTACATGTTTTCTTTTTTATTGGATCTAATAAATGGTTTTAGGTAGGAAAGACGAAGTGAATTATCTTTATGGGAGATGTTGAAAATCCATCGCCATGTTAGATGAATGTATTCCATGTTTCCAATGAAAGTAAACTAAAATGGTATTTAGGTGTCTATTTTTATTGTATTAAGTACTATAAAAAAGAAATGTAATGTCCATGTATATCAATCATGGGTTGTTACAGTTGGTATTAGAGTGAATCTTTAGTAAACTTCGGGAAACTAGGATGTAAATACATTAGTGGCACCCCTGGATATATATCTAGGGATATGTATAGGGATGTCCCCAATGATAAGTCTAACTATTGGTTGTTATCCATGAATTATGGTAATGATCATGAATGAACTTGGAATAAACCCACGAAGTTGTAGAATGAATGTACACCATCTTTATTATTTTGTTTTCATATTATGATCTTTTTCTTCTCATACTATTCATTTTGGGTTTTAGACAGTAGCTGGAAATAGGAGGATTCATGTTAATGGAGAATATGATAGACAATGGAATGAAATTCCTCATGAGAAACCAAATAAAATTTGATTTGTAAGCCGAAGCATCAATATTATTCCAAATTGGAAATATCATAATATGATCAACAATCTCATCTTTGGTGAGTTTTCTGAGCCACCTAATAAGAGAAAAATAGAGTTTCATGTTGACCACAAAGGGAACAATGTTATATCTTCCTCATGTAAATCATGTAGGAAGAGGCATCAAGGAGAGTGTTTCAAAAGGACATGAATATGCTTAGAATGTGGAAATTAATGACACAAATTAAGTAATTTCAAAGTAAAAGGTTTAGTTAAAATAATATAGAAGATAATGGTATTCCAAAGACACCAATTATGGTTAAATGTTTTATATGTGGGACATATGGGCATTATAAAAATCCATGACATAGTGGAGAAGATCATAGATATAATCAGTATTGTATTATGAGGAGTATTAATATTGAAGATTATGAAGAGACTAAAATGACATGTGATATGAAATAAGGTGATGAATCTTGGTCAATGGTTTAAAAAGATAGTGGAATGATTTCATGTTTATCAGAAATAATTTTGTATAAGAAATCGTACGGTATTATAGAATAAATAAACATCTAATAATTCATAAATAATTTATTTCTTTATGTATTTGAATGTATATTTTTAATGGTACCAATAACCATGAAAAATGATTTATATATTTTGCGAAAAAACATTCAAATAAATATATATCTTAATATGTCCCTTATGTTAAGATAATGTTGTTTGTATGAAGATATGTTTAATCTAAATAAAAAAATTGGTTTATTCTAATTTAATTGGAACTAATCAAGGATTTGTTGTTAAGAGGGTTACGATATCATAGAAAAAGTGTAAATCATTTTTCTAATTAAGGTATAGATCCAATTGGTTTTGGAATAAGGAAATATGCATGTTTTAAATAAGGATATATGGTAATTCATGTTATTACCATGACACCAGAAAATATATGCCAACAGTATTCACATGATTAGAATGTGACTAAAATGATATACCTTATAATATATGGAGATTACTGTTAAACCATGTTAGTGAACCTATTTTTAATGTTATGGATTTTTTTTCATCTTTCATATGGATTGTATGCTTTTCAATTTATGGAAATTTTAAGTTTCACATCAGATGAAGACTACTAGAATAAATTCCTATCTCACCATTGGTGGATATATGCATATTTGTTAAATTATGATATCATTTTAATGATAAATACAGATGGAATGACATGTCATTCAATTTAGGGACCGAATGATCTGCTAAATCATTAGTAAGATCAATTTCGACATCAATTTTCTAAATAAGTTACAAAGTGAAAACTGTTCAAGAAACAACCAGCATTGGGATTGTACTGAAATAAGGTGATTATTTCTAGTAATGTTCATAAACATTAGGTAAAGGTTCTTGAAAACCAAAAAATTATAACTAGAACCTTTTAATATGACAAATAATATGGTCTCTTAAATCATTGTAGATTTATGGCTTTCTATTTGTTAACTTCCTGCTAACTATTTTCTCTATCACCCACCATCATAATTTTATGGTTATATTTTTCTTCTATATCCATGTTTTTGGTTCCCACCTATGATCATCTTTTTTAAAACCTATTGATGAGTTACATTGATTAACTATTATGTTTTCAACATTTTTTTAAACTAAGTCTTAGTGTTACTTTTTATTATGTGAGATTCTACGAATGAGACATTTAAGTAGTAAACATTTTATAACCCCAGCAAATTTTGATGTAGAAATTAATTTTAAGGGGGGTAGAATGTAAAAGAAAGAGTTTTTTTTTGAGATAAATTTTTTAATTTCATTAAGGTATTCTATTGTATGATACACCATGATAAGCATGCATAATAAGCCAAAAATTCATAGCTTGCGGTATATGAAACACTTTTCATAGCCTTTGATATAAACAATCTCATGTTATTTTCCTACAATATATTTCAAAAAATACCTATTATAAGTGAATAACTAAATATTGTTACCTTACTAATTTTTTTTATTTCACTCACTTTTATAGGGATTGTGAGAAACCAAACTTTCAACCACAAAAGGAGATGAATAAACCATTAAAGGAAAATTTAATTCTACAAGAGTGTATATCTGTAAATATTTTCTAGTATATAGAGGATTCACATTTTTCAGTTTGTCCATTATCATATATTCAAACTCTATTGTAGCTTATCCTTAGACAAGATTCACTCCTCAAGGCTGACGTTCCATTTTTGAATCCCCCCACAAGAATTAGGACATGAATGTCTATCCAGGTGTGTTTCTCCTCATTGGGAATTACCCTCAGTGACCTCCCCATTAGTTTGGAAACATTCTTCTCAGAGGTATTGAGTAGAATAATATTATTGAATACTTATTCATCCGAACTCATGAACAATTCTAATGAATGTAAAACCAAAAAAACAACTTCGACCGGAAAACAACAACAATGTCCATCTTCATGGAAATAAAATTCTTGTTGGATCACATCACCATTAGAGGTGAAAAAGTGGAGTAATACTTACCTTTATGGTTCCACCTCCATTTACCCCTCTGGCTCATAGAATCACCTATAGAAAAATTTGTTCCATTTTCATTGGTCTCTTTATCAAATACCCCATCATTGGCTTGGATTATGTCATGTTAATCAATATTTGTTCCATCGACTTCACGCACTAAAAAACTATTTTTCAGTTGAACCAGGGACTAGATCATTGGGATAGAACCCCGTGTAATCCTAGAATTTGTTTGATGATTCATTTAGTGAATAGTACCCTATAATCACTCCTTGCACGAAAATATTACTCACATCCATACATTCACCTCTCATATTAGCTTTATTTTGAACATGGACACTAATAGCTTTGTTATATTCCTTGAAAGCTAAAAACCATCTAGATCTTTCCTCAACCCATTATAAATATTAGAATCCTTCCTATTAGATGATGATACCCCGCCGTACCTTGCACATTGCAGTATTATAGTATCTCCAACTCACATACATTTCATCATTATAGGTTGCTTCATACTCTTGACATTCCAAAACATCAATACCATGAGCCTCTTTCTCATTATCTATATCCAGTGGAGTCTACATAGTTAGTTTTCCATTAGCGAAACCACTCTTTAGTTGAGCAGAAGTGTCTACAACCTTCGGACTGGGTGCAAGGCTTCCCACTTCTTGAAGATGATTATCCAAATCCACTGCAATACATCCCTCTAGATTCATTGAAACTTATTCACCCATTTTAAAAAAAACACCCCCAGCTAACTCCACACCATCAACAGGAATGATGTTGTCCCAAAAGCTTGAATATTAACAAAAAATTACACCCATGGTTCGGATAATACAAGATGTTTGCATCTGAATTCTTCACCAAAAACAACCCACACCCACTCCACCGAAGTCTTGGAGACAAAAACCTCCACACATAAATGAAGATTAATTGGATGGATGATTGATTATGTTCTATTATACAAACATTAAAAGTGACCAACTATGTTCCCTAACATCTGAAGGATTTCATGGTTTTGGAAAGGCAACAGAATTTCATAGAACGAATCTCAGATTGTGACTGAAGAGTATTCTTGTTTCATATAAAAATCATAAGATGAGTGAATAATGAGAAACAAGAAACTAAGACACTTATGTGGAGCACTAGACCACATGAAAATCATATATTTCTTTGAGGAAAATTGAATCATCATGTGTTATTTGTTGAGATGACCAACAACCGCATGATCTCATAACCTCAAACAATAGAACACGAACCGATAAAAATCATCAAACGTGGATTGTTGGTGAGTGAAGTGTTCCACCGTCTTTGAATCTCTTCTCCTTACTTATTTTCCAATCCCCAGATGCTCGCCCGATTTTTTGGCTATTTTGCAATGCGCAAAGGTTCCCTAGCTATTTGACGGTGCACCTCATTTTATTATCCTTTTGATGGTGCACCCATATTAAATATAGGTTTCAATAATTTATAATATTCTAGAATAAAAATAAACTTCTTCTCTGAATTAGTAAATAAAAATTTACTTTTGATGACTTTTTCATATTTTTACGAAATGTTTTACATTTTGATGAAAAGATAAAAGATATAATATTTTAATAGAAATCAACTATTTTCAATGAAATAATTTATGTGGATAAGTTATATAATAGAATAGATTAAAAGTTGAAATAAAATACATCTATATTATTTAATTTAAAACAAGTTATTAAAATTAATTTTAAATTGAATTCATATGTAATAATATTTCAATCCTTTTTAATGTTTTAACTTTTAAAACCCATTTTTTCATTACAACATAAGGATTAATTATAAGTTAATTATTGTAACATCAGTTTATTGAATTTTTAGAAATTTATTCCATATTTATAATAAGTGGGTCCAGATAATGTAAATAGATTTATTTTATTTTTAGGAATTAGGAATAGTAATATTAGAAATTTTTATTAATACTGTAAAATGGTAAATCATGTAATTATGGGAAAATATATTTTAAAAAATTGTTATAAAATGAGTCTTAATATTATTTATTGAGTGATTTTCAACCAAACCCATCCAGGGGTCAAAATGATACCCTTTAGAATGCTCTTGGATAAGATTAGGACATTTAATATATTTTATTTAATGAAATGTTAAATATATCTTACTCAATTTTTAATAATTTAATCATTTTATAAAATAACATTTCAAATAAAATAAACTATACTAAGAAAATTATTAAAACACCAAAATTGTTTTTATTTATACTAGTAATTTATTTTTAATTTTTGGGAAATAATTAATTACATTAATGGTATATACATTGATAATAGAGATATTATTTAATGGATGAAAAATAAATAGAATAAATTTTCATAAAATATTATTTACTCATAAAATACTAAAAAACATGAAGAAATCATATTGGTATATTATATCTCAACCATAATCCTAAAAGGGTGTAGTTATTGACCATTTTGAGCCTTATGGAATGGATTTTGACACCTAAATAATTTATTTAATATAATGTTAAACATGTAACACTCATTTTTAAATAAATATAACAATTTTAATGTAGGATTACATAGAATATATATTTATCTATAAGAATTTCTATGAATTATATATGATTTACACTCATAGTATTATTTTAAATATTATTTTTATTCCACAAATAAGTATAATTAATAATTAAAAAAAATGTTGTCGTGATTATTCTATTGTTGGAAATATCAAATTAATGTCCGTAACAATTTTTAGATAAATATCATTTTGTATTATTAATATATATATATTTTTTTTATATTACCTTGACCCCTTAGTTATTTTATAAATTATTTTTTACAAGGATAACATCTTATAATGGTATTTTTAAAAATCAATGAAATGAGTAGTGTCCAAATTGATACAAATGAAATTTTGTTAAAATAATGTTTTATTTAATTATTTATAAGTCATTAAATATATTTATAAATATATAAAAATTATTATATGGTATATAATTTTCCTAATTATTTATTATTGATCTAATTGACATCATCTAAATAAATATTTTACCTTTTTAATATGGAAATATTTCTTACTATAGTTAAAATAAAATAGAATAACTAAGAATTAAATTTAAATTATAAGGTTTGAATAGACAATAAAAGATTGACTAATTTTAATTTTTATATTACAACATTATCACATATCATCATTTAAATTAGGTCATTTTGGAGGTTTTTTAAGGGGTTTTAATTTTTTATTAAATAATAATTTTCTAAATTCCAATGGTGCCCCAAACCTCAATTATAAAAGGGATACTCCTACCTCATTTCATAGAAATACATTGAGACTTAATTATTGGACATAAAATACCCCATTAGCTTCTAAAATTCCCTATTTAAATTTGAGAGGTGTTGTTATTCTCCTAAGACAAACTGTAGGGCCATTAAGTGGAGATTTAAATGGAGCTCACCGAAGAAGAGTTAATATCCTGTACTGAATTTCTCAAGATCATTTCTTCTCTTACATCGACTTCCTTTTTTTCTATTATAATTTCCTTACTCTAGTATAACCTATATACTGATACATTATTATTGTTATTAAACATTCTTATTCATGATTATATCTATTCTATTAAAAATGAATTCACTATGCATGCGTACATACTGATTACCATCTCCATATTATGGTGTAATCAATTTTGACCACCCTTTACATGGATGTGTGTAATGATGGAGATAATAACTATATATTATTATTATAACATGATATTTTTTTGGGTAAAAAATAAGTACCATCCACTTCCATACCATTTCATAATTAAATGAATTGTATCATCATACGTGAATACGTATAACCTACCATCTATATGATGTGATGCGATTAAATCTTTATGATATCCATGAAAATATGATTATATAAATATATATAATGAATAAAGAATATATATATTAAGTGAATATAATTTTTTTATGATATAACTATGATTTCATATAGATAACCGTATCTTATTGAATGAATCATGTATAAAAAATGAACTAATTAATACCTGAATAACGGGTAACAAAGAAATGATGTTACGCAAAGGATGATAATATTATAATATATGATATGAAAATAATGACTACTATTTTATAATAATTCAATGCCATAGAGGTTATGTGCGATTTATGGAAGGATGATTCATTAAAAAGGTAGTTTATCTTCTAGAAATAGGAGATATTTTTGAATGCTCTATGGTTTCTGAAGGTAGTATTTTCTTTTGATGAATTTGGTAGTTTAACAAGGCCTCTGTGAGTTTTTTAAACTTACCGTTATGATTGTTTTGAAAAGGGGGTTCCCAATAAATATATAGAAATATGATGTTCATAAAATGGGTGAATTTATAACATCAACCAAGACACTTCATATATATTAGGAATCATTGATTATTTAAAAGTAAGGCACCTACATTTCTATAAATTGTGTGTGAATCCCTTACTAGGATGTGAGAACAGAAACCAGAATATGGTGATAATTTCCACTGGTAGCGAGTCATCGAAATGGAGTCAGGGAGTGACCCTTGGGAAGGGAGTGAGATATCCCTAAACCTTGTAATGTAGTGATCTTAGACATAAAAGTGATCTATCATGAACCTTGAATTGGGAGTGAGACTTCGTGAATTTGGTACATCGCCACATTTCTATTGTATATTCTATTAACGTAGACATGTTATGATTAATAGAGTAAAAATTTATGTTTTTGTGTATTATTTAATTTATACTCATACATTTCTACGTGAAAATCGGAGAATATTGTTTTTAATGATAAAACAATACCTAAAGTGGTTTTTGTTTAAATCTCTCATTCCCTGATTCACCCCCTCTCAGGATATTTAACCTAGTGGGGATAACAATTTAAAACACGCATTAGGGGGGTTAGAAATAAATAAAATTGGTTTAGATAGTTATTAAATCCTTATACAATTACTATAGATTGTTTTTTAAAATGTTGGAACCGACTCCATGCCAATCCAAGTTGTGGTTCTCTCTAGATGCCCTTAAAAGTTTTTTTACTGTTTTAAAACACTATAACATGAGTGTAATGGTCAAAAACATAGAGGGAATTTTTTTATTGGTATAAAATAATGGGAATATGTGGTGCATTTATTTTTTATGTTTATAAAAATAAAAAGCATCCATCTAATGTGCAGCATGCTCATAATGGCTAAATAAGCACTTTTAAAAGATCTCAATGTATTTAGAAATTTTTACCATATGGTAAAAACCAATAAAATATTGTTCAATAGATTTTAAATCCTAAGATAAAGATAATAGTTTTAATTTTCATTTAAATTTTGGAATTCATGGAAAGTTAATCTAAGGTATGGATTATCCATGATGCTAGTAAACCCGTTATTAGTGTTTTAAAACCCCAAAACATTCTTGTAAAAATGAAAACCATAACATAAAACCTCATGTTTATGTAAAATCATGTGAAAAACATAGTTGATTTTCTTTTACTTGTAAAAGATGAAATCACGTACATATGGTGTATAATGTACTCATAATGACTCAGTGAACAGTTTTAAAAGATATCAAACCATTTAATAACATTTTTTATTGATTAAAATAAATAACACCACATCAGATAATCATGAAAATATATAGAGATGACAATATATTTATTTTTCAATAATAAGAAATTATGCTATGTAAATTGGTGTTAGGGTTATTCTAAAATACTTTTAACCACGTTTTTAGTGTATAAAAAAAATAAAACAACAGTTTCAAACTCAAAACCAAATCATGATCCCTCCTATTAATGTAAAATCATGGGACAACCACTTTTTAATTTGTTTTGATCTGTACATGTAGCCATCACATCCATCCGATGTGTGGGATTCTCATAATGACTCTATATTCATTTCTATAATATATAAAAGTCATTTAAAACATGAATGAAAGGGTCAAAAACATGAAAATAGAAATGGATAGACATGAAATCATATGATAAAAACCTTACATTTAGTTTTCATTTTTAGAAACTGAATCCACGTTAATTCGATTTATAGATTGCTTGAAATGCTTGTAACATATTTTTCTATTTTTTAGAACACATAAAAATGAGTGTAATGTTAGAAATCATACAATATAACCTTATATTGAAATTATATCAGGTGAAAACTATAATTGATTTTTTTAAGTTTATGAGTCGAAAATGCATCCATCTATTGTGCGGTTTTCGTAGAATGACTCAATAAATATTTTTAAATGATATCAATGTCCTTAAAATGTTTGTGAGAGAATTAAAACCATGAAAACTAGTTACATGGCCTTGAAATAATATTAAAATGTCTATATATTATTTTTTTATTTTTGAGAACTAATTAAAAATAAATCCATGTTTCATTTTTCCTAGGATTCCCATAAATGTTTTTTTTGGGGTTTTAAAATACTAAAATATGTGTGTATTAGTGTAAACCATAGGTGAAGTCCACAGATTGATACGAAATCATGAATCAACAACAATGGATTTTCCTTGAAATATAGGGAATTATTTCTTATTATTGTCTTTAATATTTGTTTGTTGAAAAATTTAAATCATATTTCATATAAGTTTAAATATTTATAATTTTCATATAAACATAACTCTTTTTTGTTCCATGTGGTAAAAAATATTTTAAATAGTTATGTTTATGTTTTAAAATTGTTCTGAATGATTTTTTTTCTATGATGAAATGTGATCTGTTGGATTCTCAAAATAACAAATGTTATGTGAAAATTATGAATATTTTATTTTTATATTATGTTTCATATTAATTATTAAAATTTTGTTTTTTGTATTGAAGGATTAAGATTTCAATAGTAGGGATGATGTTGAATGTTCTAATCAACAAAAATATTCCTAAGGAAAATGTGATGGGTCATATTTTTCCTATTATGGTTTAATAATATCAATGATTATTTTTTAGTTAATATTTATTATGTTCATTTCATATTTATATCATTATTTTACTACATTTGATGACAAAAATCATACCATTTTTCATAAAATGACACTAGTTATGGAGGTAGTTGGATGTAGTGGATGTATTTGGATGCACATATCGGCTGTGGATTGATGGTGGGTTTTTGAAATATGTCATCTGTATATATATGATATCAATTATAACAGTTGAATGGTGATTATGTATTTGTTAATGTAGATGTGGATGTATAATGGGTTTATTTAAGTATTTATGGATGAATTTTTTATATTATTTTTCATTAAATTTATTTTCCAAAACTATTAATAATAGGGAACCACTGCTAAATTATATAGCGACAATTCTGTAAATTTTCCCAATGTTTTTTCAAATAAAACAGATCTCTACCAACATAATATTAATCCATCTACTATATACTATAAAAAGAAACATTTATTCACCTCCACTAAATAATAAAAAACACAGATAAATTATTTCCAACCCTGAAATATGTGATGATATAAATAATAGTAAAGACATAGTGTATGAGTGATTCAATCAGCCGCTAATAGTGAGAAAAAATCAATAAGACTGTGTTGTATTGTAGTATATGATGAATAAAATCATCCACACCCCCCCACACCCACATCAATGAGGTATTGAGCCGTGTCATATATATGTATGTTGGACCTGTAAGACATAATAACTCGACTAGTGGGTAATAAAACATCCCGGACTGGTATCACATGTTTAATAGATCTAATAAAATGATGGCATGATATTTTACTACTGATTTATCGTGATTTAAGCTAAATCATGGGAGTCTAATTTGTCACCATCAATTGGGAATCCAAATTTTGGTCCTTTGGTCTATCTAAAATTATAATAAAATAGTTTGAGTAGGTTCTTGACAATCCTAGTAGGGACGATATGGGACATAACTCATTGACATCTCTGGGTGTGTGTGTGTTTAGTTTATTGTAATCATATCTACCTAATAATAAGAATAAATTAACATTATTATAATAATACATATATAGGTTTTTATTAATACGCATATATATAATTTAAAAACATCATAAAATTTACACACTAAAATTCTTTGTAAAATTTAAACCCTGATCTTTACTATGTAAAAATTCCTTTTTAAACCTAAAACTATAAATTTAATGTTAAAATTTTAAATAAAAATATTAATTTGTAAATATCCATAGAATATTAAAAATATATATATTAATATTAAAATAATTTATAAAAATGGTGTTATTATTAATTGCCTCTTGCTGCATGGAGGTAGCTTTCTATGGTTTTGACGCATTGCAACAGAGTGTTTTTGTGCCAAGGGGTGTTTTATTCTTTCTTTTGTCTAGTTTGGTCAATATTCAATGGGTTCTTTATACTAGGGTTTCCGCTCTATTTGTATGTGTCTATCCAAGAAGAATAATCATCATTTATTCTCTTTATCATTATGAATGTATATATATTCAGACATTTGGAGAAGTTCTCCATAACTGATCAGGAAAAGTCAAAGTAAGAAGTTTGTACAACAAAGGGTGAATTCTATAGAACCAAAAATCAAATCTCCTTGTGATAAATAACTCATATAAAAGATCATATAACAGTACCTCCCTAAAAACAAGTTGTTTTCAATAGGGATATCGGAAGAGGGAGTTTCTATCGTAGAAATTGAATCCATTTTGATTATTTTGGATGTCTCCATGGAGTATTAAAATACCCATGTATTGAGTGGAACTTTTTGTTCCATTGGTATTCAACTACTATTGATCGATTTCATTTTAAATAGAGTTAAAATTAGAGGTATTTTTTTATCCCATTCCCCCCTTCTAGATATGGGATAATGGAATTACCATTACTGGTAGAAATGGTCATCTCAATCATGGGATTGGGAATCGAAATGGTCCGTTTAATGATTGGGTTGATTCAGATCTGATCTAATGGGGATACTAAGTGAAAATTATTGTTATATTGGAAATATTTCAACCAATTATTTGGATTTTTTAATTCCCGTTGCACATTATTTGGGTGTCTTTTGAATTCAAAAAATTCTAGTCATTCTATTTCCTCTTTGGCATTATTGGTAATGGTGTAATGGAATGTGAAAAAAAAGTAAGATCTAAAGGGACAAATGACAATACAATACAGACTGTGGCTATGGTCTATACCCTCTGATTGTTTTCCATTTTGGACAGTGAAAAATAGAATCCAAATTTAATTCTCAATAGGCGGTTCGAACAAGTCCCCTTTACATCTTAGGTGGTTATAATATAGTTGAGACCACTATATTTTACCACATTCCCAATAAATCTTGTATATCCTTCCTTTTATGTTGATGTGTCTTTTACTTATTTTCCAATATATATAGGGGTTGTTGATAATGGGACATAGGATGATGAGTCATTTTTCAAAAACAATAGAATCCTGAGAAAAGCTACCCAAACATTGACCATGAAAAATTTGTATGATGCTACAATGTTCCAGAAAATAGCTCATCCTATTATTCATTGTCTTGTTCTCTATTAATTTAAAGTCCAGGTTCCAAAATATGCTCTCCATCCACCAAAAAAGTCACCAATGTTTGTAGGTTCTTTATATTTTTTTGGTAGGTCACCTCACCAATTCACCATTACCGATTGACTGGTTCTTCAGACTAGAAAGAGCCTCCTTCATACACATTTCCATGGATCACCTTGGCCTGAAGACAGATTCATTTAATATTGTTCCCCATGTTGTTTCTAAGGACACATGTATCATTCATACTTGATAGGATAATTATAATTAAGATATGGTAGTTCCACATTAATGGATATGATCAGGGATTGAGGATATCTCTAATAACCCCTAAAAGATGATTTATATATATTCTGACCTACGAGTCCCAGATCATTCCCTAATGATAGATATTTATATTCCCATACCACATGATGGAATTAATATTCATAGTGGGACGTTTCTAGTCTATAAATATCACCATATGTGGAATAATATATCTAGAGGGAAACTAAGATCTATTATTCATGACCTAGTTCATTGCAGCTTCAAGTGAGGCTCAGAGGGATTGTTTCCAGTGGTACATCTCCATAAAATATTGAGAGTGGTGGGAGATGGTTCTCTTCTAAATGATTCATAGGTGGAGGTTGGACTGGACGAGCCCCGAATTTTTCATTTAAAATCTTCTATTAGATCTATTATGTTATATTCATACCAAAGTTTGTTTGAAGGCTCTATAAATGGATGTCAACGTATATCACTGAGATAAAATTATTGTCTGATAACATGTTTGAAAGAATGGAAATGAGAATAATTCATTCAAAAGTTAGGTTTCAAAAACTATTTCTCACTCAGATGATCAGGCTATAAATGAGGCCTTTATATAATGTGGGAAAGTGGACATCCATGATTTAGTGGTTAGATTCTCTATTCAACACATTTTCATCTCAATCATCTATCCTCTATTAATAGTATGACAATTTTTGGGGTATTTAAGACTGGACACGACTGATAAAGAAGTGGATATTAAGGGATTTGGTTAATTACATCTGGACTATACTTTTTGGCCCCATTCAATATGGTGGATATTATAAAAAAAACATTACCATCATGAGAATCTCGTAGAATCAAGATGGAGCGCTTCTTCTACGAAACGTTTTTTGGACTGTTTACACCTATTTTTTCTTTCAGTTCATGGTTTCTTATGTATCATGTTTACTTGGTTTCATGGATGGGAAAATTAATATAGAGTTTTGGAAAGGCTGTATGGGTTTGTGGGATCTAGATACAAATGAAAACATTCATGTGGTATGAGTTTTTTCACTTCCCTCTGGTCTCATCTGACTATTGTCCTATCTTCCTCCAACTACAGGTTGTACCCATATGAAAATTTTCATAATTGAGTTTTCATTTAAAATTTATGTGTCTCCGAAAGATATTTGTTGGGATTCTGCCAATTCAATTTTTCCTCCTCACAAGGGCATGTATGGGATATGACTAAAGAGATGGATAAAAACATGAAGCACTAGAATTTACTATAGTTCATGAATTTTGGTAAGAGAATCCAAGGGTTGAAAAATCAATAACAAGAGGATTTTAAAAACTCACATATGATTTTCCCATTCACGAGGTAGTAAAAATTGATAAGATGGCTGACAAGACCCTAAGAGAAAAATAAAGCTATTGGATTTCCATTTCGAGGGATTCCATTAATAGACATGGTGACCAAAATACATGGTTTTTTTGTCAAAAGGACTCTACCAAGAAAATGAACCTCATTTATAAGATTGTGTATGGGGATAAAAGTATTACTTCTGATTATTCTGTTATTTAAGAAATGATATGGTCCATTTAAAAATATTTGTTTTATTCTGAGAGAGACACCATCCAAGGGGACCACATGAGTAGTCTCGGGCCTAAGGTGATCATGTCCATGTCATTGATTCCTAAGGATAAAATGTAAAGGGGGATTTTTTCTTCCCAAAAGATCATACATTTTTCATTTTTTTCAATGTCTAGATGGGTTACAAGACCATTTATTGATGTGTTTTTTCCATACTGTGTGTTTGTACATTATTTTTATGATATGAAGATTATGATCCAATTCTATTATTATGGATAAGGTTAATGAAACTTTTATTTTATTAATACCAGAATTACATGGTAGCATAAATTTGTTTCATTTTATACATATTAGCTTAGGTAAATTGCATTACATGAATTACTTAAATTTCATCTCTCCTTACTTGGATAGGGTCCCCCATTCTATTTTTTCTAAGAACCAGAGTACTTTTTTATCCCTAAGACGTTTTACTGATATCACTATCATGTACAATGGAATATTTTGTTCTATGAAATCATTATTCAACATCCATGGTGGGGGGGGGGGGGGGGTTGCAATGAAATTGGATATGAGAAGTGATTTTTTTTTGTTGGAATAAGATTTCTTATAATAGGGTACGAGTAAAACGGTATTGGACAAAAATTTATAAGAGTTATAATGATTTGTGTTAGAAATATTTGTTTCAACATCAAAGGTAACAGATTTCTGAAAAAGAACATCAAAACTTATAGAGTCCTATAGTAGGGTGACCCTATTTCACTACATATATATATTATTTCCCTATGTGTTTTTTTGATTTTTTAATTATCATATGGATGGAATAATTGATGGTGATAATGTTTGTTAGCATAGTATCCCCATTACTCACTTTTTTTTCACTTGTAATGGCCTTCAATTTTCAAGATTAATTCCTCAATAATTTTTATAGATTATTAAAATTATCGACGCTTTTACCGATTCCTTATGAAAACATGTCAATTTTTTAAAATAAGTTATTTATTTCAGTAAACATGTGTGATAATGGGTGGGATACTTTATCATTGGTTTGTGTGGTATCGAGGTCTTTCAGAAACATAAAACATATTTAAGACTTCTGACCATCCATAGATGTTCCAAAAGATATGTATTCCCCTTCAAACATAAAAATATACATATAGAAATCTAAGGATGGCCCTGTGAGGAACATTACAGGGCCTCAAAATTGGTTATTAATAAAGATGTTTCCCATGTTTTTCCATCTAACATGATGTCCCTCTTCAAGCTCCTGAATTATTTTATCCCTCAATTTTATTCGAAATTGTTAATTTCTAGCAAGGTCATTCTAATCTAAAAAATCATTTACATTGTCATTCATGGGAGAATATATATTCCATAAAGGCTTTAGGAATCATGGTATATAGGGATTTATATCATTTCTACAATTCCATTCTATCTAAGAAATATTTTCCCTCATTATAAGAAACAAACAACATGTTTTCTAGAGTATCAAAGCTATGTATTTTCCCCCTGATGATATTTTTTCCTCTAGTTTGGTTCCTCAAATGATTTATTTTTTGAGGTGTGTTTGGTGATCCTCGCTCATTTCAACCCATGAGATTTTTTGGGGAATTTTTTGTGGTGAATTGGTTAATATTTAGTGTGCCCATAGAAAGTGGGGTTAGATGGTATGGTACATGCCTCTATGATTATTCCCAACCATGATAATATTATTGTGAGATATATCCCATTTTTAAAAATTATGGGTTGAGATCCTAAAAATAAAGATCATTGGATTATTGATTTTGATTTTAAATCTATCCTAGTGGTTCATGAGGTGCATGATTCATGCCCAGAACTGTTGTGTAAATATTTAGAATCTTCTGGCTGCAAATCTATCTAATTAATCACGCTTTGAGGGTGATAAATTTAAAATTCCCTCTATGTTGAAACATATTTTCCATGTAAAATCACTTCTACGGACCAAGATTTTCTATTGGAAATTTTGTATGGTATCCCTCCAATATACGCTTTCCTGGACAATAATAAACTCTTTATAAACTACCTGTGGAATCTGTATGGGTTTAAGTAAGAAATAAATTTCCATATTATTTCCTCCTCCCACTATGTCATAGGTATGTGGTTGATGTTCATGATATTGGATGTCCCTCTATGTTGAAGTATATTGTATTCAAGATTTATTTTGGGGGATGTGTTCAGGTCATTTCATAGTTAAAAGATCATGGGTCTATGTATCTACACATGGATTATCTAGTTTCACCAAAACACATTTTCTTTATAGTTAATTTTTATAGATAAAAGTGTTTGTATTTATATGATGAACAATTGGGTTTCATAGAGTAATGATGTTGAGGCATTTCATCCTCCTATTCTTGTTCAATACCCCCTTAGGCAGATTCCACCCTCCCACTCCATGTATTTTCAAACATAATTTGATTAGGAAATTCTTGGTGTAGGTTTTTTTTCCTCTAGGCAATTTAATGGGACCATTAACGATCCATAATTATGGATTTTCATTCCTATACTATTTTATATTGGTCTCTTCATATGTCTGAGGACATATTTCTATAAGGGTATATAATTCATATCATCTCTTGGATGGTGGAATATTGTGATTGAATCCATTTCCTAGTTATTGTTTTTGATATGAAGGAGGATGAAGGCGGAAAATAATCATCTAGGTCTATTATTGACATCATCATATATTTTATGACTTTATTTGCTTCATATTTTTTTCCACTGTTGGGTTAGATGGAAAATGTGTTTCTCTTTTTATGGATGATTTTGGTTTTTGTTTGGAGTCTATGTGTTGGCTTTCATCTTTTTCGCCGATGTTATATACTTTAGATTCATGTGATATTTATGTTAATTGTTTTATTTTCCAAATATATAAATAAATGATATTATTAGAAGGCATATCATTAGGATTATAATGTATATGTTATTTTAAAAATCTAGGAATATTATTCTATGAATATATCAAAATGTATTTATAAAAAATATTTTGTTTAAAAAAAATATATTTTTTATATCCATTATATATTGTCAAAACTGGAATTAAAAATTAATATCTATTAATATTTAATATATAAATATTATTATTAAAATAAATAGATATTCTAATATCTATACATTATTATATATAATGTTTGATATATATTTTTAATGGTATAAAATGTTACTATAAAATCATTAAGATATAAAATCTATTATAAATTATAAAATATATATTTATTATAACAATAAAATATTGTAATATATATTTTTTTAAATAATGTTTTTAAAAAATTATATCAACATTTACAGTGTATTTTGGTTTTCTCTGTCTTTCTTTACGTCCTCATTTTTTGTAATACCCATCAAAATTTAATAATCCTCCGCATTGAAAATTGATACATGTCATTGTCCCAATATAGAAATTTGGAGTCATACCTTGGTAATTAAGATAATGGAAATCATATCCAATCGACTTCCAAGAATCTGTGTTTAATATTATGAATGAATTAATGTTGATAAGTCATACATTATATTATATTAATAATATATCATTAAATTCCCTATTATGGTTCTTTATCAATTATTTACAACATACGCGTATATATATATATATATATATTAATGTTTAAATTAAACCAAATTTTTTGAATTAATAAGAATATAATCAATGAGTTTTATAATAAATATTGACAAAATTTCTTCTCGTATTAATTTAAAGAATAATTTGTCCTTACTATGTTACTTCTTAGCATATTTTAATTGGATATTTAAATCCATAAAATGGGGTATTAGGTTTTATTTTAATTATTCCATATTATATATTTTGTATTTTATTATATTTAATTTCTAAGAATAATTATATTTCATATTTCATGGCCTAAAACTTATAATTTTCAAACACTTTTTTAGGGTAGAATGCTTTTAAATTGAAATTTTATTACATGTTAATTTAAAATATTATATATTATTTATATTTTAATATTATTAAATTATATTAAAAATAATTTTATTTTTGTTTTTATTATTTTACTGAGTAATAAAAGAAATATTGTAAAAATATTCTTTAAAAATCCAATGTTGTGCATCTCTAGTGAGGGTTCTTGTTGTGGTTTTTCTTAATATCCATCAGGGCAACTTCCAAAGGAAATATAGTTTGTTTAAATTTTTTATAATATTAATTAATAATAACAATAATTGATAAAACTTTTAAGGGAATTGGTATACAAGCAATGTCATTTCATGGATAATATAACGTGTAAATCAATGAAAAAATTGATTTAACTAATAAAACCTATAGGGAAATGAAATATATGAAAATAAAAAATTGCAATAGAAAGTAACATTTATATATAATATCATTGACAAAAGAAATATAAAATGAAATAAAATTCTATAATATAAATTAAATAATAGAAAAAAATTATTAGTCCAACTTCAACCCATCTAATTGAATAAGAACATAAATGTGGAAATATATATATATATATATATATAATCCTTTATAATATAAGATGTATGAAAATAATTTGAAACATTAATAAACATTATAGATATTCTCAAAATATAAATTCAAGGAACATAATACAAAATAATAAAAAAATTTGAAATTGTATTTATATTGTGTTTTTAGTATAATTCTATTTGTAAATAACATGCAAAAAATTAGGTTGCAATAATATCTTTTTGCTTTTTACATATTCACATTATTCATATTAAGATGGAAATATATCATATTTTGTATGACCATTTATCCAAAAAATTATATATAAAAATCAATAAAATTTTAGACCAAAGGTGTAGTATATGTTATTAGTGATTTATTATCATTGAGTCTTGTTTCATAAAAACAATTATAATATTGAATAATTTAAGATAATTCATTCATTAAAATGTTGATGATAGTTATATAACGAAGTTAATAAAGTATAATTTTTAAAGAGGAAACTAAAATTATAAATTTATATTCGTCATTCAAATAATGAAATATTTTTTCATGAATGATAGTGGACAGTTTTAAAAATAGGATAAAATAGCCCAATATAGTAAATTTTTATAAAAAATGAACATCAAAATTCCATTATCATCTTAAAATATCTATATTAATTAACTCCATGAACCCATGACATGTTTAGTATAATGATACAACATATTAAATATACAATCCATAAAAGGAATAAAAACAAAGATTTATAATTACTATTGGTTATTGAAAAAAGTGAAAACTACAGAAGCTGTGTTCATAAAATAATGAACCAGGCATGAACCACACCATTGAAAAAATCAATCTCAATTAACTTTTCACAAAATAATACATCACAATAATGAAAATATTAAAATAAAAAAACATAGTTGGGTACTGTAATCAATTTTCATCTAAACAAAACCTTACATGGAAGCACATATCACAAATCGTACTCAAAAAAATTGTCTAATATCCAATCTATATATATTATCTATTCACAATACATCACTCAACTCATTAACTATATTTAAAAAATTGTACAAAGAATAACATTGGTATCAACCATCGATATTTTCATTTAAATAAATATTGGATGATAGAGAAAGATAAATGAGTGTAATTCTAAAGGATGTGATTTCATGAGCTTATCTTCCTTAGAAATTTTATAGTTTCTAGTTATTACAATATATAAGAAATTATAAACATAGTTATGTTGAAGATGTTATAAAATAAATAAATGAATATAATTTATTAAAGATTTTTATGCAATAACATTTTTTTCTAAAGTATTACATTGAGATTCCATAGCTCTATTATATTTAGAAGAAGTATGTATGTTAGGGTGAGAAGATTTCAACTGATGAAAACTAGTAGTAATAAACAGAAACGTATTTATTGAGAAATCATGGAATCATTTTCTTAAAGAATCAATCATGTGTAGATGTGTTCAAATATAAATAATGAATGTGTTTTTAAATATTAGCATATATTAAATGAAGGATTTGTGGAAAATCAAAATAATTAATTAATATATATTAATAAATATAATGGTACATTAGTGAATTCATAACCTTTTTTTTCACATCAGCTGAGTTGATGTCATCACAATATCAATTAAGGTGGAAAAATAATGAAGATGATAATTATATATAGAGACATTGTTAATATAGAGGAAAAGAATAATAAATATCTATTTTTTTTGGGTAAAATTAAAGGATTAAAATTCTAATAATTTATTTATAAAACTAATTAATGGTGTTTTTGATAAAATAAACCATCCAGATAGTTCTATGAAGAAATTAGTCGTTATTAGTAAATCTATGTGAGCGATATTCAACTATTCAGTACATTAATATATTGATCCTAAACATAAATATTTAAATGAAATAATTATAATGGGTATTAATCCATATAGATAACAATTGGAATTAAATGTATAACCTTCATGTTAAAATCATATACTTAAAGTGGATTCTTTTTCATCTTCATCATCGTTAAATGAAATTCGTCCACCATGAAGTTACATGGAAAATATAATTCAAATAATGCATATTTATAAAAAAATTATAAGGAGTAATACATTGGTATGATATTTAAACAAATCCATATATAATTATTTTTCAAATTAGAAAATAATAAATTAATTATAATTTAAATTATAAGAGTGGAAGATAATCTGTAATGTATCAATGTTGGATTTATAATTAAACAAATTGCACATGAAAAAAAATTAGAATTTCTAGTATTTCCCCCACGTATTTTAAATTTTTCTTTAAAGAAGAATAACATGGATGTTTCTGATTTTAAAAATGGAAATATTTTTAGAGTGGTGACATTTCTTTTGTTTCACAATTTACAATCTAGAATCATATATAAATTAATGATAAAAATTGAAATTCCAAGTCAATTGATGTTTATTACTGAATTTTAATATTTAAGATAACAAGATAATGTGTAGGTGAATATATCCAATTAAAAATTGAAAGCCAATATTTTCATTTTGTTCATTTGGATGTTTGAAAACATATTTTTTTATATAGAAATGATGATACCATTTAGATTCCTGGATTACCCAATTTATGTTAAAAAATGAAACAAACGGAAAATATCATTACTCTAAATGAATCCCATAATTTAGTGGGTCTTAAAGATGAGGAACATTAAGGGGGTGGAGCTATAGAAACACTGACCAATAGCTCCCCCAAAGACCTTCAAAATAATTTTCATTATAGACAGATTAAAAACATCAACACCTCCTAAAAATTGATTGTATGGAATCCAAAATTTTAAAGTAATCAAAAAATTTCCATTAGGTTTCATATTAACTCCAAAATAATCAATTCCCTAGAAAACAAATTCAGTTTCATAAAAACAATATCTAGACATGCTAATAAATCGAGAAGTAACATAAAAAAGAAACATGATATGTTAATATTCTTATGCTTCACCCACTTTGAAAACCTCGAACATGTGCAACATAAACATATGAGTATACATATTAAGATAGATAAAGTAGAATAAATGTTGAGAAAAAATAGACACATACAATGCATAGTATTATTAAACACGAAACACTGTAAAAATAGAAATTTGAGAGAACCATTATTACCAATTTCATTAGTGAAATATTAAATTAATTACAAACTACTTCAATGGAAAAATTTTATGAACACCTTGGGTACAAAATTCATTATATAATGACAAAAAATTGCCTACTATAAAATAAAAGCTTTACTTAGAAACTACGCATTCAAAAATCATCATATATTCTTCCATTAGGAGGGGTTTTAATAAAAAAAAATTATTTAACAATGTAGAATGTAGTATCAAAGTGATAAATACAATATTTATAAATTCAAATAATTAAACTACAATCATTAATATAGAAGCATGATATGATCTTAATACTAAATTTAACCGAATATAAAGAAATAGATGATGTTATACAGATCCAACATTGTGGAAATGTTTAAAGTGATAAAAAACCAAATAATTTAATATAATTATATATTACTGGATGGAGATTAAGTTAAAAAATGAATAAAAACCAAGAAAAATAAATTGTTAATTTAAACTGAACCTATTACTACATAAAAACCAGGAAATATGATGGACCCTTTTTAATGATGAGAACATTCAAAATTAAAATTGATACATTAATTAAATATAAGGAATAATAATATGATAAATAAAAAATTAATGAAATATAAATCACTTGAATAATATAATTAAAATTATTAAGATTTATCATTTATAGACAGGGAGAATTTGATAATAAATACGAAAAGGGGAACAATCTATGGAGAAATAGGATAAAAAAATGTTCATAAAGAATTAATGATATTATAAACTACACAAATGTATTTCTATTAAGTAATGTAAATGAGAAAATAAAATTTAAAAATATATTACATATATATATAAATTTATTTTTCTATAGGGTTTTCTTCCCATTAAAATTAATGAGGGGGATATTATAAAAATATATATAAATTAATCTCCAATTTCAAATAGCAATTTAAACTGTGTGGTGAAATTTCATACAGTAATTGAGGAATGAATATGTAATTAATATTTTTATGAACAAATTTTTTAAATTTGTTCAAATTATACTTTTATAAGAAAAAAATCTATAAATAATTTTAGTAATCTCCTGCATGTCTAGTTGAAGAAATTTGTTTTTAAAAACAATATTTTCACACTTATAATTAAGATGACGTAATAAATTATTTAAAATATTAATACTTATAAAAATTATAGTTTAATATTATCTACGTTTTAATAGATCAAAACATTATGATAAAACTATATATCGCACTTACATAATTAATATCCTTGGAAAATTTAATAAATTATTTTTTGTATATAAATTTCAATTAAGGATTATAAATATGTATTAAATTTAATTTAGAATATAGAATTAATATATCATGTTCATTTTGATTACCCACATCCCAATTGGTTAGTATAAAGGGTGAAGGTCAAATAAAATAAAATAAGGATTCAAATTTGATGGTACTAGATAAATTGAATGGAATAAACTACTCCAATGGGAAAAGTGATATATTTTAAATATACACAACCTTAAAAGTCACAATCCAAAGTAGATCAATTTCATACCCTAATGTGACGGACATGTATAATTGATTGATAAATATCAACCTAGATGATTCAATTATGCTCTATGTCCATAAGATTGGTTAAAAACTGCACTTCTATACTTTTTTATATATTTCCAACAGAATGTGATGTTATATTGCTTCACTCATATCTCATATATAATTCTTATGCCAACTTGGAATTTTTATAGTTCTCATTCTCTTCTCTATGACCTTTTCTCATCGTTTTATTTCCCAAATCTATTAAGAAATTCAATCTATTATATATACTATTACATATTACTTCATTAACAAAAACCATTGAACATCAATAGTAATTATTATCACTAGAAATTACTAAATATCCAGCTAGAGTTCTGTTGTTAGAGTCCATTTTATTTATAAACAACTAAACATACATGAGAACCGGAAAATAGTTGACCAAATACCATACCATTAAATAATATAATCTTGCAATAACTTCCAAGATGATTATAAAGGTATGTAATAATTATTTATAAAAATATATTCTATCCATAAAATCAACTTATATTAGATAAATAATTCCTTAGAAAATAATATCTACATATCAGATTTATCAATGACTCTAGAAAACCCCAATTTTTTATAAATAAAATATCATCCACTCAATGAATTATCTTTCAAATAGATTCGATAAACATTCATTAAATGAATAAACAAGCTTATTGAGTGATCCAAAGCTTCCCTTTTTCAATTAGATTTACATACAAGTGTGGTTAGGGAAACTTCATGAGAAAGGTGGTTATCTACCCCAATACAAACATTTATTTGAAGATAAGTTAATTTACTGAATTCTATATCCGGAATGTCACATTGTTTAGAAATGTTTAGGTGAATCTAAAAATAGATGCACTACTATAACATTTCAATAGTAGTAGACAAACTATGAATAATAAATAATAATATTTAGATTGAAAAATAAAAAATAAAAAATTAATGTAATATAAGGGACATTTAAATGAAATATTATGTATACCAAAAATTATAAATTTTATGAAAACTAAAATATAAATTGGAGTAAAGGTCATTTCCAATTAATTTAGTCACTTACAGTGTGTAATAAGTTTAAGGAATTATGTTTATCATTGTAAAAAAATAAGATGTATGATTATAATTGTCGATGTTCACAAGGATTAAATAAGAACCTCCCTCAACACCTACATAAATATTTTTAAGGTCAATTTATCCATCTAAAATTAGGTAACAATTTATGAAAATTCAAATAGTGAAATTATATTCAAGGTAACAACTATGTGATTTATACATTAATTATAATGAATAAAATTGTACTAAAAGTAAAATTTATCGTTAAAAAATAATTAAACAAGTATTCACATTGAAAAAATATAAATCCTACAAATTTCTAATGAAACCCCTCATTGAAAATTTCATGAAATGTAAAAAGGAAATAAGATAAATATAATTTATTACATATGCCTAAAAATTTTCCTCTAGTAAAAATAATATGGACATCAGAGAATAGAGAAATACAAAAAAACTCCTTGATAGTGAAAATTTAGGTGCATATTTTTAATCAAGTAATGATTTTTTAATGTTTCGCATTGATAAAACCAATGTATTTAATTGTTTTATAAATAAAATGGGTAATTTTTATTATATAATGAGAATGGTCTAAATTGTGGGAAGTGAATAATTTTGGAATTTTCATTGATTTTTACATCCTGGGTATTGTTTTCATTTATTTAAAAATATAATTCTAAATTGAGATATTATTTTTTTAATCCTTCTTTTATTTCCTTTGACATTGTCTTCTAGAATTCAGGATTACTATACCATCTAGAGACCTTAAAAATTATTTTTTAAGAGTTTTTAAGACGGACAACAGGGTGCCCACCCCCATAATAGAATCTCATCTCAGTCCACACACCACATTTTGAAGTTATTCAACCTGGAATGGAAAGAGGAAACATATGAGTGTCTATAAAAATAATTTGAGGGTGTTTGGAAGTTCTTATAGTTTCTATAAGAAGTTTTTCTTTTTATTGATGGTTACTGGAACCTTCATCCAAAAAAATTAATAGTCAATTAAAAATTCATACATCATTCATTTTTTGTCCAAATGAACAATTATTTTTAAAGGACACGTAAAGGAAAATATAGCATCCCGCCTTTATATCGCATAAACATTCATTACCATATACAAAACTGAGTATCTTTAAGGTTTAGTGTCTTGGAAACCAGGAACTCAAACATGAAAACATAAAACATTCTTGTTAAACATTTGAAAGGTCTATCCTTATGTTCATCCTAGTTCATTACTACATCTCATAACCTGGGAACATACATCAAAAGAAAGGGTGACCAGAAGGCCGAGTAAGGGAAACAAGGGAAACATTTAACATGTGAACCTGAGATACATCAATAAAGTCATGAAAAATAACTTTAATGCATGAGAAAGAAATCATGAGGCATATCATAACAAAAATAACGTATTTCATAACTTGAAGATATGGATAAAACATTTAATATTGACAATCGTTTCTGTTTCACCATGGTCCATCCCCATGGTGTCACCAAAAATTACCAAGGTTATTCACCAAGGCATCTTAAAAATGGTCATCTCTAGAGATTAAGTCATTACCCAATGCATTGGAGCGATATCAGGGAGCACCATTAATTTGTCTTTATTATCATGTGAGCCACATATATCATAATCAATCATTTCATAAACAACCCATATAGCAGAAAACAAATGGGTTTCATTTCATAATCGTAACGTTTTAAAAACTACTTTAATAGACATGATCTTTAAGTCACTTTAAACCCATGGAAAAGGAAAGCGGGTCACATGTATGTAAATCACAAAATATAAAATAAAACCTTTTGGTATATATGTGAATACCCATTTAAGAGGATGATCTTTTAGAATTCACTTAATAAAAATAAATTAATTTGAGAAAAAGGGAGAGACATTTGAGACGGAAATTCGGCAGCATAACGACTATGTTTTGGGGTTTTAGAAAACATTGAAAAGAGTGGGGACATGAGTCACCCACTCATAAATGATCCAAAAAAACAGTAGAGGGACAGAATATAACGGATTTAAGAAAATGTTAATGAAATTTGAAATATATTCCATATGAAATGAAGAACATGAAAGGAAGACAAAAATAACATTTCTCTAATGAAAATTCGGCAGCCTAACAGCGTCCCTTAAAGTTCAAAAAAAATGAATTGACAAGATCAAATAGGCCCTCACATCATATGAAAATAAAATATAATTAGGATATATATATAAATCATACCCCAACATAATAAAAAGGAACTTGAAAAACTTTACATGAAAGCAGAACTTTGAAAAATCAAAAATGTGAAAGAATCCATTAAAAATTCGGCAGCCTAACAACACCACTTAATCTTCGAAAAAAAATTGAATTGATGGAATCAAATAGGGTCTCTCATCATATGAAAATAAATGATTAGTACGATATATATACAGATCATTACCCAAAATAATAAAAAGGAACTTGAAAGACTTGATATGAAAGTAGAACATTGAAAAATGAGAATGGTGAAAGAATCCCTTAAAAATTTGGCAGCGTAACGGCGCCGCATAAACATCAACAAAAATGAATTGACGAGATAGAATAGGGTCTCTCATCATATGAAAATAAAATATCAGTATGTTATATATAGAGATCATACCCCAACATAATAAAAAGTAACTTGAAATACTTGACATTAAAGTAGAACTTTGAAAAATGAGAGAGGAGAACGAATCCCTTAAAAATTTTCCAGCCTTACGGCGCCACTTAAACATCAACAAAAAAGAATTGACGAGATCAAATAGGGTCTCTCATAAAATGAACATAAAATATCAGTATGATAGATATAAATATCATACCAAAACATAATAAAAAGGATCGTGAAAGTATTGACATTAAAGTAGAACTTTGATAAATGAGAAAAGTGAAAGAATCCCTTAAAAATTCGGCAGACTAACGGGTCTACATAAACATTATTAAAACGAATTAATGATAGAAAGAGGGGGTCTCTCCTCATATAGAAATGAAAAGGTCAGTAAGAGGAATATAAAAAAATATCCTCCAACATAAGAGCATGGAGCACAAAATAAATTACATAAAAGAGATTACATGAAAAGAAAGAGAGAGGTATGATCCCTTACCTTAAAATGTAACTCTTAAAACTCAAAGGTTGGGACCTTGAGGGCTTGGGGGAACCTTGGGAGGACTCCTTGGGAGGTAATTATACTAGATATTAGTTGGGGGAGAGTTGGGAGTGAAAACTAAAGGAGTAAAGGGTGGGTATTTATAGGGAAAGTGAGGGGACGAGGCATTAATGGCCAAGGGACACCTCATTGGTGGTATTGGAAAAACCATGGGCCTGCCTATGGTATTTGCTCATGGTATTGGCCACATGGGAAACCTCATACACTATCATACTATTAATAAGTCTACCAAATTAATTACATAGTTAATACATCATTTAATCATATCATTAAACACCCATAACTTAAAATTTGTATTTTCATTATTCATCGAAAATTCTACTTTTTCGGAAAAATCCCAAAATTTCACCTTAACCAAATTTCAATGCTCTGATTTCAAAAATGAACTCCATTTTATAAAAATAATTTTCTAAATATTTTTAATTTAATTTTTAAATAAATACACTACTCACCAAAAATTCATTATTTTCAGAAAAATCCCCAAAAATTACCTTAACACAATATCAATTCTCTGAGTTCAAAAATAAAGTACATTTTATAAAAATAATTTTCTAAATATTTTTAATTTCATTTTTAGTTAAAAACACTATTCACCCAAAAAAAACTAATACTTGACTAATAATTTATGAAACCATTATTTAACCATTTTATTGAATCACATTACTTAATCAAGGTGCCTAGATAATATTAAAACATTATTTAAATTATATTACTAATCCATTTGATCACATTACTAATCCTAAGCATAAAATCACTATTCATAATTTACTATTCATCAAAAATTAAGTTGATCTTATTAGACTCTAAATTTCATACTGAACATAATTGTAGAAGACCATTTTGTATAATAATTACACATAATTAGTTATGTATGGTTTACATAATTATTTTCAAATATATTTTTTTAGAATTCATCAAAAATATGCATACTATATTAATCCAAACATTTGAAAATTCACAAACATCATCAAAAGAAGAAATCACAATTTTTATTTAAAACAAAGGATTACAGAAGGCAATTATGGTCTCATTACATACCCCTTATAACAGCAGCATATGACCTAAGAGTTAGGTGTGCTAGGGTGATAGAATCATGGGGTGGCTCGGCCAACACTGCACAAGTAGTAATTTCTATCACTTTGAACTTCTCACGAAGGAGATTCCGTTCTAGCTTCACACGATGAAGTTTGGATTGGGTTTGGTCTAGAGAAAAGCCCAATGGTGCTACATCTTTCCCAAGTTCTGATAGATGTGATTTGATTTTCCCGAGACTACTGGATGAAGCCATCACATCTTCTGTATATATTAATTAAACAAGATCACTTGTATTTAGAGACAGTAATCAAAACGTTTAGTTTCCAGTGGTCATATTGACCAACGATCATATAACAGCTGAAACCCAATGGTCTCATTTTAATTATACTCATGTTATCAAATGAAACGTTTTTGCTGAGTATAAAATAAATGAACACACAAAATTAGGAAAAAATATTTCTTCAAATTTACGGGTCGTTATAATCTTCCCCCCTTAAGAAATTGAATCCTCACAATTTTTAAAATTGGTATTGGAAATTTCATTGAATGTCCCAAATCAGAAAAAGAGTTAGTAACACTATTACTTTAAAAGAAAGAAAGGGAAGTACAATGGTCACCCGAGTTAACCCATACTAGGATTCCATTTAAGAAAACATGGATATGGAAGAAAAAACAAAGGGTCACATTCTGAGGGAGAGTGATAGAAAACATGATTAAGATTAAGTTAACCAAAAGAAAGTCACAAACATTTGATGTGTGTAAATGGTATTTGATTACCCAGTTGGAAACATAAATCAACAACATTTTTGTTTTATGTTCCTTTTAATAATTTTGAGGAATTCATTTACTACATAGAATATAAACATAAGGAAATATACCTACCTTCAAGTAGAGTTTCATCCTTTAATAAGTTTCTACAAAAAATAATCATTTCTATAAATGATGAGCATTCAAAAACACTTGGTCTCATCAAAACATAAGATTCATCTTCTATAGAATCACATAATCCACCAAAGATTAACTATCTATTTCTTCTATATTTATGCATTATCCCAAAAACAGAAAGTGTATGATAAAACAACTCTTCCAAAATAAAGAACCCCATTGGAAGGGAATCAAGTTTTAAATATTCACAATTCCATGGTACTACCCAGAGTTCATCATAGACCATTCCATAAATAATTGCCCTTAAAATTCCTCAAAATAAACGATACTAACATTGAAACCTAAATACCAGAAGGATTTGATAACATAGTCTTCCAAAATAAACTTCATCGTTCATCTCCAAACAACATCAACCACTCCTAACATCTTATATAAAAAGAATCCAACCTAAATATATTTTCCCCAAGATAGGTTAATCATTTCTATAAGTAACCTATATTACCCTATGTTCACCTTAAATTCGTGGATTCTTCAAAATATAAGTCATCCTTTATTCCTAAAAAAAATACTGTAGTAATCTATTTACCTCGATTATATAGGGTTCCCAAAATAGTGAACGACATCCAAAATAATAATTATCTTTTAATCCCCTAATCATCTCTGTCATATTAATACAACAATCGTCACATTTCCTATCACATTGTTTGTTGGGACATGTTCTTCCATTTCCCACCATTAACTAAGAAAAAAATGTATAATTAGGGGCTTAAATACATAGCCAATAATCATGGAGAGGAACTTAAATCATAGAAGGATAACTTGTAGAAGAAAAGTAAACCATAACATGTGATCCCCTAGGTTCCAAACTAGGTTATCCATGATAATATATTCTTATGTGAATATTTATTTTATTTTATCTCTGTTCCTTTAATAATGGTTCATACTAAGCTTATGAATTTACCAAGCATATCCCCCAGGAGTGTCGTAACCAAGAGTGTAGCAAGGCCAGTTTTTATGTACCAGTTCCCGTTCAAGTCTAGCTCAAAGTTTTGATTTCAGGTTTTACCCCTGTGTACATCTGTGCCAGAGCCATCTCTACCTGCTCGTATCCAGACATGAATGTATTTTTTAGAAACCCCTTACCCAATACTCATCAAAATACCAAGAAGATTTCCTATTTTTTAATTTTTCTATATTCTTTTTCCTAGAGTATTCATATAATAATTTCCACAAATAACTAAACCATCCTTTGATACCAAATATTGCATCCTGCCTTTATATCACATGAACTTTCATTACATTATACAAAACTAAGGATCTTTAAGATTTAGTGTCTTGGAAACCAGGAACTCAAAACACGAAAACATAAAACATTATTCCTAAACACTTGAAAGGATTCTCCTTATGTTCATCCTAGGTTCATTACTGTATCTCATAACCTGGGAACATACATCAAAATAAAGGGTGAGCAGAATGCCCAGTAAGGGAAACAAGGGATACATTTAACATGTGAACTTGAGACACATAAATAAAGTCATGAAAAATAACTTTAAGGTGTGAGAAAGAAATCATGAGGCATATCATAATAAAAATAACATATTTCATAACATGAAGATATGGATACATCATTTAATGTTGACAATAATTTCAATTTCACCAAGGTCCATCCCCAAGGTGTCATTAAAAATTACCAAGGTTATTCACCAAGGCGTCGTTAAAAATGGTTATCTCTAGAGATCAAGTCTTTACCCAATGCATTAGAGTGCTATTAGGGAGCACCCTTAATTTTCATTTATTATCAAGTGAGCCACATATATCATCATCAATCATTTCATAAACAACCCATATATAATAAAACAAATGGGTTTCATTTCATAATCACAACGTTTTAAAAACTACTTTAAAAGACAAGATCTTTAAGTCGCATTAATCTAATGGAAAAGGAAAGAGGGTATCATGTATCTAAATACCAGAATTTAAAAT
Source organism: Viscum album (assembly GCA_963277665.1). Taxonomy (NCBI): domain Eukaryota; kingdom Viridiplantae; phylum Streptophyta; class Magnoliopsida; order Santalales; family Viscaceae; genus Viscum; species Viscum album. Next base: position 1,094,370,695 of record OY728155.1, read on the forward strand.
ATAAAATTTTGGTATATATGTGAATACCCCTTTAGAAGGAAGAACTTTGAGTATTCACTTAATAAAATAAAATATTTGCGAAAAAGATAGAGACATTTGAGACTGAAATTCTGCAGCATAACGGCAATGTTTCGGGGTTTTAGAAAACATTGAGAAGAGTGTGGAAATGGGTCACCCACTCATAAATGATCCAAAAAATACAGTAGAAGGAAAGAATATAAAGGATTTAAGAACATGGTAATGAAATTTGAAAGATATACCATATGAAATGAGGAACATGAAAGGAAGAAAAAAATAAGATTTCTCTTATGAAAATTCGGCAGCCTAACGACATCAAATAAAGTTCAAAAAGAAAATGAATTGACGAGATCCAATATGGTCACTCATAATATGAACATAAAATATCAGTATGATAGATATATAGTTCATAACCCAACATAATAAAAAGGATCTTGAAAGACTTTACATGAAAGTAGAACTTTCAAAAATGAGAAAGGTGAAAGAATCCATTAAAAATTCGGCAGCATAAAGATGCCACTTAAAATTCAACAAAAATGAATTGAAGAGATAAAATTGGGTCTCTCATCATATGAACATAAAATTTCAGTATTATAGATATATATATCATACCCCAACATAATAATAAGTAACTTTAAATAATTTATATGAATGTAGAACTTTGAAAAATGAGAAAGGTGAAAGAATCCCTTAAAAATTCGGCAGCCTAACGACGCCACATAAACATTAAAAAATGAATTGACGAGATAAAATAGAGACTCTAATCATATGAAAATAAAATATCAGTATTATATATATAGAGATAATACCCCAACATAATAAAAAGTAACTTTAAATACTTGACATGAAAGTACAACTTGGAAAAATGAGAAAGGTGAAAGAATTCATTAAAAACTCGGCAGCCTAACGACACCACTTAAACTTCAACAAAACTAAATTGATGAGATCAAATAGGATATCTCATCATATGAACATAAAAGATAAGTATTGTAGATATAGATATCATACCCAAATATAATAAAAAGGAACTTGAAAGACTTTACATGAAAGTAGAACTTTGATAAATGAGAAAGGTGAAAGAATCCCTTAAAAATTCGGCAGCCTAACGGTGCCACTTAAAAATTATTAAAG